>CANUEZ040000019.1:15337500-16700000 GCA_948099385.1 Fasciola hepatica
TCACCTGGCGTTTACGGGTTTAACTCACAACCGTTAGGCCCAGGTTGTAGTAGTCTCAGAGGATGTGTGCTGCTGCTGGTTCGTAACACGGCATCCCAAAGGTGAACTGAGCACTGCTAATGCATGAAGAATTATTGCACAATCAGGTAATTCAGTTTCACTTCTCATCGGGAGTTTTATTTTGACGAGTTTTTCATTCATTTCAGGTTTCGTGTCGTATCCCATCATGTGCATGGTTTAGCTTCGCGAAACAGCTGCCATTCGAGCGATGAAAACGGAGTTATTCACTGACTGTTTTTATCCGCACAAACTGGGCATCTCAATATTTTTCTTCCTCGTGACCAACAATTGTTCTCGTACTGAAACAGGTTTCCATTAGTGACACTCTCTTTTAGTTTTGTAGTGAACCTGTCTAGTCTACTCTGATATTGTTTCTGTTCAACTGGAAAGTGGTGGTCTGACCTAAATGTTACATTGAACAACCAAAGGATTGCTTGAATATGTATCAAAACAAGTTATTTTCCAATACGGAGGATGTTTAATTTTGGTCCTCAGTCCGGTTCCTATCTATCTAACATTAAAATTGACACTCCCCATCCCCTTCATAACTAGCGTACGTTACCAAAGATAGGCAAGGGTTCCATGATTTTGCACGGTGTATCCAACACGCAGTTTACGTTAACCGTCGGCGTTTTATTTATCTTAGTCAAAAAAGAAACCTTTAAAATCATTCGCTTCGCCCAATCTTCTTGGTCATTTCCTCCAAAATGTTTAGTATTCTGCTTTATACTGACTTAATAAAATCCAGAATTTTGGGTCGACATTAGTGCATTCCGTAGTTTTCAAATATCTCGCTCTAAACCTTGAAGTTTCTCACAAGTGGATTTGTTATATGTGATAAGACTGTATGTTATTGAATAATATAATTTTGAATCTATAGAATTCATTTCAGTTGGCGCGTAAACTTCAACCTTACTTTCAAATGGCTACTTGGACTGCTAGCAGTGTTGAGCAGGGCTGTGTGCGAAATTGACAGCTGATGAATCCTGTTATTTTTATCACAACTCTGTCACGTTTTCCGGGTCTTACTGAGATCCGTCTTAACACACGTTTTGTTTGAAATTTCCTAGTTTAACACTGACAACTTTCACAAACATCCTATTCACATTACATTAACATACATCTTATTAAATTACTCCTTGGATCTTGAAATAGTAGGTTTTGGGAGCCTTTTTACTGTGCTACTCAAGTCTGGTTCCTTTCCAGTTCACTCCTTTCGTTCATTGTTTGTTGAAGTGCCACCTATGAACGGCTTACTTCATAAGCACATTAATAAGTTGGTTCAACCGTTTTACGGGATTTCTCGGTGCTTATATAATACATCAGGGAGATTTTTTTACGTGCCTACGCGTGAGCGCTTTGGAACAGTTTTGCTCCATAGCCTAATTCAAACTGCCCTATCAGGGATCGTGGCAAGCAAACTTGGAGTAGCAGAGAACCACATAAAGTTCCAACAGGTCAGGTGTGGTAACGAGCCGGATGACAAAGGACCATTATATACCACCAGAGTAACTCGGTGACGGCGTGGAATCGAACCTCTGACCAACGAGGTAGAAGCCAAAGCTCCGGGCCATTCTACCATTGGCAGGAATAAGGTCATCTCACTAGGTAAACAATTTCTCTTACAGTGCATTGAACACTTTGAAAGAAGTTCTCTTATAATTTGAAAGTATTGGGTCACTTGATTGAAGTTAGCGTACTGTAATTATGCTCGATTTTGGGGCGAAAACGACCACAGACACACAGACGATATTCTTGTGCAGTGCTAGTAGGCACACAGACAGAGCTATCACTTTCCAACAGAATCACCTGGACTTCCAGAAGGATGGCTACATTGCAGCCCCGAACAACGAGACCAAGTGAGATAAGAATACCTGTTACGAATTATTACAAGAAAAGTCCGGACCCAAAAATTCATCAGGGTTTCAGCAACAAACCCCACTGATCACCAGGCGACCAACAAGAGTATATATATATATATATATATATATATATATATATATATATATATACGTAGAACACAGACCAGCTGACAACCCCGTTTTCATAGATTCATACTCACACCATTATATCAAAATAATAATGACAAGGTTAAGGAATTGGACCAATTAAACAGACAGGTGAAGGTGATCAGGATCAACAAATACGGAAATAAAAGAAGTTTGGGTTAGGCTTAATTCGAGACCACATGTGGATTCTTTCGCACGTTTTATTGATTTTCGTTTGCCCTGGGGCCTTTTATGGAGTAGAGGGTGGGTCAGGGGAGATGAAGAGCAAACAAACTATTTTTGAGCACCCAGGGGGGAGGAGTTGTGGAGATGGATCCCATCGCCTTCCACTGTGTTTGGGTGACTGTCCTTCGGATTCCACCCTTCACGTGCAAACCTCAGGTCATCCGTCCACCCCTGCACTCGGAAGTACCAGACTCAAGTTTTGCTCTCGTTAGAGCTCATCAGTGTTGCGTATCATCGGTTGCGTTTGACGTTTTAACCCGGGCCTTTTCACTGCAAAGGCGTGCGTTATCACTGCTTCATCCTGCTCCCTTTCCGCTGTGGCCAGTTTGCGACAAGTTGCCGGTCTTGATTGCTAACCCCGAACCTTATCCAGGACACAGAAAACCACAGTCACTTTCACTGTGTTGAGTTTTAACCAAGTATGAAACCACGGCTCCAGTGAAAGAATTTGTCGCTCCCTTGTTTAACCATGCAGGGAGGTGTTCCAGGATGCTTTCAGACAAACACCTGGTCGTGCAGTCGATTTCCATTGTTGCACAGGAAAGAGTTAATCGATAAATACAGTATGAGACTGCAGATAGAGGTACTTTGTCTTCTAACCGGATTCGAACAGAACCCGGAGCTCAGCTGCGTAGAACGTTTTACTGATTACCCCTGAAAATCTTCTATGCACAGTCTCTGCCAATCTTTCACCACTGAATGGGAGAGTGTTGCATATTGGCTTTCTTTCCATCACAAACGTCCTTGGAATTTCCGCTTTCATCCGCATTGTCTCAACCAACCAATCCGGGTGGCTGTTTTGGAGAAAGGTTTCTTACGCAACAGTGTCCTCCGAGCATATTCTTTTTGTCCAATCGGTACAATGTGATATAACGGCATGAGTAAGAATCACTGGAAAACAGTGAATTCGCTAATTTGAGTTCTCATAATGTTCTTTGTTAGAATTTGTGGGTATATATATGTATATATTGATAGTAAGTAGTATGTAAACTTGTGGACAAATTACCCCGGAAGCACAGGAACAGTTTCGCGGTTGTTGCCGCTCATCAGGTATGCGTGCCAGGGAAATTCTTTCCACACGTTTACATACTACTTACTACCAATAAGAAAGCTTGCACATGCAGCCTCGTTGTTCATTGGGTTAGCAGTGACCCAGACACGAATAACTACGAGAAATCACAGTTGTGATTCATTTGTGGGCTCTTCAATGAAGAGCATCCATTCACACTCCAGACGATTCAGGTTAGATCCTAGTGAAGATGTAACATCGGAATGTAGAAGTATGACGACGATTAGGCTGAGGAATGCGGGGTACGCATAGATGATGAGCGGCAAATCCTCGAAACCGGAAATGTGCTTCAGGGGGAACTTTGTCCACAAGCTTATAAACTAATTACTAACAGTACAAACATATATATTTCATGTCCGCCTGGTTTCAGGCTGTGTGCCAAGAAAAACATGGTACAGCCGGGGAGAACGGAGTAGACAGAGTCCGACTCCATGATTTGTTCGCCTGGGCAATACTGTCAGGTTGCCCAAGCCAATACAGATGGTTCTTTTATGGCTCCACAACCGAAGGCTTTAGCTATCCAAAACTCACTCCGCAAGGCAGTCGGACAAAGAATAGGGTCCGTAACCTACTGGTGGCTGGTGACTTATTGCTCAGTTCATACACTCTTCGGATGAGGCCAAACAACCTGGGTGCCAATTACGCCCTCCGCCACAGACGCCGAAAGAACCTAAGCAAGAACACTCCTTTCAGACAATAAAGGAAAGTTTAAAACTACTCATTGATTTATCACAAACCTAAAACATAAGTAGGGGGCTTCATTCAAAAAAACGAAGTGCAACTCGCTGATAAGGACTCGGCTAAAATAGTACCTCCAACTGAAGGCAAGAACTATGAAAACAGGCCATAGGAACCTTGTCTCCATGGATCCCGAACACTGTTTGACCGCAAAGCACTATGAGAAGTATTTTACACAAATCCTAATCCCTAGATGATTGACAACGATGAAGTACTCATCCCTCATGATAAACATTTACAACGACAAAATGATCGCGGTGATGTTGACCTCATATTCCGTGACGTCTGCAAGACTGCAATCATTTTTGATGTAATACACTACAATTCTGTGGGGCGAAACTTAACACACCCTAGCGGGTATCAACAACCGACAAGGTTACTTACTGATGCTCTATATTTGTGTTGCATAGCTGTTGAATTTCATCGGTCATCCGACGGAGAAACTGACTTACAATGACCATCATCCTAATAAAAAGTGAAGTATCTTTGCGATAGTTCCCATGGACTATTTTTGTTCCCGGAAAAGTTTGAGGTGACTTCTTATTGTTTTCGGCTTCATCCATGAACCACGTGAGACAACGCTGGAAGTAAAATTTCTTTACAGTATTAATTTGTTCTTCACGGAGTTGCTTAGAAAAAGTGTTGTGGTTCAGTATACAATAAAAAATTAGGTGGTTTTACAATCTATACCTTAAATCTGAAAGATTTTGCAGACTTCGAACAATCTTCTATTTGAGGTGTTATCGAAATCAAAACAAGCTACCGACATAACTATGGCATTCGTTCTGCAATTTGGCCCAAAGTTAAAATTTTGCTATTGGTAACAGTGAGAGCAAATTATTTTGGAGCGACGTTTCAGACCTAAACCAGTTTTCTTCAGAGGAAGCGCAAATCGATATGCCTAAAGTACAGTTGCTGCCTATATGTTTCTAATCACAGTTTCAAAGGCATCAAGTAAAAATAGAAAATAGCACTGATTGATTTTTTATCTCAGCTAAATTACGTGTTATTAGCCTGATATAAACGATGTGTGAACTTTTGTAATACGTGACTCATCGAAGTTTGAAGTCAAAAATGATGTACGTAAAATGGACAAATACAAACAAATTCTGTTGAGAACTTCCGAGATAATTCCATCGATTCATTTTATGCGTGTTCAATCCCTTCTAAAGACAGAGGTGATAAAATGATATGTTTTCATATTATTTGCGTGGTCTAAAACAAAAAGTCGAATGAATTACTTCGTAGAGCAGCAGTCTTGAGAAATTCTACAAAAACGAGCTGGTGACTCACTTTGGGATCAGAATTCGATTAGATAAGTGACATTTATAAGTGCATCTCGGCTGACATTGAATTGATTATGCGCATGTTCACGGTAATACACACTCTGAAATAAATGACAGTCAACAAGATATACCTTATGTCTCGGTCAATACAGCTAAGCACTACGTCAGAATAGGAAGTCAAATCGACGATGGTCATACGGCCATAATAGAGGAATCACGACTGTGGAGTCTTGGGTTTGATTCTCGTCACTACCAAACACTTCTCCATTCGGTAGCCTTCGATTGCTTGTGACCCTCCTAAAGACATTTTGTGCGTTTTCAACTATTGAATAAGGAAGGCGATTTTTTTGAAGAAGGTTTTCATTATCAGTAATACACGAAACGATGATAAGAGGAAATTACACAATCCCCAATTTGTGGAGTTCTCAAATGAGTTTACTTGGTACTCATTATCTTACAGTTCATACGGAAGCGACCAGAAAAAATCAGAAGGTGATAGACTCAGCCATTACAATACAGTTTTGGCTTAAAAACAGATGAACCAAGGGCTGAAAATCAAGTAAAAACGCTACTAAATTGACGGGCCACCTTTGCAGTAGGCTGTTCGATCAAACGCGAGGGCAGGAAATCAGATCAAGTCCAAGCAATCAACCAGCTCAAAAGCGTAACCTTGGGATCATGCCAGTTACAAGCATTAGTTGACGGCCGTGTTGCACCGAGTATGATGAATGGGGTGCAAAAGGTCAGTCAACTGACGGTAAAGCTTCACGGTGGATGAAAGTACCGGTGTTCATGGTGTGACGCGGACTAGGTTTAAACACTATGAGATTCTTCGTTATTGACTTATCCCTCCGTCTTGCTTTGTTTTAGCGAAGTAAAACAATGAACAGGGTAAGTAATATGGTGATAATGAAAACGTACGGTGAACACTGATTAAAAGCCATCAACTTTGAGGAACATCGCAGCTTAATCATTTCTTTTGGAAGCTTAGATTAACGGGAATAGCTGACCCCCTACTAAGATAGATTGAGGGTTTACTAAAAGCATGACAATTTGTGGTCACAGTCTCAAAAACCGTTTCCGGATATTAAGCCGCGTTCAGTAGCTTCCTCCTTTGTCTGAACGTGGACGGTTACTAATTCTTACTTACATAAATGACCTCCCAACGGTTTCCACATCTTAATGTCGACTGTAGGCAGATGACCGGAAACTGTGGTGAGAACTTCATTCTGCTACGGAAAGCCAATTCCTGGAGCAAGATATGAATACCCTCATGAGCTGGTCACCTCCATGGACAGCGCCTCTTAACCCTGCTAAGCCTAATCACATGCTTGTGAGTCGTTCTTGGCAGTCTTATAGTTACATCCCGTCTGGAGCCCTGCTACAAACAACAGATGGTGAGCGCAATCTAGGAGTTTCGGTGCCTTCCTCGCTGCAAACCAAAGATCTCACAGACAGAGTGCGTAATTTGGGAAATTACAGTACGACTTCTTCCGCATGCCGCAAACTTCTTGTATGCCTCCTCTACTTCGATAAGATAGGAGGGGGGGGGCAGTCTGTCCTTGTACGGCTGCTGAAACAGTCAGGCGGGAAAAAGTGCAGAGGTCCTCTGCTCGTGTCTTCTCCAGACCTAGCGAAGTTCTCAAGCAACTGGTATGTTTCCAGAAGCCTGTCGGCCGATGCTTGTCGATCCCAACTGCATGCTTCGCATCATTCTGGGTGATCCGGGACCTGAGCTGCAAGCGGATTTCCCGCTTTATGGGAAATGTAGAATTCATGGTATTCAATTACTTCCGGGAAGATCCATTCTGCTATCTTGCGTTTAGTCTATTGATTGTCTTAGAGAGGTGAAAACAAAGGAATTCTTTACTCGTTGATGTTGTGGAAGAGGTGAGTGATAAAATATCCAACAATAAACTAGGCCAATCATTCTTAGAGCTATGGCTTTCTATTCAGTATTGAGTCTATGCTGACGAGTAGTTTGTGATGAGTTCTATACGAGATGGTTCCCGCTGCCTCTATTATGAAAGAAGTCCGGTTTAAAATGCGAAAATACATTAGACCGGTATCGACCACATGATCATACGCATGTCGGAAAGCCTCTGTGCAACCTACTTTGACCAAAAGCAGAGTTATTTTTGCACCAGCACATCTAAAGAATAGGAATCAAACGCCCGAATACTTTCACATTGTAAACGAAATCAGCAGCAGTTGATATACTGTACTATGATCCTGCAAATTTAGTTAGTAATGTTCGTTTCAATCCTGTAGCTCTCGCGCAGAAATGGTCAGGCCAGTTGCCCAGTATTATCTAGTTTGTAAGTGAATCGAGAACGCGATAGCTGATCTGAATGATCGGTGATAGATTGTGTGGTGCTGATATAACCACGATTCGGGAATATCTTTTCCATTATCCTCCGTCTTATCACAAGCCCTGTCTGCGTGGAACATTGTTACACTTTAAGAATTCAACGAGATCAAAATTATTTTTGTGATCTTCCTAAGGTGGTAACAATTACACTGTGAAAACAAATTAGCCATGTACTCAACCTACTTTCATGACAAATGTTTTTTCTTTAACACTCGAACTTTGAGTATTAATAAGTGATTTGGTCTTTCCTCTAAGATGTAGCTAGAAATTGAATGAATTTTCATTACAGTTAAGGTGCAACACAGGAGTGTTTACTGTGTTTTCAAATTTCTGCTATGAATTCATGTCAAAGCCCTGAAAAGGTGCTAACTGTTTGGCAAAACGTATCGTAGTCTAACCGAGAAATGGACCAGATGAATAAAATTGCCCCATTACGAATCAGGGTAGTACGCCCCGTCTTACCAAGAGGGAACAACAACGAAAAATCCCATTGTCTCTCTTTTGGACATCTAGCAGATTATACTTCGGGAGGATTGTGTATGAATAAATGTCCATCGTTCCTAGAGAAACCAAAACAATCGGATAGTGACCTTAAATTCATCATTCCGTACGCTAATAGAATCTCGTCTACGTACACAATCATTTTGAACTGAGATGAAACCCGACGGGAATCAGTTTGAGCAAGAAAGGCTGTTGGGAATAATTCTCCTTTTGAAATGATTTTATGATCCCCGTGATAATTTATAAATTATTCACAGTAAGTACTGCATCATTGACCAAAGGATCAACCAGTCATAATCAGTTGAGCAAAACAGTTTGGGCGAAACTGATTACGTGTAAAACCTGTGGATTCTATTGAATAGTGTAAATTTAGTCGAACCGCCTAAGCATAACATTCCTGAGAGTCAACCACCAGGGTAAATTTCGAAGGGTTTTTGCGAAGTGAGACCACGAGATAGGGGTGAATTAGTTTGTTTGGTTGTGTTTAGTTGAATAAGCTCATGGTCGAAATAACCAAGGCATTTGCAGAAATAGTAATAAGTAATTTGTTGAAAGGATGCTTTTGCTATGACAAATATGTTTCTTAGGTATAGCCATCGTTTTGTTGGGAAGAACCAATCTAAGAACACAGTTATCATAATGTCCAGTATTGATCTCAATTTTAATTTGTCCTACTCTCTTGAAAAGAAGGCAAAAGAATGAATAAACAAGACAGTTTTACAAATATCAGCCATTAAATTTCGAATCAGCTGGTTTATCCTAAATTAATTTCAAAATTATATTATTGATCTGTTTTTTATCTCAGCGTAGGTGTTGCACAAATCAGTGAAACTTCGACCTTTTTAACTTCGAGAAAGAAAGCTTTTCTCGTTGCGGCTGACAAATGATAAACAGATAAGTGAGATAACTTAGTATAGAACTCATCCCAATGTTGGCAACTCACTTACCAAGTTACGCAAAACAAAGAAGAAGGCAAAAACAAAGTAACGGGACTCCTGTCATTTTGTCTGTCTTATATTTTATTTTTTCAAAGGCGATCCTTTTTGTATATTTCTATTTTCCATTTTTAAAAAAAGTAATGTGCATTTTTTCCTAATCATTGGGTTTTTCGTTAGGACAAAACCTCTGGTCACACAGGACCAAATATGAGTCACAAATATGTTGCCCACACTTGGAGATTATAAAATGTCGTCATGTATAAGTTTCCTTTGGAAGAACAGTGATAGATTATAAACGATTTGATCACCTAGTGTCGCTTAAATGAGACTTTCGTCTGATCATATGGCCTGATAATTTCCCCAAATATCTCAACTTTTGCTGTTTTTTTTCCAAAGACTACTAGTAACCCAAATGCAGCAATCAAAAGCTTCTCACCATTCAACTAATCTTTTTGGTCCCTCATGAAAACAATAGGGCACATTCGCTCCCGCATACCGTAAGGCTAGCCTGGTCATGCCAGTGAGTCAGTCGGATCACGATAAAAGAACATCTTTTGTGTCTTGTATCTAAATAAACTTCATTCATTGTTTTTCTTTAAAAATCCTGACTTGTTTAGTATTATTCCAGTCCGTGTTTACCTGCAGAAACCTATCGTCCATTATACTCTGACATTTTGAATATTGGTAACCAAGGGGACCTAAATATGGCATTCTTCTTTCCATAATAAATATTTGGTAATTTTCGCCACGAGAATTGTTGGGTCAAATTATGAAGTTGTTTACATTTTAGGGAGGGAAAATGATTTTATCAGTTTCGTTCATGTATTTTCGATAGGCCTGAATGATTTCATTCAAAGAATTAAAAGTCAAAAATTACGAAAAAAGTTTGTACTTATACAACTAACAGTTATCAGGAAATCCTGTGCATCCTTTCTTTCTCCAAACATATATTGCTGAACATGAAGCCGTGCAGTGCGCATTTATTCCCCAAGAGAAGAGATTTCCTCAACAGAAGTCCAAGAAAAAATAAAATACATTTCAGAAGATGGTGACGCACTGTCTTGCAGGTAAGAGTATCAGTGTAAAGGTTTGATTAATCTACGGGAGGAAGTGGTTTTATAATGGAAGCTATTCAAGTTCTGGTGTAAGACTTTGATCTAAAGTTCACGAGTGTTCAAACTTCCTTGGGAGCTAAAACCTCAGTGGTTCCAAGGAATGAATTTTCTTATTTTCATCTGTGTGGTTATATTATGACAGTTTGAAAGATTCACAACATCCATCCAGAGATATTCGCGGGTGATTGAGATCCACGACTATCTTGTCTCGATTTGTAAACTTTCGCGGGAACAGCCAGATGTAAAACTAACAGATCTGATCCGATACTGAGAAGAGGATGATAACAACCCTATCATGGAAACACGTAGGAACAGTTTTAGTTTGATCTGGGTGATCAAAAAAGGAGCGACCAGGTGGTCTGTTGTGAGAGGAAGCACTCACGTTTGAAGGACTGCTAACTGCTGTAGGTGCAAACGTTACTAAACTCTAGATCACATAATGTGAATACACATACAAATGCGTAAGGATATTCCGACAGAACTTGTACAACAAAACCGAACTATATTCTAATGAATGTCAAATTACACCCATATGGTTATTCATTTTTCGATAAGACCGCCCAAAAGGGCCAGTTAAAACTGTTTCGAAAATCCTAGGGAAAGTGCAAGTACTTTGGGTGGACCACTACGCTTGCAAACTTCCTTTTACCACAAAAATCAAGTTCTTTATAGGTTAAAGGGTAAATACTAATCTCGTCACATTAGGTTTGACCTTCAAAAGTTGATTTTTTGATACGGAAACTAGTAGTAGCGTCCCTAAACCGAGTGGTTTTGCCAGTGTTCTTCCTACCCTGACTGCTTCCTTACCCACGATTCAGTCTGCTTCCCTACTGTTCCCTAACTCACACACCGCAGTTATTGTTTGTTTTGTAGCAAAAGGTGACCGCACTCTCCCCGATTCGCCTCACTCGTTGTCTGTGACAAACCTGTTGAAAATGAACGACCCGGCCCCGTTGCTTGACCCGATAATCAATAAATGTTAAAGTCTACAATCTTATATATCTCACTCGTGTTTACCTCAGTGGCATGGAATATTTGTTCCGAATCTGTCTCCTTTCTTGATTAGATTCGCCTTGGTCTTGCGCGCAACTGAAGTAGCTCGATGCGGAAGCTGTACAAGTAGTATACATGTGCAAGGCTCATCAACTAACTTACTAATATCATAAGTGGGAGTTGCTGCGTTAAGTCCGATAAAATATTGTTCTCGTTTCAGCCAATTTGTGGAACCAGCATTTGGTAGTTTATCCAGGTTCCGCAGAAATTTTCGAAATGAATTTTTAGCTCTCGTAGATCCAGCTAGTTCCGAACGCTTTTAGGGAAAAGATCGATGACAAACTCGCCTACTGAAGCGAATATTTGTGAGAAAGGTAGTTATATAAGTGTTGGTGGCAGAAATTATTTTCATCCTAAATATCTCATCTCCAGAAGGAATGCTATGCATACCAGCATAGGGCCTACATACTACACGACACTTCATACATCACTTTTCTTCTGTGCACAGTGTTTCAATGCCCCATTCTCCGGAGCTTATGCGAACGGGATAAGATGAACTGGTCAGCTTAACTTGGATCTCTCTTGTAGCCCGGTGTTTATCAGCACATATATAAATATCTCACCAATAAAATGTGTTTAAAACCTATCGTATAAAAAACAGACTGATATTGAAATAGTTCGGCAACATTTTAAGTTTGGCTCCCAACCCCATTCGAAGACAACTGGAATAGTGCAACCAAAGCATAAACGTGCTGACAATTCGTCGAAGGCAACTTCTGAAGTGATAATAGAAGCACTTACTCACCATAAGTAGGGAAATGTTAATTTATTATGTTGCAGTTTAGAATAACTAATGCCCCAGTTTATCCATTATCAAGGTTTTTCAGCCGGTTCAATCACTAGGTAACAGGCTTGATTAGCTAGGCCGAAGCCAGATAACATATGCCTTTCTTTCTTTCCACTAATACTATAATTACAGTTTTCAAAGTAATGCTGATTTTGTGATTCTTTTCTGTAATACCGGTTTCCAAGTTAAAAATAGATAGGTCATGATTCCAGCAAGCAATCAAGCAAGCAGTACGTCGAAATGTTGCTTTCCGAGGTTCATAAGACGTGCTTTCGTGGAGACATTTATCGCATTCCCAATGTCTATATTCATTGCTTCATTGTTCAGAGTGTTTTGATTTCATCCGACGGTATTCGAGACTTCCTCATCAAAATAAAACTGCAAAAATGAAATCAGCTTCGTCTTTAATTTTTCATTTTTACTGCAATATTATAAAGTGAGGGTCAAAAAGGAACACGCTTTTCCTCCTCAGCATTTTCAAAGTGACTGCTAATTGAAACGAAGAAATCCAAGACCCAACCACCTTGGGAAGTACATATACAGAGAGTCACAGTTGTCTATTTTTACAAACTGCTAAAGGGTTATGTTTCAAAAAGATGCTTATGCAGTTTTGCTGACTCCAGTTTCTCAACATTACGAAACTTCTCCCCTGGGGTTGTAACGTGTAGAATGACGGATTGGATCACCGCTTGGCTTAGCAAGAGTTGGGACACATATCCACTTTCGGCGCACAGAATGAATTCAAGTCGGCCTCTTCCTCGATGGCGAACCACTTATTTACTTTGGGTCAAAACGTTGACCTTATCCATCCCGTACTGAAGCTGTCCACGTTCAACAAAGTGATGCTAGCTATATACGCACTGAACAGCGTAAAGACCGGCGTGTTCAACGTTCCTAGTTGGCAATACTAAACGAAGTATTCCCGTCTAGTGACCCACGACGTCTTTCGGTTCTACTAAGTTGAATAAACTTACCCAATGCATTAGATTCTTCAGCATATTTTGCCAGTTCGCTAAATATGCATGAAGAGAATGCTAGCCCATGAACCCGCATATAGTCGGACATACGTTTTGCAGATCCTAAACGGAAAGGGAATTAATTTATAGGCGTACAGCAGTATAGATCTGAAGTCCCAACAGTCCCGTGGTCAAGGTAGTAGCTTTGATTACGGGGGAGATAGGCGTGGACAGGAATGATTTCCGTTGTCTGGGTATGGTGTCAGAAGTTCAACCCTCACAATCAGGTGCGATAAATGATAGTTTTTATGGGTTCATTTGACGATCCAGGGTAACTAAAAAAAACCGAAATGGTTGTTTTTGTGCGAATAGTTCAGAGCGGAGAGATGAAATAGTGGTTGCCTTTACTGTGGCTGGGTTGGACCCGGTATATCATCTTGAATGTATTCTCTGGGTCAAGTTTGCCCCACTATTCATCAAGTAGTTCATGATGGAGTTTGTTTTGGTACTGGTCTTCTGACGATCTAATCAATGTAGAAGATTCTCCTTACTGCTCTGAAACAAGTGCTTATTCGTGTGGTATATGTAGGGCGCGCAACATTCTCATCTGGACGAGGAAAAAAATGGCGGAAGATTAGTTCAAGCAGTGTCTTTTGTTTGCGTACGGATCACCAAAGAGTTGGAGGATACATATTTAAGTCTTGCTGCTGGGAACATTGAGTTTACAGTCGCCCTAAGTGTTTATGCCAGTTTTTCTGCTTAGGTATCCTCTTCGAACGGTATTTTGGTAGGCAGGGAGATCGCTTTACAAGCACAATCTTTCCAGTTCTTTTGAAAATCTTCTCGGGGTGGCCATTTTCCAGTGGAACTTTTTGATGAAAGACCAGAGGACAAAGTTTATGGGGAGCTTTGTTTACCAAACTGTATATATTATTTTTTTCAACAATTCATCTACCAATTCCAGTGCTGTCACTCCCGAGATTAGCTGCTCTTGGCATGCAAAGAATCGTCAGCGGGCCATAGTTGCGAACCCCCTGAGTGAACTCAACAACAGAGAGGATCCACTTACCCTCCTGATGCTCGAATGCGTTAGGTGTGAAGAACCTAAACTGCTAACCATCAGCTGCGAAATATAGTTGGTGGAGAGAAAAAAAACAACTGTTGAGTTCTCGTGAATTTTATTGCCGAGTCAGAAGCAATATGCACGTGAGTAGGTTTGATTTCCTTATCCTGCTTTCACCGAACAGAACTGAGGCGAAAAATGGTTCTGATAGAATGGTACAAATTTAGGGTTGATACATTTCTGTTAATAGCCGGCTGTATAGGATATCCAGGGGCTCCTAACCGAGAAATGAGATGCGATGAAAACGAATGTGGGTTTGGAAGCGCTCCGTGAAGGATATGTGCTTTCCCATAACGGTCGGCAAATTTCATGTACTGCCACAAAACAGCTGGTGTCTCTTAGATGACCAATAGTCGTGCATAACTACAAGCCAGTTCGAGCAGATCGCGGGTGCTTTTTATCACTCGCAAACGAGTAAGCTTGATTTTGATTTCCAATAAAGAGCTTTCGGATACAGAACGTCATGCCTTACACACGAGGGTGAAGCAGCTGTACGGGGCAGTCGTTACGTGAAAGTGTTGTGTCATCAACAAAGTAGAAAGTAACTGGATGTCGAGTTTATTGTGCAAGCATCACGCTCAAGGCGTGGACACCACTTAAGCTGATCAGAGTTGCGTGCATGCACAAACGTAAGCGAAGCGTAAATTCGGCTTAGGGCAAGCATGGCCGATCGATGTAACGTGGTCTCTTTCGACAACACAGTCGGCGCTGAAGCGTGACTAGCATGGACACTGTCAGTGTGTTTTTGCGCACGCACGCACGTGCCAAGGGTGTGTCTGTCGGACCATTCATTGGTTTGTTACGACACCTTAGAATCATTTGATTGAAAACAAGCCTTGAAAATAGATTGCCAGCGGTAACCGAAACATTGAAATTTCTACCGATCACTTTGTTTTTGACAATACAACATTTCCAAATTAAGTGGTCATCTCGTAGTTTATGTATGCGCATGCATCTGTATACATGTGATTTGTTAAACTGTACACAAGCACGTCATATTTATGTGAAAAATTAGTCCAATTTAAGAAAATCATACCCGACGAGTGTCAGTGTGTAGGGAACAAAAATAAAACCAGTGATGAGGTTAAAGTGTGTATTTCAATCATCTTGCGGTAGCATATCTTTAAGTTTAAGTAAAGAATACGAGTTACTGCATCTGAAGACTACTTTGAAAATAAAGTTGGGGCTCATGTTTTATGACAGTGAGAAGAACTGGTACTATGTTCATTGTACAGGAACAACAACTCATCCCGAATTTGGAGGCACAGTCAAACAGACACACATAAAGCTGGTCATCGTACGAGCTGTTGATTTTCGCACATCCAGCTTGCAAAACGGTAGTTGAATTTTCTTTTTTTGTGGAGGCTACAAACTCGATCAGTTTTCCGTCTCCCATCAAAAAGAAACCAATAACATTGTTGGGAAACGTTCCATTAAAAAGTGCATAGTCATATATTGATTGTCTGGTATACATTCGCAGGTAATGTTATGCATAGTAATACGGTAAACCCATTGCTGACTGTCCAACAGGTAGACGCTGCCGATCTGTTTCTCTCATTCCTTCTCACGTATCTCGGAAAGTACTGGCTATTGGTTCGCTGATTGTGACTAAACTTTGCGCTTTAAGCTGAACGGAAGGATGAAGGTGGGACAAAAATGCTAGCTAGTTGTCGAACGGCAGTTGTGCCAAAAATTGAAAATCCCGCGATTGCGATGGTTCAGAGATCAAAAACTACTCTTGATGTAAACCTGGCCTTTCTCGTGCGTTTTATGCCATATGTAAGTTCTTCCCGACACGACAATCCACTTTTCAAAGATGCTTACAGACCAACTTTCCCATAATGCAGTCGAACCAATCGATTTGGTTGTCTATGCCACTTTCGGGACAGTCACAATGTGACAGAGATTATCTATCCCTTACTTCGTTAGTTCATGGAATGATTTTGATAGGTAAAGTTACAAGTTAAACCAGTAACCAACTGAGTTTAGATGAAGTAACACGGATCCCATTTCTCATAGTATCAACGAAGACGTACTCGAGTGAGTTCGTGCATGTTCCAGATGTAAAGGCAATGTATCGCAAATGTCGTGTTTTACCGATTTTAACGAAAACGGTTCTATTCAAAGAATGTGGTCAAAGAATCAAACACGGTAACGCGTTCTTTCAAATTTTTATCAGAGCTTCTTGCTGACTTAGTTATTTGACCTAAAGTTATTAGTGCGCGGTTCGTTAAATAGTTGAAAAAGCCAACTTTCTAACTAAATCTTGAATGATTCACTTCAACTTTCCTTTCTTATGCGGAAGGAACTCAAGACGTTACTTCGCAATCAATAGGAACTTGAAATCATCATCCGATCGTTGTTTACCGGGAGAGATTATATGACAGTTCAGCTGACTTGGACTTGAAAACTCAGCGAAATAATATTCTGCGAAGTACTGCTACCAGATTAATTCACGTTTCCACTTTACCTATTGCTACTTCAACATTCAATTCGTTCATTGAAACGGAGCTGATGAAGCACCACAAGCCTACAAATCATGAGAACTGGACCCGGTGAAGAAAGGTAATCCTATTAAAAGGGATTCAGGAGATTAATCGGCCTCTTGGTCATGTGAATAATCTGTTCTACAAATGAGTAGAGTATAGCCCAAACAATAAGAATAAGCGATTAACGTCAAATCAAATGGATCGCATAAAATTGCACGGTATTTCGCAGTACAAGAACCTGTCCACAAACGAATGGGAGATCTCTTCTGGATTGGGAAAAGGGAACTTGTTCGAACGTTGCACTTTATTCACATGAAATTTGACTTGTTTGACCGTTGTTTGAAATTCGCATTTCTTTGTAAAAAGAATAAAAGGTGAACAAAAGAATGATGAGCTCGAAATTAAAAGTGAACTGTACAGTTGTTTTAAAATGTTTGTAGTACATTTTGATGGACGAGCAGTGGGGGCTAAGAGCTTTTGACAGGTTTATTAGAAAAAACAAGGAGAATCCAAGGTAGTGTGCATCTTGAAAGCGTTTGTTTATAGACGAGTCTGAGTTCGCTACATGTTGGGCTTTTATCGCAGGACAATCGGTAATCGATCAGAGAAATATTTCTTCTCGGTGAACGAAGATAATGGGACTTTGTGACTTTTTGATATTCCAGGCTTAGTTTGAATGAATTCTTTAATTCTTTCTAGGCCACGTCTCAATCTAAAACTATTACTGGGGTTCGAAAGCGGTGGAGGATCATAGAAAGATCAAAGTACAGATACTGCTTGACAGAAGAACAGAGAAGGCCACCTATTGATTGGTAGAACTGTTCCGGAAGGTAAAATAAGCTTTGGATTTATACAGCGGTAAATATCCTTTGTAAAATTGTGGTAGGTCTTCTTGAATAAAGCACAAAACACGTGCATGTGATCATAATTGGTGATACTTCCTCTTAGTCCAACAGAGGTGAACAATAACGCAGTATCGTTTGCTAATATAAAACACAAGACACATTGAGACTGGAGTTTTTGAACTGATCCCTGGAAAACAAAGCGCATCAAACTGTGCAAATGTGGAATTGACTAAAGTGGGTAAATTTTGCCAGGTAAGTGAGCACACATCTGCGATTATGTTACTTTATAAATCTCGCAACAGCTGTAGGGTTGCTTTGGTTTGTTCACTTATTCTCGCACAATAACACGTAAACTTTCAGGGTACTGACATCTGCTTGGACCTAAGAGATAATCACTTAGAGAGAAGGACTTGAACTGAGGGTTGTTTCGATTCGGAAGAGCAACAAGAAAACATACCCGTTCTGCTCCGTGTGTGTTTGCCGTATTGTTTCTCTGTTGTACAATAAGTGACAGAACGATCAAGCTAATCGACTTCTTCTCCAGAACGTGGAAAGTACAGCAGTATAGAGATACCTAAGGCCAGCAGATAGATCACAAAGAACAATCGGTCTAACACCATACCAACCAAACGCCATTCCGCTATTAATTTGTTCACTTTTACTTTGTTCTCATTTTGCCGCTGCATAAACCGAATACCGCGTACAATTTCCGAAACATCTCGTTTAACGTTCTCCACACGTCTGAGAAATTCAGGATCGGAGCCCAATGCATTTCTTTTCGCAGTAGAGTCTCGTTGAGCGCGAGAATCACGTCGCCATAGACTGGAAGATTCGATTTCTGGATTCTCCTCGTCATTTTCTTCTTCGTCTACAGCCCCGCTTGCGTCAGGTTTTGCGTTCGGAACCAGACCAGCCGCCGGCCAACGTTGTAAACTCTCGTCATCTGCATCTTCCGGATCATCCTCACAATGTGGTGAACTGAACTGATACAATGGCGACGTTGGCATATTTCGATGACTTCCACCCATCCAAGGAGTGTTTGCTGCCACATTGGCTTTCTTCGACTCTGCAGGTCGAATGCATTGGAGAAGAAATGCTTCCAAGTCCGGACCCATTGACCGGTCACGTGTGGCCCGAATCCTGTCCACATTTTCACCGTGCTGTCCCCGAGTGTCCTCAGCTGAACGCTTTCGGCGCGTCGCACTGCCAGTCACGGCAGCAGCCCAAACTGCGGCAAGTTCATCAGTTGGATCTTCACTATACTGTTGGTTTATAGGATATTGACCGCCAGATACTGAACCCACCTCACCTGGGACATTTGAACCGCGCTCTTGAAGACCTTGTCCAGCAGCAGCTGCGGCTGCCAATCCTGCACAAGCGGGACAAAATGCACACGCTTTGCTCTTATCTTCCGTGACCAGATCAGACATTCTAGGATCCAGCAAACGATTAAACGGTTGTCCGGCTGCTCCGTAATAAAATGGATATTGAGATTCGCCCTCTGCCGTTGGAGCATAGACGGGACCAGAGGCTCCGTCTGGATCTGTAGGATATAGGTGACCCGGATAGGGCCTCAGCCGATTGGCACCAGGATAATTGGGTGGACAGTAATGATCATATAGTGGCCCATAATTTTGTTGTGCCGCATTATCTGCAAAATGTGCACAAAGATAGGTAAATACGGATGAAAAATGCTTGTTATCAAAATATTCCTGTAAAGCTGAGGCGTATAATTTTTACAGCTCAGATGTCTTTTTTTCAAAGACCACTGCTTCTTTGTATTCAAGGTTCATCAAAAAATAACGACAGTTTGTAAAGCGCTATTCAGGTTTTCATGAGATCACTCATCCCGTAAATGAACGATATTCTAAATCCCTACAACACTTACTGTTCGCACATGAATGGAATATTTCATAAAATGATAGGGTAAACTCGAATTTAATGACTTAGCAAGTTAGTCTACAAACTGAAAGCCAATATCTATCTTTTTCAGAAATTTTTACCCATGTAAATTGCAATATATTCTGACAAGTGATGGGAATTTTAAACTGATGTTATCAAAACTAGCCTAAACATATCTTGTAGAAGATTACATAAATTTTGTACACTCGACAATTTTATCGCCTGACTTGGACCGATTATAGTGTTTCACCAGATTAATCTGTTTGTCCATAAAAACAGTGTTTTTTGTAGAATATACCTAACAACGAGTGTGGATCTTCTGCCTGGCATAAATAGGTTTCACTAGCGACGATTTGGTGTTGCCTTACTCCCAAACTATCCGCCAGTAAGTGAAGCCATGGTTAATATTTTCTGTGAACATTCATAATTGAAAACTTAAGGGGATGGATATCCAAGCAATCGAGCGTATAGGAATGACCTGTTTTTCTTTTTCTTTGTTGTTAGACTGACAGGCACAGTTCACTCGACAAATGTCTGTCTACATTCTAGGGGCCTAAGGAAGTTGGTTGCATGTAGACTGTAGTCTGACTTTCGTCGCCTTTCAATTTTGATTGTAAAATTCACAAAACAACAGCTCCCTGACAGGGAAACAAAGTATGAAAACCTCGCCACCGGCTACATAAGACTGACTGCGCATCATGGCTTTAGATTTACTTCAGGAATTGTAGGAGATCGAAGTTGTCTCCGATTCATATCATATCGGTTTTTTAAATGACAGATGCATAAATCAATTCCCTAGTCAATGTGCGTCGCTTAGGCTGGGAAATTGATTCAGGAAGATGTTTTTGATACACTCAATAATCAATACTGAGTAGTACATTCTTCACAGATAATAAGTACTCATGGCAGGAACCACTTAAATGTGTTTTCGCTCATCTGTGCAACGGAGTATCATTTTTATCAATATAAAGTATAACCAGCAACAATTTCCCGCAAATAATTCACAATATTTGTACTTCGTGAACAGGTGAGCAACAGAGCCCTTCATCGAAAGTTATCTAACCCTTGTATTTTCTTAAATTCTATTGTATCAACTTCAGAGCAATTCAAAGAAAAAAAAACCCTGCCATTACTTAGCATCTTTTTAGAGAAATAGTCTCTGATCTTTTTTTCTCAGCAGGTTAAATACGTGGACTACAAAATTCGTTGACCCTGTTCAGCTTTGTTTGCTCTTCCAAAAGAAAATAGCAGCTCAAAAAAGGGACACATTGTTTGAGTTATGACATTTGTTTGGTTCATGAATTCGATCGAAATTAAATTGAAAGTCTGCAGTCACTACCAGTTTTCATGATCATACTAATTACTCACGGAATAGAGCATCACCGTACGGCATACCCGGATAGAAACCGTATTTTTGCCGGTACATTTGCATCATCTCTTCTTGCATGGGAATCACATTGGTCTGTGGATTGGACGTTTTCGAACCAGGTTTGTCCGGCGACCTCGGCTTGGCATTTCCAGGTGGGTCCACATTAACAAGGAGCAAACGAGCTCCATGTTGAATTGCCAACTGAAATTGGACATTCGAAACAGAGGGTAGATGAAAACAAGTGTGTTCATCTTAACTTTAAACTTGGGAGCCACATGCTGTTCATGGCAGTGGTGAACACGTTGTGCTCAGCTTTTGCAGCCACTGATCAGTGAATAGGATATGGATTGGGGTTGCCAGTTACATTGAATGACATGATATAAAAGAAGCTTAAGATCCTTTTGCATGACTGATGTTGTGTATCCGTTTGAAACTATCTCTATCAACACCTAAACAAATATGCCTTCAGGACGACTTCAGGCGTACCTAGTTCTAAGCCTGGTGTGATTCATGCATCCTCCTCTCTCCAACATGTATTCTGATCATTTTTGAGGAATATCAGTTACTGGTAAAAAGATATACCAGAGTGGCTTAAGAAGAAGTCGTTTTACAGCGAAATGGGTATTGATGGAGCTATTCAAATTTGTAAAAAAATTAGGAGTAATCAAGTTTGTCAATAGTTTCTGAAGAAAAATTTGCATATTCTGTAAAGGTTCACGATGGCTGGTTATTAGAGCTGAATAAAATCTAAAGATGAGGACAAAATGGTGAGGAAAATAAAATATGCTTTCGGGAAGGAGTGACGTAGCATTTATCAGGTCAGTATCTCGTGAGCAGTTCATTTCTAGAACTGATATCTGGAAGATATCTTTGATTATGTAAAGGTAACGATAAAATTTGAATGGAATGACTTTTCCTTTATGACTACATTTTTCAATATCTCAGTTCACCATGGTGCCTTCTGATTATATACCGCGTATTCTTCAGCAAGTGTTAAGCAAGTGCTGCCTACTGACTGGAAAATCGCGAAGCCACATGAAGCTAATCACAGTACTTTAGTAAGACTACTTTTTGTCACTGATGTTAAATCTGTCAAGTCAGGCTTTCCGGGTGAATGCTAAATGTACATTTTGTACGACTTACAGAGGATGGTGAGTTGGAAACTGGGTGAAATAGGATTACCTTGCGTAGCCAGTGTGGAACTTCGGTTCTTCGGTCTCCACGAAAATGTAAATTCACAACAATAAGGCATAGAAATGTGGACAGTGTGACCAGCGTCATATTGATACAATAGTAGTTGCCTGAAATAAAATTACAATAGGTACGGGGATGGAGGGAGAATATGGGAAGGATACAGAGAGAAAAATCAGTTACGTATTTAAAATCTGAGTGATGTACTTCCTGTGCGGTCTAAAACAAGCTCCTTCAATCACGAAATTGCGTCTACTGTGGGAAGTTTGAAGAGAGTCAGTGCTACTGCTGATGAACTGTAAACTGTGTGGAAATATTTCGTTCTATATAAGGTTGTCATTTCTACTGGCAACAACGCAAGTCAGAAACCTGCACTTTCAAAAATACTACGATAAAACTGTTGACCTCTGTTTTTAAGAGATATTATGAACTTGAAAAAATATAGAATGTGGTTTACTCGGTACACCAAAGTTTTCATAGGCTTCTTTTCAGTATAATACGAGTTATTGCTACAAAAGTTAAATCGTTATTTTCATCATACAGCAACAGACACTGAAACCTACTTTAGTGAAGGTCAAACAGAACATTATTTTTGATTTACGGATGCTGTGGAGTTGCGTGTTCTGAAGAGAGCTAATAAAAAGAGACAATTCCAACTACTGCATCCAATACGTAGTCCGAATATGTGTGAGCCAAAGCATATTGAAATAGTCTGAGTAGAGAGGTAGCAATACCCCATCGACGTTTTTCATTTTTAGCTGTCACATTGTTCAGTGCCTTTGACTAACTATAACTGAGAATTTTCACTATCCTTAACACGGAAGACCGGAGAGACGTACCCGTTTTCCTCTCTTTACCACATCTTCAAGTCATCCGTTGACCTCCACAAGTTTTCTGATCTTCAGGAGACAGCGAATAGAAGCATTACCCCATTCACAATCAATCGTACAACCAATAAAATCATCATAAATAGTCCCCATAAAATAGCCGATTATCTGAGGATAAACGTATTAGGTGCATCACGGATCTATTGCCAACCCTGTCGATCCATCTTGTTTATGGTGCATTTCATGGAAATCTGTGGTCAAGCGCCCCAAATAAAGAAGGTGTCCTGTGCATATATTCTAATTCTCATATCTTTACAGCACTTCGATCGATCTGTGGCTGGGAAATCCGGTAAAGTAAGAAATCAGGTCAACAGCATAAGTATCCCAGCCCAGTGAAGGCTGCTAAAGGTATAAATATGTGGGTGCAACTTTCCCGCGAGATACTCCTGTGCATCGCTAGAACATCGGAAAGGAATAAGGCCAACCCTGCCATCCGGTAAGGAGATATAAAAAATGGAAGCAGCCACTAAAATCTATCCCGGAATTCCTGCGAAGCTGACGATGTGAGGAGTTTGTGGTATAAGACAGCTGGACTGGGTGGTAGTCTTTTTGTTCAGGAGTACACGTAATGCAACTTATACTGTCAACTATCAAGAAAGACTCAGGACAGTGTCCATGGTGAAAGAACCGGGAATTACAGGAAGTGACATTATCTTGCTCCTGATGGACACAGCCTAGATTCGTCATTCCAAATCGCGTAACTGGTGCCCCCGATCCCCGCAGACAGCCGATTGCACGTACTGACTACAACAGAGGTAATCAGTGTCAGTCTCTTTGCGCCTGATCTGTACACAAAATAATCCTTCCAGCTCTCCGAATACTCGGTCCGAAAGTCGCCAACCCCAATCTCAGTGACTGTTTTCTGAATTGTGACAGTCAAGAATTAGTCTCTCTAATCCCAGCGGCCACCTCCCTCCCTATACACACACGACCTTTGGTGCAATTTGAATAAACCCTGATCCATTTCAACACATCTGTTACCAACTTGACTTATACAGTCCACAGACTGAGTTGTTGGAAACTACTGTAAGCTTCCGGAATGGAGTCTGAAGATTGTTGAATTGACATGTCGTATACCTTTATTCTGTCGTTTTACTTACTGGCACACAGAGTGTTATGTAAGACTGAAAATGAACCACTTTAAAAATATTGTTAAGGCACACATTTCTTAGTGGAACATGGACAGCCGGTTCAAAAAGCAAAAAGATTAATTATCGAATAATACAAACAACAGCAATGAACACTACGATGGCTACTTATTCTATTACAGCAAAGTCGGTGACCATCAGACCGACCAGTGAATGATAGTTATTCTATGAAGTTCGACAGAATTTGCTCTAATAAGGGTAGATATATTCTTCTAACGAAAGACTGCTCTACCTTCCAGACGATACCAGTAGGCCAACACCTTGCGCAGATAACAAAATAGCACTCAGTAGATGCTTATGTAACAGACGTATCTAGGAAAAATGATTCATGATGAGACGCAATACTGTGCTTCCAAGGTTCTCATCAGGAGCTTGAGCATCGATATTTCATGTTGAATCATATTATACAAAGCGAATCTTCTACTGTTCAAAAGTATCCAAATTCATATCGTTTGAGCAAATATAAAACGACACAACGAGAATTGACCACCCTGCTAAAGGCTGGTTTTATTGTAGCTCTACAAAAAAATATTCGTTTTAGAACACGAATCGAATTTCACACGAACTGGTTATCCGTACCTGGTCGTTTGTTCTTGATAGCCGTAGTACATGAACTCACTCAGTGATACCATACCATACTGTTTACGTCAACACCCAGCGAGTAGTTGGCTGGCAGATGCATCAATACTAAAACTGTTTCCTCGCAGTTGTCCACCTTATGAGAATAAATCATAAAAATAAATTGAACACAACTGTTGAGTTTGCATTTTTTTCATATCTGTTATATTCGGAAATACTGCAGCTGTCCATCAGGAACACGATAGCAGGTTCACTCGAACCAGATGTGCTCGGACCCCGTACTGGGACGGTCCCTTGTGATTCAGCTTGTTAGGATCCCATGTTTAGTCTGAATAGTAGATTTTTTTTCACCCAAACATGCACTCAATTGATATGTGCACATTTTTCCATCTTTTTGACGTTGTATTCCCTCAGACTAACTCATGAAAACACCTAGCACTTGACTCTTAACGCTCACCGCCTAATACTGACAGTGTTCGCTGGGGCAATCACGATTTTGGAAGTGGAATAGAACGTCAACCTAACATTCTAGCATCACTTTAATACTTCATTAGCGGCTGCAGGAAATTACCCGAAAATTCAACTCAGCAGCCTGTTCAGGGGAAAATGTTTAGAACTGGTCCGTGATTTAGGTCAAAATACATCGTGTAGGCGAACACTTGTTTACGGTTATTCATTTTTGAGCTTTTATCTTGACATTTATTCACTACATGATGGAGGGTTGGAAAATAATCTATGGTCAATCAGTCGGTTTATCACTCCGTAGGTCAGTCGGCTAACCAGATGCTCAGAAAGCGGAGGCAGGAGGGAATAAATGTCAACAAAGCCGTCACGAGTGAAGTCACTAGTCGTTCGTCGGGGAGGATTGATGGTGTGCAATAACATCCACGGCGAGCATGACTCAGGCTTCAACACTCGTATAAACTCCTATCTCATATTAAATGAATGTGACCAAAAGGGCCTAAAGATGAATCATCGAAAACACATTTCCGCCTATACAACATAGCAGGGATTTTGATTATTAAGGCAGGGAAAAAGGACCCACCTTACACACTGATTCATTGGAAATGAGACACGGAGCTCTTTTACTCAAAGATGACGAAAGCAAAACGAAAATAAATCTCACAGATTTAGTTCAGAAAGACCCGATGTGCCTTTGCTCATGCTTTCTCACAGGACTGTTTTACAGTGGGGAATCGTGGAACATTTCGGAGGACAGTTCATGTTCTACTGGGTCAACTTATAAAGTTGAACTACTGAGAAAGACCGTACTTCGAGGAAGTACTCTGAAAAAACGGCTGTAATATCAGTCCTAATTCTTAACCTAAGCTAGCTATCCCGCTCCTTCTGCAGCTTTGTTCGTCTTGAACTATCTGGGGTCTAACAGTGAAGGT
Source organism: Fasciola hepatica (assembly GCA_948099385.1). NCBI lineage: Eukaryota > Metazoa > Platyhelminthes > Trematoda > Plagiorchiida > Fasciolidae > Fasciola > Fasciola hepatica. Next base: position 15,363,536 of record CANUEZ040000019.1, read on the forward strand.
GTCTTCACCATTGAGTTGCCTCAGGTAACATATGATATCTGAATCTGTGATGCTCCTTTTATTGGAAACCACCAGCTGAATATCTAGATACCACTTTGGTTGAGTGTAAAGTTGAAAATCGATCAAAAAATTCAAGCCAACAGTCCAGCGTGACCGGAGTCCAAAATGGTTGTTGTATTGTGGTTTAGATTGGAGTTCACTCTACATAAGCAATGAAAGTTGTTTACAGTATTTGGGTTGTCCGCTTCAGTTCACCGGAACAAGAGCAGAAAAAGTTCTTATTGTCAAAGCAGACGTCTTGTTTATTCATTCCCAGACAAACACACGAAAACCTGTCAGTCAGCTTGGTGCTACGTGCAACTACAAGTATATGATTTTAAAAGAGAGCATATTGAACAAACTTATCTCTGGTACAATTTTCATCTACCTAAACTGTCCCAAATTGATGCATTTATCCTTGAAAACTTAAGAATATTTGAAATAAATCCGTACAGCAAAAGGAAGAAGAGGACCGAGTAGTACTCGACTTGTTGTTCAACCAATCCACACCAAGAGGGATGCATGAATCAATGAAAGCTTTAGATCAGATATTCCATTTTCAGAAAACTTAACCGATTTGGTGGTGTGGAAGTTGAAACTTTTCAGTTTTCCGCCCCCGAATCTTCCCAGTGTTACTCAGTCTGGCTTGAAATAAGGTTTTTAGTGTTCAATTATTAGTTGAAAATTCATCTTCACGGAGGATTGCCGCAATATCCAATATAGATTGAGGATATTTATTTTTTTCTAGTTCATTTGAAAATGCAAGGTTTGGCCTTTTCAATACATAATCTAACGTTCACAAATAGCTGTAAAACTTGAACTTCAAAGTCTTTGGGTTAACACATCAATCCTCTGTGATGTACTATTGTTCAAGTTTTTGAGATGACTGCTCTATTCAAGCCCGAGACTTTCAATGTTTCTGCCTACGCAGTGGCATGCTGATCCGTGGAAACTTCTGTCACGGAACCTGAATGTTAAGGCATTTACTAGTTCAATACAATGGCAAACATTTTGGAGAGTAAGTTCACAGTAAAGTCATTACGGGACTGCCCCGCTAAGAACATTGTGGTTTTGATTTGTTCAATAGGTATTCAAGTTATTATTACTCCACACAATATTCGTGCATATCAGTTATTTTGCGGTTAAACAGCTACTGATACCCTCAAATTTGTTTTGAACATTACCAACTATACGCCTTCTAAATACACTTCTCTCCCTCGTAACGAGGAAAACTGTTTCAGAGATTGATTTTGCAAAATACCTGCACATTTTGGGTAGTTGGAAAGCATCATTGTCTTTAAGAGGTACGCAGGAAGATATCTGATATTGCAAAGAATTAACATTCGTAGGGTAATTCAGATTCTTTCATGTGAAAATGAAGCCATATCTAAAGGAGATCAGCGGAACGTCGAAATGACTATGACATCCAAGTGTAGAGAACGGAGTTGGAACTTCAGTTACTCCCAGGGATGATTTTAAGTTACTCTGTAAAAACAATGGTGACACAAACAAGCCAAAATTGGTGAACAAATAGAAACGAGAGTTAATTTTTACCGAATATTGAAAGTACGAGTAAACTGGCCGTCACGGTTCCCCTCCAGACCTTCCCATTTACGTTCTGTTATCAGACGAGTCAAATTCCATTAACAATGTTCACCTTTGAAAAATCCCTCTCTTTTGCACACACTTCAGCGATGAAATTATTTTTCACTCCCTCATCATAACCAGTCTCACTAGTATAACAAACCTTAAGCAATAATATTATTTTGTTCTCTTTATAATCCCGGTTTAAGACGATCTGAGATCCCGGAAGAAGCACATTTATCAAAAATTACTTGAAATTTTGATGAACCTATTGAGGAACAACTAGTGTATGGTTTAAAAATAGCTCGCAAAACATCTTGAAAGATAAATTTCCTTTAATCATTTTGAAGTTATATATATATATATATATATATATATATATATATATATATATATATATATACGTGGAAGCCGCGTGGGCGAATCTTTGAAGCAACGCTCAGGACAGCAAGCCAGATACTGTTTGTGAGAATACTGTGATCCTAGCCACAACTTACTGAGGACAGCAGTATTCAAGATGAGGAGGGCTACTGGCAACTCGTAACACAACAGCCATCAAATGAATAAAACAATCAAATCTATGGACCACACTGTGTAGAACATTATTCTGTTTGCTATTTGCAACGGAAAAATATCCCATAAGTAGTGTTGTGCTACATATGGATGACAGGACAATATTTCTCCGGAAGCATCCGACCAGTTCTGCACTTATGGTGGACATCAGGTATGCGTACATTGTATAATGCTTTTTCGTAGTATAAGGAGTGGCAGCCACTGCAGAAACGATCCTGCGCTTCCGAGGGAATATTGTCCTGTCAACCTCGTTCTTTCGTTTCTGCTCATTCCTCTTCTCAGTCCATACCCACTCGCACTAACACCTGCAAAATCTCTACTGTCCCTTATCTGACCCGAATCATCATCAACCAGACACGGGCATCAACCAGACTGCTTGGAAATTTTGATAAGTAATCGTTCCCTGTTTTCATCCCCTTGATTCGATGAGCTACCAAGTGTAAATCTCCTATGACTGAAATGTGGACTTCTGTCTTCGCAAAGACAAACACAAACGCAATACATTGCCACCTATATAGCAAACTCAACTTGGGACCATGTGTTCTCGTTGTGAAGATTACCCCTGACTGAGCGCCAGACTATCTGGGCTGACTTTAAACCGTTTTTTGAGCATATAAGCTACACGATATGTCACCCTTCCGTCGCCGGCTCTGAACGGTAACAGTCCACTGCCCGCGAAGCAACTGTCTCCCGTGTTCGATAAATTTTCTCTAGGGTCCTGAGCGCAATTAGACATTCTGTTGCAAACAACCTGATTCGTTTCGTATTATTATAACCGGGAGTTAAATTCTGAATTAACTGAAAATCGGACTGCAAGCTTCATGATATTGCTAGGGTTTGATAATCAGAAATGGTCATTATAGTATATGATTGCGTAATGTACTTTGGGTATTCAAATTCTCATTTCTATGTAAAGTAGCTTTAAGAAGTATAGATTTCCACGCATTTATTACCTCATGATTAAGGCATTATGTAAATGACATTTCACGGAACTCACCAATGAGTGGAAATGAACTGGATGCGTTGGGGATTGACTTTTCAAGTAGCAGTAACAGAAGGAAGAACGCGACAAATATGTTCATTCCTGAGGCAAAAAGAAAAGCCGAACATGTGTTATTCATTCGACTGGTAGGGGAAGAATGTGAAGCAGTGGTCCACTTCTATGCTGTTAACCGATTCACAACAAAATGATTGCAATAAAAATTGATTCATAGTACGAAATGGTTTGTAATGTCTCCTTGGACGTTTGGTTTTCAAGCCCCTATCGGTTACACACGTGATCCTCTTTCGACCTGGAGAGTTACACTGATGAGAACTGAGACGAACGGTGGCCAAACTACGGGAGGCTCAAGCAAAAGAAAACGTGTGACATACAAAGATGTGATGAGACGAAAAAAGGAATGGGCCCAAAACCAGTGATCAAGCTGTTTCACGTGCTCATATCCCATATGAAGTTAATCTCATCGTGGAGAGGTTAAAAATCTGGTTTAAGTTAGCTGCGAATAAAGACTAAAAGTGGAAACCGCGTATTATGAATTTGCAAACTCTTGAAGTTAAAACAGTATACAGGCTCCCCCTCCAATTTTCCATGGACCTGTAAAGCAGTGAACCGTAGTTCCGATCATTCAGTACATTTGCTGGATCATCCCATGTAAATCACTTCAAAAAATTGTAATTTTTAAAAATACCGAATCGTTTGCTCCTAAAAAGTGTGATTATTTACGTAACCAGTTCTCACTTTAATGATTTGTAAGGAATATTCTTACCTATATTCACCTTTAATGCGAGAAAGAGACAGAGTACTTGTATCTGTGGGGCGTTAGCTAAGTTGACTCACGGTCTAATGCATTTGGAACTTTTTAATTCCATTTTATGCTCATCATTGGCATCGCTTTCTATAGAACAACTGTTTCAATACCCGTAGACTTCATACTTTAGGTGTGACCGTATTCGTGTTTACATCTACTTAATTAAGCGCGACTCCGCTAAGTAACCGTTAGGACCTATTGTGGAAAACTTCCAAATTCTCGGTGGTGATGTAACTCATTTGGTACGGTGCAAACTGTACCGCTGTGTCCAGTGTGTCAGGTCTTAAGGTATAATCTCGTGGAGAAGGATGAGGCATTTCTACCATCCGGATTATCTTGTAACAGTCAAATCTCTCCCATTAAAGTTAATAAAAAGCCTATCACCCATTAAACCAGTTGATGGAGTTTAGTTTTCAGATTATCAGGCTGCAGATGTCCAGCTTACAAGCTAGCTGAAAGATTTCCGAGTTCACTTGAAGTGGTCACACTAGTAAATTTCAATCTTTTCCCATGTCAGTCAAAATCTCAGATACTCCGCTTTGTATCGCTTAACGACTTGTACAAAAAAGGAGCTTGGTGTTCGTTTAATTTGTACTGCTTATTTTGCTATCTGAATGCACTGTTACTAATAGCAACCATTACAACCTCGAATTAACGTATATAACTACAATTCAGATAAAAGTATAAAAACGAAACTCCCTATGATTTCAAATGGTAGGGTAGAGCATTTCCCGGGTTGATATAGTGCACGGAAAGCCAATAAACCTATCCTGATTTTCCGTGTATACTTTTGAACCAAACCACTCATGTTTACCACATTGGGCCTGTCGATGTGTCAAACCTCACTCTACTAAGTATGTACATGAATCTGAAGCCGAAACAGATAGAATGATTTATCCCAAAAACGATAGTAAGCTCTCCTCTTGAATAACCATCAAAACTGTCAAAAGGTTAGGAGTCATAGTAACCTTTATTGCAACTGATCAAAACATAGTCTCCAGGCAGCCCTCAACCAAATTCCGCATGGTGGTCTCAAGTTCTATGCTGTCCAATTCATCGATGATGGTCCACTTTCAATCATACAAAGAGTCAAAGAGTCTTCCAACCACTTAGATTCCTCTCTCAAACAGAACCCAGACTTTTTTAGTGGGATTCAGGTCTGGACTTGGAACAGGACGGTCCACGATAGTATTATTCCGTCACAATAGCTACATCCTAGCGAAGTTGGCTGTACGTATGGCGACGTTGTCAGCTTGAAATATCATCGCCTTTAGTCGATTTTCCGGAATCATCTTAGAAAAAAATCATTCAGTATTCTGATGAACGATTCAGCCATCTGGTTCCCTTCTACCGGCCAGCTGGAATTCTCCCATTTCCAAAACCAAAACCCAGGCCATCACAGAGCCTCTACCGAAGGCTCTCTGACTGAGGTTCAGGTTGCTTCTTTTAAAGTCAAACCAGTAGTACGTGATTTTATCAGGGTTTTCTAAATTTCTCTGTTTCTCACTGCAAAATATCACATAACTCCATTCTGCATTCCAAGTGATGTGTCTCCTAATCCATTCCTCTCGACTTTAACAAGGATGGTCGGCCATTCTAGGTACTGATATGGTGCATACGGTTAGGGGTGTTGTACTTGCAAGACCTTTATGTTCATGTACGGTTACCTGTACAGCTTCAATGCCATCGTAAGTGGGTTCGAATCACTGCGCAACAGTTTTCTCGTGGCCTGCTGGGAGAATGACCTTCAAACTCTTCATTTTCTCCCAACAACATAATGACTGGGATCCTTCAAGAAGTTACAAATAGTCATTACTAGTCTGGAAATTTTCTTCGAAATCTAGCGTATGTTTATCTCCGAGTTCACATAGGCCAGTATTTTTTCTTTTTTCAGCTCAGAGAGCATTGAACCTCGCACCTCACCTCTGTCAGGATGGATGAGAGGTCTCTACTTCTAATCAGAATTTATAACTTGAGTAAACATCGCTCACAAATCCCAAGAGACTTGAACACTGCTCATTAACACACACCTCCTGAGTATCGGAAATGATTAATTCACTACAAAAGTTGCTGTGCTTGTAAGCCGGTTCGATATTTTTGCCATTCATCCAGGGGCGGATCTTGTATTAGCTCACATCCAATACATCTGCTGTCTTGATAAAAAAGGTCCGATGATTCTATGGAGTAATTAAAGCAACATATTTTATGTTCGCAAAATATTCCAGTTCACACTTGTATGGATAAACATCCATACAGACATTTCTAAAAATAAACGGAACAAAAAAGCTCACCTAGTACCATTTTTGCAGGAGTCTCGGGTGGAAGCCAGAATAAGACCAGTGTAAGCGAAGACAATAGGAAACAAGGCAAAATCAAGATGTAGTTGTAGTAAGCAGGTTGGCGTTCGATTGTCATGCGAAAGAATATGTCACTATATTTCTCCGGGCAACATGGATAGGCACGCTGACGCATGATCACATCGGTGGAGATCAAATTCCATTCTGGACTAACCACGTAGTCTTTTAGATTCAGGTTGACCGCCTCGTAGAAGGAAATGTTGACGCGGGAACTGTGGTTGACATGACGGAAAAACGAAACATCTGATTGAGGAAACAGCAGACTAGAATTTGACCTCAGCATTAGTTGTAAAAATGGAACGAATCAACTGTGGTGATTTTTAGTTCGTGTTGATGTATATCTGCAGTGTAGGACACACAACGGACAGTCTCAAAGGTCGACTGTACCAACACGGATAGCCGGTAAATATCCGCTTGCGACATAAAAATGAGAAGTCAATAGGTCCCAAAAGGTCAAAGGCGATACCAATCCAGTCGATAGCTATAGTGACTTTCGAAAGTCCTATTTCAGAGATGATAAGCAAATAATGTACTCCATCAACACTAATCAATAAAACATCACAGCGCTCTCGCATTTTGGGATTGACTGCGTCAATGCCTAAAGCTATTTACTCACTGATTACCGCATTCTCGGACAAGAATGGTCAACTAGTAAACTCTGTTTTATTAATCGATAACTTATTATCAATACATGTACTGCAGTAACCTACGAATCCTTATGCCCACAACTTTTGGTAAACAGATCTGTTCTACACAGAATAACCACCATTTTTTCTTTACTTTTTTACTGCTTGCTTGCTTATTAGTGTAACAGAAGGGGTCCATACCCCATAGCCACGAGGGCTCACCGCGCTATTTTGGATAACCGGCAACCACACCCTAAGAGGTGGAGTGGCGAACCCCATAAGGTCCCAACAAGTTTCCGCTAATATTAGGAGATGAATGAAGTAAGTCAGCACTACAGTGGTATTCTCGATATTGGCATTTTCAACTATTCTTCGCTGTTTTAGAGCCTGACGAGAAGATATTGAGACAAAAGTAAAACAAAGGAGAAAGTGATTGTCAGCTGCATCTGGCAACGGTCCAAAGTAAATTACCACATTTACCACTTTCCAGATCGTTCGACTGCTCCAACACCAAGTGATATTTCCCCCGAGGTTTATTCTATCCCAGAGAGGATTGCAAGAAATACCCATAAGTTTCTAGGATTCCACAGTGTCTCAGTGTGTTAGGTAGCTACGGAGTAATCGATCTCGACATTGCGCTTGACTTATTATGATTTCGTAAGATTCATCAATTCAGGCCCCGGACTGTGCACTACAAGTTCTTCCCCTTAATGGAGCGAGTGGTTGTGTACGTCGAACATGTCGTATCCACTGAACTCATGATTAAGCATGAATTGCATAAAAGTCTATTCTTATGATCCCCCAAGATTGCTCTAACCCTGTCCTGAATCTTTGTAGTTGGCTACTGAACCAATCTTGTAAGCAGTGGAGCTTTATATATTTTGGAATTTCAGCACAAGGATGCATGTTTAGTAAGATATTTCACCGATGAAGAATGTCATTCGTAGGAGCGATAAAAAAAGCCGAATTGTGCAATGGACAAAAATCGAAATCCACTTGGTTTGCAACCAAAACATTTTCCCTGATTGTGCCACAACTATTTTGAGAATCTCTCCATGCGCGTGTGACTTCGTTTGTTGAAAAACAAAACCAGGTTTTTCTGTCATGAAAGAAAAATACTAATGTCCCATTTAGGCGAATATGTCCACAGCATGTTTGAAGTTTAACACTATATTTCACCTGGGAAAATCTCGACTCATTTTTGGGCTCAGTTGATCTGGGTTTTTTTTTAAACGGAGCTCTTCAAAAGGCGGTGGTCTAAAGGCTACCGCCGTGGACTTTGAGTAGCAAAAACCGGGGTTTGATTCCCACGGTAGTCGGTCGTTTCCCCATTAGGCAGCCATTCAGGGGCCATGGCCCTCTTCACAAATTGTTGAACTTTGTTATACAAAAGATACATAAATGAAGTATAAAGACTATTTATATATGTTATTATGTTTACCATGATAGTTTACCGAGTTTATTTATTTTCAAAGACTCTACCCATCAAATTAAATTTGTCTTTGGCTAATGCGTCAGATTTTCCTTTTGCTTCCAATGGGACTTCGTACAGTGTTTAGAAATTCCCTCGTAGCAAGAAGAATCAGCTAGGCTCATCAAGATCAGTAGGTTATTCGAATCTTGAAACCTGACCTTTTCTCTTCTCTTTTATAATTGATGCAAACAACACGTGGTAATTCCGTTTGACATTTTGTTTCGCCGAGTTTTCCATCTCATATTGCGTCTAAAAGAGCATCGATTACCACAGAAAAAGGAGATATATGACCTCGAAAAACCCAAAGAAGCGCATGACCTCAACAGATTTACCAACATACTTTTGTTTTTATCTACCTGCAAACGAAACACATGCTGGTAAACACAGAGACCAATTCACTGCATCAAGCACGTATCATAAAGCTTGTACTTCATTGCTCCTGAGAAACAAATGGCTTACTTGTCATAAGTCCATGGACCGAATCGGAGGTTGCATTCCTGACGATCATAGGGGAAATATTTTATTTTCACAGGACATGTGCTTTTGTATATGGCCATCGGGTGCCATTCGACAACCCCATTGTGATCTATCCGGGCCGCGCATTCCCGACGTTCTTCGAGGCGTTCGTCTGCACTGTATCGTGAGTGTTAGGCCAAGAAAACCGTAGATTTTATGTAGATGTGACAACAGGAGACACACGGTGATCCACTGTCAAGTCATAGGAACAAATCAATATTTGCTAACATAAAATACCAGACGGTGCGATCGAATAGGTTTCCTTTCTTTAAAGCTTTGGGTAAACAATGAGGTAATTCTGAGTTTCAGTCTACACAACTCACCAACGTATACTCTTTGGAATTCCTAATCTGAAGCCCTCGAGATAAAAAAGATTACAACTCCGATTTGCAATACCATTACCAAATGAACACAGATAATTCATTATTTTTTTATTAAAGGTTTGTTCTTTGTGACGGGGATGTCGTTCCATGCATAGGAATCGATGTGGTGCAATAAAGGAGGATCTCCAGTAGTTCGGTAAATTTAACCGAGTCTTGGTTATATGTCAGACAGCTAGTTTACAGTCTTTTCTGGGACAAAGATCACTGATACTGATATTTTTGTCAGAAAAAGGCATCATACAAATCCAATCGTGAGTTGTTCATATCGATTTCTTTCACGTATATGTTACATTTTCAACATTCAGTGATCAACTACCTAAAACTTCCATTTCGTTAGTCATTGTGCATGTGGATTTTCAAAGGGCGAGTGACATCTTTCAAATACACAACTGCTGTTCTGGTGCTCTATACTGACCGGAAATGCTCCATTTCTGATCATCAGAAATGACAACAAACGAGTTTATTTGGCATTTTTCTGCTAGGACACGCGACGTATCTCATTGGATCAGAGTGTGATCGCTCATAACTCTTGAGAAAAAGAAATTCAAAGTGAATTCTCAGTTATTTAAAAGCCAGATAGCACTTCTCGAGCAATTAGTTGCAGGTGATTTTAAAATGTGAAAAATAGTTCAAGGGTACTGGTAAATTTGATGGCTACAATATCAACCGGATAGTCGATGGGGGAGAAATTATGAGCATATCTCGTAAAGTGTGGATAAACATGGGAACTGGCCACTCATCCGTGAAGGACTGGGTTCAAGTATGGAAATCGTAGGCCTTCATGTTTCAACTGGTTTCACGGACTCCACTGGTAAATAATTCGACTGAGTCATCTATTTCAACGTAATCCAATGCAGAGTAGAATATTTTTTAGGCTGTAAGTTGATCCAGGTAGAATAGGCTATCAAATTTGTGTTTCCAAGTGAAGAATCAGATAGTATGGACAAAAACGCTGTATTGTATGGAATGGATTTCGAAACTTGAAAATCTGAAAAATGTTGCTGCAGAATTGAGTTGACCTGCAGAGACCATACCCATCCGAGGTAGATAGGTTTTTATGCGAAGTGAATGTCTGATTAAGTATCATCGCGTTTACAAAAGACCCAGTTTCTCTCGCATCCGGGCCACTTGCGGCGTCGACTTCGATTTCGTTTGCTCATCGAGAGCCGAATTCATGCTACCACAGCTAGGTTAGCCATTCCTTAGGAGCGAGAGACTTAGCGGTTATGACTCAATAACACGCAAGCTATCGGTGTTGGAGCAACGATATTCTCACAGAGTCATAAAAACTATGGGAAAATTATATCAGCAGCAGTATTTTAGATTTCGCAGTCAGATTCCGGAGTAAGTGTTCCACGTGAAAAGGTTAAGGTGGTTGCGATGTATTTTACATATATCCGAAGAAAGGAACCCTCGGTCTGCATTGTGATTCGGTACAAATAATTGATGGAGAGTGGGTCATAGTGGCCAATCAATAACAGCAAAAAGGCAAGATCTTATTCCGTGGGCCTGCTCGTGTAGTCAGTGCTGAGCATTCTTGCTGAGGTTCACCAGATCCCACAATGGCAGCTTCGGAGACACACTGTGAGTAATCAGTTTACAGTGCTCAGTAAAGTGCCTACACTCGAACAGTTTATTCGTCTGTATGATTTTCTTTACGAGAGATTGTCCTCCTTGCTCCGCCTGTTATGTTCTGACTGATTTCATCTCTGGTTCGATGATACCTCCAGATAGAAGCTAAACCTCAGACACATCAGTACATGAATACTGTTTGAAAGAACTGAAATGAACTTAACTGTATTAAGGAAACCGAAAGATTTGGTCCTTGCACACCGGGAAGTGTCCCCCTCCATATATATATAATGAGGAGGAGGATAGCTTTTGTTAAACGTGCCCAAAACCCTATTTCTGTACATGCACCGTGAAATCGGGTTCTTTGCAATTAAACGGAACCATGCAAAAATTGGTTTTATTAACTTAGCCATATGTACTGAATTAAGATTCCCTTAACTATGGCCTGAAAGAAATTCCTTAAGGTTGGTCAATGGAACATTTTTGTTCATTACGGCTCTCATGAGGAAATAATGATACCGAAACCTTCCAGAGCTTGGTGAGTTGTAAGTCAAAATAAAGTGGAGGCATGGAAAAACCCTTGGCTGTATAAGGTCATTCACGAGGTCTAAGTGAATTTGCGGTACTGTATGACTCATTCAAAGTTAATTTCGATTTCGTATTTCTCATCGTAGTTATTTAGGGAGTGAGTAACTAGTAGATTCGATCCTTGAATCATGCACAGTGAAAACAGGAAAATTGACCAAGCTCGTTTTTCATCGATATCGTGCTGGTTCCCTTTGTGGGAAAGAAAGGCGCAATTTACAAACAATATATGCGGATGAGGTTGCGATTAGATAAATACGAAACGTGGGTCTGTGTGGTTAAAAAATCTTGGGAGCGTGAGTGTTGTCTGTCCCTGGTTGAGACGGATCAGCAAAACGATGGACATGAGGTTTTGGGATTACTGACTCCCGATTTGGACCAGTGTCAGCGTCTAGATGTCGCTGAGTCTAAAGCCAGCCTTCGAATCCCGGCTTTAACAAATCGCTCTCGAAATCAAAAAGATGAACTGAAAAGTCTGAGCACAACAGCTTCTTGTTGCTCATTGTTGCTAAAGAGCGACTTTTGATACCTTCCTTGGGATTTCTTAGTTTCAGATAAATCATCAATCCCTTCTGTGTCTGGTCTCCACAAGGTGAGCCGCAATTGCACCGACCATGACTTTTCTCCTTCCCGCACTCAGCCACGCCGGTTTATGTTCTTACATACTTTGGGATAATTGCCGTGTAGTTCTACCTAAGTAAATTGCTAAACGTGAGCAAAGAAACGAACAGTGCGATATAAACTGAGAAAGGATATCCAATTTGATTTTGAGAGAAGTGGTGATAATCCGTCTGCCAGTGAAGTAAAAGCAGGAAAAATGCGAACAATCACCTTGTCTATTCATCATTCTAGTAATTCGCCTTTATCATCTACTTTTACGGGGAGCTGAATTTATTATTTTTATCCTTAGCTGTCACTGGGGCCTGTTCTTTTGGCGTTCCTGATATGTTCTGGAATAGACTTTCGGGTAACCATTATGCACAAGTGTTCGCTCTAACTGTTCTAATTCTCTGATCACCGTATCCAATCAATCCTAAGCGATATGTGACAGACTGAATGAGGTTTTGTTTTCATTCAAAAGGTGCAAGGTTGGAGAAGACTGCGTACTGCCCTATCCGCATTGATTCGTGATATGCGTGGTGGATTAATTTGCGATTCTCGCATTTCATGCGATATGCTCCAAGAAACTGTGTCAATTGTTTTATTATTTTGCCACAGACATGAACCCTAAAGCATTACTGGCCTGAGTAACCTCCCTACCTCAACGAAGACAACAACCGTGTGCGTTTTCGAGTTTAAAGAAGAATATCAACTATACACGTTAGCAGCGGATTCGCAGAGTTTTCGTGGTATCCTGAAGTAGCCCATGCCTTGGTTTAGTAATGAATTGTCAGCCAATAAAGTATCTAAAGGTGACCACATAGTGACTCCGTATGTCGATAAAATTCACTGTGAAAGCTAAACTAAACATTGAATGTACATCTTGGCAGTAGCCCTTTCGGACTAGTTATTGACATACCTATAATAATTTGGTTTTCTAAGATCCAGTCATAGCATCCTGAGTGCTTCTCTGTTCTGTCTAGAATACGTTTGCTGGTTGGTCGCGTTCGATGATATTGTTGCGGGTAGTCGACCAAGGCAGTTGAGAAGTCACCAATCATCAATCACACATGTCACATTTGGTGAGTCGATTTGGGCGTATCGGTTTTCGAGCTAAACCTCTACATCTAGTTAATCGTTCCTAGAGGTAGACTAGAAGAAATCCGTTTCTAAAGGTAATGCCTCCATAGTAGACTCAAAGAGGTATACATAAACAATTTGGGATCTGCCAACAGATTGGTTCTCAGATATTACTCTCTCATCTCTTCCCTACTACACAAAAATAAATGTATTAACTATCTAGACAAATCTTGACACTTTTTGCAATTTATGCATTTTAGGTTACAAACATAACTGAACCAGCCACGAGGTTGATGTTGCCGAAAACGATCTTGTGCGCTCGTCTTGTCCTCTCTGTATGAGCAACTGATAACACTTTGTGATTTTTCGCTCCAGATGCACAGCACAGCGCCAGCCGTACACGTCACAATGCGCGAGAAAAATATATCGATCACTTCAAACTGTCCACAGCTTAACTAAGGTCACCCGGCAGAACCATCTATATGGCTCGAATTTTAAGGGAAAAACATTGCAGATGATCTGCACGTTAGATTATTGGATTTGTCGCACTACCGCGGCTTAACATATATATATATATATATATATATATATATATATATATATATATATATATATATATATATATATATATATATATATATATATATATACGACGGTTAAATGAAGTTTCGCTGTTTTTCTGCTCTACTGTGACTGGTCCTTCGTTTTGTTGTCGTGCTGTTCAAATAGCTTGAAATCAACTTGGGGTACGGTTTTGTTTCTACGCAGTCGTTTAGTTTGTCCGTTTATCGGCGGACTGCCGGAGTTTTGACTTGTGTGCGAACTGCATTACTTTTTGCACTGCCACCAGAAGCGCCCACTCGCTCACGCACGTACTCGTGCGGACAAGCCTAAGCAGGACGAGGATTCTTTTTTCTAACTCCACAGACCATGAGCGACGGTCCCTGTGATAAATATTTCCGTCTTCGTGGACCAGCTATATAGCCTAACGAAAAGTCAGTTCACGTCTCCATTTTGTCGCTTCAGTCTCCTGGTAATATAGCTCCGCAGACCGAATACTCAGTTTAGTAAGAATGCACGTATGTACTCTGTTTCTGTACAATCGTACATGTGTGTGTGTGTGTGTGTGTGTCAGTGTTTGCATGCTCACCCTGCCGCGTGCATGCTTACCCATTCTGGCGAGTGAGCTGACAAAATGGATCACGCGAGAATTCAATAAACTTCACGTATTCGGATAAGCTGATGCCAGCTGGTCCATCAGACAACAGTAAACAGATTCGGCTCTTGGGCCATATACGCGCTGATTTTTGTTTGTTTCACATTGCCCTTGACTGTTTTTGTACGATTCCATTTAGGCTTTCGCAATCTGTTGTCCCCAGGGGTTCGTATTCGTACGTCTGTCTGTATGTTCGTAGGTTTCATTGGGTTTTCCACGAGGCAGAAATCCAAATTTTGTGGACGGGCATCAAGTATATGCTGTCCACGGTAACCAGAGACCTCAGGGTTTGTGTTTCTTAGCATCTTTCATGGTGAAGAAAAAACACAAATAACGAACGAACTCTTTTTGGGTAACATCATCATCTTGGCTATTGAGGTTGCATTTATAAATTCGAAAGACATAAATTAGGGACAAAGTATGTGTGTCAAAATGTGATTGGGCATTCATAAGAACTGTTGCTGAGTAGGTAAGAAAGACGGGAGGGGAATTGTTGTTGTATTAGCCACAAGGTTGACGTTACCGAAAACATACTCATACAGTTCAACCATCTTGTAGACTGTTCGCATTTATTTGTGTTTTAATGCAGTCGCCAGAAATATTGCTGCATCTGTTGTTGTCAGTATCCCGGTTGAAGCTATTTATTCTTCCCGACCAAACAGTGACGTGAATTAAAAGTTAACCACGGGATAGTTAGAATGATTTTAAACACTCGAAATTCTCTTATGACAGAATTATTACGGAAGTGGTCGGTGGTAGAACAGGCAGGCAGTCAATCGACCACAAATTCGAATGCCTAGTTTCACTCACAATCTCAAAAGGGAGGCCTCAGTGTGGAAGAGGTCTCACATTGAGATAATATCTTCATGACGTTATGTTATTTCTGAAAAAGCCGGTCACAAAGAAGACGCTATCAAATTGAAATCGTACTTCTCAGACACACGGTTAGAGAAGTCGTTTGAGTTCATCTGCTGGCAATCCAAATGATATTCCAGATTCTCCTATCTAGTCCCCTTTGTAATTGATAGTTTCTTTTGAAGACACATCCGTAAATAGGGAGAATATACACTCAGCAAGTATTTCCTCTAGTAGGACACAATAATAGATTCAATGAGAATTCAAATGTATAGTGCAGGCTGAATCTTCTGCGGACGCAATCTATTTTCCTAATATATCTTACGTTTTATGTTACTGTCTAAACCAGACTGATCTACTAGGTGTTAGAATCAAGTTTACAAGGAACGAGAGAAAAAGACAAAACAGCCCGCATAGAAACATCTGTCAGCAAAACAATCGGACAGATGAAAGAAGATGGAATAATCAGCTTTGCTAATTTAAGAAGAATCCGACTTGTTTTCACCAATATAAATCGGCTTTGCAGTTCACCAAAAGTACCCAGGATCGGGATAATACTGCCCAATTCTAGACACGAGCAACTAGCCGCATCATGCCGTGGCGCGCTGGTCAGCTGAGATAACTGAACCTATCCAATGAGCGATTACAAGATTCCGCGGGTACAATACATGCGATTTCTTATGTTATTGAATCTATTGGTGTGTCCGACAAGAGGACGTACTCGCTCAGAGTATCTTCTCCGTTTAAACATGTGCCTTTAAAAGAAACTGCTGAATAGACAAGATACTAGATAGAAGACATTTCCATCCAAGTTTATTAGAACTAGAATTACTTTAACAGAACTCACTGCAAGTAAAAAGAAGATAAACTAGAAGAGGTCCATCAAGGAAAATTCCCATTCAAAGCACTAACACATTTATTTTCTATGAGATTCTACTCTTCTGTTGATGGTTATCGTAGGATTTTTCCAGTAAATAGAGAAGTCTGTGGGGTAATTCCGTTTGACTATTATCCCATCTTTGAGTAGGCAACTGTTCAGGAGGCACCGCAAGTTAAATTCTCCTCGTCTGGTAGTTAGAATCGACTTTGAAGATGAAATGACGAATTTTGTTGCAGTGATAATAGAAAAAGGGGATTCCGTGATCGCATCATCAGCATATCATTTTCGAGAATTTGATTTCATAGTTAGCGGTGCACCGGGGAAAGCTTTTGACAATACAAGTTGCATAAAGAGATGAAATAGCTTCGAACGATCTGATTGGCAGAGATCTTGTTACCAGAACATAAGTCAAAGATTTTTATTCTCTCAACCGGTGCTCTAGGTATGCTAGTTTATGTTAATCGCACAATCACACCATGGTTATCTAAGTGGCGCGTGGAGTAATCGTTCTTCATTTTTATGTTCAGTAACAAACCTTGTGATTTTATTACGGCTCAGTCTCGTCAAGGTATTTATCCGCGGGATATTCAAAAGTTCAGGCTCTTGCATGCAAAAGTAACTTTAACTATAGAAAATGCGGCAATAACAGCATTCGAACTAAGCCTGCAAACGTATACTTCAAGTATTCTTTGTTCGAGTTAGTCGATCAGAAACGTTGTGGAGCACGAAAAAAAGAGAAACTGCACAAAATGCAGCCAGGAGCGTGAAAATTATCCCTAACTTATGGGGAAGCTTTGAAATAAAACGAATGTGACATTTTCATCAATCTAACCAATCACCAGTTCCAGGCTAATTACTTACATGTGTTTTGGGATAAAAACACTCACGTGATAGGTAAACGCATTTACCGCATTTCCCAAGTGACTCACATCAAGCGGTTCACTATATATCGACTAAGTAGGCATCTCTACAAACGCCAACCGGGAAACATCCTTGGGCTATGAAACAAATATTACTCTCTACCTATTATTGTGATGACTTGCTTCAGAATCTCTCAGTCAAATCCAACTCTCAAGTTCAAAAAAGAACATTTCTACAAGCATACCACTTATCCGTAATGTTTTTTTGAATACCCGTAAGAGCATAGTGCAACCTACTGGCCACTTTTATAGAGTTATTCTCGCGTTCGTCAGTTAAAAATAGGCAATCCAAAATCATTTGTTCGGGCTTGAAGAACATGCTGCAAGTGAGCTAACACAATAAAGTTTTGCATTTTTTAGACAAGCAGTTCGTTTTCATTTTTCCCACTTGCCTCCTCTTCTCGAGGATATATATATTTATATGTCTCTAATCACATAAATGTTTGTCAGGACACATCGTAAAAGCAACATTTATCCAAAAATGGCACAACTTGATCTTAGAATCATGCCACCATCGGCCGGGGCCCCCAAACAAAATGTCACGTGATACAAGATCGAAACAAAACCCTTCATATCAAATCAAATCAAGTCACGTGCTTTGGTCTCTCGATTCGATCAGCATCTTGATTCGCGACAAACCGTTCGCATTTCTTGTTGAAGCTTCTGATCCAAATTTGCCTCGATCGTTCGATAGCTGACTGCGGTATGTCTAATCTATTTCATCTGCATAGTATTTTGCAAATGTTGAGCAATTCAAGCTAACACTCTTCCTCCTTCTCAAAGTCGATGAACGAATAAATTTGAATAAAATAAGACGTGCGACCCAAGCCAATACTGCCCTAGAACTCGCTGTGCAGAATGCTCCTCAATCGTGTACAGCAAAAACATCATGTATAGTTGATTTGAAACCGGGCAACCGACTCAGGTAACCTGTTTAAATATAATAATGACTAATGTGCTAGGCCCAAATTATAGTGATCAAGGCACTCCCGTGAAAAACGTCTTATTTTGCATTTCGTTCTGGAACGAAGAGTCTCCTTATTCGAAGCACTTGACGTTGTTTTCGGTAGTTTTTCACAGCATTCTGCAATAAAACTACCACTCTGGTCGTGCGAAAAAATGAAAACAGCTGTTGAGTAGAAACTAACGGGGAAGGTTATTTTTAAATTTGTGTTTCCGCAATAAAACCTTGACAGAGATACAATATACTGGTATTCGTTTGTCAACAAGGCATAAACAAACAAATCACCGAGGATATGGAGGAAGTCAAAAGTATTAGTAAATGTCACTTTTGTATTATTCTATTTTGTCTTAAACTTTGACGAAAAGTGAGATCACCAATGATTTTATCTCTAAACACGCACGGAGTCAGTAGCGGTTAGACTTGAATGATAAATCAACAGCGAGAAAAGAGAGACCAGATAACTGATGACTGATGTCCACTTTGAAATTTGAACGTGAAACATACCGACAGATTTCTTATCAGAATTTTGTTTCTCTTAAAACGGATTTCGTGAAAATTGCTGTTTTTGATGGGTGTTTTCGCAAATTTGTAAATTTGCTCCTAATCGGGATGAACAAGAGCCCAAACACATACACGAATACACACACACACACACACACACAAACATACACAAGCAGAACTCAACGAGTTCACATCTCATCTATATGTATTCCCCTCACAGACAGTGTACATGAACACATAAAAGGGACTGCTCTCACTGTAGGTTGGAAGAAAACGAGCGCTCTCATATGCCATAACCTTACCGACCGGTTCAGCTGATGGTGCCCTGGATTCTTCCCTCTCTCTCGCTGAATTAGCATTTGGATACGGTCTTATTCAATTAGACCGCAGTCTCCCAGGGGATTTACAGCCAAAAGTGGTAAAAATGTGGACTGTATGGACGCGAATGAAGAGAACGCGGATGAGAAAGAGAGAGAGAGAGAGAGTGAGAGAGAGAGAGAGAGAATAGGTGAAGAAGAAGGGACAAGTAGAATTTCTGTCGTGGTTACTTCCCCACGTTAATGTGTGCGAGTATCTGCATACTATCAGGCGTTTCATTCAAATTCCTCGGCAGCACAGATGAAGGCATGCAAAACAGACGACGACCCAGCAGCCTCGAAAGGTTGTAATACGTAGTGTGCATGCTTGCGTACCCCCATGAAAAGATGAGGCTGGTTGCGGCCTGAACAAGTTCGGTGTTAATTCCGTCCTCTTCGGCAGGCCAGGCCAACCAAGCATTGTGGGTCAGTGGAGATTTGACGTAAGATGATATCCCTCTGTACTTATCTACCTATCTTGCTATCTATCCATCATGACAGTTTACATCTATCCCTGAGTATACAGCTGTATACGAGTGCAACTCTGTGTACGTCTTCCCGTCTGTGACTGTCGTTTGTCATCCATATTACCTAATGATAACGACTCAACACTGTCTGCACAAGGAAGCAACAAAGCGTCCGCGACCAGCCGTACACATCGTGCCACAGGCAAGTCTTTCCAATCCGTGTGCGGACCACTCTTCGGGAATTTTGACTTCAAATCCAATTACGATATGGAAATAACTTTATGCCTGAACGAGTTTCCAATGCACGCGCGCACAAATGCAAATGCAGCACTCACACAGATAATACAGTGCGTCCACACACCTACCCCCCCTCCAGCCCTCCCACACACATACAGACACACTAGGACACGCATGGCCCCGTTGTTCAGACTTTATTTTGCATCGTGTGAGGACGCTGTACGCATGTGTGTAACCGGGAGTTACTATAGGAGTTGACTTTTGTTATTCACTTCGGTAAAGTATTCAATTCACGAATGATCCATTCATGATTTGAAGTGACTGAAAAAATTTTCGCGTCTTTTCAATCTGATTTAAGCCCTCTGAGGTTGAACATAAAGTTCACTCAAAGGAAATCCATGGTTGACCTTATGGGTGAAGGCGAATACATTTTAGTTCAAGAATCCAAGACAGAGGCTTCTTAGAAAATAAATCTCTGGAGTTTGAAAAATCAGTTCGGATTTGTTCGATTGGTGTGGCATCAATCCGCGCACACACGTAAGGGCCGATTGCAAATTAGTGGTGATGTAGCACATGTTACGATCCCAAATTATCCCATAGATTCAGACCAAAGAAACACAAAAACATCGACGAGGCTATAACCTGAAAGGAACAAATTGTAAGTTCACCGTTTTCCGGTTCGAGTGAGGAGACAGTAACCTCAAGTAAAACCACAAATTGAACCTCTTCCCAAATACAGGTAGAGTTAAGTTCATCCACACTACTTGCTTTGACCAAATTTGGTGCACAGTCGCAATATCGATGGCCATCAAGTCTTAACTGAACTCTCGTTGGTGAGTGTAAAATTCTGCCCCAGAACCCGCGGGGATGGGGAGTAAGTTTTGTTTAAAGGCTTTTTCTAACACCCCAGTGACTGTATTATCGATGACAAGTAAAATCAACACATGATTTAGTCGGCCTTTTGCTTTCCTCAGCAGGATTTTACTACTGAGACCGTCTCATGAGAGTACACTGGAAGGATATGAACAGAACGGAAGGTCTGAAATAGCTGCCCAGTTAGTTGAACGCCTACATCAGCTTACCGTGACAAAAGCACATCGATTTGAAAGTAAGAGAAAAGTTAAAGAAACCCCGTGGTTCACCGAGATTTCAAGTAGTCGTCTGATCATTAAGTACACAAAGTAATTTCAGACGCAGCAGATCACATCCTAGCAAGGCTGTCAGCGCCGGAAGCTGGGTTACGAAACAAGCATACTAGAAGTGTGGTCAAGTAGCCTTGTTGGAAATTTGAAGTTAGTGGATACTCACGCTTCGCATGTTCCACATTTATCCAAAGATTGATGGAATCTCCGTGGTCAGCTCTCTAGGACTCATCATGACACATGTTTTTTTTTTGTTTTCCATCTAGAAGAAAGAATTCCGTCAGTGAAATCTAAATCTTTTGCGCATTGCTGACACGGTGTTGATTCTTCGAAGTGACAGAATGCATTTCAAAGCTCACGCGATCCTTATAAGGAACAAGACAGTATAATCCGTTTCTTGGTTATTTAAGTCACTCCACAAAACAACGAATCAATGAAACTACCCGTTTTAATAAGACTGCTCCGTAAAGACAGGTGGTCAGGTATAAAGAGCTTTCACGAAGCTGGGGAGTGCGACGTGTAGCCACTAGCAAGCTAGTCATAACTGTCTGGACTGCATTTTTTATTGGTGGTATTTATCT
This sequence comes from Fasciola hepatica, assembly GCA_948099385.1. NCBI lineage: Eukaryota > Metazoa > Platyhelminthes > Trematoda > Plagiorchiida > Fasciolidae > Fasciola > Fasciola hepatica. The sequence continues at coordinate 15,384,852 of CANUEZ040000019.1, forward strand.
AGGCGAGAAGATCTTCGTTTAAAACGGAGTGATTGAGTTAATGAAGAACGATTTATCTGGTGATCTTGAAGAGTGATCGAAGAAATCATATTTCGGACAGCTTCAAGGAAACGCTCGAGGAGTACGACAGACTTGGGTTTCTTGTTCGTCAACACTCACAATGTATTATGTTTCTCAGATATGTGCTGCAGGTTGAACAATAAATTTACCTCAATGTATAGCAATGATGGGCTTTTTTCAGTGTCAACCCAGGGCTTACGAGACATTCAAACGATAAATATAACCTGGTTTAGAAATCGTATAGGTCACCATATACCGTGAAGCTGATCAAACTGGTTCGAATCCATCGTGATTGACCAGCATGGGTAACAGATGGCCAAGGAGTTCCAAGGCTCGCTGTGCACGCACAAATCACAAATACTGAATATGCTTCATAACTTCGGGACCCCAGAAAGTTAACTGATTTGCCACAGTTATACGGTGCAAGACTGGCGAAAAAATACAGCCAGAGATGCTAGTGAAACCTTACAAACAGAGTTTAAAATCGTAATATTTGGTGCTTACTTTAAGTTGTGAATGGAATTTAGCTAGGAATTGTTGATTGAATTCCTAGCAGTCAATCACAAACGCGTAGTTTTCATACGTAAGCAAATCAGATGACAAACCTTCTTATTGGTTAAATTTTTACTGCACTCAATTCGCTCGACTGCGAAGGGTTGTGAAGCTTGTTTTGTTTCATTTGCGATAAAACTGGTCAAACGGACTCAACTGATCATCAGGTGGACATCCTCTGGGACAGTTCGAAAGCTTGCACAAACCAAAGTGTCCAAACATTTTTCGTCCATGTTGGTAATGCACTCACTAAAAATCCTAGTCCAGTGGAACCTCACCAGTCGCATTCTGAGAGATAGATCAAGTGAACCCCAATGGCCATAGCAACAGCTCAGTAAGAAGTGATAAGTGAGCTACTCACTAGACTTTCTCCGTCTTGGATACACTAGCTTATCCTTCTAGCAGTGAGTGAGAACTCAATCGTATCACTGACCGAAATTCAGAGCATATAATACTGTCAGGCACTTTCAACGGGTTCCAAGCCGTCTATCGTATACCCGGATTTGAAAAGCGCAGCTGCTTTTTCTCTATTCGTGGCAGACCATTCAACGGATAATTCAATTCCGTCGGTACCCAAGTGGCAGAAAGATGAGGTAAAATTAGAACAGTCGAGAACCAGCGGTGGTCACACTGTCATCAACGTAGAAATTCAAACTTGATTTCTCCACCGGTCACTTCCCCATTCGGACAGCTTCTGAACGGTCGCAACTCGCTTCCATAAGTATTGTACATTGTAAATAAAGAAAGCAATGTATTATGAATAATTCCGGCTGACGGGATGCAGTCAAATGCTCATCGCAGCGGACTTATCAGCCTATGGTCTCATGTTCGTGTCCTGCCACGGTAACGGCCGACCGGGTTTCCATTCCATTTGAAACTCACGAGCTTCTAATTGCCAAGAAGATATTTAACAACATGTTACGGTGATTATGGCAAAAGAGCAACGAAATGTGGGAAGCAGTAGTATGCTGCCATACCAAGACCTCGAACCTCAGGGAAAACCGATTAGAACTGAACTTTCTATCTGAAGTGCATGATAAAGGATAAGATTTTGCGAAAAAGCCTTCGCACCCATTCTGTTCTACTTTTCTGTGAAATATAAAAGAGTGGATTACCCGAAATTAATACGGTTATACTGAACAATCACCTGAATATTAGTTATTTCGCCCCACTTCCCCTGTATGGATCACTCGTTTCAGTGGGTAGTTTATAATATTTCCTTTCATCCTCTCCACAAACCGCGAAGTAGGTCGACTCATTTTTCACCAAAAGAAGTACTCACTGCTGTGATTATTTTCATAATGGTACTGTTGAAACTGATGCATACGGGTGTCTGATAAGCATATTTTGTGCTCCTACACGACAACATTCAAGCGTAACTACATAGTTTTATACATACCGTAACTGGCAACTAGTGGCAAGGTTTCAAGACAATAGCCCTTGTAGTCTGTTTGTATATGGCAAATACCTAAGCTCGGAATCCAGATGAAACCACATTTTGGGCCTCATCTATGATGGAATGTGAGCCTTTAAGGGAAAACAAAACAAGATCTTTTTATATTGAATTCACCCAAACACTATTAGGAACACAATGTTCATACTCAATAGTAAACATTTGGTCTACATTCATTACTCATTATTGTACACAGTCTCATCGAAATACAGTCCATCAGGTTAGTGACGAGATAATTTTCTATCTTACGCACCATCATATTTTGCACTTTTGCAGCCACTGGCCGGTGTAAGGTAGCCCATTGACTATTCTCTTCGGAACAGAGAAAGTTTTACGATTAGGTTCAGATCTGCGCTATTAAAGGGTAATTGTATGAAGTGATACCCGAGTTGGGCACGCTTACACAAGTCTTACAGTGAATACTAAACAGACAAATCGTTTTGTATGACTCTGTTCACGAAACACTCGTGTAACATAGCATGAAGCGTCATCCTACAAAACTATCCACTATCCAGGTGACTTCTTTTTGAATTCCGGGACATTTTCAGTTTTACTGACGAAGATATTCCCTACATTCAAGGAGTCTCTGACTGAAGTCCACCGACAAATCTGAACTTTTTTCTCGATTCATATCAATAACCTTCGCTTTTGTGGTATATCAGTACCCAAAGAGATAAATTTCTGGGAAAAATTCCTATTTCAACGGGCTTTTTTCTGAGCCTTCTGCGACCAAAATGGCAGGCCTCGTGAAGTGAATCCCCTGAAGAAATAAATACGTCCTCTCATTTGTTGGGCTTTGAATGCAGCTTTCGTATCTCGTGATACTAACTGCATTGAAAATTCTCATTACCTTATGTCCAACGAAGAGTGAGAACGCTTCAGAATAATCTCGTGCTGGATTGAGAACAGGGAATTTTGGGGCTTATTTTGGGCACAAAAAGCATAATGTCGTCATATCCGTCTAAATTTCTGGGTATTTTACCAGCGAATTGTTATTCGTGGAGTGTTTTTTGTGATGTACCCCACAACCGATGCTCCTATTCGCAGTAAGACACTAAACCAGATATGGCACAAAACATCTCTGTTACGGAGATGCCGAGAAAATTCAGTTCTAATGGAATTTTCATCGCTATCACGATAACAATATGCGCAATTAACGAGGCGAGCTCAAATGAACTTGACGCCAGCCGTCCCATTGATACTAACGGGAGTTTCCATTTTACCTGAAGTTCAATGTCCATCGTTAAAAGACAGTTTTAAATCACATTTAAAGTGAAATTTCTAAATTATGAAGAAATATTTCTTAAACTCCTCATATAGGTGCAACCGTGAAACTATATTGGCCGAAGAAGCGGTTCCTACCAAAGCATTTAGAAAGTAATCCAGTTTGAATATAACAGGATAATTTCCGTGATCCCGTTGATCAATTTAATTCGATTTCTATACCTTATCATATTCCAGCTTACTTTGCTCTGAGCCTTTCACTCTGGCATTCACTGTCACAGACATTCAAACACCTATAGCGTAGCAAAGAACCAACGTACATGAGAGGAAAATTCGGATAAATGAGTATCATTACCCTGTAATATCAATATCGGGGACGGCCATATAGCAGGGCTTTTGAACTGGTTGATTGTTCTGCTGTTGATCTGTTGCGGGTGCATCTGTCAGTGGCCCGGTGTTGAGCAACGGTATCGTGTACCTTGTTTTTGTTGCATTCCTTCTGGTACAATGTATATTCCTCCCGTGCATTCTGTGTTCGTCATTTCGACTGAGAGTGGTGCGTACGAAGATGACTGAGGAGTAGCGTATGACTCAGTTTCAAGCTAATCAGTCCATTACAGCCCGATGATCTGATATACCTTAATTAAGTCACGAGGCGCTAATTGCGTACTAAGTAAATCTTCCAGAGCATCACGACCGACACTACCTGTGCATCACCGGAGTTGAAGAGTTGTAGAAAATCTGTTTCCCTCTATTTTTCGGAGCCCTTGGTGCTTAAAGTATTCACAAAAGAAACGACTAAGCTGCCGCTGATAAAATCTACAAAGAGGTTTTTTTCTGTCCGGCTCAATGGTCATTGAATTTCAGTATACCATTGACCCGGTCCATTTTGCTTCACTTTAATTTGGGAATTTCATCAGAATGTCAAATATGTGCCAAAATGACGAATATTATTTGAAAAGCCTTCATACCACATTACCTAAGAATTTTCTACCTTTTGTTATGAGAATTTGAGCAACATTTCGCCAAAAGACATTCTGACTGATGATTTATTGCAAAGTCTGCGGTTATCAGTATTTTCTTCTAACATGCAAAACTGCGTAACGTATTTATTACATATCTTCAAGTAAAATAACCTCAGTGCAGGGCATTCTTCGTGTTTGTCATTTCCACTTTACTGACTCAGTTTATGAGCCCTCATTTTTGAAATTGCAATAACTGAGAAATGTTTATGTAGTTCTCATTTTGGGGAGTTTCCATGCCGCTTCGTATTGATTCTTTAAAAAGAGCCTTTTTATTCCTCAGGATTAAGTTTGGGAATGAAGAATTTATATTTTTATGAAAAAGTTTCCTCCAGACCTGATTCAAAGGAGTCCGTTGTCAACTTCAACCGAGCATCATTTACGTCCCCTCGTGATTCATTCCAAACGGTTTATAACACGTCCGTTGAATGGATGATAATTGTAGACTCTGTAAAAATCATTTAGGATTCCTCCGTAGCTCCCATCCGAAATAGAACTCTAGGATTCTACCTCAAAAATAAAACAATGGAGAATGTAGTCAGAAATGCTACTGACTAGATGAAAACGAAAATATGCATAAACCAATTCGATTTTTTCATCGATATAAAAACCTAGAATGACGAATTTAGGAAAGAAAATATAACACAAAAGGAGTTTCTGTATCGCGCCTATGAGACAATATTTTTGCCCTAGCAATATCAAGACTTGATCTACCGCGTTTAAACCTTTTTGGACAGTAGGGCTAACGAGTGAATAAGTTCAAAAATGCTTCAAAATCCCACTTTCTTTTCACACCGATGCGAATTCAATTTTCTTCAATCTGGAAGAAATAGAAAAATGTTCTCCCCTCGGACGCTTGATAATGTTACACACGACTGATCAGCATCATACTGGGTTAAATATCGACTTGAGACAAAACTTACCTCCTTGTGGAGGCACTCCTTTGTGCAACAGCTTTTGAGTTACTAAGTCATACTTTAGTTTCAATCTATTGATAATTCTTTAAACTACTTATAATTCAACCGAGAATACTTCTTAGTGATTTTCAATCCGCATCACGAAGTAACCTCGCGGCTTGATTGCAACTGAAATCATTATTTTCCCAAGTGAAAATATGTTCTGAAAAAAGGAAAATAATAAAATCACGGAAAATCATCCATCCGCGTTTATAATATTTATGTTTGGAATAACGAGCAGTATCTGATACTGAACCAAAATGAAACTGCGTGCATTATAGTAGGGTAGGTTCACTCTGGACGGATTCACATAGTCACTGGTGACGGAAAACAAGACAGTTAGTTAGAGGAGATAACTCCAGTTAGTCAGCTCAATAATGATTTCAATTCGGCGCGTAGTAACCCAACTTGTCCATCAATACAGTTTGGTGATCCAGACGCCTACGGCTAGCTGAAAAAGAGCTACCAGAACCATAGGTTTACTGGTGAAAAAATAAAGGTTCATTATTCCCTACATTATCCACTCATCCGAAATGACTTTCCGTAGTTTATTTCCTTTCTTACTTTCTTTACAACATGTTGGTTTGAAATTTTGAAGGAAGCTCCTTAATGGAACATTCGAACTGGTGACACTCGGAATCGGGATTAAAAATACTCCAAAATAGCTGAATGGACATGAAAATGCACTGATATTGGAAGTGACTTGTCCCATTCTAAAATGTATGAGGTGATCAGGTTGAACTTATTCAAGACTGCCCGCAGGAATCGCATTTGTCCATGGTAAAACCTGATGTGTTGAATCGCTAAGATCACAAATGGTAGCCTACGTTTAGGTGAACGCGGGTCGAATAACAAGGGAGCGAGTGCCGTCACCCACTTATTAATACTATTCCCTATCTTATGGAATTCATTGAATAATGTCTTCTAGCTGATAAGCAAGACTTTTCAGCTAGTAGTGTCCCTCTTTAAATTAGACTATATATGAACACCAGTGGCATTTCTGTTTATTCAACTCTACTAGCAGTCTATTATGAACATTTCATGGTGCCTCTGTGTAAGCCACGTGATTTTATATCATCGAAACTCAGTAATCGATCAAAATGAAATCAGCATTCGTATTTGGGCTGCATTCTCACCAAACCTGACCAGTTTCGTATCGGGATCAAAAAAATAAAAATAATGGCAGATAGATAGATAGATGGATCACGAATAGATAGATAGATAGATAGATAGATAGATAGATAGATAGATAGATAGATAGATAGATAGATAGATAGATAGATAGATAGATAGATAGATAGATAGATAGATAGATAGATAGATAGATAGATAGATAGATAGATAGATAGATAGATAGATAGATAGATAGATAGATAGATAGATAGATAGATAGATAGATAGATAGATAGATAGATAGATAGATAGATAGATAGATAGATAGATAGATAGATAGATAGATAGATAGATAGATAGATAGATAGATAGATAGATAGATAGATAGATAGATAGATAGATAGATAGATAGATAGATAGATAGATAGATAGATAGATAGATAGATAGATAGATAGATAGATAGATAGATAGATAGATAGATAGATAGATAGATAGATAGATAGATAGATAGATAGATAGATAGATAGATAGATAGATAGATAGATAGATAGATAGATAGATAGATAGAGAGATGGATGGACTAGGATAGATGGATAAGTGGACAGGTCGAATGACAGACTCATCCGTCTTCTGTCGTGCCTACTATACGAAAAAATTGTAGCCTCCCAATGAACTAAAACTTCAACTTGGTGACAATCCATTGAACGGAGAATACATATTTCCTATCATAAAGCAAGCGATAAGAATAGCCGGAAAACAACCCATGAGGTACAGAGTCAGTTGACAGCTGTTTACTCGTTCTATTGAATTGTTGAATCCTCTTCTTTTAACCAGTGGTATGAATAAGTGAACCAGTCTTGCCACTTTGTGGGTCGCAGGCTTCTTGCTGCTCCTCACAAACAAATATGAGACGCACAAAATAAAACGGCGGTCGGATGAAACGGATGTACCATGAAATCTATTGCCTCACTAAAAAACAGTTTATGGGACTTGCCAACAGAAATTTAGAACTTCTACCTAAATGCCAAGTTTTGAAAAACTCCTCCAAAACTTCGTCTGCAATCAGTTTTGAAAAGGATGAGAGTCACCGGAAATTCGTACCAAAAAGATTACACGAAAGAATTATCTAGTTCTCACCTTTTAACACCACTTAGCATAATTCTTGGCAAGATTACCATTTGATTTTGCCAATGCGGAAGAAATCCACAAGAAGTGTAGCGCGTTGTTGTTAAATAAATAAAAATGGAATACAAATTATGCGTTACTCTTTGCTCGTCATTATTGCGGACGGATTCCGCATTCACAATAAAGTATCTTGGAAAAACGTATAGATCAATGTTCTTTCTTCGTCAGCGTTGAGACTTGCAGAACGTGCTGTGCTACGTCTTATTCGAACCACGGTGAGAATCCCAACCGCAGAGTTACAATTTGCGTACAAATTTATGCGCTGTACAATTGATGCAGTAGCGTCCATTGTGTAACATGTTGCTAAATCCCTCAATGATTCAAGCAAATCCGTTCGACATGCTTTTCTTGACTACACACCGGACTTTGACAGTGTACCACTCTCACTTCTTCTCAAAAAAAGAATCTTTTGGCTGTCCCGCATATGTAATAAACTGATAGAAAAACTGTTTCTCTGGAAGAACACAATGCACCAGAGTAGGCGGAAAATCCTCCGTAAATCTCTTTACGAGTGCAGGTGTATATCATATTGCTGTTCGTTCTCCTTATTTGTTTTCAGCATTAGTGATTCGTCTTTCTCTTACCCTTTGAAGATGCTGACGAAGTTGTTATAGCTAAATCTATTTCATATAGATCAAACTTCGAAGAATTCATTGTAAATCTTTCACGTATTCGGAACCTTTCTAATCAATCTGGTCTTCTGTTGAGAAATAGTAAATGTGAACAGTGTATTTTTCCCACTCTTGTTTCTTAATTCATTTACGACACTTTCACCATTAATTCTATTCCCCTCGCACGTATAAACCACGTGAAATATCTTGGTGTTACGCTGCAGCGTAGTGTGCATTGGTCTTTCCAAGCTGGAGTCACGGTAGGAAAACTGCGTCGCTTGTCGTATCAAATTAGAGATCTACGGTAATTCAGTGCGCCACACTCTGTTATTTCTACTTTTGCGAAAAAAATTATATTACATACCATTCTTTATTGTTCCTCTGTCGTTTTCCCCAGGATTACTAGAAAAGGATTTCATCACTGTTCGCAGAGGCTTACGTATCGTTAGTCTTGTTTCTGGTATAGCAATAAATGACCTGGTCTTGGAGCTATGCACAAGCCACGTAACAGCTCCCGTTGAGTTTGCACAGAAAATCCTTTCTGATACTTAGCACCCATTGCTTTTTGATCTTACTCTGTCAGTCCTACACATCGACTCGGTCTACGTATAAACTGCTTCTCTGCAGATTGTCTTTGTACAGTAATTGCTTGGTTCCGTTTCTAGCGCGTGTCCTAACAAACAAGAATGTCATCCAGTAGGAAATAATATCCCGTTTTACTCTGTAACTTATTTTGGAGTATTTATTCTAGCCGGAAAGCATCGTACCACTATGTTCATGATGGTACATATACAATCACATCTTCCCGAAAAATGTTTCTAACTTCAGGAAATTTGCTCCAAGGGTTATGACCAAGCTCCGTTCTACCTACATGTGTGAACATTTTTCCCCTCATGAAATCAACAAACAAATCACAGAGAACGAGGCTGATTGGTCAACACTTGTCATCTCTGTTCAAAGTCAGAACTGATTCAACCAAGCATGGTAACAGTTCTTGTTATAAGTCAGACCTAAAATGGAAATGCTAAAAATGACTAAATGGTCCTTAATAAATGTCCATTTCAAATTGTCACGATTCCAGCACAATGTACTTGTAGCTGTTGCATACACGTGTATGATTTCGTTTACAATTTCTTTTTTTAATTTGGTAAACTACTTCATGAATGTAGCTAGACAATAAATCATCTGCATGCACCTTTCATGTTCCTAAATTCACGCAATAAGCTGATTCTGCAATAATTTTTATCAAGTGACTTCAATTAATTGTGAGTGGCTCTCATTACAACACAAATGTGGACCACAAGACCCTCGAGAGATCTTCAATTTGACATGCCTGAAGTGTACCAGTTGGGTGCGAGCCTCAAGAGGTAACCCCAAATAAAATGAACTATAGATCAGATCAATACAAACGGTTAGACTTACTAGTTGTACAGAGCGATATCAGGAATCCATATTTTGTCGGTTGGTATAGTGATATGTGTGATGTTTTCGTATTCTTCTGGATTCCATACCAGATGGTAGTCGGGCCAACGCTGCATGTGTGAAACAGGAAGAAAAACAATGTGATAAAATAAAGCAGAGATTTTTGTTTGAAAAATATGCGAACCATGCATTCCTTCACACCGTCGATATCGGCGAGCAAAGCGCCGGTGTATGTGGTCCTTTCGAAGCACACATTGTTGGATTCTCAGAAAATGTCTCTTTCATGAAGACCATCTCTCATATGTGTGTATAACAAACGGTGTAAAGCAATCTTCTTCACAGACGAGTATAGCAGTGCCGTTTGATCGGCACGTAAGAAGAAACTGTCCTTTTAATAAAGAGCCATAAACGATGAATTGATTTTGCTTCGAATTCTATCTTAGTAATGTAACCTCTGAATTTTCCGTTCCGAATTTAAATTTCTGTGGGTAGCTCATGTGGATTACCTGGTTATTTGCTACCTCGAGATTAACACGATTCTCGAGGTTCATAAAGCATCACTTTATTCAATCTATGCTGAACTAATTTATCCAAAGAATTCAAACGATTAACCTTTTGAAGTTGAACAATGTGCTAAATTGGATGAATGTAAACGGATATATTTATTTAAAAGCAGCTTTCATTGCCAACACTGAATTTTATTTATTGGCGATTAATTTAGCTTAGATAAGTAATGTTCATATTATCCTAATCGTTGTCGTTGGATTCTAAATTACGAACTTTTCATTTTCAGTGCAGCCAATATTACCAGTGCGTCAGCGCACACAGGATGGACTGTGTATTCATGCGGTTTTGGTGCTTGTGTAGGGAATCGAAACAGATGGTCGTTATCGCACTGTCTACTGTAAGTAGCAGTGCCTGTTTATACACCTAGTGAGCCTCGACTCACTGAGTTTCCCTTCTTTTTAAGCCCTTACAGATCGCGCAAGTGCCCCCCCCCCCGCTGAAAGAGTTCTGTATCCAGTAAACATCTGACAACCCCGCTTGTCTCCTTGTCCATGTTCCATTTTCATGGAAATTCAGACTGGTAAGTTTGTATTCAATATTTGGAGGCATTTGCTGTTTCAACTTTTACTGACAGAATCCAAGTTTAGGAATTGAATACCGATGTACAATTCGTTTAGATTTATTGACGTGAATAAATGTAATGTTCAGCAACATTTCGATACTTTTTGTATCTAATTTTGGAATATTGTCTTAAGTTTTGATATTTTCTCAATTTCATAATATATATATATATATATATATATATATATATATATATATATATATATATATATATAGATAAATAGATAGATAGATAGATAGATAAACACGTAATACGCAACAGTGATTATTCGATTCACATTCCTTGAGGAATGCTTAAGTCTGCGAAACGATACATTTTTGACGGGTGTAGATTATATCGGTTTGACATCTATGACCCAGCATTTGGATAAATGTCTACTGCTTGGCAACGCATAGTGAATGTTAGAAACGGCATCACAAATTCCATATTGTATCTGATTCCCATCCAGAAACACACGCCTTTAGGGTTAGAATAACTTATTAGCATTTGACTGCTGACTTTTGTTATAACATTTGATTACTGAAAGTGGAATTTGTTTGGATTACCATACATTCCTTTTTTTAATGCATATTTTTCATTATTGGCGGCTCCTTTTTCGGAAGTTTCTGATTCAAACCCGAGGGCGGCTAATAAGTTTGTTTCTCATCATTCCATGCGCCTCTGAAACATTGCGATTTTTCGCTGATCTGAGTCGGATAAACAGTTTCAATAGAAATGGCCAGGGTATGAAGTTTTCTTTTCATCGATCGGTCCACTGGTCAAATGCGGACGAAACATTTAATTGAACTTTACTCGATCAATCCAGGAGGGCGGTAACCGAATCCACAGGAGAGCACGAAACAATAAACAGTGAGTGCCTTTGCAAATCAATGAAGTGTCGAACAGCCTTGGCTTCTGTTGTAGTTCAGATACGGTTGCAGAATGCAACAGCCGGAGGACACTGAACCAGCTTTGGGTTGAGAAGGCTTTTATATCAAATCCACTCCGTGGTCAATAACCTTCGGGCGTGAGGAAGCCACAAAGTTGATGGATTTTTCGACTCGGCTTTCAGCCAAGCGGTCATATTCACGAGCCAGAGCGAAGCTCGAAATTATTGACCTCGCTTCTAGGGTGAGCCACCTAACCATACGCCCTCCTTTGGTCCAGGGGGAGTAAATTCACGCTTCGCAAGCAAGTTTACTTCAAATTACAGAAAAGTGGTCCTGCTTTGTCTTATTGCTTCACTTAACACAATTTCTAATCGTCGATGCTTGGATGATTCTATTAGAGAGTTATTAAGCCTGAGCAGATGTCGACAGCCACACTCTACTTTATGGGCCTCTGCGTGATTCACATCTGTAAGACCCCAGTACATTTTTAACGGCTCTCTTTTAAATCGGGATGTACAAAGGACAACTAAAAATGTAGGCTTGGGGAACCTTCTCGAACAGCGATTCACTTGATTGTATTCTTTCACCCTCCCCAAGGTAGGGCCTCTTATCCAAGGATAAGTGACGCGATTTACTGATAAAAAATATCCCAAAGGGATGTCATTATGAGTTTGATTTTTTTGTTTCAAAGGATCGGTTGGTAAGCCTTATGTGACTTTCTTCATTTTGGACAGCAAATTCATTTGCGTCGCACAAGACGCTTTCTAGGACGGAAATCAGTGGTCAGTTCGCTGGGTTCAGTGATGAATAAATGACAGCTGTTGCAGAGGTAAACCTAGTGTATGGACCTGGTCTTTGTGTTTTGATGATCTGGGAACTTTCCTTATCCCTTTGCTTCATGTTACTCCTACACAATCATAATCGAAAGCGGAACAAAGCTCCATTGGATTCAAACAGCGTTGTTGAAACAGCGGACTGTACGTTTCCAAATGTACCCAGTGTACTGCTAAACAGAGCTACAGTAGGAAACCTGCAAGTCACTTTCATGGAATATGCGTGACAGAAGCACTTTTTTGTTTATCTCTACGTCCGCTGGCAGTGAACCTTGCATTTTGGCCTTAGAATTACTCGTTAATCAAACAACATATTTGCACCTTCATTCACGGCATAGTCTGTCAAATCTGGGTACTCAACAAGCTCTACAATGCCCAACAAAATTTCGGAACCCGTTCTGCTGGTATTTGCAACGTACGAAAGGAAAGCAAAACGCATTTCGAAGTTCGATCGGGAACGGTGAACAAGATTCAATTCAAATTTGGAGAAACCTTCATATCGATTTTTTTTAATCTCCAACCTCAAGACTAAAAAACCGGCAAAAACCAATAAATACATTACCGCATATGAACTCACGTAAAGTGATTTGACGCTCACGGTCAAGGTCTGCTCATTTTCATTCAGATCCAAAATTTGTATCAGGCCCAAACCAAACCCGACCGTGATTTGTTGCACTGTGAGGTCACCCAGTTGAATCACAGGTGATTTATTATCCACAACCGGTCGGGCACGTTTCTCGTAATCGTGCAATAAATCTTTGATTAGAGATTTCTCCGTCCACTTGCCTTTTGAATACGGATTTTCAATTGAGTGTGCAATGTGCAATATGGAAACTGCGAGAGGGGATAGTAGCGATATTCAGAAAACAGAGTTGAAGCACCGCCTGAATGCAGGTTGATTCGTGTGTACAACGAATGGGAGATTTTCTTTGGAACAATGAAACATGCAATTCCCTTTTTTGAAGGTACTGCCAACATAGTAATAAAGCGGCAGTTTTGCAGTGTGCGGAACCAAAGACAAGCTCAGGAGGATGAACTGGATGTAGGTTTCTGCACCTCACCCTTTGTTGTCTGCAAGCATTTATTGATACGTGTGCTGAATTTGTGAGAATCGGCACCACAATCAAATTGTGCGCACAGTTGACAAATCAGGATTTGTTCTGATTTTTCGGTTGAGCTTCATCATTGAAAAATATGGTTCGCCAAACTGGTCAGATGTTGAGTTGACCCATTATTATCACCATTATTCACTTTCTACTAAAACTGCTTCAAAACAGTTGAGGATACTATTGGAAACAAACAAAGGTAAAATGGTCAAAGGGATATTTGATCCATAAAAGGAGCCTACACCGCGAAACTGTGTGCCCATGGTTTGATGGACAATTCAATACGACTCGATGAAAAACTGGACAGATTGTGGGAGAAATAATGGTTTTGTCTGTTCCTACCGGCCTAAACAACACTCTCGTTTGCACTAAAATCATGTAAATTATATTAAAGTAAAGTCCTTTTTTATGTTGCATATATGTATTTGATTGAATGAATCAATTTTCAATGACGATTAGAGCGACAAACAAAATCCAAGGATTGACTACCTGTATCGAATTCCACTATATCATGAGCACCTCCAAAATTAGCACACTTCGAAGGTAGCTCATCAGAGGTTCTACGGTCGTGCATGGACAAGGTTTATGGTTTATTTGCAAGGTACTCAACTCAATTGCAAATTAACAGTGTTTTCTCTGATAATACCACAAGTGGCACCTAGTATTTTCACTTTCAGTTACCTGTTTGCTGAAGTTCTTTCCACCATATACGAATCAGAGTAATTTCTTTCGATTCTTCGCTACGGTTGCTTAGACCAACGTCGACCATAATCTGCCGATAGCTTCTATTTCAAGGATATGACTGTTTTCTTTCTTCACTGCTAAGCTTTTGGCATCAAAACCTTCCAGCCTCTGATAGATTAGAGTTTTTACTATTCTCAGAAAAAGTGAAATTATTGAACACAGAAAACCGAGTGCACTTTTACACTTTAACAAACTACAATCGAGCAGGAATCAAAATGTTCATCGAACCCATCGTCTAAACCATGCAATCAGATTGCTCGGAAGATCATTATACTACACAACAAGTTTTGATACACCGACAGACAATGATTACTGCACTTTACACACAAAACAAGTCCCCTTTTGTATCTGATGCTTGAAGAAATATCATGGCACATTTCTATGGTGTCTGCTCACGTTCGATAACCAATGACTTGACATTTTACCGGGGCAAACCCTGTATTATCACCAGTAGAATTCACAAAATTTTCACTGTGTTCTTTTATCTGTAGCTGTCATTTGCAGTCACTAAAACGGAAGTTATTTTTCCATTTTTTTAACCAAAGAATAATCTGACGAGGGGTACTTAGATAAATTGTCGTGCTGCATTAGCTCCACTCTTAGTGGCGTTCTCAAAAAGCACTCCGTCAATTGTTGGAATAGAAGGGACCCTGCTTATCATCAACAGTGGTTTATATTTGGTGAATCGTTTTCGTGGCGGAAAAACCGCACCATCGAAATTACTCGAACCGTTACCATTCGTTTATCCTAACCTTGGCTTTCCACTAATCTTCGTTCCCCACATCTCCACTCACGTACACACACGCGCACAGGCACAAACATTGCAGGACTTGCTATTATCGTTCCCATTGCGGCAGCCCGTTTACACACTGCCTTTGGTTGCTTTTGATGTTGGTCCTTTGGGATGGTCTATTCAATCGTCGATTTGCCGTATGGTAATGAGGTAATGCGAGGTAGCCTGCGCAAGTCCAAAGAAAAGGAGCAGTAGGTGGATAAATCGAACAACAACGACTGTACTGAAACCGTTGTATACCGAGTGTGTTTTTGTTCCTCCTATTATGCACGATAATAACAGTGGTCAAGGCGATGGTCATGATAACAAAGATCATAAACATCATTGTTATTTGAACAGTCATCATTACTAAGATCCATATAATCCTATTTTCTAGTGTCATCAATAAAAAGGTTTTTCAGATGCGGGAGTTATACATCTGAGTACTACGATAAGCCATGAACTGATTAGTATTAACATGTCACTGAATGGCTCGCCCTCCATCCTGGTCATTTTCTAGCAAGTGATTTATCCCACTCGTTCTTTGTGATAATTTGTTCCGACCACGGATCAAATACTGCATTGAACCATGCTAATTAGAACTCATCAAACAGATGTCTTCACATATTAAACAAAAATCGGAAGCAGACGTGCGACCGCGTAGACGGGTACGCACGATAACTGTTTCTGTCAAAGACGCAGAATCAGATTAGCATCCAAAAAACCTCATTGCCCTTGTCTGCCATTTGGTCAGAATTTGGCAGCCTCAAGATTGTAGCAAAACCGAATAAGATAGTTTGTTCTCGTCTTGACGAACGTATGTCAAAAAAGCCTTCTGTAACTACTGCTGTTTTCCGTTTTTCTGTTGGCGTTTGTCCATGTGCCTAGATGAACGTGGAACGAAAAGGATTTATGCACACACACACTCGTTCATTGCTTCCCATGACCGCAATAAACGAATTGACTCAAAGGATGTAGAACCTCTTAGAAGATGACAAAATGAAGGAATAGGGGCCGAACGGTCAATTCATTAGTGAATCTTTGCTTAGCAGACCGGTTAGTGTTTGCCGTTGACCTCAGAACAAAGCAAAACGTCGGTAACGTGATTTTCTCCGAATTGATGGTTGACAAAAAGACAATATACCTTCCGATTGTAATTTGGTATTTACGCTGCAAAGGAGCCGATAAAGAGCTTAATATGATCGTATGCGTACTTCTGGTAACTTGCAAAAGGTCAGATATTTGCAACGCTCTCAAGGATTCAGTTGGTAATAATTGGATCATAATGATGCACAGTACCTTGACAGGCACTCAGCAAAGCATTTTTGGCAATGTTGGTCTATCTGACAAACTTTAGTCTCATTTGGACGTTCACCGTCAGTAATTCGTGCCACTACTGGGCAGATTTCTTACAGAAGCGGAAATACACGGTTGTGTAGGGAGTCATGGTTTGTGCAATCCCACGTCCACATATTGAGAAAACTTCTGTTCATAGCTGAAATATCATTTGTTATTTCGTTTTTTATTGTTCTTTACAAAATAAATAGAAAATGTCGTTACAGGAAATAATCGACAGCTGATCAACTAGTTCCGCAGATTAGTGATAAAGCTAGTGATTGAATCACTTGTATTGTTCATTCAAAATTGCTATTTTTTGACCCGTGTCAAGTATAAAAGCCTGGCTTTTAGTCGGAATTCGTTCGACAATCAAAGCTGTTACTAAGTAAAATTAAATCATTTAGAAAATATCTAATTTCTATCGTCATTCAGAGCGGACTTTCACTGGGTATCCGTGTTCTGTTTGTTGGTCAAACTGAGAGACACTCGGGCAATGTTGAATTTCTCATCAAAACTAATGCCTGGCTGCTATATGCTTGGAGGTTGCAGCGCGCCTAATTGAGAATGACTTGATAGCACGTCAGCTGTAATGGATTATCAAGGTCTTGCACCAGTTCCTCATGAGAATCGGAGTTCCTGGACCAACTATATGAAAAGCGCACAGGACTCACCAATCGAAGGCCGAAGCAACTTCACAAACGACTAAATAGACGATCAGAAAATATAATAGGGACTCGTTAGATGAAATGTAGAAGACAAATTCACTGCCTTGTTCCTTATCTTAGAGGGCTCGGCAGCGCGTGAAAATGCGAATGAAGCTTTCATGCAGATGAATGTAGACAGACCGTCTACGATGGTTATTGCAAGTGTTCATCCCAATATAACTTTTATGGTATGCATTAAAACCCTTGTTCAAAACAAAAACGCTCGACAGACAAAGTGCACACATTGTTGTTTTCATTTTGCACGGGACCCCCGAGAATGTAACTGAATAGATGAATGTGAAGAGATTTCTCACAACGGCTAGTGTGTGATCCAATATGATCTGTTACTGTTTGCCGTTCAAATCAGATTAGCAACCACCGGTGTAAAGTAACAGAACTCAATGAGAATAACTGAACCTCAGACGCAAGTATGCAATGCCTGGCGAGTGGAATTACTATTGTCACCATAGATTTTACTCTAGATGAGGTACGACAAATATGCGGAACCAAAAGTACGTCGGCTCCGTCTAATCCTCCAGAACCCAAAGTAACGGGAAATAGGAAAACAATAAATTGCAGCTTAAGGCGAAGCTCCCCGCCGGTCAGTTAAAAAAATGCAATGGAAAGAAATTGTATAATCTTAGTAGATTCTGTTACAGTCTTTGGTAAGGCCATGTCAGGTCACTCGATCGTCTGTCAATAACTGATAAAGCCAGGATCCATTCAGAACCTAGGCTCGTGTGAGAAAAACGTCATGTGGATATCTATGAATTGCAAATAGCTTCGTTTTACATGACTTATCACTTGGTAGGTCACCAAATCTTAGGCAATCATATCCCTTGTCCCAGAGATCCGACAATAACCACGAATTTGGAGATAAACCTTGTCTGGAGTGTAGCATTCATTTCGGGTGTAATTCCTCCCTTTATATCAAATATTGATTCTTTTCGAACCACAAAAATTAAAAAAATCACTGCCAACAAGTAACATTTCACACTGCAAATATCGACACGTGGTTTCTATAATGACTCCTCGCAACACCGGCTGTAAATATTTCATTTCGCGTATGTTGCTTCCAGCTTCCATCAGAGATTCAGGGTTGCCACCACCTTTCTCTTGTGTACTCTTCTGCCAACGGCAGTTGATGAAGTCTGTCTTCAGCAATCGGGGAAGGACGTCCGTTCAGTGATCATATGCTGGAGTCGACTTTTCATCACTGAACTTCTGCGAAGCCTTAGAAATAATAAAAGCCACAAGCGAGTGTTCTATCTTTTTCCAGCAAACATCTATCAAGTGTTCTTGGAGTCTGTTCAGGAGGAGACAATGTCCTGCTTGTTAGCAACTTTCTAGTGCATTAATTTTGCGATGTCTGCCAATCTGTTCGAACACAGACTTGCAAGACCCACCACAATGAAAAAGACTGAGCAAAGAAATGATCCGTCCGTCGTGCCAAAAATAACCCTGCAGACCTGAAGATAACTTAAAACGTCCAAATTGGTTTTTTATACGCTGCACAGTGAATATATCTTAGCAAAACACCAAAGCAGTTCCCTTCGCTTAGTCCAGATTATCATGGGTGACTGCTCTTTGTACACAGATTTAATGAGCTGGATTGTTGCAGAGTACTCTGGAAATAGCGTGTCTCTGTTACGATGTGTTAGTCATGCTGAACTAATAGCCCACACGTTTTCCATGAAACGATAATTTAAGGGATGACTGATAGCAACTAGATGTGTGGAAGCTAGTTCCTTTGCATACGGTGAACGTTTTAGCCAAGTTCAAACAGAAAATTCGGGTAGTGTTGCTACCCTATTTGGGCCAGAAAACCAGGTCAATCTGGCAAGCCACGTTTTACAAGTAAAAAATGCAGCCCCGAATAGCTCATTGGAAGCAAAAAATGACATTTTAAATTGCCATTAGGACTACTGATGATCAGTAATATTTGATCAATGCTCAATCAAGGTTTTTTGTCTCGGGGTAATTTTTCACACAACAGTTAGCTAGTTCCATCTGTAGAAACGGACCCTTTGACCGTATGGAACAAAGTCCTATATGTTTCCACCGATTAGAGTAAATTTGCCGTACACTTTTTGGATGTTAAAACCATCGAATTCGATCATCAAATAAATTTCACTGAGGTAATACATACTTCAAGTGCGTCTACGGTTTAGTTTGAGCATACAATTCGTGAACCGCGCACTGGTTGTTTGATTCGATCCATTTCGTGGCAGAAACCTCACTCGAAACGCAGAACAGTCGAGTTGGGAAACAAATGGAACAGAATTCAAAGCAGATCACTGTAGCTGAAACATACCAGGGTCGCAACACCTAGCTCTATCCGCTCCCATCTCTAAGCTTTGTAAGGCATTGTATTGTAGAATTTGCGGGTCATTATCACGTGAAATTTTCTACTCCTACGGTTCACATCAAACGTTTCCCATTCCTCAACTACAGGATTTATTATTTGGTCTACTCTGCTTCGTTTACTGTTAATAAAGTGCGCTCAAACTATCAAGCTGGAAGAAATGCGAAATCATTGAAGGAAATGTTTTTTTGACGCACGAAGTAGCCTATTCATCAAAAGCTGTTTCCACGCTTTCAGTTGCCTGACAGAATAAGGTAATACGGTCCACTCTTCGGAAAATTTCATTTAACCGATATGCGCGAACAACAAGGAAAGTTACATGTAGCAAAAATAAAAACAGGTATTTTCCGTAACTCAATCGACAGTGAGAAGTTAGTCTGACTATAGGGTGTCTTTTTTTGATTCATTCAGTGTTTGGGCCAGTTTCTCTTCAAGACCAAATATCTGTCATCGCGGTTTTTGCTCACTGCTTTTTCCGTTGTTTTGAATATTCATCTATATGAGGGGCAAAAGATTTGGTAACTTATAAAACTACTTCCCAGTTATATTCGATTTGATTAAAGTACAAGAAATGAATGATAATTCATTACTTTGATTGTATCATCGGTAAATGCTCATCATGTAGCCAAACAAGTTAACGCAGGAGTCGTTCCAAAAAGCCTGAAGTCCTTGCTACTGTGAAAGATTTAATCCAAAGTGAATTTTAATTGCTGATTACTTTTTTCGTCAGTCTCACACTGTTTCACGTAATTTACCCACACCATGATGCATTCAGTTTGTCTTCAATAAGTTGCTTTGATGTTATCAATGGCTAATCATGCTTTATACATGTTCCGCCTCGTCGATCTTGCTCATCTGCGCTTGCACCTATATATGCGTGTCTTTTTAAACTTGTTCCAATTTCGGAAACATTGATGGATGCTGGGTAGATCTCCCTCTTCATTTTCTGCCCTATCGGATACAGAAAGCACACCCAAAGAAGAACGGTTAAACTGCGAGCGAAGCGCTTGGAGAGCATAGGCATCAGTCTAATGGCCAAAACACTGATCAATATACAAAAAGAATACTGGAGGGAATATTGTTCGATTGGAACAGGCAATGATGGCAATGAAAACAGGTTTACATGCGTACAAAAGAAAAGACGGGACCAATTAGTCATGGAAACAGACAAAAATTTCAATGATCAGGGCTGAAATATTATTTTCAAGGGCCTTAAAACAAGAAATCAAATCCTTTTGCCAGAAAGATCATTCTTCTTGTCTGACAAAGTGTTTTATTTTTGTACCGAAATGCCTCTCCTTCAGCTGATGGGAAAACTATTTAATTCACCACTGATAGGTGATAAGATTTTCTCCCATCGATGGTGCCTGAAAAGCATGAAGATTTTTTGCTTGCAATCAAGTTGAAGAGGTTATGAGGTAGTCGGTACTGCAGTGTGGTTCCCGCTCCCACTGTTACTCTTAGTAAAAACGGTTAGGTGAGCCATCGATACAAAATCTTGAACGATTTTTGAATACATCTGGTTTCACAGTGAACAAGAAGTGTCCCGTTACTCTCACGGATTTGCAAAATGGTTGGCTGTGAAAAATTAAAAAAAAATTATGAGGAATATTTGAAGGCGATTTAGGAGAGACGGCGTTTCAGGAGAAGTCATAAAATAATAAGGCCGAGTTAGCCAGTGTATACCCATAAAACAATTGGCGTTTCAGAACAAAGCCAATCGATCTATCTCCATTTGTTTAGGCGTGTAGCCTAACAGACAAACAAATTATCTATTCACTTGATACGGCTTTAAACTGTACAACTAGTACAGTTCAAACTCACTCCTAGAATATCAGGAAAATTCACTGGAAAGAATAAACTGACATTCACTTCATTCTCGTTTACTATAAATAATGATGCCACTTAGCTGTACGAGTTAAACGCACAAAATCGGTGTATGAAAGTACCAGAGTGCAGCCAGTTGTTGAACGTAAACCATACAGAAAGGTATGACAGCGCATTAGATCGTATTCTGTTCTGCCAGCAGGGGAGTGGTGTTAATTACGGCCGCGTACGAGCCGGGAAATTAGAATGGTACCGAAAATCCAGGAGTGGAGAAATAATGAATCCTTCACGGACTGTGAGGAAGCAGTAATTTAGTCAAATGTCAATAGGGGAAAAGATGGTTTCTACGTACAGTAGTGCACCCTATCGAGAAAAACTCGTCGCGAACTCTAAAACTGTTTCTTACTGGAAGCTATTACATTCATAGAAAGGGGTGGTCAAAAGGAAGTAGTCACGTAATTAGTATCATTTTGAAATTGATATTCGTCAAAAATACGCACGTTTCGTCTCCCAACCATCCTACAAAATAAACATGATCAAGGAGACTATTTAATATCCGGTAGTATCATCTCTCGAGATTGACACTGTTTCGTGAAATCAAATTACCGGCAACTAGGCCGTGAATTTTTCACATGAGGGTTGACTAATATATAATGTTTCCGTTATTTCCTAGGAAATACGTGGATATAATGGCCTGTGCGAAGGTGCCTCTTATCCTATATCGAGCTGCAACTTGTTTGCGTACAGACGGAAGTTACATGAATAATGATGATGATGCAGTCTAAATAAAGTTTGGAATACCAGTTGCAATCGCCCAGCAGTAAAAGTTAGTGCTTTGTTCCAACGTCTCAATCAGCCCTAGAACATGGTCCTAGCCACCCAAGCTTTACCGTGGTCCTCATAATCTATTACAATTTCCAGATGGTTTTTGAAGCACCTCGGATTGGCACTTTTGCTTATGACCGATGATTTTAGTTTCCCAGCTTTATCGTCAGTCAGTTATTTGCTTTTTCATACCAGGACATTTCTCGCCTTCTTTACCAAAGCTTCCGATCGGTCCGCTACAAAACAACGAATCTGTTTCATAGACATGGAATATGTTTCGCGACTCGTGATATCGTGAGGCATGTTCTAAGATTTTAATAATATTTGGAGCACAAATGGTTTACTAACACGGTCATTACTGATCGACTCAGTGTCTAGATCACTTTGATGGGCGAACAATGAGACGGAAACCCTCCCACCCCGAAAAAGAGTTGAAATCTGCACCACTAATGCTGGCCAACACAGATAAGACTCCATCAAGATAATCAGAACTCAGCAAACCTAACTGTTCAGTGATTCTAACTGATACCATATCCCTATACAAAAGTGCACAACCAGTTTCGTTGCAAACATTTCGCAGGTAGATTCTATACGGAGGTGTTTCTTGTTGGGTGGTAAAATTACAGCGGTTCCAAAGGATTCATTGCGTGATGGACGTGCTCCTGAAGAGAAAATAGTCTGCGTGGTAAAAGCTTTTCTCGCAAAGTGGATATTACAGGCAAGGAAGTTACAATCTGTTCGAAAACTACTGCAGTCACAAATCAGTAGTACATCAGAGGATTGCAGTCAGAAACTACGAAAATATCAGCGACATCGTTGCCCACCCGCAATTATTGATTGTATTTAAGGATCTCAAAATAGTCCGAAAAAGATCGAGTTCACAAGCTACAGCCGTCATTGAAGTGGCTGATACATGAACAGAGAGAGCCCGCAAAGGCTGAGCAAATATAAACTAGGGATTCAGCCATCACTGAGGGAACCTACATGTTTTAAAAAACACTTCAAACCAGGAAAGAATCATGGAAACTACGTTGAGAAGGCAGATTAGAAGAATTTAATAAACGTTGATTCAAATTTGTCTAGAGGCTGTTTACACTGAAATTGTTGTCATTTCTAGTCCTCTGTGAGCTCATGACTAATTTATTCTATCACGTGTAATTACACTCTCACAACAGGGAAGGAGATGCGATCCAAACTAAACAACGCTAATTGTGCGTCCATTGTTGTTGGTGGCACTCGCAGAGTCACTTCTTTCTTGAAGTCTTTGATAGTAGAGCGGTGACTGCCACAGCACGACCATAGTAACTTTGTTTTGATAGAATTAATAAACACAGAAATAGCACCTGCGAATCACATTCTAGTTTAGCAGTTCCTTGCCGTATAAATTATTAATAATTCTCGGAAAACAAAATATATACTAGAAGTTGCAAACTGTAAACTCTTCATAGCTCATTGAGGTTGCATTCAATACCATCCCCCATGCATGAAAAAAGATTTTTTTGTAACAAATTGCGTTTGCCTTTCCGTGCCAGTGTCCAAAATATCGTTACCATGAAACCGAATATCATTTCGTAACTGCAGGTGACTTTAAACCGTTTCACTGATTTGGTCTGATCTGTACGTCATTGAACGAAGGAATGACTTTGAGTTTCAAGCAATAATGCATTCCAAACTGACTGATTTTGAGTGGCTCAAATCTTTTTTCCACCATGTTCTCCGAATAATGAGATGTCGTATTTAAATTCAATTTATTTTTGCTTTCAAACGGTGATATTCATACGGTTGAGTTTTAAACGATCATATAATATAGTTCACCTAAGATTTTTGGTAAATTTTACATCAGTTTCAGTTCTTTTTCAGTGTCAATAATGGTGGATAGTCAATAATTTTTAGGCTTTGACAGATAAGACAAACTCTACCTATAGGGTGTAGAATGACAGTTTTGTGGGCTGTCATAAAATGGGTTATTACGTACATTAAAGATCAGTGATCAAAACAGCCAACGTTGAATATCTACAAGTTATGAATGCATATAGTTTAGCCTCCAAAGCTTACACCAGAATTACGGTACGAGTACATTTCATGAAAGCAAAATACTGATTATTGACTTCAGTAGCTGTGAAAACAAAAACCGTTCCATTCTTTATTTGGTTTTATAAACCACTGAAATCAAACCAACTATTTATTATTTTGATGGGTTTAGGTTTTGAAATAAAAATAGTTAGAAATTTTGACAGAAGGATCATAAAATAAATTTTTAAACCTGGATTTGAATAAACTGCAGAGTTTATCAGGGATCTACGTTAGTAGTACGTAGGCTAATACACTGGGGGACAGTGAGCCTTGCAAAACCGTTCATTGGCAGCTGTCATATTGGGTCACAAAATAAGGAACATGATTGTTCAAACGACTTCAGTCATTTTGGGAAAAGAAACCTTGTTTTTCAGAAAATTCAAACAGTTGGTAAAGGCAGAAACAAACGTACAAGTGAGCAACCAGGAGACATTTCTGAACGGTCGATTGCACGATTGCAACTATTATTTTACCCAGGTTTTGAAATGCTATATTTCCACTGGGAGATAGCATTGATACGTTCGTGAGCGAAACACTATTGTGTCGAAAGGTGTTATTTCGCATCTACTTTTGCGAGAAACATTTCACTCTTTTGGGCAATAAACACTGAGTAAACGGTATAAACAAGTCCCTAACTGCTCTTGAAGTCACCACTGATAGAGTCTTGATGACTTCGATTATAATTATTGATTGAGAAATGTGCCTTTTCTAATTTGAAAACCGCTTGCAGTTCAGTTACATTTTTCAAACCTTAACTTGGCTTAACAGATTGCCGCCTTTAAAAATATTTTACTTCCAATAACCACCAACCCAACCCCTTTCACATACATACAGACCTTCACCATGCAGTTTTCGTATGTCAAAATTCAGTCACATTTTTGGACATCATTTCTAACCTTACTAGACAAAGTAGTTCAGTCAGGTATGGCAAGAAGTGAATATGACACAACAGCCCTCATTTCAAGTTCTTTTTTCCTGCCAGAAACTGGGAGCATACCCTAGCATAGATGTCCCGTTATTTATCAGGGAATTTTTTATCATATGGATAACCTACTAAAACTGGAGCTTTTAAACTGTGCTGGTTTTGGTCACTGGCGGAGTGCCTTTGTGTTTTCAGTCGGTTCTGTATTGATCTTAGAATGCAAACGGACGAGTCTCAAAATTGCCGAGATGAAGAGAAAAATAATCTGCAAGGTAATATAGCAGACAACGTATATCGAGCGATTGGGAGCAACTAGGTCTGCTAATCTTGAATTATATAAGTATTAATTCACAGTGGTGAATGCAGATCCTACTAACTTTAGTTTTGTACGGGATCATGGTATACTTAGCAGGGATACGTGGTCCATTTGAGAAAGTGGAACAGCAAGAATATCAGGTTTATTTTGTTTAAACGTATACTTAATTTCAACGCGCGTGTTCATTTGTTAAGCCGAGGTATGGGAGCTACGCAATAGCGAAAACAAAAGCTAATGAACTGACTGGAAACTACCAGTTTTCAATAAAGCAAACAGCACGGTCGGCAAGCATCCATGTGTGATTGTTTTTCATGTTACTAGACTGAACATGACATCTTTAATTCACAACTGCTGTTAGACAGTCAAACGAGTTTACGTTCACCAAGATACCGGGGGCGTTTCCCCAGTAAATTAAGCGGATTGTTTATTGCTTATGCAATGGGCAATTTACTGTTGAATGTTCGCCAATATACTCCATTCGGGGTGAGATGATGGAATTTGCTTACAATTCTGTGTTGGTTTTTTCCAGTTTTACAAAATCATGATCTTGCGCACATTTGTATTAACATTTCATCTATCATGCTTTCCAGCTGATTGGATTCCAAGCACTAAGTTTAGAAAATTACATGCTAATATATGTTGGCTGTTATTATCGCTCATTGGGTATGTGTATCTGACACCCCTCTGTTCATTCAGTGGACTCTTGCAAGATGAGCTTCAGCATAAATTAAACTGTTGTGAATAAACATGTACAAAAAGCACAAGTCTCAAAATAAATCGACACTGAAGTACCGGAAGAGCATTGATGATTAGCAGCCATAAGCGCAAAACAGGTCGCATAATTCCCAAAAACTTTTCCTTCTAATCTGTAGGTACTACTTACTTCAAATTATTCCAACGTGCTGTCGCACTGTTGCCCTTCTCCAGGTTAGCTGCTATTAATCCGCATAGAACTATTAGCGAGTCACAATTATGATTCTTCATTAAGCTCTTTTAAGCAGAGCATCTACAGACTTAGTGGTTGTGAACGGTGATGCTTGCTTCCCATTGAAAAATAGAACAACGATCAACGGCGTACACGTTTCCCTAATCAATCCACAGAGTACACTACCTTTGTTGAGAAACCGCAGTGTGCCCAGTATACTATGGTTCAAATAGGTGGCATAGGGGAATTAACCGAGTTATAGTCGTAACCTCTGGGATGATATCTGTTTACAGGTAGGTGCTTTATTTTTAGACAGGAATACTTTAGAATGATTTCAAGTTATTCCGTATCATCACGATGAAAGTCTAATAAATGTCAATCGTGTACAATTGTGAACTCGGGGAAGTTGCTCTGTTTTGCGATACGAATGGTCATATAACGTAGATTACAGAACTATGTAGCTAAAAACAGCAAAAAAGATAGTTTGGAATATACATATATTCCAGATAAATACGAAAACTGAAAACCTTCCATTCCGAAGAGATCTCTGTATGTTTTACCTAATAAAAGCACCTAGGAATACCGGTAAGTGAAAACCGTACTTGAGACTTTGACCGATTTTTCATGGGGGTGGTCGCTATGGACCCTCGGTAGGCATATGGTATCTAACCTCCGACGAGCGTTCTTGCTTAAGGTAAAATTAAATAAGTTAGATTAAAATTACATGTTAATCAAATGTGATGTTTCGGTCTTTAATTATAATTAACCGAACAGCGGTACCAAAACGACATCAGTAGGCGAGAATGAGATCCAAACTATTTCAGAACAAACAGCTTTTGTGACGCAGAAGAATTGATATTGGTGCTTTTTTGAATTGCTTGTTTACATTACGCCATTGTTTGAGTTTGACGGTCGATAAACGTTGAAGGTGTCCAACGCAGCTCTTTCAACATTGCTACTTGTTTTCGTCTCTGAGCTACATGTTGATTAAAGTCATTTTTCATAAAATGTACGTTCCTATAGCTAACTGATAAATTAAATAGCAAATTAAGGCTTTTGGACGACCTTAGTGAGGCCTGCGGCACTCACATGGCGCCATTTCGAACTGCGCAATTTTCCGGGAACTAATCGAATTTGGCAACGAGTTCGTTCAGAAGGACGTTTTTAAACCACTGCTCCATCTCATTGGGTCAGAGATAGAATCAACTCTGGAGTGCACACAGTTACCAAATAAATAAGAGATGGATGTAACTACGTCATATTGGCCAGGTTCCATTTTCAGATCATTGCGGTCAAACGAATTTTTAACCTCCGGCTTTGAAGCAAGAACATCAAAAATAGATAAAACCGAGAGTCTGATGCCGCAAGTTTATACAACCACGAACCAAATGCAGCAACAACTATATAGTTTCTGGACCAAATAGTTTGACTGATCCAGCCAAATGTGTGGATAAATAAAAACTTAACTTCGAACTGAAAATATAAAACAGTTGTCGCGGCTGCAGGTCCGCAGCTTAGACGGCCAGCACTAGAATAATGTCTGAAAAAGTAATAGTCGGAGATATTGTACTTAGCCGAACTCGTGAGTGCCAAACGTACAAGAAACAAGATCAAAAGTGCAACAAGCAGGTGGGTTTCATCTGTTATCAAGTGAATCAATGTCGGCACGGTAAGTGCCCCGAAAAAAGCTACCGAATGTAGCATTAGTTCCTAATGTGTTCATGCATAAGGGAATTTTGTAATGAACCATACTGTTATTGATTTACGACGTGCTAAATCGGAAATCGTTTTTCGTTTCTGATGATTTTTTGGATTGGTCTACACAAAGCATTTCTGTTGAAAAACCATCTTAATGAATGAACTGTACTCTACAGTTTTTCTCCACGGTAGTAACCGATTGTAGCTGAAGTATTATCCCCAGCTGCATGTAGTTCTGTTTATGTATTAACGCAGTTTCTAACTTATTTGGCCTTCGGTAATGTTGGCTGATCTTTGATCGTTGGAAATGAAGTTTCTCGTTGGTACAAGCCATTTTGAATTAGTGATCCAAACAGCATCTACTGATGGATAACCCAACTTTCCTGGATGTGCACAATCGGTTTCGCGGTTTTCCCCGCTCATCGGGTAGAAACATCTAGCATTCCTCTGTTCATCCTATCTTTCTTATACTTGTACACTCCACAAGTGCTTGCGAAATGGATTTTTCTGCGAACAGCATCCACTTATACTCTTGATATACAAATTAGATTTTGTGTGCATTCTCTGAATTACACCCCTGTCGTTTTTCCATTTTTTCCAACTCACAAAAATGCAATGAAACTGCTCACCTTTCTCGCTCCGACAGAACAATCAGATCAACTACCAACTTCAGAAAGTCTAATAAGAAAACGATTTTCTTCTCGGAAGACTTTGAGCGCGTTATTTATATCTGCCGGACAAGATTATCTTTGCATAAGTAATGGGCTGCCTGGTACCGTGTACCGAATAGATTACGCAGTGTAAATGGGAAATATTTAATAATATGTATAAGGTGTTCATGACATAATAGTACAAACTATTTCAGGATAGATATTATCAACGAAACGATTGCCTGCAAGTCCGGTAGCAACTTCTGGTGCCCCTGCGGCTCACAGCTAATCTATGATAAGAATGGCAACTTTTCTCAGATTTTCTCTGAGCACACACCGGGAAAACTACTGCCCCGATTTGATCAATATGCTTTTCTCTCACTACCTCCAAGTCTCCAGCTTTCAAAATGATGAATAATTCTGTTCTCGGTCAATGCTCTTATATCCGAGTACTGTCTAAAACTCTGTAAGCTTTGGCAGATCTTGTTCAACAAAATTAGCCTTAAATAAATACCTAATAAAACCATAAACTTCCAGCTTGCTGTGCGAAAACTGATGTGGATCAGTGCTAGTTACCTGATAGAACCCATAATATCTGGATGAAAAACATTTGCCTTACTACCACGCTAAACAATCCCGATTGCATTTGAAGTGACTGACTCCTCCCTTTAATTGGTACTGCACGAGTGCCACTGAAGTGCTTTTGAAACTGTACAGTCTATCTTTGCAAATACGCTGTTGACGTCATCTAACGT
The DNA here is from genome assembly GCA_948099385.1 of Fasciola hepatica. Taxonomy (NCBI): domain Eukaryota; kingdom Metazoa; phylum Platyhelminthes; class Trematoda; order Plagiorchiida; family Fasciolidae; genus Fasciola; species Fasciola hepatica. The sequence continues at coordinate 15,414,302 of CANUEZ040000019.1, forward strand.
CAAATTGTTTCTGGTAAAAAGGGTACTTTGTGTTTCTGTCAATTTTTCTAATGCCTGACTCTCACGGCCTGAGTTTGGCTAAACATTGCACCCATGCATTCTGTTTCTGAATTTATATACTCATTGATCTCAGTAGCAAATACCAGCTTTATCATTAGCAAGCATTTTGATGCCTGTAACAAATCCGCAAATAGGTTACTTTCCAACACAACTCGTTGTCTGCATTCCACGCTCCCTAAAGCAGTCCTATTCTCTTTCACTCGCTCGAAATTCTAAATAGTTCACTCACGCATGTCTACATACAGAAACAGCCTTATCCCTTACCTTATCCTCTTACTTGTCTTTTCTGTGTCTGTCTCGACCGTAAATATGACGGAGCTGCACAGTTCAACAAAGCTTTGGAGAAATTCAAATTTTTGCTGGGATTTGATAACCACAAGAGTATCGCTGCCTTATCCTACAGCTAGGGCTTTGGATTCGAGTGACCGCAGAAGAAGTGTGGCAACATTTGGGGAAACAAGTGATCCCTTGACGACACGATCATTTTGTCTGTGTAACTCTTGTTTGAACTTAAAGTATGTTAAAGTCAGACAAAGTTCTTAGCCAGTGATAATAATGGAGTTAATGGACTTCGGCTTTCTGGAGAGACATCTGAGGCCAACAAAGAATGTCAATAATCTGAACTGCTTTTTACGGGAGTACTTTTAATAGAGAGATTACATGAAACCTCTCTGCAACTTCATCACCCACTAGTTCAATGTTCTGCACATTGGGGGCAAACTCGAAAGCGTCATTAGCGTGACTTACCATCATTTTTTGTACGATTTCGAGAGAAAACTGAGATATCTTGATAACCCGTGGTTTCCACATGGTGTTGTTTACAATTACAGGAGAAGATGTATCCAGTTTATGGATTTTCGACCACCCATAAAATCTCCGGGGCCTATTCGTATATGGTGTTGGTGCAAACCACAATGACTTTTCACATTTTTCTTTAGGTTTTGATAGACTTTTTTCAAGGGATCTTGCCCCGTAGAGGGTGGCATTCCCTTTTTTCTATTTAGAATCGTTTGGTTGTACAACGGCTGTGAGAAATCTTACAGGCCGTAATCGAAGCATCATTCAACTATGATTTTCCACGGACAGTGCCATGCAAATGACATGATATGTTTCTCGTGTAATATCAGATAGTTCCAAGTAGGACCACGCGTCTTTTTTGCTTCTCCACACAGACATATCTCCATTATTTTAATTTGTACCATCCTCAAACATTATCTTAGATTTTCCCATGGAAAATGCCAACTCTCTTTGACATTAGCGACTAACTAGAGGATTGGTTATTTTGATCCGGAAACATTAATTATTAACCAGGTTATTTCAACTTCATATTGGCTTCATGCCAGCGACGGAATTGCACACAAGATTATTACCAACCCTACAAGAAAGGAACAATTACGAACTCACTTCATTTCACTCTCAAATTTACAATCAACTCTCCACAAAGTGATATGCATACTGGTTGAACCGCTTCCGAATTACTCGGTAAAATTGTGAACAGAAAGAGATGAAATCGAATTTCTCAGGAATTTCAGTGTCAATATTTTAATTTAAACTAACGTTATCTTTAGTTTCGAAAGATTAAATCCATCACAATACCTGTTGTAAACTACAGAACCTAATAGGACTCATCATCAGTGTATGATTTATTGTGTTTTGCCTTGAAAAAATTCCAGTATACTAACAGATGGTCAAGAAAGATGTCATTCATAGTTCATACAATCAACATGCCATGATTGTTTTTCGAACAGTGTTGCGTAAACGGAAAAATAAGCCGCTGTGGTTCTCAGGGTACGAAAACTTTGATAAGCATTACTTTGTAACTGCTGAGCTTGACCACAACTTTGAAAAGTAGATGATAATTAGTCCGGTTTAAATCGAGCCAGTGATGTGGTTTGCACGTAAAAGTTAGAGGAAAACAAGCATTACCGAACCAACGATACTGCTCATTCCATCTAGTTTAGACCCGTAACGAGGCTGATAATTTCCCCGAGAACAGCTTCCAGAACTCCTAGGGAGATTGAGTCAATCCTAGATGAATATCTGTATTCATGTATATAAACATAAAATGTGATTCTCCATACAGTGGTGGCGATCAGCTCGCAGCTGAAAACCACAGAAACAGTGTACAGCTGTTTCCTTCTTGTTAGGAATTATCAGCAGTGCCCGTCCACCGAGCCCCGACGGGGACTCGAACCCGGGGTGAATGACTGCGAGTCGAACAACTCAAACACAGGGTTGTCCAGGCTGACTCACAAAGGCCTGTAGGACTTATATGCTACATCATATAGCGCCCTTCCGACACTGCCTTCAAATGTTAGCGGAGTATTTGATGCAAAGCGAGCGATCTTGTGCTGGGCGGCTTCTCTATGGTTAAGGTGTTTGACTCACAATGGCTCAGCCCGGGTTCGAGTCCCTGATGATGATTTTTAACGAGGATGAGGCAGATGTACATTGTCGTCTTGGTCTTCAGTGAGTTAAAGGTTCATACTGCGTTATGAAACACATTACGTGAAAATCTAATCTCCTACGACTGACACTGATAGGTATATGACAAAATTCAACGCAGGCCTTAAGACAAGACAAATTTATGAGTGAGTGAATAATTTCTGTCACTCCAGCTGCGCTCCAGTTTCTAACCACACAAGCTTTATCAAACTGTTTGCATTCGTAAAGCGTTAATTACAAAATGAAACCCCCCTCTCCTCCAAGTTCTGGACGGATTTTTTCCAGGCGTATGAACCTAGTCATTATTTAATCTCGTGGAAGAAAAACATCGTCAAATATGGCATGTTATAAATAATCTCGATGCACAAGAACAAACGGTTGCTATTTATTCGCTGCCGTATTTTGAGAGGCTCTTCATCTTGCTTGGGGAGTGGTACGAGGAAGGCACATTTTTCTTCTGAGTGCAAGGGAGAAGAGCACGTGATTTTCAATGACACTCATAAAGCTAAAAAGATTTCAGTTTACCTGTAAACCTCACTGTCAAAATGTCAACTGTACATGTTTGGCAAAACTTTTTATTGTATACGTAGGCGATGTTAGCTTCTGTCGTATCTCTAGGCTAAACTGTTTTACAGATGAGGATAAGCACAGAAGAAACCGATTTTCCAAATGAAGAAACATTTCTATTTATTTGGGTCGCTTTAGTTAAAGTGCATTGGGCGAATAAGTGGGAAATCCAGGTGTATGAATATTATTTAGTAAACTGAACTAGCCCCACGGACAATCTGAAAGTAGCATCGGTTTATTGGAACTCAGTGAGAAAAAAAATGGTTTCAATATTTGCCAGAAATTGATTTGTTTGCGAAAACTCCGTTGAATTCACGATTTTTAAACCGTCTCTATGAGAGCGATTAGTTCCGTCACATGTTTCGTCTGCGAAAACCGATCAATTGTTGTAAGTGCAAAAGCACCACTGCAAACACGAAAACTGATAATTCATGACACATTGTTTTTACTAACTTCAGAAGGGTCAACGACCTCGTGGGTAGTTCCTCACATGTTTCTCGTTTCAGTGTTTTGCAAAGGAATGGTACGCTTAACGGGAATGTAAACTCTTCTCTGCGAAGACACTGATAACTATCATCATTCTGAGGAAGTAAAACTATTTTCTGATTTATCCATGATGGATTAGGGTTAGTGGTCTGTAAACAAGTAACTCTCATTTTTTGCTGAAAGACTGAAATTATCTAGTGAAGTCTAAGATCGGCTGGCAAACCTACTCCCTTAGATAATTATTTGTTTTTAAACATGAATCAAATTTATGAAAGCACAAACTGGCCAGTCACGTCTCCCAGTAAGATTCTGGTCTTCAGTTCCAGATCAATCATTAAATTTTACAGTCAGCCTTGAGTCCTTTACGAGTCAGGATGACTGAGACTGCTTCCCTGAATTCAATTTTCACTCCTGACTGTCCGGAACAGTTCAGGCCTTACTGAAAGTCTATGAATTGCACAAGTGATCAAGACTTCTGCGGAGGCGCTTTCTTCACGTCGTTTTTAGGAACAACGCACACTCAACAGAAGGCAGTGCAAACCACATTCAGTTATTAACTAGTCATTAGCTTGCAATATTTTGCCGAGTAAAACCTTGTAATAATACAACACCTGAGTCCATCTTGTGCCTGAAACTTCCTCGTTGTCTACAGTGCTTCCATTTTTATTGAATGGTTGCTATTTTGCACAGAAACAAATATCCTTTCACTTCCCAAGCACCAGTATCCAATCGGGAAGAGGCTGAACAGGAACGATTTGAGCTGTTCCGAATTTATATCTGAAAATCACCGTATTAAATTACATTTCAGTACCATGCGCCGAAATTGGAAAACTTTTTGTTAACTGAAGTTTTAAGCAAGATGCAAAGGTTCATTACAACTGCAGTAACAGCAATATAAGACTAGTAAAATTAACCGGAAAAACTGAAAAAGGAAACGAATGTGCAATCTTATTTGGAAATCATGCTGATATTTGTGTATCGTGTGTTCTTTCACAAGAATTTGTGGTCAAGTAAATTTTAGCAGTTTGGTGTGCTGGACAAACTAGCTGTCATTTCGAACCGGCATACCCTTACGAAATCGTGAATAAATCACATTGTTGGCACAAGAAGTGACATGGATTAACCTTGGACTACGAAGCTGATCGATAGGAAAGAATTCTTTTATCTTTGGGCCAATATGATGTACTGTATCTTTGAAATCCTACTTTCAGTGGATTTATTTAACAGCAGGTCAAGGACAATTTATCCGCGTTCGACCACGTGATGGTTTTTTCTCTCGCGCATAAGTGCCTACATTTTGTGGAATACAAATGACATTCACTTTATTCCACTTCACACCAGACTTTATGGCATATATAGTTATATTGTTGAAAAGACAATAACTGAACTGATTTCCATAAAGTTATGCATACGTAAGTGAATGCATAAGCACAAAAGTTGTACGCATGGTGGTTGATCAGTTCAAATTTTTTTCAAAATAGTCTCGTATCGGTTGAAAATTAAACGGAGCAAGCCCACGGCTAATAACATACTCATCCTACCGTTTTAGGAGTAAAATGATAGATTCTCATTTGTCCCTCATACAGCTGTTGGTCCTTAAATAGTTCCCAATCAAACAATGAACGATTTAGCGATCGTTCGCGATTCGATCAGGTAACACTGCACAAACAACAAGAACAACAACAGCGCCAGAGGCCGGAAACCAGTGGAGTAAACAAATAAAAAGTCCCGGTTTAGTTCATCTTCACCAAAAATCATTGGTTCCACATTAGGAAAGCCGTAATATTCATTATTATCCAGTCAGTTTATATCTCTATTTCGGTCGCTCATAGTTCATCTTATATGTAACGAATCCATTTCACAAATACGCTTATTACTATGCGAAATATGGGACTACAACTCATCTTTCCGTGAAACCGATATACTTTAAAAGAGATGTCACAGTATGACAACTCGGGCTTATCACACATTTCATATTAAACAAGTCCTATGGCAATGGGATATAAACATCGCGGTATTCTTTTTTGCAGACTATCGGCGAAAAACATTTTCCTCTGCCTATAAAAGTGCATCCTGACTCCATCATACATATGCTGTAATTTACGCAAATAAAGTAGAATGTGAGGTACAACCTAAGAGAAAACAGGTGGCAAGCTCATCGTTATTTTTGGGCAGATTATCAGATACTTTCGTTCCATTCTTGGGTTAACGATGTATTTTTTGGTTATTCATAATTATTTCTATTTGAAATACGGTACATTATGTAAAAACCATTTCCCCACATGACCGGGACATTTTTAAAAACTGCAAATTTATTTTTCCTTTCGTGAACAAAACAGGTAGTTATTAGTTCAAATTTCAATTAACTGTGTGGGCCACGAATAAATCATTATTGCTTCTGGTGGATTCATCTGGTGAAATTCTTCTTACAAAAGTGAGTAAACCCCTCAGTGTTACGGGCCTATGACCAACAAGTTCTCCGTCTGAAACTCTCACGAGTTTTCTGTACTCAACAGTCCATCCGCAAGCCTCCTCTGATAAAGTAATATGTGGTCACTGGCAGTGAGAGATTTGGTTTGACCACTGGATGAATCTTTATGCTATATCAATGCTCCAGTCACAACAAAAAACGATCGAGCTACCACACAACCTTCGGGAATCATTCAGATTGCTTTTTCCCCACGTTTCACCTGATGAACTCGACCCCGGTCAGCACTGGTGTGATTCCCACAAGTTCTCCATCTGACACTCTCTTATTACTGATGGTCAACAGCAAACTTCACATCAACGCTGCATAAAGAAGTGGCTGCCCGTCACTGGCTTCGAATGTTCATGGGTCATCAGACTCTCTCAAGCATACACACACACACACACCGATGGACTATCTCGATTGTTTCTCCTCAGTAAGGGCCCAAGCAAAACGAAACCATCCCATGCAACCCATAGAACCTGACGGTTTGATCTCTTGGAATTGAAGTATGTTTGCTTTACTAATAAATGATTCACCATACGGTATCGATACTCAGTTCATTACAGGACACCCAAGCTTCGGCAAGTTAGGAACTAACCACTGCCTGAAAATCTCGTAGGTCTTGTATTTTCTTGTACTTCAGCAGAGGAAGAGATAGTCGCGTAGACCGTCTTGTTATTCCTAGTATGACATAATATTTCTCGTCTTCTTCATCTAGGTTCAAAACAATAAAACATTGATCACAACACTTGAAGTATTGTTTTCCCTTGAAATAGATGCAAAACAACCCCGAATGAGTTAGTGTTTATTTCAAAATGATAAGCTAACGGTAAATTTGAGGCCGAGTGAAGACGTGATTCAGCGAATTGCTTTTTCTACTGAGTGGTGATGAACAGAAGCATTCAGTTTATATACAAACTTTCTGCTGACTGGTCATCAGGCAATAGTTTGCTATTGCTTAATGCCCTCAACTATCTATCGTTGAACAGCAGAAAATGGTAACTAACTGATAAATACTAACCGATATCCATTTCCGAGATACAAGTATGAAAAATTGAGGGACATGAAATTTAGTATGACACCTTTTACTCCTGCTTGACCGCTGCTCATCAGATCAGGTTACCACCTCGCTGATGGTAGGAAAAATGAAATTTTATTGGATCTCCATTTGTAGAAAGCTTATTTGTTCAGAGAAGCAGAAAGCCAGATCACGCAAGCGGTTGTTATTTTTCTGCTCAGTCAATCACTGATACAAGCTTGTTGATCTAGGGGACAATAGCAGAAAACAGAGGTCAAATCTGAAAACAAAACCTCCATTTTCGAAAGTGAAATGAATTCAATAAACTACCAGTATAGAGGACTTTCCACCCTCATAAAAATCAACACAAGGGGAATGATAGTGAGCGACAAGTAGATTAACGAGCCAATCTTGAGTTGTCATTTCAAGATTGAATTGTATATGGTTCGTGCCCGTGAGTCCCTCGATAAAGGATGCTAAAAATTGGCCTGTTTAGAATAAATAACGAAAAATTCATCAGTAGATAGATGGGACATAGGTGAAAGGAACATCACCGACCTATCGCAGTGGAGTGCGACAGGCCCAATTCGACTGACAAAGGTACGTGACTCAATCTCATGGGGGAGTACAAATAAGCAAATACTGAATCACAGTGAGGCGAATTACCAACTCAGAATCTGATCTGTGTGGTTTGGATTCGTGGACCAGGACCTGGTCCGAAGCATTGTGATTCATCGTGACACCAGTATTTGTTCACACTTAAACTGTGGGTACCAGTTCGTTGAATATTTTTAAAAATTGAATGACGTCAAAATTAAAGTAGAAAATGGGCCTCTTTTTTGCCTAATTTCATGGTCAAATAATGTTCTACCCTCAGGAGAATGATTCTATCATTGTATATGGTGGCCCGTCAAAATATTAACACCCCGTATTCTAGTCGACAAATCTAGGTCAGCACATCCTGAAAATCCCCGTGTAGCTGACAAATCGATTCTCACAGAAGAGGACAAGTAGAGGTTCACTGATTGGTAATAGATTTTCCCGAGGGACGAGATAAGGAAACATATGCTGGAAACGCTTTAAGAATGAATGTTGCTAAACTTTGACCAGCTGACGAATATTAGTCAAACGCTAAAAATTGCGGATCGAAATTTTGGAGGCTTAAGTACAAACCTCAACTTCACTGGATCATTTTCCTTTTTTCGCCGTTGCTAATAAACAACATTCCAGCTCCCAAAATACGTTATTAAGTGGTAAACAGGGAAACCAAAGAGATGTTTCACAAAACATATAATCCCATTTTTATCCTGATCCCACTTTTCTCTGCACTTCTATTCTCGCTAGTCGCAAATCTAATAATCGTCTGAAAATTTTCACAGATGCGCAGCTCATTTCACATCAAAGAAAGGTAAGTTCGGGATTACCGCACAGCCTCATTTCTGATATATCGTGATTAATTTATCAGCTAGAATAAATAGCTACATGTTTTTTCCTTGTTAGTGATGCACATCTACCCATAATAGTCCGTTTTCAAGTTCATTGTCAAGCCAGTTGTTCTACCCAGCTCACATGCTTCGGGCTGGACATTAATAGGGACTGAGTTCCTGACAATGATGCCAGTGACCTACTCCATTTCCTCTTGTATGCCAGAAAACCGGAAGAGATGTCGGAAAAGAAAGTCAACTGGTAAGTAGATCGCTAGACCAGATTTTCTAGCAGGCTATTGATTTCCCCCCACCCGCACCGTCCTCACCCCCGTCCGTAAGTGTACAAATGACTATGGCAGTAGGAATAAATTTGGTATGAGGCCAGATCACTGGATCCGACTAACCGTGCTGTACTCCAATTGGGTGTGCGGCTTATTCTGAACAAATACAGCATATGGTAAATTCCGCGTTTTTGGTTAATCTAACACGGATGCGGAGAAGGTAGTCAACAAAGCGGTCGCTGACGTTACGTAAGAGTGAAGCTAAATCATTCATTTCATCCGTTTTGGGTAAGTGGGAATAAGACCAATGCTGATTTAAACTTACATTGATTGCTCGACTACCAGAAGTTTTCCCAATATCCTCTTTTACCTTTTAATGATAAACGGCCAAAAACATCAGATAAAAATACAAAAACACCGAAAACAATATCTTGGTTTATTTCACTCTTTCGTGTAGAGGTATTATATTTTGCAAAAGTTAGATAACATGGACTGTGAAATACATTCCGTCATACGGGCAGCAAAGACACAGTAAAGACAATCTTGACAATAAAACTGACGTTAGCCTGTGCTCTCCTGCCTGACGAGTAATGGAGTAGAATTCTCGGTTCTATCTGATGTTTCATTTGCCCTGGGGAATCAAACAAACGAAAGCCGACCAAGAGCAAGAAAACCGCTAATGGGACACAAATCTCGTCCATCTATTATTAATGCATCCACCAAAAGTGTAGTAAATCATTAAGTAGAAGTAAATCGTGATGTTATCACGCGAACAAAAGTAAGACACAATCAAATAAGTTCGTCTAAGTAATCTTTCTTCCTACTTTGGAACAGCTATGGGCAGAGACGTGAAATCTTGCCAAATTAGACAGGATTTCCTCTCGTTTCGTTTTGATTGAAGAAGTCGGCAAGGGTTTTATTTTAGGTAACTGAATAACGGTTGGTCAGTGAAAGTGTTTCTCTTTGAATTTCATTGATTTTCTCAGTGATCTCACACTTCAAGCACTGCCACATTGTTCTTCTCCCGAGTTTGGAGATATGTTCAGTGCAGTTTCGGAATAAAAAGAAAAAAAGCAGTAAACGTTGCAAAGTTCCATCAAACAGTCATTAGAATATGTCAGTCTGCGTATCAAACAGATCAACAGATTGCTACTACACCTATAAAGTCTGAAACTATCCCGGTAGCAACCTAAACGTTAGCGTAATTAGCGTGATATTTCCGATGATCCGGGATGTTGTTGTGTCAACCTTTTCGCACTTGGAGCTTTGAGCCTATTCTGATGGGATCCGACCAATGTGCCAGTCACCCTTTCATTTTTAATTAAAACTTCCCCCAGCCCAGCTGAGATGTGTTTATCTTGAGCGTATACAGATGGACTATCACACACGCAGATTTGTGCGCATTTCTGCGCCTGGGGCAAAAAATATTATAGCCTTAGTAAGCCTGAAATATGGGCAATTTAAGCGACATAATCAGCATGATTGAAAAATTAACCTGAGCACAAGCTATGCCGTGGTAAAAGTGTGTCTTACTCATTGAATTTGCTCGTTTCACTACCACCTGGAAGAATTTATCTACGTTATTCACATAACCAAACCGGGCAATAAATTTAACCAAAATGATAACTGCATTCTATAGTTGCCAAGTTATGAATACAGGCAACTGATGGCAGTCTTAAAAACCATGGAAAAAAAGAATAATTCAAAAATTCATCACACAAGAAGCCGATCAAGGTTTCTTCTTAATGGTTATCACCTCAAAATATCGATAAATAGGGAGAGAGATTTGTATCGTTTTTAGGCTCCGCTGGATCTTGTGACCATGTTAACTGAATCTGACTAAGACTGTCAACTACCGTGCTTTGGAAAGGGTGCTCCAGAGTTGCACGCAAGATGAGATTTAAAACTTTGTTGCAAATAATCTATAACAGAATAGTTGTTATTTTATTCTTTCAAATTGAAAATCAGAATCAATCTTTGTTTTTGATGTCCCCATGATTTTTATTCACCGACCGGCCAATCAGCAAGCCCTGTTGTCCTTGAAAAATGCGTGTGCGCAAAACTAGATAGATTTGTAATTAAGTTTTTACAGCTTAACAGTCAGAAGTCGCCCCACAAATTTTGCTTCCTTATCTCAGCATTACGGTAGGGTCACGTGATCGGAACCACATTTCAGTCCCCTTTTTCATCACGTTCTGTTATTTTTCCACTCATTCCACGGCACCACCCTTCCAGTGGTGGTGCCTCATCCCACAGTATCCATTATTTACATAACTCTGCATTAGCTAACACGACGCTATCGAGCACGTGTTACTCAGTGTAACCCGATATGCTAGCAATTAATAATGGGTTTGTGAACAAGAATAGCTGTGCACAAGTCAACCTAGATAGACTTCCTGTCAGGTTTTTCAAATTATATTAAAATAGTTTGCACTTATGTCATCTGTGGGTACCACGCTGATATCGATCACCACGGGAAACCATGTGGATTCAAAAAAGGTGGGATAGATTTCCAGACAGCGCGTTGAACGACTACGTAACACAGAAAGAAGACGTTGTCGACTGTAAATACCATTGACAATCGAGATGTAGAAGAATGATACATTACCAGATTCAGAGATGCAGTGTGAATGACATTCGATTGATTTTCATGACCAGTTGTCTAGCAATCGACAACTTTGTACATATGTTGTTCGTATTACTGCCTATCTTGAGATGCGCAACAACTTTTGTACTCTGTAAAATCTCCCATATTTGTAGTGGACCCGGTCAACCGAACACAGTCAGGTTCACAATGAATATCCTTCTACATGCTTTCTCCCGAATGATTATGTGATCAACTGGATGCCTAAAACAATAAAATGAATAAAGAAATCATGAAATCTGCGAGAGATCTTCTTAGTTCCCCCCACTGGGGTGTTTTTATCCGGTCATTTATCACGGCTGAGTGAATCTTCGACGTGGCAGGTGTTTTGCTGTTAACTCAGGTTCTTTTTTCGAAATGAGTAGTATGGTGCTGCATTTGAAAGACAAGACAAATCTTCCCCGGAAGCACACAACCGCTTTCGTGGTTGTTCCTTCCCATCAGGTGTGCGTACCTGGTGTTGTTCTGCCCAATCATCCGTACACTTGTAAACATATTCGAAATCAGGAAGAAGATGGCAACACAGTTCCTACCACTTCCAGTCCCAAGAGGCATCCTCGAAGATAGAGTTTTTTAATGAATGCATGACCTTCCGTCAAATAAATTCTCCCGAATGCATCGCATAAGGATCAAAGTAATCGGAACAACAGCTCAAATCAAAATGGGGGGGGTAGTGACCAAGCGGCATTGCTGCATATTTAAAAGTCTTTCAGCAAGCGGACGTCCTCTACGCCAATCTGGTCTTAATACACCTTTGGGAATGCATTTTGATGGATAAACACCAAACCCTGATAAAGGTGAACAAAATTTAACGCTGAAGTACTACACCTATAAAACAGTTCTGATATACTTGCAAGTCATTTGGAACCGTCCGGACATCAAATTATGCTAACTTTTACAATACCAATAGTTCATTTTATGGTATGTTTTATCACAGACAAAATCTAGCCGCCTGGTAATTTGAACTACAGAACCATTGTTCTGTCAAAAGCCTGAATCAGGGTGGCACCAAAAACCATAATCTTCTACCATGTGCACATGTATTCGAGTTTTGCATTCTGGGTTGTACTCACCGAACAACAGATGCAAGCACCATTTAGAACCTGGTATATGAAGCATTGTGCAGTTGTTTGGATTTCTTCACGTCCGAGTGTTCGGATCCACCCCGTTTTGTGTGTAGCCTGTTAGATGTGTAGACGGGATCCGAATCTCGACGGGAAATCACAAGAACACGTCTACTAAACCAGTGACCATACAGATTCAGCAGCGTGCAGAAGTCGGCTTTTTTCACTGAGCAAGCATTCGATCGAATTTACCGAAACAAATCATTCCACGTGGCGTCAGTCATGAAAGCACTAGCACACACGCACAAACGATGAGATAAAGCAGAACATTTGTAGCATACGATGTTCAATCATCGAAACAGATGAGAATAGAAGGTGAAGCGGTTGTGGCAGTATTGGCGGTCATAAGATGGGAAGTAACGACGATACGGGTGTTGATCCATCTGAGACATTTAGTCATTCCGCATGGTTGACCGCATCCTGTGATTCAGCACCTGAACCTGCAACGGATGCAATCGATGGCGCGGCAACCGGGTACGATCCAGACCGGGTATTAGAATGAGATTACCATGCATGTAACAGCAGTAGTTACATTCACAAACAGTGTGCGTGTGTGCGTGCGTGCTGATCGACAAGCGTGTTCAGTTAGGGAACAAATGGGAGAGCGGATAATTTAAAATGTGAAATGGATTTAGAATGAGCCAATCTGATATCGTGAGGACTGGTGTCCGGTCTGGTGGAAGACTGTCGTCTGGGCGGGTAGACACATAAGATAAGGACATCACAGGCACACACACTTGCATATCATCCGGCGCTCCCATTGCATTTCATAAATAGGTAATAAACAGTAGGCTAGACGGAGAGACAGGCAGACAGAAAGCTGATGTTTACGGTACCGAGCACAATTTGCTCTGGTTCACGTTGTCTTTCCTTTCTACCCACCTCTCGGCAGACCATTAAAAGACCAGCTTTAGCAGCCACTTCCTGTTCTGCAAACAGACACGCTCACGTGCGCGCATGCAAGCGGAAGGCATGAACGACATGAGAAAAGCAGCCGTGGACAAACGCGCGCACACAGTCCTGGACACACCCAAATGACCCCCAAGTGAATGCACACACGTGCTTCAGTAAAGTTAGTGTTATTGTAGTGAGGCTTTTCGCATATCCCGCTGCAACATGCCCCTGAAGCACAATCTAGGACTTGGGAAGCGTGGGGCTGACATCAGCAGATGAAACAACAATAATAATGACAGCACATTCAGCACCGTACGTTGGCGCACTGCGAATGCATGAGTCGAGGATTAGTAGTCGACCTGTGCTTTTTCCTCTGCCCTAATCGGTCAGGCTGCAAATGCGTAAGTTCGTGCGTATACACTCATGCACACTAATATACATCCGTTACATACGGCAAAGTCGGAACAAACGATCGGTTGAGAGACACAGAAGGTAAGACGGACAGTGCGACGATGAGGGTTGACAACCAGGAACCCCGTGTGTCACCCTGATCAGTCAGAGTGCGGAGGGAAACGCCGTAAATGCTTGGATCTGCTGCCTGCCGGTTCAAGTCCATTCCAGTTGGGCCCGCCGTTTCTGTAGTCCAGGCGCATGTGAACGTGTCTGTGACGTGCGACCGATTAACTGTTCGACCAACCGCGTGCACAAAAGAGCATGTTTCCTCATGCATGAGTTCTTCCGCACCGGTACTGGCTTGCTTTTCATGGATATTGTGGTAGTTCTGGTAGCAGTCTTCGATGTTGGTTCTTGAAGACGAATTACCAGCAGTATCCTTAGAGCACAACACTCTTATAGTTCAAAGAACTCCTAGTCCCATTGCAGTTGGTCGGATGCCTTAAGATTTCGCGGTGGAACATAATTTTGGCGAAGTCCCTCCCCTGGCGACGGGAGTTGAAGCAGCCTACTCTGATTTCAGCAACATCATGAGAGTATTTGTAAAAATATCACCCAAAATTCAGTACAACGTCACCGCATCTTAGATACTGGTATTCGTCTTACAAATCTGAGACAAGTGAGCGCTGAATTAGAGCTAACATTCACTCCTAGCTCACTAAAAATAGCCGGAGCTTTCAGTAGCTGTCAAGTTGTAGACTGACGGGACGAAAACTACACGGCCAACTAAAGACCGTAATGGATCAGCTATTCTACAAGGTTTCCAGCTTGCGCATGATCCTTGGTTTCACGATGGAGGTGGAAGTTGAAAACAAAATGGTTTTCCTATTATGTTCCACTTTCAGTGTTCAGTTTCTGTTTATTGACTGTTTCTATCACCAACGAGAAGGCATCACCACGGGTTCCCCACCAGCTCCCCGCTGGTGGACACATTTATAGCGAAATTAAAAAACGGGAAACTTGAGAAGACAATGGAAAATTTGGATTATAACATTCCATATATGGATTATATTTGCTGTATAGCGGAAAAAGATAGTAATAATTCAGATATTCTTCTATTTCTCATTGGAAATAGAAGCCGAAAATAAACTAACTTCCCTCGATATGTTGATCATCAGACGGGAAAATAGATCCGTCGAACGACGAATCTACAGAAGAAAGACATAGAATGGCCAATACACAAACTTCCATGGTTTGTGCCAATGCGCTGTAAGAGGAACGCAGTTCGATGTCTAGCATTCAAAGTCCATATCATAAGGTCGCTGGATATTCTGGAAGACGAACTGAAACTCATAAAACAAGTACTGCAAGAGAATGGGTATCCAGAGAAGTTCATCTCGAACAATATCGAATAAACTTGACCTGCACAGTGACTTCCTTACATGCTAACGAAGGAACTTTTCTTGCAGTTGCCATTTGAAGGGCATGAGCACACAGAACGACCAACGAGATGAGAGAGACCCGTTACTTGAGCTGACCCCATTCATGACCCTCTATTTGTTCAAGTGAGTATGTGGAGCATCCTACACAGGTCGCACGACCAGGTGTCTGTCACACTTCATCAAATAGATTCACTCAAGGTGGTTGAGTCACAGGTAAATAGGCAAAATCAACGGTTTTATTCTCAGTCACCTAGTCCACAGTGCTCACAAGAGAGACCTAAATGACTCACGTAGTGTTATGTATTGGGCTTCTTCCTCAGCGGATCGAAAACGCTTCTACTCCGAACCCTGGTTACGCCTGAAGCGATCACCATACGTCCACTAAGCCCGGATCTGTGCGCAAAAATCCTCGGTCAAAGATGAATCATTCGAAGCGAGAAATGACCGTCGAGGGCTCTGCTATCAGTAGCCGCTTTGTCTTTGCCATATATTAAATGAAAATCACCACATCACACCACACCGTGCCATCACACTGCCGACCCCACCTCCATTATTCTAACAAAGGCCTTCAACGCAGTCAACAGCCAGTCGGTTGCACTATTGTTACCTACGTGATATATAAGAATAACAATAATAATCGCTGAAAACGTTTGTTCACTCTCTGAAGTTGTACAACGCGGTAATAAACACATCCACGATACTACGGGAGGGACGATGACAACGATCCCGATGGCGATTCAACACGGACACTGAAACAAGCAGGATGGTCGTGAGTGTGCCCGATAGATAGACGGAATGAAAACCCGGTGAGCGAAGCTTAGTAAGTGTAGAAACAGGCACCAACACTTAAATCAGAGAATTTGAGAATAGTGGTCGGTGCCAGTGTGTTACCGTTGGTCTAAGAAGTCCAGCATGTAAAGAAACTCACGAACAGTCTTTATGTTATTACAGCGTGATTCCTATCCCCATTTGTTGTCCCTAATTCAGCACACCCCTCAAAAAGTGGTTATGAGGGTTTCTTATACCGAAGAAAGTGCGTCGCTATATCTCTTCCAGCGTCTTCTCCTAGTAGGAAAAAAATCCTGGCACAAATGCCATGGGCCGATGATGTTCACCGACAAAAGGCCCGTGGACAGAACCTGTCGGTATGAAAGTGCGGAAGAAAGTGTTGCCAGTCTGTTCAGTCGGCAGCAAAAGGGAATGAATTTTTCCGTTCATAAGATGTGAACGTAGTTCGAGACTCTGAAATTTTATATCTGGTTTGTCTCTGGAGAAACTGAATGTCTTTTGAAGAAAAGTCTACGCCTATTGGCAAACCCCGTATACTGTGGTTGACAGCCTCAGTTATTGCCGGAAAGTCCGCTACGACATGATGTCTGTCGCTGGGAGAGAAAAGTTTAGTGGAACAAGGGAAGACCCAATACGAATCGACAGAACCAGAGTTGCAAGGCGCCGTAAGTACCTATTGGATGAGAATTAATCTACGGCAGAACACCGATGGTAAGAATGATGCTATAGTAGCACACAACTTTTTTCTGCACTTTCCAGTTAGACCGGTTATTGGTACACCGTTGCTGAGGTACAGAATATAAAATAACTAGACTGATTTCAGAATAACACCTAAAAAGTGAATTTTTGCCATCAAAATTGCCATCTGTTTTACTAAGAGCTTTATCCAGAAATGAACTGCACAGTATCAACTTCTGATGAGACACTGGATATCACTTGATAGGAGTGCTGCACAATATTTCTATCTGCCGTGGTCGAACTCCACCCATTACCAGACGGGATTCGAACTCTGAGAGCGGGGTTGTGACCCAAACATGATCAGGACTTGTATACTTGACATGGCTCTAAACGATTAAATTTTGCTTTATTAATTTCTTTTTTTCGGATAATCAATGTGTCAAGCTCATATTTCAATTGATACCGACAAGCGTTCCTTTCGGTTTGGGAATCCTTAGCCGTTGTGCGTGTCCACCTATCCTCCACTTGGACTCGAAAGCCCGGGCCAGAAAGAAAGCTAATCCTACTTGCTGTCCGTTAGGCTGTCAGAACTGGTTATCAACGGGTTATTTTGGATAAATGTTGTTGGATGTAGCGCAGAGAGACCCCTGGATTCGGATAATAAAAATTAGTCATTAAAGCTTAGCAATCAACTCATCGTGAAGCAAGTCCCCTCCACAACGGCTCAAGCAAAGCGAAGGTATTAAAAATACTCACCTATTACGGGAGCCTTACTGCATTGAGAAATGTGAGATTGGGTTCGTTAAAGTGATGAGTTTTATTCATTGATAAAGCTTAAATCCGCTTACATTTTTCTCACCCCAAAATTTCAACCCAACGGGCCGGAATCAAACCGGCGACTTCCCGCTCACCTGCAAGATGTTCCACCAGCTGAGCTATTGCGGTACTGCTAACCTGGTGTGAATAAAACAAGTGAATATCTAAAGAAGCACCAACCGTTTTTCCACTGCGGCACAGAAACCGTCGTGGTTTCAGTCACTGGACTATCTTCGTCGGTCCCTTCTCAATGGGACTAACAGCACACGACTGCGTGTTTCTGACATTTATATTACTTCTTCAGATTAGTATGTAACGATTCTATCTCATATTAGTTCATCCACCTCTTGGATAATCCCCTAGCAACCATCCTTGCTTTTCGCCACTAAGCTGACAACTACCTGCTCGCTTTCTCGATACAGTCAGAACCGAAGTATTTCCTAGGTACCAAATCTTACCTTATTTGTTAGGTGCATACTTCCAGGGAGTCTCATGAAACTGTTCATTACTAATAATTCCTCTAACTGCATACCAGTTACTGACCCGTGTCCCATTTGCCTAGTCCAACTTCGGAATTAAAGTGTACCCCGAAATACTACCGCCGAATTCAGAATGTCTTCGTCTGAACAGAATTCGAAACAAATTAAACCCGCTCTTTCCAACATTTCCAAAGATTCTTTGTGTCCGTGATAAGAGCCTGTAATCTCTTTAGAGTTACTATTGATTAGAATTGATCAACCACTTTCTAGGCAGTATTGAGAATCTTTTATGAATATTTTTTTATCGTTGAGTGATCGAGCAGTTCTGATAACAAAATTCTATCAATGCTGATAATCAGTTTATGGCGCATGTCCTTTTCTACTACCCCGGTTTGGAAAAACGGAAAGTTTTGGTTGTGATTGTTGTAAACTTAAAATCGTCAGTGGTTTCAAAATCACTTTCTCTCATTCTGGAATTTGTACAAACACGACGACGGTTCGAATTGTCTAGCTATACAAAATCGGAAATTACAAAAGCTTCGTGAAGCGAGTGTTGTAACTGAACGGTGCTCTCGTGTCCATGATGCAGGTTACGTTGGCAATCTCAGCCAATGTTGGCAGAGCCTGGTCTTGTATTCTCCCTATCACTAGTGTTGCACGACCACTCTGGTTGAATAATGTGCCAATTTGTCCTCAATGTTCATTCTTTGCAAGACCATATTTCCACTACGGACAGCCTCAGAGATACTGCGCACTGGCAAGATTATTTTGCTTTAGATCGGTTATATCTGACAGAATTGTGTCTTGTCACATGACCTCGAAAACAGGCTAAACACGAACAGCAAAGAAAGCTGGAAAAGCCTTTCACCCAGATGGTGGTAAGTTACCAATTTATTGATCTGATGGATCGTGTCTAACAGAATCTGATGATAGACACTGATACATAAATAATTGAGAAACTCCCATCGGATTCATGATGTGATGGTTTTCTGATAAGATATTTGCGCTTCAAAATTTTTTTACCGTCTTCGGTGATAGAGGTGAGATCAAATTGCTGTGCACATCTAACTCACCGTAAAATTACTTTTCACCCTATCCGTTACACCAACCTAGTTTCTACTGTTATCAGAATCTCAACGCGTCTATCCAGTAATCGGGGAGATTTTCCGCCCATTAGTCATTTTGTGAACTTGACAGTGATCCGATCTAGTCACTTTAGGTAGAAAGTATAAGTTTGGCGAACTATTATATTGTACCTGAATCTGTCGTAAAACTTCTGTCGATTTAAGTCGAAGAAGCTAAAAGCAACCTTTAGACGGATAGTACTGTGGTCCTGGATACAGGAAATCAAATTCCAACAATGTATACAATTCTGCCGGGATTAACTACTGTCATCTCAGATCTTCTTTGATGTTCCCATTCAAAAGTTTAGCCAAAATTAGCCTCTTTTACCTTGCCTCAAATAATCACTTTTGCACGAGATCGCCTGAGAAGTACTGTTGGATAAGCGGTTAGCGAAATTCAGCCATATCGATCGTGGCTTACGAGAGGGGATTTGCAACACTGTGGAATTCACACATACGATGAACATTGTTTGGTGGCCTGAAACACAACAAGTTTTGTGAACAATTGTACTTGATTATTTCTGAATTCAAGTCATCGATCAACAGACGTTTCGTGCAGACAAAAACGGCATCAGGTATAGATTAGCCTCGATGTACGATCTTGCTCAGGTTGGTGATCCATCCAGTTCCGGTACACTGCAGAAAGTTCGTATGTACTGTTTTTGTTCTCCTGATAATTCAGATCCATACTAAAAAGTATGTGAGAACTTTTAAGCAGACAAAAACATTTCTGGTTGTTCTTCTGAACCAAAAACAATAAGTCATGACTTGTTCATCATTTTTGGACAATGAAACATAAGTGGGTGCATAAGTTCTTGAAAACCAGCAACTAAGGTATTTTTTGTCGTACTTTATGGAATTAGGAAGATTTTCACTAACTAGTCAAAAGACTCAGAGGTTCTACCATTCGAGTATAATTTTTTGAACAAATCGATGATGCTGATACTCAATGACGCTGCACCGAGCAAAAGTAATTACGCTCCAATGTCGTCCCTTTTCAGCACCTACGCAGTTTCGACAAAACTGCCTGGTAGTCAGCAAAATGTTGTGTACGACAAAAGTAGACAATGTCAAATTGCCCAGGAACTGTATAACAACTTCGTTGACTCATTCATTACACAGAGAGTTGCTTACCGAGAGTGAACTAGGGAATGATGTTCTGGTGTTCAGATTTATTGACGTTGATTTCTGAGCCTTTGAAAAGACAGCTTTTGACTTCGCTATCGTCGATGGAGTACGACATGAAGACCGTTTGTACTCGAGCACTTTCCCAATTTCTTAAAGGATCAAACCTGACTACGGTGTTAAAAAACCGTAACTCAAGATTTTCAAACTCTACGACACAGGTTCCAGTAAGCAGCTGGAAACGTTTCCAGAGAATATTCAGTGTTTACTAGCATGATCAAAAGAACCAGATAATAAACAGACAAACAATAAATAGAAAAACAAATGAATAGAAAAAGAGCGACTTACTAACAGACAGAAAAACCGAAAAGACTAGAATAGCAAGCATACGCGCGCACCCTTTGATTGGCCAACCCACACTTCTGTGCTAATAGCCACCCCATTGAATTAAAGGAACTGGCTCGAAGAGACCGCTATACGCTATCAGAAATACTTCTAATCAGTCTGTTTGAATAGCTCAGATATATAAAGAATTTTCCATTCTATCAAGAAAAGGCATCTGTGCTCGCAAGCGAGCTGCCCTTAACTGCACCCCTCCGGCAACGATATCCGTCCCGGAGCTGTTCAGTACAAAAATACATTGTCTGTTCTTAAAAGAGTCAGGTCTGACATTCGTTCTTCGTTCTTCCGGTCGTGTTCATGCCGGTGTGATTTGCACAAAAGAATCATGGCTAAACCCAAATATGGTGTACTTACTCCTGTCGATAGACGGCTTCAAACCGTACCAGCGTGGCAGAAGTTCCATCAACGAGAAGACTGGAAGTGGGAGGGGCACGTATTTCAACTGTTTCTTGAGTGGCTAGTCCGAAGTAATTTATGCACACCCATAGAACGGTGGTGACTGTTTAGTCATGCCGTGCCACACTAAATTTTGTCGCAACAGAAGCACTGTCTTAGGACAGTATATCATCTTTCTATGACTCTCTTTTAGCGTTTTCATGTTTCTCTGTTAGATGGAAATTCGCACATCATAGTAGGCAATTTCAGTTATACTTCAACCCAACCCCTCACTGTTTTTTTTAATCTAACTATTATGTTTCTCCAATCAGAGGTAACTATTTTTGAAACAGAATTATTACCGATCATCCTGAAGTGTTCTTCCTTAAGTAGTATGCTACTTCCACAAACTGTGACTATTGTCTGCTCCTCTGGAAGCATAAGATATACTTCCAATATGGCAAACCAGTCAAATCAAAATCCTCCTCCAAATTTTTTTCACACGAAAGCGATGCCCCTGTACGTAGGTCACTTTCCTGTACATATTCTTGGTTTTCTTTCGAATCGACACCGAGCAGCCAAGTTAAACCTTTTGTAGAGGAGGTCAATTTAATTTTTTGGCATGGACTGACCCTAGGAACAGTCCTGTTCTGTAACTAAAGCATTATTTATCAGGGTAAAACCATTAGGAACACTAGGAATATTTCTATAGTACTCGGGATAATTCAAAAACAACCTATACTTTTTTAAATAATAAACAGAGGAACCAAATCAACTTCCATATATCTAAAGCAGCTACCCCCTACGACAAGGCTATTGGCTTAGATGTGACCAGAAACGAAACAAGTGAACCGTGCTTCGGACGTTTATAGTATTCATAGTGCTTTCATCCAAACACCCAAAGACACTTCAATTTCGTTCATCCGTGAACATGGCGCGCACCTAACCCCGTTCACCAGAGAAGTCTTTGGGCCTTTTTGTGAGTCGTAGATAATTTCAGGTACTGGTCCAGATGGTCTACCCTCATTATCTTTGAGACACTGTGCTGTTGATCTGACCGGTGTTTTTTTAAATCCTCATTAAAAAAGTTTTTCTGCCTTCATGCGATCCCCGACTGGTGGAGACCCGTCACTACAGTTTTCATACCGAAGTCCTATGATTCTGATATTTCAGCCAAACGCTTTTATCCCACTGTTCTGAATTCATCGGGGTTCAAACTGACTGAGTGTGTCATTCTTATAAGCCTAAATTCCTTCATAGGTACAGCCGGCGACCCCTATCAGTTTGCCCACATCCCATACACGTTCACTTTGAACTCTGTTGCTTTATTAGTTATTCATATAACCAAATCCTTGGGTAGATCAAAGGAGTCTGTGCGATGTGCTTTTCTAGTCTACTTATTACCCTTTGTTCCTGTCGCGCTGTCTCTCTTCCTTCGTACACTCGAAGCTTAAGGTTGTCTCACACCGTTATCGGCATGGTTATCTGATTACTTTACCAACAGAATTTAGTGTATACGACTGGGTTTTGAAACATTCAAACCCTAAGTGAATCCATCAGAAGTGCTTAAAGGAGCTGTCCTTCCCACACTATTTGTTTTCCACATACATTAGAGATCTGTCTGCCAATTCCGCGGCACATTTATGTAAAGTTTCGATGATGCGTCTCCTCATCAATCCATTTCTGAAGCCCATGATATCAGTAAATTTTCCAATAACCTGTCTCACTTTCTCTCACATTCTCTATTCGGTCGGGTTTACCCCGGATGCTTTGGAAGTATGGCCACCCTTTACCGATCGGATTATTGTTGTGATCCATCTATGGTTTCCACAGAACCATTATCCAGTGTGCTTTCTGTCTCGGACTAACTATAGATGCAAGTTAGAAGTGGTCTTCTCACATTTAAAAACTATGTGAAGAAAATTCACAAGCTATCTTACCAAATATGAAAAAGTGGATATTGAACAGAGCAGTCTCCACCTTTTCACCAACGTATTTTCCTTGTTTTTCTCTACAGCTGCTCAGTTATTTTGCTGGTCAACTGAAGAAAGATTTTAAAGCTCTTCGTGGAGGTCTGTCTACTATCAGTCGGATGTCTTTCATATCACTGGACGAGTTATCTACTAAGTTTTGTGAGATGTACTTGGCAGGAAGCGAAAACGCCCAAAGAGTCTTTCGGACACCACTCATTCTTCATACAGCTATCTATCCAAATGAAATGCTTTCGCAACCGTTTTCTCCGCTTTTCGATCCACAACCTCCGGCATTCATATTTACAGAAACTCGAATGTTCCTCATCTGATCCGTATCCTCACAAACCGGGCACGAGAATCAACTGATTTTTTGGATAATTTTTCATAGCCAATCAAACTTTTGCATTTCCTCAGTTCGACGATAACTACCTTTTTTGACTGAAATGCTGACGTCCGTCTACGTAAAGTGTTGTAAAAATACGAACACTGACTGACTGGTTGAAGAAGAGCCACAGAGATAGAGGGACAGATTCAAAGAATGAATGAATGAATGATTAGACGATCGATACATGGTTTTATCATCTAACCACATTCACGGAGAGGCTGAATAAAACTTTTATCTATTCATTTGCAACTAAACCGCAAGTATAAGAAACATCCTTTTCCCCTGACACATTTCAGTAGAGCAAGAAGTACAGTGTGGGGGCAGAATTGATATTGGCCATCAATTTTGCGTGCTCTCAATCAGCTGCTAACGCATATTATATATGTTTACATTAAGTTTGAACAAAGACAATTGTACACATAGAAACGAATGGAAAGAGACAGTTATTCG
The DNA here is from genome assembly GCA_948099385.1 of Fasciola hepatica. NCBI lineage: Eukaryota > Metazoa > Platyhelminthes > Trematoda > Plagiorchiida > Fasciolidae > Fasciola > Fasciola hepatica. Next base: position 15,438,149 of record CANUEZ040000019.1, read on the forward strand.
CATTTAGACGTGTGACGTAATAATGACCAAAAAACAGGATGGGAGATAAATCAAGATGAGGTCACAGACCACTACCACGGTAACGTAAGTGGCGTAACAATGTCTTTTGAGTACGCAGTTCAGGCTTTGCCCTATGAATGATTGCTGCCTCCGTGGACTTCAGTAGGTTTCAATTTATTGATCCTGTGGTGATCCTGAAAGCACTAGTCGAGTCAACACAGTGACATAAATCCAACGAATGACGTCCCACTGCACTAAGTGGTCATTTTCCGCCACGAAGACTCACATGGTTCGGGATATGCTCACACATTCTGGTAGAGAGACGGCTTTCTATCCTTCCCACGTACCTTATACCACACGTACTTTGAAACTGGTAAATACAATTGGAGGTGGCATGAAATTCCGGTCTATGTGAGTTCGTGCGGCTGAGACAACAACGAGTTTCATGCACTATTCTCAGTTTTGCTGAGTAGAAAGTGCTTTCGACTGCGGTTTTGAGTCGGCGACTTATTCTAGCCAATACATCATCACCTTTGAAAGGCAGATGGACGAATACGTCTTTCTTCCTTGCTAATGAATATCTTGGTTTGGGTATTAGAAGGGCACTGTACTTTCAGATGAACCTCAGTGGATAGTCATTGTCTACCGGTGTATTCTTTAGTCTTCCTGTTTCTGTTGGCACAACTTCTGGGCTACACAACGGTCGTAGTCGGTAAAACGGTGTTCTTATCAAACTCCTTTTGTAACCCATGGACTAGAAGCTCCGAAAATGTAAGTATTGTCCTGTCCAAGTAAGCTTGTGGTAAATGGATATTTGCAATTTACCCTCTGGTAACCTATTGAGAGGTAGATCTAGGAACGGCAATTTAGCATTGGTTTCACATTCTACCGTGGATTTTATATTGGGGTGCAATGAATTCAACCTTCCCAGCAGTATGTCGGCATCTCTTTGCTCCTTCGAATAACCAGCGTGTTGTCAACTTACCGGCAATACAGTAGAACAGAAGTCAACTCAGTCTGCGATTCGTTCTCTAGTACAGACATAAAAACACCAACAAGTATAGGTCTAAGTGGGCTCCACATCGCTACTCCGTCTATTTGTCCGTACAACGTTCCGTTGAAGGAGAACTGAACATCATGGACGCAGAGATTCAATAACGTCTTTAGTTCATCCATAGGAAACCCCACGTCTTCAGCCTTTAGTAGAATCCTGTTTCATGATATTTCGTTTCCAAAACTAAAATAAAATGTTCCTTGTAATTTCTTCCCGAACAGAATTGATTTGCTTGATGAACTCTTTCACTGGGACTTCTTGAGCACGTCGCAATTCAAATCCTCACCGAAGTTGTGATCCAATCAGCGGTAAAAATATGCTACCTAATTTAAATCTTTGCAAGGATTTATAAGATAGCGTTGACTGTTCCAGTTTTGCGGAGCTTTCAGTAAATCTGGGAATGTACCAACAATCCCTCTTTAAAATCTCATTTCCAAGTAGCTGAGTAATGTCAAGGCAAATTCATAACTCGGTACGTTTTGATGTCCAAGATTCATGCCAAATTATTAACCCTACTGAAAACCGAAAGGTTGTGCTGGGCGTGAAATCACTTACCTCCTTGGTGAATGCAAGACTCAGGTGATTGTTTGTTCAGCCTTATGAAGCACATATAACTGATGCCCCATTGAATTGCTTCTACTGACAACCCGAAAATTTTGCATGCAAACTAACAATCTTACTGCTCAGTTTTTCTTTTATTTCACCGTCTCCTTGGTTCGGCTTGTGCTCATTCTGTTTTACTGGCCTTTTATTGTATATTCACTTTTTACTAGTTTGTAAACCAATTTCCCATCAGATACACCACTCAGTTGAGGTGAATATCTACGTCTATGATTACCCTATTGCAGGCAACTTAACAGAACGTATATTCAACGGAGACTATCATCACAGTGGAAAACGACACGATATTGACATGTACGGTCTACTCTAGTCTAGTCCCTTGTTTCTTCACTGTGGTTCGTCGAGTGAAATCTTGAACATCTGCCTAAAGTGATTGGTAACAAGGGTTACTGCTTCTATATGCCAAATTCGACGGTTTTTCAATTCTGTAGTTTGCACTCAGTTACTTAAGTCGATTGAACAGGAAGACTGTTGCGTAAGCGAGAAAGGGAACGCGTCTTTGGATAGAATAGCAAAATTACTGACGGGTATTTGAGCAGAAATGTTATCATTCATTTACTGGAGGCTATTTTTACGACTGCACTGCACCTGCCTACAGTAAAATTTCATATACGTCTGACTTTTGTGTAACCTTAAGTGTCATTATTGGGATTTCATTCCCAAACATGTGAACAGCTCAAAAGATTATTTAGCTTCCCGCCACTCAGTACTACTGATTCTTCTTCTCCCAGTTTTTGGGCTGCATAACAAATCATTTTCCTAAATAACTGTGTCTATGCTTTAAGCTTTGTTGGATAGGGTACCCAAAAGCTTATCAATGGATAAGCAAACAAATAACAACCACATGGACCGAACAGGTCAGGTAAGCATTTGTGGAACAGAAGCACTGTGCGACAGAAAATAACCCCGACTATCAGTCGATTTATTTGGGTTAGGAAACCAACAGAGTGATCGTCAAAGTAGAAAGACTCAAACCCCTTATTGTTCCGCAACCAATTTCCAGTTCCAGACAGGTACCCTAGAAGATAAAAATGGGCTGCAAAGAACAATTTTTCTTAAATATTTAGGATTTTATATTTTTCTGTAACCAGTTATTACCCTTCTGATGGAAAATGGGGACAACAATCCACTCACGAACAACGAGATAATGGAGTGACTTGAAATTGCCCATTAACTGAAGCAGGTCGATCAGTCCACTTCAGTTTTGAGGGACTTATTGTGTCCGCATCACAAGTTATTCTAAAATGCTGTTGCTGCCTTTCTACGCTAGAAGGAACATGTTCAGTGACGTTTCCTGGTTATTCTAACAACCTACTTGCAGTCGACTGGTGTCGTTCTTTGACTCTCAAGTCCGACGTCAGAAGTTCAAACGGTACTATCGACGATAGGTTTCGGGGAAGATAGCCTAGCCATAACCCCCTGATCGTTGTGCTATCTGTAGTGCTAGAGGCATATGCCGTTCTCTGTTCTAAGCATCAGTTTTGTGGTTGAAGATTCTGACCACGAAATTGCAAAGGACTCCCTCTCAATGAACAAGTGCATAGGCAACGAGCAAAACGACACCATCGGTTTCCCTTTATGTATGGTTCTCGTGAACATGTCAGTTTGGTTCCGTAATAAAAGTTGATACATTTCTTCTCCAGTGAAGAAATGAGTCCGTTATAAGAGAGGTATTAGGAAATTAGAAACTCGCATATGGTCAGTTAACAAACGGATTCACAATTGTATAGGGTCTCCTTATTTTTACTGTGTACTGAGCTGCTGGAGGTTCAGCAAAATGTGACCTAGCAATACGAGGTCGTTTTGTTCTCTACTCAGGATTATTTTCAAGAACAAATCTTTTTTAGGGTCTGGATGTGCTTACGTGACCAGGTTCACCATGAATTCCTGTTCACACTGGGTCTAAGAAGAATGAAATGGCCAGTATTTACCTCATACATATTTTACTGTGCTCGGGAGATTGACCATATCTCATTCACTCCTATTTCCTCTCTGCTCTATTTACTTATCTGATTCCAAAAGGAAGTGGTCCTATAAACAGAACTAAACAATTTGCTGCCGATATTTTCTTTCTTGCAACAATCATCTGTTTGAGGGTTTCCGACAAGAGTATCGGATGACAATTGTCATTGTAAGTGACTAATTCCATCTAAATAATGCCCTGGGAAGCTGCACCTCCTAAAAAGAACTCCGAAACAGGAAGACAGAAGCAACTGCCAACACGAACTTTTCAGCTGCAACTTCGCCCTAAACGTAATACTATCAGTTATTCACTTCGTTGGCAGTATAAGACCGATGTGAACGAAATAAATCCAAACTGTTTAGTAAATTCGCTTGTTTGTTTCTACCTGCTTTCGATTAGTATATCAGGAAAAGTAGTCCGGATAGACCCCAAAGAAGCAGTGGCACAAAAATGTCCATGAATATGCATATGCATATAATGTGGGAAAACTAAAAATAGTCTGGAAGTGACCGTTGTTTAGTCAAATCAAATAAAGTGTGGCACATTTTTCAAAGATCAGAGTTGTAATGGGATTAGCTCTCTTAGGGCCAATATGTGAATATGACATTATCATTTCCATTGTTTGATCCATACGCTGTCTCTATTTCATTACCTTTCAGACCTATATGCCAACCAGTCCGGTTCACAAGAACCTCCCAACGAGACTGAACTCCAGTGAATCTCTTCTTACCTTTCGTGTTACGCCTGTCCCTGGGACTCCCGGCGTCCCGGATGTTAATACATTTTTTGCCCAATATACGCGTTCTGCTGGTGTCTGTGTTCTTCCTGCGTGTGAGCGGCCTGAGAACGGTGTGTTGGACGTCGGCCCAGTGTTTGTTTACCAAATAATAACATCGAGTCTATCTCGGATTCATTTTAGACCGATCACCTTCTAGCCTAGTCACCCAGATCCGCCATGCCCGTTACAGATTCATTTCATTGATGAATGTCTGCGACCTCGGACCGGATTCAGACCCGGAACTAGATGTCATTGACGTTTTTAGTGCTACCAGCAAAGCATAAGCGAGAATAAATCTTTGGTGACACTCATGAGTGGGTTTGAATCTCACCGGGGCATATGACTCTAAACATCTGGATCCGTTAAATGATTGTTTGTCTATTCATCCAGAACAGATCAAGGACCCTCATATTGTAAAAAAAATCGGCTAAATAAGCCTGAAGAAAACCTTCAATACCTAACCAACTAGTCCTTTAGTAAACTGGTGAGATCGTGGTAATAACGAACCCATATAAAATCGGGAAATGCAAAACTGCACCGTGGTCGGTGTATAATTATGACTGGAGACTACGTTTGAAACCCAAATGTGTGCTGGTGAAACCAAGCTGTTTCCGCTCTTCAACTATTTATTATTCTAATTTAACATTTGTAGTCTGCTTCCAAGACCATGCATGACTGCTATCCGTGTGGAAATAAAACGTATTTTCTCACTCAATACATCTGCTCATTCTGGAGAGGAGTGAAAACGTTAGTTGTTGGGTAGTGTCTACTCCGAAGCGTTTCATTTTGTGAAAATCGTTGACTCAGCCTGACCCATACATTCAAGATTCAATTACGTAACTGTAAAACGATAGTTCTACATCAGGTCTGATACTTTGTCTTCTAAGGAGCAACAAGCAAGCGTTACACGTAAATTTTAGGCTACGTAAACACAATTTACATTTTTCGATCACATGCCGACCAAATGCTTGCAATACTTTACTACAACCTAAAGCATTGCTAACAAAATGTTAGTTACTTGTAAAACTGTAGTTATTTCCCAGTTTTATACTATTGTACTTTCTAACTAATACGTTGAATTAATTGAAGAGTCCTAATCATGCGTCATCCTTTGCAGGAAGGCAAAGATGTATTGCTCTATGGGTCGTAGGTGAATGGCAGATGAACCAAGGACAAATTAATTGTGAAAACTAAACTCTTATGTCAGTTTTGTACAGGACCAGGGCAATTCTAAGTTCCATGGATAAATGGTCCAGATCAAACATAATTTAGGATAATTTGAGTTGATAAAATTTATCGCTTACTTGTACTAAACCATGACTTTTCCACGCCTCTGACGCCTCATTACCGATAACAGAGTGAGACAGATTGCTATTGATCCAAATCGTTTTGCTTGAACTCTCCGACTTAAAGTTTTTACACTTTTACGGGGAACGATGAGTAGCATTCCTATCTGTGAATCAAAACACCTAGGAAGAATAATAGAGTCAATCGAAATCTTACTGAAGTTCAGGTAACGAAAAAGATTACAGGAAATGTAGGACTTTTTTTATCTCTAGATTTTCGTTTGTACTACTCGACTATTAGACCATGTATAGCAATCGAGCTTGAGTAAGTATCTTTCACTACAGTATTTACCCCTTCGATAAGATAATGGGCTTGGTACAGAAGGATAAAATAAATTTTTCTTAAAGTATTCATTTGAGCCAAGCCAATATCCCTCGCATTGGTGACAAGAGTATGAGCTACGAAGAATATAAAGACAATTGATCAAACAGCGAAAAAAGTGGCTAACTTCAAGGTGTTTTAGGTGGTGTTTGTTAAATCTATGGAGAGATTTTCATTTAGTGTTAACTGCAGTATCACTTTGCTTCGATATCGTGATTATACTCATGCAGGACTGATTTTCTTCCACGATATTCACATTGTAAATCTTACCGAAAGTTTTCATTTTTGACCACAAAAGTATAACGAATTGTTCTCATTCAGCTCACAGATAGACTTCGAAGATCCATTGGTGTCAAGTTTCAGCACTATTTACCACTCTTGTTATCTCTTGCTTGGAAAATCCTCGATGTCTAGTGAGTATATAAATGGCTGGAATCACGGAAAATGATTTTCCTCAACTGAGAACCTGGTTAGGCTAACCTCTTCACCGACCCTGTAAACATTCGTCACAGTACGAGTACAGAATAAAGTTGAGTGATTCTGGCCTCAGAAAGAAAGATTCGGGAGAACTGCCGAGTAAACCTCCTTTCACTGTTCAAACAAAACATATCCGGTCAACAAAAATATCGAATTTCGAACAGCTAGAAGTAGGCTAGCTTGGACACGCATTTTCCGAAAACATTGCGTTGTGTACATCATATTCACTCAATGTCATTGCTCGTTATTGTCACCGAACTCGGACGAAGACCACATTGCAAACATGGTTCAGGGGCAGGCATCAAATCCCACCGTATCACTGACACAGTGTGAGGATGTCCACATGGTTAGTAACTGCATTTGTTAAGAATAAAACAACAGAAGACCCATCGAACAGAGTTTTGTTTTGTCTGCGGAAAATACCAATGATTTTACCGAACCAAGCAAGCAAGGAGCAAGAATCACCAAAAAAGCTGTGGGTCTTCCAACTTTGGTTACCTTACACTCATTAACGTCTATGTTACAATTTCCACAGAAATTTTTCTGAATGATAATTGCCACGGCTCCCAGCTTGCTGTCACAGTGTGATTGGAAATCGTGTTTTCATGTTTGTTTGTCTGTTTGTTTGTTTGTTCGTTCGTTCGTTTGATCGTTCAATTCATTTATCCGCCAACCATCTAATTTTCACAGACTTGTAGTCACATACACGCACACCACACTGGAAGTTGGTGAATCACAGTTGAGTCTCGAGACAGACAAGTGCACTGTGGCAGCGAACACAGATCAGTTTATATTTTACGGCCCACAGGAAAACATGAGAGAGAAAAAACTGTCTCGTACGAGTGGACTGTTAGTTACCAGGTTTCGATAATAGTTAGTCCCGTGCACTGACTGGTTATCAGAAACGTGGCTATTCCGTTGAACTGATCAAATGCACCAGGGGGTCTGATTCTGTCAGAGTGAGATTTGTGCAGGCGATTGTTGTTTGTCCCCTTTCAGGATTCGCCGTGCTCGCGCCAAGGAAGAACGGGGTGGGGACCGGGGTGATCGTCTACGAGTCTGTGCGCGGGCGCGGGCGCTGGCACACGCTATGACAGCCGTGACGACGACGGTGAACTGGTTTTTCTCGCATTTACCAAATCAAAATTGTCCGATCATTGAGTTCGCAAGTAGACCGGTAAAACTGAGTAAATATGATATGCACGTGAAAACTTGTTAAACCTTGGCATGAACGAGAACAACATTTATATACAGGAAACATGAATAGCGAACAAGCTCGTTTTCGGTCGCACCAATCTCGGTGCTTATAGGCACATTTGTAGGTTAGGGAGGCATAAATAATGAACAAAGTCTGTGTTAAAATGTGATTGAGTAGTCATCAAAATTGGTGCAGCGTAGTCAGGAAAATATCTCGGCTGAAGCTTTGGTTGCAACCGGAAATGGATAAACCCCGAAGCCCACGTTCGTTGTTTCACTGGTCCTTTTCCCAACCACGGAATAACAACACTTCCCCTCCTACCTGTCCTAACTACGCAGCACCAAATTTGCTGACTACCCAATCACGTTTTGACACAGAGACACTGTTGACCATTTATGCATTCCTAAACTATAATTGAGCCTATTAACCACGAGAATGATGCGACCGAAAATGAACTCGTTTGCTATTCGTGTTTTCTATACGTGATGAAATGTGATTATTTAGTAAACAATACCTACAATCATTTGATCAAACCAAAGGCTCCAACTGCTGAAGTACAATCAGATTTGTGGTTGAACAGTTTTGCCGCCTATATTAGCTCCTGCCAACAGGGTTGTCGGACATGTTATCAGGATATCGTTTCCCTTCTGATGTGGTTCTCTTTGACAAAGAATCCTAATGAAAGCAATGACTCAGTAGGATTACTAAAATAAGGGGCGGCGAAAATGATTCTGAGCTAATTTTACAATTTCAGGATTGCACACGAATTTGTTATTTGAACTTGGGATTCTAGACAAGGCTAAAATTAAACACCAACAGTGTTCCGATCAGCTGAAGAAAGTGGTTGTAAAATGCTTTTGGGGAAGTGGAAGACCAGTATCTAATAAATCGATAGTGAGTTCTATATGTAGTCCAAATATTTTGCTCGCATCTCTTTTCTACAATGAATATGCTCTTTCTTCGAAATCCAGATTGGGTAAAAACCTCGAGACAGCTATGCTTTTTCACAGTGATAGATTCTTCTCCGACTGCAATAAAGCGATCTATTGTAGGGGCCTTTTTCTCAAGCAAGTAAAAAAAAGGAAACCTACTATATTTCTACGAAAATACAAGGGATGAGCGTACTAAATGATTCTGTTTTTCGGGTACCTGTATGGGGATATGTGACTTGTCTCGTCCACATTGCAGTTCAGATTAAAGTTAATTTTTACCTTTTCAAATCCGCCAATTTGGATCAACCTTTCACCGAAAAGGTAATAAATCTCCGATACTCCCATGAGGCCTAGAAAGGAGATTGATAAAATAAGCTGACTCCCTGCATCTTAGCATGTGACTTCATGCAGCCGATGACAGCATGAGAGAAAATCAGAAGTCAAATAAATCTAAACGGATTTGTGAAAGAACTACTTACACCAATTTGGGATTTCCTGCAAAGTTATCGTGGCTCTAGCAACGAGTAGTCATTTTTGTAACAACACTTGCCAGTCTTCGTCTTTTATCAGGACCGTTGATAACTTCTGCTTAGTGAGGAAAATTGCCGAAAAGATAACGGTTGTATTATTGTGTATGCAAGATTTGGTGTTCAAACAAATGACACAAAAAATGAAACTTCACGTACGATTCTGTAGGAAATTAATCTAAAAAATGGCAATTGCAGAGTTTCCATGAATTTGGTGGTAGAAAAAGTGCAATCTATACCAGTACAAAATAAGTTGAATATAAAAATGAGGTAAGTAATTAGTTCCTGTGAAATAATGTTGATCGGTAGAAAAATAAACGCCGTGGTAAGACTCATAGAGAGTATCACTATTTCGTCCCTCCAATACACGGGGTGGCTGTGGGTTTCCGCGCGTAAACTTCGCCCGATTTGAGAATGCCACGTTGGTGGGTTAGGACATTTTCCAACTTGATCCTACCAAGAGCTCGACTAGAATGAATAAACGGAACCAGAAAAAGAACTAATGCTTTCTTTTTCACAACATGGGGTGTCAGATTCAGATTGTGATAGGCTGCGTAAATTTTACTTGACATTTTATGAGCTACGGGGTTTCCTGGAAATGTCTTAAGCGATCTGTGCAAAAGTAGTTATTCGGAAGTACGCAGTCCCGCGGCTGGATTTTGGATAGGAAACATGTCATATCCTGTTGAGTTTTCTGGGAAAACAAAAGCCTGAAGTGTCCGTTGCATTTTGAAGATAAACCACTATAAGGGATTTTCGCTCTGAACATATTTTTGGAAAGTACTGACCGTATTGCCGCCCATCATGCCAGGAAATATATTTTAAACAATGATCAATATTGAGTCAGAAGTGGCCATCGGAAGATGACGTGCATACAAAAGCAGTCCAGCTACTTGAAAGGGCTAACTTATGACTTTTCGAATTCACTTTAAAGGTTGCTAGTTTTCTGCTTTAATGGAATGGAGTTTCAAAAAGACCTATAGGCTAAACGTAAACGGAAATCATAGATAATGGCCACTGTATCTTCAGAAAAGGATCCAGCAAACTTCGCGCATTAAAAAAGTGTTTCATCACAAAAAACTGATAGTCCTACGTCTTCTAAAGTAGAAGAACAAACATTGGAGAGCGAACAGTTGTCTTCGAAGATTCATATTCTCTCTCCTAAGCATCCAGTAGGTGATCTTATGCATTTAACTGGCCGCTAGCTGGGTTGAAGTTTACGGTTACAATAGGTGTGTGGCTTGGGGGAAATAGTGTAGTGTTCGCCAACGTGTGCTGACACGGAATCGGTCACTGAAAGTGGGTTTTAAGGGGGTCATTTCTCGTTCTGGATGCTCTGTAACCGGTCTCTCACTTGCATTCGGATCATCGGTGAGGTGGAGAATATAAATTTCAGATTTACAGCTAGGAATGTTGATTTCATAACTGTTCTTAGTGATTTCATTAGTCGTTCTATGTGCTCATGCCCTTCAAATGGCAACTGCAAGAAAAGTTCCTTCGTTGGCATGTAAGGAAGTCACTGTGCAGGTCAAGTTTATTCGATATTGTTCAAGATGAACTTCTCTGGATACCCATTCTCTTGCAGTACTTGTTTTATGAGTTTCAGTTCGTCTTCCAGAATATCCAGCGACCTTATGATATGGACTTTGAATGCTAGACATCGAACTGCGTTCCTCTTACAGCGCATTGGCACAAACCATGGAAGTTTGTGTATTGGCCATTCTATGTCTTTCTTCTGTAGATTCGTCGTTCGACGGATCTATTTTCCCGTCTGATGATAAACATATCGAGGGAAGTTAGTTTATTTTTGGCTTCTATTTCCAATGCGAAATCAAGAGAGATATGAGCACATTTGAAGTCTCCTAGAGCATCTGAATTATTACTATCTTTTTCCGCTATACAGCAAATATCATCTATATATAGAATGTTTTAATCAAAATTTTCCATTGTCTTCTCAAGTTTCTCGCTTTCTACTTTCGCTATAAATGTGTCCACCAGCGGGGGAGTTGGTGGTGAACCCGTGGTGATGCCGTTTCGTTGGCGGTAGAAACAGTCAATAAACAGAAATTGATCACTGATAGTGGGACGTAGTAGTGGTCCCTTCGACTTTCTTTTGCATATCTGCTTGTGTGTTGGATGCTTGAATGTATTCACATAGAAAGTCCACCTTTTCTAGCAAGGGCATACTTGTAAATAACGACATCCCTTCAAGCAACGTCATGGTTCTCTTCCGTAGGTTTTACATTCTGTATGATGGACGAAAACTGAAAACTATCTCGCAAACTACTTTAAGTGAATCCTTTGCGAATGAGTTCCAAGATTCCTACCAGCCACTATGCTAATACTTGGTATGAAGAATTCGTCATTGCCACAATCGGTCGGTTTGGAGTATCATGTTGTGAATTTTTGGAAGTCCATAGAGACATGGATTGGTCGATCGACTTTGTTTTAATTTTTTCCATGTGTCATTGTTTGAACAGCCGTGGTCTGTCAGCTGTCTTGGACAACCGGCTAATTCTCTGTTTCTATCTCTCCGGTTTCGTCTTTTCCTTTGTGATAGACAAAAATTTTGTTAGATTTTCCACCACTTTGGACAATTTTTTCAGAGTGTTCTCGTTTGTCTATGAAGACAACGCTGGAACTTTTATCTGGTCTCAATATTGCTACTTTCTGATTTTTACGCAACTCTATCAGCACATCCAAGTGTTGTCTGGTGATCAGTCCACGACTTTGTATCTGAATTTTACGATAGCTGTAGCAGCCCGCCAAAAGCACACTTTTGAATCGTTCTAAATCGACATCCGCTCTGCACGTCGAATCCTTAGTTTGACTCAGTAAATTTTAAAATACTACCTCCAAGTCAAGTCGATCGTCTCTGTTACAGAGGCAGCAGAACTTCCATCCCAAAGAAAGACCCTCCATCAAGATAGGACTTAGAGTGATAATGGAGTAATTGCGTACAAGCCTAGTTGGATCTCCCGGAAATGTGACTTGTGGTTTTAGAGTACTGATACCCCTAATCAAACGAGCGCGAGTAATTTGAACGCGGCACGCACAGATTCGACTCACAAATTCACTAAATCGAGATATTTCCTCCTCCATTAGATTGTCGATATAATATTGTCGTTGTGATACACTCAGTTCGAATTCAGTTATTTTGGGTTTTGCTGGGTCGTGAATACTTATTGCATGTTGTCGAAGGGTTTTACCTTTAGGGTAAATCCGGTTATGGAGTAGCTGTTTCCGGAAGCGTTTAGGATATTCATTGATTTCAACAATTTTTTTAGGAAATGCGCGTGTATCGAAGCCTCCGCAAATCATGTAGATAACTTCAGAAACGCTTCTAGTTTCTTTACCGCATAGGATGACTTGGAAGATCTGCATTTTAGAACATTGGATATCCTTGTTCCAGCTTATCAAAACAGAGAGAAAACTTAAACTGCTAGAAGCAACCATTTCTTTTAATTTTCTCAATTGCGTACGTGAAACATGCGGATTCCTGCTCAAATGGGACACAGAACAGCACAGTAGAAACCTGTTGTGTCGAAGGGAACTAGGGAACGGTCCGGTAGATTGGATTTATCTTTTTTAATTCTTTTTAAAATGTCATAAAACAATCAGCCATCCAGTAAATCATTTTTAATTGTGTAATGGTTCAATTTTGCATATAACCATCCCATTTCCTCAATCGATCAACGCCTTCTCCGTTGAATATTAAGGTTTAGTGAACTGGAGATTTATCTAACAGTGCAATAAGGATGTAGGTAATGACAAACAGACTAAAGAAGATGGTAAAAGAAATCCCGACAAGATGACCATTTATCTGTTCTTTTAGATGCGCTGTAGAATTCCATTGTGATCTCCATGCATAATTTTGCGAGGAAGTGCAATGATAATGAGTTTCTATCACCAAGGAGTGCGTAGCGGATATGAGATAGTTATTAATCAACGAAAACCATTTAAATTTATTCACCGCGAGAAAAGATATCGAAAAAAATAACTTTGGAAGCCCTAAAATGGCGTAGCCTTTGACCTCTTCCAGGTTTCCATCGACTCGAGTATTCGTCACACACCACAGAGAGGAAAATAGCTTATTCTCCCGTCGTATTTTGTTTTGCCCCGTGGTCTTCACAAGTTCTGGATGGAACTTTCGCACAGACCTCTCCTAATGCAAACGAAGCAACATTGCTAATCCTATCTGTTTTTGGCACACTAACTAAACCTCTGGAAGATTACTTGGACAGAGAGCAGAGTATTTTTCTATCCGGGACGACAAAAACTCTCCGATATCTGTTCCCCGTACACCAGAACAACATCCTCCGAAGGAAGTAAGTGGAAATTTCTTGAATTGAACATGTATAAGGAAAAACTGGTACATGAAAGCTCTTAAAACAATAGGTTTTGGAGCATGTATAAAAATGTTTCAGGAAAACTTTTCAACAGGTGCTCAAATTAGCTGACTACAGATATGCAAAGGTAAAACGATGTTTCCATCGAAACTGTCTCACATCACTATTTTTTTGTTTTCTACTGAATCATTATACGTAGTAAATTAAATTTACAGCTTCTCGTTGATATTCTTTACCGTATCAAATTGTTTTACCTATTCTTAGGAATAATGCTCATTTATTCTTGCTTTCAAACTCAACAATATCTGGATACAATTACAATGAGTGACGAGTAGCTTCCCATTCTGTAAATCTCTCGAATATTTTTCTCAACTAGGCTGATTTTTGTGATATTACTCCTTCGGGTATTTTATTGGCATAGCTTGCGCTTTTCATCGTCAAGAATTTGGTCGAGGGTTTGTTTGTGATATTCTCAATTAACACAAAGCTTTACCCAGATATATAACAACACAACGGACTTGAACGAAGTGTGCAAACAGGCATCAACAAAGCGTAAGTCGGAGTAATAATTTACCGCATGCCTTTTTGGCAAACACAACTACTTGATAATATTTCGTCGTTCAACAAAAGTCTTTTTCTTACAACAGTTTGACATACTGTTCTAATTTATGGGTTTTACATAGCGGAACAATGTATTTCATTTCTGAAGGACGAATGTTTGCAAAATGGAACAACGCTTTTCCGCTCCCGAAGTGAACAACAACCAACGTCAGCATATCCGTTGCTTGGAATACTCGGTAAAGATATTATGCAGCATCCTCAAAAAGTTATTTGGCACTGAAAACAGAAAGAAAAATCCCCTATTTACAGTGAAATGAAGAACTTCCAAATGGTATGAAAATGATCTCCAAATCGCATGTGTCACTCAATGGGAAAGGCACAGATGTACAACCGAAATAAGAATGACACTTTTACACTCACATCAGTTCATCAAACAATTGCTTTTTGCCAAAAATGTGGTGTTCCGTTCACTACCATTTAGTGTTGTAGGATGGACCACGGTAAATATTCAGTTATTTACTCAAAAATGCTTTCAATATTCCTCAGTTAGGCTACATTTTCCGTGGATATGGTTAGAATGCATTCTAAAAGTCATCCCCCGAATCGAATTAGTCACTTACGAGCACAAAAATTACTGTTTCACAAGTTCCTGGTACAACAAGTAGAAAGAGCTTTTCTCATAAATCCTATCAGAAAGATTTATCCTACACGTTGGACGTTGATTGATTAGAAGAAAAATGGACAACCTGCACTGAGATAAAAGTAAACGGCTTAGATTTCCTACCTGTCAAGCAAAAGTTTGCCTACTCTTTGGTATTAAAAGGGCACTTGAAACATTGTCTGCAACAGCGTTGAATGTTCAGCAATGTGTAGGTTATCACAAAACCACCCGTCAGTTAGCCATCCAGATAACCGATTTGTAACATGCTAATTCCCAACTGACTACAATAGATGTTTATCTATGCTCTTGCCCTCCAGCAACCGGTGGCCAAAATATCAACTAATCAGAACTGATTCGCAAATTAAACCGTTTCTCATGACGAATACGTTTTATGCTAAGCCTAAGCAGAAACGCGAAATCGACGTCCGTTGTGGGTAAATATATAAGAAAACGCTTTTCAAGCTTTGTCGAACAACTTCTGGTTTCCAAAAAAGGCACACAAGAAAATTCGTAGAAGGATAAACTTATAAAGCCTTTTTAGTTCAGCACACTGAAGTGCACTCGGAGCTGATGTGACGTTCTATGTGGACGTGTCACGTATCTTGCATCAACGTCCTTGCTCAGAACAGAGGAGAAAAATGATATTTCTGCGAAATTCCAATCCACCCACTACCTATGAACACATCTGGTACACGTAGCAGTTTTGTCAGCTGGTCAATGAGATTTGACCGCTTCGTGTATTTTGTACCCATAGGTGAATGAACTACGTTTCTCAGGCTCAAACGACTTGTGATTCACGGTTATATCACAATTGAGATTTTTTTGATTGGAATTTGAAAGTGATAGGCAGCAATCTGTGTATAGTAGACGCATATTTATGGTATGTAGTTTGATGCTAGGGATCTAAGGTCGGGTAGCAATCTCTTTACTGTTATTCTCAACTTTGAGAACGAAGTACTGATAATGGGTGAATTCAGTGTTTTACGAATGATCAACCTCAACTGCCGGCTCATCAGTCCACTATGAACATATGAGATAATCTAAAAAGCAACCGAAACACATAAAGGGAAACAGAGCACAACAGCACGAAGTTTTGTCTTAAAAGAGGCAAATGAAGGGTTTTTCGGAGATCAAAAGAGACTTGGCACTTTACATAACCTGGCGCATTCATGTGGAAGAACTACCACTAGACAAGATTTAATGCATTACTGGGGAAAATACTGGGTTACTTGGGAAAATTTCCGATGAGTGATAAAATTTCAGGGTAATCTGAAATCAGTGAGCAGTTCCTTGCCATAACCAGATGAACATGTGAGATTTAGAACTGGATTGGAAGATTTTTCCTCGATCTTGAATTTCCCCAGTTGCAAAATACAAAAATACTCGAACTGATTGAATGTGAAATAAGAAAAATTTGACTGGATCACTAAAATGGACTGGTCGTTGACATCCCTGAAGATAAACGAAATACAGATATTTTCGTGGTCATTAGTGAATTTTACATTAAAATACACACCTGGACTTTTCTATTGATGTTAATGTGACAGAATTCCCAATACACTCTTGATCTAAAATCACTTATAAGAATAGATTGTGACCTTTCGTCAAGCACAACCGTTTGAACGGAGTTCTAAAGCTGTTGATTACTGAGACAGCTTTTGTTGAGTATGAATTAGTTGAAAAGTCAGCATATACTTACTCAAAGTCATCAAATTAGAAAAGCTTGTAAAATCAGGCTACTGTTGAATTGGGCATACGATCATAGCAACTTTCTTATCTAATCCAAGTGTTAAATGTTCCTCTGGAGTCCCCACTGAATGTATGCAGCTTTATTAGAAAAGGAGTGAATATGTGAAGTGCTCACTAGACTACACTCCCAGTTATTGTATGTTCTCATGGTAACACATCCATATGCGAAACTGAAAATTCAGAGGCTGGAACGAAACAACGAAGGAAATGAATTAAGCTGTCATTGCGTATGTTGGCTGGAAGCAAAGTGGGTACGTTCGATCTGTACACTAGGCCAACCAAAGGAAATATTCCCACAAAAGATCGATCGTGACTGCTAATAATGGCAGCTGAACATATGTAGCAATTTTTTGATTATTATTTCTGGCCCCGTTTCCAGTGTTTATTTGAAACACTCTCTGAGTGTGATTGCAACACGATAACAAACAAGAGTACTAGACTGCGGAAACGGCAGCAGCGATAACTACAGCCTTAGGGAATCGGCACACGACCACGCAAACTGTCAGTGTCGTCGGATATATGTTGGATGCAGCACTCTTCCGTGGGGGTTGAACGAGCACGATCTGAATAGGCATAGGAATAATGAAAACCTGATGATCCGAAGCTCGGTGGGTGCATGAGCAGGCCCCGACACTTAAATCTCTGAATCTGGGAATGGCGCCAAAGTGTTACAGTATCAGTTGGTAATTTCTGGCCTTGGATTTGTTTAAACAAGAGGACATACTTTTCCAGTTACGATTCGAACCCGGTATAGGAGCAACCCAAGGGTTTTTAAATTGCGTACGCTTTACCAGTCTCACTATATGACCGCACCAAAGGCCGATACTCATAGTCTTTGGATAAAGTGTCTTCGATGATGCAGAGAGAAAAGGACGTTCATTTGCGTGAAGCAATTATACAGCACGGATATATATATATATATATATATATATATATATATATATATATATATATATATATATATGAGTGAGAGAGAGAGAGGAAATTGTCTGAGTTATAAGGAAATGGATACAATAGAATGAGAGAAATATTCAGTAGGGCATCTGGAAGCCTGTCTCTGAATTACCTTCCAGTGATCCACATTTCGCGTACAGACATCAATACTATATGGGGGGGAGTGGAAGGTTCGTTTTTAATGATGTTAAAATAAACTTTGACCACCCAAAAAGAACCGAGTAACTAAACTCGGTAATCTGATCCTCCTTGTACCGTGGTGTTATAGGCTCTTGGTGAATAGTCGACTTTTAGCAGGAGAGGCAGTCTGGTTCATGACAGTGAAATTATCAAACCACCAGCTGATGAACTCTTTATCATACGCCATTGACGAGATGAAGTTAATTGGGAGCCTGCCCTAGAGCCCCATTTGCAATATGCGGGACTTGCAGCTCTGCAAGCTGAGTTCTAGGGTTCGGTAAAATTGCGGGTGCGCATATCTCATAGGCGGCAACAGCCGCAAAATCGATCGTGTGCTTCTGAGGATTTTTTGTCTCGTTATCCATATACAACAACATACAACTTACATCAAAAACACTCCACTTATTTCCTACAGGGCTGAAACATCTTTCTGATACGTACGGTGGTTTTGTGGGTGCATGAGGGGTCAGGACCGAGATGATGAGTAAAAACATTCCCATCAACGGAATTTACCCGGATAACTCAAGTGCCGCTCCAAAAAGGTTGGTTCCATGGACGTTTTACAAATCCATGAATGTATTACTCATAAAAACTTTCTTTCATAAATCCTTTCTAGATAAAACCCGTGCTTAATACCATTTACCTCTGTGATTGATTGAACTCTGAACAAATTCATCTCCCTTCCATTATTCTGCGAGCTCAAAGGAGTCAGCTGTAGGTCCTTTGATAGCAGATGAATTTCGTTCGTCTCAAAAGCGAAAAAAGTGGTGTGGTAGAATCTCTAAATAGTGTCGGTTCTGAGGTTACACTAAGTCTTTAATCAAATCGGTAGTTCGTTACAGTTTGATAATACTTATACATGATCATGATTGTCGAAATACTTGAATATTCCGCTGGCAAAATTCATTCCACGTGGTCTCCGAATTATGAGCAAAATTGGTCTTAATCAGTCAAGTGTCTTCGTACTGGGAACTAGTGGCGCTTGCAGTGGGTCGATTCTCCGTTTGTCGTAGAAGAAGGGAGATGTTACACCAGCTCGTGATACATCTAGCCCATTTGTCATTCGGCTTATGGCTTGATTTATTCTTCTAGGCCAATTGCTAGGATCCTTTCTATCTTACCGTTTGTGTGTGTGTGTGAGAGAGAGAGAGAGAAAGGGACAACAGAACTCCGAAAGAGAATTTTGGGCGAATGGAATTTTACTATCCGAGGTTTGACAGCCGCTGTCAGTTTCAGTTCACTGGCTGGATGCTCGCTAAGTGGAACACGAGAAGCACGGGCAAATAAGATCGACTTAGGCAAAGCAAACTCACACACACACACGCTTTCAAATACGTCCGTGTATATGACGGTGGATACACATAGGCGCTCTAATTTCCATCCACAGAGTAAGTAATATGTGGTTCGAATGATTGGTTTAGTATTGAGATGTGTATTGTTTTTCAACCAGTTTTCGCTCGAAGCTGGTCAGCTGGGGCATGACATGGATCGGTTTTTCTTGTTGATAATGTCAAGATTGGATTTCGTCACGAACTTGGTCTTTCAGTCTCGTTTTTTGTTCATCCAACTACTGGTGGGTTAAGCGACCAACTGACTGTAAAAATTATTCACAGTTTTCTATGTGGCAACTTTTACTCTGCCTTCGTTTCACGTGTTTCCTTGCTGAATAGGACTTTGCCAATATTCTACTCGTTTTTAGGGGAGCTTTTTCCCACTTTGTTACAGAAGTAAAAAGCTTTCGTGATAATAAAATTGAATTGTTTCTACCGTGTGTTACGAACTCTTTTGTATATGCCTATCATTTTTTTCAAACCTAAAATTCACCGTTGCCACTAAAATATTCTCAAAGAGAAGCTGCTTACATCGTTCGTACGATGACACATTGTATAGTACCAACTTTCTACTCATCATTGATATCAAGTAAACACGGGACAGCATTTTTATTCCTGCTGTCAAGGATAAGTGCTTTTTCATAAAGTTACCACCGGGACTCGAGCCCAGAATACTCGAGTTAGTTGTACACGTGAGCACTAGGCTATTCGGATTGATTCTTCCGAGACAGCGTCGGACGGCAGCCATGACGCGAAACAACCCTTTCAGAGCAATCCTGGATTGTCTAGTGGTTAAGCGTATGACTTCGTGACTAACACCCTCAGTTGGGGCTTGACGGGTGATTTCTGACGAGGATGAAACTCCTGTACAGTTTTTCCGTGGTTTCTGAGGGTGATTAGACAGCTGATACGAGTTAATTCATAAACAACTCCAGATAAAGTTTACGAGTTTATGTAAAATTCCCATTCTCCCGGTGGAATTTCAGTCACTGACTCTACCGATGGAACTACTGTACCAACATCAACGGTGCACTGCGAATAAATGTAGAGGAAGAGATTTTGCGCAATTTTGACAAGTTAGCAAGGGGACGGTTTGAAAAAAGATCAAATGCTCCATCTCTTTGTCGGATCAGATGTCGTTCAATGCTCCGTAGAGAAGTAAAACAGAGGCGATCGCTGGAAATGCTGCTGGTAGAGTGAAGCAGGTATTCACTGAGTACAACTAGTCTTTTTTGGAAACTGACATCTTACGATAGATATATCAGCAATATTGATTAGATTTTTAATTTTTCGACTAAATCTTCTCAACCCATCTTGTTTCTACTCTTCTAAGAACAACAGAGGCGTCTTTTGGGTGAATGGCCTGGAAAAGTCATAACTTTAGACCATGTTCTTCCTTTGAATCGGCAGGATGGATTGGTTTGAAAAAAACAACTTCCGCGGAAAATAAACGATGAATCGAGAAAAAACAACCCTGATTAGTTCTAGACAATCCAGTTTACAAACCATCATACTGTTTAGTACGTTTCATTGGAAAAGATCGAATCAATAGCGCTTAGTAGAATTTATCAAACTGTTCTCCATGCTTTTATTTGATCGATCGATCAAAAGGGTGCAACAAAAGCAATCAAATTTATACGTTTTTAAAAAAATATTTCATTGTCAAAAACACAGCTTTTGGTTTGTGACGACTACCTTAGCACCATTTGGTTGAAAGCCTGCCTTGAAAAAAGTTACCCGCGGTAACCGAGAAGCTGGCTAATTAAAGTTCCTGCCAGCAAAGCTGTTTTTGTCAATAAAATATTTTTAAAAACCACAACAGGTGACCTGTCGCCTCTTCGATACACTTCAGATCTCCATCGATCCTGATATACTCAAGATTTGTATGTTGCTTCTGCATACAATTATCAAAATCAGCTGAATACTTTATCATAACCGTATTGAGCTATGCACTGAGGAAGAAGAAGAAGAAACACTTTGTCACCAGGGTTTTACTTTGAGAACTTGTATGATAATCACCTTGGCTGTCACCACAATCATCCCATTCCCAACCGGCTTTGACTCATTCCACGAAGGAAAATACCCACAAAAGCTTGATTTGACTATCTTCACCATACTTTCTCCACAGTAAATATAGTAGGACGTAATGTCTTAAAGCCTTCCCACAAGCCAAAATAAAGTTACTTAGGAGACTACTACTTTGGCTTGAGGCTCTCAAATTTAAGACTAAGCGTGTTGTCATACTTATCACTTGTCAAGCAAGAAAGTTCTTTTCTATAACTGCCGAGTGTGCACTGCTGGCTTCGTGCACACAACTAGTTTGAAACGAATAAATTAATTTTTTTGAAGCTCTAAAATCAGTAACAATGAAGATCAGCCAGCCTTGCACAGTTTTCCTTCAGCTACGTATGCCTTTGTCGAATATTAAACGAGTCATCATACCATGTTTCCCCAGAAAAAAGTCTTTAACAAAAATTAGTTAATTTCATTGCTTCGGCAATTATTTCATGAAATCTGAAAATATTCCAATTCTGACTCAACCAGTATATTGCACGAGCTGGAATATCATTCCTTCCATTCAAACAACTGATTTTAATTGTTTTACGATCAAATCTGCGCTTCAGATATGGGCTTTTCACACTCCGAGTTGGCAATATGAGCACCTTGAGCAAATGAGACAATGAGTCCAAGATGGGCATTTTTATTCAGATCAAAACCTCTTGTCCTCCAAATAGTACAAAGACTGAGCAGTTGTGTGGTATTAGCGGACAGTAATAGTATGACTTTATTAACTAGTTGACTGAACCCACAAAATGGAAGGAGGCCTCATTGGTACCATAAGTAGAATAAATTACCGATATACTTCGAAGCTCCACTGACTAATTCCGGAAAAGAGACCGTAAACTTGAAAACGGCATTTTCACAACTTTTCTAAACTATTTTGCATTCTACTCGAGAACTATAAGTACAGAGAATACCATTCTAGGGTACGACAAACTTTTCTGTCTGTTCTAATAGATACGCTGAAAAAAAAAGACTTAGAGATCAGTTTATTACGTGAGAGGATTCGTCAAGCATGGGAAAAGTTCAACTCACCATTGAAAACCACGAAAAAGCACTGCTATCCAGCTGTTGTTTTGTCCGACCTCTGAGGATTCACCAGCTGTGCAGAGCAGATACCCATCGGGCTACCACTGCGATGCGAACCCGAAGTGAACGTTTGCGAGTCAAACACTTAACCGCGAAGCCGATCGGGTCGGCTCCGAAAGATCTGTTTCACGTCAAAACCACGTGATAAAGCACATATCTATCGCTAGCTATGAGAGACAACAGCCCATAGCACTTACCGCGCTCATCTTCTCGGCAGGAAGCCTAAAAGAATGGGAGCCATTTAGAAAACCGTTGAGAGCTAGCTCGAACAGCCTGGAGGTCGGGTGTACGATTCACAATCATTCACCCAGCGTCGGAGTCCCAGCTGGAGGTTGTTCGATATTTGGTGCTGATGATTCTTAACAAGAATTAGACAGTTGTACAACTCTTTCATGGTTCCCAATGATAAACTGATAGCCGATACACTGCATGGGGAATCATTTCATGAGACAAATGAACCCACGTTATTGGAACTTGTCTTGTATTATGCTGATTATCCCCAGTACGTTATCAGTCAAACAGTTGGAAAAGGAGTTTTTCGTAACACTAAAGGATAATTAAAACCAGCGCGCACATATGAGTTTACAATTTTCTTTTTCATATCGTTGATCACATCAGCAAAGAAAATCAGAACAGCAGTGCTATCCTTAAGACTTCAGTCGACTGCCGGTCAATGCTGGCAATAGTGTTTCGAAAGCCATTTTCAAAAAATGCCTTCCAGCCAAATCTGATGGTCTATTAGTTGTTGAACTGTTCAGTTATTTCGTATAAAACAAGGTTTTGTGAGTGATAGGAGAATACAAAAAAAATTCACCCGTTTGGATGCTGAATTATTGTTCCAGTATATGATTTACCGCCCACAAATGTGTTTCAGAATTGCCTCAGATGTGGTCCTACAAGGTGTAAATTGTTTTTACAGAGAAGCATTGAAACTTCACCGAAGGAGCAGAGTTTATTTGGACAAGGAGATTCTCGCGGGTGCTGTTTATACATTGATTACGAAGACAGTGCACGAGTTTCCGTTCTTCCTTCAGTGGTAAACTATATTTCAATACATTTCACGCTATAAAGGAACTTTATTTCTGATGACATTTTTGGGGCTATTTAATTAATGCTTATTTTTCGAACTATCCGGCTGGTTCAACCAACTTCTAACCAATATATTTCATAGTAGATTGCAGGGTTATTATACATTTGGGTTCATGATCATGCTATTCGATTGAACAGCCAAGAGAAAATACCCAAAAAAAGCTGCGGGATAACTATTTAGTCCAGTACTCACAGCAACTATATATTATACATCGATCTGCCTTTGTTCACCGATGGAGATTTGAAGGTTCTCGCGTATTCACTCTACTTACTGACCGCGGTCACCGAGGGATAAGATCATTTTGCAAGTCTCATCTGCAACTATGTACGAAATACGCCACACGATTAGGAATATTCTTCAGACAACTATACGTTTGTTTGCACACGTCCGACTATATTAGCATCGTTTTGTCATTGTGAGCAATCAGTAAAACCTTCTATCTCTCCTTATGTCTTTTCAGTAAACCAGATTAAGAGAACATCCGTGGACTCACTAACGAATTATTCTGAGTAAAGAACATGTAACGAACCAAGTGGTTTCACTCTGTACTAACGAGACTCGTTTCAATTAGGCACCACATCCGCATCGGAGTCCTCGTATCATTTGTGACCAGCATCTTTCTAAGTACCTTCTAATCGAACCGAAAAGCCCCATTTGTTGACACTTTGGGTAACTTCCCCACTTCTGTCCTTATTTAATGGAATCCGTTTTTCTCTGAAGCATGCAATCCAGCCATTCGTGCAGGTAAGAGCATTACTGCGAGATTTTTTGTTTACGGGCACTTAGTACTTTTCCACAAACACTCATAAAGCATAATGTGCCCAAGTACGCCTACTGTTCTACTTCACCCGCGTCCCAGCTTTGGTTTACGGGGCGGGGTCTCAAGCAGCGGTTCTAGGCTTTCTGGACAAGCACCCTAATAACTAGCCATCTAACCAACGGAACAACTACCCTAAATTATACCAACCATACTGAGCTGGGTAATCTAATTTCTTGCTTTGATAGAGCACCTACCCCCACTTCGCTTTTCTGCCTTCCCAGGCCAGTCGGCCTGTTGATTTAGGTACCCGAATATTAACGGGCCTGGGTGTGTTTTTGCACGTTCAGTTTGGTATGCATTCATCCAACCCCACCAGGTTGCCACTTTTATTGTGCAATCAGCCTCACTTTTACAAGGCATTAGGACTGCGTAACCCAGGATTGCTTGCAGGTGGAGAAAGGATCGTGGCGGATAGAGAAATTGGGTCGGATGAGAGTCAAATTGGAAGGGGCATTGCACAGACCTGACAACAACCACAACGGCCGACAGATAATAAAGGCAAATCACAAGCAATGAGTAGTAGGTCAAGATGATCAACATTTATATGCATCCACACAAAAGCACGTACTCATACCAGCATTCATTTGTGTATTCGCGTACGCGAGTGGTGAAGATGGATCGACAGCCGAAGTCCCCACAGACAAAATTATTTGCAAATCCCAGGTCTTCTTAATTCACTTCCCCCTAGAGAAATAATCTTTTCCGACGTATGTTTCAGCGCTAACGTATACACACATTCCTCGAGAGAAAAGGTTTTTGGTCCATCACTCCCACCTCACCCCCCCCCACACACACCCTCGGCCTGATGAGGGAAATCGTCTTCCATCCAGCAATTTCAGCTCATCCGCCCGGGCGTTTAGGAATGAGGTAGATTGCTGACCTTATTCAGTGAACCGAGGACATCTCAATACCACGGGGAACCCCATGATTTCAAGCAGTCAGGTGGGCTTATTTAGCCTCCACCCTTCACGGCAAAGCCTATACACACCCACTTACTCTCCAACCACTCATCAAAAGCCCCAAAACAGCACACTTAGTTATATCTTCTGTTATTTGGAGATGGCAATTTGCGTGTGAATCTATCTCATCTATGAGAAATGAAATGATGGCTACTCACGGTCGATTCGAACCTAGCTTTCGGTGAAACTTTAAGTTGACGTACACTCACGTGTAACTCATTCTCACATTTTTCATTCTTTTAGTATTTTTTTTTCTCCTTTTATTATATAAGAGTAGCACGATATTGCAGGATGGGGGTCACGACCAATTTAGGACCTCCAGTTTGGGAAACTAGCCGACATCTGCGGCACGGGGATTCGAACTCGGGACGGCAGGGTTTTAAGTGCGTGGTGTTGATCAATGGACCACCTCCAGACTGGTAGTATGGAGAAGAAATCAGATGAATAATAATACAAACGGAAAGCATAAGGGCGAAGTTTTCCACATTCCTTCTTGTAATCACTTCGCTGTATTCGTACTATTGTGTTATTCACGGAAGTGAGAGTTGCTCGTCGAAATTGTCACCCAGCCATTTTTGGGAAATCCGCTAATTCCCTTAATTATGCTGCTCACCATTTTTCTCATTCGAACCTGCCAAACGGATGAATTTACCCAATTACACATACTCATTTGCAATGTCTAGTCGGCTGAGGCACACAAACAAAACTACGCTTTCGAAGCCACCCTATCAACAGGACAACAATTAAAATGAGGCAACATCAAAAATACAACGGCTCTGAAACAACTGTTGCCCAGCACTGATTAGCATACGAACAAAAAAATCGAACGAAGCAGTTCGCTCGGTATAGTATAGTAAAATTTTTCTCCTTCCCGTAGTTCTGACATAACATCCTAAGGAATATGTCATTGAAGTGACGATGGAAAGAGAGAGAGAGAGAGAGAGGAGTGTGATTCTATATGCACAACAGAATGTAAATTGAACTTATACTAAATCTTCCTAAAAGAGACAGTCTTGAGTGTAAACATATCGCCCGAATGAGAACTATCGAACTGGAAACTCCGCCGTGTATAGACTGGAGCAAAGTTTAATGGAACTTTGAAAGCAGGAACAGATGGAGTATACACAGGCACACACACACACACACACACACAAGAATCACGACTGATATGGCTCGCCTTTTAGCAGTGTCATGTAATCATCTTTCTTTTATTGGTTGTATCTGTTCAGTCTCAGATGGAATTTAGCTAGTTGGCATATTCGTAAATTCACTAACGATCAATAAAATGAGGAACCAAAACGACTGATTTTCACGTTGTATCCGAGATCATTTGGCTGCATCTCATCACTCATCATTCACCTGTGAAGAGCGGCAACCCGTTGCTAGACCATCACATCGGTTTGAACGTGTAAAATATACCGAAGTAATCTCATTTGAATCGAATGGAACGTGCTTGGGCGGAGAGTCTATTTTTAGAATCACACAGTGATTCTCCCAAAGTTAATTCGTCGGTTGACCATGTGATTCTAAAAACGGACTCTCCCTCCATGCAGGCTCTTCACGATTCAAATGAGATTACGATTGTAAACCAAAAAGGGGATAGTGTATAAGTTTAAGGATCATTCAGAAGACTTTCGGGTACGCATATCCGATGAGCGGCAACAACCGTGAAACCGGTAGTGTCTTCCAGATACAATGTCATAGTACTCATGCGTAAAACACGTTCACACACACACACACACGAGTTTGGTTGTCCAGTGTGCGACTGTGGAGTTGGTGTTTCTCCGATGGGTTGGTGAGGAAAATTATGTGAGGAAAGAAGTGAATAAATCATTTGATTGGAATATTTTCAATTTTGGATCAAAAACGCTTTTATAATAAGTTTTCTTTTGAAAATAAAAGTTACTCATTAATCAAAGACTTAACATTCTCTTCAACGGGTCTTTTTGTTTCCAAAAGTTTTTATTCATAAACACAGTAAGGAATAAAAAGAGAAAGTCGTGAATACGTATGCTATGGATTTCCTGTTATCACAACATGGTCTGGTAGTTTAAGCTACAAATCAGATTTCTGGCAAAAAGGCTCTTTCTGTGATCCATAGTTTCAATATCTTGTCTTTTTGGAGTCATCTTTAGCTTCCGTGTTGATCGGTTTGAAAACCTGAGATTGCAAGATTCAGTCTTTCTTCAAGACATTGCAAGGTCATTCAAATGTTTAGTAGGCATATACGTAGATAAGATCAACTATGTATTCTCCCTACCGTAGGTAATCTAGTAGATTGAATATAAGAAGATTTTCACCGTCATATACAGCTTGATCAGATCAAAAGGTGGCATTCAAGTGCGATATCTCAAAGAGGCAGCTTGACTTAGTTTTTTTCTGCCGATGTACTCTAAAAGCCCCGACTTGAAATATTATGTATCCGATACATGTGTCTCGGAAACAACCACAAATTGGTGTTGTGTTCCATATACTTCTCGGGCACACTCACAGATGGGGTACAGTCATACGGTCACTTTGCTCTCGTTAAAAATCAAAAAAGTTTTCAAATGATGCCAACATTAATACCCACTCCGTCTCACTACAGCAAACGCACTGTGAATGTAGTGTGGCCCTACCACTGGTTGAGCCGCAGACTGCGTTCAGTCCAGGTTGGTATGCCAATCGACTCGTCGATCGATGGTGTCTGCTATAACGTACGTATGCACGCACGCATGCGTGCACACACATCACCATGGCTGCGCTCATAGCACGAACGGTTTTTCCAACCAATGAAGCCTCTGCACTGAGTCTTACTTGCTTGTTGATTCGTTGTCCGTTGAGCAGCTTTCTTTGGCCACACGCGATTGTGTGTGATGCTTACGCTTGCGGTAGACGTTGCACCTGTTTTCTTCCTTGTTTGTTTATGTATGGGCATGAGTAAACGTATTCCCCGCGCACCGTTTTGTCAGGATTAGCGTACACAAAAGCAATCAACCAGAATATGCTCTATGCGTCACTCATTACGTTGCCAGATGTCCAGGATTCTTCCACGTAGAATGAAAGTGAAAAACTAAAATTCCCATTTGTGTTTCACTGAGTCGGTACTTGTCTACTTTTACGCAAAGCGGGAATAAAGTGGAAATTCTGCAGGTTTTCCTATTATTTAAGAGCCTATGGGGATCGTTTAAGAGACTGTGGCGATGTTCACAATACCATGGCTAACATCGTGGTTCGCTGTCTGTTCGCTCATTTTGACAGGAGTGTGAGAACACTAATTATTACCTACACTTTATAAAACATAAACAAAGCTGAATGTCTATGTTGACCCGTACGTGAAATACTCACAACGAAATATGGAAAAAAACAGTTCGACGGTTGGCAAACAAAGCTAAAAGTAATAACCGAAAAAAATACAGACCACTTGAATCTCACACTGTTTGGAACACCATTTCATAAACTGGTCTAGTGATGAACGGATCATGCTTCAATTCACAAAATTGGATCGAAATGACAACACGAAGAAAATTACTTGGAGATCTTAATGTTTGCTGTTCCATTTCATTTATTTTTAGCACGGGACCAAAATAACCAACAATCAGCTTCAGGTGAATGTACTATATATGTAACTTTTTCACGATTTGTGGTTATGTCTGCCCGTTGTCATAATCTTAGATGAAAGTGTAAAAGCAAAACTGTGTCTGTCGTGAGAAGTACAAGCTTTTGGATAGATTCTTTGCGTGCCTTGGTAGGCGATACTTTCCAGCGGTTTCTAATCATTTGTCCCTCAGGTACTCACAAAACCGTCATTTTATGTGCAATTACCAGTTGCTTCACTGTGTTTTTCAAACCGCTAAACACTTCTTCATTAGGACTCAAAAAAGGAAACTAATCTGAGATAAAGCGAGTTGTACGTCCAAGGACTAAAATAGTTTGTCCCATCCGCTTGTGTGTACGGGCATTGTCAAATACTACTGATGCACCCGACTGCTCGGTGGCGACTTCTACTGAGCACTCCTTAAGGAACTCAGTGAACAATGTACGCATTTTATTCGTGGAGGACAATTGTATCACATGATTTCAGTGGAAGGAAAACCAGCCATAAAGTTGCGATAGGTGTGGATGTAATTGGGCGAGGTTTTGATGCAGAGTTTACCTCTTAGCGAAAGCCCCTCGATCGAGAGCACCATAAGGTTTTAATTGGTTTCGTCTATTTGTAGAAGCAACACAGTACTTCCACGTTTCTCCAGCAAGGCTGCTTATTCAGCTCGTTTTTGTTTGATATCATACCTGTTCCATTAGATCTTTTAAATGGTAGACTTTTCCGCTGAATATACACGACCATCAAGCTAGTGGCCAGCTGACGATAAACTGATCGTAATTTCAGACTTTATAGTTCTCATCTTCCTTCTGACCACAGAAATTGTTGCCAAAGGACATTCTTCTGCACTAAAGCAGATGTGTGCTATATACTCATCTGAAAATCTTCATTTTCCGGATACTCGTTCGAGACTCAGTTCACGTCCTCTTGCAGCAGTGCCCAAGCAGGTCTTATTGATTATCCCCGAATGATTCGCTGTGAGGTACAGGCTTTCACCATTCACTGAACATTGCACTATTTGTTGCCCGGCGTCGTCACTGATGGTCCTTCGCCTCTTTGTGTGCTTGCTGAGGTCAAGTATTTGGACTGCTTCCGCCACATTTCTATTAGTAGCTTCTTTTTGCGCGGTGAGTGCACCACACGTCTATGGAGATGAACAATACTAATGAGCCTTCAGCTGTGCAGACAATGCGTTTTCCGTACTCATTCACACGACCTAGTCACCATAGCCTTGTTATGACTTCCGACGCTTCCAGCTCGGCCACTTGATAACTTAGCAAACACAGCCTACGGTACGGTGACGAAAGCTTTCCGACTGGCCCGTAACACACAAGGTCATATCACTTGCGAGTTTTCGGTCTCATTTAGGGAGCATGGTACTCTTACGTGAGTCAAGTGAACGGGTGCGTGCACCATCACTTTTCAAGTCATCAGCTGAATGATTGCTTCAATACCCACAGAACTGCTAAGGGAGAAATCTGAGATAATCAACCTAATAGAATAAGTGAATGCAGATTCACATCCCAAGCGGAAACTAACCTGTGATGAAGACCGAAAAAGAATTGTACAGTGTGCAAGGACGAGTGACAATTCAGAACTTCCTGCCTTCTAAGAATTAACATAAAACCCAGCAGAGCCACAACGAAACGGGACTCAGACTTCAGTCTTAGAAGAAAACTAGCACAACTTGTGTACCCGAGTGAAGTCGTATAGAAGCTGTGCTCATTGGCAGAGGAGAATCGTACAATCTTTTTGAGTGGGGTGAAGAAAAAGATGGAACTGATACACTCGAAGGTATCGATCAGTTTAACTCTCGCTGATCATCTTCTTGATGGTTCTGGTTGCACCACAAAGAAATTATGCATTCATCCGAATAAGCGAAACGGGACTAACGTCAAAGCGAGACGAGCTCAATAAGCAACGTGGTTACAGAAGCGTTGTAGCTTCATCTTACGACTTTACATAGATGACACGAATTACCGCATGTAAGCTACAATGGGAGAACAGGCGGCGAACCACAATGTTAGCCATAGTGTTGTAAACATTGCCGTTGGTTCTTAAAACGTAGCCACAGGCTCTTAAACGATATGAAAACCTGTAGTTTCAGCCTGGTGGAGCACCTATTTAGCGCTAGAACAAAAACCGACTGGAAACAGCAAAAGCTTAGACAGTAATGCGAGAGGAAAACCCATTCAATATTATCAACTTGAGAAATGAGAGCATTCCTGAAACAAAGGACACATGAGAAAAACGAGTAATTAGTGGAAATTTTCGACAGTTTCTCCGGTAGCTGGGTGTAGTACATCCGAGGACCCACTATTATCAAGAATTATCAACGAAATAATTTTATATATTTACCGATATTTTGCCATGGCCCCAACAGTGTAAATAAAACACTTTTCCCTAAAGTAAAAGTGTACGGATGTTCTTCACCCAGTCACCGAAACAGAGTATGAAATATGTTGGCCGGGGAAAGGATTAAGTACCTTGGATCACTGATAAAATTTCAAATCACCCTCCAAAACTGCTTTATCAAGGTGAATATTGTACAAAATGATAGAACGCGTTGATCAGCTAAAATGACGTGGACACCGGGTGGTAAAATAAAGTAGCTTTCGGTTATATTCACTGAATTCAAGGCGAGTTGCTAGAAATCACACAATATCCCCCCGTACGTTGGGGATCCATATATGAACAAATTACATGAACAGGTCTGGCGAATTCGGTCCTATCTAGAAGCAGCCTAGTAACAGCTGAAAAACTTACGTGGATCGAAAATAAATGTCCCTAATCTTATTAGATGGAAGGGAATGAAGTAATTTGGACAGCAATTCTGTATAGAAAATTACTGGCTCTTGCACAATGATTTGCCAATCCCCTTCCTTCCCCACCCCCCCACATTCTTTTTGGTTCTGTGATGTAGTACGAGTTGTCGTGCAGTTCAGTCTTGTCTCAGTTTTCCGTCTGTCCGTGTACAGATACAGTGAAATTGTCTGGGATGCATTGTGTAAACCTATGTTTCTGATATCTTCC
Source organism: Fasciola hepatica (assembly GCA_948099385.1). Lineage (NCBI taxonomy): Eukaryota > Metazoa > Platyhelminthes > Trematoda > Plagiorchiida > Fasciolidae > Fasciola > Fasciola hepatica. Next base: position 15,469,784 of record CANUEZ040000019.1, read on the forward strand.
CTAAAACAGCATTTCATCTAATATTGTTTCGTTTTACATCGCTTAATCACAAAAAACGGATATCCAGCAATAATTGTAGTAGGACGCTGGCTTCTTCGCGTACTTTTCGGTCATTCTTTTGCCGCAGTTACCTGATACGGTATGTTTCCATTACAGTTATCACACGTGTATATTTCGTGAAAGCGATAAAACCTTTTAATTTCAAGGACTAACCTACCTTGCATATGAGTGAAGAGAAATGAAAATTGAAAATAACTATCAGATAAACTATGCTTTGGTGCCAAACCAAAAAGCCGAACTAAATAACTGGAAGTATTGCTGTGTTATTATGGCATTTTTTCACTTGTCAAAACCCCCGGTACACACTCTAGTGTAACAGGTTCCTCGAGAATTCAAAACCACTCAGTACCGAACGGAACTGTGTCCTCCTCTGCGACGATACTGAAGAATGTTCATCTATATTGACGGCGAATCAAACAGAGTCCTTTATTTCTCAAAAGACAAATTAGGACAGAAACGCGATCATCTTTCGGAAGAGTTGGTGTTCAGTCACTGACCGTAAATTGTCGCTGCACGCTTCCGACCTGAATATGGAATGTTTCACTGTGTATTCTCTGACCGGAACCAAATTTGATAACAAAAGCTTTAATCTCTTTTGAATCGAATGGAGCTTGCATGGACGGAAAATCTATTCTCAGAATCACACAGTCATTCTTCCAAAGTCAGTTAAAATGGGTAACCTTCATAACAAGGAGACATGGTTCCAAGTATGGATTTTCGAAATGAGTAGTATGGCGTTGTATCTAGGTTACAGGACGAAATTCCCCCGGAAACACACTACCGGTTTCGAGGTACGCACACCTGATGAACGACAACAACCACGAAACCGGTTATGTTTCCGGGGAAATTTTGTCCAGTCGTACAGATACAACGCCATACTATTTGATACCAAATTCTTTGCAACAGGTCAGACGGCAGTAAAATAATGAGGGATTTATGAGAGATTTTTCTGAACATGAACAACACACGGTGCATCAATCGCCATTGCAAATAAGATGAAATAAGCTACCTTATTTATATTTTTACAAGGCTATTTGGGTTCCACCTATATTTTATTACGTACCAGTACTATACACGATCCATCATCAGGTCCAAGATAGAAAATGGCAAATGCTGTCTCACTGGCCAACTCAAAAAAGCTAATTTTTGCTCTGTAATTCCTCAACAAGAATTACACATCCAAAGGCTTTTGGAATAGTACGTCAAGAAATTAGAGGTGAAACAAAATTGCATCTATTAAACAGTTGGTGAAGAAAGCAATTCTTTAATCCTAACAAACTGTTTTAGTCAACTTGAAAATCCCATCGTATTCTTGATCATGGATAGATTACCATCATTCATAATTTCAGAATAACATGTAAGTTATCACCACCCTTCTTGGGAGACTCTGTCAGTCAATAAGATACGATCCATGGTGTACCGTCAATATTCCGTTCCAGTTTAAAAGGAAGTGGTTTTTGGATCATCTCTAAATTTGTTTGCTTTATTTAAATGATCTTTCGGTTATAAAGGAGCTCACAAGTGAAACAACAAGAAACCTCTGTAATACTGAGTATAAAATCTAGAAAAAAAGTCATTTCCATGTATAGAAGACCATAAAACCAACCATAGTTGAACATTCTCCGGGTCATAAATGTTTCTCTGATAAAGCAAGACAAGTGCATTCAGAAAAATGTTGATAAATTGTTTAGCTTTGCCTTAGAAGTGAAGTAGATGCGTTTAATTACCCACCCCACCACCACTACTCTGATACCCTCTTCTGACTTCTCATCAGCCTCCTGTGCTTGTATGATGATCTCCTGTCCATGTGTCAAAAATGGTTCCAGAAAAGAATCCATTGACTCTGCGCACACAGAAACCAGATGTTTCCACAAGCCCTATTTTTTACAGTCCACCATAACCAACAAAGTGCGTTTTAAATATCCTTCGTGTAGCTTAGCAATTCAAACAGTGCGTGACAGAGAACACACAACATCAAGTCTTATCGAACGGTTCTTGGCCCACTCAAATGGATCGAGAAGAAAGGATAGCTTCGTAATAGGGATTTTCTTTTTTCCTGTACTCAACGTTACCCATCTGATTTTCGCATTTCTGACGCCGAAACCAACGCGCAAAGGTGCACCGCTTGTAAAAAGTTCAAAGTAGACGAGCGGTTCGTTCTAATCCTTTGTGGTCTAATATAAGAAAGAACGTTGCATCAAGTAGCATAAGAATTAATTCCAACAAAAATAAATCACACCCAACTTTCAGTTTCTTAAAAAATAGGTGATTACATGTAAATAACAAGAGTATTTCTTTTGGCTAACCACATAGTTTTGCTTTTAATACGCCCCTTGTGATCACTTCTTTTTGAGGCGCGGAAAGAAAGCCCTAATCTCTACTGAAAGTGTGTTGCAAAAGACCGCTGTCCGTGAAAACTAGATTGTTACCTTTTGGTCAAATATATATTTTTTCTCTAAACTGTATTCCGTTCTGTATCTCTGACAGTTTGCATTTATAAATTACTGGATCTTCACTTATGACGTCATTCTACCCAATGAGATAAATAAGTACAACTGAAATAAGATGAAGGGTTTGTATGGTTGTTAAATGACGCAAGGCGGTCTTTAGTTAGCTGTACCTGAGACTCCGTCTTACAAAACGATCACGGGCTTCAAAATTATACTGAACAATGGTGGGGACTCAAAAAACCCTACCACCCTCACTGTCCGATAGATTTATTGATTGGTCCATTATTTTAGTAACGACCTGGAGTAAACAAACTTGAGTGAGCTAACATGAACCCCGATTTTGTGAAACGAATAAAGATTGTTTTCTAACCGAACTTCATGTTTTAGACGCTAGTCGTCAGTTTGATCTGCCACAGATTTTCGAATTTTTGTGCAATTTGGAAAGCTAGGTGCGACGAATGTGTATTTGGAGAGACCGCAGTTGCTCTCGTGCTTGGAGTTATGTAGTAGAATTGGCCTGGACTAGATAGTTAACATCAAAATGCAGGACCCCCTTTTTTCGTGGACATACTGCATAATGACTTTCTTATATCTATCTTGTGTTGATTACATCATTAACCGGGATTATCGTAACACTCTCACGTTATTTCGTGCCCCCCACTGATCACTGTGATATATATATATATATACATATAATATATATATATATATTATATATATATATATATATATATATATATATTGCTTTGTGCTTGGAAGGTGTTCTGAAAGTCCACGAAGCTGACGACCGGTATCAGCGAGGCTCAAATTATCCTAATTTATCCACAATTAATCATGGAATTTGCGTGCTTTACTCATTCATGTAACCGAGTTACATAAAACGGAAACTTTAAATATCATTTTGTGATGTCTGAATCAAAACTGAACCCAACTGGGAGCAGCTTGGAAACAGACAAATGTATCTCCCTAGAACAAAATCGATGATCAATTGCTAGTTACATCTGGCTTAATTTTACGCACTCGTCAACTGGAACACAATCGAATTGACAGAAAATATCTTGTTTCAATAAATACAGTTACTGGTATGGAACTTGGATTTCGCAAGAAGTTCTACGGTGACTACGTCGAACGATGCCATTTCAAAACTGGCTAAAGTCAACTAACCAACTGACAACTGTATTAAGGAAAAACCATTGACAAAATAAACGAACCTCTTGAGCAAAAGAGGGTAATCCAAAGGGTAGTTTTCCGCCCCATTGATAGTTTTCGTAATTTAAGGCTCGAAGAGTAACTAAGCCAGAAGTCCCACCCTTATTAAATGCTCACGGAATACAACAAATAAATACCTTTAAAAAGTGCCTCATTTTTCTTCTCATACCTGAACAAATAAAAACGCAGTGACCCACTTCTAGTAATAAGTGTTTGTGGAGTATAAAAGTGTTCACGCAGTTATAATATGTAGCACGCATCAAACAGTACAAGTGTCACTGGTTGGTGTGTGATTACGTGCATGTCTTCACATTCTAGTTCACCGCAACAAACTACCTCCAAGACGTACTCCGATGGTGTAGAATTCTGTACAAAAGAAAGACACACTAATGGCTCATAGAATTTAATTCAGAATAGCAATCTGTGTGAACATTAAATGAAAACAAGAAAACTGGTCTTGATTAAAATCATCTTTATTCATCGACACTTCTAAAGTGTATGGAACCAAGCTTCGAAAAACCACAATATGAGAGTATTTCTGAACATCAGCTGAAAATGGTAGGCATAAAATGAATTATTTACGTTTATTTATTTCCTGGTCACTTTTCTGTTTTCCCATAAGTGCAAAAATCGTCGCGACCCAGTGTGCTTTTATTATTCTTTGCTAACTTGGTATCTAACAATCACCAAACGGCCAAGCTGAAAAAGGCCATTTATGAAACAACCGTTTAATTTGACTTAACGTTTAACAGAATCCGTATGGAATATTTTATAAAGGGTGATCCGAGGTCTGAAAGGTCAATTATCATCCACTGGTAGAAAACAGAATGAGTCTGGCCGATAATTCAGTGGCGCAGACTTTCTCAGTAGACTCATCTTTACAATCACATTAGTGAATCGCATAGAGATTATTCGGAGACAAAATTTCTCTTTGTAGTTGCTTGAATGAAAACTGAAAACTGTCCCCGAGATGGGAAGTCATCACTGCAGCAGCACATTCTGTACATCTGACAGAAAAATACTTGTTCAGATAAATCCATAATTTATCTGTTGGAGCCATTTCATGAAGTTCGCTAAATTGAGAACCACTCAAGTTACTCTTGAGGTAAAATTCAGTAGCTCTAGTTAGCCCCTGTACTATAATTTTACCAATCACTGTGAAAGTTGTTTTTCTCATTGGGCACGTTGCCATTGCCGTTTGTTGTGTGTTAGCCGTAAGCGTAGCTTAAAAAGTGAAGAATAGAACCTCAGTCGTATTCGACAAGTATTAGAATGAAGCCTATTCGATTGTACTATTACGGTTAGTCATCATTATTGGAAGTAAATTTATCGGTGGAAAAAGCAAACAGTCATTTATCAGGTCGAAGGGATTCAACAGAAGGGTTGTTTTTATATGGATATGAAGAGCATACAGAAAACAAATTTTGTAACTTTAGTACTACGAATGTTGACAAGCCCGAATAGTCCACTTCATGATAGAAACTAGGCGATTTTCGGAGAGAAGTTTGCATAACGGTTAGCCCAAGTGAGTTTAATCTCATGACCGTACGTGCTTAAACTTAGGTAGAACGATTGACAGATTTTATCCCCGATTAGTGTTAAATTCGGACTGATGAATAACTCAACGCACAAGTAGGTGCTATTTCGGCAACGTTCACAAATCATACTAATCCAGCCCGGTTTTTCCATTCTTTTCGAGGTTTTGCATAAACACAATTTTTCGAACACTTCATTGGCGTTTTATTTTGCACTCCTCCGAATTTTTCTCCCCCGATATTTTATCGAACGGACTGGTTTGAACAGAGGTTTAATCAATTGAATTACGGGTTACTGACCCCCAGGATAAATTCACCCAGGTCAGCAGGATATGGTCTTGGTAAAAGCAGTCTTGTCCTAGTGACTAACAAAGCTGTTCCGTCTCTCTTTCAAGGTTGCATAATTGCATGTTTCCTGATACAGCTTATCAGCCGGACGTTTTGTATAAAACTGTTTTGAAGTGATTGCCCCAACTCAAGCATATGGCAGCCAACTACTTTATCTTCATCTAATGACTGCACAGCTGAAAGCCAATTCCTCCTCGAATTTGGACTACACTAGCCACGGCCAAAACCAAAAGGGTGATCCTATTTTTCTAAGGGACCGTTATAACTTGGTCAGGTTCAGGTATTTGCAAAAAATTGATTTTACGTAATCATTTCGGGAGGCTAACTTTGGTAAAGGTCAATGACCAATATAGACTGATTGGGAATACGGTCATATTCGCTTGATTGAGTTATAATACCAAATGTGAAAAACGAGGCTTGTCCATCCTTTTGAACAACCATAGTTGCACCATATATATATGATTAGATGGAAAGTGAATTATCTCACACTTCACATGCTCCCGGCCAGAATCGAAATGTCCTGGCCTATGCAGCTGGGCAGCGCGTTTTTGTCTGCTAGACAGACAAAAATCGCATGCTTACACGAAAAACCGTTCAGTATGAAAACCACCATCGATATGCAAGTCAAAACCGTAGTCCGTTGGTTTCTCTGTCCTATTTCACTCACTAATCCGGATTCTCGTGGCAGAAAACCACCTCACCTTTCCTAAAACCTTTCAGATTTGTCTATTTTTTATTATGTAAATTCCTTTTCGTTTTCGTTTGCTCTCAAGCTTTGTAATGCTTGTGGAGTAACTTATCGCAGCACAGGTGTGATCATATAATTGTTTAGGACGGGATGTTTTCTTACTTGCAGCATGGGCAAATGGACCATCGAGCTCAAGTTCTTTAAAAGTCCATCATCATGTCTCATTATCGGAGCATGCGGGTGACTTTAAAATTTATCAACATTTATTTCATGAGCATGATCCGGTCTTTGCTTATCCGAGGTCGAAATATCACCACGACATTGTAATCAGAAGAGATCAGAAATTGGAGTGTGCAGAGAACCTGAATTAATCAAGAATCACTGAATTAGAATACGCATTTCCGAAGGTCAGAAATTATCAAAAGTTGATGTGAATTAGCGATACACCTCAAAATGGTCAAGACAGAGAGAACCCCACTCCTAATGCACAGAAATAATCACTTCAGACGATCTGCCCTTCCTGATACTAGTCACTGAACCCAAAAAGAATTACTGTGTCATTTGTGATAAACATTTTTTTTCTTACAACGTGTCTCACGCGCAGTATTTATATATATACATATATATATTCTTTTTTTAAAGTTTTATTTTCACATCCGTGATAGACAAGAGTGAACGAAGTGTTTGCTTCTCGCCATCTGCTTTCTTTTCGTTCCTGCTGTAGTTTTAATGTAACAACCTTGGTACTTCAAATGAGGATTCCGCCCTTTAGTTTAAGAACCAGACATCAGAATACATCAAACGAGTGTGGTTCAAATGTAATTTACCACGAGCGACTATGTTTCCTTGGTCATACATTTGTTCTAAGTCGTTTTACATACTTTGATGATATGACATTGGTAATAACTATTATATGTGTTCCATTTATGGCATTACGAACAACACTGGACAGCCTGACAATCCAGACAAATAAACAATATGCATCACGTTTGCTGCTAATCTGTAAACTATCACCAAATATTTCAGAGGTAATCAGCCATGAGGTCTTGGGTTTTAGATGATCTATTTTTATCCTGATCAGGCAGACGCAAAGCGGACAATTGTTATCGATCCAGATTACCCAGAATACGTTCATTGATCCAATAAATACGTTATTTCTTCTTTCAACTACGTCTGACAGTTAGGCCGTACCACAAAATACTACATAGATCAGCAAATATAAAACACTATCGTCCAACTCCAAAGCACTAACCTTCTGCCAATCAGTGTTCGTGGACCTGAGTGACATTTTGTACCCGAATGCTTCGCAAAGTCATTCCTTTTTGTAGGCAGCCTCCGCAAACAAAAGGCATGAGGCAGCCTTGATTAACATCAATTTGAAAAAATTACATAAATATAATTATTTATTCAAAATTTCGATAAGGTGATCATTGAGGAGTGCAGATTTGGTAGTAATTTCTCCAGGTGTGGTTAGCAAAATTGACAAGTATAAATTTTACCTTGTGTCGACAGCAGTCTCGGAAAAATTCATTGGTGGGGTTCACATAATTATTGTTGATCCCTTGTTTCTATGATGTGGTCATTTATTGGTGAAATTTCCCTTGTACTGTTCAAGTTATCCTACTTTATTTTTCAGTTGTGAATGTATTCGTATTGAAGCTACTGTAGAAACTACCCACCAGTTCATACAAAAAACTTTGTAACATAAAGAAATGTCATTTCGCGGATGACATTTACACATATGGTTTTGGTTTACAAAAGAGTAGGTATGCAGATATAGATATCAGTGAGTGAGTAGGTGTTCAATAAATTTACCAAGCCAAAATCCGTTAATTACCGTATAACCGTGGTCTGAAAGACTTAAGCTGTGAAATGTGAGGCTACGGAGCAGAGACAGATGCGTGTGACAAACGACTCCGGTTTGGACCGAGTTTATACACGGAAGTTATAGTGTGACCACCTGTGGCGAACAAAAGCTGCAACAACGGTTGCACAAGGTTGCTTAGTGGGCGGAGTTCCCGATTTCAACAATCGCATTGTTGTAGCTTCCTCCGTTGTGAACAAACACCAACGGAATTCCTCGTTGGTAACTCTATCAGTTGCAAGGACCGATGTGAAAGGTGATATCACTGCCATGCATTATCCACCTTTCCGTTGCGAACGGAGACCGGAAGTGGATCTGCTACCCTTTTGAACAGGCATCCCTTTGTCGGTTCAGTATAAGGGTGCACTACGACAGTTCTTGAAGTGATAGAGAACGAAAAGGAATAATCAATAAAGCAGCGTAGATTTCTGGACAATAAAAACAACTTATTTAAGGCATAGTGAAGAACAAACTTTCTTGTATGCTCAAGAAATTATAGCCTTCAAATGAAGCCAAAGAAAATCGATGTTGAAAACTGTGCTTTCTGCGCAACCTTTTGCTGCCGTTGTTAGTCCCGCGCTTGTAGCAAGGAAACCCTCGATAAGTCCTGCTTTCAGTCTCATCTAATCCTTTTATCTACTCCGTAATGTTTTTCACACCAATTTTCTCTTATTCTGTAGTCACACGTTTCACGGATAATGTCGTTCACTTCGCCATTACACAGACCATTGTGTGGCTTCATATTATAATTATTACACGAACACTCACCTACTACTATCCATATCTATTTGCCCTTATTTACAAAAATTATGTATATAATTATGTATAATGTAGATTCCATTGAAAATTTATCGAAACGAATTGTTTTCTTAGCGTAAGCTTCGTTAAAGTTATTGACCAAAAATGACGCAGTGATAGTAATGGGATAAAAATTTATCAGTCAGTCAAACTTTTGAATCGAGCGCGATTCTTAGATCTACCTTGTAATCTGGGAAACTAGAGTGATACTGTCAACCGTGATTTTGGTTGGATCACACAAGTGCAACCATGTCAGATTTATACCACACCGAACTATTTCATTGAACAAATATGTACAATAAAGCGGAATCTGTACCAGAATGATTACATATCTAACACAGATTTGTTTGCACTCACTTCATTTATGAATTACCACTGAACGAATTAGTTTTCGCAAACGCTTATGTTGTTTTGAAAAACCGCTGAACGGTGCTTTACATTGTTCCGAAAACCGACTGAGAAAAGCTGTTCTCTCCGTACTTTTTCCAATACTTGGATGCTCTGCCCATCCTAAGGGTATAGTCCATTACAAATTTATCAAAGAGTGGCAGAAATAGGACGTTTAAACAACGATTCACAACGCATTATTAGTCTCCTCAATGCAAATGATTACCAACGGACAAGACAAATTTGGCCGGAATCTCACATACGGTATATTGAGTCCCATAGGGTTATAGTCAGGTTATCCGGCGTGGTCTACAGAGGCTTACTTCATGTCACTTTGTTTAACTTTTTTCACTAAAACTGGACTGACGTAGAGAAAAAGCACTGGTGGCAATTTCTCACTAGCTGAATAAAGCATTTGAACAGTGACTTTTCAGTGGAGCTTCAGACTGCTATGTTCTATATTCAGCTGTTCGAAAAACAATTTACCTGATCAATATGTGTGTGACAACTGCCCACCATATCTTTTAAATGCCATAAAAACAGGTTGTCTTACGAATGTCCAACTACTCATTTGTATATTTGCCCAATAAATGTCGCGTTGGTTTTCGTGAAGATGTACCCTGTTATTTTCTGATAAAACCTCTGAATTTTTTTCCTTTTTATTGGATAGGATATGAACAGACTATACACAGTTTCTCAATAAATGAAATACAGTTTTACGTTATAGCGGTCAGTAACTTTTGGGCTATGTGTGGCTGAAGCATGCCTTCTAAAAATTCAACTAACAGTTCCATGTTGTTTTTCTGAAAATAATTGAACCAAGCGAATATATTATTGGCAGCACAAAGGCCTATATGTAGGTTTTGTTTGAAGACGACTCACTTGGGAATGACGAAGTCCATTGCAAGCAATGGAGGTAGTGCGTGCGAATGGTCGTTAGGATATTTGCACACATAGTCGGGACAGACGGCCAAGGTTGTTTACGTGGGCACATCTGAAAGCAGGGGATCCTTTTTTCCAATCCATCAGAACAGAAGCAAGACAAGCCATGAAATGGGAGTATTTCGTCTATTCCTTTCAAGTGCAAACCTAGAACACTCCAAAATATATGGTACAGTAGGATAGATAATAACAGCTTTGTGGGCTGGATAGAAAGATTTTATGGTACGTAAGGTGGGGGAGAGGAAGTTTGTTGGGTTAGGTCAAAGGTAAGCATTGTGTTATACCTTTTTGTGGGCCCAGCGCTGTGATGCTTCACGATACGCTCAGCTTCACTGAAAGCCAATAGTCCCGGTATTAGTTTGCCCAAAATTATTCTGAAATATGATGTCAGGTCACCTCTGTGACCTGATGCAATTAAGTGTTTACCAATCGAAGAAGTCGGAGAACTAAATCCATTCTGCGCGGCCTTAACGGATTACGTCATCCACTTTGGTAATTATTTTGATACGTGCTTGTAAACTCATTGAGCCAAGCAGCGGCCCATTTTGCAAGTGAACTGACTGATAACAAGCAAGATGTTAGCCTCAGCAACACGCAACCCTTTGATCGTCTACAACAAACCCAAGTGTACCTTTGTGTAAGTGTCTTATGGTTTATAGAGGGCTTCGATTTATTTAATTAAACGAACGTTTTCTTTTGAATGGTAAAGTTATAGAAATTCAATTATTTTCAACTGTAAATCTTTTGCCGGAAATGCCTCTCGGTTTCTGGCATTGTTTGAGACTTCTCACCGGAAGACTGTTGACGAGCAACGTTCATTTTATGAACTCTTCTTCATTTCGTTCCTTACGTTTAGAGCAGATTTAATTTGCTTTTCTGGAGAGAGTTCTTATTCATCGAAGTGTGTAATCCACTTGTGCGGAGCGAGGGAAATTTGAGTAACGCCCGGCTCAAGTTGTTTTATGAAAACTTCTATGCTGCCAGGTTGCATCCGGATGGCTGGTCTCTAAGATATCTAAAAACGGTACAATAAAGCCCCATTCATCCTCAAGAAAAACAAAGCTGTGAGAAATTTCGTTCTGGGGTTGGACTTGCGGACACTGGGTCACCTTTGAGACGCGTGTCACACAAACATTGCCTGAGTTTTCTTTCTGAACTTCGTTTAACGACTTCATCCATTTTCCTATCCTCCGTAGACTTATAAATACCTACCGCAAATGGACTTATCGTGTCTGTTGATGCTATCGTCTAGCTGTTGTACTCAGTTAGGTGAACCAGGTTTTTCAAACGTGTAAATAAGACGAACCGATTGTGGTCGTGATGTGGTGAAGCTATTACCGGTGACCTACTTGAGCGCGAACAGAAGTAAAATTGGGAAGCAACTTAGCCACAGCACAGATACTTTCGAGCACCAGTTCGTTGCATAACGTTGTCTTCATATCAGCAATAAATCAAAGGTTGGTAAAATAACTAATTGCGCAAGTTTGGTGGATTCCTTTTATCGATAAGAAATGTCAATGATTATCAGATTTTTAAACTTTTCCTGCTCATACCTTTTAGGAAACAAGTGCAATCTCTCCTTCTTTCGGATAAAACTGGTTGAGAATAGACCTGCAGCCCGGGGCTGACAGTATGCTATATTTGGGACTGAAAACATACGTTGGCAGTACTATTTACACAAACTTTTCAACACTGTTCTCGATAAACAAGTAGGTAGAATTCGGATTACCTTGCGGTAATGCATTGTTTGTTGTATCCTTTAAATAACAGCAGAATTCTCCGACACTTTCATATCAGCCAACTGGACAAGTAAACGTCCAGGACAAATTGCTTAAGCTCTTATCAAACATCTCAAAGCTGCTCTAATGTGGCGTGAAGTCTTCTCATTCCTTCCCAAATACATTTCGCCAATAAAACTATTCTGCAGTAATTTATTGACGCTGAAGATTATTTGGGCAACTTCTGATCATTCGAGAAGAGATTTGTTTTCCGGAAATGAAAGACAGAAACCCGGAGCGATAAATTACCTTGTCATTAGAACTAAATGCATTGAAAAGTCAAATCTCAGTCGGAAAAACAACAAAAATAAAAGACGCAATACAATAATCACAGTGAATGTCGTGCTGTATCCTTATGACAGATTTCCCGGGAAAAGTGCTTATAAAGAAATGAGGCGTCATTATTTGTCCTTTTGCGTTTAATTTGACTCCGAAATAGGACTTCACTGTCCTGTAAGCTTTTAACCAATATAAACAGAGCAGAAGTAGATACACTTCTTGCTATTTTGAGCCAATTTTGCAGTAGGTGAAAAAAGCAACTTTCGAAGAAAAGACAATGCAGTAAAAATGTGTTCCAAGGTTAGTGAGAGGGGGGACTTTCAAAGATCGTTCAGTATTCTAAAGAACACGTATCCTGCGAAGATTGCCGAGGTGAATACTGAATATATATATATATATATATATATATATATATATATATATATATATATATATATATATATACGTGAGCAATTTTTCAAGGAAGGCGAGATGATTTCAAGATAACTGAGAACTCAAGATAGGTAGAAAGAAATCTGAGAGCCAGGAGAAACCCCTGAAATAATAAAACCAAGTACAAAGTTATCACAAATGGGACTGAACTGTATACAGTACAATGAGTGCCGTATTCTGAGCCTCATCTCTACCAGTCCTCTTTCGTGAGTGACATCTTTTCTCTTTCTTGGTTTACCAAAGCATCTTACCTACTGTAGCCTATTATGGCTAAACATTCCAAACCAAGTGGTCAGATCGCCACCATCTGTTCTCCGGATCGTGGAACCTGGTCCCCTTAATGCATTCGTGTACAGTAAACAAAGAATGTCCGTGTATCACATTCCATTATACTGTATTGTGCCGTTATCTCAATGCAATGAATTAAAACTAAAACACCGGGAGATTCATTTTAGAGAGAAGAGCAAAATAACACCACTCACAAAGATTTGTGTTGCCTATTGTGATAAAGTTGCAAAGCTTTCCTGTATTTCCACTGACTCTCGCTTCTTCTAGTTGATTGTGGGAAGAAGTGACGCAAAGGTCTACATTTGTCTCTACTGTAACCCGGTAGAATGTTTCACTGAATAAACGTCCCAATCTATGTGAAAGATAGAAGAAGTCTGGTCCGTAACTTTGACAGACATGTTCAAGAACAGAACTTCGAATCACTGAAATGAAAAAATAGCCCAGATACCACATCAAAAACAAAAGGAGCCTAAAGTCATTGACACAAAATTTCCCCGTGACCTGTCATTCTACATTTCTTGCATTTTGTACAAGTGCAATACATCGACCCTCCGATCTGCCAGCGACCTCTTCTATTAATAAAAAGCACTTTCAACTTTCTGTATTTACAATACAACAAACTACAACAATTCTGGATGGGGGCATCAGTCAATGGAAGACAGTCTGATTAGGAAATGACCGGCAACGGCGGGGAATCGAACTCGGGTCGCTGTCATCCCAAATTCACAATGATATCAGCTTGACCATTTGTGCTATAGGTAAATGAATAAATGACATATCTCTTCAAGTTCTGCCTCGCTGGGCGAATTTACGCACGTTACAGGCAATATCATTTACTAGTAATCCTGTAAGAAGCCACAACTACGTAAAGTTTACAACTGAACGCACGAAAACATTCTGACATTTTGCTGCCAAATTATTAGCTCGAATACGCCCATTAGCCAAAGTGTTCTTGTGAATCAACTTTCGCTCACAGATTTGTTTAACAAAAAGCAATTTATCAAACCTTCTAGTCAAAACTCGTTCAAGAAGTAGAAATCACATGACGATTTTTCCCACCGACAACTTCATCGTGTTACATTTTAGACAACCTCTTATAAATAAATCAATTTAGTAACCAGAGTACATAGTATGAATTCAATAAACATGTGGATAGATTGTGATCCAAGGACAGTGATAGGATACCCATCTTCATGGACCTATTTTCCTTCATTCGGACCACATGGTGACGAATATTGACGGGCTTAATGATTTTTCTGTCCCATCGTGTATAACTGGTGATAGTAAGCTCGACAACATCTCCCAGTCAACGTTAGGATACTGATCGTCTGACTGACTAGTAAACGATGCGTATTACTGACATCAGTAAGTTTATTCAAACATACTTTTAGCACTCTGCCGCTCACATTTTTAGCCTTTAACTAGTTCATTAGAGTCATTCTGCAATAAGACACAATCCGGTTGATGTTTAACGGCAGTGCTTTAAACCTGACCACCATGGTGGAATTGTGACTTTTGTAAACAGGTAGCTGTTGATAAAATTATCATCAACTTCACACAACATTTTGGAGGAAGGGAGTAGCGTGCTGGGGAGTGAGCTAAAGGACAGTGAGGGCATTCACAACTTTCTGTTCTGTGCAAAAGTGGATCGAAGAAACAGGCTGTTACGGCTTCCTACAAAAGTTAGAAGGGCTTTTCGATCCTTCTGACTTGGCAGCACCGAATAGTACATGTCTAATTGCAGGAAGTTTTTTCCACATATGTTGTCCATCGGTTTCAACAAGATGCTGAAAAAGCTTTGACGATCGCTTCCATGACCTCAGGAGTTCAGTCAGTCCCCGACTGTGAGTGAACACCTTAACCACCAGGCTATTCAGGCTGGTTCTCGAAGATTTGTTAAACATCTACTTCACGTGATATAGCATCTTTCTATCACTGACGATGAACAGTACCAACCCGTTTCCCGCACAACGATCGATCCATGTGATTGATTAGACCTCTGTAGGACCATAAGTTCCACAAAAACATCTCGTTATAAATAGCCTGCAAAGTTTGGATGCAGTACGAATGCAGGTGTTACGAGGTCGGATTTCACATAATACGCATGCGAATGCAGTATTAATTGCTAATGAAAACTGGAGCACATCCTGTCCCTGTTTTCGCTGATTTACTCTATGATATAATTTGCACTGTACTCGCCCAAGGGTAAAACACTGAAAGGAGGACATTTCGCTTTGTTCCATTTATCTGCTTTCTCATCAAATCACTTTGAGTATGATCCGTAAAACAACACGAATTCATCAAGTTGATGCCGTCCAGTCTACAATTTCTCTGTCTTTTGGTAAGGTTGTCCATTTGCACCTTTTTCTGGACAACTGAAGGAAGTCGTTCACACTTAGCCCAAGTGGGATTTTTCTTCTCGGATACGGAAAGTAAATTGCAACAATAGTTTTGAAGTCTTTACTTACTTTTCTTCAAACAGCTCTTTTATCATCAATGATTGCTTGAAAAACTGAAAAGCGAAATACTCCATCTCAATGGACTGATCAACTAGGGTTTTCGTGAATTTTTCAGTGAAAAAGAACCTCAGCAGGTTTCTTCACTGCTGCCTCACAAAAATTCACTTATTTTCCAACTCTGATTCATCTGTCGCCAGATTCACAGAAAAGGAAATTACTTCAATAGGATATAACGAGTCACCAAGCGTCCAATCAGTTCATAACCGCCCCTTCGAGTTCTGTCATAGATGGCTTCGCTTTATGAAGTTTTCTGACCGGATACCACGTTGTCTGGTAATTTGGACCATTAGCACAGGTAGACAAAACTAGATGGAAATAAATTGTCGCCTAAAAAACAAAAAATTCTCAAGTTCAGCTCTGGCTCGTGCGACTGCATTCTGTCAAAGGTGTATAAAATCAATAAGCTCCGGAGTGCTACTTATCGATAAATCATTCGACGAAATTTGTTTAGCCAAAGAATAGATCTAATTTAATACTTTGGAAGAAATATTCTTTGGTCAAAAACCACAGACCCAACTTTGCTGTATTCACAGTTAATGTTAGCACACAGTAGGTAGGAAATCTGTTTATTATCGCCCAATTAAGCCTACAAGTCAGCAGGCAAGTAATGGTATCAGAGTTACATACGCAAACGTGCGCTATGTAAATATGTTACCCAGATCAGTTAAGACTAACTGATGTGAAGTCAGATCTGATAGTTAGCACAGACCGGGATGACACATGATTAACATCAACACCGTGTGTGTGTGCGAGAGACAGAGAGAGAGAGAGAGAACGAAAGAGAGGGAGGATACGGGTCGACTGTCCGCAGAGTGTGCCTGCGCACGAGACCGTGCCTGTCTGTTCTCGTCACTAACGGAAACGAACAAAGTAAACTTAGTTTCACCTCATTTTAGGATTATTCCCCAAATAGCCTCCATTTGGGTTTCTCCTGCCACACTCAGTTGATCAAATCAAGGAAAATTATCTCCAGAAAACTTGTTGCCCCAGTGAGTTCCTGACATATCAATGCTCAAACTGAGAAATCAGCGTATCACATCAACAAATCGTAAAATTCCTGCTGGTTTCTTGTTATTTATCATCGACCTCCTCGACAAGCCAGTCTTGTTAATTAGGCCTTGACGTAAGTATGTGTAACACACTCCCTCTTGTTTTGGTCGATTAGCCACATGCAAGATAGCATACAGACGCAATCATCTGGAAATGTCACAAGCAGTAACCCATATGGAAAAATCTCCAATCAACCACAGGCGTGATTATTGAATAGTTCGCGAACACCGGATACCAGTGAGGTCTATGAAGATCTGGGTAGAACTGGATGACATCTTAATAATTAACTTTGAATCTGGGAGACAGATCTGCTATCACATATGCCACGGTTTTATCATCTAATTTGGCAAAGCAGTTCCTTTAATTCCACGAGATAGCGAAGATATTCACACTTGATAATCCACAGTTGCGCATCATTTGTTGATTTAAGTTCTTTCGTCCTCAAGCTTTAGCGTCAGGACACCGGTGAAAGTTAAAGTCACAAGCAGTGCTGATTTTTTCTATTCGAAGTATGTCAGTGTCACCTTCACGTTAATTTGATAAATAACATAGATTACCACACAGATATTCTGTTGAAACAACGTAAAGACAATGCAGGCACACGATAAACACCTATAATGCAGACAAGGGACCAGATGATTGACTCAGTCACGCACTCGGTGAATAAATGGATGGGTGGAGAGATGAATGGATGGATGGATCGGTGGATGGGTGACGACTTTATTATCCCGTAGGTGGCTCTCGCATGAAACATGAGATAGTTCTACTGAAAAACGTCACAACAAAACATTCGGCTTTAGCTAAAGAGATCAGATTCATTCACATTTTAGGCCTAACTACCATAAGTAATTCAACGTTTTCTGATGCGAAATGTTTCCAGCATTTGCATAAGGAAAACACAAATCTGGATTTATACACATTGTTTTTAAGTACAACCTAATATAGGCTGTTTCCTGAAAGCCCTAGAAAATGACCAAAATACTGCAGACCATTGAATTCAAATTCTTTATTGGACAGCTGAAGCCAGCGATACAACAGATTGGAGTGGTATCTAGATTTAGGAAGCCATTGGAAAGGTAAACAA
This sequence comes from Fasciola hepatica, assembly GCA_948099385.1. Lineage (NCBI taxonomy): Eukaryota > Metazoa > Platyhelminthes > Trematoda > Plagiorchiida > Fasciolidae > Fasciola > Fasciola hepatica. Next base: position 15,487,495 of record CANUEZ040000019.1, read on the forward strand.
ACTTTGTTTAGCGTTGTGCCTGAGGAGTGAACCACTATGGCCATATGGGTTTATAGCCACAGAAATATCACGAAAAGAAACACTGGAGTACGGGCTGTATTTTCTCCGAGACAGCTGATAAGCCAAGTGATGCACATAAGCGGATCTTCCTGCATTTGACAAAAACTCATCACACTTGCTCCTTTCTATTACTGCTAGCTCTTGTTGACGTAAACAGTTTACTACAAGTAAAGTGTTATTCAGAACAATCGTATTCTTCGATAGTACTTATGTTGTGTCTGAAATTGTCCAATATTTATCCTTCCAAATCCATATCTCTTGTACACCCCACATCTCTTATATTGAGGCACAACTGTCACTGACGTCGTTTTGTTGAAATCCGGACTGAATTTTTTTGTTATCGAACACCGTTGCTTCAATTACAAGAAGTGGACCACTGAAAGCTTGTCAGTCGAGACTGTTCCAACCGGCACTGGTGACTTGCAAGCATTTTTCGAGTGTTCAGTTAGCCTGAGCTTTCATACCAAAGGACATTTCTGTTCAGTATATATATATATATATATATATATATATATATATATATATGACGTTCAATGTCTCTATTACTTTTCGCGTTTTGTATACTGTATGCCGCCTAAAATATGTATGAATTTTATCGGGATAAGTAGTTCGCGGTAAAAGAGTTTCAAGAAAACAAGGTATAAATCAACAAGGAATAAGCTATACTAATCAGAATTGCATGAAACAGTAACAAGTAATCTCTTAACCAACAGTCCAAGCTGATTTCAAACTTTTCAATGCAAACGTTAACGCGGTGAATCCAAAGCCAACTTGTATCATCTGCTTTGTAATCATCCCATTATTTGCACAACGAACGACCTCCGCAAGCTTGGACTGATTCCTGAAAAATGACAGATGGAAAATTGGATTTCAGCAATAAACATTCACTTCCACATCCTAGCACAGCCTGAGCAATACAGCCACTTGTAGCTGGAATAAAACCACATTAAATGGGCTACAGGTGATCAGAATGGGTTGGGATAACATGGCTATCAACAGATTTGTTTCCAAAATGCGAATCTGTGACCACGGTCTTCATGGGGTTTGTGTGACAAAAACCACATCCTGACAGCTGCACAATGAGTTTCAAATGCCACGATTGTGAATAATTGGGAACAAAAATAATGTCAATTGTTGACACATCACATGTCAACAAAAAGAAGAGACTCTGAATTCTCTATTGTCGCCAGCCGAGCTCCAGGCTACATTCCGCACCGGCGGGGTGGACATCCATCTACAATGAGATGAGGTTAATTTATATGTTGATAATTACGTCATTTTTTGAAACGATACGACTATTCAGTTATTGTTAAATAAATTCGTGTATAAATGGGTCTGTTGTGACTAGGACATGTCACAAATGCCCTGCTGTTCTTCTAGTTTCATTAAAAAAATTAGAATTTTTATACGAGCCCCAAGTGGTTAATAATGGTAATATTTTTCATATTCACACCGTCTTCAATCGGGAAACTGAAAGTCATGTGACTATACACGATTAGCAAAATCGCAATCTACAAGCAATACAAATCAGTAACAGCGCAATCTAATTCATTAAGTCAAAGCGAAACCAGGACTGTATGGCTCTCCACCAGATAAGCGAAAAACTAACTGGTTAATTAACTAATTTTATCCATCGAAATTGCGCCGTCCACGTTTGCTCCCCTGGTATCGTATAAATTACTACCTGATCCAAAGAAATACAGTGCAAAAGAAGCTTTTGTTACCCCATGGTACTTCTCATTATTCATGGGGGAAATTATAACTCTAAACGTTGGAATTCGGTCAAATAAAAACTAAAGCAGGCAATTATGCTTTTACGAAGTAGGTGGTTGTACCTTGTTTATAATGCCACAGTTTTATTGACTGGATTGAGAGCTTTAAAAAATATGCAAGTGTAGACAACTGACTTCTGTTTTTTTCAGCTATGATCGAGACTGTGGCTCGTTACCCTCAGATTTCTTTCCTCAAACCTGTTACAAACATGTTACAAATGGTTTTCAATCCTCAAGATCCTGATTCGTCCACTGTAATCGTCTGGTTCGTTTTTGTGTCTAAATTATCCCTCTTTTATCACAGAAATATCAGATTTCGAAGAGGAACGAAAGTCGGTCAGCAATCCTACTCACGCAAAATCATCCTCTTTGAAATATCCAAGGTCTTGTGCAAACATTGATGAAGTCCATCTTGCAGTGGTGATTTCTTCTAAGTGTTATTCAGCGGGTCGCTGACATGTCCGGGCTATAAAGTGGGTCAAGGAGGCTTCAGTATGTGTACGAATTCTTTTTGTACGCACATAGCAGGGTTATGAGGACGAATATCTACCGCTTCCGGCCAAGAAGCGATACTGAATCTTCTTTGGCCCAAGGCCCAAGTCCGAATACACCAGTAGTTATTCAATGGTGAAATGGATTACAAAAATTACCCCCCCCCCCCCCTTTCTGCGCAAAAACAGGTCTTGACCACACGTGTAAATCTCCCCCCTCAGCCTTTTTTGACACGCCCGATACCATCACCCAGTTTTCTGTTTCGATCCGATGGGAGGTACTGGCATGATTTGGAATCACTAGCTTATTGTTTGTAATCCAAATATGACCCAAACATTCTCCAAAGCGCACCAAAAGGGTCTCACGTAATTCTCTTTTGAAGTGGATAGTTTTGAAGAAAATATGTTGCAGACGACTACAACAGTCGTCAGTTCTCCTTACCCTAACTCACTGACGTAATCATAAAACAGTCTGGCAAAGAAATAAACACGTTCCAGTTTGCAACTACTAATGGGTAAGCATACACCCAGGTTACCATTCATCCACAGAAAAGGTGGGGGCACAATGCTGTCTTTTGCTGATGACTAAGTTCGGCAAATTTGATAAGCTCCTGATTGCTGCGATCGATGTGACGGTCGTGCATAGCTACATAGGAGGATTTCAAGGGCACAAGTATGAAGAAAATTTTTCGACTGAGAATTGTTCAAACATGCTCGTTTACTCTGGTTTCAAATGGTTATGTTAAGAGCAGTGCTTTCATGTGGATTTCCTGTTATTTCCCGCTCATGAAATTTTCAATACTGGATGTGGTTAGTTTCATGAATATATACATTGGGATGCTCAATGTATTTTATTTGCACACTATTTCGAACCACTTCTTTAGTGTCATCTTCTGACTGATTTGATTTTGTGCAGATATTGTTACTGGGTAGACAGCTCAGCTCGGTTCATTTTTCAGTACGCGACATCAATCTGCCAAACACTTCAGTTTTTTGCGCTGGTTAGCATATTTGATATCCTCATGCTTCGACGATATTAGCCGTCAATGACAAATACCCTATTTATTGTTAAGCTTATTAAATGATGCTTACACGAACGCCTTCTCACCCGGAATCTTCCACACCTTGAAACCAGTGTCAAATATCTGAATATTTATTTCCCATATCACTCACTTCCATCCGGATCTACGCACGGTAACTGGCAAGCCTCTCACATGTAAATCACTTGTCATCCCCTACGGTCAGTATGTTCTCTTGGATCTATGTAAAGCCGTTCGCGTACACACAATACCTGGCATACCTGTAATGAAAACACCAATGGCGTCTGAGAGTGTTCCGAGTTGTTTTAACTTCTACAGCCTTTCAGAGTCCATCCAGGAAACACTACAGCAAGTAGTATGATACTTACAGTGAGATATCGCAAGCACCAACATTATATTTTATAGCTAAAACACGACGCAGTCAGTGGAGATTGCAGTTAACCAAGGTTCCTGTAACCGCGGGTAACCTTTATCAAGACAAGATTTACAATCAAAATTGATTATAAAACCATCAGCCGTGGGACTGATAGACACCTGCATACCTCCTACTTTTTCATGCTAAAAAAGTCCCTCGATAAAGCACGCATTTTTGCGGACATTTAGATGTGCAGAATCAGTGTACACTTTGGACAGACATACATACAAACAAACGTGGATATATATATATATATATATATATATATATATATATATATATATATACCGGGCAAAACAAAAATATCAATACGCTCTGAATAAATCACTTGTTCTGGCGCAGTCCCGTTTTTATTTGCAGTGTCTTGGAATTCACGTTACCCAAGATCTTTTGGAAACATTCAAGCCAGTGACTGGCACACACATTCCTGTACTGCCTTGATTAGAGCGTTGGTCAACTTCTGGACTTGTGGTATCCAAGAACTTGTAAGGAGGACTGTAAACGTTCGTGAGTTCACTGCGTACCTTCTGTTTCATTATCGTTGTGCGTACCTTTTATACTCCTTTGAACACACATTCCACCGCTCATTTTCATCTGCTACTGTTCTCCTGGATTACTTCGATATTGACAAAGATTACTATTGTATCACCTAATAAAATTTCTCCGTAGAAAACCTCGGACTAAATGGCCATAGTCTTGTACTGATTTTGCTGACAATTATGTGAGGGTAATCGGATTTCTACGGTAGATACAACTTGGCTAACTGCTGCCGATTGTTCTCATCTTCTGATAAAACCCATTGATGATTTGGTGAAGATAGAACAGCAACAACCAACAAAGCATCCCGTAAGCTCGGTGAGTGTGTATGCTTATAAATCTTCATCACTTTAATTCTTTTGATTATCGACCTTCGGTGAACGTACCCGTAATGATACTGTGAGCGTGATTCCACGGATATTTCTGTATGCGGGTTACGTGAGTTTGAGTTTGTGCGTGTATAGCCAATCTTGCGAAAGCAAAACCACACGGGACGAGTTATTTTTTTACAGTAATACAAGGTATGTATATTCTTGTAAGTACTAGTTGCTATTTAATGTGCTTCTCATAATGTTAAGAGACGGTAGCAACGCAAAATATTTATTGTTAGACAAGTATTTATTTGTCATTTCAATTCTTCCTTTTTAGGTGGAACAAAATCACACATTACTTTGGAAGATTGTACTTAATCGGAGCTACGACTTCACCTTAGCATGTGGCTGCACAGTATGAGATCCGCAAAGTGTCATTCGCTCAGCTGGGATGTTTTTTTACTTCTGCCGTAGACAGCATAGAAATAACAGATAACAGTGCTTGTTCATCAGTTTCACCACGCCAGGGACCGGGAAAGTTTTTGGACACCAAATGAACGCATAAATCTGGTTTTTCGAGTGGGTCTACAGGAACACAATGAAGTGTGGGGCCACCTTTCTTGCGATTCATCCCGTTTCTACTACCGTGTGTAGCTTGATGAGGCGTACCAATTGGCTGAAGAATTCAATATTCATGGATTAACGGTCTTGGCTTTGCACGCATCACTTATTTATTTTACACTACTATTAGCTGACAGTAGCTGGACGCTGTTTGTTTTTAATTGGTGCTAGTTTTCTGCTGATGAGTTTAACTATCCGCGGTTGGTCAAATTTGCTCACACTGAACAAGGACTTTCTCACATTCTCAGAGACTTTATTCACCTTTTAATATATATCTGGTTTTATTTGATGAGACTATGGGCTTATTTCTCAGTCCACTATTAGTGATGTTTGTTTAAATCTGACATTTATTTGCCTGAGGCACTTTGTCACGAACAGTCAGAACGACCATATTTCGGTATGCATGAAGACTATCAGTTGTACTTTCTATTTACTGTGTTTAGCATTGTGTTTACATTTCTTCAAACAGTTCACTGATGCGAAGCCTACAGAAAATGTCTCCGGATCCTCAAAGATATTGTCTCTTTCAGGAATACTGGTTGGCTGGAAACGAGATTACTGGATTAAAGGGGAAAAGCACAAATAATATCATAAATTTAAAAATGGCAAGAAACCTTGTTCGTGGTTTGAAACGGAAGGACAATATGGATCTTTATAGGAGAAAAAACAAAGAGGAATAATTAGCTTCGTAAAAGGTAAGACTGGGATGAATAGAAAACATTCATCTGATTTCTTGAACGCTATTGCTCTTTCGTTATTGCTGTCGTCGCTGTTGTTATTCCTATTGTTGCTGTTGTTCTTCGTTGTTTTTGTTGTTATTCCCGTTTTTTCATTGTTGTTGTTGTTCTTGTTGTTGTCCATGTTGCCGTCTTCGCATCTTTGTTTTTGTTGTTGTTATCGTCGTCGTCATCGTTGCCGTTTTTCTTTGTTGCTGTTGTTCTTGTTGTTGTTGTCGTCGTTGTTGTCGTTGTTCTTGTTTTTGTTCTTGTATTTGTTGTTGTTGTTCTTGTTGTTTGTAGTTTTGCTTTGAAAAATACTTTTCAGGAGGCTTTTATCATCTCTTCCTTGAATAATACAGGAACCGTGTTCCATACTAATTACGACAGGTAGCAGGGGATCTACTAGGCTAGCGAGGTACTTAGTAAGTTGAGTGAAGTAAAATGAACCTAGAAAGGAAAAAAGTTGCTTTGACAGTATCAGAGCAGTGAAAGAAAACCGAATAGCGGTCAGAAAATCTTCTACGACTTCAGCAAGACCTTCCTTGCTGACTGTAAATAAATGAGCTTAGTTTCTCGTTTTTATTGAATCAATTATTGGGAATTTTTGACATTGATAACTAAGCAAAAAGGTTCCCGTGACGTTGGATTACAAAATGTTTTATGTGCTATTTAACCTTTTCATAACATGTAAATTCAGGGAAGCTTCACATGTGTCAATTAGAATATGAAAACACCTATTTCTAAGGTGACAAAAGAATATCTGAAGCATGTTTTGCCACTTTTTTGCGCTAACTGGGGATGGGTCACCGATTGTATGGTTGAGTGCAAATAAGGGTTGTAGCCGAGGTCTTGTAGACACTTCTGGTTCGCCTGGATCTGATTTCAATCCCCGTCTGTTTCTTCATTTCCGCGTCAAGGCAGACCGATATGATGACCGACCACAGCTTTACCGTAGGTCTCCCTTCTGGGATCCAAAATCAGCACATCAAACCGCGCTACCGATGAGCATAATTCAAAAATTTGTAAGAACGACCAAACGATTAATCATTTTTACATTTCCGGAAAGAAATTTTTGAAGTCACGGTTCTTTCATGGCTGTCCTGTTTAAGGAAGAAACTTGGGTCACAAATCTTTATCCTTTTTCGGTCGGGTATGAACTACGTGATTCAGTACTCCCCCTCAGATGGCCTTCTCCTCGGAGTCAAGATATTTTCATTGTTGCGAGGTACTCTGAAAGCCAGCTGTACACGAGGCATTGGATGAAATCCAACATTGTTTGAGCCGAAGCGGGTTTAGCTCATTCTTTTCCGTCTGACCTCAGGAAAACCAAAGCTACAGATTGATAATGTAAAAATAGTCAGAAACATCAACTGATTAGCCCGAAGTTATCAAAGCGAAGCACACCTCATGAACCCGTGATCAAATAATGGAAGCCATGTTGTTCGAACATTCATCCGAAGTGGATCCTCGTTTGGCCAAAGGTTTACAAACAAGCGTGGTTGATATTCGACCGTCTCTCTTATACGCTCCTCTCGCAGAGATGCACGAACCGCTTTCACATCCGATCGTCTTTTTTATCTTGGCGGTCAAGGAAGAACTCCATTCTGATTATTCTGTTCGCACAATGTTGAGAATTACAGTGAAGGACAGTTGTTCTGCACTGATATGAAGAATGGGCAAACGTGCTTACCAAGTAAGTGCTGAAGTGGGGAAATCGGTCTTACAATCTCACGCGGTGTATTCACGCCTTGTCAGGTTATCCAGGAAGTTGGTTATCAGTGTCTCTATATACTGACATACAGACACAAGTAGTGTTTATTCGTCTAAAGGTTGCTTGGCCTTGGCTGCTTACTAGGCTCAGTTTCCGAGCGCCGCGCATTATACCATCGAGACCCCCCAATGTGTAGTCCGTAAACTAACTTCAATGACGGCTCGTGTCGGTCGAATTCCAGTTTTTACTACTGGAGTAATTATCAGTATTTAAAAGTCGTTTAACCGCCATGGATTAGGATACTGATTGAATGAAGTGTACTCGCTGTCGGATGGTCAATGAAATCACTGTGTACTAGGTTTGTCTGCCACAAAAGTCTTCCAAGTGCATGAATAAATGCTCCGAGATTTCCATGCCGTCGTGGGGCCTATGGTTTTTGGGAATTTGTTTGCTACTTTAATTCACTGCATTGTGCACCGGAGCGCACTGACACGTCAAATGACAACGTTATACCTCATCCACAATTAACCGGGTTCTACTTTCGCCGTTGCCAAGCCACACACTACTATTGCCTACCTTGTTCTCGTCCTCCGGTCTTCAATTTTATTTAGTATTCCCCCCCCCCCAGTCCCATGATTTTACTCCGTGAGATTCATGAATGGTAATCAGTTAGATAGCATTCCGAAGGTCAGTGATGTGGAATGAGAGTATTAACTAACCTAGCTTCGGATTAAGCGAGAATTACAGCATTTAACATCAGTTGTTAGTTTTAATTTCTACTTGAGCCTTTTTCGCAACCAACCTAATTATAATTCAGCAGCTTTTGACATTCGACTAATTCCCCGGGGTATCCTTCAAAACAAGGTGACTGAAGTATTTCACCATGGAACTACCGAAGCACTGATGTTTTCCTTTGAATCCAAAAATTATATATGGGCGCGCCACTGAAACATCACAAAAATAAAATAACGTGGTGCATCCCATTTAAAAACCGTAACTGTGTGCTACGAAACTATTCTGGTAAAACTGCTACGTGTATATTTCATAAAATAAGCCCGCGAGTTATTCCGGTTCCTGATTATTAAATTTTGCGCTCCTCTGGCAGCTGCGCCTTCGCCCTCATTCCGACATCGAAGTTATGAACATCCTGTCCGGCTCCTCCCCAAATGTAATCAGCTATGCTGATTTCGTAACTATTTGCCATACTGTATCAACCGAAGAGGAATTTAATAATCTGCTTGATTTCCTTCAAAACACTGCGAACTATCATGAACAGAGGGGTTTTTCTCCCAACCCTGCCAAATATTCTGAATGTATCTTCACCCTATCTCGATCATGTTTCCTGAATGATCAGTTTACTACCCTCATTATTCGGTTACACGGAATTGAATATGTAAAGTAACTTGAAGTGACTTTAGGCACAGATATTCTCACGTTGTCGATTGCGTGTGCCAATAGCGCTGACTTATCTTTAAAATTCGATAGCTCTGACAATTCTGTATGCTAGTTATCAATACACACTATCCCTCTTGATGTCAATAGTGGGTACGAAATTGTCATTTGTTGCCACCGGGATTACAAATTTTCTTGTTGTTTCTTCTGTTGTCCTAATGTAAATGCCTATACAATGTGCTCTATTTAGCTAATTGTGAGACAACGAACACAATTGTGTTCTTTAGGGAATGTTCTGATGTCTCAATCGGGTATTTTCATTTAATTCTGCTTTAAACCGATATTAGATTTTCCTTCGTTTTTCGACTCACCTTACTCTCTTTCTTCCTCGTTATCCATGCGGGATTTGAGGTATTCATTTAGCCAGTCGTATATCTTCCAAACCATATTTTTAACTGAGCAGGGAGATATGTTATTTGCCTAGTAACGTCTGTGGAAAACTTGGCGACTTCACATGGAGTTACATATGACTCACTTGAACTAACAACGGCTTAACCTCAAGTCAGATGGACAGTTACGTTTATCTTGTCGGGACTCTGTGTTTTACTTCCTCTGCCCTGGGGGGAACAATAAACCCGTCAAAAATCGTCACTCCCATCGAGCAACACAAGATGGCCCAAGACACCACCAACATTAGCGAGTCACACCTTCACATTTTGCACCGCTTCTGTCTCCCCCGTGCGCCGTTTACACCACAACCGCGCTAGCAGTAGCCATGTAGTCGAGGCAATCATTACTGGACCGCTCCACACGTCTTCTAACGACACACTCTCTCTCTCGCTGTGGTCAAGTTAGCTGGATAATGAGGTATTTCAAGCAAAATGGTGTAGTTCTGGTTCACAGTTATGGAGAGATGCAAAGTGTACTTATGAATTCACCACTCTCATTCCACTTCATTCATCCTCACAATGTTATCTATCTGACTGAAAAGTCGTACTTTCCGTAGACTGCAACCATGGAATCGAAGAATAAATACCAAATGGACAAAGACGACAGTAGCGGATTTTCTTATAGCAATGGGCGAAAAATAATCAATTAATAGCCTGATGGAGTACTAATTTGCCATTTGACCCATCAGATGGCTGTCTTGTCCGAAGCAGTTCGTAACCAATTGATTTAAGGTAGAATACGAATCCACAGAACATCATAAGCCACAAAGACGGTATGTGCATCCGGGCACCCTTCTATGTCCACTTGAAAAACTTTCGTGGCAGTCCAAAGGGTAAGCAACGCAGTCATCGATCCTCCGTTCACGGGGTCACTCAATAGGTTTTTCTCACTAATCCACAGCGATCGAATAGATTTTGGCTGCTGATAATTGTTTCAGTTGTAAAAACTGGGATTCGAACGAATTCGATCAAAGTCGACTGAAATCGGACTCAATTTACAGACTGTAAACGTAATCCTGCTAAATCCGTTTTATTTCATTCTACTCTGGCACTATAGAAAAGCTTCCACCATAAAGCAAAATGCGGGCATGCTGTATTGGGCTACATCCGGAAAAATTCGAAAAAGTGAACCCATGATGCTTCGTAAGACTTATGCATGAAACAAAATAATGGTATATAGGATCACTGACATATCGCCGGCGCTATAATCAGTGTTCTTTAGGCATAACTTTGTGCACAAAGTTGAGACAAATGCAATCTCTACAATGACTTTGCAGTTACCATTTTGGACTCTTTAAAAGGGACGAGAAAGTAAGGGATCGATTTCCTCTTGTTGTATTTTCAGGTCATTAATCTGAATTTGAGTGACCCTGGCCAGTAGACGGATCTCAAATCAAAACAAGGTAGATCCATTATATCATTGAGTTGTAAACAGAAAATGGTCTACATACCCTAACTGTACGGCCGAAACGATTAATAACCGAGAACCAAGGTTCAGCAAAATTCAGTACTAAAAGCAATCGCCGAGACGGAGTCAGAGGTGACGTCAAAATGGAAGACGAGTAACGTAAGCACGACATGAACAACAGTGTTCAGATGCAGTGGTTGAAGTGTGCTGTGAAATCTGCAAGGTACGTTCGAGAAATCGTATAATTTTCACAGTAAAATGTATATGACAGCTCCGTCAGCAGAATGGTGCACGTTTTAGTCACAAAATCCCGGACGGGACTGTTTCTCATTATGCAGTTTCAAATGAATTTCACTGGAAAAGGTCTAACACATGCAAAAAAATAACTCCACTTTATTGAAAAGCACTGCATTTTATCATCCTCGTCACCAAAAAAGAGAGCAGTTTAAAATACCGCTTGTCTTTATCTCGTAGACGCCTGTATTTTTGACTCTGACGTCCAAAGTGATCTTTTGTATTGCGTTGGAATTTAATACAGCGAAAGTTGCATTAAATAACAAGTGTTTTGAAAATTTGCTGACCGTGGTTTGCTCTAACGTGCCACGAATTGCTAGCAAACATCCGCTATTCCTCACTGATGAGCGTTTTATTATGCTTTATGATAACTTTTCCATTGTCTTTTTGTCACAAGTTTATCTTATTTATACCTAAACTTACAATGAAAACTCTAAGAATGCCCACTGCATGACAATGTACGTCTTCGGTTTAATCGTCGAAATCGTGGGATATTTTTCCACGGCAGCGAACCACCTGCAAAGTTTCACAATGTTAATACTGGAAGGAACCTAATTATTTGAGAGCACACTACCTCAGCATAGCTACGCTGGCGGATGGTGCCAAGTAATTTTTGAGGATGTTTACAAAACACCTTTTCTCAAACTAATACCCCAAGATGACAAAATCTAAAATTCAATAACAAGTAACTGCTTTCTTGGTGCATTCAAAAGTAGTCCCAAAAAAGTCCGTGTGGTGTTTCAAAAGAAACTTTCTTGGTACCCACTTGGGACTCTTTGGGGACATTCTTGAAATTATTGCGCTGATTGGGAGTAACTGGGAAGGATTTTTATAAATACACATTGCACTGACTACCAAATCCCTCCATGAACAACCTGTGTCCAAGGGGGAGAAACGTGCACTGATTCACCCTAATCTATCTAGATCCTAACGTCACTGCCTACCCAGACAGCACGACCATCACCCGAAAATCATCTGAGTGTCCTCTCTGAAACAAAAATGAGACACTCACGTAAAAGTCAGGGGACTTTCACGTGACGCTCAGGGAACACCCAAGATAAGCTCAGGTGACAGTCGCCAAAACTGGTTAGAACGGACCCCCATGCTTTCAATAATTTTTTAAATACTAATTTCGACTTAGAGCACCTACGTTATGTATCCTTCTTGATTAATACACTATTATTTTATGGTATAATGGGAATTCGTCGCCGGTTTTATAACAATCCTAACCGTAGTTTCGAATACACCCTTTAGCGGAATTAATTCCCAGAGTACATGCAAAAGCCGGATTTTTTAAACTGGCCATATTATGAAGAGTATGTTCACATGCATACTGTTGATTATGAAAATGACTTATCGTGTCTCGTCTCCCCCAATGCCTTCCAACTGGCATTTTCTGAAATACAATCGGAAAAGCAAAGGTCATTTTCGAAAGTTTGCGAACATCATCAACAGACATTCAATTGTACGATCGATAGATTCAACATTTTGTAATGAGGTATCACCGCCTAAATTTTCACTCACCAATAAGTCACGTATCTCTGTGACGAAGACTGCAAATGGTGATTCGCTACTGATCGCGGTAACCAGTCTGTATCTTTGTGTCCAAGGTTACTCTTTGTTGATAAATTGTACGGTAGATCCAAGAAACTAATTTTCGTGAGGGCATCTGCTCGTGGGAAAAATGATGATATTTTTCAAAATACTTACTATTCGTTATTGTGCAAATCGTAGTATCCGCAAAAGACCGTCGTTCTTGGACTCCTCCATTTATTGCAAAAAAGCAATCCAAAATGATTGCATCAAATTTGACTTGTAAATTGACCAATAGTTTTTATTCCTGTAGTCAGAAGGAACTGTAACTGTCCAACCCAATCTTATCACGGACAAAGTGAATTACCGTTTTCTGATAAAATGTATACATATGAGGATTGTATACGATCCAAATTTTTTTATTCAGTCTGTTATATTCCCACGCAATGCACAAGGAAATGTTGCAGTTAATTAATCGTACGGATACACGGGTACCATGTTTCCCTCCGCAGATGTTCTTTTTATAACGAAGCACACATCTTGTAACACACCTTTCAATTAGTTACAGTCAATCTCGTCTTTCATCACCAAAAACGATGAGACGAACTTTGTATCCTCAAAGCAGGTCCGCAAATCAACCAAACACTGTCGAATGCCAGATAGCGAACTCTGGACCAGGACTCCGAACGTCAGACGAGTACGGCCTGCAAATGGCAGCCATAAAAAGGATTTAATAAAACAAACGAAATACCTAAAATCGCTATACACAATAAGCTGGTCAGGAGAGGTGATTTACCGTGAATACTATGACTTTGTTTGTAGAATATAAGCTTTGACATTATTATATATGCTCGAAGAGGGAGATTTCCGTTTCTAAATACAGTGGGGAATGAACAAATATTTGTTCCGAAATATGGCTTATTACATACTTTTACGGCAAAAATTTTATATATACGAATAATTACCAGGTATTTTTATTTACTTGGTGTGATTTCGGGTACTTTTGGAGTGACTTCCTTCGACCGTCCCTTAGGGGACACTCAGATGACTTTCCGTAGAGAATGAATGTCTCTAGCACTTGTTACAGACCATGGTACTAAGTCTTCTGCCAAGTTCCTTGATAACTGATTGAAAAGACTTGGCTGTCGTCTTTTGTATACTGCACATCGCCATCCTCAACCTAATGAACTTGCTGAGAACTTTGCTTGTACTCCTAAAAGTGTTATACAGTCTGTCAATCCCCAATCCTTTGTTGAACTAGATCTGTATTACCTTGTTCATCTTACACATTCCAACATTTTCCTCTCATTGTATTTTACATATTTTATAGTTTTATAAAATTAATAAAGACACATTTTCAACGCACCCGCAAGTGTTTGCTGTGGATTGTTTTCTCTATGTTGCTTGTGAGTGTTCTATGACCTGTGGCAATAAAGACCGAACTCATTCAGTTCCAAACACGTTTTTAGCGCGCTTTTCACCACTCGAAAGCCAACTGTGGAATTACTAGAGTCCATTCGAACGACGTACAAACGCCTGTCCAAAAACTGTATCAAACCTAACTGGAGGAGCAATTTTATGTGGCCGGTTTGGTGTCAACTGGCTGAACATTGTGGACGTACTGTGAGTCACCCTTTTTCTATTTCTATTGCACCGTATTTCTGTACACCAACATTTTATTAACAAGCTTCCTTTTAGTCTCGCATCTCCATCGAGCCGCTACCGATCTAGTGTTCATAATTTCTCGATGCAACACCGAAATGCTGGTCATAGTACAACTGACGAGAGTCCAACTCAACTGTTCAATTATCGTTGTTTGAAAATCAGTCTTAAATGCGTTTCTTCTGATAATGTAAGCTTTCCCGGAAGGAGCGATTTGCGGTCTTCCAGTGGTACAATTCTGACACGAAATGGCAACCGAGCGATTAACATATTGATTGTCCTTATTTGCCAAGTCACCGAGGACATGTCAATCAGGTACAGTTCAACACAAGGTCAACCTGAGAATAACTCACTGTTGTTTCACCCACCGATGCTCCTACTTCAGAGATACTCAACCTGGATCCAAGGAAGCACCTAAAGAATCCACTTCGAAAAGATCATCAAGAATGCGAGCGCCGCCCGTAAGAACCTATAAGCATCCGGAGCTTAATTCACAGTGTGGCGTATGTGGTATTTACGACTTACTATACATGTGTCACTTGCCATATCTATCGTATTCACTTACCACGATATTGTATAAACTCGTAAGCAATATACAAAATACTGCAGTGCGTCCTGTGCCATATTCGTGTTCCGGTTTTGTGATATCCTATGATATCCTTCACTAATTATACACCGTGTGATTTATACTCCAGTAACTTAGATCTTTATGAATCAGACTCGTTTCGGTTTCAGGATTCGTGTGAACTGGCTTCGCACTACTCAAATTCTGAGTAAAAAAATCGAGTACTCAAGCCGAACCTTGACATGAAAACTTGTTGAAAATAACCAGGCTAGGAAACAAAGACACTACGAGCCAACAGGAAGTGACGCGGCAAATTACCAAAGTTATGTGGATTATTCTCATTGTTGAGATAATATTAGGTCCGCTAGTCTCGTCAGTGCTGTCTTACGTGCCTCCCAGGTAACTTAGATTTTAAGCACACTGAAATTTATAGATCTTGAGTGTCCAAGTGAGAAAGTGAGTTGAGGCTCACTAGACAATAGGTCAAATGTGCCACACGACAAAACACGTTTACAACAATTTTGAACCGAACAAAGTGGACATCTGTTAGACCGCCGATTTTCCGATTCCGATTGTTTTGGTGAACCAGTAACGAAAATCTGTCCTTTAGTCTCATAAAACATATATTTCCGAGGAGTATGGCTAACGAGATATAACGGACACCCTGAAAATTATTGGCAGTTCATAAGATAGTATGAAACACAGTATGGAACACAGGATATCCAACCCCAGACAGAGATTTCTATACCTAATGCACTAATGTCGTGCACGTACCAGGTAATCAACGAAGGGATGTGCCATGCTGGACCCGAAGTTAGGCTATGCTAGAGCATAAAACATCTAGAGAGCTCTTTGGATGACCACTGATAGTTGCACGTGATCAGCTTGACTGTGTATAGATGGAGGCAAGGGGCTCTGGGGGTGATGTTCGCTTTCTGTTTAACCTTATGATCAAAATGCCCAATTGCAATGTAACTACAAGCCGTTTAAGTTATTGTTCGGAGCACGACACGCTGCACACGTCAGACTCCATTGTTTGTCGTCTTTCTGTTAAACTGCAGAGCCGCTCTGTCGAGGACGCAAAATGAATCTGACGAAACGGATTTGAAGCCACATTTGAAGATCTCATTGAGTACACTGACCGGACATCACGCGCTGCGAACAGCAGATTTAAACAGATTGTATACGAAAGCACTAAGACAGATGGGCTGAGTATGAATGTGCCGCCAACTAACCAAGTGAGTATTCCAGAATTCAACCATGGACAAGTACATGTGCTATATCCCATGAGAGTAAGAAACTAGTGACTTGTGTGCTCCATGGAGTGATGTACCGTTGGTCAGATTATCCGAATTTTCGGAAATCGAGCACTGCTGATTGACGTGTAAGGTTGGTTAGACCTTACTTCGCGGTTTCCTTAGTAAACGCGTGCTTCGGTCCTTTGTACTGCGGGGACCACTTGCACGTTACTCTAATGCTCGGTACTGTACGAATATGTTAACCAGAACGGTATTCTCCACGACCCGTGAGAACGAGAAGGCAATTGGGAGAGAAAGGGGTTAGCGTGTATTTGGGAGCGTGCGCAAGAGCAACGGTCAAATGGCAGTTAAACAATGAACGTGGTAAAAGTATGAACGAAGATGGCCGCCGCTACAGACGGACTATCGCCATGAAAAACGGTGCCTGCTTCGGACTTCTGAATGGCCATATCGTGCTGCCGCCAAGTTGCACCATGGAAGCAACCG
This sequence comes from Fasciola hepatica, assembly GCA_948099385.1. Classification (NCBI taxonomy): domain Eukaryota; kingdom Metazoa; phylum Platyhelminthes; class Trematoda; order Plagiorchiida; family Fasciolidae; genus Fasciola; species Fasciola hepatica. The sequence goes on from CANUEZ040000019.1 coordinate 15,504,220, forward strand.
TCATCTTTTGTTGCATACCAATCAAGATTCGGAAACTCAGAGTTCTGCACAGCTTAGAAACACTTACTCTCTTGCGAGCAATCTAGATAAACCAGGGAGTCTAGGTGTCATCTCAGTATGAGTTTTGACTACCAGATGGTGGTCAGAGCCGTAACGTTTCTGAACACCGCGTCCGATACGACACCAGCAACTGGCAAATCTGTGGAATAACATGGCCTGGAGTGAGGTCCGCCTCGTTAGTGCTAAGCATCGTCAAAGGCTCACGCATTACCAAGAGAGAAAAGCTAAAATTTAACTGGTCTCTCTAGCGGACTCAGAAACAGTTGATGTGCCACAAGCGCTCGCCGTAAATAGCCTGCCAATGCTAACTGTAGACTGCGTTACGGCAGTAGCATTCAGTGGTTCCCTTTGAGGAGGTGACAGGCACACAAGCCGACATATTGATCAACTGTGACGTACTTGATAATGACTAGGTTCTCAATCAAAACCTTGGAAAAGCAATGAAGCATGCTACCAGAACGATTAATGGGTGGGTCTACTTATTGCAGGAATTCGGAGGGACTCCATGAATTCCTTAGTCTTGCCTGAGTATCATATAGAGCTTGTATTCCACAATTTTACTACTAAGGATTTACTGATGTAGCCAAAGGGAGCGAGACGACTTTACACGAAGACCAAAGAAGTCTGCCGAAATCGGAATCATTTATGCGGTATAATAATGACCAACTTGATGTGCCAGTACCGTAGGAAAGTCAAGGATTGAATTACCACAAATAAAACGGTGATATCAGCTGAAATAGACATTTGTGATGAAATAAATTACATAAAGAAGATGAAAAATTCGGTTGGGTGTAACCGAAAGCAAAGAATATTACGAGATATTGTTTATATCATCAAGTACAAGTTGTACAGGTTGAAGGGTAAGGAATTTTTATAGCTTTCCTCGTATTGTTCAAGGCGAACCACATCTACAAGAGATCGTTTGAAATATCTTCACATTCCGCAATTTACGTAGTTCCAAAAAGGTATCCCTTTTGCGATACAAATGGACATCCTAGCAGATACATAAGAAAATGTTGGTAGACCAATTTCATATTTTTTTTCGGACATAGTAAGCTTTGCAGCATTTACCGTATATTTCTATTTTTCCAGTTCCACCGGGGTATAAATTTTGTGACGAGACTCAACATTTTAGCAGATGTGAACGCGTTCACGGAAACAGTGGCAGACTAATTACGCCATTATGTAACAGGCAGGGGCAATGCTCTTCCGACGAGGGTAGCACGTGGGATCTGCAAAAGCACAAAAAGAAAAAACTCCATGAGCCGAGGCCCAGTAAGTGTATCAACGGCACCAACACTTACATTAGACGAACAACAAGATGGCGGCCTCCAATCTGGCCGTTACAATTATGTAATATTCGATTCTGGGCGAGCAAGCCTCTTGGTTCACAGTTCGGTTCACGACAGCAAATCGACTCAAGCAAGCTGAAACGAAATGCACCGAGCAATGTTAACGGCTCAGCACACAACGACGGCCAGGTCGCGAGCGTAAGTAACAAGAACACTGTGTCGAATGAATGTTTATTGTGTATTCTCGGAGGGCGGCGTCCCAACCGAGCGGCACGAATAACAGTCACGTTCACGAGAACACGTGTGTACAGTTATGGGAAACGTCTACTCGGTCCAGTTCGATAAAACATACATACATCAAGAAAAAGGGTTACACACTTCAAAAGGGTTTCGGTGACGATTCGGTCGGTCCCGTCCAGTGGTTATGTGCGGGACCTGGAATATGATAGAAACGAGTGTACATTAGTAAGCGCCAATTCGAACACTACATGTTACTTTCGGTTCCATTACATAGCTCCCCACCGACAAAGGCACTGTCCTCAGTGCCTTCTGAGCATTCCGGCACTCCAATGCCACCTTTGGAGGGCACTTCCACCGTTTCTTCGACTATTGGCACACTTCCTTGGGGCACTGGTAGGAAACAAGGATTCGTAGGATTTGCTTCGTTCGCCGGTTTCAACTGGTTGTAATGGACTGTAAGGGCCTCGGATCCGGGGTTTTGTAGTAGTCGTATCACGTACGTCCTTGGTGACACGGAATGTACAATGACATAAGGTCCTTTCCAGGGGTTGTGAAAGGCCGCTGTCTGACCCGGTGGGGGTCTAGGCCGATGTGGCCATACATAGTCTCCTAATCGGTATGTCGGACCGTGGGCGGTTGCATCGTAGCTGCTCTTCTGTCGTTTTTGGGCCGATTCAAGGTGCTGGTGTGCAAGACGGTGGGTCATAAAGAGATCTTCCATGAGTTTACGGTTGTAAGCTGTTAGATCCATTGCTTCTCTAGGGGCTAGTGGTGTCACGACCTCTACCGGTAATCGTAATTCTCGCCCGAATGTAAGATGAGCTGGAGTAAATCCTGTCGACGTGTGGCGTAGCCCTTGATATGCTAACAAGCAACGTGGGAGTACCTCGTCCCATTTGTGAGAGTTCGACTGTTCGACGAACGACCGTAGGATGTCTTTGAGTGTCCTATTTGTCCTCTCTACGAGTCCATTCCCTTGTGGGTGGTACGGTGTCGTCCTTGTCTTCTGAATTCCCAAGAGTCGGCAAAGTTCTCTCAGCAACAGGCCGTCGAACGACGGGCCTTGGTCAGATTGAACTATAGAGGGCGCACCATCCATTCGTTAACGATTACTGTTGCTATTGTAACTGCTTCTTGGTTAGGCATCGCAATTGCTTCGCACCACTTGGTGAAGTAATCTACCATCACTAAGATATAGCGGTTACCCTTATCGGTGGTAGGCAACGGCCCAATTACGTCTACACCGACACGGTGGTTCGGACTACCAATGGTGATCGGTTGCAGGGATGCTCGTGGTAGCGTGTGTGGTCCTTTGTTCCTGGCACACGTGTTGCATCCAGCGCAGAATCTGATAACATCTTGGCGGAGGTCAGGCCACCAGTATCGCTGGACTAGTGCTGCGTGTGTTCGGTACTGTCCGGGATGTCCTAGCTGCTCATGTGTCATCCGAATGAGGTTTAGGGTTTTTATGCGGGGTACGACAACGTGCATCTGGTTATCCTCCCCCCGCAAATGAAGTACCCCGTTCATGATGATTAGCTTTGTCCACTCCGCCCATAACGCCCGCTCGTCCTTTGGACGTTCATTCATTTCGATTCCGGATGGTTTCAGGCCGCTTTCTGCCTGTCTTTTGTAAATGAACGAGATATACGGATCATTTACTTGTGCATTCTTCCAGCTTGTGCCCGTAGAGGCGTCGGCGAACACCGAATTGATCTGGGCATTCTGGGGAATTTGTGAAAGGGCATCAGCGTTAGTGTACTTTTTTCCAGCCCGGTATAAGCACTGAAAATCGTATTCCTGCATTTTCTCTTGCCAGCGGGCCCCCTGGCCTTGTGGGTCCTTAAAATTTTGAAGCCACTGTAACGCCTGATGGTCTGTTCGCACCCGAAATGGTCGGCCAAAAAGGTATGGCCTGAAGTGGTGTAAAAAGTAGACTAAGGAGAGCATTTTGCGCCGAGTCGTACTGTATCGCCTTTCATGCTTGTCTAGTCCTCGACTACCATAGGCGATGACCCTTTCCTCACCGTCAGTCGTCGCTTGCGAAAGTACTGCCCCTATGGTATGGTCGCAGGCATCGGTGTCAAGAATAAATAGCCCAGCATCGTTCGAGGTATCCGGGAGAGCCAGGATCGGCGGTGAGATCAAGGCCTTTTTCAATTGCTCGAATGCCTCCATGCACTCCTTGGTCCAGGTGTATGGTCGATCTTTTTCTGACAACTTATGCAGTGGCGTTGCCAGCTTGGCGAACCCCTGACAAAACGCCTGTAGTAAGACGCGAGCCCCATGAAACTCCGAACTTCGTTGGCCGATGTTGGTGTTGGCCAATTGGTTATTTTATTGATTTTTTCAGGGTCCGTGTGCACACCAGCGTGTGACAGCACGTGTCCCAGAAATTTCACTTCCTTCTGTAATAGCCTGCATTTCTTTGCCCGGAGGGTTAGCCCAGCTTCCTCCAACCGCAACAGCACTTCCTTTAATCGACGATTGTGTTCCTCGATTGTGCGACCGTGAACGATTATATCATCCAATTATATGAGGCAGCTGTTCGGTGCTGTGTCCCGCAGTATTGAGTTCATTAAACGTTGGAACGTGGCCGGGGCATTCGCTAGTCCAAATGGCATCGTTTCGAATTCGTAGAGGCCTGATGGTACGGCGAACGCCGTTTTCTCGCGGTCGTCTGAATGGACCTCCACTTGCCAATAGCCCGAAGCAAGGTCCAATGTAGAAAACCACTTAGCGCCAGAAACAGCATCTAACGTACTGTCTATCCTAGGTAGTGGAAACGAATCTCTCTTGGTTATAGCGTTGAGGCGGCGGTAGTCAACGCAGATTCGAAGGCTACCGTCCTTCTTCTTCACCAGGACGATTGGTGATGCCCACGGGGACAGTGAAGGCCGGATGACTTTCGATTCTAACATTCCGTGTACCATTTCATCTAGTTCCGCTTGGTAATGTAGCGGGACACGTCTGGGTGTTTGGTAGATCGGGCGTTGTTGCCCGGTGTCGATCCGATGTCGTAGGATACGCGTCCGGCCCAAGAAGTCGCAGTTGCAGTCAAAAATATCTCGTGTCTCGTTGAGAATCCTCACAACCTCGCTATTCGTTTCTCGGTCAACATACGCTCCTAACAACATCTCATTGATCCAAGAGTTATCCGACTTTAGTGCTGCGATAGGCTGGCCTATGGGCTCCGGTCGTTCGTTAATCACTAACAGTTGCCTGTCGAAATCAATGACTATTCGGTGGGCCCGTAGAAAGTCCATCCCTAGAATTGCGTCCCAAGCTACGTCGGCACAGAGGAATTGGTGCTGGACAGTACCTCGCCCTATACTCACGCTGCCCGCCACCTGACCCAGAATTGGCATAACGGTTCCGTTTGCCGCTATTAGCCTACCGTTCAGAGGCACCGAATGGGATATTTTGGTTAGCGACCGGTTGATAACGGAGCATGACGCCCCAGCGTCGATCAGCAACTTTGCCCCTTTACCGTTCAACAAACCCTCGACAACTAGCGGTGATTGCCAATCATTATTGTTCAATGAAACAAAAGGTAAGGACATAGCACGATACTGGGACTCACCGGTGTACTGCATAGCTGGATTGTGTCCACAGTGTTGGGCTGTTGATCCGAATTTTCGGCAGTAGCGGCAATAAGGCTGCGGCCCTGGGTATGAGACCGATGGCGTGCGGCTCGGTTGCGGCTTGAAAACAGCGGGTTGTTTGGCTGCAATTGTTTCGTTTGGTAGCTGTCTTAGGGCTCCTCTGCAGGCCTTGAGTTTGCGCGCCCGGAGTAGTGCTGACTGTAGGGACGTCGGCATGTTGAGGAGAAAATCTTCCTTCGCTTTCGGGTCAGAGATCCCCATCGTAAAAATCCCCAAGATGTGCTCGTCACGAACGTCTTTGGATGCCTTGGGGTATGCTTTCGTAGCGAGAACTCTCAGGCAAGCCGCGCACTCGTCTACTGACTCCGCCAGATGTCGTCTTCGTTCCAAAACATTTTCCAGGAAGGCTGGGGCCAGTTCATATTGCGCGAACAATTCTTCTAGCGCCGGCAAAATTATATCGGGGCCCGAAAGGATGGGGACTCCTGTAGCTAGAAACTGCCGGGCATCATCATCGTCCAGCAGCGGCAACAAATACTGCCCAAAATGTTCTGGGGGAGTGTCCTGGAGATGCGTTTTGGCTCGAAAGGCCCAGAGGGCAAAATCATCGCCGGGGGAAAACGCCTTTAGTGTAGGGACTGCTGGGCGAAACGGAGCAGTTCTTGGTTTGGTTTGGTTCGTGTCACCATCCATTTTCTGAAATATAGTGTGTGGGTCGAAATTTTCGCTTTCAGTCATCCCACCGCTGCCACCAATTGTGATGTTCGACTCTGGGCGAGCAAGCCTCTTGGTTCACAGTTCGGTTCACGACAGCAAATCGACTCAAGCAAGCTGAAACGAAATGCACCGAGCAATGTTAACGGCTCAGCACACAACGACGGCCAGGTCGCGAGCGTAAGTAACAAGAACACTGTGTCGAATGAATGTTTATTGTGTATTCTCGGAGGGCGGCGTCCCAACCGAGCGGCACGAATAACAGTCACGTTCACGAGAACACGTGTGTACAGTTATGGGAAACGTCTACTCGGTCCAGTTCGATAAAACATACATACATCAAGAAAAAGGGTTACACACTTCAAAAGGGTTTCGGTGACGATTCGGTCGGTCCCGTCCAGTGGTTATGTGCGGGACCTGGAATATGATAGAAACGAGTGTACATTAGTAAGCGCCAATTCGAACACTACATGTTACTTTCGGTTCCATTACAATTATCTCATTCAAATTTAGCGGGATGATATGTTCGGTGACCTTGCTCCTGAAGCCCGTTCGAATCCCATTATGGTAGTTCCATTCATCGTTACCGCACCATAGCGACCGGAATTGAAACTCCACCCAAGCAATACGAAAGTGCCCCTGAAGGGTTTGGTCTAATGAAGAAAGTAAATTGACGTGAAAAGATGCTTACTTTTTAAACACAAATAGCTGGTTATCTAAACTCTTGCTTCCAAAAGCAGTGGCCACGTGACCGTTGCGGTGCACCCTTCATTCACGCTGTCCCCATATACGTTAACCGCTTTCTCCCCATCGATAATATTCTTCTCGAAGTCTTGAACTCTTGAAGTACTACACGGGTTTTAGGCTTTGAGCCAAATTGTCCCGGTTCTCGAGTAAATCTCCGATCTTTTATCGGACTCACCGAGCTGAAACGAGGGTAAAAGGAAGCGGGAGGCGGGGGTGGCAACAAAAACAAAAAACACATTACATCATGCAGTGTCTCACTGTGGACAGTGCTTTAAGCGGAATGGGGGTGCGGCATTCATGAACATATGGTGGAAGGAAAATGCAGTAATAGATATTTATTTCACTTTTTTGTGGACCAGGAATTACTGAGAGAGACCCAGGTAGAGGTATAAAGTTTTCTTGAAGATAGTTTGGTTCTGCGAGAGGAAAATATCTTCCACAGGGTACTAACTTTGAAAAAAGTTAATTCGTTGCAAAGTGCGTGGTCTCGGTTTAAAACCTTTCTGCCGTGAGCACGAAGAGAAGAGGCTGGACAGACGGAGAAGAAGCAACAGCTTTGACCTGATTCAGAGAGGTGGAACACCAAAAACAGATCACCTCTTACGCGTCTTAAGTCATGAGGTTAGAGATTGAGGAGTGAGAGGCGGGCGGGATGAGGCAGGTCGAACAGGCCCCACTCTGTTCTGATGGAGGCCCTCTGAACTCCTTCTGGGATCTCACAGCCTCGGACAAGACCAGAGTGCACTATCTGACTGCCGTACTTCAGCAGAGGTCTGACTTAGGTGCCGAAAATTATCGGGAAATCATCCCTAGAGATTTGCGGGAAAGATCTTCGAATCATATTTAGGACTCGAAAGGCAGACTTGCCCGCAAGTTGGTGACGATGAGAGAAGGACAAGTTACAATCTAACCAGAAACCGAGCACCTTGTGTCGGTCAACTCTAGACAGTGTGATTGCTCCGTTAATGGAAAACTTGTGACCAGTCTCTCTGCCGAAAGACATGCTCATGCATTTGTCATCATTATCTGGGAGGTTCCAACCCTCGGACAAGCGTTTCGTAACATGAAATATGCAGCAGATCGCCCGTCGACTACATTTTATCTGTAATAGTCGAGAGTGACTCTTTCTGCTTTATGTCGTAATCTCCGTGGTATACTACATGATCATACATTACGCGATTCCGCACATACTAAATAACACACCATGCTTTATTTTAGTGTAAAGCCCTTAATTCTCGGTGGCTCCACGCGAGGTTCAGCCTATTCAATCCATTCGATAAGCCAGAAATCACCTGGGCCGCGGTCTTTTCCATCCAACATCAGAAGGAGGGACGTGATTATGACCAGTTATGGCCCATGAATCATTGACCAAACCCAGAAAGGCAGGGTCTTTTGACCAAACCTTCATGTCGGCTCACTTTCTTATCCTCCTTGAAGCGAGATACGCAGTGGTGTCTTCCGACACTGTATGCTGCTACTGCGATTTGACGTTATACTGAAGAACAACTGCGAGTCGATTAGCTGCGAAAGTACTAAAGAGCGTGACGGAACTCCTCACGTAGTACAGGAAAATCTTTGGACCTGCCCACTAATGCATTCCACTAAACTTACTGGACAGACCCTTCTTCGCTACTTCACCAACCTTTACTGTTAAAATCGCTGCAGGCAGCTCTAGCCTAGGAAAGGCTTGATTGGCGCCAACCAAGAATTACTGAAGAGTGAAACACCGTGCCGGCCCATTTGTAGGCGCTCTCCAAGCTTACGCGACTGCGCCGTCACCAAACTCGGACACACGAAGTTCACTTTGCAAATGTCCATCTCACCTTCCTTCCGTAGGCTCTTGGAAATTCTTATACTGTCTAGATGATGGACAGTTTCCACGCGTTTTCCCCACAGCGCCGCAGTTTGTGTCAGAGGATGATCCCACCTTAACTTATATTTGCAAAGCTTTTGCAGCAGCCGGTAAGCAAAGAGGCACATGAGTGAAACCAATCCTATTGACCCTATTAGCACAAACCGGGTGATTCGCACCGGTAAAATTGAGGTAAACTCTGAAGTTTCATTCCCAGACAACGCGCAGTTGGGTTACTCATTAGCAGACAAACACTTCATGCGTAGGTAGTGCGATCGCCAACACAATGCTATGTAGTCACGCAATAGGTTTAAGTGTTACTAGCCATGCAGCTTCAAAACACAACATTTTTGTTCGCGTATGTGGGATAAAAATAAGCATTAAAAGAGGTATGAGAAAGGCTCGTTAAATGAGATAGTTCGCCGATTATCAAGCTGAATTACGTGATTGTTTCAAGTACTGAAATACTGTGATGCTTTTACTCGAATTGCAGTGTTGTCACCTGGTGAAGTATCGCATCCGACGGCTGTCTTGTGTGTAAATGGTAAACGTCCACGAAAAATCGAACATTTTGGCAAAAGAATGAACCACTGAACGTTAGTTGTATAACTACGTGTTTACTGTGCCCGCATTATCATGCAAAAATTGTTCCTCTCCGTTCGATTTCCCAAAATCGCACAGCTATCACGCCAAATGACGTTGTTATCAATTCCATTTCAGGTAATGTATGACCAAGGAAAGTAAATGCTCGGTAATGAAGACTTTTCCGAAAAGCTGAGGGCGTCGTACAGATCAAAAATACAGTTTTATCTACAGGCTAGTAAGTTATTTGCTTTTCTTTGTATTATCTTGATGACTCCATGAAGTGAGAAAACACTGAAGTGATAGGAAATCTTGAACAGCTTGCCCAACGAGCATCCATTTTTCGGTTTTTCCTCAGTTTTAGGCAGCTACCACCTGCGAGAAGATGAGCCGGTTTTATGCGTGTCCCGAATGAAAGCAAACTCGTTACGAAGGGTTTTAGGAATTCGGTGCGAATTTGCGTCTCGGCTTAACTCTGCCTTTTGTTCGAGGCAGCATCTTTAGCCTGTGCAAAGCCACGTGCTACCTGTCGGGCAAATGGAATGCTTTATGTTGACAGTCGATGACCGTACGAACGGTTTGTACGCCTTTTGGATGTTGGCCTACCAATCCTGAATGCCCAAGGCATCCCAGTGATCTTGATACATGGTTGCCGGCTACTTTCCAAGAGCTCGTTCGCCATTCGGTAGAAGCCACCTAGACCCAGGGGTCCACGCAACCCTGTTGACTAAACGGATTTCTTTGGTAGCCGCTAAACCCCGGCAGGCCCCATTCGCCTATGCAGAAGTATCCGCCTTCACATGCTGAGCTCCGTCCAGCCGCGGTTTTTAGACATCGGCTACCCTCAATATTGTTTGGCCCGCCTGTCGAGCTGTTTTCCGGGGTGTGGCCCCTGATGCACGCCACAGCTTTGTGGAGCTACAGGTGAGAGTTGGGCAAGTGATGGAGACCAAAGAGTTACAAGATACCCGCGGAGCACGACAGTCTACGAACTCAGAGGTGTCACTCCTCTCCGATACCCCCATAGACCCAACCCCTAACTGGGCTCGAGTTGGGCCAACGTTGGGCTACACCGTTAAAAACGTTGTGCAGCGCTACCTGCGCCCAAGTGAGAGCGCGTCGGGCTACGCCCAAAGTTCAAAAAAACTGCTGAAAATGGTACCTCTTCTTTTCTTCATCCATCTTAACTGCCCGTCTCTTAGTTCATTACTCCATCACCCATCCTCTCGACCGAATCCACTAATTTGTCACTGATTAGAAAAACAGTTTGTAAAGATCACGAAATTTATGATAAAAGTAGTATACTAAATGTTTGTACAAGTTTGCAATAATAGGATTGTTTCACTTAGAATTTATGGAAGGTGTTCATCGTCCCTGTAGTACGTGGTCACCAGAGCTGAAATATCAAGAGGTGGAAAAATGAGACAATCGCACTCAAGGAAGCGATGAACAACAAAACATTTCTGGCATTTAAATTTCAAAAACAGTGACAGAAAACTGTTTTCAACGAAACGGGTTGTTATTTGATAATGAATGCATCAAAATAACTGCACTGAATGAAATAGGAAAATATCAGGTAAAATATGAACTTAACCAGGGGAACATGTAAAGTTGTGATTTATGATAAACTGTTAATAATCTTCAGAATGCATGAAGAGGTTTTAGTTGCACTAAATGAAAAAACACGTGTCCAAAGTAAAAAGCGGCTTGAGATTTATTTCGGAAGGAATGATAATCCACTTATCTGCGTTCTCTTTTTTACACAAAGTGAATTACAGCATAAGAGATAGACCCCACTGTGATGAACAGGCTGTTAGCAGCCATATTTGTGTCCGGCTAATGTAAGTGTGGGATCCTTTTGATGCACTTACTGGGCCTTTGGGCTCATGGAGTTTTCTGTTTCAGTATTTTGCAGATCGAAAACGAGCAACCTCCACGGAGTGCACTGATCCTTGCATACTACTCCATAATCAGAAGACATACCGTAAAAGTGGGTTGAGGGGGAACTTCCACATGAGAACCAGTTCATTTATCTTGCCTTTGAAGGGAGAAAGGTTGTAAGTGGGTGGGAAGACAGCAAGGGGAAGTGTCTCATAAATCAACGGTCCAGGGGAAAAGGATTGAAAGATGGAAGAGCGGCATCCAGTGACAGCTTCCTGATAAGGATGACTAGTTGCCTGAGTAAGCAAAGGTCGGGAAACAGTTTGGGGAAGAGGAACCGCCGAAGTAGGCTCAGAAGAACAAAACACAAAATTATCTGTAGAAAAGAGACAACCGAGCAACAGCTCGACGATGGGCTATTGACTTCAGGTTGGGGGTTGAAGGGATTCGTCGATCAGCCGGATGACCTTAAGTTGAACTAGAAGAGGGAGAGAAAGAGAAGTAGATGAATCTTCACCCCACACGTGACTGCAGTATTCAAGTACTAGGTGGATTTGAGCTTTGTACAGCTGAAGATGAGCTGGTGTGAAAACGCCTCTGGCGAAAAACAGAACGTTAATTTTGCGTGCAGTACGAAAGGCGAGCTGAGATATGGAAGCAGACCGACATAGAGAGGAAGTTACAGGTAAACCAAGAAGAAAAGTCGAATCTGTGGCATGCGACACAGTTGACTCAAAAGACATGAGAGGAAAATGAGTGATTTCTCAAGAAAATCGAGTGGACAGAAGTTTTGGAAGCAATAAAAGCAACATGGTTGTGGGGTCCTCTTGAGGAGATATGTTCGACATCGGACTCTAAAAATACGCTGGTTGCACTGCGGTCTCGGTCGTTGTTGGTGCTGGCATGGCGAGGAGTGCGATAAGAAACGGAAGAATGAAGGGTGACATTTTAGTGCTCCGGATACCAGGTAATACCTAGGTCCCAAGAATGGCCTATAGAACGGGCAACAAGCCAAAAGTTCCGATGCGTGCCAAAAGGCGGTGAAAGTCGTGGAATAGGTCATGGAAGCTTGGCACTGAAACAATGTCTTTCACGTTTGTGTTTGGGAGCGACACCTGATGCCATACTAGCCAAGTGAGCTAAACATTCAACCATCAGCAAGCAGATCAGTCAAAAATGAGTTTTTATTTGGCGGAAACCAATTATCCTAACTACAAGCAGACAAACGACACACGGCCATGTGACATCGAAAAACATACAAACTGCTTAGAGCTAATTGGTTGTTTGTCTACGGTAATTTTTGGTCATGAATTTGCACATTCAAACTCAGTCATCTCTAGAGGCGACAACAACTTCCCCCTCTGAAAGGAAACTGTCAAAGTGACCCCTCGACCTAATTGAGGGTGCACCGCGCGCGTCTCCATTAACATCACAAGCTTCACGTGCCACTGTTGTCTAGGGGACTATGTTACGATGCCACAAGCCGCTCGTAAAGCCCTTGGAGAATTTACAAAATGCGCACGGGCCAAGAGGTCACCTACGAAGCCCTCACCTTCCCTTAAAGCATCTAGCCCGTTCGCAACATCACTTCTCGATCCGTCTATTTAGTTGTCTTTTACGCGGATCAACAGTGAACTAAAACAAAGGAGACTGAAGACCAAAGCGATGTGCAATGCTTTGTTGGCGTTGTGTTTCAATGTACTGGTTTAATTCATCGAAATGTCCCAAAAACCTCGGTATAGATGGCTCTGTTTTATTCCCTTGAAATGGGTAAAAGAAGGACAGTTATCGAAAAATCATAAATAAGAAGATAGAAATGGGCATCGTAATACATAGTTTGGGTTAGCGAAAAAATCACCAAAGCATATCACGTACTTCAAACGATTGGCACAAACCGCTCGAGAACCTTCAAGAAACCGTCCAGGAAGCTGGCCTGAATCTACTCGGAAACCGCTCAAAACCGGCCGAAAACCGATCGGTTATGGAGCAGTTCTTGGCCTTGACTGCATCTTGCGTCTTGAACTGCCGGGGATCTGGAATATAGACCACTGGACCGTGGGAGAAGTCCAGCATTGCTGCAGTGCGTTCAGCCTGAGTTGCACGAAAGATTCCATTATGAGAAGTTTGTCAGACATCAAACGAAGTTGCAGATTATTCCTACGTGGGTTGGAGTAAAGCAGTCGTTGGGCACTGATGGATTTTTCGCTAATCCTTCTATGGCTTATAAGGCCCTTAACCGCATGGGGACTTTGTTACCACTTACGACTTTGAAGTTGCTGAATACTAGGTAAAAATTGTTTGTGTTGGTCAAATGTTGGTAAGTTTCCTTCAGGTCATTGGTCGACCAGCTCCTGACATTTGATTAGTGCAGTAGTCATATATAAACTGACGCTCATACACCGCAGTCCACTTTCACGGTGTGGCTTGTGCGGTTCAGTTGCCGAAGTGTCTGTCGGTCTGTGGGCGATTCAGCCGGGGTTCGGCCAGTGGTGCCCGGTTTGGAAGCATTCAGCTACCGAATTCACGACGGGCTCGGGTTTCCACACTTGCATTCCACGGATCACTGAGTTGGCCGGAAAACGAATTCATCAAATACCGTTCCTGTAAGCGTTTGGCCCATTTGCAGAGCGACTTATGGAGAACTACTTGTGCGTGCCATCTCTGGCCGGAAGATGGACGATCAAAGATGGGAGAATGCGAAACCGGCCTCAGCAGGCCACTAATTTGTGAATAATACCGAGAGCTGTTATCTTACCCCACTGAAAACTTTGGTACTTGAGTCTTCTTTCACATGTGCAACAACGGGGCGTTGTGATATAAAGGTTAATGGACGTAGTCGGTCTGGCATGTTTAATCTCATAACGGTTGGTGGAGTGCACAAGGGAGAACGAGGGAGGGTCTGGCAGAACGGTAGGCAATGAGGCGTAGGCATGCAATCAATGAGCCTAATGGGCCTAGGCTGATACCAAATGAATAGGTACTACAAGCCGGCGATGCCGACATGGGTGAAGAAATAAAATATTGGCGGTCGTCGGCAGAGTAAAGTGGTTAGGACGATAGTGGCGCGTAATGAGGGGTAACACAGTGAGAATCGGTAGGAGCAAGGACAGAATGAGTAGGTGTGCATACCATAGAAGGACGAAAAAATGGATGTGATAAGAGCGATAGGTGGGTGTACAGTGTCGAACAAGGATGGTTGGAGCACGCGGTCTGCAGCTGACAGCATTAGAGGGTGCGATCCGCAACCGGTGCTATTGGGTGGGACTGGCCGTGCGCTGGACACCCAACCTGGAAAACACTTTGAGGTGAACACAGGGGGTGTGATCCACCAACCTAATTGCGCTCGCACATCATTGCGGACGACCTGCACGCCCGATGTGCGCCGGCCAAAGCGGTGGATCTGGCCGCGCCCCGCACCGTTGGGAATTTGCACCAATGTTTATTAGTGGTTATGCATTTGGGGCGTAGTTCAACTGTGAAAGTATGAGATATAAGTTCGGCTATCGGATGGTCAGGTTGCGAGGGTTTCCAGAGGACGGAGCCAGCGGCTAATAATCGACCAAACAGCGGCGTTATCCAGGCGCGTATACCAACGTAGAGGGTGAAATGCACGTAAGGAGGGAACTGGAAAAGGAGAGCAGATAAATAGATCAGTCAGGGGTGCCCCTGCTGTGGATCAACGGTTAATGGAGGCAAATAAAAACCAGTAAAGGACGAGGCATAAGAGTGATAGAAACTACGGGGGTAGGTGGAAGCAAAGTGGTCGAAATTAGTGGCATTTCAATTTGTTTGATTCATTAAGGAAATAGCCGTAGGTAGTCTAACTTTGAGAACTCAGTCAGATAGATGAAACTGCCAATCGTTGATTGTGCCCTTAATTGAAGGGAACAAGGTCGGCGAAGGAGTTGGTCCTAGAAGTCGAGGCCCCTCTCGTAAGCTACATCTCCTGCCATGCTCATATTAGATAACTGGAGTGCACGGGTGATGCTGTGATATGGGATGAGTGCCGACAGAAATTGGGACTTGGGTTGTGAAGCTCGAAGGGTGATGAGCAATTTGTTCCAGACTGTGGAGTGGACAAGAAGGAAAAAACGTGACCGTATGGCCGAATTAGCTATACTAGAAGGGACAATAAAAGGCCTGTGCCGAAGTGGGTGAGGGTTTCAAGGGAGAAGCTTACTGGGTCAAAGGAAAAAGACCGGTTATGGAGCAGGTTATACAAGAGGACCAAGTTTAGTCTTAAGCGGTGGAGCCAGAGTGGGCCAGGATTCAGATTTTGGCATCGCTCTCTATAGCTTAAAGACGTGGACCAACCGAGTGGTTGTTTGGTGAAACGCCTTTACATGCTTTTAATCGCATTTGTGTCAAATTTCATCATGTTAGAAAATATTATTGGGCAGTATTCAAGCAAAGACCTGAGGTGGGATTTGTAGATGCTGATGATACTGTCCCGTAGACGAAAGCAGCGGAACAGTAGGGCCACATTTCTTCTAGCCTTGGCAACTTCGATGGCGGCTTGCTAAGAAAAGTTGAAGGAGCGGGAATAGTTGAGGCCCAAATCGCGGATGGTAGTTCGACTGGCTATTGGGGACCCACCAAGAGTTAAGGGTCCAGGGGGCAATTGGAACTTGTAGGTTAGGACCTCGCACTTATCAGTGGAAAAGCTCATCCCCCGGGTGTGGCACCAGCGGTCAAGTGCAGCGGAGTCAGCGGAAATGTTGCAAAGAGTAGGGATAGCTTCATTAGAATAGGAAGAGTAAACTATTTTTATATCGTCTGCAAACAAGAATGGCGTGCCGTGGTGTACTAGATCCAATGCGTCATTAATGTACATCAGAAATAGGAGAGGACCCAGTACGCTTCGCTGTATACCGCCACTTGTAACAGGTTTCGGTTTAGAAGTATGTCCGTTGGTGAGGACCACTTGCGAACGATGAGCGAGAGAAGATTTCAGTCAAGAAAGCAGCGGGTCAGCGATGCCGAATGAACGCAATTTGAAGATAAGATGCAGGTGTGGAACACGGTCGAAAGCCTTCGACAGATCTAGGTAGACGATTCCTATTGCCTGCCCGCTATCAACAGCATTAGTTACGAGGTTGAGGAAGTCAAACTGACATGTGGTACATGATTGCGATTTGAGAAACCCGTGCTGCCTATCGCTTAGAAGGTTTGAAACGAGAAGATTGGTGGTAATGCCGTCTTTGATAAACATTTCCATTATTCCGGAGACGATAGGGGTATGGTTGATGGGACGGTAATTAACGAGTTTGTGGACAGATACTTTTGTGTGTCGTGGAATTATGACTGAACGCCTCCAGTTCGACGGTATCAAACTAAATTTGAATGACAAGGTGAATAGGTTCAGTAATAAAAGTGGAAGGTCCGATCCATCGTTGATGATTGCAGCTGGGGGCAACCCATCTAGTCCAGGATGGGCAGATGCTTTTTAGCGTGAAATTAGCCTGGAAATAAGGTTTACCCCAAAGGTTAGGGTAAATAGGGAAGAGCTGGTAATAGCCAGAGGATTCGGGGGTGCTGTGTCTGAGGCGGGGGCCATGGAATTGGCGAAGTAATGGTTGAAGGCCTCAGCGATATCAGAAGGGGAGGTGGCCGAAGTTTTATTCTGTAACACAACATATTGGATCATAGTATCTTTTGCTTAATTCCTAGATTTGTGTAGGAGTGAGAGTTTCAACTATTTATTGGGACGCCTTAGGGCTTTGGCTTCTTCGTAGCGGAGCTGTTTTTCCTTTAGGTCCCGGATAATATCAGTAAGACGCGTTAGTCTCATGAGAAGAGAGAAGTCGTAGTTTTGGAGGTAAAGTCTTTGCATCCTAAGGTACTTTCTTTGGAGGGGGGCAAGTTTGGACTTTCTAAGGGAGGAGTTTTGGGATATCGGGCTGATTTTCAGGAGGCAGTTTCCCATGTTAACTTGAAAGTGATCAGCCGCTTGTTGGGGGTCTGCCGTTAGGAAAAAACTGCTCCAATCTTGGTTACGGATGAGATTTGGCAGAGGGTTCCAATATAAACGGACGGAGTTGTTGACTGGGGTCAGATAGTCTGATGGATAAGGATGGAATGAAAGATTACCGGCCACTCTCTTATGGTCGCTACCCGGAAATGTATTCAGAACGGAAACCAAAAAGTGGGAAACGCTGTGGGTGATTATAAAATTTAGGATGTTGGCGTTTCTAGTAGGGGTTTTAACATGTTGCACCCAGCCCCTAATGTGATAATGGGACACAAAGTCTGTTAGGTTGGGCGGTTCCGTGAGGTTTCTCCAGGATATTTTAGGCCAGTTAAAATCACCGACTATGATTTTCGCTGCCAAAGGTAGTAGTGAGATGTAATCAAAAGCTTCAATTAAGGGAGTTAAGTCTGCAATAGTAGATGAGGGCGGGCGATAGACACAACCAATGTACATGACTACAGTTGAGAACCGAATTGTGAGCCATAGAAAATCCGGAATTGAGTCGAGTGTGGCATGTCTGATGGGGACTACTGAAAGGACGTGCTGTACGTACACAAGGCACCCACCTCCGCGTCTGTCGATCCTATATACCCTAAAAACCTTGTACTCTTCAAGCATAATTTCGCTTGTGCTTGTGTGTTCGGAGAGCCAGGTTTCAGTTATAAAGATGATGTCAGGACTGGAGGTTATGACATAATTTTTTGTGATTAAGCTTATTTAAGATGGATCGCGAGTTAAATAAGATGAATGATAATCCGCTCTTGCGGGAGTGAGTGTCAGGGTTAGGTAACATATGGCAGTTGTTGGTCGGAGGAAGTGCACCGTGAGGGGCGTGAGTTGGAGGTATTACCGAAGAGGAGGAAAAGCGACCGTTGGATGCCTCCTCGATAGTTTCGAAAGAATCAGCCGCGGACGAGCCGGAAATAATCAATTTGGGGTTATTACGAGGTAAAAGAGAAGACCTTAGACGAAATAGTCCTGCTACTTGTCCTGATTCGTTGGGATCGCTCGATGCTCCAGTGCAGTGACAGAATACGTGGCTATGGAAGGTATTGGCTTTCCCACGTGACAACCTTGGTACTGGTTGGTGTTGTGTGGTAAGAGCAGTCCTCAGAGGGTAAGGACTAAAAAGTTTGGGGTGGCTTCGCCGCCCATCAATGCGGCTTGCCTGGGCGGGGAAAGATAGGAATCGGCGGTTGGTAGAGGGGGTATGTAGAGGTTATTTTTGAAGAAGGTAGTGGTAAGACACAGTGTTATGTAGTTGGCCTGCGGAGTTCGGTGTGCTAACGAAGGTATGAACGACTGGCAAGGTGCCGGTATTGGAAAGTGGTTCATTAGGGCTGGAAGAGATGAAAGGTTGTGGGACTATGTGCAACAGGGTGGGGAACATTTACTCAAACGGGGTTTGTTGATGTATTCTGCGCGTAAAACGACTGTGGTGGGGCAAAACGAAAATGTTGGTATGGTAAAGGAACTAACGGGGTGAACGGTGGATGCACGGAAAAATTAGGAAGTGATGAGCTATGCAGATGCAGCTTTGAATAATAGCTGTGAGGCGCTTTGCGAGCATCCCCCGTATAAATGCGCTTAGAGCTGGGATTTCGCTGGGAGGAATTACGGTTTAAGAAACTATCTATTTTGGGAACAGAAACTGTAGGTCCCGGCATTAGTGGCATCTAACTGGGGTATCAGTTCGCTTCTAGTCTTTGCATGACCTTCGGGATGTAGCCTGGTGATATAAGGCGGTCGTTGCCTAATGAACTAAATGTTAAGACCTTCAGTAGAAATGGAGTGTGGGTTGCCGAATTCTGGATTTGCAGCCATGTGTTACCGTTGGTATCGACACTCTGCATTGGGGGCTGAGTGTAGATCTGTAGCGGTTGCCATCTTCGTTCATACTTTTACCACGTTTATTGTTTAACTGAACGCTGACTGCCAAGCGCGGTGGCCATTTGACCGTTGCTCTTGCGCACGCTCCCACGCACGCTCCCAAATACACGCTAACCACTATCTCTCCCGATCGCCTTCTCGCTCTCACGGGTCGTGGAGAATACTGTTCTGGTTAACATATTTTTCCAGTGCCGCACATTAGAGTAACGTGCAGGTGGTCCACGCAGTACAAAGGACCGAAGCACGCGTTTACTAAGGAAACCGCGAAGTAAGGTCTAATCAACCTTACAATTGGTGAGCCCGACGTGATACTCAGGTCACGTGAGTTTCCTTGTTTTCTACCGTTGAAGGTCCCGTCTGCGTACGTTTTTGTGTTTTATTGTTTCCCTAACTGTTGATTTTTTTGGTCGGTTTACCAAATAATTCTTCTTTTGTCCACACATATTTTTGGTGTCTAGTTCGTCGTGATTTTTGTTCTTTTCTCGCGAAGATTATAGTGCCCCATTGATCGTTGGTTTCTTTTCCCGTCTGTGTTCGATAAAGCAATCGCTATGTCTACTGAACGGAAACCCTGCTCAGACCCCACCTTTGGGGCGATCACGCTGCACATACCGGCATTCACACCTGCTGATCCAGAACTCTGGTTCACGCTGGTCGAGTTGGAATTCGAAAACTGCCGTATAACCAGCGACGCCAGCCGTTTCAGGTGGGTAGCAGGCCGCCTCTTGCCAGAGGTCACAATGCAAGTAAGAGATGTAATAATCTCTTCTCGAAGCTATGAGGCTTTAAAGGAGGCTGTCATTGCCCGCACGACCCCAACGCAAGACCAACGTATGCAACAACTTCAAAACGTTGAGCTTGGAAGTAGGAAGCCCTCCGAACTGCTGCGTGAGATGTAGCGCTTGACAGGACCGACAATAGGCGAGGACCCGCTCTTAAGGGAACTTTGGCTGCAGCGTTTGCCGCATATCATTCCAGTTTTACTAAGTGCCATGCGCAAATGCTCGCTAGAGGAAACTGCAGCGATAGCTGATGACATTATGTCACGATACAACCCCGCTGTAGCTGGAGTAACCAGGCCCTCCGTCACAACGGTGCCTGCCTTGCCAACATCTAACGACCTCGCGTCAGTTTTGTCAAGAATTGACGCGAGCCTGCAACGCCTAGCAGTTAGAAGTGGGTCACAGGAGCGGCACCGCGCACGCTCACCTAGGCTCCATAGTTCGTCATTGCTACGACGTTTCGTCGGTTCTTCAAAAGAAGGGTATTGTAAATACCACAGTCGCTTTGGTGAGGGAGCCAAACGATGCGAACCAGGGTGTACGTTTCCCGGTGCTCATCAGGGAAACTAAACCCCCGGCCCGTGGTGGCGACCCACGAAGCCCAGTATCACACCAATAGTCGTCTTTTGAACGTAAGGGACATCATTTCAAACAACCTATTCCTTGTAGATACCGGTGCCGAAGTGAGCGTCCTCCCCCGAGCGAAAGACGACAATAGCACACCGCAGGCCCAAACACTACGCGCTGTCAATGGCACGGCCATCCCAACGTTTGGCCAGCGGTCGCTCACCTTAAACTTGGGTTTAAAGCGTAATTTTCGTTGGGTATTCATCATCGCCGACGTCCCGTACCCAATTCTGGGCATTGACTTCCTGCAGCACTTTGACTTGTTAGTTGATGCACGGCGCCGCAGAGTGGTGGATCGTCAGACCACTCTCGCTGTTGCGGGCCATAGTTCGCGAGTGAATCACGTCACGCCTTTTTACGTTCAACCACCGGCACACCAACCTTTAAGCAAACTCATCGCCGCCTACCCGGCCATGTTTCGGCAGGCCGGGCCTCTCCCAGCAGTGACGACCAGTGTCACTCACCATATCGATACCAGGGACCCCCAGTGTTCAGTAGGCCGCGTCGGTTAGCACCAGACAAGCTTCGTGTTGCACAGGCCGCATTCGAACATATGCTAGAGCTGGGTATAATACGCCCTTCTAGTAGCCTTTGGGCTTCCCCACTTCATATGGTTCCTAAGTCTAGTGGCAACTGGCGACCCTGTGGTGATTACAGAGCGCTTAACAAAGTCACCGTCCCGGACCGATACCCGATTCTCCATAAAGGGTATCTTACTTCGTCTTTATCAGGTTGCTCCGTCTTCAGCCGTATCGATTTAGTTCGTGCGTACAACCGGATCCCGGTAGCAGAGGCCGATATCCCTAAAACTGCCGTCACTACACCTTTCGGGCTGTTCGAGTTTCTGCGAATGCCGTTTGGACTCAGCAATGCAGCCCAGACCTTTCAACGGTTCATGCACGAGGCAACTCGTGGTTTGGAAAATGTCCACGTATACCTGGATGATATTTTGGTGGCGAGTTCTTCAGAGCAAGAGCACGCTAAACACTTACGAGCACTTTTCGAACGCCTTAGCCAGCACGGCGTTACGATCAATATTGCGAAATGCGAATTAGGCCGGTCTGACATCACTTTCATAGGACATTTTATTTCATCCGCGGGTATTCGCCCTCTGTCAGATAAAGTTTCCGCTATTCGCGACCACCCTTAACCCCAATCTTTTCGCCAGTTGCGTCAGTTTGCCGGCCTGGTGAATTTCTACCGCCGATTTATTCCTCACTGTGCGGAAATGATGCAACCCTCACCGACCTGTTGCGCGGAGGTAAGTGGAAGTTCGTGTTTCCCGACACGGCACAAGCCGCATTTGCCTTGGTCACAGATGCTGTCGCCAACACAGCACTCGTTAAACACCCCGACCCTTTGGCTCCTATTTCGGTAGTGACGGATGCCTCGGACACATCGGTTGGAGCATTACTGCAACAGTTCGTAGATGACTCTTGGCAACCTTTAGCATTCTTCTTCAAGCGCCTACAACCCGCGGAATCAAGGTACAGCACGTTCGGTAGAGAGTTATTGACCATCTACTTGGGAATCCGTCATTTTCGACATGCACTCGAAGGCCGTCCGTTCACAGTGTTTACAGACCACAAGCCTTTGGTTTACGCACTGAAGTCAGCTTCCGATCGATACTCACCACGCGAGATTCGCCACTGAGACTTTGTCTCACAGTTTACTGTGGACATACGACACGTCTCTGGGGTACTTAATCCCGTCGCAGACGCCTTATCGCGCGTATATCAACTAAGTCTGTCACTGACGCCTGATATCAACTTGGACGAAATGGCACAGGCCCAAACTATGGACCCCGACATCGAACAACTTCGGCAAAACGGTTCTTTGAGTTTAACCACAGTGCCTATCCCAGCTTCCCAGAATACCATTGTGTGCGATGTGTCGCAAGGTCGCCCTAGGCCAGTAGTTCCTGCTGCCCACCGTTATCCTACGTTCCTGACACTCCATAATCTGGCTCATCCGGGTGTGACTGCCTCGGTGAAACTGATAGCTGAGCGTTTTGTTTGGCACAATGTCAAACGAGATGCCCGTCAATGGGCTCGTGCTTGTCTGCACTGTCAACGTGTTAAGACCCATAGGCACACTAAGGCGGCGCTAGCCAGGTTCCCAGAACCTGAAACACGTTTCCATCATGTGCACGTCGACCTCGTAGGACCAATTCCACCTTCGCTTGGGTACGTTTAAATACTCACATGCGTGGATCGTTTTACTCGCTGGCCGCAGGCCATCCCTATCCCTCGTCCCACCTCGGAAGAGGCCGCGAAAGCTTTTCTGACCGGTTGGGTTAGTCATTTCGGTTGCCCGGCAATAGTGACCACCGATCACGGTCCACACATTGACGGCGCTTTCGGCAGCCTACTCGCTACGTTCGGTTGCCAACACGTTAAGACGACAGCTTACCACCCTCAGGCCAATGGTATGGTTGAGCGTTTCCACCGGCAATTAAAAGCCGCCCTTCGAGCAAACGGTAACCCTCTTTGGAGTGAAACACTACCACTAGCACTCTTAAGCCTGCGTAGTACCGTTAAGGAGGAATTATGCACAACACCGGCCGTACTAGTATATGGCTGTACACTTCGTCTGCCTCGGGAGTTGGTAGCCCCCTCACCAACCGTGACTTTCGACTACGGTGACTATGCTCAGCGCCTTACGCTGCACATGCGAGTGCTCAAGGCCAGTCCGCCGCGTGAACAACAGTCTACAAGTTATGTCCCAACTGCGTTAAGAACCGCTACTCATGTATTCCTTCGCGTCGATGGCGTTCGATCACCACTACAAGCGCCATACACTGGCCCGTTTCGGGTGATAAAACGTAGGGCAAAAACATTTGTCATAGATATCAACGGACGACACGACACCGTATCTATCGACCGTCTCAAGCCTGCCGTCATTGAGTGCAGGCTGCTCAGCCAATTTACACCCACTCAAGTCGCTCAGTCACCTGCATCGAGCGAGTTACCACTCGAACCACCCCCAATTACGCCTAGTGAGGACTCGGCAGCTAGTCCATCAGATTCTCCAACCGTACCCGCAACGCGAAGTAGCCGTCGCGGTCGCCAACTACGAAATCCCGTCCGCTTCGCCGATTTCGTGACGATTTTTACAACCGACTGTTAGCAATAAGTTGGGAAGTTCGCCATGGATTTACCAAACAACAGACCCGTGAAATTACAATCGGTAGTTATGATTTCATTTTCTTCTGGTCTCCTAGTGACTCCAACAACACCGAACATCGTTCGTGTGTCGTTATTACGGTCCAACATCCGCCGGCGCCCTCAGGCGCTATTTTGTTCCAGTTTACCTTGCCCTCTCTCAGACGGATCTACACAATCACATTGGCTTCATCCGTAGCCTGGCTGACTCCCGTGCACGTTCAAAGAGCCAACCGCTCACTGGACAACGGGACGATTGGTCAGCCTGGCACTGGAGACGGCAACTGGACGCCTTTTTGGATGGACCTGACGAGGCGTTTTCCGGCTTGCATTCGTACGAGACCCGTGGGCGCCAAAACACAGTTGGACCTACGCACATCGGACCTCGAGAGTGCAGGTACCGGTAAACTCATCAGCAGTGGTTCGACGTCACCAACAATATAACGGACAAGCTATGAGGAGTTCCTGGACAACCAATAATTCCGGCTTACCATCACGATCGAAGCCCAACTCCGTCGGACTTCTAGGAGGAGGCCCCTGTAGCGGTTGCCATCTTCGTTCATACTTTTACCACGTTTATTGTTTAACTGAACGCTGACTGCCAAGCGCGGTGGCCATTTGACCGTTGCTCTTGCGCACGCTCCCACGCACGCTCCCAAATACACGCTAACCACTATCTCTCCCGATCGCCTTCTCGCTCTCACGGGTCGTGGAGAATACTGTTCTGGTTAACATATTTTTCCAGTGCCGCACATTAGAGTAACGTGCAGGTGGTCCACGCAGTACAAAGGACCGAAGCACGCGTTTACTAAGGAAACCGCGAAGTAAGGTCTAATCAACCTTACAGATCGGTACCAACTTTCGGCCCATGGGTGATGAGTTAGATTGCAACAGTGAGGTTTTGTCCTTAGGTACGCCACTTCTTGGCAGCTTGTTTACGGGAGTATGCTCTGAAGGATGACGGGTTTGATTCGAGCGAGAATGGCCTGGCAATGGTGTGGTGCGGTCCGGCGGATGGGTTTTAGTCGTGTTTATGTGGTGTGGACGAGAACGACCATACGTTGATTTATGTGTCGCCTTGAGAGAGCGATGTTCGTTACTGAGACGGAGAATGGCGTGGTGATTGGGAGAAGTACGGCTACGCGTGACAAAATCTTACTGGCCGGTTTGCTTCTTTTGGAATTGCGCATTGTGACTAGTTTTATTGAAAATTTAGCGACTGCAGAAAGCCTAGATACAGAACGGAGCTGAAATTCTATAATTAGTCACCTAGGATGTTTGAAAACAGGGTTGACCAGGTGGCTTCACTGTTTGGACGAAGGGGGTTAGAGTTTTAGCCAAGCAAGAAACCATAACTAAAAGTATTGATTTAGCAAACAGTCGCTAATTTTTTTATAGATGGGGTCGCGAGGGGTGATTTGTGGCAGGCATAGATCTAGATTTCCTAGTAAAGGGTTGTGCTGATTTTTCGCTGCAATACGTTATGGGCCCCCAGCGGTGTGTCGCAGTTATTGCCATGGATAATTTAATGCTTCAGGGTAGATAACTTTTACTACTAGGTGCTAAGTAAAAGCAGGTCTAAACGATGGAAGAAGGAAAAAACGAGACAACCTGATATATACATCAGGTTGATCTTGACCTTGGTTTACGCACTTGTTATACACTTTTCCGCTCAAAACTATTGTCGGTAAAGAGTTCCAGTTGAAATTCCAACTAGAAAATGTATCTGAAAAGGTAAAATATCAATATTAATTTTGCGAAGCAGCTGGAAAGGAATACCTCCCATATACGCTATACCTAGACTACAACTTCGTGGACATAAATCTACGGTTAACATTGTTAATTAACCCCCCACAGGTGCAACATATACTTTGTTGTTACATAATGCTCAGCAGGGGCATGAATTTCCTGAGTGCAAAAATCCATAGTAACTGACGGGTTTCAATGCACAACGCACGTTGCACAATACACCTATTGTGCGACGAAATTTTAGTGTAAAATTGGCAGATCAATTCATCGTTTTTTCAAAAATGGCTCCTCTTCAGTGGGAGTGCAACTTCAAAAGACATGTTGGACGGGGACATTTTGGAGGATACCACATCAAAAAGTGAGATTTTATGGCTGCGCGCGGCCTTACCGCACAGGGCAGTGGGGAAACAACGGGAAAGCGGCCTAGTGGATCCACTGTATGTCCACTTAACTTCACTTAAGTTCAGTTCAGTTTGCACAGGACAGGTAATGGCCACGGCCAATCGAGCGTCCAGAATTCCTTCAATGGTATGCACACCAGTTATGCACCCACCACCGCAGAATGTATTCCGTAGAATCCCCGCAAAAATGACAGGGAAACGGAAAACATCATCGCACACCAACTGCGAGCGATATTTTGCATCATAAGCGTTCACTGAGGCAGTACGCAGCGAGTGAAAAAGTCGAATAAAACACTCCAGAAGGACCATTGCTCCCCGTCATCCGTCTAGTTAACATACTCAAAGCTCACTACGAGGAAATATCTCGTACCACTTGCGATCTAAAGCACCTTTGAAGGATTGAACGGTCTGAAGATTTATCATTCCATCAGGCAGACCGTTCCAACTGTTCACTGCCCTGTTGCTGAAGAAGTTCTACCTAGCCATCAACCTACCTCGGGCTTTTATCAACTTCTTTTCATGTCCTCTTTTTCTAGAATCCGAAGCCACTTGGAACAGACTATCTGGTCTAAGGTTAGAAAATCCCTTCAACACCGTGAACGTTTCTATAAGATCCCCTCGACGTCTTCTCCTTTCCAACGAGAAGAGATTACGATCACACAGCCTCTGCTCGCACCTCTCACCCCTCTACTATTCGACCATTCGTGTGGCAAGAAATCGGAATTTCTCTGGGCAGGCGGCGTCCTTTTTGTAGAAGGGTGGCCAAGCCTCACGCTACCTTCTGAGTGAGATCTTACCGTAGCCATGTGAATAGGTACGAATATCTCCGGCTGCTGGCAGGACGAAGCTGACCGCAGTCTCAAGGGCTCACCACGAGCTTTTTATGCAGCGGCGTTGCACTGCTCTGACCATTTGAAGTCACTGTCCATGACGACCCCAAGGTCTTTTACCCTACTGACCGCTTCTATGGTGAACAGCCCTTGATCATGGGCGACAGCTAAGATCTCTTTTGACCTTGAGGCAAGTGGCGTTTTCAGCTTTCAGGGGTAAGTCCCATTTGTATGCCCAGTTCAGGGTGGTACTTTTTCCCCGCCCAGGTCAACCCTACCCTCGTATCCAACAATCTTCACATCGTCCGCAAAAATAAAGCTAGGTGATAGAAGAGCGGACGCTGGGTCGGTAATGAACAACAAGAATAGGACCGAGCCTAGGATGGATCTCTGGGGTACAACACTGGTGGCATTCACCAAACTGGAGCATCTGTCCCCTACTTTGACGAAAAGTGTCCTGTGGGAGTGGAATTCAGCCAGCCATCTATATACTGGCCCAACTATGCCGAAAATCTCCATTTTGCATAGCAAAAGCCGATGGTTAGCGGGATCGAACGCCTTGCCAAAGTCGAGGTAGCATACCTCACTTGCTTACCTTCGTCCAGCCGTCGAGCTACTTCATCTAAAAAGCACAGGAGGTTGGTCAGACAGGATATATTTTTCAGGAATCCATGCTGGGCCGGACTTAGCATGGAGGGCTCCAGTAAGTGCTGGCAGATGTGGGCACGGATGATCTTCTCAAGGACTTTACACAGGATGCTAGTTAGGCCTAACGGCCTCTAGTTCTGCATAGCCGACTTAGACCCACTCTTATGTATTGCCACGACTGCCGCGACTTTCCAGTCCTGGGGCACCTTACTCATATCCAGCGTGGACCTGTACAGCCTGCATACCGATGGAGCTATGAAATCGGCCAACGGCTTGATGATAGCTGGACGGAAGCCATCTTGGCCGGCTGACCTGTGGCCGTTTAATTTCTGTAGTTACTTAAGTACGCTTTCCTCTGAGAGATTTAGCTCGTTTAACTGGGGAGCAGGATGCACCAGAGCTAGATCTACTCGTACTCCATTACCTATTCTATGTACGCTCCCAAAACATTATTCCAAGGCGTCTGCTTTGCCCTAGTCATCAGTGACAATACCATGATCCCTAGTGGACAGTGGACCCATGGCATCCTTTGTTGAGCCTTTCGGCTGCACAAAGCTGTGGAACGTTTTCCGCTGTGGTCAAAAGCGCTGGGCCAATTTGAGCTCAAATTTTCGCATGGAAGTTCTCAGAAGGCTCACAGTTTCGTTTCTCAGCTTTGTATAGCGGTTCGAGGCTAGCTGACTGCCGGAAGCTTTGAACTGGCTCCAGCTGCGGTTTCTACTTTTGATGGTCTCACCTGTCGCAGCCTTCCATCAAATGGATTTGCCCTCCCCACCCCTTAGTTTCAAGGGTGCGAACTCCACCTGTAGGACATTTAGGGATCCCTTTACTATAATAGTGGTATATTTCTGAACCGTGGTCGAGAGGCGCCAGTGTAAGTATGGTCAGAGTTTACAATATCACTGAATGAGATGGAAAATTCACAGGTTTCAAAGAGGGATTCGCACATCACAGCAACAATGGAATAAGGCTGAGGAGAGTTTAAATGAAGCAGAGCGGCAAGAGAATACACAGTGAGTACGAAATAATTTCGAGTCAACCGCGGCAATAGAAATGAATCGGCCGGATGTAGGAATGTTCTGACGGACATAGGCTTAGGACGCAGGAAATACAACATTCACAAGAATGGTGCAAGAAAATGGTCGGTAATGCATATTCATGTTCACTTAAAAGGGTAATCGGCGTTGAGACAAAGGAGGCAGGGAAGAACTCCATGAAGGTCCGTAGAGGAATACTAATTTTCATAGATTTGCGGATATGAAAAAGGAATAGTACCCCCCGAAAAGGTGGGACAATTTCCATGAGAAGTAGTGTGTTTCGTCTGGTGTAGACAGTTCCCACGTGGTGGAAAATGGATGAAATTCCAGAAAGGAATAATCAGCAATCGGAATGCCGTGCCCACGAGGAACAAAATAAGGCAAGACAAGGGTGAAAACCCTTGCAACAGACCATGTTATGCTGGAAAATTGGCGAAAACATCATTCTGTCGAGTTTCTTATGGCTTTTCTGAGTCCTTTTTGGGCTTTTGGGGCAAGGGTTGGCTGTGGTTTTTGGTCGCCGTTTTATCGTGGGAAGGAGGCGGGCATCGCCGAATCTGGACCGATCACTGTTTAATTAGGAGTCTTCGCACGGTGGCTTCGACATCGGAGGGTCTTGTGGTGAGAAGTCCTCAGTAAGCTTCAGAGTGGCATATGCAGCAATAACAGGACTTCTTGTGGGCGAAACTCGGTGGCTAAATCGTATTCGCGGTAGCCGGTCTTTGGTGCGGTTGTAGACTGGCAGAGAAAAAGATAAGCTGTCTGCACGATATATCACAGCCAGGCAACGCGCTGGCCAGGTGGTTCTGAAATTGAAAAGGGGAGGATCGCAGTCTGGGCGATGTCCCAGCTGAGATAACAGTACGGAGGTTGGAAATGAGGCACGATGGTCTTAGTAAAATGAGGAGTCGTTGGTATTGTGATTCGGTGTTCGTGAGGGCTAACTTGGCTTGCACTACTAGGCAAATTTATTGATTACCGATTCAGCCGTTCACCGGGAAGTCCTATCTTTAGGGGTAATAAAGCCGCGGAGGTGCATTTGGACTAGAGTCTGAGGGCTGCGTGAGAAAGCAGCTGAGCAACACGAAGAACTTGAATGGAAAGTTTGTATAGTAGGTCCGGGAGATATTGATGTTCTGTCTTTCTCCCCTAACCCACAGCTGGTAGAATTGCCAGACTGCAGCCCTCTCCGTTTTGTTTTCAGAACCTGTACCCTAAGGACGATTGTCGCCGTCCACTTCCCAGGAATAACGTGGACCCTCTCTTGCTGGACAGGACAAACGAGATTTACACACAACTTCATTTTCGCCCGTCTCACGATCGCTTTCCCCAAGATTCCCGCCATCGGACTTCTTGAACCTGGACTACTCGATCTCACTGCATTCATACAACTCATTTTAATCCCATATGTCATTATGCCCGTTCCGTGTTAGAACTCGCTAATACTGTTCACACACTGGCACCTTTATTGTCACTGTTCATTGCTTCATCGGTCACCAAAAAAAAAAACGTCCGGCGCTGACATATCTTTCAGTAGTCCTCCAGTGGGCAGCGAAGTAATTAGTAACTACCTGCACTCTTCATCGGTCCATCCGATCGCATCCGCAATGCTGTTGCATCGAGTGTTCGGGCTCTGTAGATCACTGCGTTCCCTTCACGATTGAACGTCTTCGATACACTTCCCATGCTGCATCGCCGCTCCGTTCCCATCATTTGTTACACCTGTCAAATTGGTCATTAAAAATGTGACACTCACCGTCTACTTGCTATACCATCACCGTTATCGAGACCTTTGATTTTCCAGATGTTGCATTCGTGTTATATTACCGAAACTGACCCCGTATGCAGCCTCTAAATCACACCACTATCTGCACCGGCCGATACATTTTATTTCTATATTCGTTGATCCACGGCCGCTT
The DNA here is from genome assembly GCA_948099385.1 of Fasciola hepatica. Taxonomy (NCBI): domain Eukaryota; kingdom Metazoa; phylum Platyhelminthes; class Trematoda; order Plagiorchiida; family Fasciolidae; genus Fasciola; species Fasciola hepatica. The sequence continues at coordinate 15,534,211 of CANUEZ040000019.1, forward strand.
CCCGCGATATACCTGTGCAGTTTTATTGATCTGTCATTTTTGCATGGTACATACCACACAGCATTCATCTATTGACGTACACTTATCTGTGGATTACTTTACCTTTCCTCTCGCAGAACTGAACACCTGTATAATGGATGTAACCACACGGTCAATATTGATTAGTCTTCCACTTCCGCTTTGACATTTCATACCAACCCTACATAAAGTTTATAACTTGCCGCACGCTCACCTGTTTTACTCCGGCCGTTCCCTGCCACCATCACTCTGGTAGTATCCCTCCCAAGAAATACGCAATTGTTTGCAACATATATGATTCCTCCAGTATACAGCCACCACTTTATATACTACCATCTTTTCAGACTGAAATATTTCCATGTTAATACTTCTTGACATGCCTGTAGTAAAGTGAATAATTCACCGAACGCTTCGACGAGATTTTTATCCATATGCCTCTCATATTCTGTAGTGCACCAAAAACATTTCCTTTCAATATGTTCGAATTTCCACTAGTGTAATTATTTCATATACCACGTATGCATGTACTCCAGACCAACTGACATCATTCGACCTTGACCTTCAAATTTGCCGGGCATTACTACAGTTTTAGTTCACTGTAACACTCTCTCTGATACTCTGCATGCACTTGTTGTACCCTTTTGTGAATTGTCATTCCGGCATCACTATAATCATCTGATCATGCATTCTAGCATGCTTCGGGCGCATCCGAAATATACAATTATTATTATTATTATTATTATTATTATATAACAAATTCCACAGTTGTGTTTTACGGGTCACGAGGAAGCAGCTGGGACACACTAAGAACCCAAATGGCAAGTTTATATGGTAGATCCAGAGAACGTATGACAAATCCTACCGTGAGGCATCTACAGGTCTAATGTTGCAGGTTTCTGTTAGGTAAAGCTGTAAACTGGAGAGTTTGCTGGATTCTAGGACAAGAGGAACGCCGCTTTCTTACGAAAAGGAGGAAAAATAGAAAAGTGGGCGAAAAATACAGGAGCTTTTCTCTACGTTCCTACATGTACGTTTATATATACAATAATATCTACATGGATATAATTAGCGCTTTGATGAGACTTGTCTGTCGTCTGATGTATGGACTTGTTGACTAGAGCCACGGTGGTTTTGTAGCTGACGTCAACAAACATGCCAGGCGTGCGTGGGAGGGTACGAGTTGGTTGAAAATAAGAGCGGGAGGTGGATAAGCATATGTGGAGAGACCAGTTCGCTATCATCCTAGTCAGTCTCGTGCGCAGGAACCAAAAGCGTGTCAAGCGGACAAGGGCGGTGCGGTGTTTTCTCTTTTGCAGGGTCAACTGTGAGCTGATTGGAGACACCCATGTTTGAAGATTGCCCATTTCCTTCACAGCCCGATAAAAATGGTATATATAGATCAAATCGGACCCACTAGGTCTTTTCTGTTCTCCACTTTTTTTCTAACAGAGGGGTGGTTGAGCCCATACAGGAACTTTCCATAGCCCCTTCGCCCGACTGTAAGTTGCCGCGCGTATGTCATTTTTCGCAACTGCTGGGGGTGGTCTGTTTTACCCAACTCCGGACGCAGCTATGGTGAGGATTCCGTTGACATCAGGGGTTTTGCTTGCGTGGGCTGAGAAAATACGGAGTGGAGCTAAGCAAACACATGGAGTAGGACAGCGAATGTTGTAATGTACGCGCCGGGGATGCCTTCTGGCCCACCAGCTCCATAAAGTCCTTTGTATTAGAGTCACATCAGACCCGCCGTCCAGCAGAGCGTAGGTCTCCACAGAGCCCCCCGGCCGGTCTACTCGCACTGGTAGCACATCTAAACTGACCCGACATTCTGGCCCAAGAGTGGCCGCACAATTATTGGTCCACTGCCCAGGCCTTTTTGCACTGTCGGTACCCAGCTTACCCAGCTGCAGCCCTTGTGTTGTATCTTGTGTTACTCGATCGGTACATTGCTTCTGTGCAACATGCAGTAGGGGGTGGTGCCGTTTCGGACAACCTGATGTTGAACATGGTTTGGAAACAGAACAGTTGCTAGACAGATGTCCACACTTGAGACACGAAAAACAAGCCTTGATTTCTTTGATCAATGCCCAACGACCGGGTACATCACGAGACAGGAATCGCTGACATTCCTCAAGTGCGTGTATTCCATTACATACCGAGCACCTATTATCTGCGACCAACAAAGTACAACCCTGGTTTGGAGTGAACCGTGTCGCTTCTGGATGCGAGTTTTGTGCATAATTCCTCCAACTGGATGACCGCGAAAACCCCTGGGCCTTGCCATTGGCAGCCAGTTTTCCAAACCTACTTCGAGCAATCCGTGCCTCACGGGACACTAGGTGCTGCAGATCTTGGAACCTCGGTTCGTCTCCTCTTCCCAAAATATCATCAACGGTCCCAGCCCACAAATCCTGGAGACGCGTTGGTAGCACTCGAGTGATACTTTCCATAGTCTGCAATGAGTTGAAGTCTGACATGCAGTTCGTCTGCGTGAGGGCAACTTCACAGCTCAGCATTTTTAACGACAATTTGATCAGGGCATCCGAATCTTCCACCAAAGGCTTCAAACCCTGCAGTAAGCCGTCGGTCAGTGAACAAGCTACTACATGATCTTGTCCATACAGATCCTTCAGGATTTCCCTAGCCCTATTGTGTGCCAGTGTTGGGTGCAACATAACACATTTGGCAATCGCATCCCTTGCTTGTCCGTTGCAGTAATGCATCAAATAAAGTAGACGCTGGCCATCGCCTCGAACTCTACCTTCGACGTAGTATTCGAACTGTTTCACAAACCTCCAGTACGTTGGCCAGCAGCCCAAAAATGACTCCAGTTCCACCCTGGGTAAGTCCAAACGATAATTCACTGCAGGCTCCGCCACTGGAACCAAGCTTGTTGTTCGTAGTGCATCGTTCTGCACGTGGCAATCACCTAGGTAACGAGAAAGATGCTCACTGACCATTACTCTACTCTTGACTTCATCTCTGCTGACTAGATCTTCTTCCTCAGCGAGTGCCAAACGCGGTTTCGCCATTTCCGTCTCATTCCTCACATGGAGAAGCTTACGATGCTTATCTAACTCTAACTGTTCTGCAACCTGCTTCTCCTTCAACTCAGCTAACAACAGATCAGCTCTAGCTCTATGGGAAACCGAGCTAACCCTAGAACAACCCGATATACTAGAGCCTGAGCAAGAAACATGATCAACACCTGCGGGCAAATGGGTACGGTTCACCTGCAGGGTATTGTCCTTTGATTCGGAGCGGTTTGCCGATTTGCTGCGTAATTTCATGTCTCAGCAATTGCCAAGGATATTGAGTACTGTAAAGTCCAGCCACCGGAACGTTCGAGCGACGCGTGGCAACCAATTTCGACACAATTCAAAACAAAATCGATTCCAAATGGCTACGTTACTATATACAACAAATTTATTAATTTTACAATTATCAAACCTCAATAGTGTTCCTTCTGGGCTCTTTCGCTCCCAACTGGACAACAAATCAACAACTGCGGCTGGGTTACAGCAAAAGGTTAGATACAGAAGATGAGATTACCAAATAGTCACAACAAAGTTCAAGCTGAGCGACTCTCGCTCGAGGCAACGGTAGGAGTCCAGTTTGCGACAAAGATTTAGAGAAATAAAACAAACAATCGGAATTCCAGCAGAGGTAGTTCGTACGAAAGATAAATGTCGTTTGTAACATGGATGCTAATGCATGGAACGGGGTTTCCTTAACTCCTTTACAACTACCTTTCTGGCCTTTTTCCATTCCTTATTTCTGGAACCTATCCCGGGCCTAACACTAAGCTTGCGGGCGGACTGAAGTGCGTCGTCATTTTCTTGTCGTGGTTTTGGCTCCTAGACTGCCAGAAACCGACTTAAACTCTCTTCACAGTAGTCCTCGTCTTTATGCTCTACGAGATAGCCATTTTAAAGAACAGTTTAACTTCACGGTAGTATAGACATTCTTGGTTTCGGAGCTTCCTTCCTAAGACATTAATTTCAGCGAAAGTGGGCCCTTCACAAACAGTGCAAGTTTTGCTCGATGCGACGGCTGAATTTGCTTGCGTGAGGCCCACACTCAGGGGCCGACGGCGGTTTGGGCGGGTCCAATTTAACCCCTTATGCCAGCTGTAAGTGCTATGGGTGGGTCGTCTTTAGGCCACTTCACTTACAATGGAACCAGGTGCTGCACCAGCCACGCCAGACCTCTACTACTAGCTCATTTTTAACTCTCTCCGGGTTCCCTCAATGGTGGCTAGCTGAAAAATTTTCTATTTGCCAGCCACGACTTCCACTATTCTCGGTCACCATAAATGCAAGCAAGCCGGGGAGGGCAATGTAGGGTAAAATGCCATGGGAAAAGGCTGTGCGCGACTCCGTTCAGGTAGATCAATGACTTCCGTATTAGGTCACAAGGACTTAAGCTCGTCTGGAAATTCCTGTTATCCTAGGGGGCGCTGAGCTTCGTACCTTCCCTAATCCGAATTCCGTTCATAGAAAACTTACTTCCAGATTTACTGTCTCCTGTCTTCTGAACTGAGCTTTGTCCCGCCTGAAATTTATCGACAGTTCCTTTGGGTAATTCGTGGGCTAAACATCAATATCCATCCTGTTATCCATGAGGAAATCGCAACTTACCGGCCATTCACGCACGCCATGCTGGACCGCGCCCTGTTGTAGAGCAGTCCAGAATAGCCCCGGCCCGTTTTTGGAAGGATTCGTATTTTGATTTGGATACATAGCCTGAACTCGTGCATTGAGACTTTCGATCCTAAAACTTTCCTGCATTGTGCTCGCCTATTTAAACTTGCGCTGCGATCTGCTTATGGACGAACCATTTTCCATTTGCGCTGTGAAATTCGGAGTTGATTCATAATGAATTGCGGAACTGGTGATTGCGAAGGCCCCGCGAACTACTCCGAAAGCAGTCAACAAAAAATGTCAGTACCGCAGGTGCTGTCAGCGGGTTGTAGGCAGGCAGGGTGAGAACCATGACCCCATCCAGGACTTGCTCGAGAGAATGTTGCGGAATGACTTTGGCCGGCGGTCTAATGGATGTCGGGAAAATCCACCCACGTATCATACATGCTTCAAGGACTTGACCGTATTTGAAACTACTTTGCTGAGAGCCCCCTTGCTAAACTTTTCAACTTTGTTTGTTTACGTGGGACATCCAGACTGGTCCTTGAACACTGTAGATCTCGCGTTGGTTGTTCCTTAGAATTGCTGTGCGGTCAGCCCAATTTGTGAGTGCGGTGCGGAATAATAAAGGGTACTTCGGGCTGCAGCACATGCCCGAGTAACCTTCAAATGGATTTCTTATTCGGACAGTCCTCACAATTCTCCCCTAAAGTTTTCAGAGTTTTGTGCAGTAATTTTGCCGAGCTGGTTTTTTCTCCTTTAGCACGGGTGAGCATATTTCGGCTGCTTGTATATCGTAGGCAACTTTGCAGTGAGTGCCGTTCTAGGCTTGTAACCTGCTTCTTCTACAACTACCATGCCGCGTAAGATATTCTCATCTGGCTGCCGGGTGCCGGATGCGAGCGGAGGAGTTTACCAAAGGCGACGCTTGTAGTGGGTTGGCCCACAAAGGCTGTTCTGGAGTTGTTGAGGACATATGCCCGTTGTACCGCAAGAATGGTTGGGTCGAATGGGCTTTTGATCTTTCCAACGGGGCTTTTGGTCTGGCCCATGTAGAGCACGCAATCAAGATAAGGTTCAACTTTCACAAAGGCTTTAAAGGCACTCAGCGTAAGCGGCCTCCGCTCGGTGTATAAAAATATTCGTATGCAGATGTCCTAGTAGGGCTCGACGGGGCGGTTGTCAAATTGATGAGGCCAGACATGCCTTTGCCCTCCAATAGCTGCCTCCGCTCCGGTGCTGCGAACCACCGAAGGTGAGCGGGGGAGGAAGGAACCTGAGAAGAAGAAACAGGGTAAGCTAGACAACGAGAGGTGATGGACAGCATCTGGAAGACCGATGAATCCGGTGCCATAATCTCGAAAAGCAGTCCATTGATCTGGGGATGCGGATTCAGCCACTGAAAAGGACGTCAAGCCATAGGCTACCGACCGTTTGTGCAAGAATCAAAAGCTAAAAGAGATACAAATGGGAGATGGCAGCACCACATGCAGCGGCTCGCAGGTTTACTTCATTTCGTACCTCTAAAAGGAGGCCACAGATTGCGGAGGCGGAAATCTTGGTCTACAAAAACGGACGGAAATATCGCACGACCACAGCTGGCCTAGTAGACTGACCAGTGTTTTAGAGAAGTTGCCAACCGAGGCCTCAACAGTAGCCCACTCCGTTAAGAGCAGATATCAGAATATACCTGAAGAGCATAGAGCAATTTCAGGTGGTGTAAGCGCAGCCAACTCGCAGGAGCTTTAACAAAGCCCAGGGATAGTGGACTGCTTCATCCAACGTTCGGGTTACTTAACCAATGGCTATGAATAAGCGATCCCAGCAGCCATGATTTGTGGAATGTGAAGACTCCTTGGGAGAGGCAGGTTAGCAACGCTGCCTGATGGAGGGAGACGCAACCCGCTTCACTTTCGGTGTTAAGGCTGCGCCTACCATGACGAACTGGGATGGTTTGGCAATCTAGGATTCCCATCGGTACTCATGCACCCCAGTGATGGAAGCAGCTTAGAAACATTCGCTACCACCCCGGGGGCTGTGCCCGAGGCTTAGACGGGTCTGAGCAGTGAAAACAGGTCGGCGTGGAAGACAATGTAGCGATGCTGCGCGTAGTATTAGAAGCAAGTGTATAGAGCTCTTCAAAGCCGCCAAGGAGCACAACTAGTCTATAAATGCCATCACGAAAACACGGTCCTCTAAAGATGGCCTTGCACGAGGATTCATAAGAAATGTGTTTTCCGCCCATTAATGGACAAGAAACATTGCTGCTGAGGTAGAAGGGAGGCAGTCTTTATTAGGTGAGGCGCAATTCATCTAGAATCGCAGACCACTCTTGTGGTACTCGAAGTTAACAGCTAGGCACAAAGATGCTCACACATTCGAACAGGAGGGCTAATGCGCTGTCTACAGGGCCCTGTGCAAAACTTGTGGCGGGAACATACGCCATTTACAGGTACTTACCATGTCGGTTATAGAAAATCGCGAAACCCTCACAAATGAGCGCCACAGCTTGCCACACACAGACTGGGTTGTTGAGGCAAGCAAACCGGGAATCCAAAAACAGGGGGACCTACAGGGGCTGCAGATCAATTCGTGGGTCCAAAGTATGAGGGAGGTACCGGAAGTGTAACTGGCTATAAGCAGTTTTTGCTGAATCAAGTGATAACGAACAATAGGGAAAGAGGGGCTGAACTTTATACTATCTACTTTTGGTTGAGAAAAATCATGTAAATGTCGAAATCACCCCTTTTGTAGTCAACACAGGGCAGATATTTTGGAGACTGGCTCACATTAGGCCCTTAGCCATCCAAATTTCAACGGTTTCCTAATAAGTATCCATGAGTGATATTCTAATTCACTGACTCCCGTTTTAATTTCGTTTATCTGTACCAACTGAATACTGCCCCTTTTAAAGTCCGTTGGTTTCCCGTTGGGCGTAACAGGAGCTTCTGGAAAGTCGCACGACTAGTTCTGTCAACCTTGTGCAAGTAGACGTCGAACAGCGAGAAGTTGGACAGACTATCAGCTTGAAAGGTAGTGCAACGATTGTGGGAGGCTGGAGCCGTGCCACATTTTTATTTAAAACCCTTGAACCGCTGAATTCTGTCTTCCCCCTATTGGATGACCATTATAAATTGGTGCCGCATTCGGGGAGCGAAGGATGCCAAATAAGCAATTTAAAACTGGTGGTGTGAAGACTCGACAGACCGCTCGTCACAGAGGGATTACTCGGGGAGTTCATAGGTCCACAAACTCTCTTGCGCATTGGTAAGTTAAAAATAATAAAAATTCGAAGAATGCTTACTCTGGGTGTACCCGATTTCCAAGGTCACTGGGCTTTGTCCTAGCAGAATCCATATAAACGGCAAGCCTTGCGCCCCCGAACCCCACGACCTGGGTGCCGAATGAAACAATAAACTTCGTCAGTCAACAAATTAACGTGTATTCTTATTCAAGCTAGTTGGTGGTCTAGCTTTGCCCATTGCTCTTCTAAAGCCGGCCATATTTTGCAATTCAGCGAAGGTCGTTGTGCCGGTACGTGACCAAGCTACGCTTGAGAGTCTATTATCCGGTTGATTCATTAAAAAGGTGCAAACTATGGAGATTGTTGTGGAAGTCACAACAGCGGCGCCTATGAAATAGCCAATGAAACCGACCTTTTTAAAAGTGAAGACCTTGATTTCCCTTCAAAATAGATCGGGAGTCTATAGGAAGCCTCCGTACGTCCTTTGCAATACCGGTAAGATTTTCACGGAAAAAAAGCAGCTTCCGAATGGGGACACATGGTCCTTTGGTGGGGAAATATGAAAGCTGGGCGGGCGAGCACACCTAGAAGGGGTCAGGCGGGAACCGGACCGCTGCGTATTGGAACAGTTTATCGAAGCGGTCTCGAATCCGGCTGCGAAGCGCGCGTTTTCACCATGACCGTTGGAGGATCTGACACGAGCGCAGTCTACAGGCGAAGACGAGGAGCGTTTGGAACGGGCGGCCGCGGGAATGCCAGTTGGAAGTAGTCGTTGTGGTCTACGCCACTGGCGGCCGGAGACTCGACAGCCAGCTCGAGGTTCCGTGGATTGAAGAGGGAGGAGGCACAATGGTAGGTACACTGGTACGCTTCGCCCGGTTTACAACAGGGGCCAAGGCACGAGGGCCAGTCCGTGGTACGCTGGTCCCCGAGTTGGCCCTCCCGGAACGAAGTCTTTGCAGCAATTCGGGAACTGCCCGCCTTTGCGCGGGACCAGATAGCAAACTAAGAAACGAGGTGGGTTCGTCGTTCCTGTTGTTTTTATATGTTCCGCTTGCTCCGGATCATTATCTGCTTGGTTGAAAGTTGGAGGAGCTGTGTTGTTTGGTCTGGCTGATACTGGAGCGACTTGTGGCTTATCCGGAGCAAAGTTGACGGCGATAGTCGAAAATGCTGAGTTAGATCCCTTTAGTATGACTCTAACGGCGGTAAATGAGGAGAGGCTAACCGTCACAGGGATGATCATGTCGAACCCGGTTTCGAACAGAGTTGGTAGAAAGCGGCCTCTATTGGTAGTCGAAGGGATTCCCTGCCACATGATGGTTGGGGAAGATGTTTTGCTGAACTTCGGATGAGTAACTTATATTCCGCAAAAGAGGTTAGTCTGGTTAATGGGAAAAGTGAAGCCTTTGGTCGGGACAAGATCAGTATCAACAGCCGTGTAAAGACACCGGCAAGGGAACACATTTTGACGACTTCCTAGATGACAGGGCCGAGGCCGAAAGTGATACACTTTTACTGGAAATCCTCGAAATGTTTTTTGATACTTTCTTATGTGGGAAACGAGAGGTTGGAGCGGGTAGACCTATTTGAACATCGAGCTGACACCGGGGGTATAAAACCCCCTGAAACCGCCTTCAGGAGGGCATAAATTCATCATCAAGAGGAGGTACAGCATAAAATCGAGGAAATGCTAAAGAAAGACGGTACCCAGCCGTCACACTCCCTTTGGTCTTCCCCTGTGGCACTGATTAGGAAGAAAGATGGAAAACTTCGCTTGTGGGTGGACTACAGGAAACTTGAAGCTGTCATCAAGTGGGACTCGCTCCCACTTCCTATCATGAAAGCCTTATGATAATATTTTATATATTTTTCGACTAGGATCCAGACACATGCGCAGGGCATGATGACGAAGCACAGTTTATCACAGCAGTACGAAATATTCACAAATTTCAAAGGTCGGGATTGTACATCTCAGTACCAGTACTATAGGAGTAGACGGAGTTTAAATTAACTCAAGCGGGAAGGGTTTTGGCTGGAAGTACAAAAAGGTTTCAATTTCGGGAGCGGGTGTTGTGGAGAGTTGGCCAAACGCAAAGCTGCCTTTTAAACCGTTAATAAAGTGTGGGAAAGGTGTAGTATATACATGAATGGTTTAAACAATGGTTTATCGCGAGATAAAAGATAAATAAGTACGTTTAGAAAGAAATACATGGGCGCACCCGCTGGTTGCCAGAAGGATCGATTAAGAACGACTGGAGGGAGATTCCCGCCAATGGACATCCGGACAGGGGGAGAATAAAGCCAACGTCAAATCATCAATCAGCAATGTCAGCGGCGCATTGAGTGGTACTTCGCCAATGTCATTTGGAAAAATCCTTGGTCTGGTGGACAGTGGTATGGAAACCTTAAGAAGGATTGAGCCCATGAGATCAGATAAGTTTGTTTTGGTTGTCCCTTTTTTAGGTAGTTCCTTTGCGATATGGGTAGAAAGACGCTACATTTCAAAGTGGCTGCGAAGAGAAATACTTCACGAGGAATGCAATGTGCTGTCGAAGCAGCGTGAACGATGGTTAGAGGCTTAGCTGCGGATTTCAGGAGGAGTTCATTGAGGAGGCAATCAGCTGGAACGCGAAGATGGAGTAGATGAGTCAAAGCATCAAAGAAGAAGGGGGTAAACGTAGGTACCCAAGTCCTATGGCCGTGGTTTGCAGAGGACCAGACCCGAGGCAACAACGGATATTGTTAGAAGAAAGGATAAACTTTTCTGTTTATATGGCGAAAGAATATAGAGAAGTTTCAAGCAACGGCGAGCGACTGGCATACTACTTCGTAGAGATCATTGTTCCCCTGACGGCGGGTAGCGAACTAAGGACCGAGCATGGGCGGGCTCACCAGGCGCGACTGGCTGTCCATGCGGAAAGTGATTAGGTAGCAGTCAAAAACGGACCAAGATTGCATTGGTTGGCGACATGGGGAAAGTAGGTTAAAAATGCAACGGCGATGGTGGGTTTCCGGTCATGATTTGGAAACCACAACGAAAGATAAGAAGGTAAACTGGAAGTAATTGCTAGGCCAGAGCACGATGTCGGTTGAGGTTGGGAATCCGCTCTTGTGGTCCGATGAAACTTTTGCCGTGGCTTGTAACCCGGATAACTATTGTGATCGCAGTGGTGTGCGATGGGAGAGGTCCTACATGGCATCGGCCAGCGTGGGTTTAAACTTAAACGATGGCCATCCAAAGTGGAAAATAATCCAGCCCGATCAGTCTGACTCATTTAGTCCTTGTGGTACTCCGATAGCAGCGCCCAGTGGACCGATAGCTACCCAAGTAATTGGCATAATCCAAAAGCAGACCGGAGATGTAGCAGTCTGGAGGATGTTCCAGCTTTAGGTTGTGATTAACGTATCAATGGAAAGCCAGCGATTACAACTTGAGGGGGGTAATCTAGGCCCAGAATGAGTGGGTGATCGGCAAATTGGAAGAAGTTTCAGCAGCGGGTTTTGATAGCAAAAGAATCGAACATACTATCAGTTAGTTGCATTTTTACTGCCATGGTAAAGCTTCATTTTAGCACTCCGTGGCACGTGCTATGTGCCGTGGACAGGACTTTGAAGTCAGGTGTTGATAGCAGAAGTAAGAAGAGTGTCCTGACGGGATTAAGCCATAGTTTTGCTAGTATATAAAAGGCTGCAAGCTGATAAAATCACGGTGTAGCGGAGCGCTTTATGTGTGACTTGATTCGTTTCAACGGGAGGTGGTGGACAAATTTGTAATGTGATATGAGGGCGATGGATCAATAGGTAGTTTTCCCCTAGATCATATTTGAAGCTGTAAGAGGTAGTCAGCACTTTGTTACCCTAGATTTGGCGTCCGAGTATTGGCAAGCTGAACTTGCAGTAGGAGATCAGAAGAATTCAGCCTTCGCGATTCCAACCGGGCTGCAGGAGCTCCAGACTCTGTCTTTTGGACTGACTAGCTCGCCAGCTATCTTTCAGCTTTTGATGAATGGCATTTTGGAGGGACTGACTCCCTCCAAGGGAGCTGTACACATAGACAAAGCATTGATCCACGGGGACGGAGAAGGAACGTTCCAGAAACTTGGACCCGGTTTTCGAAAGAATAAGAGATAAAGGACTTAAGCCAAAACCGTTCGGGTGTGAATTTCTCTCGAAGAAGGTACATTTTCTGGATAACATCGACTCTGACCAGGGAATACAAAGTGATCCAATTGAAATTAAACAAGTCCTCAAATGACCAGCCCCTGACGATGTTTTGGAGGTGGAGAGCTTCCTGGGGCTACCTTCCTATTGTTTTCGCTTCACCAAAGATTTTCAGAACGGACAGCATCATTGAATGCTCTTCTGCACAAAGGCGATAGCTTCAACTGAGCCGAACGATGTGAGCAGTTCCTTGCGTGCTTGCTTTCAGCTGTCTCCTAGATATCCGTGCTAGGACTGTCGGAACTTTTGAGGAAGAGGATAAATCCATTCCAGACGCAAATGCGAGTGACAGGGCCATTGGACCCTTGCTATAACAGGATGGAAGGGATGGAATGAAGAAAAGCATCGCCTGCTGGAACAAAATGCCATGTAAACGGGAGACAATTTATTGCACGACACGGAAATAAATGCTAACCGTGGCCACCTTCGTCAAAAGTTTAGTCAGTACCCAACCTGCCGACTATCTCTAGTTCTCAAAGACCACCAAGTTCATTTGCGGTTACAAAACTCTGAAGACCCCCAGAGGCGGACGGACTGGTAGCAGGAGCGACTACAGGCGTTTGACTACGTGAATAAACATCAAGTGAGTAGCAGCCGTTCGAAAGCGGATGCACTAGCGAGGAGGTCAGCTCGAAACAACAGAGAATGCGCTTCATCTACGTCGCACAGATTGGTCTACGTGAGATCACCGTGAAGCAGTGGGGCTCAATCCAGTCTAGCCACAGCGGCACATGCTTTATTTACGCAAGTTTAAAGGCGAGAAGCGAGAAGCCCACGCAGCGAGAGGTGGATGGGGGCTGTTTATGAGACAAGCATCTATGAAGACTCTGGGGTCATTTGAGCGCTGTGAATATCGTTCTATTTTTCTGGCTTGGCTCCAATAATCCAGCCAAAATTATCGTCCCTCGTTCTAATATACAAAGGGCTCTCGCAAAGCTGTTTGCTGGGCTAGGCCGTGCCAGCGCCAATAAGCTGGAGCATGCGGCGCGGACTCCGGTATTGCGGCCCTGCCAGCGAAGGGACCTAATAAACTTCTGCAGGACTTGCGAGAGTCGTGGCGGCTTCAGGAATCCTGTAACCGCACCACTTGCTCCGTTACCGCCCTGGGTGGTTGAGTTTCCAAATGAAATATCCGGCGAGGATTTGATCGGACCAGTGCCACTCAAGCAACGCGAAAGTGGATGCTTCAAGGCTCTGGTCGACGGTTTCACCGATAGGTGCCAGGAGATACCCCAGATCATGCACATGGCATGCTTCGGGCGCTTCCGAAATAGACCATTATTGGTATTATAATTATTATTATTATTAAATACGGGGATGCCAAAACCGTTGCAGATGCAATCCCTAAACGTTGGATTCGCCGGTGCGATGCACCGGGCCAAATTCTCTCTCATAAGGGTGGGAGTTTTGAGAACTGTCCCGTACAAGGGCTTCGTAGGTCTTTTCGTGTTGACGTAACAAGCGCCATCTCCTACCACCCACAAGTAGAGGGATAAGCCGAGAGCACTGAACGGACGCTTATCAACGTCGTCGAAGTTTTCGTCGAACGCGGCACTGGTTTAAACACGGAAGTACAATTCAGCTTATTGGCGTATCGCGGTTTGGTGCAAGCATCAACGAATAAGACTCCAAGCTCCTCTTCAGCGAGGAAGGAAACCCGGCTCCCGTCAGGTTTGGCAATTACCCTTCATTCATAGCCAGGAGGCTACTGTGGTGGAGTACGTCAGCAAGCTTGGCGAAGCAGTGAGAACGGGTGAAGAACATGCTCGAGCCCACCTCCGGACAACACAGAAGCGGCGAAAGGGTGTCATGAAAGGGAGTCATTTGGCATTCCATTAGAACCAGGAAATTTTCTGCGGCTTCACACCTCAGCACCCACTGGTGGGAGTGCCAGACAAACTGTCTGGGTGTTGGATGGGGCCCTTTTATGTTGATAGGATTTTGTCAGATGCAACCTGTATCGTTCGAAAAGCTTCGGACAATGGTGGCAGTTAATCATTCGTCGTTCATTACTATAAGCCTAAGCCCTTTGAGTTCTTGGCCCAGGAAATCAGGCCAACCAGTAACATATTGCCGCCAGAAGGCCACGGCTCACTGCCCCCAACAAGACTGGGGCTGGAGGTACCAATAGAATGGGGAAAAGCTCTGGTTGCTTGGGCTGAGCCTTCTGAAAGTGAGGGCTGTATAACAGGAACTTCTGGAAAATAGCACGACTGGTCATGTCAGTCTGGTAAAAGTAGACGGCGAACCGGAAGAAGATGGAAAGACCACCAGCTTGAAAGGTAGTGCAACGACCGAGGAAGAAAGAAACCGTGCCACATTTCCCAGTAAAACCTTTAAACCACTGAATTCTGTCCTACCTCTGTTATCTGACTGTTACATATGTACCGCTCGGTTGAGCTTTTGCGTTCATCATGGTTCTTCCTTGTATGGTCTTCCAAAGAACGACCACGGTAAAGTATGACTGCGCGATTTGTTGCATTGTTACATTTCGGATTCCATAAAGCCCGTGATTCCGGCTCATCCAGTGTCCCTCTTCATCCTGCTGTGGATTAGTATCCACATGCCGCTGGCTGGAGGTTAATCAGAAATCATCTAATTTGGGATAATAAAGTTGCTCCGCTGAACTACATGCTTAAAGGCAGTCTCTTTTAGGAGGCCGTAACAGTGTTTGACCTTTCTCTGCTGAGCCCTGGCAACTTTTGGTGCCAGGCACAGTTATGGATGCTCGTAGCGCCCCCAGTTGGATTTCATTTGCGAACGGAGTTTATTTTATCGACTCTAAACTATTGATTCCTGTTACAGTTTTGCGACACTCCTGCCCTTCCATTTCTGTCACTTATACTTCGCTCCACAACTAGTAGACAACCGTACCGAAAAGAAGCCTGCTGGGGTAGCTGGTGGTGACGCTTCTACGACACTGCCCTCCGTTAAGTTCACACCCAATAATTGGTTTCACAGTTTGAGTGGTAACAAACTGAGTGAGGTCGGACCGCAGCTGGGTATCGCGGAGTTAGAAATACAGAAAGCTATGGCTTACATGAGAGCCGCTGATAGTAAAAGGCTATCGGTCAAGGCCGAGCTCCAGGTATTAGAAAGAAATGTTCGCTTGAAGTCTGGGTTTTATTCGGAGAAAGCGAGGCCGGCCTAGATACCTAAGGGGATTTAAATATTGTTCACGAATACAAAGCCAGGGTTTGTGTCATTGCCATCGAGTCAAGCAAGTGTTTCCATCCAGCAGTAAGCCTTTTGTAGCTAATGATCCAGTTCAAGTTTTACATTTCACAAATAAGTCGTGGGTTCATACAATTCCAATGAACATGCAATTGGTGGGAAGCAAAGCTGTGGTAAGTGGAAAGCAGGTGGTTTGATAATTTTTTAACGTGGTAATTTACCAAAGCTTTATCGCTCTTTCGTTAGTCATATGAACTGTTTTTTGAGGCCCAAGGCTGCGTTACACCGCGTAGCTTTCTCGCTGTTATCGGTATAGTTTTTATTAAGCTATCTAGGATAATACCTAAAACTATAGCTCTAGGGCCTGCTGTCCGACCCAAAAAAAATCAAGCAATGTTTTCTGAACACTATTCCCTGGGACCACCCGGTGGTATAATATACATACAAAAGTGATCATAGGGTAGGAGCTAAGCGAAATATCAGTCTCAGTCAAACAACACTAGCAGACTCCAAGATACCACTCAGAGAATCACCTTCGTAAAGAGACTATGGCAGTCTTGACTTGCGTAATACATCCGGAAACTTTCAAACGGCAACATTCGCAGAAACTGCTTGCAATTTTTAGCTGAAAAACTGATCCATAATTAGTTCCGCCGATATTGACCTCCTGTGGCGAGCACTCTCCCCTAAGGCTTAAATACTTTGGCAATACTCTGCACTTAATCCCTTGCTTCCGTATAGCTCTCTAACTCCTGCTTATTGCCACATCTTGTCCGACTGGCCATCCACCTCTTTACCACCATAGGTATGCCTACATCTCCTCCCAGCCGACCCAAAATCACGGTCAGCACTCGCCGTCGCAAGACCACTAAATTCCAAAACTGACCGGACACCCTAATAGCACACCGGATCCGGACCGGCACCGGACCGGTTCCGGTAATGTGACGGTACAGTTCCGGTGGTTTTCCGGTAATATGCCGGTGACCTTCCGGAAACGCTACCGGTACCATGCCGGTACCGGTACGGTAAACGGTGGGCAAGCGAAAAATCGACGTGCATACTCTCTCTCCAGGTACCTCCAGATTCCAAATCCCAGTCGCAATGGGGAACACCTGCGGCTAGCCCTGATGTAATACGAAAGTGTCTCATTCTGGACCGGTTCCGGTAATATGCCGTTGATCTTCCTGAAAACGGTGGGCAAGCAAAAAATCGACGTGCTCTGACCCATAATCCATCTCCACGTACCTCCACATTCCAAGTCCCATTCCTACGATAAAAACGTTTCGTTAGCTGCTATCAAAGGGTGACCACAATCACTGCCAGGAAACTACATTAGCTATACGCATCGAATTTCCCGTTTTCCTAATATCGGTTTTATCGATGGTCCATGTGCATCACCAACCTCTCATGTATAAGTGGTTGTTAAAGCGCTCCATCGCGATCGGAAGCAAACTCATTTAAAAGCACTAACGAGTAGAAAATGCAGAAGGAACTGTAAATGATAAATTTTTATAAAAATCACTGTACAAGAGAAGGTTGAACATATTCTCCCAACTTCATGTTTTCTGCCGGCGAGATCTGGAAGGGAAAATGCAAATGAAACAGTGGTTTGACGATGTGAACCATGGTATAATATATATATATATATGGGAAAATTCCCAATGAACACACACTGCGGCGAACGGAATAGCGCTCGGCAAAGGGCGTCATCGGTAATGTGTCATCCGACGACGCTGACCTGTCGGTTTCACCGATGAACTTCCTTTCGAAATCCATTGCATCCTTCAGGTTATCTGACAGCATAAGAGTATAATCCGAATTTACCTGAGTGGTATACCTCATGGAATTCGTAGTTTTGAACACTATCCTCCAATTTCGAACCTTCCAACAGCAATCTCTGATATAACTGGAAGTTTGACGACTTGGGCCAGCGTACTCGTTTATCATCAACCAGCCAGTTACTGTGGACGATGGCCACAGATTTCTCACATACGAAAACAGGTACTAAGTACATCTAAAAAAAGTTAGCAGTTGGCATTACGCGGAGTTATTATGCATTATAAATTTCAAGTACCAAACACATATCAAAAAGTGAAATATCAATAGGTAAAAGTGTGTAATATGGGTACGATTACATGAAGAATGCCAACGGTAATGGGAAAGCACTTACAAACAATGCTATTAACAGGAAGTTTTACAATATCGTCGTGCAAACCGTCAACGGAATATATGTACAGGTGGTTAGACCGCATGGGTTTGCTGAAAAATTGAATGAAAGTAACAAAACAGCGATTACTCTCATCTGGCAAATCCAACTTTGGGCAACGCACGTGGTGCTCCCACATTGTGGCTTCTCCACAAACAGCACACTTCATAAAGCTCAGTTCTTCCTTCTTCATACGATATCTCTTCCACTTATTTATTTCAGCCATTGCAACTGATTAATATAAAGGAGTTTCCAAAATGTACCCAAACGGTTCACGATTATGGACAGGACCTCGTGACGCGTGCGACAAGGCAGAACCGCTTCGAGATTTGAATTTGGCCTTCACTTGACTAAAACAAAGACCCACGATTGCACCGCAATTCACGGGCATAAATATGCGTGAAAATCGCATATTATTACTCACAAGGCCATTTGAAGAACAATTATGTGATTACTTTTACAAATTGTCCACTATTTCTCTGCCCACTTGTTACCGGCATGTTACCGGAATGTTGCGGTGGGCAACGTGCTACATGGGCAACTGCTCAGTCTCTCTGGTAGATATACTTGGAAATGCCAATAGACAATCTACGGAAATGACCAAAACTCTGAGCAGTCTTTCCTCCCGACTTGACTCCGCTGATCTGATTATCGGTCAACTGATGCCTATAGCGTTCTTGCTTGATCCAGCCGCACACCATACCCCAACCAATCTACTACTGGTCACGAAATTTGTGGACACAATTGCCTCGGAAATCTTCAGAAGGATAAAAAATTCAAACAGTGCAATTGTGTTTAGCATTCCAGACCGAATACCTCTCTCAGCTGCTAAAAAATATGATCTTAAGCGCTTGCAACCTTGGCTCAAAACCGTGCCACTGTGTTAGACTCCGCAAAACTTCCCTGCGCACCATTTGTCCACTGCTTTTCCAGTTTACAAACGAAGTTGTCGCCAAGACCTTCATCAGCCGGCAATCGTTAGTCGTAGCCAAAACCGGCTTCAAGTGCGCCAAGATACTTCCGGACAAGACCCTACTCCAAAGGGAGGTGCACAAGAGTCACGCCCAGAACAGTAACCCCGGTGTTGGTGAAACTAACAATCCACCCCGAAACTCTGGTGCACCTATTACTGGCCGTCACCCGATGTTGCCATCTATTGCAGATCACAATGCAACCGTAGATTTAGACAGTACGCCAATTTTCTCACCCAATGAGCCACCTGGCAAACGCCCCAATGTTCAGAATAGCCCAAGCAAATCTATAGACTGGAACAAGCGCCCCAGCATTCACAAAACTGATGAAGGTTCTTCCGACTCATCCACCCGCGAGCTCATGTTCTCCACAAGTCTAGATGACCCCATTCCTTCTACTAGCTCCATGTCGGGTTATGCAACCGTACCTAAAAATCACCGCACCATTAGCCCACCTCCTACACCCATGCATCCCGTTACCCCTGGCATTTTTGATAACCCAACCAGGCCCCTAAGCCCACCCGCTGCACTCACCCATTCGCCACCAGAATGTATCTGGTTACCACCTAGGCCACCACCGCTGGTTAGCCCGTCAGTGCAGACTGACCCTCAGAAACTAACACTTCGTCGCCAAAAAAACAAGACCCATCAACATAATGCACATGCAAACCATAAGAAAAAAGCTCAGTCGAGCGACATTTTACCAGCCTCTTGTGTGGCTGTGAATCCTACTATTCCATCTCGGCTAACTGCCTTATCATTTCCACCCTACTTTTACCCACCTTATCCCCCCCCCAATCACCGCTCCACTACATTACTATCCGCCCCACCAACTGCTCTATACCTCTACTGCCACCCAGTCACTCCCTGGGAACCATGTCCGTGCCTCACCTAGCTTCTCACTCCCACAGGACCCATCCACGTCTCTTAGCCTAGCACTGCCATCCATCCGTGGCTGCTTTTTTCCTGCCGGCCCCCTCCGAGAATATTCCTCGCATTCAAACTACTCTCGTAAACAGCACTTCCTAATCCCTCTTTCCTTACACTATCCCCCATCAGGTTATAACTCATCAAATCCGTGGAACAACTGAGGTCCTCCCCCTACCCTTGCCCTATTCTCCACTGGAATCACCACCTTCATCACCACTACCGAACCCCCCACCATATCTACCACCATCGAGGCTTGCATCGTCTCTTTCCGTCATACTGGTAAATGCCCGTTCATTACTGAACGAAACTGAAGCCATCCGCAGCATCGCTCAGCCCTCCAACTTTGACATTATCATTGTAACTGAAACTTGGCTAACGGATTCCGTCCCGTCAGATCGAGTCTTTCTAGTAGGCTACCAGATGTTCCGAAGGAATAAGCCTCGTCGTGGAGGAGGCTGTCTAATTTATGTCAAAAACACTCTTCAGGACATTCCACTCTCACACACAACTCTCGACGCCGTTCAGGACTCTCTGTGGTTAACGATTCCCTTACCTAACTCCTATCTTCATATTGGTTGCATCTATCGGCCACCTGTTTCCAACGCTATGGACCTTAACAAGATTATTGACGCGTTCAACTACCTTTCATTGCTGCCCTGTTCCTCCAAACTCATAGCGGGGGACTTCAATGCACCGAGCATCTGTTGGAATACTCTATCTGCCCCAAACAACTTAATAGATTTCATGTCATGCATCCGCGTAGGGCGCTGGATTCAACATGTAACAGTCCCAACTAGAGGTAACAACATCCTTGATTTGTTGTTCACGATTGGTTTATCTGATGTTTCAGCTAGTACGCTCGACCTCTTTCCAGGAAGTGACCACAGAATGGTGTCCTGCGTCTTCGCGGTTCCGCAAGCTTTCGATAAATCCCACCCACCCAATCGTTTCTCTTCAGCAGTCAACTGGGACAATTTTATCTGCACGCTTCGTTCGTTAGAATGGGACGACTTCTTCCTGCAAAGCGACCCCCAGCTGGCTGTTGATCTACTATATTCTAACCTATCAAACTTGCTGTCCAAAATCACTACAACTCGTATCATATCAAACCGAGTCCGTAGTCCAGTCCTGAGCCGAATGCAAAACAAATATCTGAAGCTCCAGAAGATGTATCACAACAGTAGTGACTTATCGTCATTCTTGCAGCTCCAACGTCTCTCGTTGTCAATCAGAATTAAGTCTGACGATATGCTAAAAAAACAAGAAGTATCGGCCTTGCAGTGCCATGATACTTCCTTAAAGTTGGCACGCCTAATGAAGAACAGAAATCAGAGCAAACCGGCAGGTATCCCCTCTCTCATTTTGGAAAATAACGATCACATTACCTCACCTGTAGCGATAGCCCAGGCTCTTAATTCCTACTTTGCTGCATCCATGACTACGGACCCCCTTACTTTACCCCCATGCATAGACCCTGTCACCGAGCACTTACTGTCTGATTTAGAATTTACTCTAAAAGAGGTGACCAACCAGCTTATTCGTGTCCGGAAGTCCTCACACCTTGGCCATGATGGTGTTCCACCGACACTTCTACGCCTTGGATGAACTGATATCGCAGCCCTACTATTGAAGGTCTACAATCTATCCATCAAGTATGGCATATTTCCTTCACAATGGAAGACTGCGGTCATCATCCCAATCCATAAGAAAGGACCAATACATGACCCCTCCAATTACCGCCCTATCAACCACACTCCAATTGCTTCTAGTTTGATGGAACGCCTCGTCAAACATCGGATGTCCGACTTCCTATTGTCCCATAACATCATCCATAGTGAGCAGCATGGCTTCTTAAAGTCACGTTCATGCATCACTTGCCAATACGACTTTTTTAACCTCATAACGGCGGCCGCCGACAACAGTCAATCCATCATCATTATATACCTTGATATGACAAAAGCGTTCGACAGCGTCCCTCACGCTTTATTACTAACCAAACTCAAAGCTCACGGCTTTTCCGGTTCGCTTTTAACGTGGTTAACATCATACCTATCGAATCGCTCACAAGTGGTTTCTATTGATGGGTGTTTCTCACAGCCTGCTCCAGTCACTAGTGGAGTTATACAAGGCAGTGTACTCGGTCCTTTACTTTTTCTTATCTACATAAATGATATATTTCCCATCTTGCACCATGGCACCCCATTCCTCTTCGCTGATGACGTTAAGATTGTCTATGAGTTTCCTCGTCAGAACCTCAACATTATGCTAGATGAAATTTCTAGTGACCTAAAGCGACTCGGGGATTGGTGCAATTCATGGAGTATGGACTTCTCGGCCTCGAAGAGCTGCTACACAACATTCAGATATCAAGTGGCCTCCGGAACCCTGCTTATCCACGACCTACCCATCTCGTACAGCCCTTTAGTTCGAGACCTTGGTCTTCATTATTCTTGCAGTTTTAGGTTTTCTGAGTTTGTTCCACTCCAGATTGCAAAGGCGAGAAGAACCACTGGTCTCATCTCCAGAACCTTTCGGCTAAATGATTGCAAACTGCTCACTTACAAGTCTCACGCCAGGCCTCTCCTTGAATACTGTCCTATTATCTTCACCAAAATGACGAAATCCGACCGCATTTCTCTGGAGTCCGTGCAACGTCAGTTCACCGAACAATTAGTCGGATTTTCCTCCAGTTTGTGTTACAAGGATCGATGCATCCTACTCAGTCTTGACCCTCTATGGCTGCGGCGCATGAAGCTCAATTTATGCTTTCTGTTTAAGCTGTGCCACCGTACGGCCTTTTCGTGTACCGAACCCATTCGTCTCACTCCCTCCACGAATTATGTTCTACGCCATCGGTCATTGCAGTTCTCTATTCCTAGATCAAAATTAGCGTTAAGATCTAACTTCTTCCTTATAAAATACTCAAAGTTAGGGAATAAACTCCCGCTAAACATCCGCGAGAGTCTCTCAATTTCCCAGTTCAGAGGCTCGCTGAATCACTTCTTAACTGTTGCCAATGTGATCCTTCTTACCGGCCAGACCGTCACCGAAGAGGTGGCCTACGAAAACGGGTTTGATTACTAGGATTATTGCACCAGAACTTTCATTTCTCGCCCGATGACAAACGCCAGTGCAACATACGTCCACGTTCCTGTGCATGATAACAATTTTCTATAGTGCATCACCACTGATGCCCTAACGATTCTTTCTGCATTCTTCCTTAATTGCTCTTCAGAACTTCTAATTGAGTGCAAACAATTAATCCTTTTAAATGCAGACGCAGCAGCCCACCCGGTTTACGCTATATTGCAAGCCCGAGGTAGTGCTTATCAACCCTACGCTATTTAAACTCTCGATTTTAAACCAAGACCAAAATACGAAATGTGCCACTGACCGTGCATATAAACCCAACCAGTGTGCCAGTCACATCCGCTCACAGTCTGTTATTTCAAGCCTATCTTATCGCATTGTTGCCAAACTGCTTTCTGCGTAAGCAAACGGTACTGTGGGTTACCATTTCTAACTGCTCTAAACTGTGAGACCCTAGGTCTTTCATTAGCATCCGAGCGATGTCATGCCAACGTGAAAAATCATAAATCATTTGGGATGCATACACTGTTACCAAACTAGTGTACGCAACTCCGTTAGCCTGCAGCAGTATAGCACAAATCCACCGCGAGCCTATTTTTACGTAGAATGTGGAGTTGATGCCATTGACTGCTCAAATGAAACTTTATCCATGCTTCACTCACACAGACGTAACCAGTCCATTATCTATTGTCTTCATATATCATCATAACCCACAGCTGGAACCACGTCCAGACTGCAACCCCCCTTTATTTCAGGTCTGTTGTCTCCCACTATCGCAGTCACCAAACCGAATAACCAAGGACGCCACTTTGACTCGAACGGACAGAGACTCAATAGAACCTACCATAGCAACTGGGACCGAAATCAAGCCACCCGACAGGAAATACTCCCAATTGCTTATCAGATCATTCAGCTTTTTCTAAAGCAACCAACACATTCCAGTGCATGCGCATCTTGCTAATATACCACCACACTCAGCCGATTGACCGACACATACTTTGCCCTGCTAGACGAAACATACCCATATGATGTTGTACGTTACCAGAAACGACGCTGAATATCACTGAAGGCAAATGCGTCAACATATGTATATGTATATTTGTTAGTGAAACAGCATATTAACGCTCAAGTCCATGCGGAGATTTCACACTTTATTATCCGTTACCACAGTCCACCTTTCCTCCGAACCGTAGCCGGTTGGAAATTGACTCTCCACTCCTCGAGGACCTTCCAGTTGCGTTTTCTCATTTCTGAATGTTACATGTTACTGATCCTGAATCTAAACTCACCTTTTTATGGACTGCTGTTTCTCCCACATCCACCAGTGTTCTCTTTCACGAAATTGGTCTCGGCACCGTTTCGAAACTCATTCCATGTATTGAACTCCGGTAAATCCGACATTCAGGGTCTGCATCATCTTCATGGATCGCTATCCTCCCCGCATGCACCGATTTTCCCGAGAACACTTCTTTACAATTTTTTTTCTTCTTCCTTTTCTTCTTGTTCAAAATTTACTCCATCTGTAGAACCTTAGCAGGCCTCCGTTTCCCAGCTTGCATCATTCTCATTCATAACGCGTCCTTGACACTGCGCCAACGGTTTTTCGATATCTCCACCGCCCAGTCCGGAATCGAAACCGGTTTGAAACTGCCGCGCAAACCATTAGTAAAGTGATCCATTCAAACTGTTGCTGGCTATGTCTATCTATCGATGACACTCTCGACTTTTATACTTTGAATTTGTGAATATTCCACCTTATCGAGTAACGTGTCAAACCGTGATCATGCGCTAGCGCGTGCGTCTCGACCATGGCCGAGAAATATACCATTATTTATTTATTTATTTATTTAAGAGCTCTGCAGCGGTAAGCCCTTATGGCAGGGAGGCTTTGGCAGTTTCTACTTCGAAGAACTGTCTATGGATTGTTGACAGGAATCGCGAACATCATACTTCTTTACTGCTGGGAGGCATTTTTGCCATGGACGCGGTGGGTATTCGTGGAACCGCGTTTGAGTCTGACAAAGGCTAGCCGAGAAGATGAGGCATGCCCGTTCTCCATTTGCCGTTGGCTTCTTTGGGGAAATTGTTTGCTACGAGTTCAGACTTTGAAGAAAAGGAAAGGGCTTTGCCCATCTCACTTGTAGTCCTTCATTTGGGATTAGATATTTGTCACAAGAAAGCATTACCTTGTCTTCGTACCCACCCTACACTGTAACCTAAATATCCCGAAAAAGTTATGAATAATTGTGTGAAATCTGTGATTTACATGGAGATTCCGTAAAGGAACTGTCGACTGAAATCATATTGCTAACAAGTTCAAGGTTTGCGCCACGGGTACTGAACTTTTGTTTCCGAAATAAATCCCTTGTACTCTGCGGCGTTTCTGAGGTCGAGCATCAGTCAATTACCTGTTTAAGGTACCAATACAAGTTGCCGTATCTCTGTACCTGGGACCTAGGCTACTTGCGCTTTGTTCCGGAAGAAATATGTGGCAAATGCCTACCGGCCATTTCCATAAATTAGTTGGTGAAAGACCTTATTTTCCTTTACCAAAGACTTCGTTTCAGGAGTGGAACGAGATAAACTTCCAGGACCAGAAGCCGTCGATAAATGGCAACGGTCCTTGATGAAGTTAGAGGGGTTTTGCCTTTCTGGTCAGCTGCATCCTGGTAATAGCAATTTACTTACAAATCAATCCCTCGGTTCTAAAAGGGTCAACCCACTTCTCTTCACCCCCGGCCTCAGCGGTCAGAAAGCAGTCCTCTTTGCTTTACTTTAAGCCTACTGGGATTCCTTTGATGATGGTGGATGCTGTAGCACTACGGCAGCTATGAGGTCTCCGAGAAAACTCGGAGGCAATAGATTCGATGTACCACCCAACGACCACTGGACTGTGAAGTTCTGATAATTTGTCGACCTCGGTCACATATGGGAGAGAGACGAGCTCGTAGATAGAGTCCTCATAAGCGGAAATCGGTATAAATCAGTCGACAGCTTTTGCTCTGGGAGACTGACCCTTTCGCTAGGTTCGTCGACCAAATTGCTGAGCAATACGGGGTGTTACGAACGTTTGAGCAATGCGTAGCCAAATTCGCAACGGATCCCGAAATCAGAAGGCGATTATCCGTGATAATTCTACGATACTAGATTATTAAAATAAACAATGACATAAACAATATACAAACCTCAATAATACGATCACAAGGACTCAACAACGAGAAACCGAATAGCAGCGTGTGAGCAGACAGCACGTGCGTCACGCAGGTCCTGAACAAGGATGTGCCAAAATAGCGCTCTGGGCGCGAACAAACAACAATTGGTCCAGAAAAACAACCAGTTCGTAAAGACAAGTCAATAGTGTATGGAAATGAGTGATGTTGGGAAAAAACACTGAATCGCGAGGGAAAAAGGGGGATTTTCCACGACCGGCTGTTACACCGCCCACCAAAATCCTCCTGGATCCTTAGCAAAGTCAAAGGTTCGGTATAAAGGTACCGATTCTTCCTACCTGCCTAGGCCCTGCTGTCAGTGCGCGCGTCTAATGCTCGTCGTCGACGTTCTACTACTGGTCGCACCTAACCCATTGGCTACATAGACGTGAGGCTAGTCTACATCTTCCACAAGACCAAATGACCGATGGCGGGCGTGAATGGTCACATAGACGTTGTCCTCGTAAGGGGCCGTCCGGTCCTGGATGTACGTGCTTCAGTGTGTGTGTGTGTGTGCGTGTGTGTGTGTGCCGGGGTTACAATGAAATCACAGGTATGACTACACATCAAAGGAGGACTTTCTGCAATGTCAACAAAAGACCGCGTGGTAAGAAAACGAGTAAATGTAGCATGTATGTGTGACCTGAGCTCCGCTACTTCCACGTATGCAAGGGGCATTCGGTAGCATCAACAAAAGGCAAACAAAGAACACTGTCACATGTATGATGGGTTTACGGGATGTAGAGTGCGTCGTGCATGCGTGTATGTATCGGGATGTATAATGGAATCGCACTCATCACCACATATCGGAAAGAACCTTCTGTAACGTCAACGAAAGGACCGCGAGCACCTTAACGTGTTTGACGGAGATTGTGTGGTATATATGGTGTTTCTTTATCCACCTCGATTACTGGTGTGAAAAAGGTTTACTAGGCCTCAGGGTTATCAGCTCCTCCGTCTTCGCTCTCGAGTAGGTTAATACTGCGTATGTCACGAATGAGCACTCCGTTAGCTGTCTTCACCTTCACCGTTCTTATCATTTCGTCGGTGCTTTTGATGGTTTCCGTAACTACTCCCAAAGACCAAGCGCTGAAATGTGCGCGTTCGTCGGCGATCATAACCACGTCCCCAACTTTGAATGGTCTTGTTTTGGCCAGCCACTTCTGTCGAGTCTGCAAAGCCGGTAGGTACTCCCGTAGCCATCGCCTCCAGAAGACCTTGGCCAGATAGTTCGCTTGCTTCCACCCGTGGAGGTAGCTCCCACGAAGGTTTACCGGCCCTTGAAAACCCTCGTTCGACCTTAACGTCAATAAGTCGTTTGGGGTGAGCGCCAGGTGGGTGGGGTCGCCGTTCAATACTGGAACCAGGGGGCGGTTGTTCAGGATTCGCTCCACCTCAGTCATGACGGTGTTCAGCGTCTCTTCGTCGGGCGGCTGCTGCTCCATGATTGACAGCAATATCCGTCTGGCGGACCGGATCATGCGTTCCCATATGCCGCCTCGGTGACTGGCCTGTGGGGGATTGAAATGCCATCGTATGCCGTAGGCCACGGTTCGATTCTGCAGTTCGTCCCTGTTTATGTTCTTGTGCCAACGCTGCAATTCCCGTTGAGCGCCCACAAAGTTCGATCCGTTATCTGAGTATATATCGGCCGGTACGCCTCTTCGGTTGATAAATCTTTGCAAGGCCCGTAGAAACGAATCGGTCGTCATCGAATGTGCGACTTCTAGGTGTACCGCACGTGATTTCATGCACGTCATGATACATCCGTATCGCTTTTCTAATCTTTTCCCGCACTTGATCCACAAGGGCCCGAAATAGTCCAACCCGGTGTCACTGAACGGCCACCAGCCCGTAGTCACCCTGCATTCTGGTAGTGGGGCCATGAGTTGTTTGCCTGCTGTGGCATTGCGTCTCCTGCATTGCACACACCGTCGGATTACGCGTTTTACAGTCTCTCGTCCTCTCAACAACCAAAGACGCTTTCGGATGACGCTCGTCACGTGACTTTCCCCGGCATGTCCCTCCATGGCGTGGACGTGTTGGATCATTAGCTCTACTACAGGTTGTCTCGCAGGCAGCAGTATAGGATACTTTGTGTCGAAGTTCAGGTGGGCGTTGGTCAGCCTACCATCCACCCGCAGCAGTCCGTTGATGAGTTTGGGGTTTAAACGCTTCAGCTCGCCTCTTGGAGATGGCATGTCTTCATTGGTCGGCCCCACTTCTTCCGCCCTCTTGAGTTCTTGGGCGAAAGCCTCGCGTTGTATCATTCTGAAAATATCGTACTCTGCCGCTTGTAGCTCATCGGGACCTATCGGGCCGACCGGTATCCGACCCGAGGGCCGTAGCCCTTTCATGACTAGTAAACTTATCTTGAACCTGGTTAACCAAACTAGCGAACGAAGCGTCTTCATCCAGGAAGAAAACCTGACCAGTCGCGATAGAATGGACGACGCTTCGACGACGTTGGTTGCTATCACTAAGCCTTTGATCTCCAGTTCCAATTCCGTAGGGGTTTTTAATTCGAACACGGGCCAGTCCTGTTTGGGCAATTGCAGGAAGTTTGGCCCTCTCGTCCACGTGTCCAGTTGCCTGAAGTTGTTCGCACCTCGGGAGCACAGGTCGGCCGGATTATTGCCAGACCTGACATGATTCCACTGGTTCGTGGCTGATTCATCGTGGATAATCGTGAGCCGGTTAGCAACGAAAGTACTAAACCGGCTCCGTACGTTGTTAATGTAGTAAAGTACTATCGTTGAATCCGTCCAGAAGCTCACCGACCAAATGTAGAGATCGAAACATCTCTTCACAGCTTGCACCACCCTGACTGCCAACATGGCTGCGCTGAGTTCAAGGCGTGGGATTGAAACCGACTTCAGTGGGGCAACGCGGGCTTTGGCGAACAGGATCCTCGTGGTATATTGTCCATCTCCTGCGCACCATCGTCCGTACACCACAGCTCCATAACCGACTTCGGATGCATCGGAAAAGGCATGTAGTTCTCCAGTCCGTGTCGTATGGCCAGGGGTCAAACATCGTGGGATTCTTATGTCCCCTAATTTCTTCAAGGTGTTCAGAAGTTCTTCCCAGTCCAGCCGGTCCCCTTGGTCCAGTGCCTAGTATGCCACGACGGGTTATTGGCAGCTCGGGAACGTTCAGTTCGAAAACAAAATCGTCCGTTTCCGCGTCCCATTGTATCCCTAAAGTGCGCTCGATAGGAAGTGGAGAGCCGTCCAAATCTCTTACCCTTTCGGCCTTTTCGTGATACGGGATGACCTTCAGCACTTCTGAAGCGTTCGACATCCATTTAGTTAGATGGAAGCCGCCCTCTTCCAGCAATCTCGTCAGACCCCTGAACTGCTCTAGAGCTGATTCCACATCATCGAATGACCCAAGGTAGTCGTCGACGTAGACGTTCCTGCTGACGCTTTCTACCACCGTCCGATGTACTAGATCGCCATGTTTGTTCACTGATTCTCGAAGGGCGTAGTTTGCACAAAATGGTGACGATATGGCTCCGAAGGGGTGGACGGTCATCCTATAATTCACCACTGCGTTGTCCCGGTCGCTCCCTTCCCACCACAGGAAACACAAAGCATCTCGTTCTCCTACCGGAATCTTCACCTGATGGAACATTTCCCTAATGTCGGCAGACAAAGCCACTTTACCCACTCTGAAACGGCACAAAACATCGATCAGTGGTGTGGTCCAGTCAGGCCCCTGTAGTAGGCGATCGTTTAACGACTTGCCCTGGAACTTGGCCGCACAGTCGAAAACCACCCGCAGTTTATTGGGTTTCTTGGGGTTGATAACCGAATGGTGAGGCAGATACCAGATTCCCCTTTTTCTGTCGGTGTTAACAGGCACCTTTTCAACGTAACCGAGGGCCTCGTTTCGCTTCATCAAATCCGCGTATCGTTCCCACAGATTCTGGTCTCGAATTAAGCGTTCTTTTAGTCGTGGTAATCGTTGGAGAACATAATTTCTGTTGTCAGTCCACGGGTCGACCGGTGTGCGCCATGGGAGGGGAACCTCGAACTGTTTTTTGAGGCCTCTAGAGCCTTGCCGCACCGTTTGTAGAGCGAAGTGATCCTCTTGAGACAACGTCGGTCTTTCGTCTCCAATGTCATGAAACTCCCTTTCATACAGCCACTGCAGATGATACTCTATGCGGTCCGTTTCGGCGGATAAGTAATTCACGGAACCGCGTACCCCTACTGGACCGTATAACATCCATCCCAGAGCCGTGCGTACGGTATAAGGTGCCTGGCGGTCGCTCACTCTTTGGTCAAGCACCCAATGTGCCTCTGGCACGTCGCATCCGATGAGGAGATCCACCTCATCATCTTCCCAGTCTACGACGGTTACATCCTGCAGGTGGGGCCACCGAGTCAAGATTGCGTTCACCGACCTTGGTGCTCGCATGGGGAGATCCGCTAACGTGAATGCCTCCGTTGGTTCAATTTCCTCGTTAGTGTCTAGAGAGATGAGTCGCAGCCTTAATCTACCGGCAGTCATTACCTGTGTTCCGCCCACCGTGCTCACTGCTAACGACGTCGCACCTTTAGCCAGTTGGCGTTTGTCGGCAAACCGCTCTTTCACTGAAGTGGTGTCGGATCCACTATCAACGAAAGCCAACGCCTTGACTATCCCAGTCGGAGTCACTACTCCCACGGCCACTACGCCTAAACGTACCGGTTTACTGGCAGATTGTGAAGTTGAACAAATCACGCTGGGCTTGGCACTCGCCTCGGATATGGTTACTCTCGCCTGATGCAGCAGCCGATGGTGTCTGCCCGTGCAGCCCTCGTAACCACATCGATTCCTTGTTCTACAGGCTGCTGCCCGGTGCGTGGTGTTGAGACAGATGAAACATGCTCCTGCCATCCTCGCCATTCCCCACCGTTCGTCTATTGTGGCGTTGCCGAACTTGGGGCATTCTGGTAGGCCATGGCTAGTACCACAGGATCTGCAATTTGGTTTCGCCGTAGCATCTCGTGAAATGACGTGTGTGTTGGTCCAAGGCTGGTACTTTGGATATTCCCGTACAGGGGTTTGGGCTTGGCTAGTACCGGGCTTGTTTGCTCGGTTGCTGTCCCGGATGAGTCGGCCGAATCTGCTGTCAGCTATCTTCGTTTGCCTGTCTAAGTATTCAGTCAGGTCTTCGAAGTTGGCTTCTCTGTCGCCTCGGCTTATCCGTTCAGCTTCTTCCGCCCACCGACCCTGTAGTTCGGGAGAGAGGTGACGGACTATGCCTTCCAAAGTGTGCATGGCGTCTAGGTCAGCCCTGTAACCTAAATGGTCGAGGGCTATTGAGCAGTTCTGCATCTTGATCACCAGGTCGGCCATGGTGTAGACGTCGCCCTTGGTTCTCTTTGCCTCTGCCATCACGCCCTTTATTAGGTTACGGGCTACTTTGAAAGGTTGGCCAAACAAGTCCCTCAGAATCTTTCTTGCCCTTGTGTAGCCTTGTTCTGGATCGAGCATGGTGCACCCGTCGATAGCTTCTCGCGCTCGGCCTCGGCAGTAGTGAGTAAGGTAAAGAAGCCTCTGCCCAGGGTCGTTTACCTTGTTTTCAACGAACGTCTCGAACTGTTTGACAAACTTGCAGTATTGCTCAGCTCGCCCGTCGAAAACCGTTAACTCCACTCTAGGCAGATCGATCGATGGTGGTTTGTATTCGGCGACCGGCGTGGGGTTCCCTACCTTATTACACTCTAACCTATCGGAAGTGTCGAAGTCACTGGTCTCATGCTCTCGCTGTTTCTGTGTACACTTCTCTGCTTCATGCGCCTGTAGTCTAGCCGAAAGTAACTGTTGCTCTAGTTCTAGTATTCTCAGCCTATATAAATCGACATCCTTACGATCAATATTGCTTTCAATAACACATGAGCTAGCACTGACAGGACTAGGCGATCTAGCATTAACTAAAGAATCATATGTACCCAAAACCTCCCCAGAGACTTGCCGTATTACTTCCTGTCCGGATTCGACTGCTTTTGATCCTTTTCCTGGCATTTTGCGTGATTTTTCCTCGTTCCAAATAGATCTATTGAGTATTGTTACGAACGTTTGAGCAATGCGTAGCCAAATTCGCAACGGATCCCGAAATCAGGAGGCGATTATCCGTGATAATTCTACGATACTAGATTATTAAAATAAACAATGACATAAACAATATACAAACCTCAATAATACGATCACAAGGACTCAACAACGAGAAACCGAATAGCAGCGTGTGAGCAGACAGCACGTGCGTCACGCAGGTCCTGAACAAGGATGTGCCAAAATAGCGCTCTGGGCGCGAACAAACAACAATTGGTCCAGAAAAACAACCAGTTCGTAAAGACAAGTCAATAGTGTATGGAAATGAGTGATGTTGGGAAAAAACACTGAATCGCGAGGGAAAAAGGGGGATTTTCCACGACCGGCTGTTACACGGGGCAATCATCTGTTGCCTACACGGGCTGAGGACGCCTGCCGTTCCGTGGGCGCATGGTAATGGAGTTCCTCAGGATTTGTTTATTGGAGGAACCAGCCACAAAGGTCTGTTAGTAACTTACTACAAATAGCTTTTTGCAGGTCAGAAGTAAGCCGAACAGCCACAAAGTACTTCGAAGTAATCGCCCTTAGATGCGTCTATGGGACGGAGCCCATCGCAATTCTTTCGGATGCTGAACAATGGACCAAACCTTTTTCACCTGGAGAGGTGTTCTCTAGCTCTCTTAACAGGCAGTTTGGAAACTACTTTTGCAGGGACTTTTAGGTCAGTGTGTTGCCTTAGGAATTACTGCTGATAAAATTCCCTAGTTTTTCTATTACAGGAGAGCCTTATTAAGTTGTAAGTTCTAGTATAACCGCAGATGGCTCTGCGGAAACTACACCGATACCAGCGTATAAAACGACGAGGTATGGTGCAGATTCAGTTGGCACTAGCTCCAAGGAACACCTCAAAGGAACATGTATTCCATTTACATCAAGTGCTGTAGCATTTTTAGCAATAAGGATCTCGAATGAGCCCTGATAATAATAATAATAATAATAATAATAATAATAATAATAATAATATTTGCTTATTTCGGAGGCGCCCGAAGCATGCCATGTGCATGATCCTGTTGATACAGGAGATGGAATGGGCAGATATAATTCATGAAGATGTGGAAATTTGCATGAAAAAGTAAGATAAAAAGGCTCAGAAGGGGGAATAAAGTGGGATGAAAATAAGATAAGTATATGCGCACCATGGAGATTGTAGGGAGTTTAAGTGAACTGAAGGACGGATTCCAATGGAAGCCCAGTGAGTTTAAACGTCAAGGTCAGATATGGAGTATGACTGGTCCGAGTGGAGACATCTGAAGGCCGACTGATATACATGAGAAAGGCTAGAAATCGGTATAAGAAACTGCAGTAGCGAGGGACGATGGAGAAAAATGTGAGGAGCACTGCAGTGAATTAGATATCAATAAAGCGTTGGTACTTTGCAGTGGATGGTCGGCGGCTGGGGCACATAACTCATCGTAAAACAGGGGGCGGACAATACAAGATGTAGAGGGTGGACCAGATGACAAAAACGATTTAGAAGGATTGGATACGATAGACGTGAGGCACAGATGTTGGACTGACGGATGCATATCATGACTGTCAGCGGGATGGTAGCGAGAGAAATGGCCGGTGAGGAACTGCAAGATGCAGAGCGCGAGCAATCATATGCGCAAATATATATATATATATATATATTGTATATATATATATGTGTATATACATGTACAGATATAAGAGGAGCAGGATCAATAAGAATGGGGCCCTAGAAAAATTATCAGTCGATGGGAGGGGTAGTTAAGGTCAGACCCAATGGCTGTAGAATCAACTTTGGAATATCGTGGTCAATTATCTTTATGACATGTGCACATGGCGGTCCAACAGAGAGAAAAAAGGAATGCGAAAGCACTGAAGAGATGACGACTGTGAGGGGCAGTTCATTGAAGACTGAAGATGAAGGATAGGATCGAAGAGAACGGGTAACAATGGGTCTAATTACTTGATCAATGTAGGCGCAACACGTGGTGACGGACCAGAGGAATCGGGTAGTGACTGGTCAAACGATATGGAACTGTTAAAGAACGTCATGACGTAACGTTGTCTTTACAATCGGTGGAACGTGGAACAGCAGACCACGCTGAAAGGCACACAGAAAAATGCGTGTACCGAGCAATAAACGGATCAAGGGATGAAAGCAATGACGGAGGAGACACAAGTAAGACATGATCAATCAGATCACTTTGCTACAGATGAAACACGAAGGAGGCGGAGAAGGAAACAGGAAGCCCAAAGATAAGTGAACCAGTAATAGAACAAAAGGCCTAAGAAATGCATGCGCGATGGTGTTGGGGCAATGGAACTGGAGAGCTGCGTGCCCGCAGACCATTGAACAGGTGGATTAAGCAGGCGGTGATTAACTATTCTGTCTTGCACTCTTTCAGTTTCTCCAGCATATAGACCAGTACGGTCGGAAAAGCCTTTCAGAAAGGGTGCGTGGTGAGGTGGCTTTCACATGAGCCAAGCGAGCTCCAGCTGACGCGAATATACTGCCCCATCCTCACTCAGACACATATATCTGGTTGACGTTAACTACGGATGAATTCAGTACTGTGGTTGGTGCGGTGATCCATCAGACTTTGTAAAATCCGCCCCAGCTGCCGAGATCCTTCCCAGAAGAACATCGAGACGGCACAAGAAAAGATAAAGAACACTTTCTCGGCCACTCCTGTCTGTCTATTCGGTCACCAATCACTTCCGCTATCTTTTGGAAGGACGATACTTTCGTGTGCACACTGACCACGAACTTGAAACTCAAGGACTCCATACGATGCCTGATCAACGATCATCCGCAGATGTGTTCCATTCGTCTTACACTCCTCAGGTTACAGTATATATCCACCACAAGCTTGAAATGTGTAGACATAAAAAGGACTTAAAGAACTTGATTATGCGGAGAAAGACCACTAAAGTAGAACCGAAGTCTCGCAATTTTCAGGACCAAAGAGGATAGCTGAGACAAAGTTTGGGGTCGGATAAAATGATGTACCAGTTCAGAACTTAAAGTACAGCCACCTTTTTAAGTGGTCCGAAAGATGTGAGTCGTTGAATAAACGATATCAAATGGAGAATTCTTGTTATTGCGGAATGGGCACATGTGAAATACTGGGGGAGGGTTTCGTCTATGCAAGAGACACTTCGGGATATGACCCCTACTTGGCAAGGTTTGGACGGAATGCGAAGGGACCTTACCGTTAGCAAGTTTTGCGCAGATACCCACGTAGGCAAGTCCGGGACCCGCCCCTTCTGTAAGTTGTCATTACTAAAGTTTGTCACTTTACGGCCCTTCCCCTTGGAGGACCAATCTTCGCAGCTCCAAAACTCGACTAGTAACCAAGTTGCCCACGGACTTTACAGTGGACCCTTTTTGAGTAAATCATTCTTCATCGGCCCCGAAAATACGCCCTCAGGCTAATGCCTTCGAATACTAAAGATTGCTGCGGGCAGAGATTCAGCTCAACATCTCCGTGGAACACATGAACATCTACCATGGCGAAGGAGCTTAAGAACTTCACCATCATTCTTTTGGACTACTTCAATAAAGCACGCTAAGAGCTTTGAGAAACACCTACTGGCAATGGAAAAACTGCCATCCTAATGGAACCTGGAAACTAACGTCCCGGAATAGATTGTTTTCGTTGCTAGCTGCTTCCTTATTCGACAACGTGTGACTGACTTCCGTTTTTCTCTCCAAAATCCTAAACATTTTATCCAAGGCTTTAGCCATTCAAAAACAGATTTTGATTTGTTTTATTAAGCAATTTTGGGTTTCTCGTGAGGGTCGTCGCCTAGGCACGAATTGACTGAAATTGAATTTGTAAATCCGTATCCTAGTGAACCATCGAACAGTTGTATAATGGTTGGAAGTGGGAAGGTAGCTGTCAAGAAAGGTGAGATCTTTGGAGGAAAGTTTTTTTCGTTCTGAATATCGATTTTTCCGTGTTTATTGATGAAAATCGCATCTTGTTAAGCCATTTGGTTTATTATTATTTTTTGAGAGTGTCTTGTTCCAAGATAAAGGTGCTGTTATAAAAGGAGTGCTTGAACGTCCGTTATCATTCACTAGATCAACGTTTTTGTAGCCGAAGAAAATTTTGTTGTTTACTGGATAAAGAAACGGTATATGAAGTGAAATGGGTAAGTTTACTGATTGGAATGAAAATCAAAAGGAAAGTGAAAATTCACTACCATACCTTTGGGTGCTTCTCAACGATTATTCGACACCTACGTTTATGCACAGCTTCAAGTAATCCCGAAATGAGCCGGGAAAATAAAGCTTGGGCTTTTTTCAAATCAATTCTGCTTGTACAGGACTTTGTGTGGCTAAAGCCAATCATGTGTCCAGATAGTTGTGTTGATGGCGCGTCTCTGTAGCTCCCAACACAGCGTTTTCGAGACAGTCTTAAGTGCCTACCTTCGAGACGTAGGCATCGGTAGGGTGTTTTGAGCACCTGTCCCCAGTCAGCACAATGGTCCCCAAATAGTCACGAAATAGTCCCTAGGTCGACCCCGTTTGATCCCCAAAAAGACCCCACTGAAACAAAGAAGGGTCGGTTTGGGGGCGTTTTTCGGCCGACCACGCAAAAAACCCTCCGATATTCGGGCACCTTCTGCATTACATTATAAACTCAATTTTCCGTATCTATTTTTATAGCACTGCATAAACGACCTCAAAACGAACGATACTAGTCCGGTGCGTCAAATAACTAAACGGAAACGTCCCATTTCACCGCTTTCATTTCTCACTTCCCAAGGTATCTTTACCACTTTCGGAATAACTTCCTTGCCAGTAATTGCGAGCTGCTTTTCCATTACTGATTTCGGAAGAGAAAGAACAATACTTCTGACGCAAGAAACATGTATTGATGGGTAAATTGTACAGTGGTAGAAGGGATTTACAATATATACCGAGTTTTGTCGTTCGTACTCGTTAGTCGCATGGGAACTGTTCGCTGGAATTGCTGTTTTCCAATGCCTGAAATAGGAAGAGAGACATTTTCAATTGATTCCTCATTGTAAAACAAAGTGCAGTGAGCAAAACTTTAACATCTTTATGAATTCCAAAGTGGGAAAGTGGTTACTGTGAATATGAAAATCATTGAGGCAGAAACTGGAATCTCTTGCTGTATGGAAATGGAAAATATCGCAAAAGATGCATAGCGTGATATAAAATAACGCCTTAGGAAATATATCGTAAATAGAAGTCACTCACTTCGCGCGTATTGCACTGAATACCGACGTCGCGATACGGTTCGTAGCGACTCTCTTGATGGCTAGCTCTACTCCTTTGTAAGCAATGACGCATTTTCTCTCGGATGAGCTGCGTTGTGGCGCCAGGGTAGTTCTCCCGGCAAGCAGCGTTTATAGCAATATGAATTCAAAGTCTCATACTCACCTATCACAAGAGAACAAACTTTTGTTCCCGCCAGGGCAGGTCTTCCGTGTGCACCCTTCATGTTTACCTGCACGAGAACTTTTATGGTCATTAGCTGACGCATCATATCCCTTGTGCAATCTCCAAAGTTGGTACCGGAAACTTTCTGCAAAAATGTGGCCTGAATAATAGAAAATAAAATGAAATATCTCTCACCACTTGTTCGTAGTAGCTGTCATTTTCCAAGCGTTCATTTAGAGACTCGAGGTCATCAACATTGTTTACGGGGATCCCCCATTGGGACACGATCTTTGAAGTTGAATTCGCATTTTGCCTCTGCAATTCGGCCATTTTGCACTTGAACACCGAAGTATCTTCCTTGACTGAAGCTAAGAAAGCTGGCGTGAGTTAATAAGGATTTAGTGAAGCTGCTATTACACATAATGCTCTCACCGTAACTGACTTCCTTGCTAAGAGGACTAGGCTTCCCACGAGATTTGGAAGCGGATGGCGTTTCCTCCACCGTACGGCTTGTTGGTGCCATGGGACTCACCGTTGGAGTGGAAGTCCAAGGTCTCCCGACGGATGGACCACTACATGATTTTTGAGAATACAGCGATGGTACTTACGCTATGGTTGCTGGCACATTAAGATTTGGGCCTAGTGACTTCAACGGGGTACGCGGAAGGCAGATTGATTGGACTTCTAAGCAAGGTGGCTCGGGAGACCCTAGTTTCTTACTGGCCCGTGCTGAAGGCTCTAGATCATCACTGTCACATTCTGAAAAAAATACGGGTTTACTGCAAGTATATCCTCATTAGCAATTAAACACATACTGTGGTCGTTTCCCATAACGTTCCATGGGCAGCGTCGCATCCGTGGATGGTAAGTCGGACGTATCCTCTAGTATTCGTTGCAACTTCACAGCCTGTTGCTAGTCATCTACAAAGGGAAACTGAATGATAGTCATGTTCTCTTACCGACGGCTTTATGGACCTTTACTTTATATGCCTTTGAGTTGACCGGTGGTGGATGACTATCGCTTACTAAGCGCTCCGAACGAGAAGCGCCAACAGAAGGCCACATAGCGTGGTCTGACCCCACCATCCAGAGGTCATTAATAACAGCAACCGTGTTTTCTCCCACAAACTCCACTACTGTGAACATCTAAAATGTAAGGGTTTGTCACAATTTACTTTACTTACTACCTTCGTGAATGCCAGCTATGCAAAATAGGATAAAATACCACGTGTTCGCGGTATGGAATCAATAGCCCCTTACACCGTATGTCGCTACAGTTACAGGAGCGAATTTCCTCAGATGGCTGTTCACAAAGGTATATGTTGAGATTCACAGACGAAATGGGATTAGTGAAAAAATTTCCATTCCTTTCGAAATAACGGTACTTCACCGTGTTGTCACTGATGTCAACGATGATCGCCGGTTGGTTATCAATCAGAACACAATTGTTCGGCGGTTCCGAGGCATAAACCGTGTTCTGCAGACGAAACGTCTTCCCATGCATGACATGATCATGTCAAGATTTTGGTTAGCTTTTGTGGCTGATGATTTCGTATTGGAAATATTGCGGAGTTTGAACTACGTGCGCGTGACCTTCGGACCGCACGCTGGGCCTCGGCGCAAGCTTGAGCTCTATTTTCCCGATAAGCGAGAATTCTGGTGTCATTATCAACGTTTGGTATTTATTTTTCATTACCGGAGAATCCATAATTTATCATAAGAATAATGCCTTGTAAGGCTGGTTAAACCTTGCTAAGCTGTTTCCTTAGTAAGAGCGTCCGCTAGTCCTTTCGACTACGCATAGACCACGTGTGCGTTACAGTGGTATTATGCAATACGCCATCACGACCACCAGGGAAATGTTCCCCACAACCTATGAGAAGGAGAACACTACAGATAGGGAAAGAAGGGGTTAGTGTATATTGGAAAAGCGTGCGTGTAGCGTGCACGGGCAACGGTCAAGTGGCCGCTGCGCTTGGCGGCGCTCATATGTGGGCATTATTCATGCGGAAGAATAAATTCTACCACATTTTCTGAAATGCTTGCACTTTTCTTTCACGATGTGTATGGTTTATATTACTATATTCATCAGTAGTCACGTTAAGTCACATTTCTAGTTTACTGTATGTTTATCAATTGCACAGCAATATTCAAACACAAATGACCAGAGACTACACATATGAGTCACATGCTAGCGCAGGGTCGTGTGGTAAGAGCGTGTGGCACCTTTGCAGCTTAGTCGTTCTACCACATTTTACTAATCGGCTGATCGGGTTTGAGTCGGAAATGTGAGGCCTATGAAGATGATGGTTGACAGCACAGGTTGGAACGGCCGATGGTGTCGATTTAAAGCTGTATCTCATGCAGTTACTGTGTTAGATCATCAGGCCACTCAGCCGTGTTTCATGACGTGGCAAAAGAGACATCTTTAGGGTTGGCGGAAGGCATGAAGAAACACTCACGTATTCACGAATGGGATGTCGGCCGCTTGTACTTAAAGGGTTGCTTGGGCATTTTTTGGCAGATGGTTTATTTATAGTTAGTGGCGAAGTGCCTCACTAAATAGATGCTATGCGTCAAGAGACCGTATGTAGCGATCAGGTTGGGAGTAAGTGGGAACGTCCAACTCTGCGCCGGTCACCAGTTTCTACGAAAGAGCTTTGTTATAGGAAGGTTTTTCCCTGACACAGCCGCCGTAAGCTTATCTTATGGAGAGTCAGTAGACAATGGTTTTGTGGCATTTATTTTCTCGTAAGCTATTTCAGTCGAAAGATGGGTGAAAACGTAGGAGAATACCATGGCCGAGAGGTGATCTTATGAAAACAAAAGTAATCCCCTATCTGATGGAACGACACGCGAAAATCCGAAGAACCAAACACATTGGGATTGATAGCAGTGAAGCGGGCAAGGCGAATCTGGGCGAATGGGCGAGATCACGACCGGTCTAAAACTAACCCGAGATGGACTCGGTATTATTAACTAATAAACAAATGCTGGGCCGACGTCCTACAAACCCTTTAGTCCACGTACAGACAAATTAAGAAGACGGAGGCTGAGCAGAAGTGTATATTAGGAGAAAATGACACGGTGATCCTGGGTGCAGGGATTCCCAGGGACAAACAGTTATGAGTCAAAGGGGAAAGGAAAGATATTGGAATATCGAAAGTCATAAATACCAACAATGGCAACATCCAGATCAGAAAGGGCGATAAAAGATAGATAATAAGTATATTGAAGGGATATTGGTGCGTTTATGAATAAACTGTGGCCCTGGATCCGGTGTTGCCGTTAAAACAATATCATTTGTACTTTAGACGCTTGAACGATATATGCGGACCCGATTCTCGTTCAATGAATGAAACGAGCAGAATGATAGCAACTGATAGATTTTGGTAGTTATATTAGTTATCCTGTGTAATGCACGTGAGGTCCGTAGGTCTGAAAATTGCAGCACAGATCAGCACCATTGGTTACAGTACGAGGTCAGCTACAATAAATGACGACTAGGGGACCAATGAACTTATATTGGCACGAGGCAACACAGAGATCAGTACAGGTCGAAACCGGAAATGCTATTCTTCGGGGGCATCCATGGGGTTTTTTACACATTTTCGAGGTCGGGGTCAAGGTTACTGTTCGGGGAGAGAGGGAGGTGAGGTGCCTGCCGCACTGGATGGCTCCGCCTCATGGTTACCAACAGCACCTGGAAAGTAAGAGGAAAGGAGACAGGGCTATGTACAGTCAGAAATGCATTACACCTGTAGAACTGACAGGAGATGGAGGCTAAACGATCTAATGGCCGGAGCTGACGAGCCGGAGTGCGCCTTGCCTCTAGAGCCTCGTGGACTAAGATGGCGGTGAAGCTGTGTGTGCCGGCACCAGGTGGACTGAAACAAACAGACTTCAAACAACCAGTCGATTGAAGGAACTGAGACCAACCTGAATTCCTGACCTATCGAAAAGCCTGGTCAACGTTTGCTTGACCAATTATGTACCTCAATGGATGGCTGATGAGAATCACCCAAATGTCCTACAGGACTTAAAAATAGTCTTATGTGTCCGACCGAGGAAGATTATCACATCACACTGGTTGAATCGGGTCTGGATGTAGGAAAGTACCTTGAAGTACAACTTCCCTAACTGTTATCCGCTTTATGTGTAGCTGAGAAGAATGATTCCAGAAGGAAGATTGCCTATATCTAGTGGAAGACCTGATACCGGAATCGAATGCTCCTGGAGAGCGGTTATCATTCCCAAGTAGACCTAAGTACATATATCTATTTATAAACATGGCGCACCTAAGCTCTAAGCTAGCAGTTGCATTTTAGTGAGTTTAGTGTCTACGAAGAGCCGCTACAGCACTACTCTCCAAGTTTCACTGTAGGATCCATGAGAAAAACGTATTATGGATAGAATAATAATGATACCTACATTATTCTTTCCAGCAATTACAGGAGTTTTGCGCGATTTCGTTGGGTTCAACGGTTGTGTGGCGGCTTCGTAAGAAAAATGTCAAAACGATTCATGCTAGGCAATGTTGATACACAAGGCAGTGCAATAAGATGAGCACGAAGTGACTCAGAGACTGTTATTAGTGTCCGGGAAGCATGTATGAAACCAACCACATACAAAGTCGGTCCTCCAAAACCAGTTCGTTACCGCCTTCGACCAACAGCTTTGATGTCATCAGACATGGATTCTGATAGTCGTAGTAGGAGCTTTGCAGATTCAGATGTGCTAACTGACGGCGCATAAAATCATTGAAGCTAGGTTTTACCCACCACGGATCTCAGATTTCCTCCCCCCTCCCTCTCCCCCCCCCCCCCCCCAAGAAAAAAAACGCAGAGGAAACAAGCCAAAATAACACTTTTTCATTGATTGATGGAGCGGAGAACTAAATACGAAAAGCGACTCAATGACAAAGCACCAACGAAAATAAGACAGAATGGGTACACCAGTCAGGTGTCACGTGACAGACCAGAAAAAGTCACTTCGTGAGTGCTTCGGTCACGTTACCGTACAGGGTGAGCACCCCCCCCCCCCCTTCTCATTGCCTTGTCGGTCAGACTTTGAGTCAAGAGCTTCGGTTAGGATTTCCGAAGAAAAACCTTCTTTGACGTATGGGCAGCCGCATATGACTTGCC
Source organism: Fasciola hepatica (assembly GCA_948099385.1). Taxonomy (NCBI): domain Eukaryota; kingdom Metazoa; phylum Platyhelminthes; class Trematoda; order Plagiorchiida; family Fasciolidae; genus Fasciola; species Fasciola hepatica. The sequence continues at coordinate 15,576,555 of CANUEZ040000019.1, forward strand.
CAGGACCCTCCAGCATTCTTGTAAGGGACCTCACAAATTTCCTTTACAGAGTCCAGTAATCCAGTTTCCCGTCTAATGTAATCTGGATGACAAAAAGTTAATCTTATGGAAGACAAACGGCTTGCGACTCCTGAACGTGTCTACTACTAAGCTTTGAAGCGATGTACTGAAGAAACTCCGAAATGAGGGCTTAGGGTCTTCGGTCGTCTGGAAAGAGAAGACGTGAATTGTCTGTCGGGTTTGAGGATGTATTATATATGTTTTAATGCCAAAATGGTACCTATTCGACCAATTGACGATGATAACCACTGTGGTATCAAAGCCAAAAGCAACCGAGTGCTTGGAATCAGCGAAAAGTCAAAATTGTGTATAGGCTGGAGTTGACGGAAAATTTGTACTTTCTTGGTTAATCAAAAGTATACAACAGAAAATCATCGAGTCGAGCGCAAAACGAATATAAGCATATAGCGCGAACTAAAAGAAAACAGAGTTATAAGTGGAAATTACGAAGAAAATAGGGCTCTAATTTAACTACGCTAATGACAGCCGCGCCCAGCTAAGTTATCTAATATCTACAACCATCCGCTGTTTCGGTCTTATGTACCACCACCGGAAACCTAACACGTCCTACTCGGTCAAATTCACTGGTCAAGGTTTCGATACTTTTTCTCAATGTCATAGACTGACCGCCCCGATTCACACTGAAACCTCTAGCAGCCTCAGAGCACAGTGTTCACCGACGGATTAAATCTCAGTACGCGTAACTCATGCCCCATACAAAGTGGTCTTTTCCGTTGGCTGACCGCTGGTTTCCAACATCCCACGCCTAACCACTGCTGGTAAGGTGTTTCAGCCATCTTCTATAAATAACAAAGTATCGATGATCCAAAACCGACAGTCTTCGCATGTGTCCTACCCGTGCTCGTTGACACATCAAAATTAATTTGAAAAAATCACCCTGTCGCCGTCCAGTAGATTGAAGCGTTTGCTTACTACGTCAGAGGCTAGAGGTTTAAATCCCACCATCACCGATCACTTTGGTGGTAGAAAGTTATCCCCACGGTCGTCCGGCTCGTTACCATACCTGACCTGTTGGGACCTTATGTGGTTCTCTGCCACTCCAAGTCTCGGCGTTTGATTTCCAGTTATCCTTGGTAATGCAGTAGGCCTTTTAGGTTATTGGATATACCCTTTCCACCGCACACATTTGCATGCAAGTAATAAAACCAAATACACCACTTGAACGGATGAATATTCTTGGCTAATTGAAAAAGCGAATCTACTGACAGATCTACATCATATAGTTATCAATATTTCACATGAGTTTGGCATCCCCAGTCTGAAGCGCTACCAGTCACGCATTGGGTTAAGTAGGAAAACAAGCCAATCAAGCTAGTGAGAACGTGCAAAGTGAATCATAAATAAAATATCTTCTTTGAGTATTCCGCTTTACATCGGAAGCTCAGTTCTTTTGACCGTCGACCTCCATGTTCTGGACTCTGACTTTGGTTGCCACCTCACAGCATCTTAGCATCGAGGGCAAACTGGATAGAAGCATAAATTAAATAAGCACCAAAAAAGTGGTAATCGGAAATTACGAAAACAAAGAAAGCCCGAATAGAACTACGCCACTGGCAGCGACACTTAGCCATATCACCTAACCATCTGATAGGTGGGTTTCATGGGCCCAATCTCGGAAGCCTAACGCGTTCTACCTGATCAAGTCCAGTGATCAGGGTTTTAATAATGTTTTATCGTCGTGGACCAGCGACCTCAACCTACCTTCCAGCTGCTATCTGTCTTGGAGAACGGCATACGTCAAAGAAGTCTGTTGATGGACATGCGTAACATATTTTCCAGCCATCTTAACCCGTTTAGCTTCAGTATTTGTTTCAGTGATTGACCACTTGCTCCCAACACCCTACTTCGAAGCTCAGCATTGTTAATACAGTGCTATTTGAACAATACTATGAATACATCAATGTTCAAACACCGACAGATTTTGCGGCCATTTTTTGAAGGTATATAAAATCAAATCCAACTGCCGCGGTGTACACGCAACCCTTGATAGGCAGTCAAATATCACGTTGGTGTCACAGATGACTGTGACTGGCAAAAACCAAATATGGCTTCTGTATGCATAGCAACACTTAATCTGGCATTTGACCAACTAATGAAGTGTTACTGTCCAAGAAACAAGGTTTATCTACTTCAGCTAAGGCTTTCATTACCAAAAGGTTTGGTGTAGAGCCAACCCAGTCCTGCAGTAACGTTTTATACTTTAAATTAAGAGTCAATCTTCACTCGGTCTCTTCATTTCCCGTTTGGTCAACCAATTGTGATGGCATCAAATTCTACTCAGAGGTTTTAATCACAGTTAAAACAATAAATCCCTTTTATTCAAATTGCTTTGGAGTAGTTGCCTTGACCGTTTGATATGATCCACGTATTTGACTTTGAACAATTGTTTACATACATGAATCTAGTTTTGTTATTCACGCACGAGAATAAAATCCTTTCGACGACCTATCGATTTGCAAATGAAAAAGGGAATGGTAGTAGAGAACAATTCTGATAGACATCACTGATTTTATTAAACCATAATGGGCTATCTTTGTAAGCGCAACTCAAGTTAGACTATTTATAAGGAAATTAAAAAGCAGGAATGGATTCATCTGGCAACAAGGAAAACATCTTCCCGGATTAAAACGTGGTATGATTTCGAAGATATTTGCTGAATTTCGACTCGTCTTTTTTCTACTGGAGCAGCAGTTTCATCCACTAACTTCACATGGTTATTTCTTATATTTTTGCCCTGTACACCAACTTGCTTCACAGGTGAACCGGAGCTCAGTCGAAGTAATGCCGAAGATGCACCCGGACGACGTAGCAGTCCAGATGATGATGGACGCGATATGATTGAGGAAGAGACCAAAAAAGAGATCTATCTGGAACCAGATGACGAATTCCTAGGTTTCACCACAAATCCAGATGTTGAAGGCGCGGAATATTTAGACAATTTAGAAGACGCACCCAAACCAGAACTACCCAGGTTGATGGCATCGATTACTGAAATGATTCGCGAACGTATTTACCTGACCGGTTACGACCCGAAAGAGCATTGGACAGAAAACCACACGACTATTATTGAGACGGAATTCGCTTCCGGTGATAGACCACATCTGTTTTTCTACATGTCTCGTAAAGGCGAGTTAAAAGTAGAGTACGATGTACCACGACAATTTCACGATGAACTCAACTATTTCTTGTACATTCCCGATCCAAACAAAATGAAGCTTACCTCGGAGAATTTTGACCTACGTGTACAGTACGGAAGTGTATCGGGCCGGGGTATTGAAAGTTTGCTTCGAATCATGTCAACTATTTTTGCCCCAGCTTTTTTTTCCAACACAACCTGGCCAGACAGTATACGGAACGACTTTGCCTTACAACTGCAACGGTTTATGTCAGCCCTGACAGATGCACGATGGAAACTTGAAAATAAAACTGTTCTGTATTTGCCCAATGAGAATTTAGATCAGTCGACAGAAATCGCCGCAAAAAACAAAGATTTAGTCAATCGTTTCGAAATGATCGTCATTCACTGGACACGTCAAATTAAAACAGTATTGAACTCCCAGAATACTACAGATGAAATCGAAGGCACCGGCCCGTTGGAAGAAATCGAATTCTGGCGAAATCGATGCGAGGATCTGACCGGAATCAGTCGTCAGTTGGATAACCCAGCCGTGAAACATATCACAGACATCCTAACCAGTGCGAAATCTTCTTATGTGGCTGCCTTCATGCGTTTAGCAGACGAGATCAAATTCAATACTCAGCAGGCACAGAATAATCTTAAGTTTTTGAATACCCTAAAAGAGTTATGTCATCAGTTGAATGAATCTTCACCGAAGGACATTCCACCGAAGTTGACTCGACTTATCAATATGATTCGAATGATCTGGGTCAATTCGAAACATTACAATTCAAAAGATATTATCACCGGCATGTTTCGAAAATTGTCCAATGAAATTATAAACCGTTGTTGCAGCGTCATTTCTTTGGAGGATATTTTCGACGGAAAAGTGATTTCCAGCTCAATCAATTTGCAACACTGCATTGATTGCTGTGAGCAGTACAAAACAATTTATGAAAAACTGCAACAAATGCATTCACGAAATTCCAGTGTACCGTGGGATGCACAAAAGAACAGCATATTTGCCCAAGTGGATGCATTCATTCAGCGGTGTCGAGACTTGTTGGAGGTGAGAACACTAACCGGTTCAAACACAACTGTCCCGAAACTAACCTCGCGAAACCCAATAGATTTATGCTTAACCGGTTAAGGTATCAACACAGGTTGAATTTTCACTGAGTTGATCATTGCAATGAACCACAAAATAAGCTATTAATGTTTCATAATTCTTGCTCACTTACCTGTTCTTAAAATGTTCACCGCAACATTTGAAACGTCCAGTTTGACGAAACAAATGTTTTCTAGTTATTTATTCTCAAGATGTTTACAAGTTACATGGGAGACACTAGATAAAAGATGGTGTGGTATAGACACCAATCAGGGGTAGGGGTTTGTCATAGTCAAATAATCCTGTGATTGGTTTGTCTAGCTTACGCCCTCTGGTTAAGTCCATTTGACCTTGGTCAATCCTGGGCCATGGAATTTGGAGGGCGTTTTTGGGAGCAGAGATCGGGGAACAGCTTCCTTATTCCAATTGTCATGGTTATCGCCAGAGAATGCAGCTGAAAACTCTTGCATTTGTTTAGCGGGGACATGATAAACAACTTTTTTGACGGTATCCGGATTCCCGTTTCTTTTGTTCCACCACTTCGCGACCAATGTCAGGACTAACTGAATTATGGAAAATTCATTTGTATTTTTCGCGTCCAAAGATCCAACACCGCTAACCAAAAACCGACCGACGAACTTTTGCTTACTGAGCAGTTGCTCGGCCAACTGAAATACTGCGTCCAGCTGAGTGCGAATAAAGCAATGATGCAAAATTACTATTCCCCCGATATACAGCAACTGTTCTGGTTTTGATCGACTGACTATCCTCGTTGGTCACTTTCCAGTGGGACGAATAGCACACAGCTGAACGTGATCCAAAGAGCATTGAGTTATATTCGTGGAATTTATAATTGCCACGAGAAGCTTGGATTTTAAAGGTAACAGAAAATCTGCCTAGTAAGCGGAAGGTGGCCAGTTTGATTTTGGCTTGCGGCGTTGAAATTTTGGATACGAAAAGTTCAGACTTTTCAGTAAATGTAAGATACAGGTTCCTCCTTCTAAGACTACATTCTACGAAACTAACTGAATTCTTGTGGTTCTCTGCTTTGGTTAACCTAGTTATTGTGTCATTTTCCTTTCTGGTAGTTCAGCAGGAAATTGGGGCTACGGAGTGTCATAATTTCACTGATTTCTCGAGCAAATACGGAATGAGAAGTACTTGGAACCGGAATTTCATCGAAAACTAAATTCGTTGTTCTAATAGTTCCTTCCCGGTTGACGGTCCAACTTTGCTGGTCAAACCCCGTGTTCTGTTGATATCTCTAACTTCGTCAATAACAATTTACAATGGAACAGACTATAATTCATAAGTGCTGCTTCAATATTTTAATAGTCAGTCAGCCAGTTACTCCATTTATATCATTTAAATCACGTGACACATTTTTGTTGGCACAACGCTACTGATTGGTTCAAGCAGAATCCAGTTCGGTTCTATTACACTTTTGAGTTCAAGGGTTTAAAACAACAGTTATCGTGTTTTTACTAAGGTGGGTTGCATTTATTACAGAATTGTACGCGCTGGTAAAACTCAGTAATTACACAATCACAAACAAGATCATCATATTTCTGATCTCTCCTATTTGACTTTGTTTGGCAGATTTGTGAATGTCAACGGAACTTCGGTCGTTTCGAAGAGGGGAACAAAACCAATATGCCAATTTTCCAAGGTGCTCGTGGACCAGAAATTGAAATTCTTCTCAACACAATTGAACAGATGTTCACCAAACTGATGCGTCATCTTTATGATAAACGAAGTCTCATACTGGATGTAAAAGCCACCTCGTGGCATGATGACTATAATCGTTTTCGTGTTGGAATCAAAGATTTGGAAGTAATGATGCAGAACGCGATCAACACGGCTTTTGAAACCGTGACCAACATCCAGCAAGGTGTGGAAATCCTGGATGTGTTTGCTCACTTACAAACCAGAGAAGTAAGTGTCTCTAACTGTGATTTTGTGTTGTTCACGCTCCTGCATACATACCACTGAAAAGTCATTATAGTACTATACTGTCATCTCGCTGTTTTGTGGGAATAATCAGTGGTGACAATTCATTGGTCCCTGATTGAGTGTCCAAATACGGACTGTGAATACCGAACGCTAACCAGCAAACAATCTACCGTGACTCTCAAAGAATTTTTCCGTCCACACGAACTGATGAAGCCCAGTGGGGCACACGACCTCTTGGCAAGCCTACCTCATCAAATGGTCTAAAGATGAGCCGAAAATATGCTCACAAAAGGAAATTGGTTATCAGCATTTGGACACTAATGGTTGTGACTTCGTACTCATTTACATTTCAGGACGATACATAGACGAATTCTGAAATCTACCTAACGATAAAACGGTGATTGTTGATTTTCAGAAATAAGTGTAAAATCTGCATGTATAGAGCCAGTTGTAATAATACAACAGATTTTGCACTTGTAATTCTGTTCACATTCAGTAAGTAAAGTCAGTGCAAAAATGCACGTTCATTTATCATGTTTTTCACATGATTTCTTTTGCTGAATACAGGCGATCCGGCGAACGATTGACAATAAGACTCATGAGCTGGTATCGCGCTTTGGGGAGTGCTTAAATCAAGTAAAGAAAGAAATGACCCAGAGGATCTACGCCGGAATGCCCATACCTACTGAGGCTCATTTCAGTGGGCAAGGCTTGTATTGGAGATTCTTGAGACGACGTTTGGAAAGAGCGGTACAAGTGAGTGGAGTTTTTATGTTAAAACTCACTCAACTCTAAACTGATATTCCTTGTGTGGGAGTCTGTGCTACAAAATTCCAGTTATCCTAACAATTAATTTAAATCTCTCAACCAATGAGAAAACAGTTTTGGCAGAAAATGTAACTGATTTTTCAACTACTGCTAACTTGATCGACATCGTCTTTCCTAACTTTTGCCGCAGCCGATAAGCGGAAACCTTCAGGTGACAGGTGTCTTTCACGAATAAATTACAGTTCCCACTAACTGTGCAGTGTGACATCGACCAGATTCTGTAGTGGGGCAAGCCGATACTATTTATTCTGCTGAAACTTGATGTTTCACTGTGTGTGGGATGAGTCAGCACTTGCAACTCGATCAATTATGCATTTGTCTCCATCCATCCACACCAGTATACAAAACGGTATCGGTCTCTGACTCCATTTCGTAGTGATTCTTGTCACTTCCACTTAATCTTGATCTCCCAGAGTCCTTTGAAGGTACTTCCAAATATTTTATAGATAAGTTCATCGAGTAGATTTGATAGTGCGATACACCAATGGCTGAAAATGATGTTTGCAGAAAATTCGATATCAGAGACACAACGGGTCCACCGTAAACCAGATCAGGTTTAATCAAGATGATGGGAGTCAAAATTCAAAATCTAAGTACAACACCATCGCCGCGCAAATAAAAAGGATGACCATTTTACAACACAAAATAGCTTCTTAGGACAGAATTAGTGCAGCCCGATGAACTAGACAACTAGCCGTTTGTACGCAGCAGGACACTCGTGGACTAACTTCGGTTGGTGTACTCTGGTTTTAACCCAGTGCGTCTCCTGCCCTAATTGTCTTATCTCTAACAAAGGACGGAACAAGGAGGTATATCAGTAATACCGTTTTGGAATTCTACTATTTTTCACTACATTGCTCGGCCATTGAGTATGCAATGTTTTATGCCGTCCTACTAACTCTAGTGAGAACTCATTTCTGCTTCAGAATCAATTTCATTTTATTGGTACAGAATACATTGTTTATATTAGATATGCGCTCGTCATAACCAAAACCGTGCATAAAAGCTTACTGGCCCACTAATAGACCTAAACGGCCCGCCTGGCTGATTTATCTGCCTGCACTCGGATTGGTTGATTCGGCCATGGTCGAATGTTAAACGCTGGCTGATCCATTGATCGCCTCACTGGTTCTGACCTTGTCGGCTATTCCGGTCAGCCGATCACGTGCTGTCTGCTTTATTGAAACAGACCGTCTATTAGCACCGTGCTGGGCACATTCCCTCACACACCGTTCCTGTTAAAACATTGTGTTCCTTTTATCCAGTAATTAAGACCGGACAGTGTAACCGGAACACTGGGATCTCGCGTGTATCACCTCAACTGTGGCCAAAATGAGATCTGAACGCCAAGCAAAGTAATGAGGATCAGCGAAGAACATTATCATGAACAACGGACAACACCAGTACTCAAAACCACTGAAAAATCGTCTTTCTGTCCGAGGATTGTATAACAAATGGGTCTCAGTATGCACAGTTGTTGAATATTCCGTGTACAGCGCACCTCCCTTCAGTAACCAGTTACTCATATCCATTAGTTTCCCAAATCCTTCTTAAAAATCTATTTTTTTAAATAACTTTGTAAGTGCTATGGGCCTTCCCTATTAGAAGCCAGCAAAAACCACTGCTTGACTTCCAGATAACCACAATGAACCAGTCATTTTGGGCAAGCTTTTTTGTTTTCAACTGAGAGTTAGCTAAAAGAACAGCTTTTCTGTATTGCGGATACCATAAATTGTAATGGGATAACTTCCAAAGTAATTGTATCCATTGTTTTCCGTTCTTGTACCCCAAAATAATGCATTTTCACTTCCCTGGCCAACAATAACCCATCCGTTTCTCCCCCGCAGAATTTAGATCAAGCATTCTTCTTACCACTGAATGCAGCCGGAATAACGGAGCATCGTCAGCAGTTCGCACAAACAATGGCCGCATTGGAGGATCTAACACGGAAAACGTTCCTTGAATTCCAAGCACAAATCGAAGTGGTATGAAAGTCTTATTGATTTATCAACAGATTGGTCTTTCTACTTTACATGCAAGGCCTTTGAAGCGAAAGTTGACTTTCTTTAATATGCCTAAGAAGGAGATAAAGTCAATTGGACATGTTTATCTTTTAAGTCCCTTACAAAACCGGTCCAGCTAACCTCAAGGTTTTGTTTCGGTGAAGTCAAATGATCAGTCCGATTGGGATTTATAATATGAACCTCAGAGAAGACATTGCAATTTTTCGTCTTATCAGAAACACAGTAAAACAGTTCAGAAGCATATTTGTGGAACTGAACTGTGAATTGTTGTACTATTAAAAAAGAGCTCGTTCTTACAGGTGTTTATTTATTGCATACATGCATGTTTGGTGGGGATTATCACATTTTGGTTCCTTTTGAGATATTTATCGGTTGCTTCAAGATAGAATATTTTAGTTTCGTTTTGGGGACTTTTGATTCGACATCCGAAGGTACTGAATTTAATTTCTGTCTCATAGGACCATTAAGTAAAAATATGGGCGAAGAAAGTAGAACATAAGTGTCCACTAGAATGAGCGAAGTGATATCCTGAATATAAATGAGGCGGTGACAGTAAATTCATTGCGTGCCATCTTAATACTCCAAACTGTTGTAGGTAAGTCCTACGAACCCCCTCGAAGGAAACTGATTCAGCCCAACCCCAACCCAGTGGTCGTGGTTCTTAGTTCACTGGGTTTTTCCTGATTGATCATCCCAAACTGTCTAGTTGAATGGTGAACACCGTGATGTCTATTGAAATAGATGTCGGTAAAATAACCGATCGTACACTTTATCCGACATCCCGAAGACCAAATCACAATCCGATAACTTCCTCAACTAGTGCTTCATTTCCACGAACCAGTATCCAGCAAAGGTGAACTAACACGACCATCTCCACTCAACAAGGCCTTTTGTTTTGTCATCTATCAGATGTCTGTACTCATGAATGCTGGTTGTGAACTTGTCAGCTTCTAAGCGGATCCTGGTAGAAAGTTGGCACTTGAAAAATGAAACTTAAGAAACCAACCCAGAATCTTTTACATCAGTACCCCGGGTTTTTCCTCAAATCATGACCTCAACTGACTTATCTTTGAAACTAAATCACAGTATGATCCGTGTTCAGCATCATCTAGTATCCGATGCTTCACCAAATTTTACAGTTTTACAAAGTAACTAACGTTTTGTGAAAAGAAAAGCACCAAGCAAGGGGTATTATGAGTTATTTACAGCCAAATTGTTGGTGAACCATTTGTATCAAATAACTAATAACCGGGAGTTAATCTGCGTAATTACCAATAGGCCACTAGGTCCTCAGCAAGCCGGAACATCTTACAAGTTATCATTTCCAGTCAGTGGCAATCACCTTGTACTGTCAACTTCAATTTCCCTCCCCTTCCGCTTAGGATCCTCTCAAATGTCTTGAGTCTGCCGTACTAATTCGTAGTGCAACACAGTCCGGACTTTTGGAACCCAACCTGAACGGTGCCGTGTTAAAATTATTCAATGAATTGCATTACTGGATTCGTTTGGGGTTGGAGGTGCCACCCAGCGCGGCCGAAGCATTCCGACGACGCACCGAATTACGCTACCTGTTAGAAGTGATCCTCATGGTGGTTCGAGACTACAACCGAATTATGAACTCACTCAACCCGGAAGAACGAGCTCTATTTCGTGAACGGATTAAAATCCTGGACAAAAAGATTGGCCCTGGTCTGGGTAAACTGCACTGGACCGTAAAGGGCCTCATCGATATGTTTGTTAGTGATTGTCGAGTTGAAGCTTCGAAATTGCAAATGAAAGTGGACGAATACAAATCTGCCAACTTGAATATCAAACAGAATTGTGAACAGATAGCACAGACACTTTTGATTAAACTGGATCCTAATCGTGTTTATGAGAACACAGAATTTGACGATTGCCAGGTAGGCATTACGGTATTATCATCCAATTTTTGTTCTCTTCCGTTTAACTGGGAATTTAGTAGCACTGGTTTAACTGATACTGATAATTTAAAAGCATCTTTCTGAATGATAGTTTGTGAGTGCTTTCGTTGATTCGATATCACTTGAATGAATACTGAGCTTGAAAACAGTGGGATGGGAAATTTCTTGTCGAATCATGATAGACACCGTAAGGAATTCACCCATAACCAAACCCATCAGATTTTTTCACACTGGATCAGTTTATTTACCCCGAACGCATCCAGTGGTAGATCAACTTCAACAGACTGTTTTGATGGTAAGGACCTTTTGCAATAATCTACGAATCAAATAATGTAAGACATTAATATTACGCCATTAATTGCGAGCAGTGTGTTTGGCTGACTGTAGTTTGGACTCCACCATTCACACACAAACCTCAAGTCATCCGATCAACCCTGCACCCGGAAGCACCAGACTCGATTTTCGCTCTTGTCCGAGCTCATCAGTGGTGCTTATCCTCCGCCGCACCCGGGGTTGGAACCCTGGCCTTTTCACCTTGTTTGCGTGTTACTACTGCGCCACCCCGCTCCCGTCTGGGCTGATCCGAATCATCGAGTTAAGTTTGTTCAGATTTCGCCCTCGATGACATTCAGAAATGCCCGACAGCTTCGAATGGAGACACGGTATTTCTCTTGTTAACTCCAAGCGAATACCTCACACCAAATCAGGTCTTCCCCACAGGATGGGCCCGTTGTATCCATAGTCAACATCTGTCCAAACTTAAGTTGGTGGTTCGGACCAACCCAGACGGGAGCGGAGTCGCGCGGCGGTAACACACACGCCTTCGAGGTGAAAAGGCCCGGGTTCACACCCGGGGTGCGACGGAAAATAAGCACCACTGACGAGCTCGAGTCTGGTGCTTTCGACTGCGGGGTTGGTCGAATGCCTTGAGGCTTGTGTGGGAGGGGTACAGTCAGCCAAACAAATTCTAGATTTTTTGAGCTCTAAAAACAACCATTTAATCATTTCTCTCGAAACGCCGCCCAATTGTGAGCTTTGTTTATTTGCAATCGGTGGATATGCAATGTTGTTGGCGCTTAGCATTGTTTACAGTAACTCTGTGGATCTTCCTTAGTTAGTGGAGCATTGAGGTTGCACGATGGCCCGTTTTACAAAATATAGACACACTACCTGTACTTTTAAGTGGCCATGTACAGTGTGATGTTCGTGATTACGTTCGGTGTCACTGTAAGCCCCAGTCAATGAGCCAACCATCACGGGAGTCTGTTACTTATTGAGTAGCACATTTCGTACATGTGAAACCAGTGACGGGTGGCTGCTATGTCGTGTATCGTTGATACTGCACGGTAAACCCCAACTGTTTTGAAAACTGTCATGTATGACAACCTCTTTGATGATGAATCAAGTGTTCATTGTCATGACAATCAGCATAATGAATAGGTACGAACAGTGTGTAACGTGACTGTATACATGCCAAAGTAACCGTTTATTTACTTCCACTCGTGTTGCTCCCCTCACAGTCGGCACATCGGGTCGTGACGAAAACCAAACTTTTGTCACTACATGAAGGTATCGTTGAAAAAATGAAGGAAGTGAAAGAAACATTTGTTTCCGAGAGCGCCGATATCCAAATGTACTGGGCCAGGTATGTGGATGTTTAAAAAAACTTGTGTACAATATTGTCTGTGTGACAGCAGCCCAATGATAACACTAGGTCGTTCTATATTTAATGGAGGCGGATCCATAATTCTGTTGCATAACTACCAGAATTACCACGCAGATTATTTTCGTGTACTTTTAACCTGGGCTACTTCTACGTCAACAATGACTGTATCAATCCACATTTGTCAACCAGCAGGTAGCGCATTGTCGTCGATCATCTATTTTCCGTATTTTTCACTGCACAGTCGGAAAATTTGTTCCAGAAGCCAAAGTTTGATCGGAGTCCAAAAGATCTGGCCTCCGGCCGTACAGAAGCAATGAGTGTATTTCAACTCACCGTAAACGGTGGTAGTCTTGTTTTCACCTATCAAACCAAAATGTTTAATGAAGTGTGCATTCCGTGTGGTGTTTGGTGTAATGCTTCTTTGCTGCTCCGTCCCACGACATCAGTTCGCACACGGGTGGAGGCAGCGACGCAATCGAAATGGATTCAGTTAACCAAAAACAGTGTGTGGCTCTAATATCATTCACACTACAGCCCTAACAACGAGTCACGGTCAGAAATGCTAAAAACACCGTCGAACTTTCGCAATACAGTTATCTCACACTTATTTCCGCTACCATTTTCGCTGGAGTTTCAGTGATTACCTCATAAAGTTTCACGTAGTAATGATTAACTGAGCTTTCCCTTTAAGACAATCAACCCACCAATCAAACCACTTCTTTTTTGTCATGAACTATTTTACCAATGTTGTGGATTACTTAACTAACGGGGGTCCGTTGACCATCGGTGTACCGCTTCATCATAAGTAGGTGTTACCTTTTCCCAGAAACAAAAGCTACTTCAAACCCAATGCTTATTTTCTCGTCAGGCTTCATTATCTTTTCCGAGACTGATCTTAATTTAGTGACGAAAACAGTGTCGGTTCTCATCTGACTACTTCCTAATTTGAGTGTAGTTTTTGCGATCGACTAAGTGAACGTGACGCTTCGATTTCGGAGCTAACAAAACTCCTCCGGATAATGTTGGATAGTGAACAGATCTCTGGAAATCGTGTAAATCAGTGGTCGTGCCGATCTACAAGGAAGGTGACAGATCCTCTTGCGCAAATCACGATGGAACTAGCTTGGTGAGTGTCGCATCCAAACTACTCCACCAATCATCCATCGCCAGCGAAAGGTCTACGAGTGAGAATCAAGCAAGTTTCAGACCCGGTCGAGGTTGCATCGACCAGCACTAATTCATTGTCCCTAATAGACTGTCAGGTCAGAGCCATAAACAAGGCCTACACCTCACGGCAATGCTCGTTTGTCTCAGTTCCATTGGAATATCGATAATCCCGCTTAACAGATCACTCAGTTCACTAAAAAACTGACTCTCAGTAAGAACTAAAATCTTAATCAAAAAGGGTGTGCAGTTTACTCATTTAATTATCGGGTCTTGGTGAACTGGAGAGTAATAAACATCAACGACGGCTGTTCTGGACAGAATCACATCAGCAGTAATCGATCCGAGTCAACTGGGTCGTAGATTTGTATCACGAAAGTTCTGCTTCACAAGCTGTGACGGAAGTTTGTACTTGACAGAGACAGTGGGCAGTTTGCACAGAAGTGAGAAATCGATCGTCACAATCTAAACGCAGCGTGGACGGCCACTTAGACATGATTACAATGCACTCACCTTTCTGACAAGCAGATAGTGTGAGCGATCAGCGAGGTTTACTGGATTATACAATACTATACTCCTAACACTAACACAAGTGACCCGGTTCTGCCCCTTTCGAATGGTATTGTGGATACAGGGCATGTTGAAGAAGATTAGGGTTTATTTAACAAAGGTATGTTTGGTTGGATCCCTTGGTCAGTGGCGTAGTTGCACTCGAGTCCTTTCTTCTTATGTATGATTTTCATAATTTTCTTTACTGCTTGATTGTTCACTATACCTCTATTCGTTTTGCTCTCGACTCGACGATGTTACGGGGTAGTGACCCAAACCAGAGCATAGAAATGCGGGGTTGATTGTTGAAATAACTGTGCTGAAAACGTCTGCACATTGATCACTTATGTTTATACTTTTTACGGTGTCATTTACACCTGAAAACTTCAGTTTCATTCACAAGAAAAGCAATTCGTAAAATGTTTGTGTAGATCTATTTGTTCAATTGTATATTGATAACGAACTCCTATTCAATTAGATATACTGAACGTATGGATCGGTACTGTGAAGAAGCATTCCGACTGAATGTGAAATTATCCCTGAGTGAATTACAACGTGCTATCAATGGAGACGGAAGAAATGACCCGAATCCATTATTCAAAGTTTCACTCAATTTGGACAATGATGTGCTCGTATTTTTACCTACTCTGCCACAATTGACCAATGTGGTGGCTTCGTTAGGTTCCAAATTTACTGAGATCATTTCAGTGGTTCCTCGACTACCCGACTTGCTCACTCGTGGACGGTCAGCCAAACCGGTGAGTTTATCAGATCGTCCCGAATATAACCGTCTTAGTTGTTGTCTTCAGTTGAACAACACGGCTATAATTCATGTTATGTTATGTATGAATCAGATACTGCGGTTAGTAAATTTGAAACACTGCAATACGAGAACCAAGTGTAGCGATGCGTTCGCAACTTCAGCCCTGCATTTAATCGCCGATAGAGTGCAGCTAAATTATCGGGAAATACAACAGCAGTCAACCAAATTGGAAGCTTGCTATATTTTATTTGTATGACTAATGTGGTCCATTTGCAAAAGGTTCGAAGTCCTTGATGCGGTCTCGTAGCTCTGCTGGTGAAGCGTATGCGATACGAATGCGTAGGTGGCTTACAGTTGTGGATATGAATCCTGGGAGAACCAACAGCTTCTGACTTACAGTTCACATCGTCATTTGTCAGATGTGCCACCAGTTTTTCGGGTAAATTCGAATTATTTTGGGAATGAAGTGTCAAAATAGACTGGGTAACACTGTTCAAATGTCTTCGCGCCTAGCTTTTAAAAGCATCGAAACAAACCAACTCGGTCGCACCAGTAGTGGTAACTGGACAAATTCTTCAAGAAGAAAATGTAATAAGAAGTTGAGTCCAGTGATCGCTTTGCTTGTGGGATTGGAACCAAGTTATGTGCAACTATATCGATGGAAATGACTCGTTAAAATATTTACTACAAGATTTCCGCTCATCCAGAACGTACGTCATGTTTTGGCACAATGATCAGACCATGCGTGCAGGACCCATGAGAAGCAAACGTGTGTTACCTTCACCGTCTGTTTAGCGTGGTGGAAGCTTGACTGTGTGCGGGTGTACAACCTTAATTGTGCGATGCACAGGAACAGTTGGATATGATTCCACCACACGAAAAGCCGCATCCAACTACATTCACCCCGCCGCGTGTGCACTCGTGTCTCGCCTGTTAAGGAAGTGAAACCGAGTGCGCGAAAGAACAACACAGGGGACAATTAGGTGATCGGTTCTAGTGACCCCTTGTCATTGTGCACAATCCTAGCTGCTGGACCGCACAATCAACGTGACTGGAATTTTCCTCACCTCCGAGTAAACTATCAACCGCCAATCCGAGACCTTTAACCAGTCGGAAGAGCATATGAACAACAAGGCATCGGACACAATAGGCCAATCAGAACGCGAAAAACCTCAGATCATGAAGAAAATCAAGTCACCAAACTAATTGTTCATGTTAGAGGCGAATAATAGAACCCTACACAAACCAAACCATTCAATATGTACCTATTAAGCCACTACCAAGGAAAGTTGTCAGGAATATCTATCATCTATTCTTCCAGCCAATCAGTGAAGTAATCGCAGCAGACGATGAAATCAATAAGATTCAAGCCAGTATCAAACGAGGCATGCAAGAAATCAGCTCCGCTGTACAAGAACCACTCAGCTATTGGGATCAGTTCAGAGAAATCTGGGAACTACCCAAGGATGATTTCATTCAACGCTATCGTCAACTCAATCCACACGTGTCCTCCATCGATGCGGACATAGCTCGGTGAGTATCAGAAAAACAGCCAACAGCTGTGAAAAATTTGAAAATTATTTGTAAGCATTCTAGTATTTGTAAATTTGAAACAAACCGTTATTGGCATTATTCGCATTAGACGGATCCAACCGTGGAGGCTCAACTGGTGGAGCAGCTGTTCGGTAAGTAGAAGACCCCCCAATTTGATTCGGCTCTCGGTGTGAACTTTTGGAATGCGAGAAATGCAAATGGGTTGTAACTCAACAGTGAAATTTTTTTTGAATCCGCAAATGTTTTCACTTGAAATGCGACAATATCGTATGAGTTTGTATAAGTCGCAGTTACATTACTGATTCATGAGAGAAGCATTATATCCTTCCCCCATTGAAAAAACTTCAAATGGTTGGTACACTCGGATCGAACCCTTAATCCTATCTTACTTAACCCACGGATGAGGCTTAAGGCCCAAAAACCCATTCATCGTGTGACTATTGATGAATCAGACAGATAAGAGTATTGCTATATCCAGACAATCAATGCCAAATCCGTTGATAATTACATTGAATGCATGACGAGTTACGGACCGGAAGTGTCTCCCCATTCGAATGAAGGTTATTTTTCTCCGCAGATCCTTGTTTTGTCTCCGCCCGCTAGCTTCAGTAAGAAGTCTTTTCTGCCTTCGAGCCAACTCGTTGTAATAGTGCAAAACGAGGTTTTTATGGGTTATTAGATCTTGCACTCAGTCGTTGCACAACAGTTGCCAAAAGACGGTAAAAGTCAGTGGGATAGGTGAAGGACGGTTTGTATTGAAACAGTGTCGATCACTGATGTAAGTAGTTTGTTATTGTACCTGGATGGCAGGATAAAATTCGCCCGGAAGCACAGGACCGATTTCGCGGTTGTTGCCGCTCATCAGGTATGCGTACCCGATACTCTCCTGTCCAATCATCCATATACTTGAGAGCTCCACATTAGATTCATCACCTTAATCTCATTTGAATCGGGAAAAGCGTGCATGGACGGAGAGTCCATTTTTAGAATCACATGGTCAACTGACGAATTAACTTTGGAAGAATCACTGTGTGATTCTAAAAATGGACTCTCCTCCCATGCACGCTCCTCACGATTCAAATGTCGATCACGTTCACGTATTAGAGCAACACCGGACACTATGCTAGCTGAAGGAGCTAAGATTCAACCGTCTGCATGCAGGGAAGTCAAGGGTGTTTGTTCAAATTGACGGAAACTAATTGTCCTTACAACAAGCAGACAAACACTGAACAGCCCCGTGGCATCGAACAACACAAGAACTGCCTAGGACTGAGTACTATGTTGATCTGTAATAATTTTTGTTCATGAGCACACATTCGAACTCAGTCATCTCCAGGTCGCTACAGCTCCTCTGTTATTCAGTTGCAAGTGTTCATCTGATTTGATAATGAAACAACTGCAGGTAAAATGACTTATTTAGTGAGCAGTTTCACTCAAGGAAAGATTTTCTCCGCTATCCGTATCGATTCGGTGGTCCAACCATCAGTGAATAAAAATGATAGTTGACCTCCAGTGTGGGGCAATAGTTGAGGCTCTTGCAAATGGAGTATGAAGTGTGGGTCATTTGAAACGGTTGAACAATTTGGATACATCTTATTATTTCTTGTTCAGCAAGCTCAGTGAGATATCACTTTAAAGCACACAGGCCTACTTGATGAGATGAATTGCTTGTTTTCGTCCTACCAGCCACTGAACTCGAACCATAGTACAGGCAAATAATCCGAACACAATGCTTGGCCATTTCGCCATAGTTCCTTAACGTATGGGTAAGCGCACGTTGAGAACCAGAACCAATCATTCTGGTATGTTCAACGCAACTAAGTTCACCAGTTAAATTTCTCACATCTTTCTGTCATATCATGAACAAAACTACAACTGTTAGCCACTGGATGAATACTGCACATCGAGAGAAAATCTGGGCGAAGAAATACACTATTCACGTCCTTACTAGCCCAAGTTATGGAGGATATTACTATTATTATTATTACACACCAAGTATGGAACCGCCACAAGTACACAAAGGGGGACCAAGTAGGTGAAAGTCAATAAAACATTGCTTTTTTGATTGTTTCACTAAACGCATTTTTGTATTTTTTGGAGGTTCTTTTCAACATTTATGGGGCCTGAGAGTTTCCTAAGCACGCCGTACAAAATCCGAGCTTCGGTTCTGGGCTAGATCCCTCAACGTCTCTAACAAACGACAATCCTTATCCTTTGGACCGAAATCAGGGAATCGGAACGCACCAACTGAAACTGAAAATGAACGTTTGAGCCTTTAAGGGACTTCGAACACGCAACAGTCGACGACTAACGGGATCACTGGTGATTTGGTAGCTCCATCAAGTTCGACTGATGATGCGGAAACAATGACAGCCGAACGGTCGAGCAGATTTTTCCCGTCCGTCGATTGTAACGGCTGGGTTTCTGAGCCTCTGGCGAACAGGCGTATGCAAATGTTGATTCTCAGTTGCTGAGCTAGCTTTGTTCTGGAGTATTTATTTTTTATAATTATTTCAAAATGACACCAGTTGGTTTTTGGCTGAAATGTTTGTTAACTTGCTGAAGTCTTCAATACAATACAATGAATACAAGAGATCAGTTAGTATGGCAGATGCCAAACGCGCCTTATATGCTGGCTTTTAATCAGATTCCATTATGCAATAAGTTGTGGCCCAGGTAGGCGATAGAGGTTACTTTTGTCTAAAACAAATCGGAAAAGTATTGTTATTTTAGAGATAAAGAAATTAAATTCATCTCGAGAAATAAATTATCGTAACTGAAACATGCTACGTGCTGATATTTGACGGCAAGAAAGCCGTAGCAAGTTGCTAGAGAAATTTCACATCTGTCCGAAAGGACCCAATGAACACACTAGTAACTCCGGAAGGCGAATGTGTAAGTCAAACTGCTTGTTGACTGTTTACTGATCAGTACACTGTACGCTGGCTCGCGTATTTAGAGGTCCATTGAGTCGTCTTCATCCAATCTGGATACGTAAGTGCGTACGCACCTGCTCGTGTCTTCGTGTTTACGCGTACTGTCGACGCAAGGGGACAAGAGTCTGCGAGCAGAGCTCGCCTGTCATTCGGATATTAGTTTTGCACGTCAATGGATTCATTGAGTTTGTCAGATGGAAAAATCCGGGTGCACAAGAGGCTCAGAGGAACTCTCACAGTCTTCGCGCCAGCCGCTCATAAGGAAGTTATCATGTGTTGAAATACGATGGAGACAGAGACAGGTAGTCATGATACACTTAGCGATACCATGGCATGTAACCCGATCTATCATAGAGGTAGCTGCAGTCAGATTTTTATTTATATTAGGACACTACCAAGACCCCGTTTTCTATTCGATCCTGTAGTATTGTAACGGAATGCTGTGGTCCCGCAGTTTCATTCTGATCGATAGAGGTGTTCAGGTATTTATCTATGCCAGTCTCACATCCATAAAAGTTTGCAATATATGAGGAATAACTGGTCACCTTAGATCTACGGTCTCAGAAAACGATCCGAGCATCCCGCAGTTTAGCGCTGAACTGTGCAGTACAATATAAGACCATCCCACTAATGCCAGTATGGTTACTAGATCTCGTGGGAAACATCGGATTACTTTCTCAGCACTTCTGAGAAGAAATGAGTAAACACAAAGATAAAATATGAATGTGGCACATCATAATTTCTACCAAATATGAATTACTTACAAACCAATTCTATATCACTTCAAACTGACAGATACACGGAAGTGACAAACAAGGTGCAGGATGCCGAGACCATGGTCACGACACGATTTTTGCAGCTCGATTTCAGTCTACTGAAAAATGCCATTGCAGCTCATTGTCGGGACTGGCAAATGAGATTGACACAATTACTGTTGGATATGACAACGGATACGCTATACGGGATTTATAATTATATTGAAACAGTTCAAGAAAAGTGAGTTAGTCATGCATATGTGAGTTACAACAGAGTTACAAGTATCCATCCGTTCTTTGGATTTAGAAATTCTCTGCAGTTATTTTTTTAACCATCAGTGAGACACACAACGGCGGCCAAGAAATGAGTAAATCAGAATATGAACAGAACGTACATTTATCCAGGTATAACTAGCCATTGGAAGAACAGTAGGTTCAGTGAAAAGTACTTTGAATCCGAATCACCTCGTTGAAATACCTTTGTGATTGCGAGATGCAGTATCTGCATCCTTTGTTATTTTCCGTAAGGTATTAGTGAAAAATGTCTGACGCCTGTCCGCAATCATCACACTGCTAGATCTGATAAATCTTGAAACTTATTTACGCTCTCTGTTTGGGTAACCAAATCTAGAGGTCTTGGATGATTAGGTACTTGCATCCGTCACAATTCAACGAATGATTATGTATCACAAATCAATCCCAATAAGAACTTTTTCCAGAATAAGCAAACTAATTGCTTTGGTCCTATGATAGAATTTCACGACCGCCTCTGAATTTGGACGAGTTGGGTGCCTCAATTCAACTACTCGAACGTATCCTAGCTGAGCAGCACGAAATCCAGGCCAAATTTGTTCCGCTGGAAGAGCAGTTTGCCATATTGGATAAATGCGAGGTCACGTACACGGATGAAGTGGCAAACAAACGAGCAAATCTGGCCAACGATTGGATTCAATTTCAAAATGCATTGATGGGTGCCGAGCAAGTGAGTCACTGTCGTACATGTGGTCAAAAGGGGCTCACAGGCACAATTAAAATATGTCTGTACGCCACATACAACGACAAGGGTTTGTATAACGGTTCTATTTGATCAGTAGTACTTGGCTGACATAACATCCAACGCTATTGCACTACTGGATCTTGGACAGTTGACTGTCGTGTTCGAGTAGAGCAAAAAATTCTGATCATTGTTACGGTTGGTTATCGCAAACTGCTGTAAAACAATGATATGATCAAATTGCGTACTGTTTTGTTGCTCAGTCTAATACCACTAAAGACAGCGGGAACTTCATTGTTTGGGATTTCGGAGCCCATAGCTGAAATCGACATCGGCAAACAGGTGTTCTGTGGTTCAAACAAACCGGGACAACATTTATTTGTATTTCTGTTAGGGGACACACTCCAGGAGCAAAATCACATGTTTACCACGTTAAAAACAGAGCTCACTCAATAGGTGGCACGTGAGCAGGATATTTTGTCCTGCTTACGCTGAAGCAGTGGGATAGTTTTTATTATATACTGTACTCGATGTCTTCCGGTGTGTAGGTAAGAGAAAGGCAAAAATCACCCTTATAAGAACCGTTGCGCGTAGAAGAAAGTCGCCTAAAGGGTGGGTGAAGTATGAGGTACCGACAGCACCTGTCATTTATCAGTGGACGTGCATTGGTCTTTTGATAAAAAGCCCCTGAAAAGAATAAACAAATCTTTCCGATGAAATTATCTACCAGTTTTCTGAATAAGTAAGATGATCGACGTTGGTTACATGTCATCGTTGAGCCGGTGGTACGATGTCGTTTCGCTTCGCTTAGATACAGTCACTAGACAAGTCAAGTACGTTTGTGAGGAGGTGGTAAGCTAGGCTCACCTACAGGAAGCTGTTATTTGTAACGTTGTTTTATCAGCAATCAGTGACGGCAGAACAGGGTTATTTTTGTCAGGGGGTCACGAAAACCCCTAAATCAAGCTACCAATCAGGTCGTACGTGCCAAGCCGGGCCAAATAACTACACACCTTCACCCACGCTTATGGCTTAGCCAGCAGCGTGAACAATGGGGAAAATGGTCCCGTCTATCTAGGGAAAATACTCTGTCAGCCAGGGGTGGATGGACGCGTTCAAGATTACTCTATTTTCGTCTTGAATAACCTTTCTTTCTGTCATACCAGTGAACCGTCACCTGACGTGCGGTGCCTTCGCCTTTGGATTTACTTTAGCGGGCTGGTACTAAAAGAGTTGCAACGAGGATCGTTTACTCAGGCCGTCCGTAGAAAATCCACAGAATAGAAACGCGAGGGTCCGAAACAATTTTATTTTCAACACCTAAACATAAGTTTTCATTTCACCAGTTTGTAAATTTTAATCACTCTGTATGAGTACTTGTGGATACGAGGTCGACCTATCTGCACATCAAATCCTCTGTTCTCGTTTATTAAGAAAAACAAATAGGTCTTAGTTCAATCACTGAAGAATAATCAGTGAACGTAACAAAGGGCGTTTAAATTCCTATTTGGACAATAATATGGACGAGTGTTCGAAACGTTTTTATTCAATAATCATCTCATACAGAATGACCAAATGCGATGCAGTCTGTTCAATGGCAATGGCAAATGGACTAGTCATTAGGTACACCGGTCACTTTAATCAGATTCATCCACCGACGCACTTAATTGTTTAAAAGTTACTAGATATTATGGGAACTGTTGAAATCATCTCTTTGAACAAAATTATATATTTGATAACTATATTATCATTTGAAACCATAAAACAGGACCGTCCAAGACTCCATACAAAATATTTACATGAACATTAAGAAATGTCGATTGCAGTTAGATGAGCGGCCGCCGGTCTTTGCATTCATTAGCTTATTAAAATCTGGGCAACTCATCATTCTGGCAATCAGGTTCAGTTAGATTTGATACGGTTGATTAACATCGTATGCTTAATCTTCAGTGCATTTACTCTGCTGTCTACAACTGGCGCTGTGGATTTCATTCTTATATGGATGAGTCTGGTACATAAGATTTTTTTTAATGGTGTGGGGTATATTTCAAACTTGCACACCTCCACAGAACCACTCTCGGTCTTCGTAAGCCAAACTTTAACCGACTGAACACTTAGACCGGTGCAATCGGACAGAGCGTTGCACACGAAACTTTCTGCCTTTCAGAGGAACTACATCCATCCTATCATTATCCTATATATTTACAATTCATCATTGCAGATGATCAAAAAGTCAAAAGAAAAGTTCAAAACTGGTTTGCTTGCTGACTCGGAAGAATTCAAACGTGCGGTGGCTAATCTGTTGTTGGAGCTACAAACCACCGGGCCGTACGCGGCCGACTTGCATCCACAAATTGGATTGGATATTGTGGCACGATTCCGTGACGAGTTGAACAAACTAAAAGAACGAGAATTAGAACTTAGACACGGATTAAATCTGTTCAAAATTGAGCAACCGCCGTGCAAAGAGATTGCAGTGATTGATAAGGTGAGTTGGATGCTTCAGTGATCTGATTATTGATTGCTAATAGTCTTCAACTGGCCCGGGGTAGAGAGGTACAACTATCACATTTAGAAAAATAATCAAGGTGGTTTACATGGAATCACGACATTTCACAAATGCCACACAAAACGCAGTCAAGGGAGGGGATAATTTAGAAAGGAAAACGATTTTATGGCCAGATCGATAGAATGTGAATGGAAAAGTAAGAGAATGGGGTGTAAGAAGGCCAAGTGCTGGCGTGATAAATGTGTCGGACACTGCAATACAACTGCAACATCAGTTTCCTGCAGTCGCCTAAGGCAGTAACTGAAACATGGCCGATCGTGTGCGGATCTGATTGTCATTATCAGGTGATGGTAACACTATGCGTGTTTTCATACCGGTTCTCCTGTTTGCTTTGAAAAAGCAAACTCGTACAAGTCTCATTAGAACAGTAATCTACTGCTAATTTGGAGAAGGCAATGAACTGATTACATTTTCATATTGAAACTTAGGTTTCAAAGGTCTCTCAATAAATGTTATTCTTTAGTGAACGTCACCTGCGGGATTGTTCATCCCAATCATTCAAGATATCCTCACTCAGCCGAAGTTCTACCGTTCACTCAGTGTCCGTTGCACGAGTGAATAACGAAACAAATCAGAATCACAAATTCAAGAATTTGGCACAGTCAGTTGTGGCCGAAAGCTAGCCGATGACTGAATGCTTGAGAATCAGGGTTTGGAGTATCACCAGAGGTCAACAGTTTGCAAGTGCGCAGCGTTGTGTTGGCACCTGTCTCAACAACATTATTAACTTTCTGAGGCACTTTGCGGCTTGCCACAACTAGTTTTGTATTCCATTTTATCGGTTCCACCAGACCAGCACAATTGGTTCTTGCGGCCACTTTCGTGAGGGATCATGCTTCCCTAACGGGTAAAGGAGCACGGATGAAAGTTTAGCGTAAATTAGGTTTTCGAACAAGCACAACAGACGATTAACGTTTTCATGCAATCAAAAAAGACACTCATAAATGAAATGAAATTGCACTTGGAGGATCTGTACTACTCTTTTGTTTGATTTCCTTTCAGGATCTCGAATACTTGGATCTGATTTGGACAATGAACTTTGAATGGGAGAACAATTGGGCCACTTGGAAAACAGGACAATTTTCTGAACTCCAAACAACTGAAATGGAGAATCTGGCGAACACAGTGTTTCGCAAGTTCGCCAAATTGTCTCGTGATTTGAAGGTATGCATAGATTGCCACTTGTATCGGGGAAAACTGTTGTTAAGGTATTATGAATTTTGAATTTTTGAATAAGTTCTTTTCATATACCGTCTGAAGAAGAGTAGATGAAACGAGATGAGACAGAGGTGTAAGCAAAAGCAATGCTGTTTTTGAATGACTGGTGTGTGCACGGACTAGACGTAGGGTACCGCACTGTCACCACTAAAATCCATGCCGATCATACCCTTGGCTTCTCGCAGTGGACTTACGAGAATTCCCGTTTCTTTCCGAATTCCACAATCCAGTGATCATAAAATATGATTAGAAGTTTTCTTTTCTCGCTTGAGAGGATATCTACGGTGAACAGGACAGATACTGTGTCGTTGGAATAGTGGTTCGCACCTTATCGATTATTCACTTGCGTTATTCACACCGGACTGTCCGGAAGCCGATAGCTCAGCTGGTAGTGCATCTGCCCGGTGTACGAAAGGTCACCGATTCAATTCCGGCTCGTGGCTTCCGACTTTTCGATGTGAAAAATGCAAGTGGATTTTCCATCACATACGATTCAGGCTCCTCGTGCCAGCAATACATTCTCTGGATTATTTTAAGAACAGAATCAGAACTAGTGTACAGGATTTTGGTCCCCTAATTGAGTGACTCGCAGATAGACGAACCCCAAGTCCAAGATAGAAAACACCGGCTCGCTTTACTGCGTGTACTAGAGGACAGATTGTCAAACAATGATGATAACATGCAAACCGACCACAGAATCAATACAGTCAAGAAAGCCTTCAGGACGCCTAGGCAACAGTAGATAGGAAAAGTTCAAGACAGCAATGCAGGAACGAGTTAAGTAGCTTACGAAGTAGGTCAATCAACGAACAGAAGAGAGATAATGATTCGAGGGTACACACACACACACACACAAGCGCGGGTGAAGAACAAGCGGATTAACATGGTTATCCGAAAGAGCGAGGTCAGCGGGAGGCGGCTAACTCCAGTCGTTCACACGGATAAGATCGACGGGGGGGGATGTTACGTAAACGACAAACTCGAACAGATAAGAGCAACTGTTAGACTGATGAGAGTTGGGGTACATCGGCACTTGTTATCGAGGCAAGACTGAGCAGAGCTGCGTGACGCAGTATGACTGAGCAACAATTGTTACGCGGTTGAAAAAGCCAAGGGTATGATCGGCATGGAATTTAGTAGTGACAATGCATGAAAGGGAAGCACATAGTTTGATCAATACAAGATAAATTTAGAATTGGGCCCACGGGACCTGGACTGAACCAATTTAACACAGATCCTCGATTTGGCGAGCTGAATTTCTCTGTCCAAGTTCAATAAACCTTTACAACTAGCTTGAAACAAAAGGTACACAAGTGGATTTTCTTTACAGAAGGCGTCCTTAAACTTTTATTAAATTCTGTATGAAGATTGCAGAAGATCTGTTTTACTTTCGGTCGACGAAATCTGTGTTGTGCTAGTCCTATGGACAACATTTTTGCTTAAGCCCCAGTGGTTACAGATCCAGTTTCTATGACTATCCAACTCACCTGTTC
Organism: Fasciola hepatica; assembly: GCA_948099385.1. NCBI lineage: Eukaryota > Metazoa > Platyhelminthes > Trematoda > Plagiorchiida > Fasciolidae > Fasciola > Fasciola hepatica. The sequence goes on from CANUEZ040000019.1 coordinate 15,603,250, forward strand.
AGTACGCGTTATTTTTATAGTTTTTCGGTGATTTTTTCTTTTAATGAGGGCTTCTCAATTATGATAATTGCATAAAATGCCCCCAGTCGGTCAGTCGAGACTGCTGTCTTAGCTGCTAGAATTTTAGCCTAGGAGTCGATAAATGTTCATGACAGATGATTTTACTGGAAAGAGCGGAAATTTGAATCGGAAAATGAGGAACATATGGGCATTTCAAGTTGGATTTTTCAGATCCACTCATCTGCTCAACATGTACTGTGAGTGAACGAATCGATCTTGTTTTCCGGACAAATGCTCCCAACACTACAGCTCCCATAATAAGACCTAATTTCAAACGTAGTGAGTGCATTGTTGTTTTAATGACTATTTCAGCATTGCTGGTTTGGCAACATAGTAGCTATCAGCCCTTATTAAGGATCTCTCATATGCATGATGTCGACAATTCCAACTAACGAGTGTAAAACTACCTCTTGGTATCATAACATTCAGCTCAATGTGTTGCACTGGTGATGATGAAATGAGTATCTAAAGCCTGAATCTCCTTCTGGGGCAGCACTTCGCATAGGATGCACTCAATCCGAAATGTCTGCTGATTCCTTGAAAAACCCTTGATAAACGAGAGAACGAAAGATTTTCCTACTCATGATGAGTATCAGTTGGTCAATAGGGATTTATGCAATTAATTACAAACCATAATATTTCTTGAGTGGTTCAGACAGATTTGATAACGTTTATACTCATTGCACAGCTACCATGCGTTTAACGAGTCGACATACTACTGTGTACGAATTTTTATATCTAAACTGTAAATTCAGGAACGAAACTGGGAAGTGATTGAGTATAGCAAAGCTCGTGTGGATCAGTTTCGACGCACCATGCCTCTGATCATGGATCTTCGAAATCCAGCCATGAGACCGAGACACTGGGCTCAATTGAAATCTGAGATGAACAAGCAGTTTGATGAGAATTCTGAAGAATTCACATTGGAAAGAATTGTGCAACTGGGTTTTGAACAGTTTTCTGAATTGGTGCATGAAATATCTGGTGCAGCCTCGAAGGAGTTGGCTATTGAAAACACACTGGACAATATGGAACGTTCATGGCAGAATATTGAACTGGATATTGTACCGTATAAGGAGAAGAATACCTATAAGATACGCTCAACAGAAGAATTATTCCAGTCACTTGAAGACAATCAGGTAAGTCCAATTGCGTGCTCCTAGACTCCCAGTGAGTGTGGGATCAATCAGTTAAGCGATAATGCCTGGCTTGATGGATTCTGTACACTTTGCGATGGGAGAACTTGTGAGCTAAGTTACAACTTGTTGTTGTTCAAAGATTAATCATTATCTAACTGTCGAATCTCCACGGGGTTTTCAAATTGCATGGCGAGAAAGGCGTGCCTATTCGGCATCAGTTCCACAAGTTCATTTGTGATGAGAGCACTATTAGTAACTAGTCGTCAAAAAGGTAGATGTGCCGCAGCAGTTCGACTGGTTTTCCAGTCCGACAAAATTGTCGGGTCATAGAGTGTGGAAATGCACAATAGGTTGTTCATTATAGCTGGATGAACGGAACTGCTTTTGACTGACCACTGCCTTTACCCCTTTGTATTTCACTTTCCTTTACTCTGTGTAGTGTTCGTGGAGATTACTAATGCAAGCCTGACGATCAAGTTTCACAAATATGGTCTCTAAACATGAATTGGTGGTAATCGTTAACACCGCATTGATTTCTTCCAGACTTATATATGCTATTAGCCGCAGCGTATTGCGTTACCATGTGTGAACTCAGTTGGGTGATTGTTAACAAATTCACTAATTTTTCTCTGATATTGTCAACCTATTCTCATGATTGTGCAGTTACTCTTTGTGGTCTGTGTTTATTGCTCACAGTGAAACGTAACCTCGGTTCAGTTCAGTTGAAATGACGAGTAACCATGCGCACGGTGCGGTGTTCTTGGCACCTGTCTCTCAGCGGGAACCTCAATCGCAAATATAAGTGACATAATGGGAAGATTAAGAAGAGAACTTTAAACAGCAATATAAATTCGATGAAGAAAGTTTGTATAAATAGGAGTACCACCCAGTCACGTCCTCCAGCGCATCTAACCACTGAATGGCGGGATGGAGATCTCTTGCACCCCACAGAGGAATTCTAACACGCCCTACACGGCCGGGTTCATTGGCCAGGATTTTCACACCTTTCTCTGATTTCATGGGATGACCAATCTTACTCATCTTCCAATCATTACCCCTTCAGCGAACAATACTCGCCAAGGTACCCTTTCTGTAAACAAGTGCGATACTTCTCAACCATTTTAGCCTGGTGACCTTTATTGTTTTATTTAATGATTCCGTTCGTGAGCCTAATGCTCTGTTCCCAACCTCAGCATTGTTGATACGATGTTCCTACCAGATTCGAGCAATACTACGAAGGCATCAGTGTTCCAACACTAATAGGCTTCTAATATCCTCCACTCGCAGTGGTCACGTTTCTGAATCATAAAGGAGAACTACCACGTACACTCGACCGATGTCACATCAACGCCATAGATGGCTGAGGTTGGGAAAAGCCAAACTCACCTTCTGTATACGTCATAAAACTTCATCTAATAACCAACCTTCGAGTGAAATACAGCTGCCCAGATCATATATATTATCTTACTGGTTTATTATCCTCCTTGATATCGGGAGATTTGGTGTTGAACCAACCCATTCCTGCAGTCGTATATTGCGCTGTGAAGGCCCAAAACCCAACCCGAACATTGCTACGCAGTTTACCCAGATCTTAACTTAGAAGAACGATGTTGTCCACGTATTCAAGGTCCGACACTTTTCCAACTAGCAAATGTTTTATATTACTGCCTTAACATGACAAAAAGTTGCTCTTCAGGACCGCGTCAGTTATGAAGTTAAACGGAAAAGGAAAGAGGACACAATCCTGGCACTTACTCCTTCTCGTGGTTATCCGATATTCTGCAATCTGGGTACTTTTAAAAAGCTATAGTATACAACACGAGGTCAAACTTACGAGATCTGGTCCTCCCTCCCACCCTATCCAAAGTGATGTGAATTCGGAAAGTTACTACCGACTAAATTTATCTTCAATCACTAACAACGCTTTCGTTGGCAACCGTGTTCCATGTACGTCTCTCTTCATTACTCCCGTCACAGGTTCAACTTTCAACCATGAAGGCTTCACGTTTTGTAAAACCGTTTGAAGTTTTGGTCGATCGATGGGAACGAATGCTGTCGCATATCATGGAAACCATAGAACAATTGTTACATGTACAAAGACAATATTTGTACTTGGAAACAATCTTTCTTGGAGAGGATATTCGTAAACAATTACCCAAAGAATCGTCCGCATTCGATGTGATCAATCAGGATTGGAAATCGATCACCACGTTCCTATATGAGACACGAAATGCACGTGCGTGTGCAACTAAATCTGGTAAGCTAATCGCTTATGGTTGTTTAGCTTGAGAAAAGCACAACTATCAAGTGAATAAATAACCTTTAGAGTAAAGCATAATGAATGGCCATTTATTTCTCTTGTCCTCATTTAATTTCTAACGCACAATCACTCGAAATCATTGAAGTTAGCTCATACTTCCGATTCCGTTAGGGCATCCCATTAGAACTGTGGTTTACTGATGCGTCTACATGGATACACTAACCACTCATTTCAGTGTCAAGATAATCTTATGTAGCAGTAGTAAGCAAAACACAGCGGAGAAGCGTGAGTTAGAAAAATCATAAATGGTATGTACAGTGACAATGAAACAAACTGAAAACATAGCTTTCCCGACACAAATTTGAACATAGAAGTCAATAGCATTCGTGCAATTTAATGCTATTGACTTCTATGTTCAAATGAAACAAACGACAATAAATAAACTAAAAGGGTTATAGTTCTCTCTGCTTAGTCCTAGATACCAAATCGAGATGTCGACCAACATCTCGATGTGGTCGGTGCGGGAATGAGTGCCGGAAGCCACGGTGGAAGCTTGTAAAAAAGTGTTGGTCATTGTTAGATCTTGGATCGAATGACTTCCCGGACACTTCAAACCAAAGTGAGCGACTGTACCAGAATGAAATATGTATTCATAAATTGCTGACACATTGATGTGCGGTATCGCATGTGTGCGAGCCATGCACCGACTTTATACATCATAAAAACGGTAAAAACAAAGAGCTGTTTTATCAAAGGACATTTTAAACGCGGAAAAAGGAGAAATTTGCAGGTACCTACAGTACCTTAATGTACTTTACCCAAATTCAGCAGGTTGGAGAACTTCTGAGAAGAATAAGGTCACCGGGCGGCTGGGTGGAGGTCAACCGATTGAGGTCTGTCACATGGTCTTTAGAAAGTCGTTTGATCCCGTGAAAAGCAGGATCCCGGAGGTCAAACTACAGTCTAAGGGACTTAGGTAAAAATTTCTCTGAGAAGGCGAACATTTATTGTTAAGATGGATAGTCACGTCTCACAATTTGAAGAGGTAACTAATGTGGTGCCACAGGGATCGGTGCTTAGCCCTCTGCTCTTCCACACCTTCACCAACGATCTAGCATGTGAACTTACTAACTCGGGTTTAGTGTTTACCGATGACGAAAACGTAGCTGGAATAGAGATGGAAGGTGACCTGACTGCTTTTGACACAGCATTACTCTAGGTTAAAAACTGTTAATGTGGAGGACACCAAACGGATCGGTTGAAAATTATGCGTTGCATTGAACAGTATTACAGTAAGTGATCGTCGTAAGCCACGAGGTACACACAGAAAGCTACCACAAACTAAAACGGCAGATCTTCCCGTCATACTAGGTTTGCGTGCGCTCTTAACGCTGTGTTGAATTATTGATGCTTTTGCTCGATTAACACATTAACTACTGGGTGGTACGCCGTCGTCCTAACTTGTTTGCGTTTCGGTGAATTAGTCAAGGGAGCAAATGAGCTTTGGAAGTAGGATCCTCGATCTGTTTGCACAATAGCTGTACATTCAAATGTAGATATACATAACCCTAAAATGGCGCGTGCTTTTGTTTTGGATGAGCAGTCGATGTGACGCATAGCATCAACCCACCTGGAACAACGGTTCACGCAAGCTAACAGAAAATTGGATCCCATGGATGGAGGTAGAGGACCTACTAGATCGATGAGCACGTACTGGAACCGTGCGTCTGGTGGTGCAAAATCGCCGAGAGGACTTTTGTGTGTCCGTTTACCCTAGTCCGTCGATACTCTCAACAATTACGTGCCCATTCTCTTATGCTCTTATTCATTTTCGGCCACAAAAAGCGCTCATTCACGAGTGTACCCGAAACTCCTATGCCGGGGTGTGACAGCCCATGTAGTGTTAATAAGATACCTTTCCTAAATGCCAATGGTACCAGTGAACGAGGAGTGTTTTGTGAAACGCACAAGATCATTCCGCCTAGTGAAGTGAGAAGTACTGGTTTGAGTTGGAGAGAGCTGCTTCAACGAGGTTGTTTGTTCTCTGATTTGTGCGCTAGCTAGTTCGGTAACAGCTGCCGAGTCTATGGTACTGGTTGGCGTGATTAGATTGATGCGCGAAAGTGCATCTACCCCAGAGTCAAGTTCATTTGAGATGTATCGTATATCCTCGGAGAATTAAATGATATAATCTAGATGACGTAATTCCTTGGGAGAATACCTGCCTGTTGTTGACTACGAACTGAGCTCGTGAGCTGTAGAGACAGTGAATAGTCTATCTTCTAGCACATGGGAAAATGATGGTTAGCCCGATTAAATTATTAGAATAGCCCTGCATTGCTGGGCTAATGTCTGTATGGGCACATTAATGATGTATATCAGTGTCAGAATAATCTGGGGTCTCAGTGGTAAACAAAAACTGACGAAGGAAATTGGTCACAGGATTAGAAAAGATATGCACAACGACACTGAAACAAACGAAGATAAATTGACTCATAAATAACCACAGTGCTCCTTACGGGATCCTAGATGCGAAAAGTCGGATGTAAACTAACACCTTGCTCTAGATCGTGCAAGAATCCGTTCCGAATACCTCAACAAAACCTTCTAAGAATGTGTAGATCAGTTTTAATTCTCTGATTGCATGAATTCCGTGAAACTCCAAACCAGACTATAGTGGTATGGAAAGGTTCGGACAGGCCTACCTTAACTTTGATGCCTACGCAAACGGTCCAGCTGCATTTGAAGCCATAAACAGTGAGATAAGAAGGGTTAGCACAATCAGACGGGATCTTTCTTAGCATACGCAGCCGAAAGTTCGTGCAGCATCATGTGGGAAAAAAACTCAACTGTGAATAGTCTCCCCAATTCTGACTTGAAGTTCCGTTAGTTCACCTTTCACATTTCAGGTTTGTTGGAGCATCTGAACAAATTGGTTGCCAGTCTGGAAGAAATTCAACAGTCCTTGGATATGTATTTGGAAACGAAACGTCAAATATTCCCAAGGTTCTATTTCATTGCCAATGATGATCTTCTGGAAATTTTGGGTCAGGGACGAAATCCGGAAGCAGTGATGCCACATATGAAAAAGTGTTTCGACAACATCAATACGCTACGCATAGAAAAGGTATTCAACCTTATTCTTGAATATACAGCCGAAAAGCAATATTGTGTTTGTTGTAACCTCATGAATTTAGAATTGTGCGTAAGTTTACTGTATATTGCGCAGATCTCGTCTCCAAAACCACACGCATAAGTTGCACGCATAGAATCAAATACACGCATAGTCAACCATGAGTGGTGTTCCCTTCTTGTTCCAAAGTACACTTTATTTTCCTCTTGTAGCGAAATCTGGCACATGAAGTAACTACTCATTAGAAGTAGTGTCCACAGATGTACGGTGATCAATATATGAAATATGCAGAGCTTTACAATTCATTTCAGACTTGTGTCAAAATCATGCCAAACTGCTATCGAATTAGATGGTTAGAGTAACATGCTGATTGGTTTCGAATCCAGCGCGTTAACCTCCCTCGTCCCGTTTGCGTTAGCGACCGCAGTACGCGCTCATCGTCATTGTATGACTCTGTGTTGTGTGAACGTGCAATGGCGTACATTGATCCAGTCTTTTCCTGACCGGGATTAAAAGCCTTCGTAACTATTTTCGACAGAACTGAGCGATGCAGATGACGGAAAAGTGAAGATACAGCGGATTTCTAGGTGCTCATTTGTAAGAAAATGCCACAAAATCGTCCAAAGCGGCAGTGCATTCGTGAAACAATGAACAGATCGCATGAATTTTGTCAGTATAAATACGTTCTATAGGAATAAACAGTACAATAGTGAGTAGTTATATCAGAAAAGCAACATGGGTTAGACAGTGATATTTTGAGTATCCAGTGTTTCTGAGCCAAAGTTCTACATTAATTTGATTTCAGCCTTTAAACAGTCATATGCCAATGAGATGGGAACCCATGTGCTCCCGAATTTCGAGGGTTATTCTCTTGCGTTTTGAAACCACCGATCCGACCGCCTTCATAAATACAAAAGACAAAACACCAGTAGAGTTCATGTCATGAATCTATTTGTACCAACTAGGACTAATATAACACTCAGGATTACACTACTGACCAAAAAATTGGATTGTATCAGTATTCCAGTTGGATGATATCGCTAAAAATCGAATGAGAACTATTCGGAACAATGGTTTGACTTGATCAGGATACGACTCATCATTTACAATTATTGTGTTGCTTTCCTCTGCATGTCCGCAAAAGCACTGCACGGCTGTTTAATCCTCAGTAGATTTCATGAGTAATGCATGTTCACCGAATCTTAACTGGCACTCGAATTCAAAAAACACTTGGACAACCAAAGACATTCCTAATGTTGAACTTACTACTGCATTACTATTTAGTAAGCAAATCATAGTCATAAAATGGATTTCGTTTGAGGGCATGGGTGGCAAGTGCAATCGTGTGAATACTCTCCTTAATCTTTGTTCAGACAAACATGAACCATTTACAGCGCCGTACTGCGATAATCACCCAAATAAGACAATACTCAGGGCTATTCGACCTAATCTGGTGTGAGGCATGTGAAGTGATTTGGTCCTCATCCATATCCACAGAGGCAAACTCGCATGGGGTAAACAGTCAGCAATAGACGAACCCTAAACGCTATGCCTCCCAAAGGCCTTGGGATAAATCATCCATCTCATGTTTTGTTACCTGAGCTGATCTGTTTCCATGTTCTTGTTTTTAAAACTAACTAATGGTAGTTGAATAATGTAAGCCTTTATCACTGATGAAGTACAGGATTCGAATGCTGCCACGGCCGGTCACTTTTGTGGTACACATCATCCCGCTGTCACCCAATTCGTCGTACATATGTTCGTTGGTGCATCTATAAACAGAAGGGATAGATACCTTTACACCTGCTACTGAGTTCATTCACAAACGTTCGCGTAAAATCAAGCATATTTATCACTAAATGTTCTATTCCTAAATCAATCTTCATTCATTTTTTTTGATACGGGCTCATTCGTTTTCGCTTTAAAATCGAAGAATTAGACTATTTTCAACTGAAATCAAACTGTACAGGTCCTACCAAAAAGCGTTGATCAGTATGGGCGGCCAGTTGGGGCTAAGTTGCAATTCAAACGTGCTGCCAACGAGCCCCACGTTACGGATCGTGGAGAAAAGAATATTGCCGTCCCGACAGACAGCTTAGCTGTACCAACCATGAGCAGTGGTGGTGGTCCCGGTGCACCAAAACGCGGAGGCTCGTCAGCACAAGACGTATTGAATGCCCAGACGTCAAATTTGAATGTGACTATAACAGAAGTTCAACAACCTCATGAAACCATGGCTGATGTAACAGCCCCAAAAATGTCAGGAGTTCCAAACACATCATCGATGTCGAAAAACGAGTCTGATTCCTCTGTGGTGATTGAGATTATCATTAGCGATGACCATGGAGGAGGTGCACCTAGGATAAAGGCTTCAGATGAAGTGGCTCCGGAACTTGTCAAACAAGAAACACTCCAATTTTCTATGAGCCAACAAGATCGAATCCAGCCATCTAAAGATGATCCGGGTATATCGATTTCCATCATGGAAACGAACGCTAAACCGAGCACCGACGCCGTCATGGATGGAGCTGCTCCCACAGAAAATCAAGTCGTCCCGACACAAGGAAATCTATCAGTACCGATTACAACGGTGATAACTGCACCGCCGACGTCTATTTTGTCCGCACCGTCCACCACACAGGCGGGACAGCCTAGTTCAACGACTACAACTGGTGTGAAAACAAAAGCCCATTCGGTAAACAGATTCCACCGAGTCTGCGTCGCCAGTTAGCCTGTTCGCTCAGTTATTTATTTATTCGTCCGTTTGTTCATTTTTTCTTCAATTCTTTGTTTGTTCAGCTGTCAATATGGACAGTGAAATTCACTGGTGACGTGTTGATTGTTCCTTGTTTGTAGAAATTCACTTTGTGATGGGTGAATAATAACTCGTTTTACATGTACCTGAAAGCCAATTTCGGTTCAGAGGGTTCTATGTTCACAGTCAGTCATACGGTTTGCATTTTTAGATTCAAATGAAGGGCTTTCTAGTTCAGAATGAAAACTAAATTGCATTCAGTATTCTCAGATCGTTGAACAATCAGTCTAATTTGTTTGCGGACATGTCTTGCGAGGTCATCATTCCAGTCAAATTATAGTACTGGCGTTTTGCAACAGTCAGTCGCTTTCCTTACCAGTCCCTTACGTCATCGATAACAAGATAACCAAACGATGTGGTAAATCGCGAAAACATCTCAAAAGTTTCATGATCAATTCAGCACCTTGTTATGAAAAGTATTTCATTAGATAATGGCTGGATAAAAAGTAGAGCTTCGATTTGATTGAAACAAAATAGATTGCAGATGCTATTGCGCATTCAAATAGCACACAAATCTGTTCCAGAGGTGTCATGAAATCAAACAATTCTACAGGTTTTTTTGTTGAGATATTAGCTATGTGATAGCGAATGACAATTAACACGGTCTCTTTATGTTGCAGTTTCCCCGTCTACGTTAGAGGGATTAATTCATGTGACAAATTAGAATTCATACACGTTTTCACATTGATACCTATTATTATTAAATGAATTTATTTATGGACGCGACAAACTGATCGTTTTGTTCTTTCTGTTGTCATTTTTACCACTTAATGATCTTTTCTGAGCCTTATTTTTCACTTTACTTTGTTCACTTGTACCTAGAGTAATGTGGTTGTACAAGACGCACTGTCCATGTTTTCGTTGGACGGTGAGGAGGTGGCATTCAGAACCAAAGTTCGTTTGGACGGTCCGGTGGAATCCTGGCTGTGTGATGTAGAGGAACAAATGTACAAAACACTGCGGGACATGCTTCGAGAGTGCCGTGTTGCACTGAAAAAGGCTGCCGCAAAACGGGACAAATTTGTGAAGGATTGGCCTGGTCAGCTGTGTATCACATCCAGCCAAATCCAATGGACAGCTGATGTGACAAGAGCCTTGCAATTGGTCAGTTCATATTTTTAATAACCATTTATAGGTGACGGTATATTTGTTGCAAAAACGGGCACTAATGGTCCGCATAGAGCGCATTCTCGTTTGGTTTTCATCCCCGTGAACCACGCTTGCCATATTGCAGTATGTTCGATAATGAATTGCTGAAGTACTCGCCAAGTAGTAGGCAAAATGGGACGATACACAATTTCTACTGTTTGCATGTTGTCCACACGTTTATTTGAAGCTCAGCAGACGGCGGCTTACTAAATGTCCAGTTTGAAACGGGGCTTATTGAGAGTCTTCAAGGAACAGAATGCCAATTGTTGTACTTCCCGTGTCTTTCGGGGTCACTGCCGTCCTTCATGTTGAACTAGCTCGTTATTGCATAAATCTAACAATCACATAGATTGTTTTATTAGACGAAATTCTAGATACTGATGCTGCTTGTGGTTTATGATAATCATATGTAGTATGGTTCATCAGAGACCCGTAAACACTAATGTTTTATACCATCGAAATAGTAAAATACTGTTCATCGTGTTCTATTCGATATGATAACAATAAGATCTTTTGATATCCATAAAGTTCAGTGTTTTCCCCCTCTTATTCTTCGTTTATTCAGGTTGGACAAAGACAAGATAAAAAACCGTTAAAATCGCTAAGACGCAAACAACGAGTTTTATTGGACAAGTTTTCCGAGACAATTCGAACGAATCTGACTAAAGTGCAGCGTTTGAAAATCAATGGTTTAGTCGTGATTGAAGTGCACCAACGTGATATAATCGAGAAACTGTACAAAGTGGGCTGCAATGATACGAATGCTTTTGACTGGCTCAGTCAACTTCGTTTTTATTGGGACAAGGTTAGTTGACGCATGGACAATGACATTCGTTTTGTTTGTGATTGGAAAGTTATCTTGTTTCAGGGACATTACAGAGAGATTGGTTTCAATGGTTGGAGGTTGAAGCTGTTCATACAATAAAACATCATTCAGTACCAGTGCTTAACTAATCATTGAAAACCATAGAACCGCTACAGTGTAACTATTTCCTCCCTGTTTAGAATCATCGTCAGTGCACGTAGACTGAATCCTAAATGGTACTGGAACTCGAGGCCGCATGATTGTTATACTAACTAGTTACTAATAGGCTATTTGGGATGACTCCCAACGGTGTGCTTCACGTCACCGTTACAAGACACAGGTCCTTCCATCACCGGATTTGGATGTTACCACCTTGTGGTTGTTTCTTATGATGAACTACTCGGGAACCTAAATGAAAGGAAGGCATCGCCAACAAGTACAGAGCCTGGCTATTTGAGTTGTTCAACGAGAGGTCCCAAATTTGTTAGATGTTTCAGTCTATGGTTTGCACTGAGCATTAAAGTGTATACATTTTTCAGTAACGTGTGTGTTTCATTTGATACCGCTAGAACACATGTGAACATATACTTTTTGAAGAAATTGTCTAAGGTTCCGTCTATTCACAGTGTCTCAATCCATTTCTGTCCTTTCCTAACGGATATCCAAACTACTTATTTGAAGGAGCCTGACGATTGTTTTGTGCGACAAACCAACACATGTTTTCAGTATGGTTACGAATACTTGGGCAATTCTGGTCGTTTGGTCATCACCCCACTGACTGATCGATGCTACATCACGCTGACTACCGCGCTGCATTTGCACCGAGGTGGTTCGCCAAAAGGGCCGGCAGGGACTGGCAAAACAGAAACTGTGAAAGATTTGGGCAAAGCTTTGGGTGATTATGTGATCGTTGTCAATTGCTCCGAGGGTTTGGATTATAAATCAATGGGACGTATGTTCGCCGGCTTGGCGCAGACAGGAGCATGGGGTTGTTTCGATGAGTTTAACCGGTGAGACAAATACTAGACACAAATTTTGTCATGAAGTCAGGCGTAGTACTATGCAACAGAATTTGTGTGCCTAGTTACGAAATTTTCGAATCGTCTTTTTCTAAAAAATAAATCCCATTGGGTAATTTTCTTGACAAAACTATATTTACTGAATGACCTCTTCAGATTTACAAACGAATTCTGTGCCAATTTATTGTCCTTGCTGTTGAACAAAAGTTGTTGTGTTCCATTCTTCTTGCGCTCTCTAGTATTCCTAAGTAAGGAATCAAATCTTATTATTCTCCAACAATTTACGAGTGAGTAACAAGTAAACCAGAAGCTTGTGAATTGCACGAATAATAGACAGTTCCGAAGAATATGGAGTCTCAAGTGTTTTGTGGTGGTATTAAATGAGCAGAATAACACCCCAAACACTACTCGCAACAACCTCATTGTGTTTGCTTTGAAAATGGAACTGTGTTCATCCCCCCATTTATAAGCATCATAAACACACACGGGATTCTGCATATCAAACCGAAGGGCCAGCCACTGGCTATGACTCCTAGGAATCTGGTCTTGCCGCAGTTCAGTTCATGCAACCATGAACCTCGCAATTCTGTGCTTTGGCGTCGGTTGCTACCTCTCAGCATCGTCGAGCCAATGGCAAAAAGAAAAGAATTATAAAGTGAAAAAGATCCAAAAAAATCAAAGTAATAAGTAGAAAGCACGAAGACAAAGAAAGAGTTTAAATGCAACTACGCCACTGGCCACGACACCTAGCCATGTCACTTAATGTCTCCAACTAATTGGTAGGTGGGTCGCGTGGACCCAAACCCGGAAGTCTAACACGTCCTACTGGGCCGAGTCCACTGGTCAAGGCTTTCATACCTCCCCACTATGTCATGGATTGACCACCTCGATCCACCTTCTAATCACTACCTCCCTCGGAGAACAGCGAAACGATGAGGAATTCTATCGGTGCACATGTGTAACACACGTCCCAGCAATCTTAACCTGTTTAGATTCAGTACTTGATCAAGAGACTGGCCTCTGGTGCCCAACACCTTACGTCTAACTTCAGCATTGCTGATACGATGTTCCCACCATACTCGGGCAATGGTACGGAGAAAACCGTGCGCAAACATCGACAGTCTTCACCTATCTTCTACGCCTAATGACCATATAACTGAGCCGTATAAAAGAACAGATCTAACTACCGCAGTGTACACTCCATCCTCGACAGACAATCGGATATTACGCTGACGCCACAGATGGCTGATGTCAGCAAAATCCAATGGCGTATTCTGTATACGTGATGAACTTCACCCGACATCTGACCACCTGCTGAAATGTGACCACCTAGGGAACAAAACGTAACTACTTCGGCTACAGCTTCTCCTAACAAAGCAATAATTGGTGTATCGTCAACCCAGTCCTGCAGCAGCATTTTACACTTGGAAGATACAAAACGTATCCAAAACACTGCTACGTTGCTACTTAGGCTATCTTAGGAGGCTTGCAACTCATCTGGATCTTCCACTAGAAAAACAACACAGTCCGTACACTCCTAGTCACACAGTTTTCTGTCGCAGCATAAATCGATGCCACTATTCTCACACTTCAACAAAGCTATCTCAAGAATCAATTCAATTATAAAATCGAAGAGGAAGAGCGATAGAGGTTGGCCCTGATGAACACCACTTCTCGTGATGAACTCGGATGAAAGATCACCGTCAGAACGAGTTTGGCTTCTGCTGTTTGCAGACAAACGTTGGAAAAGAGAAATAAAATTATCTGGCACACCCTTCAATGAGAGGCAACGCTAGAGAACTGTGAGTTTGACTGAATCGAATGCCGATTTTAGATTAAGCAAGACAGAGATTGTGGGCCTACGGAAAGTGTGTCTGTATTCCAAGATTTGTTGAAGAGTAAAGATGTGGTCAACACAACCACGACCGGGTCTGAAACCGGCTTGATTATCACGCGTACGCCATCCCGAGGCGTTGGATGATCGGTGAAGAATAAACCTGGTAAGCAGTTTGGACGCCATATTTATCAAACTAATTCATCTGTGGTTTTCACAAGAGGATCTGCCACCTTTCTTGCAAATTAACACAATCGTCGATTCACACCATTCCCTGGGAATCCGCTCGCTAATCCAGACTACCCGGAGGAGTTTTGTTAACTCCAGAACCAAAGCTTCACCTCCATCTTTGAAAGAAGATGGAGACAACCCATCCGGTCCAGCTGCTTTGTACCTTCTCAAGTAATCTGGCTTTCAGATAACCTCCATTTCTGATGGAGGGGTGATATCCACCTGCATCGTATATCTGGTAGGTGTATTGGGAAGGTCTACCGCTGAAGTGGACAAACTGAACTGTTCCTTAAAACGCTCAACCCAACGATCCAGACGACGTCTCCAAGGGGGAATCAATAATCCGACGGATTCCTCGATTAACTCACTTACACCGGGCTTCAGTGGACCGGTGCCTCTAATCAAACGGTGAAGCTTGCGAGTATTGCCAATAGACTAAACTTTTCTATTTCTCTACTTTTCGCAATCCACCACTGCTCACGGTCATTTCTCAGGCTCCCATTCAGTTAACATCTCAGGGATTTACGCATCTCATCGAATGTGGCATCCGGAGGGACGGATATGCGAGCATCCAAGAGAGTAACTGATGTCGAAGATATCCATCGTTTGTAAGACCTACTTAAACCAGAGTCCTAAGTGGTATTAGAAGCGGTATACAAGGCATTCTGGATCTGTCGCAAGCGTTCATCTAAGTTTTAGAAATCCAATTCTATAGATAACTGTGTAGACAGATCCGCCTGAGCAGCCGATCGCCGGTTATGGTCTAGAAGCAACTGTATGGGACAGGTGGCTTCTACGTTGGTTTGACCAGGGACGAGACGTAAACAGAAGGGAGCACGTACCGTGTACGGTCCGAATCTACAAGCGAAGACCAAAATGAACGACAATCTTCAATTGATCCACGTTAGCGGTGACCAATCACAATATGGTTAATCTGAGTCCAACGTTTTGAAGACGTAGGAGGACACCATGTCATTCTATGCCGCTTCCCATGGCAGAACTTCGTACTCGGCAGAAATAATCTGTGGTTGGAGCACAGTTGACTGAGACGATTACCGTTATCAGTGCAATCGGCCGGGATAGTAAACGGACCTCTAATGTGTCCTTCGAAATCTCCCAAACGGTCAACTTGGGTGTTGAAATCACCATCAATGATCACTACATCCGTGAAGTACACGCATCGAAGCAACTAAGATAAATCGTTGTAGAATTCGTCCTTGATCTCAGAGGAACTGCGGTCAGTGGGCGCATACACAGGCACGACGAACAAGGATCGACTCTTTAGTTTGTTGTTGTTGACACGAACAGAACCGTCCAACCGAACTGCACACAAACGACTGTTGACTGGAATCCATTCTAGTAGTGCACACTCAGCTCTCATGCTCAAAGCAATCCCAATGCCGGCTTGGCCATGAGCACTAGATACCGAATCACTTGACATGCAGAGAGTGAAGTGAGAGACTGAGGCTGCATCTGGGGTTCGGAGAGTGATCCCAGAATTTGGGTCTTTTATGCGCTTTTCCGTGCTATGCCGCTCTTCGCCCGCTCGGTTACAGAACTCAGTCGATCCATTTTGTTCGAAATTGTACCCAGGTTTGCCGGTACGAACATTTTACTTTGGCATCTGCCAGATAGAAAAAGAGCTCTTCCGGTAGTTGTTCAAAGATGTGGGAAGGAAGGATTAATTAGTTTCACCTCAGATGGTGATGAATAGAGTTCCATGATTAATTCTTTCATCAGTCTGCGGTTACTCATGATGTGCACTGGAGGTCACTGATCATCTGCTTTTCCGATTGATGTAATACCTAACTAGAAACTGACTTTTCACCACTAACTTTTAAACTGTAACTAATTCGTTGGCAAAACTTAATCATACTGTGCTGTCCACTTAGCTGAATTAAATACCGTTACCACATAATCCATTTGACTGACGTGCTAGTAGTGTGGGAAAACGATAAAACATGGCTGACCTTAACCTTTGCTTAGGATTAAAGGCAAAAGAGTAGGAAATTTGACGCAGCATATTTTTACCTACAGATCACTGCTGAAATTTGGAACAAATTATAATATTGCGATTGGTTGTGCAGTGGGTGACAGAAAAAGTAAACTTCCTATTACTGTGATCCATCGGAAAATCTCTGACGCTTCTTGAAGTTCCACTCTACAGCATTTAGGTAAAGTCGATGGACTCCCGATTTCCCTCTCTGCGATTCTCTTTCTCTAGTATCAACATTGAGGTGTTGTCTGTTGTGGCGCAACAAATTCTCTCCATTCTATCCGCATTGGCACTGGCTGCACAATCGCCCAATCCGCTTGAAAAAACTCGTTTCATGTTTGATGGCCGAATGCTTCAACTGGTCTGGTCGTGTGGAATTTTTATCACAATGAATCCGGGCTACGCAGGTCGAACAGAACTGCCGGACAATTTGAAATCCATGTTTCGCCCGATTGCCATGGTCGTACCGGATTCGTCTATGATCGCAGAGATCACCCTGTTCGCTGAGGGATTCAGCACGACCAAGGTGGGCGATAGTTTGGGTTCGACTCCAAGCCTCGGGAATGGTGTCCAGAATATGTTAAATATGAGAGACAAGAGCGCGGTTTGGGACAGTTAACGTTCACCTGAAAGGTATTGACGTCAAAGAATGACTTGGTGTGGCCAGCGACGGTTAAGCTTATTCAAAGTCCATCGGGCCGTGAGTGTCATAAGATGTTTAGTTAAATCCACATTCTCAACGGTTAGAATGCATTGCAGGTCAGTGAGATGATGGGGGAGTTACCTCGCTCCTGATCTGTTTCTCGTGTTCAAGTGTTCCAGTTGAAACATCAACCAAGCACTGCTATGGAGTTTAGGAATGTTCATCCATTGTTCACATTCCGGGTGTTAGTTATCAGTGGAGTATGAATTTCTCGGCAGATGTCCATGTGGGAGCAGTTTACACACGTGGCCACGGCAAGTTATTGAATCTCGTGAACTATTTTCACGTGGACATTTGGGGTTTGATTCCATCTGATCACGATTGTCTCCACTACTAGACACCGGACAAGCCTTGTCCTCAATGAATCGAACCACTGTGATTGAACAGCTAGGTCAAAACGACGCTCGCATGTCGACAGAGCGGTTTGTTTCTATTAGATGAATCAAAGTCATGCTTAGCCTAAGACACCCTAAGAATAGGAGTCGTTTTAAGATCCATATGCTTATAGATAGTTATCCTTTCGAATAAGCCTCAATGCTTTGGGTATTATTAGTCTTCGAATTTTTCAAATCAAGTCACTGAAAGTCAGTTTATTCCTGCTTGTTATACCCGTAAACGGACGCACTCAAGAGAAACAAGAAAAACAACGGTATTGCAAGCGGAAGAATGTATTCTGAGTACAGATGCATAATAATGAGGAACGAGATCATTTGGCATCGGAATGGGAAACAGCCAGTAGGGAACACGATTAGTGTAAGCTCAGTGTCCGAATGAGTGGTGCTCTAGATAAGAGACAGCGGAAAGCTTATCGATCGAAAGTGCATATGCGACATTCAACACTGTTCTTAAGTGATACTCCTTAAAGGGATATGAATGAGATTCTAGCTGAAAGAGTCTGATAAGACTGGGTTATTGTTTTTCTGTTTTACGTTGAATTTCACAACTGCTTTATCCTCTGGTTTTAGAGTGCAGTTCGTGTTGAGAGAAAACCACCAGGACCAGCGCAACTACTGCAAGGTTGTTCATGAAAATGAAAAAAAAACCGCCAAATTTCTGTGATCCAACCAGCGATGCTGTTTCGTGATAACTTGAGCCTATCTTATTAAACGCATAACGTGCATAAAACAATGAACATTCACGAGGCAGTTTCAGTGGTTTCACCGCCTTATCTAATGATGATGCTTCTTTCTGAACTGTATTTGAGGCCCCACGAGCAGTAAAACTCATTTTCTCGTTTGTTTTAACTTTTTGTACACAGCTCCTCGCGAAGAAAGTGTTCACCTTATATAGTCTGACTGTGCAACAATTGAGTAAACAGGACCATTACGATTTCGGTCTACGGGCTTTGGTTTCGGTACTGCGCTATGCGGGTCGAAAGAAACGATCCATTCCCAATATGCCGGATGAGGAAGTCTTATTATTATCGTTGAACGACATGAATTTGGCCAAGTTGACTTCCGTTGATTTGCCGCTGTTCAAAGGTATCATGTCTGACCTTTTTCCGGGTATCGAAGCCCCGTCAGTGGACTATACGAAGGTATACTAATCCATGTTCAATAACTCCATGTAAACGTTTGGCATAGTTTTTTATTTCATTTGTGATTATATTCTTACTAAAGTTGACTGCAAAATGAATAAACGTAATTGATAGTAAGCCTCTTGTTGGTATGACAATCTCTAAAGTCCTGTCACCTTTTAACGACAGTGAGACAATGATATCGTTTAGCAGCACCGGTGGTTGTTTGATCGACAATTCTGTTCGTTCCAAATATTCACCCACGAGTAAAGTGAAGCTGTTTTAACTCTTCAGTTAACCTTTCTACGGTTTCCAGTCCTCTCGTTTCACCACCTAATTTTCATTAATCCTCTCTGGCTGTTGACTGGAGGGAGACTTTTAGCATGTGCCGTCCGGACCAAATTGTTTTAAAATGAATACTCCTAACTGGGGAGTCGTCTGAACACCTCTTAAGTATGGTATCTTGGACGGGCAGTTTCTAGTTCTCTTTCGCTTCAACAGAAAACTTGAGATTTCCATGTGGGCTTTTCAACGACCGATTAATTCCGGGATAATTGACTATGGCTATCATAAACAGTAAATTTCAGACCAGTCAAACCGTCTTTGAAACTCGTTCTCTTTCCTGATGTTTGTCCAACAATATCATGCCATTTTGAATTCCTCCTTATTTTTTAGATAAAGAACGCAGTGGAAGAGATTTGTAAACAGATGAACCTTAGAGTGATTCCATTCACTTTGAATAAAGTTGTTCAACTCTATGAAACCAAGAGTTCCCGACATTCGGTCATGATTGTGGGTAAAACGCTGTCAGGAAAATCAACCACTTGGCGCATTCTACAAGCCGTTCACAATGAACTGACCAAAATAGAAGGTAGTGGGTTTGAAAAAGTGCATGATTATGCGTTGAACCCAAAATCGCTTTCGTTGGGCGAATTGTACGGAGAATTTGATTTGTCCACAAACGAATGGAGTGATGGTGTGCTGTCCAGTTTGATGCGACAACATTGTGCAGGTTAGTTCTTGGTACTTCCATGCAAGAAGAACACCACTAACGAATAATATCACTGAGAGAAAAATACTTTGTCAACACTCAGTCGACTCCATCTAGAAATCGTTCACAAATTTTACCACACCTACCTGACATAATTACGATTGCCACAACCTCTGTTTGTCCTGTCCCAGTCATTGGGCATTTTCTTAAAATACAGTCAACCGCATAACTTACGAAGGCAGTTGGCAGCAGACTACTGATTGAGCCGCACATTGTGCATGACAAACAGTCAATTGTCAGACCGCACATTGTTTAGTGTCCACTTAAGATCTATTGATTGCATGGGAATCGAATCATAAACCATCACATAAAGATATGCGAAGTAATGTGTAACATTTTGATGGTAGTTATCTATACGGATTCCCCTCCGACTTCTAATCTGGACAAAACCATCTCTGAACCATTTAAAATAATGTCTGTCTACCTGCGACTGTTCCCCATGGTAGTAGGCCAGTTGATGAAGCACTGAAGGCAAAGCTGTTCACTACTTTGTGTTTCTACACTGAATAAAGTGGGCTACTTAGTTATTTCGAAGAAAACCCAGCAACTCTACTCTAAATACGGACTGAATCTTGGTCCATAGTCAGACTGTGTAATCTGCGACGCAGTAGTATTTATCTTGTTATCTCGAAACTGAGCATTTAATCCTCCGTACTGTGATGAAAATTAGGATACTTCATTGATTCTGCCCCTACAAGGAGGCTACTCTTTATACACGGGATGAAACGTTTCGTTGATTATATTTACGTGCTGCGCCCTTGGATGTATTTGATCTCACCACATGCCCGAGAAGTTTTAACTGGTTTTAAAAGCAAAGTTCAGTCGGGACTGGTTTAATTGGTACTGCTTGTCACGTAAGTGTATCTTCTACAAAACTAATGGGTACTGATAAGGTTCACTTAAGTATAGACTTGTTCAGAACATATTATTTGGCACAATTCCGTCATGCTAATTGCACAATTTTTCGACCGCATAAAGGTACGATTTGTGTTTTGCTCACATCGCCAAGAAATACCATTTGCCTTCCTGTGAAGTGAAGTAGAGGTGAACTCAACAAAACGACAAACGCTATACTAAAAGGCGTTTATCCTAACTTCTTCACACTTCCTGATTCAATCACTCAGACGAGTCACCGTCATTGAAATGGATTATATTTGACGGTCCAGTCGATACCTTATGGATTGAAAGCATGAACAGCGTGATGGACGACAACAAAATCCTGACTCTGATAAATGGAGAACGTATTTCAATGCCGGAACAGGTAAGGTTTTACGCAAATGGATCAATTATTACAATCATACAGTGTTATGGAACCACGTGGTTCGATTCTGGTTGGAAGTGTGGAAATTTTGCAATGTATTTTGAAGTAAATCTTAGGTTGAATTTGTTTAGTTGTTTTTGGATAAATAATCAGACCTCTGAAACTGTCCATTTACAAACGCATGAGCTCATTTGACACCGCTTTGTCAAACACGTAACGATTTGAGTCATACTGTATACACACCTAGAGGAAAAAGTGTTCCAGTAGCTTTGTTAACAGATCTACCATAACTTTTGACCAAATTAGAAACGCTGCACTCATTGACTGGAAGTATTTGTCACTCATTTCGATCATTATGATTCCGCTTTAATCCTCCGATTTCCACAGGTATCGTTGCTTTTCGAGGTCGAAGATTTGTCCGTGGCTTCACCGGCTACCGTGTCCCGTTGTGGTATGGTATTTAACGATGTGAACGATTTAGGCTGGTGGCCATTGGTTAACTCATGGCTAGCAGCCAAGACGGACAAACTACTGATCGAGGAAACGAAACGGTTTTTCAACAAATATGTGGAGAGGTTGCACACATTTGTCCGACAGAGTTGTACCACCTTGGTGCCTTTCAGTGAAACGAATACAGTGATTTCACTTTGTCGACTTTTTGATAGCCTGGCTACACCGGAAGCTTGGGTAAGTACCAGCTATGTTTGCCTATTGTCCGACATCCATTTTCATCAAGCATAGAAGCAACCGGACGATGGATTTTTCCTGTAATGCTTTAATAACAATCGCACCCGCCTGTTTTACACATACCGCTTTCTATCAATGGTCTGGTTTGGAACGGCTACTTGATATCGGTGATATCTTCTTGATCACCAATACTCTCATAACAAATATGCTATTCAACTGAGAGGTGTAACCACGCACCATTTCATCGAAATTCTCATGTCCAGTGAGGTCGATCTTTTACTATCATAGAATAATGTGATCAATAATTCGAAACGAGAGAATAACATTTATAATGGTTTACGAGAGTTCAGTTTGAAAAATGGACAACGTTCCACTCGAATGGTGCTTTTTGGTAAAAACAAACCGAGAGTACAATACATACGAAATCAAAGCTATGTAGATCCATATCAAATCACATACATAGTACCATTTTCGTACACGCCCACGAAGTATCATTCTGCCATTAAAAGATCCACCGTACTTGAAATGAGTGAAATAAACGTTAGTCGGTAAAATGAGTGATATTGAACACATTTGATTTTATGCATTAAGCCGAACTAGCCCACAGTGTAGCTGATTGCAATGCACAAATTGGTTCGTGGGTCTGAAAAATAGACTCACGGATCAGCACAGTCGATCATAGCACGAGATCAGTCATGATAGGAGACAAAGCTCGAGAACAAGTGAGGTTGTCCTAGCCCGAGACAGAACAATGGTCTGTGCAGATCGAAACCGCAAATGGGGTCAGTCAGGAGCGTTCCTGGAGGGTTTTTATATACTCTCGGGGTCGGAGTCAGGTTCGCTGTTCAAGGGGGGTAGGATGATGAGGTGCCTGCCACAACTGGTGGTTCTTGTTGATCGTTACCAACGGCACTTGGAATGTAAAAGGAAAGAAAATAGGATTGGGTACAATCAGAAATGCATTACACTGAGACAACGTCATAACCTACCTGATTTTGCCGCTGACATTATTTTGTTCCGTTTTGTCTATCCGAATTGCCATAGGCGGACCCGGCGGATCAGGATTACTATATTCGTTTGTTGGAAATGACATTCCAGTTCTGCATGATATGGTCCATTTGTTCCATCGTAGACGAAGATAGTCGGAAAAAAGTGGACGCCTATATCCGCGAAATGGAAGGTAGCTATCCAAACAAGGATTCAATCTACGAGTATTTCGTTGATCCCAAAGCGAGAAGTTGGGTTCATTGGGAGGAGAAATTGCGCAGTGGATGGAAATATGGTGCAAGGTAAGAGAACCCGTGCTCATTACTTCTTGACTACCGATAACAGTGGCGAAAATCATGACCACATTATTCTGGATATGCATAAGTTATTGTTTGCAAATCATACTTGCAAGCTTTTGTGCTGGATTTCGAACTCGCTTCGATTCGTTTTATGCTCAGTGGGATTGGCAAATAAACTGAATCTAACTGGAAGGGGGGGGCGACAAGAAGCGATATCATGGTTTTGAGCAATGCTTACATTTATGACCTCTACAGTGTTATTTAATTGTCCCCAATTTTTTGTCTTTTTCTAGTGAACCCTTCTACAAAATTTTAGTACCAACCGTGGATACTGTTCGTTATCATTTCCTGGCTAACCAGATGGTAGAACGTCATCAACCTGTACTGCTAATGGGTCCCGTTGGAACAGGGAAAACCTCTTTGGCCGTGAACATTCTAAACAGCCTGGACCAACAGGAGTGGTCCAGCCTGACTATTAATATGTCTGCGCAGGTCAGTTGTTGTAATTTGTTTTGAATGCTGCTTCTTGAATCAAATTTATGTTTCTTTGTTACTTGCTGGTCTCATGTATTTGTTCTGAATTCTTTCACGAAAAAGTAGACCAGTAAATGTGCTCTAGCTATTCGGATGTGATTCTTCCCATTTGTTTTATTATCGACTGTTTTCTTCACTGTAAGAAGGCTATGGAATGCTAATACAATCTACTGTAGTTGACATATCCGCCAAGGAACATTAGGTAGACACCGGTGAGGTAGCGAAGTATAAAACTCAGGCTACTACAACAGTGGTAGTATACAAACGGTGGACCAAATAATAGAATTGTAGCATCACCGATTGGTTGAGTCTCAGGAATGCAACAAGCTGAAAGGAATAAAGCTTTCACTTCTCTCTGTACTTAGTTTGTCACATTGTCGCGCCAAGTAAGCCAGCAGTATTTCCAGGGTTGATTGCATTTGACCTAAAATGGTGGATGTGTGTGCGAATTTCTTACAAGGATTCAGATTTGCGTGCAGACTGTGAACAACACATATTGGATTGTATCTACTCATAACCACTGATCAGGTCGCGTGGAGCAAACTATCGTCGGCTTACTGACCATGGTTATTTAAACACAAAACGAAACTCAGAAAACTTAACATCCGTAGTTTATGGTGATAGTGATGCTCATGTGTACTGTTCACACATTTGTGTTTTTTTCTGGCCAACTTCTCACAAGTAACCTTCTGTTACGCCACACAATTTAACGGCGATATAACGGTGGTATGGTGCCGTTTTAAAACCCACTCTTAGGTCCGCCCGCCGAAAGGTAGTTGCGGCTATGGATGATCGTTCCCACTGCTAATTTCAATGGATTTTTATCACAAACACAGAACGTCCTATGGATCCATTCAAATGATCGTTCGATGTGTCATCACTCTATTGAGATTCTATTTACTACAATGCCGCAAGTTTTAATGACCACAGTATTTCAAATGTACAGTGTGAAAATCGTCATATCACGCTCGCTTAGTTCTATAGAGAGAGAGAATGCTTATTTAATTGACTGCCTCGATATTGGGGTCATTTCATCTCCAAAACTTCATCACAGAAGTGAACACGTTTGACACTTCTCTGTTATCAGCATCAAACATTCATTCGTTACCTTGAGGAAAATAGCTTACCCTATTGACGGCGATCTTCGCCAGATGAGTTATCTTGGGAACAACCGATAAAGATTGGACATGATATAAGATATATGTAAGAAACATAGGAGTCGATTGCTGTGCATGCAACAGGTTTTTACTACTGAAAGTCCGTGATGAATGGGTGCTATATCATGCAGTCGGTGTTCAACAGACTGTTAAGAGCCAGCCCGAATAGCCTTATGGTTAAATTGGTCGACTCACAGTCGTTCACTCCGGGTTCGAGTCCCCGAGGGGCTCAATGGATGTGCATAGCTGATGATTCCTAAAAAGGATGAAAATGCCGTACGATACTCTCATAATTTTCACCGGTGATTCGGGTATGTTTATGGTAATGTAATAAACCAACTGATTTGTATGAACACAATCTCCAGTATCCATGATTTAAACGGATACACCATTCAGTCGACAAAGTTATCTTTTTATAGACCACTTCAAATAACGTTCAAGACATTATTGAAGGGCGCGTGGAAAAACGAACCAAAGATACGTTTGTACCCGTGGGCGGTACAAGAATGCTCACTTTTATGGACGACTTCAATATGCCGGCAAAAGACACTTTCGGATCCCAACCACCGCTTGAACTTATTCGTCAATGGATTGACTATGGCTTCTGGTACGATCGAACCAAACAAACCATTCGTCGAATTAGTGGTATGCACCTACTGGTTGCGATGGGTCCACCCGGTGGTGGTCGTACCGTGATATCCAAACGTCTACAGTCCCGGTTCAATCAGTTGGTGATCACTTTTCCTACGGTATGTCTGTGATTGTTGAAAGAAAGCAGCCCCCGATGACTTATGGATAGCATCTTCATATACTACACATATCAGTTATTAGTTAGTCACTTCTGTCACACAGAATATATTTTTATGTATTTATACATTTACACTGGCTTGAGTTCAAGCATGGTGCCAAGCCAGCAACGACAATTATAAATAGGGGGAGGGGAGCATAATGCAGTAAGAGACAGTTAGTAGAAAATGCTGATTTGATATGTTTTTGTCATTTTGTTTGTCGGAATGAAATTCTTGTGGTTACGGGGCACGAGTGTTCGACAGACAGTACGCACAGCATTCGCGCCACTAATTTCTATTCTCAGCCATGCCCTTCAACATCTTTAACCAACGACAGTCCTCGTCCCTTGGGTCCAAACCAGGGAGGTAGGAAGCACCAACTGAAGCCAATGCTGATGCTAGTTCCATCGTATCTCTACTCCAAGTCATGGCTGGCCGCTTCTTTCAGCCCTGCCCAGCACGTTCGACTAGAGCACGGAAAGGTAGACGATGAGCATGCATTCGTAAAATATGTCCCAGCCACCGGAGGCAGTGCAGAGTGATCACTTCGGTCAGAAGGCAGTTATCCGTGCCCAGCACATGACGGCGCACATCGCCATCACTCGAAGTTCCCACTAGACACGAACAATGCTTCGGAGATATCGGTTGTCAAACACAGAAAAACGCCGAGCATCCTTCACGCGAAGTGGCCACGTCTCGCGACCGTAGAGTAAAACACCACGAATCGCGGAGACGTACACTCGTCCCTTAAGAGAGAGAGAGCTGGATGTCATGGCTACGCCACAGGTGTCGCAGGTCTGCAAAAACTGCTTCAGCTATCGCTATTCGTGAACTGATCTCCTCCTCCGGTTGTTACCAAGCTACCAAGGTACCTAAAGTTGTTTACTAACTCAAGCTGATCACCATAAAGGGTGAGTTCAGGCACAGGCTATCACACAGAAGCGTTATTTTTTGTTTCTGTGTGAACTTATTGATTGTACGCCATACCGTACTCTCTTTTGTCTTGATCTACTATAGGAAGCAAATTTGAAACGAATTTATGGAACTCTGCTTAATCAGAAACTACAAGATTTTGAGGATGAAGTGAAATCGATGGCCGAAAATTTGTTGCAAGCGTCAATTCATCTGTACGGTTCAGTGGTGACCAAATTTCTGCCCACACCGACCAAAATTCACTATCTGTTCAATCTGAGAGATATTTCAAAGGTATGTGATCATCAGTGTGGCCGTCTTCCCCTGTGAAATGCTAACTAATTGGTTCTATTCGGTATGATTGCTTTTCGGAAATAGACAGAACTAGATCAATGTCAAGAATACTGTTTATTGATGAATTTAGTCGTTTATTGTTACCCGGGAGAGAATTTGTTCATCAAGTACGAAAATGTACAGATAGATGATGATTTCAGTCATTAGTCTTTTTCACTCACTAATATGTATTTTCAATATATAGAAAAGTTAGAAAGCCAAAACAAACTGTAATATTCTCCATTTTCCCACAGATATTCCAAGGTCTGTTGCGTGCCAACAAATCGCACATTGAAACCCGAAATTCCATGCTTCGGTTG
The DNA here is from genome assembly GCA_948099385.1 of Fasciola hepatica. Classification (NCBI taxonomy): domain Eukaryota; kingdom Metazoa; phylum Platyhelminthes; class Trematoda; order Plagiorchiida; family Fasciolidae; genus Fasciola; species Fasciola hepatica. Next base: position 15,630,239 of record CANUEZ040000019.1, read on the forward strand.
TGGATTCACGAAGGCTTTCGTGTGTTTGGCGATCGACTAGTCAACGAGAAAGATCATGGTGTTTACATTGATCTGGTTGGTGATACACTGGCAACGTATTTCGATCAGACCTTTCACAGTCTGTGTCCGGCACGACAAGCTCCAATTTTTGCCGATTTCCTAAATGCGGATTCCATCTATGAAGATGTGGTCGAGTTGGATCGATTGCGTAGATTTATGACCGATACACTCCGTGAATATAACGAGACCCCCGGGACGGTGGCTGTTGATCTGGTTCTATTTCGAGATGCTATTGAGCACAGTAAGTACCCAGCGATAGTTCATGGTTGCCTCAAGCTTTCTGTTTGGTCTTATTTGGGAACAAATAATATCCAATCATACTCAGATTTTCTGTGTCTCACAGAATTTGTGATATCCTTCCCGAAGCTGTTGGACAACGTGCAAATGAATTAAGTGTCGTTTTCATTGTGGATTGTCACTGTACCATATCACCGTTCTAATAACTGAAGTTTCTGACTTCTAGCATAGCTGTTGTTGGTAACTACAACATCAGAAGTGAACATCCGGATGTTTTCTATTTTTCGTTCAGTGGTTTTTCATTGGTTTCACTGTTACTTCGTAAGTGATAGACCCTCCAAAGGATCTCAGTACAAATGGGAAAACCGCTCACTATTTCCGAAGTGATAAATGGAGAGATCAAGAATTAGAATTTCGAGGCAGATGATCAAGGGTTCAGCTAGAATGCGGGGTTAAGGGAATGGGCAGCTTCAGTTAGGAACTAGCAAGTCAGTCTACCGTTGCTGAACGTTTCTTGTTCTATGCGCAACATTTAGCTTCAATTGTGTTATACAGAAGTAATACTGTTTCAACTGCGTTGGAGAAATACTTATACTTATTCTTTCACAAGACAAACATTTTGACTGTGAATCTGCTTTGAAGCAGCTTATGCGCGGCAACCAAAACGTCGGCCAATTGTAATTTCTCCACCGACAGGGCCGTGTTATTGACATTACGGTTCTCCTGTTCAATACAACACATGGTGCATCTATTTTCCCAAAACACTTCCCATCTCGTTCGTCCCACTATGCTACTTTAATACTAGTTAGTGGGCAATTCATTACAAAACCACAAACTGAATGGGTAAACCCTTCTCTGTACGGACTTTTGCATGTCTCGCTAGCAAATGCTATCATGAAACCCTAAAGTTCGTGAACTTTTACCGCATAATGTGGATATGGAAGAACTTTATCGTGATCTCATCAAAACTAATGATTTGCACTCGGTCATCAAGACCAACTAAACTATTCAAGGAGAAATCTCCACTTGCGTTTGATTCTTTTTCAAGTTCATAAGGGCTCGTCAAATTAGAATGCGGTAAAAATCACCGGTTCATAAGGTTTTCCAACAATTTTTTAAAAGAATACTTTCTCACCTTATGCTTGTTTACTAACTCCACCGGAGATACATGGATGACGGAAGAACATGATCTGTTAAAATGCGACTTTTTTTGGAAATGCAATACAGATGTTGCAGTTACATACCTTGCGCTACAATGAAATAGTCTCAGTCAAATACAGGTTCGTCGTTGGATACTCACAGTAATACCAAGGGTGATTTATCTCAACGTCTTTCAGTAGTAATTGAAAGAGAAACGCGGAACTGGGTGGTTCGTAGCAATGATAGACTCGGTTGTGTCCTTGGTCATCACACATCACCGACTAGTCCTAATGTTGATTCTGCAAACATCAAATAATAACCTATACAACAAACCACGGTACAGTACCTCTTGAAAGAAGCAGATCTTCGTACTGCGATTTTGTGAGATGGTTTCTCTAAGTGACGATCCCACCAGAATATTCATTCGTGGCACTTTGCACTCAGCCAGTTTAGTGACAGAATTCATTTGAAGAGATCGCGTGGCATACACAAAGCGGTCTACATATATTTTTTTATTCCATTCTTCCGCATTAGTACAGTGGAAGGGGCAGTTCATTTCGGTCTAGTTTTCTCAACCGTTAACTTTACCTTTTGTGTGCCTTTGTTTGGGTTACCTAGTCAAAAGCAAAAGCATAGAGGCATAAGGGGCAAACAATCAGAAAAGAAAGTTATGGGTAGTAATAACGAAGTCGAATAACGAGCTCGAATGCAACCATGCTACTGACCGCAGTACCTAACCATCTCACTTGATATATCCGATCATCCCGGAGCATAACAAATAGTCACAATGACCCACTGAGTTTTCATGAAGTGCCGCTATTCGTGATCTTGATATTTGGAGTTCAGACGCATTCCAAGTCAGGTATGTTGAAAAATCCGAATGGATGCAGAGTACAATTTACCACCGAATTTCACCAGTAATGATAGAGCTCGAACTTCATGTACCCGGGAAAACAACAGTTTACAACGGCCAAAATGGTCTGCAGAACTCATTACGCCGTTTTGTCTTGAATGTTACTTTTTCTCACATAGTCTTACCGTTTCCCTCTTAAGATGAACTGCAATGGCTGCGGTGATGGTTTCTGTTTACATCTCAGTTCTGATAAGCGTCGTTACACTCCGCGAGTCAATGAAATTCATGATAGTGAAGGTATTTTTTAGAGAATTACTTTAAAACATCCTTCCATCCTGGTGAAAAGTTGTTATTGCCAGCCAAAAATTGTTTGTCGTGTTGACAGGTGATTTATGAAGTTCTTTGTACTGTTTCCCCTTATAAACAACTGAAAGGATTTTACTGACTTTTATGCGTGTTAATCTGAGTGACCACTTCTGCATTGTCCCCTCACAGCGTGTAAAATTACACGTGTGATCAACCAGCCTCGAGGTAACATGCTACTGATCGGAATTGGTGGCAGTGGGCGTCAAAGTTTGTCCCGACTGGCAGCCTACATATGCGAATTCAAAACATTCCAGATCGAGGTAACAAAACACTATCGGAAGCAGGAATTTCGTGAAGGTGAGATTGATTTGTGGTCAAATACAGTCCCGTATCGCAAATATTTTTTTCACCTACACAATGCTTTTACTCATATTTTCTTACCTGTTCCGGTTTTTTTAAACACTTATTTTTCGTTTGGATTTTTCCCGACAGATAAAAACAAAACCGCCTTATGGCCAGTGGTTGTTCATACCAAACCGCCTGCTGACTGAGATCACATTTGGAAAGCTTCTTTTTGTTATAGATAAATAACTAATTTTTGTTCTGTACCACAAATTTGTGTCTGTCCAGTAGTTTTTACCGTCTGAAACGCGTTCAAAGTAGTTGAAAATCGGTGGATTGTTTCGTATTCACGAGTAGGACTAATTTGTTTCACATGCACGAATGTGATTTTATTTTACCATGGTGGGAAAAACCGTATTCACCCTGATTCGCATAAAACGATCGCCTTTTAAACCACACTTATTTTTACAACAATTATCTAATATTTAGAAAACCGCAACCCTCTGCATCCGTGAATGCACAAAGATTAACACATCGAATGGACACATTTACCGCAGCGCACACATCGGATAGAGTTAATGTTTCTTTTCTCAGATGGTTCCGTTTCAATTCACGGATTAGGCGGTGGTTCATGCTAACATTCCGGTTAAATAACTAGGAACAACGATCATGAAAACCTGATGTCTGGTTTTGATACTAAAAGTATTGGACCGATTGGTATAGACACTACTCCATTTAAACTTCAAGTGAAACCACCAATCGCACCGCTCCACAAAGACAGACACACCGTTGGCCAGGTAGCGATTACCCGTAGCCTGACCGTGAAATCTGTCTAACACGTCGTGACTTATCATGGACTGAGAATGTGAGCTAGGGTCTGTGGGGATAGGGTGGTCGTGTTTAATGGTCGTCACGATTGACCGCTACCAAGCCAATCACATCCGGTTGGTGGTTTCACTTGAATTGACGTGGTTACAAAAGATTCATCGGATGTCATAACGACTTCACTCAAAGTTAGAATGATACGTAGTACCGCCGTTGAGAGCATTGTGTAGTCCCAGTTGGTAAAATTTCGATGAATTTCAGGAACTGCAATTCATAGTTCCGTGTGCTTCCCAATAAAAACTGTTCAGGGTTATCACATCTTCCTTGTTATGAACTAGCTAACAGATTTTTCAGGTAGTACTTCAATGGGGCTCCCAGGAATAAAAAGTTTTTCAGAGACCGTTTAGGGACCCAAGCTGGAAGGTTCGGTGGTAATGTGAGTGACTTACTACCATGTGCATTCCGGCCGTGTTCGAATTCCAGTTGGAACTCGGTGGATATGAACTGGTCGATGATAATAACAAACTAGAGGAAAGAAATGTAAAGGGGGGGTGGGGTGTCCCATGGTTTTCGACGGTGATTGATTGACCATGGTTAGCACTCAGATATCGTATCCTGGATAATCTGAGTACACAATCCGGTTTCCTGGTATGAAAATCTCGAGTGCTACTACCTCACAGCATACAATTCAAATTATTGATATGGTTTTCTCAAAGGATGGACATGTAGAAGCTGCCTTTTACGTACAGTAGGCAAGTTGGTTTACGATACTGAGATGCAGTGAGTTCATACTCCGAAACGCCCACCTCCACGAATCATGTTATGACAATGGAACATCGAAGACATAAATCACATCGTTCTGCACCAATCTGCTTACAGATTTGAAGAAAATGTACTGGCAAGCAGGTGTGGAAAACAAGCCAACAATTTTTCTATTCACGGACACGCAAGTAGTTGAAGAATCATTCCTAGAGGATATCAACAACATGCTCAGCTCTGGTGAGGTACCCACTCTTTACAAATCGGATGAGTTTGAGGAAGTAAAACAGGCCATTGAACAGGATGCCATGCAATATGGTGCAAGAGATTCAGTCCAAGTAAGTGAATCACGTCTAAAATGGAATGCATCTCAGATTAACTCGTTTTGTCGTCGAATTTTCAAACGGAAAAAATGTACGACGTGGTAAAATATATGTGACAAAAAGGCATAGAAATTGTTCTGTGGGCTGTCCATTACCCATTGTTATTCTTGACTTCCTAATTGACACGGTCACAGTTACCCGCGAATATGACGGATTGCCCTGGTCCTAGTGTGCTAGAGCTCAATAAGGTACACCGTTATACAAACCTGCGACCAGTTAACCTTATTCATGCTTAACCTCACAAAAGTTCAGTGTTGATGAACTTGTGACATAATTTGGACGCAAAAAACGTGGGATAGTGGAAGACTATGCCACACAATCCATTCTGAAAGCAGGCGTTCGCCCTAAATATTGGAAGGCTTGAGCATTTTTCGGATATCAGAGTTATCAAGCCACTTTGAATTAGTCGAATCGGAGGAGTCACGGCGTGCCTTCTGGCCCTCGCACATTGTTGGTCCAACCTTGGCGACATACACACACGCGCTCAGTCATATCAATAAGCAAATCCACACCCATTACTCGTGACCATGTACACCAACCTATCACATGATCAGTGACCTTGAGATACATTTAAGTCGACCTTGTGGCCGTGACTGCGCCTTACTCACCCCCACCGCTGCCGCGTAAGTGTGCCTAGAGTCTGCCTCCGTTTGTGCCAAAATACATTAGTCAAATCGTGCCGACCTCATGGAATTACTTAGACAACAACAGTCTCACAGATCTTCCTGTTCTCATTCAGAATTGATGCTTTTGGGCTTTTCTGATACAGAACGATGATTGACATGTTGCATGCGGTAGATATGTTCCTGAATGAGGAAACAGTTAAGCTGTAAGCTTGTCGCGCGACGGCGTGCAAATGCTTAGAATATTCTTTGAATCTTCAAAGCGTGAGATACCTTTGCAGAAAGTAACCAAAACCGAAGCTGTCCACCCTGACTAGACGGAACTCAGCCTAATTTATGAAGAAACCTGGATATGCTCTCATTTACCAACCTAATGACTGTGTTGACCTGATTATCTTCACACCCCTTGCGTCTCTTTATTTACTCTACAATTCAGGGGATTTTCCAATATTTCATCGATCGCGTTCGCGCGAACCTGCATATTGTGCTCTGTATGAGCCCGATTGGTGAGCCATTCCGGAACCGTATGCGTATGTATCCAGCTTTCGTGAATTGCACAACCATTGATTGGTTCAGCGAATGGCCCATGGAAGCGTTACTCGAGGTGGCCGAAAAGTACTTGAGCGAAGTTATTCTTGTTGTCAATGAGATCGATGTAAGTATGCTATCAAGTTGCATCACGTCGATGATTTATCTATTTATTTATCACAGATTTCTCACTTGATGAATCATTTGTTTTGCTCGACCCACAAAGTGAAGCTTTGTGTAGTTCACGGCCACGGTGAATCTCCGGATTAAAGTTCCCGATTCTCCCCAATAGTGGTGGATCGAAGTGATCGTGAAATCTGCCCTGGTAACCGTATCGTCCGGTCACACGTAGAAAATTGCGAGATTGGTATTATCTATTAAAACTACTTTTGATGATCAAATGTTTGATAATAATGATAATGGATAACATAAAGGTACTCCAGATAGGGTCAGGGACGTCAGTATCTTTAAACTCCGTTGTGAGATATGTATCCCTAAAAAATTCATAAAGGTACTTATATATGTCCGTAGTCTTTGCTTGGTCAGTATTATTACTTAATCAAAACAGGATGCCTTGGTTGTAAGAGTCGTCTACTTTCACGTTCTCATTGTAGCTATCATTACAAGGGAGTAAATATTTTGCTACTAGGCTTGTCGCCCCCTCCTGATTTAGTTGTCTTCGAGTGCGGGAAGTATGCATGTGTTGCCCAACTAACTCTTTTGTGCACGATTTCAATACAATTTTAAAAAACATTTTCACTCATTTTTTTCAGCCGCAAGTGCTAGCTAGAAGACAAGTAAGACCCATAATATATTTTCTGTGCATATTCATTTTGCATGTATTCTTCTTTTTCCATGTTTTTTGCGTCGCTTTTTACTTCTCATCTTTTTTGGATAATGATATTGGAGCTAGCATAGTTCGTTTACACTGACTCTTCCCAAAAAATACACCGAAAAAATAATCAAAAAAGAATAATCACCAGAAGTATTTTGTCGCTGTATACAGAAAGACTACTGAATAATACTTTTTGGTGATACCTGTGTCGTAAGATTTTTTTGGAATCACCCAGATCTTTTCGAAGCAAAATCACGAATCTATCTAGTTAATTTTTGATAATTCTTGTAATAGGAAAATAGTTGTGATTACAAACATACGCAGGCTCTTATTCGTACCCGCCAGCCTCAAAAGACCCTTTCTTTTTTGACGCGTGTAACACGTTTCAGGATAAACTCCGTGTGAGTATATCCAAAATATTCGCATCAATGCATCGTTCTGTGTCGGAAATGGCCTTGATCATGCTGACTGAACTGCGTCGACAGATTTATGTGACACCAACAAACTATCTGGAATTGGTGTCCGGATACAAATGGTAAGTTCAGTGCCTTGATGTAACGCTATTGCTTTCTTGAATCCCGTAGTACAGACATTTGGTAATCAAAGGTCCTTTGAGTCATTTCGATCTCGTGTAATTTTGTTTCTTAATAATATGAGAGTAAAAAATCGTTTCTTTATACCGATGTCAAAATCAAAAACACACGAATAAGTTCTGAGTGGATTGCTTAGAAAACGATTGATCTTGCAGTGTCAACGCGCCACTCATCAGTAACACGGTGGATACGCAATACCGATCAATCCTAATGGTTAATTCTGCACATGGTTGTCAACCGCACGACTGAGTTACGCGAAGGGTCCCGTATCAACCGCAATGCAAGCCGAGACTGTATTGTTGTACGGTTCCACTAAACAGTTATTTATTTACGCGATATCGATACTAACCTCGAATCGTGAGGTATCTCGGTTACAGCAGTTATCCAAGGCCCTTTCAAAACGAAGGTGCATCTTCCAATGAAAGAATGATAGACGGAATTGTATAACACATAAAAGAGGGATAAGACGGCGCGCAGCTGTATCCAAATGGTTTTCCAAAAATGACACAGGCATCGCCATTTATGATATGTCAAATAAAGACAGCTCGCGGCTGTGTCAAGAAGTGTTTAAGACAGCGTTTGGCTGTCAAAAATGGAATAAATCTGATCGCCGGCAGCCATACAGTGTGTGCCCAAGGTGAACACGTGACGTGTTTGAAGAGGGCGGAGGTGACAGTAGTACGATGTTGAGGAACAGAACCATTCATTAGAGTCGGTCGCTGTGTGGTCAGTGAGTTGTCACTCTTGAAAAGCCAGTGAAGGAAGGGTGTTGTATCAAGCAGTGCTTGTTACACAAACCGTTGAGAGCCATCAAGGATAGCCTGGTGATTAGGTGTTCGAATCACAGTCGTTCGCCCCCCCCCCCTCTCGGTTCCAGTCACACTGGGGGCTTGATGAATGTGCACCGTTGACGATTCCTAAGAAGCATTAAACAGCTACCATGGTCTTCAGTGGTGAGTTAAGCTTTGTTACTGCATGATGAATTATTTATCAATCAGGTGAGGAAAGTCTGGTGCATACAAGTGAACCGGGACAGAGAACAAAGGGTCCGTGGTTTGTCGGACGAGTTGTTGTTTTTGGTGGTGGTGGAGTATTTGTGTGTTATGCCTGTCTTTTTACAACGAGCGTTGGACAAGTCAGCAACGTGACGATGGCGACCCGGGTCATTCCGAAACTAGGGTGCCGACAAGGTCAAATCACTAACAGTAATTGACCCTAGATAGATCAGTATATGGTGTAATTTCCCGTTTCCCGAACAGATGTACTACCAGCTGAGCTACGACGCTACGGTCAGGGGAACGCAAATCGCAAGCACGGATCGGCAGTTAGGAGTGACCACCATGATAATGACAGCTCCTTTCTGAATTTCAGCTGTTAAACTGGCTTCATCAGTCACTACTCACTAAAACGACTAGCAAAATCACCGGGCAGTCAGCGAAAAATTTTAAACGAATAAAAGCTGAAGGGGATTTTCCAGATGTGTTCCATCCAGCCATTTGTACCCAGTAAACCTCCACTTAATCCCAGCAATAAGTGTACCCGACGACTGATATACTAATGAGCATGGTGCTGAAAATTCATCCATTGGGATGGATAAAGCCACATTTTGACTCTGACAATAAACAATGTAACTTTATTGAGTCCCATAATACGGCACTGATAGACCAAAATGTGGTGAGAAACTTGAAGTAAATATGGCCTTTTTAGGTCATTTTACCTCTTTCAACCACTACCTATACGCTGTAATATTCTTCGATCACTGTCTGCCTCGGAGAACAATGCGCAGCATGTTCCAGTCACCGTAAACTGTTCACTTTAAATGACTGGTCCGGAGACTATCCTCTAACACCTGAAACTTGAAAGGTAGTAGGATTGATTCCTCGTCCTCAAATAGGCATTGTTTTAATCCGGTCAAGTAGTCAAAATAAATACTCAAATTCAGATCCTTTATGGTTAATTTCTTAAGGAGTCATATCACTGGGATCAGATATTGCGATGGTTTTTCTCAATCAAAACTAAATTCGGAACTCAATCTCTCATTCACTCCTTCTTTTGTGATCCACTAAAATAACATGAAGGCGTAAGCTATGTGAATCAGTTAAACTGCCTTCCTGCGACTTACTTGTTTGATTAAGTTTGCAAGGTATAAATCATGGAATCTTGTACATTCACCGTTCCAAAAACCCAGCTTACTATACCAGAAACGACAAGAGCTCAGTGACAAAGCCAATAAACTGACGAACGGTTTGGGGAAGATCGATGAGACGAGAGAAAAAGTTGAAGGTAAGGAAATTTCATTGAGATGAATAATTTACCCTTCTGTCTACTTTAAAGGCGTCCCTGATAGCTCTTAGCATTTTAACCACTCTCTTCATTTTTAAAATGGTTGATCGGTTGGAGTAAAAATGAGACTGAATTCTTTTCATGTTTCAGTAATGTCCGTCGAACTGGAGGAAACGCGTAAGAAAGTGGCCGCTTTCCAGAAAGAATGTGATGACTTCCTGGTCATTATTGTCCAACAGAAACGTGAAGCTGATGAGCAGGCCAAGGTATGCTGGCATCTAGTGTCTAAAATAGTTCTTGTTTCTTTCACGGAAGCGGTAACCTGTAGACTATGAGATAACCGTCGGGTAAGTGTAAGTTCCGAAGCATAATTTTGGTCACAATAGTAGCCTAGTTGCTTTGAAATACTGCCGACAGAAATCGATATTCAAAGAGGTGTCGTTGATCGCTTCACGAGAACAATCCAATAAACTCATTTCGAGGATATCACTCACTTTTAAAACAGCTACTACCCTTATTTTCAGTAGCAAAAATCAGAATTCGAACGTCAGGAGCAGGATCAGAGTACATTGGGCTTCAGTTTAATGTTGGTGATCGCCAACATTGCACTCCACGACGTCTCAACTGAAAAAGGAGCCCTGAAATCATCTGCATTGTTTTCTTACTACCGATGAGTTTAGCCGCAAGACATTATCATTGAGTCGCCATTGACGCTTGCGGAGAGGCTGATCACCGTTTGCGGCAAATACCAACATCTGCAGGTTCCCAATCTGTCACGTAATTATGCCAAAAGTATTCGGGAGTGTCATCCGATTAGTTGGTCTGGAATTAGGCGCGATAACCACCTTTCCTCCTATGATATCAACAGCCATACTGCACAATGGAGTACATGGCCTCAGTCTTTCCGTGACCCGAATTACGGGTCTCTGTAACCAATCTTGACTGGACCGAATGATCGCATGTGATCGTCAGTTCAACCACTGAACAGAGACAGGCCTCTCGGCCTTGCAGCTGGCTTTTACCTGCCAAGCAGGCGGAGCGGACTAATCAGTGAAAATCACATTGGGGGCGGGTTACAGTGTCCAATCCAATACAAATGAAGCCGTGTCCGTGACATGGCAAAAAGGTATGAAAGCCTTGACCAGTGGACTTGACCACGTAGGACGTGTTGGACTTCCAGGTTGGGTTCCACACGACCCGCCTACTAAATAGTTGGAGACATCAGGTGATATGGCTAGGTGTCATGGCCAGTGGCGTAGTTGCATTCGAACTCTTTCTTTGTCTTGGTAACCCCCGCTTATTACTTTGTTTTTGTGGGTCTTTCACTTTGTGCTTCTGTTCTTTTTGCGGTTGATTGGAATATGCTGGAAGGTAGCAACCGAAGCCAGAGCACTGAAGTGCGAGGTTATTGGTTGAATAAACTGAACTGTCTTAACGGGAATTTATCTTGTGAAATGGATCTTGGAGATAAGAGTGAATTTCGAGATAGAACATCTGATTACAAAATATCTCGCCACAAATGTGCCTAGTTTACTACCACTAAGTGTTAAAGTAACTTGCTTTGGCGAGGGTTCTTAAAAGTTGTTGTTTAACATGAAAAATGTACAATGCAATGATATGCAAAGCGATATAGACGACATTCGAAACGTACAACCAACTGACGGTGCAAGGATATTTTCTTGAGACAACTTTCATGAACACCATCAACCAATACAGTAACTCTTAGAGGTTAAAACTCATCAGTAACGAAACAAGATTATAACAGCACCGTGAATGAAACTGATTCATTCTGAGCCAATTGATTTAACTATGTACTCACCTGTGAATTGTAAGGAATTCGCTTATATTTGAAGAGCGGTGATGTCTTTCCTGTGAAAGCTTTTTCAAAATTCCCTTCTTATCTTCAATCTGTTTCACAGTCTGTGATGCAAACACAAGAGAAAATTAAAGTGGACGAAGCCAAGTGCATGCATATGGCCGAACTGGCCATGGCCGATTTGGCACAAGCTATGCCAGCACTCGAGGCTGCCGTTCAGGCTTTGGAAGCCTTGAACAAGAAAGATATCAGTGAGATCAAATCTTACGGAAAACCTCCATTTCTGGTTCAAAAGGTTAGTCTTGACTCGTGGGCAAATCTGTCCGTATTGCTGGATAGTTAGAATTCTAAATTGAAATGATTGAGCGTCGGTGATATACATGCATGCATTATTCCCTTTACTACCTCAGTTTTTCATACTTTTCTCTTGTTCATTATTTGCATTGGTTCTTTTTGCATTATCTGTTCATCATTTTCCGACTGCACGATCGATTTGTTCTTCTCATCAGGTCATGGAGGCAGTGATGATTCTTCGTGGATCCGAGCCCACATGGGCTGAGGCTAAACGACAACTTGGTGATCAGGATTTCATCAAACAGCTGGTTAACTTTGATAAAGACAACATCAATGATCGCACGTTGAAAAAAATTGGACAGTATTGTGCCCAAGATGATTTCCATCCAGAAGTGGTCGGAAAAGTGAGTTCTTACCCTCTGCTTGATCTCCGTCATCATCATAATGAGTGGAGCTGGCAAGACGTATTGCGATGATCTTCATCCCGCTTACTGCTCATCACTGTTAAAGTTGACTTTTCAGGGTAGGAAAGGTGATGGAAGCAAAACCAGCTGTTTCCATAACTACTGATAGTTCATATCGTATTGTGATTGTACGACAGCGATCCCATTACAGCACTCAAAGCTTGAGCGAAAGTCTTCTGGCTATGAAAAATGAATTCCATAGCTTGCGTTAGACCACATATATTTGTGATCTGAATCGCATTGGGATCCGTTTCCGATTATCGCAATACACTAGTGTATGTTGCTCATCGCAGAAGCTTTTCCAGAGATATGTACTGCACTTGGAGCACTTTTGTGTGTTAGCAACACACCCGAGCAAGCAGATTAACAAGTGATGAGTGCTTTTCATAATACTACAACCCCGAATCGCATTTTCTATTGCTTGTCAAAGTTTCTCACGGATCGTTTCATTGTGCATCCGCCTCTTCATTCAACAGGGATATATACGGAAACTTCCCCGAAGTTCCTTTAAGCAAATGGTAGTTGACATTTGCTAAATCAACCGTAATGAAGCGTGGCCAATTCGTCCTCTTGCATCTTGAACATAACAACATTCACAAAAAGAAACAGTTTACCAGCTTTCTAGAGTATTATTAAATATCTGGTAGACCACGCGGTAGTAAAGCATGAGTGGCGTACGTGCGTGGGTTCTAAACCAGCCAGAGTTAACGAATTTTAACATTTAAATTTACTTTAGTTCAATTTACCATTTGAAAAACAAAAAGCTTCATATCATGCGCGTTCGGACTTTCTGTTTACTGTCCATCAGACTATACAGTAGGCTGCCTCTTCAAAGTACTTAGCCAAATCATAGGCCCCTGTTAGTATTGATTCGTTTTGAGTGATAGTTGCAGCATTAGGCTCAAACGGTGTTACAACCTTAAATTTCAAAGCACTTCATGACTGTATAACCTTGATCCTCTTGCAGCTTAAGTTCACATTTCGTTTCTACTCATCCTTACAGGTGTCAAGTGCAGCAAAGTCCTTATGCATGTGGGTACGTGCGATTGATGTGTACGGTCGCGTTTATCGAGTGGTTGAACCGAAACGTCAACGGCTTCAACAGGCAGAGGCCGTACTTCGAGAGAAACAAGAGCTGCTTGCCCAAGCTCAAGCCAAGTTGGACGAAATTAATGCCGAAATCCGTCGATTGCAAGAACAGTACAATGACAAGGCAAGTACTGATGACTGATAACTTGATGTATTGTCTTTCGTTGGGTATTTATGACGAGAGGTATGGTGGGGCTATAGGAAAAAGGGTCAAGCGTGCACATGTTTCGAGCTCGAGCGGCAGATGTCATACTGAACTAGCTGAATAATGACTGGATATTTTGCTCCTATGCCCCAGAACAGGTAATTTATTCTGATCCAAACGGTCCCGTGAGACACACCGGAAACTTACGTTTACTTTCACGTGGCTAGCTTCTGCCAGAGGATGAGCCAGCTTCATGGATGCCCCGAATGGCACCTACCCATGGCCGACATGCACAGAGGAACTGTTCATGGGAATCAAGTAGGAAGTGGCTTCCCCAATGTCACTCGGCTTTTTGTTCGAGGTAGAAACCCTACCTGTCGGACCAGCGATGACGTGCTGTCTGGTAGCGAGACTGGACCGTCTATCGACGCGTTAGCCTACGCCTTCGCAAACTGTAAATTAGACTTTTGATGGATAAATGGAGTTCACATCTGTGTTGCACCTGACCAACATTGGCAAAAAATACGAACTCTCTATGTACGGGACTGTGCTTCATTTGCTATCCAACCTTGCCGTGAAAATGACTGCCTAGATGGCAGATCTGGTGTTGGATCGACCTAGTCATCATGCAGTATTTCCTATTCTGAAGGAATGAAACGTATTTGGAAAATTGTTACGATGTCTGGAGAAGCTTTCAGGTCACCTAGATCTTCACTCAATAGAACTATGCTAGCCTCGTGCTTCACTATCATCAGTACTACGTGATTATGGAGTGATTTAAAGGACCATCTCAATAACAGTTAAACGAAGGAAACAAGGAGCAACCCTGAAGTACACCACATATCATAGAGAACTGGGATGAATAAGTGCCATAAACACCAGCTTGGTATCGGCTTCCCGGAACCTAGATTTGTGAACGAAAAATTATTGTTTTGGTTCAAGTGGTAGGATATCATGGTTGTTTACGGAATGTTTCATCATTGAATGTCAATGCTCTACTCGGGCCCACCCTTTATTAGGAGGCAGTGTCAGAGAATCGATTTATGTCGATATCATAATGCGGTGATACACGCAAATCTTATAACCACCATCATATCAAGAGCCCCAGCAATGACTGTGAATACTGATAGGTTGTTGGCTGACCACTTAAAATATTTTACATCCGAGCAGAACACCAACAAATAAAACGCGCTGTACAGTGCTTCCATGGTTTTCAATGGTGAGTTGAGCGTTCAAGCTGCATGATGAATCATATTATATACAAATTTATTCTCCTACTACTTAATTGCAAATAAAACGTGGTTTAACCAAATGAGTCAAAAGGAAGTCGGAATTTATGTTGTCATTTGCCAGTATTAAATACATTCTATGCAGTTTTATGAATTATGAAGAAACTGAAATTATGCGGATCAGTCCGGCTTTATTCTTTTCGCGCATCGTAAACCAGGCATTCACGAAAGCGGACAATTCATCAGTTGATCCT
This sequence comes from Fasciola hepatica, assembly GCA_948099385.1. Taxonomy (NCBI): domain Eukaryota; kingdom Metazoa; phylum Platyhelminthes; class Trematoda; order Plagiorchiida; family Fasciolidae; genus Fasciola; species Fasciola hepatica. The sequence goes on from CANUEZ040000019.1 coordinate 15,645,297, forward strand.
ACTTAGATTACTGTTCGGGAAATTGGTCAAAGTGCGGAACGATTGCGTGATCAGTTGTTCTGAAATCGTTTTCAACGCTTAGATATAAGTCACACTATCGATGAAGAACGCAGTACACGTACAGCAGACCTTCAATTCTGCCTCCAACACAGTCAGGAAGGGTAAAAGTTATAAGGATAACCATGACTCATGCGAACAGATTTGTGGAACTATCGGCGAGTGAGTAACCAGTTAGACCATACGTCGGTAGCCGATTGATCAATGCAGTTGCTCCAGTGCACGTGATTGTCTACTGAAAATCAGGAGATTTATATTACTTCAGAATTATTTATTCTTTTCTACAGTGTTCATCGCTGTTTTGGAGTCCTGTGCCACAGTTTAAGGGATACATATAACCATCGCTTGGGTTGACAATGGCCCAAACTGTCTAACCGGTGCATCCTGTGACATTTTGACCTGTACGTCTGGCCAGATGTTTATGGCGACGGTCTGATTTCCGACGAATGGTTCGAACCGGTTGTTCGGGGTGCATATGAAAAGTTGCCCATTTATGCGCATCAAAACATTCGGTTGCTGTGACACGTATTTTTAGGTTGCAACATCATCATCGACGTGCTTCCGAAGCTCCTCTGGCTAGCGGACAATCGCTGTGTCGTATTCCCTCTTATAGTCTCTTTGCAACCCACTCGAGGGGACAGATAATTGCTTTAAAAGAGCAGTAAAAAAGGGAATATGAGAACAAAGTTAAACTCACAAAATTACTAGAAGGTAATGATGGATACATTTATTTTGCACATTCCTTGTTTCACCAAAGATGTGTTGACCTCCTATGAAAAACAAAAACGCATTCATGCAGCTATCCAAAAACTTTCCTGATGTGCAATTTTTTTTCTTGGTTACAAAGAATGAAACCGTTTGTATTCTCGTATCCATTTTATGAAACTGGTGATTCATCAACTTGAAACGATGGTGCAATGGTCTCGAGCTACGAGAAACAGGTATCTTTGCTAGCAATAATTTATATTAGGGCAGGAACAGTCCGCTCCAGGATTCGCTGAAGAAACCCATAGATTTATCGACGCACCACTAACATTCAGTCAGTACATGCAAAAAAAACATTGAGTACAAGTCTGCTCAGAATAAGTCCGATCATATTTTTCTCCGATTGCAAAAATCTAATTTAAAAGCAAATCAATAAATCCCCCATTCTAACCTAACTTCACCAGTCTGTAACGGCAAGTTTTCATCCCTGATTTGCCGCGCACTATAGTCTGACTGTCCGATTTCAGATCTCCTTAAATGACGTTTTTTCTAGTCCAAACGTACACCCGACCTGTTTGTTATCCATCCAATGTCATAATTTCGAAAAGACAGAAAATCAACTTTCTCATGATCATTTATTAAATGAGAAATAAAGAAACTGAAAAATAATACGTTGCGTTTCAGATGCAACAAAAAGAAGAGCTTCGCAAAAGAGCCGAGCATACGGAGAAAATGCTCGACCGCGCGAACCAACTGGTCAGTGGTCTGGCTGGCGAGAAAAATCGCTGGGAGATCACGGTAGCGGACTTGTTGAGACGCATAGATCTGCTACCGGGCGATTGCCTGCTGGCCGCCGCTTTCCTGTCCTATATGGGACCGTTCCTGAGCGAATATCGGGAAAAGTTGGTGAAAAACTGGCTCGGAATGGTTCGAGCCGAAGTGGTCCCGGCCTCGGACCCCTTTGTTTTCACCGACTTCCTGGCCGATCCGACGCAGGTTGGTGATCACGCTCCTGTTCTACTCTCTGACTGACCGACTGACCAACTGACAGATATTTTCAAACTAGTCTGTTAAGTTCATTCGCGATAGCCTCAATAGGAGCTGAATTCAAAATGTGGTCGATCGATCTTAGTTAAGCGTAATGTAGACGGACGGAATCGGAAGTCACATGATCACGATGAAAACGGATCGATTATTTTAGTCCATATATCTCCAATTTGAATCTACACGGCGTAAAGGATGTTCATGATCTAAACCACAACCAATCCCGGTATACCAAGCCTAGCTCGTCGACGTAACTTGCCATACTGAGGTGTCCAGCGGGACTCAGCTTTTTAGAATTTCCTCAAGTGTTTGTTAGTAAAATTAAAATTATTTTTCTTGAATACCTGAAATAAAACACAATTGTAATATTTACGGCATTATCGCAAAAATCACCCTCTAAGGTCGTTAAAGGGCTTTTCTTGCTACATAAACGGTCAAGTATTTATAAGAAAAAAGTGACTCAAAAGTCGTGAATGTTTAGCTACCGACGAAGACCACAGTCGCCCGTAGACAGATGACTTTCACTGCATGTTTTCACGATAACGAGTGACTAGTACCTTGGTCAGTCCTGCAATATTATTGGGTCAAAATGTCTAAGTTAACTGTTTCAGAATGCATTTGAATAGAAGGATAATGCAACCACAGTTGGACACAACGTTTATTCATACTCATTTCGGTTTTACGTAAGAGATATCGGAGGTACTTCTGAAGCGCAGGCCTATAATCAAATACACAAATCTGATCACGATGGCTTATCGAATTGATATCAATATTTGCAGTTCTCTTATTGTTCCTTTCATATCCTTGTACTCTCTCATTATTTCCGATTGAGGTTGGCGCTAGGAGATAGCAACCGAAGCCAGTTCACGCAGCGCATGGTTGTCAACTGAGCTGAACTGAACAAATGAAAATCAGTCAAGCGAGAGACAATTGAGTGTTCGTTTTGGATTATTTCACACTCTAGCTTTTAAAAATCACATTTGTATAAAATAAATCAGTAAGACTTTTATTATCACTCTCGGGCATTACTACCGGAGTTATATCGTACTCTCTAATTAATTAATTTGAAAGTTGATGGTGCACTAAAATCAAACTCTTAAGTTTCCTCGAAGTTCGACGGTGAAGTGATCAGAATATTTACAGGCGGAAATTTGGATTTGTCTGCCAGCGAGATGTAGCACTACGAAGTTACATAAGACAGGTGCAGGTTCCCGTTTTGCATCCTTGTGAACTGCAAAAAGAAGGAAGTCAAGGACTTTGTGGGTTCAAACCATTCCATCGCCGACCAAGATTGGTGTCAGACAGCACTCCGCTGTCGTCCGACTCGTTGTTACAGTTGGCTCATGAAGACTCTGTGCCGTTTGTCATTCTATAGATCTCAGGATTAGGTTTCCTAGGTATACTTACTAATAGTTCGGTGGTCTCCCGAGGCTGCCAGGCTAGTCTCTTCCATTGCTCTGAGATAAAATAAGAACCGACTTACTGTCTGTAACGACTATTCGAACGTATGTTTATCACTGGGTTCGTTATATCTGAATGCCAACAAAGTATATCAGTGCATACCATTTGAAAAAGAAAACTCAGACCTAAGTAAGCCATGTTTCTCACAATCTCAGTATTTTAGTGACAAATACTTCGCAATTCTTTCTCACACATTTTCAACCCATCACTTTCACTCGCGGTTTTGCAATTTTTCGTTCCTCTTTATTCCGATCGATTCACTAAGAGTACAGATCAAATACCAGTGAAACAACAACCCAAACTAAATGTCTGAATTTTGCACCTATAGGTTCGTCAATGGAACCTGCAAGGTTTGCCCAGGGACGGTTTCTCGGTGGAAAACGGAGTGATTGTCACCCGAGGAGAACGTTGGCCTCTCATGATTGATCCACAAGGTCAGGCTCAGCGATGGGTCAAATCTATGGAAGGCAAAGCTCTATTGCTGATTGATTTGCAAATGTCAGACTATATGCGTGTTCTGGAATTAGCCATACAGCATGGCTATCCGGTATTATTACAAAATGTTCAGGAAAAGTTGGATCAAGCTTTAGATCCGGTGTTGAAAAAATCCCTAATCAAAGTTGGTGGTGTTAAGATCATGAGACTTGGTGATAAGGAGGTAGAATACAACGATAGTTTTAGGTAAGTTTTGATGGGTATTTTTGTTTTCGTTTGCAGTCTTAGTTTTTAACCATTGATTTTATGCTGTGAGCATCGTTTTATTCCTCATCCATCAAAAACAACAGTGAGCCACTGATGAGAAACAAGTTGCACGAAAATAAGTGGAGAAATTAAGTTTGAGCTCCTTCAGCGCTAGGATAAGTTGACAGAACACAACTGGAACGACCAAATCGCTTAACGTCATGTAATATTCGTAATACCCGAACTGATAGGACATTTTGAAATCGCTCCCACCCGGAACTACGCAAACCAAAGTAACAACAACACAAAGGCTGCGGAATAACACGTTAATTGTATGGAGAAATTGGTTTGTATAAATATGTTAAATCAAAGAAAATAATGAGTGGGTTAGAAGTTGACCAATCACGGAGCTTTTGCTGTACCTGTCCGCGGTGACCCTGATTGGTTGAGGTTCCCTAGCATGTGTAGCTACGCAGCTGTACCTGGCCATATCATGTGTGATGGTCAATGAATCACTACACGTCATCTTTAGGACAGCAACAAACTCTGCCGTTTGTGTGCTGGGGCAATGTGACTCATTATTCTCATTGTTTTTTACTTTAAGTATTCATTTACCGATATCTTCATTGCATCCCTGTGTCTGGTAATGAATCAGTTAAGTCGAGATCAGATGTAAAGTGCTAGTCACAGTGCTGCACCGAACCAACGGCTTGACTGGGTTGATTCGCTGTTTAAACCGATTTCCGTCTCAAGAAATAGTAATTGTGCTGGATGCAACGTTTTTATCTGTCATCAATATCTTCACTCGAGAAACAAAAAACTGGCAGTATAAAATTATAATGTAGAGGGGTAATTTCGCGACTCTGACTAAATAAGACGAGAAATGTCAACTAAATCCGATGTGATTTTATTGTTTGATAAAGTTGGACTGATGTGAAGAATGTCTTTAATTGAACTATCGGCAAGACAAAGAGAAGCCATTAGCCTAAGTTTGGAGCAATCGAACGAACATGGATAAAAAAAATACCCTGGAGACTAAAAAGTTCACGATCGGGAAAAGGCGAGGTGGTGTTTGGCGTTTAGTGCGAAAGGTGATTCACGTCAAATTATGATAGTTTACTGGGTGGATTTCTGGGTGTCCGTGAGCTAAAAACTGTTCGACGAAGTTTTCAGCTGGAACGAATATATTAGATAAACGGGACAGCAAGTGCCTATAGGTCAACCATTGCATCCAACCCACGATTTAAACTGACGGTTTCCCAAATCTATGATGGCAATTCCCTAAATCTAAGTGACAGTCTCGCAAATCTGAGACACTATCTCAACCCAATCCTAAAATGGCAGTTTTTTCATTGAATGCATCCGACAGATCGTTTCCACATTTGAAGCACTGAGTATCCCTCAATTAAAAAACCTAACTGGCTATTATCCAACACAGCAGAGTGTCGTGCTATTCCTATAGTTAAAGTAATTTATATGTGTTCATCTCTTCATCACGTCTATGAACCGAACGCTGATGGTACTCCGAATCCAGTATCAGAACCTCGTCTACTGGATACCCCAAATACCCTCGTTTGTCTAAAGGTGTCCAACGCAATACATCGTCATTCCCCTTGATGGGCTGAGGACAGTTTGGTTTTCTCGCTCACATCGCACACTCCCACTGACCCACCGAGTCGACGTCCGTCCGTGAGAGCGACGCGTCGCACGACTGGGATCCGTGTCATTTTTGCGCTGAATGAGCGTGAGAAGAAAGGCGGTTCAATGGCCAGGCGTCGGCTACAGAGGCTTGTGGCCAGTTGACCAGTGAAATGCAACTCACCGGTGCGGCAACCAACCACTGCGTTTGGTTCCCAAATTAAACATAGTTTTCCAAATGTATATGGTAGTCCCGCAAATTAGCGTGAAAGTTTCTCGAATCAATCTTAGGATGGCATAGGGTTTGTGACTTTGACACAACCGCAACAGAGGGAACTATAGCTCTCCTCAGTCGTGTTCGCCAGCTCCAGTGGCAAGCCTCGGACGAGCCTCAATCGGGGCGGGTACTTGCATACATTTGAATTTACCACATAAACTCAGGGTATAAACCAAACATACGGGTGCAGGAAAACGCTACTTTTGGCGCATCTTTCAAACATGCGCAATAACTGATGTCCATTTCGGTGAATTATACAGTCAACGGTAGCTACACTATCATAAATATAGAAAAAAAGCCAAAGTTTTCCTGTGAAAAACCCGAAAATCATTTTCAAAATCTGCAAAATTCTTCTACGTGTCACGAACAAAGGGAGAAAATGTTGCAGAACCATCAATCACAGCTGCACCCGCTGCACTGACAGCCATCGCGGTCAACGACTGTGATAACCTTGATCACAAGGCTTATATACCCTTGTGGCACGCACTGAAACAAAAGTCGCGCTATAACCTCCCATATTAATCTCATTTTCTGCGGACACCAGTTCATCAGTTCCAACCGTTTCACATAGTATGGTACCATAAATTCAGTCGGGCTACATTTAAGCCCGTATGTTCTGACACTATCATAAACTCAAGCCTCGGCGTCGACGCACCACAACCCATTAGGTTTTTTTCAATACACACGGTGAATTGCAGTAAAAGAACTAAGCCCCGTAGTTTGAAAACATACCGTAAGAGGAGTTTGCAGGGTACATTCACGTCGAAACGAGTTTGGTGGAAGAGTGTAAATAATCTGCTGTGGCTAGTGTACGGCAGATTGCTGCTGATTGGACCCGAATGGTATTGTCACAAGTGGGGCTGGATTTGACTGTCTCCTGTTTGTTGTAACTTGGTCTGTGTACGGTCAAATGTGTTTAGCTCGAACATGGCTACAAAATAATTTGTTTGATATCTGTAGTGTGGTTATTTATTTGGTTGTGATTGGTTGGGGGAACATACGCTTGTTATTGGTGGACTGGTCATATATAACCTCGAGCGTGCAGCATATTCCGCGCTCTGCCGTTGCTTGGCTTTTGATGCGGGGGGTCTACCCGGGTCTGGCAACGTCCCAAGGTGGCTTTCGACAATTTCAACTTGGAAGTTGTTCATCAATCTTTGTCTACGACCCTCTGACCACGCAAATGGCAGCCAAATATAGACCAGGGTGAAAAGTTAGATTATTCGGACCAGCTGCAAACGTTGAACGATCCCTGTGATAGGTCAGCAATTGACGTTACCTCGGACAGGAATCGTATCTACATACATGTTGAATGTGTTTATATCTTTTTTACACAATCAAATGTCAATATAAATTATTTCGGATGCACGTTTCGCACCCAGAAATTACTAAGTGTATCCAGGAAATACCAATTACTTGTTATTATGCTACCAAAGTAATCGTCCTTGCTGGGTAAGCAAATTATCCAAAAGGAAGCAGACTAATTCAGTCAGTTGAAAAGCCCGCGGTAGGCAAACCTTAGCAGCCACCTTTGAAACGGTGCCGCTTCAAACCACTTGCGCAGATTAATTACATCCTACCCGAGTTTGGTGATTCTGCTTTTGATAAGCAAAAGGTTGTAGGTAGGTGGAAAGACGGCGAAGGGGAGGATGTGCCATAGTTTACTCGTCCGGGGAGAAAAATACTTGAAGGTTGAGGTCCGAGATCAAGCGACATAAACCTGATACGCGTGATTAGCTCCTGTGCTCGGGATTGGCGTTGAAAAGTAATGGGAATAGGAACTGCCGATGCAAGCTCGGAGGAACAAAACCCAAAATAATAGATAGAATAAGGACAATGAGGCAAATTCCTCACGATGGGCAAGTGACTGCAATTCAGATGTTAGAAATGGGCCATTTACCAAACGAATGGCTTCACGTTGAACCCGGTCGAGAAGAGGTAGAGAAAAATACGAAGCTCCATCCCACACGCAACAGCAGTATTTGACTATGGGATGCATGAGCGACAGTGTTCTGTGAGTTGAGGATTTCATGAGTTTTTTGGTGAAACCGGTGGTCTAACCTTGGAGCTTGGAGTGATGAAACACATGAAGCTCCAATAGGAAAATCGGTGGTACTACTCCGGGCGACTGCAGGACCGTCTACCACGTAGCCCCGTTGCGCGCACTTCCATTGGTGGAGCAGTCTTTCGCAGCCAACGTTCTCGTTGTAGGCCACTCAAATAGGTTACCCGAGGTGTGGGCTATACTTAAGCTGGAGCGCCAGGTACCCTAACATGAAAACCGTAGACCTATTGACATGCTGATAAGCTCTGCTTTAAGTCTAGCACTTGGTGAAAAGTGGTATGGTGTGATTTTGAGTACTACTGAGTTGTGGTTTGAAATAACAGCCCGATCGACTGTCCAATAAATCATGCATACGATGCCGTACAAGAAACGGTCAAATGAGATCCGCGAGCGGATTATTCTAGCGTTTCAATTCGGACAAGATTGGCGGCATTTATTCTGTGGTATGGGGGTTAATAGATCAACAACCAGTAGCTGGACACACGCGATCGATCGAGATGAAGACAAAGTGAGCCATCGCAGATTTCGTTGACCGCTGACTACACAACTGGAGATTGATAAAATTTTACAGTGGATATTTTGCGATTCAACGACCAAGTTAAGGCAAATGCAAGAAAGACTGTTGTCCGAATCTGGGAAACGTATTCCGTACGGACCACAGCCCGATATTTGGATAGACAGCTAGTGACGAGGAAGATGATGTATCCGATTCCGGATACAACGAATTCATATGAGAACAAACTTAAACAGAATAATTATGTCGCTGAAGTAATGAGACACGATCCGATTGTGAAGGAAACGATTTGGATTCACGAAACAAAAGTTAATCTGTTTTGAAACAGAACCAGAGGTCGAGCCGTTAAGGGAACCCGCGCATCTCTTATGGCGCACACAGCAGGGGACCAAACTTGCACATAATTGGAGCAATTAGCACCATGGGACTGTTATACCACACCGTTAAGAGACACAGCTACACCATGCGAGAAAAGTGTAGGACCCCCTCATTTCCCCCCATATTTTCGCTTCTCTATTCTGTAACGAAACCATATCTGGTCAGAACAAGCAAATATCCATTTCGATGCAGAATCTAGAATTCCAAAATAATTCATTGTGAACTAATTGAGTCAGAATATGCAAACAAAGGGGGTGACAAAAGTGAGGGACCCCCTCAGTTGGGCTACAATGATTACTACTTAAAATCGTGTGCAACCGCCATTCTACTTTAAGACCTTAGTACATCTCGGCGTACTTCTTACAAGACTGGTTATCGTCCTTTAGTCAATATTCACCCATTCTCGCTCGAAGTCAGTCGCCAATTCACGCTTTGACCAGTCAACCATGGAATCCTTGAGTAGTGATTCAAATACCTTCGCACGCGGTCCAGTGCGCAACAGCTAAACGGGTAAACACCAACCAAATGTGACAGAATACATTCCAGCTGGTCTTGTCGTTCTCTTATTGCGCGTAGTCCCGGTGCGCGTTATTCCATTACGTGCGACTGGCCGGGTAGATACAATTCTCACACCTTGTACACCTGGCAAGCAAGTATTGCCCATAGGTCCTCAATGGGGTTTATATCTGGGCTGAAGGCTGACCACTACATGACCTTGATCCCACGGAACAATAGCGTGGTGGTTCCGCGGGCATCACATATGACACGGCCAGGTGCAGTTTCGAAGCTGCGCACGCTAGGGAACCTCAACCAATCAGGATCATCAGGGACAGGTACAGCAAAAACTCCTTGTGATTGGTCAACTCTTAATGCACTCATTATTTTCTTTGATTTAACATATTTATACAAACCAATTTCGCCATGCGATTAACGTGTTATTCCGTGGCCTTTGTGTTGTTGCTACTTTGGTTTGCGTAGTTCCGGGTGGGAGCGATTTCAAAATATCCTATCAGTCTGGGTATTGGGAATAGTACAAATAGCCAATATTTTATAGTATGCTAGCAGTGGACAGGGACACTATCATGTCGAAATATTGGCGTCCTCTTGTAATCTGTTGGTTAATAGAGGGAGCAAAACTGTTTCAACCTACGAATATGCGCAACGGGATATTGTATGCTCTAAAGTATAACTAGATCACGTTGGTTGTTGGCCGAGAAGACTCCCCAAACTACCAGTGAACTCTTCTCGTTCTTTTCTGATATCATGCTAGTAATAATTATAAGTCTTCGGTCCATCCAAATTATTTTTTTTTTCGTCACTAAAATAGACATTCTCTCCCGTGTTTGATCATGCTAAGTGTGCTTCAGCCCACAATGGACGCTGTTCTCTATACAGCGGTATGAGAGCAAAATATATTTTCATTTTAAATATTTCATCCGCGGCACAGCTTGGAGTGTCCTTTGCAACGTTCGTTTCGAAACACTGACTCCGTTTAAAGCTTTCACCGTCGACGTTTAAAGTGTTATTGAAAGCTAGATGAATTAATCTGCGTTCGTCCGATTTTCTTAGTGTTTTGGAGGACCCATTCTCCTTCTAAGCGCATATTGCTCGTTACATCTCAGATACCGTTGTGCATTGCCTGTCGATTTCATACAAACTAAGTCCCGTTTAGTAAAACGCGGATATTTCTCCCTTCTGAAGATCTGTTAGTTTATATCCGTGTGGCATTACGCAGACGAAATTCGAAGTGAATTTTGTAAGGTGTATACGTGCAACAAAAGACAGTGAAGGCCACCTAAGTCACTAGGGTGCATCGCGTGCTCTAGGACACATGAAACACGTGATTCCGGTTTTCGTGAATTTATTTGTCAGTCACCGAATTCACAGATTGAACTAATCAGCTTGTTGCCAAGCTCAGCGATCCATCTGGTTCTGCGAAATTTTTCGTGGGGTGGTGCACCGGGATTGGGGTCCTATACTTTTTCACCCTCGATTTACATGTTTTCTGTTCTAATAAGCACAGTGCATGGTTTGTGGTCTGTGCTATCTACGGCAACCAATAAGACACGTCACAAACGAATGTCCTGGCATAATAGGAAAGCTTTATGAGGTTGCCTAGCTGGTTGGTGCATTTCGATCGCGTTTGCACGTCACAGTCAACCATTCAAATATCATCTCTATTTATTATTTAATTTTCCACATCCGCCTGATTTCAGGCTGTGTCCCAAACAAAACATGGTAAGATCGGGGAGGAAGGGATAGGTAAATTCCAATATCATGATTTCTTTGTAGACGCAATACTGCCCGGTCGCCCAAGCCAAAGCAGGTGGTTTTCTTAGACATCCACAACCGGAGCCTTTAACTATCCAAAGCGTAACCCGCAAGGCAGCGGGACAAAGCTTGCTGTCCGTTACCCACTGGTGACCCACCGGTGATTGACTGCTCAGTTCATACGCCCTTCGGATGAGGCCAAACATCCTGCGGGTCCATTATATCCTTCGCACCAAATGTCAGTGAACCTAGTGCTGCGTGCCTCGTACCCGTCTGTGGTTGGTTTGGCATCAAGGTTTAGCCATCTCCCCTAAAATGAGTGCCAGTTAACACGGTGGAGAGCGCCGGGTGTTCACCCTCGTCCTCACACTTAAATGAAAACACCGCCACGAGAAGGCAGTGTGCAAGACTTCCTCCGCAGAGGCTGCTTAAGACTATCCCGGTTATTTGGGAACATTGCGAGAGGTGTTCAGGCCGATTGGCCATCTCGGAGCCCGAGAAGCCCACCCCCGACTTTACTGAGGAAATTGGAATACACTTGCAGATTGACTCAATAACACTGGTTACTAAACTCAAGAAGCGGGGCTAGTCGGAATTCCCATACACTCCCTATTTGTCTAATTGGTCCAATTCCTTAACTCATCGCAATATACTGTGATGTGATGGCATGAATATGAACCACTGAAAACGAGCTTGTTCGCCGACCTGCTTTCTCGAAATTTCCATATGGCTTATTTTTTTATCTGAAGATATCTGGTGCTCCAGCCTAATTCTGGCCGGCAGCGTGGGCAATCTATTTGAGTGGCCTAAACGTACTTCGGAAACATACATGCCAAGGGACGGATTGATCAATTGTACGGGTTAGTTATTGTGTATTCGCGCCGTGGGTCAGGCCCACAACCCCGGTGCCATCAACTCAGTCACATTGGGAAAAGTGATTGCGAAAAAAATCACGACTGCTCCCCTAATGGGAATGCGCGCAACTGAGCTACGTGTCGGCGCAACCTGATGTGCTGCGTCGCGCCGGCGCGGCGGCTTCAGTTTACGTATGGTAAATTCAAACACATGCAATTATCCGCCGCGATTGAGGCCCGTCCGAGGCTTGCCGCTGGAGCATTTTACTGATGAACATCCATCACCGTATGACAATCTGACAGAAAGCCTTTGGTTGAATAATTATGTAGGACAACACTATCTGTAAAGGACAAAATTTACGAAGGCGATTCCGTCAGGATCATGGTACCCATGATTGGTACGCACATAATTCGTGAAAGTGAATTTATCCATCCGTCCGTCTCGATACCTGACCAATTGCCTATGGACACGCTCGTACACATCTTGGTAGCGTTTCACTGCACGAGGTTTTTTTGTCTGCTCACGCTGACGCAAGGAGCATATATATCTCAATGTGATGTGTGCATGAGTAGTTCCAATCACAATCTGCAATTATTGATGGGACAACAAGCTAGTTTCATTTGGGTTATTTTAATTTCACTTGACTGCGTTCATCATTCTTGTTCAGATGATCAAACTTTGCGGCTGTCTTTCTCAATCTGCAGATTCTACATCACCACTAAACTACCAAATCCACATTACACTCCTGAGATCAGTTCCAAAACAGCTCTTGTAAATTTTGCAGTCAAACTCCAAGGTCTAGAAGCCCAACTTCTTGGAAATGTGGTGCGCAAAGAAAAGCCGGAATTGGAAGAACAAAAGGACAATTTGGTGATTGGGATTGCATCTGGGAAGCGTAAGTTAGCCGAATTGGAAGATGAAATTCTGCGTTTGCTGAATGAGGCTCAAGGTTCACTTTTGGACGATGAACAACTGGTGAATACGTTACAGACTTCAAAAGTGACATCAACGGTGAGTTGCATTGGTGACAGACACACACACGCACACACACACACACACAGACAGACACACACACAGATTTGCTTTAGACCCAACAAATCCAATGTGACCGTTTGTGGAATATCCTCATCCTGAAAAAGAATGATAGCGTCTTGAAGCATACGCTTTAAAGAGATTTCATGGGAGGTTTTCATCTTTCTCTCATAAAGACGCAGTCGGATATCATATATATCACACCACGTTAGTTCATTTCGGTCCACTGAGTCATTCATCTCGCAGTTCGTTACTCTGGTTTCTATGGCTGATCGTGGGTTCATTCTGTCGGTATTTAACTGAATCGAAACGTAGAGTTATCTATGCAGGGAAGTTATGCTTGAAAATCATCTAGATAAAGAAACAGTTCGAATATCAGTAGCCACTGAACTCAGTATTGGGCCCTGTCGCCTAACAGAAAAAACTGTACCTGTACACCCGGTTAAGAACAGATAAGTTGATGCCACTTTTATGCCACTGGTGGCTGTGTATGCCACAACTCATCTGATATTGGATTGTCCGGAGTTTTTGTCGCACATATAAGCATTGCGAGCAACTTCTCTGCAGTTACTACACTTTTTGTTGAGCTTTTCAGGTCTCAAAGGAGCACTATGCAAATAAAAATGTAAAACATATCACAATTAACCTGCACCTGTTATCCCAAGTCTGGAAAAGTTTGCCTCGTCATCCGGGAGCACGAATTCGTCCGAAAATCTTTTCGGTCTTGGAATAAAAACACAATTCTCAAGCTGTGACGCCAGGAATAGATTGATGTATCGTAAACTGGAGTCATGGGCGCGAATACTGCACGGCTTGCACCATGAATTCCCAAGGTCCCGAAATACCCATAACAGTTATTACAAACTAAGCATCGCAAGGCGTCCAGTGAAAAGTAGTTGTGGTGATTCGAATGTCCAGTACACTACAGCTTCGTTTCCAGTACCCAACCAATCAGCCAGATTGCGTAGATACACCGGGATCGCTTTTTGATTTATCAATACGTTATTTGCCGATGAATGCATACCTCCTTTTGTAGGTAAACGAGCGTGCACCAACCAAATCCGACGGAATACGTCGCCGCTGTTCTTATCTGTTCTCGCCGCTTCCTAGTGCAAGTAGTCCGGGTACGAGCTGTTCCATTACGTGGGATTGGCCGGGTTCATACAACTCTCACGATAGTCCTCCACTTTTTGCTCTTACAGTTTCAATCGTTTGTTATCCTGTTTGTCAGCGGTTCACCGCGCGGGCATGCGTGTTTCCAGGCCGGGACCTTCGGTCATCGTCCTTGTTTTAACCTGTTCCAGTAGCTCTAGTAGAAAGTCTCTTCTGTCGACGAATCATCTCAGTCATTCATAAAATAATGTTTATGTGGCTTGTTGGTCCTGAACCCAGCCCCTGTGACAACGTATTGGTCCGACTGGTTTGGACGACCAAGCCTTGAGGCTTGAACACCGCTGACACGATTCTTTTCTCATTCTATCAACCCACCCGCTTGACCGGCCACCCTGCCGCTCGTGTCTCCGTTGTCTCGAGCCTTGGACTCGGTATCACGCATGTGCTGACATCTAAAGTGACTTAGCTGTCTGAGTCAACACATCCTCGAAGTCCTGTCCCAAATGAGGTGACAGAATGGTAGAACAGTATGAAGCAACAAAACATGGTGATTCACACAAAATTCGCGGTTTTGTCATCCACGTACAACCTCTTGATGTGTGAATTTTGTACATTATTAGCTGTTCCCACGGTACCCCCAAGCCTAGCCCATTTTCCAAAACCTATAAACAAGCACTATAGCATACCAGTTGATGAAACACTGAAAACTAGCTTGCTTGTTGCTTTGCATCCATACATCCGCTGAATGTTTAGTGATGCGATAGGAATTCAAACACACTAGAAACACAGCGCATGTTTTACACCCACCAGGTAAATTATGCATTCACTTATTGTCGTGATTTCTTTCCCATTCCCATTTTCTCCCCGAACAGGAAGTTACTGAGCAACTTCAAGTAGCCGAGAAAACCGAGATCCAAATTGATGCAGCACGTGAAGGTTATCGTCCGTGTGCGCAACGCGCGTCCATTCTGTTTTTTGTACTAAATGACCTCGGTCGGATTGATCCAATGTACCAATTTGCACTGGATGCCTATATTGATTTGTTCAATCTAAGCATTGATAAAAGTCCACGCTCCGGAAAATTGGACGATCGAATAGTGCATCTGAATGACTATCATACCTACGCGGTCTATCGGTACACCTGCCGTGGACTGTTCGAACGTCACAAATTATTATTCTCGTTCCAAATTTGCATCAAGATTTTGGAAGCTGCCGGTAAACTAAATCAGGATGAGTATAATTTCTTCCTTCGTGGTGGTATTGTGCTGGATCGAGAAAATCAGTTCGACAATCCATGCTCTGCGTGGTTGAGTGAACTATGTTGGGATAATATTACCGAGTTGGAAAAGTTAGCAAATTTTCATGGTTTAGTTACCTCGTTTGAACAGTATGCACGAGACTGGAATATCTGGTTCACATCAGCGGAACCGGAAAATAGTAGTTTGCCCGGTGAATGGGACAACACGCTTAATGAATTTCAACGAATGCTGATCGTGCGTTCTCTACGTCCCGATCGTGTCTCGTATTGCGCGACAAGTTTCATTACTAGTAATTTGGGCAGTCGTTTTGTTGAACCGCCTGTGTTAGATATGAAACAAGTTGTGGAAGACAGTACAACACGGACACCGCTGATTTTTGTTCTCTCGACCGGCGTGGATCCAACAACCGGTTTGCTCCAACTGGCCGAGAATTGTGGAATGGGTAAAAAGTTCAACGCATTGTCACTCGGTCAAGGACAAGCTCCGATAGCCACACGTCTGATCCGCGAAGGGATTCGCGAAGGTAATTGGGTATTTTTGGCCAACTGTCATTTGTCACTCTCTTGGATGCCGCAGTTGGACAAGATTGTGGAACAGCTATCGCTAGAGAGAGAGACGCACGCTGAATTTCGTCTGTGGCTGTCGTCCAGTCCGAATCCAGCCTTCCCTATTTCGATTTTACAAGCAGGAATCAAGATGACTACCGAACCACCGAAAGGGATACGTTCCAATATGAAGCGTTTGTATCATTTGATCAAGGTGAGATTTATATCAGATTTTCAGTGTACTGGATACGGTTTGACGCTCCTCCGTTTTGGCCACGTCGATGCTGAATTTTCCGAGGCGTCTTTTGAACTTGAATCGACTAACGAAGATTACGAGTTAGATCACTTTATTTTATAACGGTTGCCCTATCATAACAATTAAGCCGTAGAGTATTGGTAATAATGATTAATGACTGGTCGCAGGAAAATAATTAAAGTCGTAAAGTATGGTGTGGATAAGCACCGTTTATCATGCATTCTGTTAAACTGGAGAACGTCAGGTAAGCGACCTATGGACCGAACTGGGTGTACAGTACTTCATAAACGAAGTCCGGCTCAATATGGATATGATATTAAGTTCTCTACTAATGTGACGAAAAATGGGATCAGCTTTTCTCAGTCATGATCATGTCAGAATTGGCTTATTCAGACCAAAATGAGCAACTATACATTCGAGGCATCGTGATAGCTATGCATTTCCGAGAAGCAAATAATGTACCAGGATCTTCAAAGAGAACTAGGTTATCTATCCATGCAATACTAGATACTCATCTACTTGAGCGACCCCACAAGTTCTAATCGCGGACTCAACTGGAAAATTCGAGATTGGAATTTACATTTTGCATCTGCGACTCATGTTGTCCACTTTCCAGGCTGTCTCGACCTGTTCCTACCACTTTGTTGTTCAGTCACTCAGGTGACTCAGTGACCACGTTTTGCCTGAGAACAGCGAACCGTCAATCGGTCGTCCATACGGTACGTGTCAGCGCCAATACCCGCGACCGTCTTGTTGCTGGAAGGGCCTCTCATAGATTGTTGAACTTATCAATGAGAATTCACCTCATCCCTGATGGAAGTCAACATTGCGAATGTGGGCCATGATGAACCGAAGATTTCGTGGGCATTTGACGAGAGACCGCTACCAAACCAATCACGTGTGTCTGGAGAACGGTCCCATTGGTGGTTGCACTTAAAGTTAAAACGTTATGGAATGATGGGTGTTAAATTGTTCTAAAACGATATTTTATTGTTGTCAGCACTTCGCAATTACTGTGACCCTTGAAAAACACGGGACAGCCATTTCATTGGACCTATCAGTAACCATGGGTAGTAGTTATCTTAAGTACTAATCTTCGAATCCGGTCGCCCAGATTATTCATCAGCAGGCTTTCACTGCAACATTGTATTATACCATGTTCTTTTTTTGTCGCTATAGCTTTTTACGTCATTATCAAGTTTGATAATCCACTTTATATATCTCCACAAATGACTTCCAGGAGGAGCAGTTCACCACATGTCACAAACCGGAAAAGTACAAAAAATTGCTGTTCTGCCTCTGTTTCTTCCACTCAATTTTATTGGAACGACGCAAGTTCCTCATGCTTGGTTGGAACATTCCATACGAGTTTAACGATTCCGATTTTGAGGTGTCTGAGCATCTATTGACAAACTATTTGGATCAATATGAAGAGACGGCCTGGGAAGCTCTGCGCTACCTGATTGCCGATATCAATTACGGGGGTCACGTCACAGACGACTGGGATCGTCGACTGCTAGGCACTTACATTGGCGAATATTTCAAAGATGATGTGTTAAAAGAACCATTTTATAAATTGTCTGTTTTACCGCATTACTATGTGCCTAGAGATGGTACACTGAATGCCTATCGGGAATTCGTGTCTATGCTACCGCAAATCGACCATCCGGAAGCGTTTGGACAGCATCCGAACGCGGATATTACATCACAAATTCAGGAGACTCGAATGTTGCTGGACACTCTCTTGTCTTTACAACCTCAGGTAAGTGATTTTAGGTTGTTTTTTGCTGACAATAAATGCGCGTAACATCACAAATCCTGATTATATCTATTGACTTGCCCATCGTTGTGTGAATGTTTTCCGTCGAGTAGTCCTCTCGTCTAGTCTCAATAGAATTTGTACATCAAAATTTGATTGTTCCTATAATCGTGGAATTTGTTTGTGACAATACAGCCTGACAATGTACCATGTGGGTTTATGCGATTCTCCTAGTGTTTATTTGATTCTGCCGCAGATGAGACTACTCCTCGTGTCCTGGGTCTTGCAGCTGTTTGCCATCGATACGGATTTAAGCGACATAGAATTTCTGAATAAGGTTCACGAGATTCATTTGGTTGATCGATAGTTGAAGACACTCGTTGCAATGTTCACGGCTGGTGATCAGTGATTAGATACGCGTTTTACTTCACCTTTCTTCAGATGCCCACCGTTACCCGCTTGCCTTCATTGTTTGACTGTGTTGTTGAGGTGGGTTGAGAAATGGCAGCATGAACATTCATAATTTAACGCAAACAGTGAGCTCAACTAGATTAAACATGAACACCTAAGTATTAGTAATCGAATATTTAAACTGTGAATGAAATGATCCATGATGACGTATCAACCAACGCTGGACTCATCATTGAAAACTCATCCTTGTTCAGAATCATCATCAGCGCACATCCACCGAGCCCCTCGGGGACTCGAACAGGGAGTCCATGATTGTGAATCAGACACGGACGTACGCGCTTTTTAACACTAACTTTTGTCAAAAGTGAGGCAAGGATGCACTGGAATGTGACTTAAACAATGGAGCGATGGATATTTTGGCTCACGTACCTAAACCGATGCTTTTAGCGTGGCTCCGAATTCCAGCGAGCGGTGTAGACAAGCTTTTCCAAACAATACCAACACAACAGAACCTTAAGGCCTAACAAGAGAGAACACCCTAGGGTGCCCGCATGCACGTGTAAAAACATGCAATTGCTTTGGCATGCGATTGTCACTTGTACCGTTGTGAAAGCCTATAAACGTGTTCAGGTGGTGTAATATCGAGTAGCCGAGCAGCGTACGAGGGTGCGACAGCTGACCGTTGCTTTTGGGTGGATCTTGATAGTCCGGTCAACTTCAACCTAACATAATAGTGCGACGATAGGCAACTGTGTCATAGAACGAACAAGCCAGGACGAAAATATCTGCTGAATAAGGGAGAGAAGAAAGGACTAGTAGACTTGAATCTAGAAATCGGGCACCTGAAACTCGTTTGTCCGATGGGCATACCGTTTCCTCCTTCTTTATGATATATTTTTCAGCTCTTTTGGTGAGGAATTTAACTGCTCTAAAAGTTCGGTTAATGATTTATTGAAAAGATTAAATACAAGTTCATGAGAGTGCCAGAAGAACAGTCTGCCATAATGCACAGATTTTTTTTATTACAAACGTTTTGCCACAAATTTATCCACGGTATTACAATCTCATGTGCCTCATGCGATAGACACAAATTCACATTCAGGCAATCATCTAAAGACTTTTTTGATTTACAGTTGTGTGTATTTTGCAAAATATATGATATCGTTTATATTTTCACGTATAATTCATTCGTCGGTGATGGGTGGCTCTTTAGCTGCGGCTCAAGGCTCGAACTACAGGAAATACTGTATTTCGCCGAGTACAGACGTCGTCGCAGATCTTAATTCCTCTATGAAATCGCTTTAGTTTAAGGAAATTAATTATGAAATAACATTTCGGTTCTTATTCAATGGGAGCTTATAGCTGAGGATTATACTCGGTGTTTATGAGTTTCCTTATGAAACTCTCTGTCTTCTCAATGTTTATAAACTGCTTGAAATAACTATGCGTTTCATTCACCTACCATTCAGGTTTCTAGCGCATCCGGTGTGTCCCGTGAAGATAAGGTCTTGGAACTCATTGACAATCTGCAGAAACAGTTCCCTGAAGATATCGACTATGAAGGAACCATAAAGATTTTTGCCAATGATCAATCACCGTTGGTGGTAGTTTTGTTGCAGGAAATTCAGCGATACAACGCTCTCCTCGACCTCATTCGAAACCAACTGTCAGATTTGAGTAAAGGAATTCAAGGTCTCGTTGTGATGTCCTCGGAACTTGAGGCTGTGTTCACAGCCGTTTTTGACAATCACGTACCTGAACACTGGAGCAAGGTAAGCTCAGTATACAGCACGTGTGCATTTACAGTGTTTTTTAAGTCGTGAAAAAAATTCTGGAGACTTGCTTAAGCTCATTTAAACCACATTCTGCAGTGGACTACTTATGCTTGTCAGTAGACACATTATCGGAAACTCCACTTGGGATGTGAGCGTCGACCTGACTACATAGACCGTATATTTGCATGCTGACAGAATTCTCGCCAGTAAAATATGCCGTGAAAACAAGATTATCGACGGATAGATACCAGAATGTAATCAACTCCTCTGAATTCCACATGGTTATAAAGCCGGTGATCCAGATTGCTTTCCGACAGTCATATTGTATGTGGTAACAGGTTAATCTCATTAGCACCAATTCCTTTTCGAATATATCCGACAGTTAAAAAGTTGAATCTGTCGCACCAGTAACTGAATGAAAATTACGATCCGTATGGTGCTTAAAAATTTTTTTGAAGGCATGTGAATCTTATTGCAAAAGATCCCTGATGTGAACCATAATGAGTGTTACCACTCACACAGCAGATCAGATACTGTAACCTCTTTGGGGCCATAATTTTCTTTCGATTAGTCATCGAGAACCGTGTAGTATCATGATGTTTCCGATGCTAATTGGTTAGATTCAGCCTTATCAAGCTGTCAAACAGAGATGGATGATGATTACTTTCGTTCGTTCTGGTGGAATACAAAGTAACTGTACTTATTGTGTGCACGATTATTTGCACGTATATTGTAGCATTTAGCATAATTCCCGTTATCTTTTTATTAGCACTAGAACACCAGGGGAGTCCAAGGAAACACTGGCTCGTAGTAAAAATGAATAACTTGGTTTTGATAGCAATTTGTTGAAGTTTCGTGACTTTTCCTGATGATAAGTTTCACGCGTTCCCTTAAAGTTTCACTGAAGTGATGTTTCACAGTTGCATTCCATTGTCCTAATAACTTTGGTATATCTGAAAAGATCTTACTATTGGCTTTCGAATTTGGTCCGATTAGTTTGTGTGGGGGGCATTTTTTCTGGCTTTCTGATGCAAAGTGTCCGTACGGACATGTCGTCATTCTGTCGAGGTTTTTTTTCTTTTGTCTTTACAATTTGTGGCAGCTTTTCGCTTGTTATGGTGAAGTAGCATATGAGAGAAATTGGAGAATCTTGGACATGTCGGCCGTTTTATTGGAGTTTGTTGTCCCGGTCACCTAGTGAAAAAATTTATCATTTTGGAAAGATCTATTGAAGTAATATCACGATTCAGTGTTATCTGCCACCTTAAATTGATCGGTTTCTTAACGGAGGAGCACTTTGCTTCATGCGACAAACCGTGTAGCAATACCGCAGTTTGACTTGACTCGACGAAACTGGAAAAATTTGCAATCCACTTGTGTTAAAAGCAAGCAATTTTAGTGAACCACGTAGTCGCCTCGATTTCTGAATAGCATCGATTCGACCATATAGGTAACGGTACAGTATAATGAAATACACAGAATAGGTTTAGTAGTGACACAGATAGGAAATTAGGCATTGTCGAACAAGCTACTGCCCACACCCATTCATCTCAGTACAGGCGTGCTAAAGACTGGCAATCCTGTTACTGCGCCACTAAATCAATCAGAAAGTTGCTTCAAAAGTGAAATGATTTGGAAGCGAGACCGTAGATCAGGTGGGAGACAAGTGGTCCACATTTTTTTTACCAATGTTGATCATCCACTGTAGTACAGTCCAAATTGAAATGACTAGCTATTTCATCAGTACGTATTCACAAAGATGAAGCTACAAAACGTGTAGCTATTTGTTCACCATAACCCCCTCAGTTAGTCGTCCGAAACACGGAAAGATCGAAGTAAATGAATTAAGTTTTAGTTGTCATGATATGCACTCGTTCATATCAACCCCTTATCACAACCACCCCAATAAGTTAAAGATGTATTGGGTATACCAACATCCCCAGCCAGATATGATCTAATCACACGATCAGCGCGAACGCACATCACTTTTGCATGCCCATTAGTATCGGTACTTCGCGAAAACGATGAATCTCCCGCAGACTACCGTTGTTTTTGCGCTTCTCAACCTTCAGTTTGTCCCGATAGTATACCATGTGTTCATTCGGCTTTCCTGATGGGACCAGTATGTCATTCTAACTGACACTCAAAACATTATTGGTAGATGTTCTAAGACCCCTCCAGTGCTGGCGATTCGCACACCCCCAACACACTTCTCCTGTCAACGACCCCGTCAGTCAATGTTGAGGCACGGCACCCCTTCACACCTAAACGGCGAATTGTTTTTCTGGTCACGCACACTCGTGTAGTCCCCTAATGACTGGTTTTTATCCTACCCTCCGTAAGATTAATTCACAACTGTCTGTCTGTTGTAGTTGGCGTACACATGCACACGCGTATCGGTAGTTTTCAAAAACAATGAATCCCCGACAGACTTATTAGTTTTATTTTTCGCAACCTTCAGTCATGGAGCCTATTGAGTGTTAATCACAACGAACAGCGATTATCTTAGTGCCTCCAAGTGACCTTTTCACTCTACTGACCGCCCCGATCGGGCCCTAGTTTTCCGTGCCTCAGTTGCACAGTCGATTCAACTCGCATGCCGTGTCTTAGATTTGCAAACGAACGACCGCTCAGTTTTACCCGTCACAGCAGCCGTACTCAGCTCAGCCGTGACACGAGCCATGTGCGATCTAAACCACTGCACTTGTAGGTCAAAATGTTTTGGCAGTGCGTGCGTGCACGTGACCACGAAATAAAACCGGCTTTGTGCAACAGGTGATTAGGCCGGTGGTTATCAATGCCAATTCCGTCCGAATAGCATAGTCGTTGTTGTTGTTATGCCTTAGGCAGCGCAACCTGACCCCTCGGATGAAAAATGCCCTACACTTGATCTTCAAATGAGATTCAGGTTGTCACTTTGTTCGAACATCTGGCCCAGCAACCTGTATATTCATTATGCTTTATCGAAAAACTGAGATGATGCGAAGGTGAAGAAGTCTTCGCACTAGAGTTAGTGGGATTGATCGAAACACCTGTTGTCCATGTCTGGCGATCAAGAAGACCACGGAACAGACAGACCCGGAGTGAAAACCGAGTGACTGAGTGAGCGCATCCTTGTGCCTGCCCGCGTGGGCACAAGCTGAGAATAAAAATAAAATGCAGTGGGGCTGGTTACGGATCATAATTGACACACGCGTCAACCACGCAGTGACGTGTATACCCAAGTTGAGTCACATTCCCGTTGATGAACACATCATCGCCAAATCACATGTGTGCACCACGCCCGTTCAGACACGAAACCTTTGTGCTACGTTCGGGATAGAAAGCCTCAGTCCATGTAAATCATGCGAACAATTTCGCTGCTGGTCCTAGCTTGTGCACATGTGTGCATGCGCACAAGTTCGGTAAATCAGTGACCCAGCTTTCAGCCAAGGCCTGTCTGCTCCGTGGTCCTTTAACCATCAGGGTTTCAACAGCAGGTGGATTGTATTTCGATACCGGATGGAGCTAAGCCCTTCTGTCCGCGGTTTGTCTTAGTCGCCCACGCCGTTATACGTCGCACGTGACATGTTTGCAACGTGTGCGTGGTGTGCAACTACCAGGAGGATAGAGAGTAGAATATGTAAAATGATTTAAGAAGCAGGAAAATGTGAGTGGAGGTTTACCGCGGAATGCATTGGAAATACCCGGCTAGAGGATCAGAACAGTCGGTAGAGAGCGAAATTGTTTCCGGCGCTTCACTACTAGCTTAATATAGCACGTTTTATAGGCATTTAAATTTAGATTATTGAAGAAAGAACAAGAAACTTGGTAATCATGGTGACAACAAATGACATTTTTCGTGTCACCATAGTTACAGTATTATCGGTGTCTTGAGAGATAGTGCGTGTTGGTAATTGTCACTCAAAATCGTCTGAGCTATCAAACTCGAAAGATAAGTCAGCACAATTCGCACCCACAATTGATAACATGAGAATATCAGCACTTAACGTCACTCGAAGGTACTTCGGAGATTGAACTCTGTGTAATTGAACGTTGCGCAGAGGGAAGGCTGAGTGAGATGGAGTGGAGATACAGTCAGAACCCTACGAAGGGTTACGTGAAAGATCAATTCTGTTCATAATAACTCACAATGTTTTGAAGATTATCAGATAGGTTATTTATTCCTTTTTGCTTGATACAGCATGGCAAATGCTTGCAACGCTAGCACACTACGCTTTCGTTTCTGAGATACTATACGAGAGGTCGCTTACGAAATGGGGTGGCCCTGAACACTTTGCTTTTGTGTGCTGGAAATCGGATTAGGGGTCTTCTTGGAGTATGAACCGATTACCAGTTTCAGCGAAATTTTGAGGAAGGGCACAAAATTTATCATCAAGAAAAGTCACAAAATTCCAACGAACCGCTACGAAAACCGAGTTATTCAACTTTTACAACCAGCCAGTGTCGTCTTGGGCTCTTTCGGCGTTCTAGTGTTAATTAAGAAGCAGCACGAAGTATGTCAGAAGTTATACTGTACGCACAAATGATCATGCGCACAATAATTGCAGTTTTTGTGCATCCTATCAGAACAAACTTTATTGTTTTTCAAAGTAGTCACTAGGAAAGTTGGAAGGGAGAACCGCCGAGTATGTAGTGATTATCATCGATCCCTATTTGACAGTCTGATTGAGGCCTTTTGAATTAAA
Source organism: Fasciola hepatica (assembly GCA_948099385.1). Classification (NCBI taxonomy): domain Eukaryota; kingdom Metazoa; phylum Platyhelminthes; class Trematoda; order Plagiorchiida; family Fasciolidae; genus Fasciola; species Fasciola hepatica. Next base: position 15,670,081 of record CANUEZ040000019.1, read on the forward strand.
TTAGTTCAATCAAACACAACATACACATTTAACTCGTATCCGTATTGGTGGCGCTGATTTGGCGAATTATTAAAAGACCGATCTAAGCTGAACACCAGTTGTGTACAGCAATCAGTAATTGAACAAAAGCATGTTTGGAAGTAGGAACGAGTATTTAAGTACGCCGTACGATAAGCGGTAGTTTGAACTGACGTGTTGTATTGTGGTTGGTTAACTGATCTCTGGTTGGGAGTGGGATACAGCTTGTCGCTGAAGTATGCAGCAAGTTTTTTTACTGACATAAATCAATTCATCGGTTTATTATTTAACACGTCGTGACATATTTCAGGTTCCAGATGAGTGGTAGAAAAAAATTATGGCCTTAGAGAGGCTACAACATCTGATTCACTGATGGAGTGGTAACACTCATTTTGTTTCACACCAGGGATTTTTGAAATAAAATTTACGTGCCTTCAAGGTCTTTTTTATGTACCATATGGATCGTATTTTTCATTCTTTTACGAGCTGTGCAGATTCAAGTTTATAATTGTTTGATATATTCAAACGGAATCGGTATTGATAATATTAATTTACTGCCGCATATAATAAGACTGCCGGAAAGCAATCTGAACCACTAACTTCATAACATTTAAACTAAACTCACTCATTGGAGAGCACCGAGGAATCGACTGTATGCTGATATTTACTCGTCGATAATCTTGGTTTCACGGCAGCTTTTACGCGCGAGAATATTTTTGAGCGTGCAAAGTACGCGGTCGAAGCAATCAGGTTGGCCTCTCTGAGCCCAAGAGGATTTTTCGATAATTTTCCTACTGAGAAGCATATAGGTAGTCCGGTGCAGAAAGCAGTTCAGATGGGCTGGGACACATCTCCAACATTTTTTCACGGCATAAAAATACGCTGTACGTGAGCTGAGGCTCAGTTTAATCAGAAACTCCAAAATTTACTCTGAATTCCCATTTACTCCATTTTTTCTTCGTTAGAATAAATGGAAGTATTGAACTCCATGGAATAATCCGGGAGTACAAAAACTTGCACTCTAACTGTTACGCCTCTACAATTCAGAAGTACAGTCAAGTAGCTGTTTAAGAAAGCATTGCTAACAGGTAGACATTAGATCGTCTTAGGAGATACTTCATCTTACCCTAAGACGAGCTGTATCTATTTACATGCTGAAGAGCCTTAGGGGTTTTTCATGTGTTTCTCTTGTGAGGCACTTTTGATTGTGGTCTATTTCCATAGACAGTAACACATCAACTGATGTAGTAACACAACAAAATGACAAAAAACATCAAAAAAGAAGGTGAAAGAAGCAAAAAATCATATCTTCTTACTAACTGCTTCTTATACTTTGTTGTATTCCCACCATTTTTATGGTTGTTGTTGTTGCGTTGTCACCATACCAAAGTTTGTACCAACATAAATACGATATATACGTATATACTTATATATATATATATATATATATATATATATATATATATATATATGCAGTATTATCTATTACTGAATCTATCTATTACTGGCTCTTTCTTAATCGTGTCATCTAGACGTTTACATGAGATCTTTAGCATCAAATTACTGAAACCACACTGATCAAACCGAGCAATCGCATCGGCCCACAACGGACACAAGGATTCACACTATGGATTTCATGACTAGCGGAAGTAAGCGTCGTGAGGTCACCTAAAACGCGCAGCATTCCAAATGCATTAAGATTGTCATTTTGTCTGAGTGACCTTGAAAACGCGCTCCTTCTGTCAAACCTATCAGTTCACGAGATATAAATGCATGAAAATGTCAGTTAGCTTATTGCGTTCTGTTGGGTACAATATTCATGCTTATCTCTTTCTCCCCTCCCACGAACAGGCTTACAGTTCTTTGAAACCACTTGGCTCGTGGTCACGTGATCTCTCCGCTCGAGTGGATCTGTTTGCCAAATGGGCACAAACGGCGCATGCTCCGAAAACCTTCTGGATTGGAGCATTCACCTTTCCCACAGGCTTTCTCACCGCCGTTCTGCAAACATCTGCTCGACTAAACAACGTGTCTGTGGACTCTTTGAGTTGGGAATTTACTGTACAGAACACCAGTGATCCAAATTTGTTACCAACTCCGAAGGATGGAGTTTACGTGTGCAACTTGTTCTTGCAGGGTGCGGGATGGGACAAGAAGTCAATTTGTCTGGTTGAGGCTACTCCAATGCAGTTAGTTTGTCCCATGCCGATTGTGCACTTCAGACCGGTGGAAAATAAAAAGAAGTCCATGAAAAGTGGGTTCCTTCAACACCATTTTCTTCCTTTCTGTCGAACCTGACCAGGAATTTTGTCCCAAGTTTTAGAAAGTATGTAAAAATTACTCAGGGGTACCATCCACCTGGTCGGCTGGGACACCTCTCGCCGTCCCTGTTTGCGTCAGTAGTGTCATTGCAAGGTGTGCAAAATTATGGGACCGAGCGCGAATTTTGTTTTGTTTTGTCACACTCCAAGGAATTCACTATCTGCAGCGAGGTTGAGCAATCGCGCAGCCATCAAAAGCCCCAGTGGTAGACGGATGTAAGCCTGTTTGTCAGCCATCGCACTCCAATCGAATGAGACAGTCTAAGCTGGCGAGATTCCATTGAGATCACCTGATGAGTCAGGATGGCAAACAAACAGGAGCTGCAATGCTGACAAACCAGTGCAAACGTGTCCCAGTTTTTTTTTCATCCTAGCGAGAAGACAGCCATTGGTCACATCTGATTTCAACGTTTAGACACAATAGCAATTTCGCTCTTTCTTCCCAAAGTTATTGGTAGGCGATCGATGACAGCTTATCCAGTAGAAAATAACTGATTTTAGTAGTTTTTCTTCGCAAACCAACAGTTAACGCATGCATAAACATATGGCGAATTACGGTGTTTGGGTTGCTCATTCATATATGAGCATGGCAGTGTGATTCGTGTGTCTACGTCCTCCAAACACAAAGCTGTTTGGCGAGTAGGGCCTGCGGTATAAGGAGCCGAGTCGAGCACAATGGGATACAAGTTTATGTAGCTGAAGAAATCGTTGAGGAAAACGAATAAACGCAAACCGTCAAACCGCTGTAGAGACAGTGGACGGGTCGCGAAAAATTGTGACTGTTGACTAGGATTGTGGTTGGGACAATGCAGTGGTTAGATTGATGATTGGGTTAGTGTTAGTGTAGAATATGGGTTTGTCAATAGCAGATGAAAGCGACGCATTTACGCCCACAGGAAAAACAAACAGCAAAATGATGGATGAAATATAAATCATGAAAGACTCTGGATGCCTTATGTTTGCCATTTTCGGCAGGTGACAAACTCAACTTATTCTTTTTACTTCCCCTCAATCGGTTCTGATGAGCTCGACTACACATTGCGCTAATTTTTACAGTTCACCTGCCCACACTGATGAAGATCTTGTAAATTTCATCCCCTTCTAATCTCCATGAATTGATACAGTCACAGAAAAATGCATCGTTGAAAAACAGTCTGGGAATGCGTAAGGAAAACCACATCGCCCCGGTACGTGCTAAACCCTGATGATTGGCGCTGAGATAATACGGACTAATCAGATAGCGGTCCTGGACACAATGATGTCCCTTGTGGTCACATTTGTCGATAATGGGCATGACGTTGCTTGGTCAGACCCCTAACAGCTTCGCATGCCTTGAAAGAGTGCACTCGTCAAAAAATAGTGAATAATGAAAATTTCTAAGTTTTCAGTGTCTAGATTTTTATTGCTGCTGTCACAATCCAAATCTGTCGTCGGGGAAGTCGACAACCATGGAAAAAACAAAAACTTGAAGCTATTTTGTGGTGGTAATCTTGTCACCTTCTATTATTATTATTGTTGTTATCATGCCCTGGGTGCTGATTCAAGGTGGGCGTGTTGCGTAAAAGCTTACCCGTCACGGAGTACTGCAGCTTAATATTGGGTTTAAACGTGACTCAAAACGGATATAGAGTCGACTATCGCACCACGGTAGACCTGGCTTCTTCCCTGAAAGTGAACAACTTCGCAGCTTGATCTGACGTGATGCCTCTTTCCATTTAAGACAGCTGAACACCATTACCTTTTGCTGTTCAAATATTTTTGTCGATACTTAACACTCTGCTGGCGAAAGTATTTCTGATGTTCATTGTAAGAGTTACTTGACATACTTTGGCACTTTTACATTTCCGTTCTCATTTGGTCATTCCGAAAATATTCACGGTAATTTAGGTCCTGAAAATGTCGTCATCACCAAGTAATCTACCATCATAATAACCATCATCTTGTTCCTGTACCCTTTTTGGTGGTAACACATAATGAACCACGTGAGGAATTCCCTGGGATGATAGTTAAATGATACGTTTATTTTTTATGACCGAACAAGTGATTACGTCACACACTATAGGCTGTCTCTATTCCCGTTGCGTGTGAACACATGTTGTGTAGATGCAACACGTGTTCTATTCATTCTTAATATGATCTTAGTCGGTGTTCACATTGATTAACGCTGATTATTTTCCTCGTTCTTCAGATATCTACGTCGCCCCGTGTTACTACTACCCAAATCGTGCGGGAACGTCTGACCGACCTTCATTCATGATCGGAGTCGAGCTCAAAACAGGCGAGAAACCACCGGAACACTGGATCAAACGTAGTACCGCTTTGCTCATGAGTTTGGACACATGAGTAGAAAATCTCAAATAATTGGAAATCGGATACGGGACCTCTGATCAAAAACAGAACCAGGAAAGCAATCCCTGTGATTTTCGCCCTTCAAACCTTGAACAATTGAGAAAATTCTTCTAGTTATTTCTGTTTGCCTTTCATACGAATTATCATCCATGGAACGAAAAGATAACGTGTACACTTGAATACTTTCGGAACAGTTTAGGCCAATTTTCCAGCTGTGTTGAATTTCCTGTTATTGAGCAGTTGTTAAGTATCTACCATGTGATACTAACTCCCCAAATCTGCTACTGCAGAATCAGCATCAATAAAAAAGACTGAGGCATGAGCATTGTTACTTTCATATTGATTAAACTATTCAGGACACAGCGAATGTGCTCGACGGGCATCCATGTTCCTCATTCGCCTGATATGATATCGTCATTATGCCCAATATCATAAACGGATGTTATTGTATAAAAATCAGAAAAATAGATTAGACTGACAACCCACCGAGACTGCGACAGTTGTCCTAAACAGAACATCGTAATTCCACTTTTGAGTAAAACAACTGGACGTTCGATCCACTTCTGAGGAACGATCTGGTGAAAATTTGAGCTAAGGTCTCGTCCTCAGTGTGTACAATTTTGGCTAATAAGTGATTTAGGAAACCCAGATTGGTAAACAAGCTCGTTTTCAATGATTCGTAACCGTGTCCTTACATTACATATAATAGCAAGTTAGGTGATTGGGTCAGTTAGACAAATAGGTGGTTATAATCGGAATTGGTGAACTTTAATCAATAATCCTAGTCAGGTTATGAAAATTCGCACGTGTTTGGGCTCAGCTTGAAGCGATACACCTCCGCGCGAAACCTGGAACAGCTTTTCCGTTCGTCAAACCACCGATGAACACATTGCTCGAAACTGAACTCATTGATGACTTCGCGCCTAAAAAAATACAGATGAGATTTTTTACAAACCGGATGATTCATGTTGCGCTGACACTACTGTACCTCTGAAGCCCATTGACAAATCCACTTCAGCAGGCCAATACTCACACGTACGCATCGATAACACGCAAGTTCACAAAATACGTTGTTTTCCACTTTTCCATCCCTATCCTGTCCCGTGTCGCCATTTGTCCCGAGCACTTGCGGACTATACCGTCTATTCGCACGTATACTGTGATTTTATTTATTTATTACGGGACTCCTACACGTGTGGCCGAGTGATGGTGTTTGCGGGACGGCTGTAGCTTGCCTGGGCGGATCCACTTGTTTGCTCGTTCCGTCCCATCAAGTTACACCGTAACCAGAGAAATTTATTGTTGTTGTCAGTAGTAAACAGGTTCTCAGCAGGAAGGCACTTGTGCTCAGCGTAGCAAACATTGGCCGTACGGGCGCAAGTAAGCGTAAAAACCCGAACCACCAAGTCACCGGAACGCTACAGAATCAATACAATCGATAAGTGTCCGAACATGGATGTCATTGGTCGGTTTGTAATATAACCTTCAGCCGCGATTGGTGATGGGGTGATCACGTGTGTTGACCGCGTAGGCATAAACAGCACGCAAACTAGACAACATTTATGCCTTCGGTTGATGCTCCAGGTACGCCTCGACAGCTGAACTGATTTTGCGCTTCAGACGATAGAAATTCCTCTACACTTACTTTAACCGGGCCTGCATATTCGGATGTATAAAGTGAATCACAATACAGTAGTCCCATTAGATTGCCACCTCTTTGATTGCAATAACCTCTCTGAAAGGAACACTTTTGCTGTGCAACACAGTGTTCTACACAGAAAACTTCCCACCAAGCAATAAACTCTCCAGAACCGAACAATAAACACTTTCATTGGGATCTTAATCCCCAGCAAGAAACATTTTCTAGCCAACTATATTTAAGAATTGTGTTTTCAGAACAAAATTGGCTACGCACTTTTGTCTAACGATATGGCTCCAGTTTTCAAGCCAATACAATAAGATGCTTATGCACCCTTAAGGGGTGGAAGTTCAACTTTCACATAACCAAATAACATTCTCAAAGTGAAGGAAACAACACAATCATTGCAAGACGTATTCGGTAGCGATGAGCATCCAGTGCAGCTGTTATTTTAGGTGTGGTATTATGGTTTAGGGGTTGTTTGAGAACTTTGCCAGGTACGGAGTGGTGAAAAAGGCTTGAGGTCGTGTGCGTGCATGAAATCATTTATATATGGGACGTGTGGCAGAAGAGGAAAACAATTAATTAGGTGTTCGTGAATAGGGTGAGCAGAATTTTGTGTAAATGTGTGATAAGGTTTACTATGTTGGGAAATGATGAATTGAGCGGGTATACCACAACAAGAGGATAAGAACTTTTAGTACTCCGGATACCAGGTGACAACTAGATCCCCCAGCATGGTCTACGGAACGGGCAACAAGCCAAAAGTTCCGACGCGTGCCAAAAGACGGTACAAGTCAGTGGAATAAGTGGAGGACGGTTTGTATTGAAACAATGTCGTTCACGTTTACGTTTGGGAGCGACACCGGACGCCATACTAGCTAAAGAAGCTAAAGGTTCAACCGTCCGCAAGCAGAACAGTCAAAAGTGTCTTTCAAATGGCGGAAACCATTTGTCCTTACAGTAAGCAGACAAACAACACACAGCCCTGTGACATCGAACGACACACAAACTGCTTAGAGCTAAGTGCTAATTGGTTGTTCGTCTAAAGTAATTTTTGGTAATGAATTTACACATTCAATCTCAGTCATCTCCAGGTCGCTACAACGACTCCCCCCCCCTAGAAGGGAACTGTCGAAATGACCCTTCGATCTAATTGAGGGTGTACCGCGCCCAAGTCTCCATTATTATCACAAGTTTCATGTCATCGGTCGTCTAGGAGACCATGTTACGATGCCACAATCCGCTCGTGCCGCCGGTGTTGAGTTACTGAAGTGCACACGAGTCTGGGGGTTATCTACGAGGCCCTCGCCGAGGTGTCGTAGAAAAACATTTATATGTATACCGTACAAAATAATCCAACACGACTTTCCGGGGGTTCCTCCATCCACCGTGCCCGCACATGCAATGGAAGGGGAAAATGAAACACGTAAGCAAACGGCGATGAGTAAAAACGGAAGGAAAGGAAATTACCCCGGTCGGTCGGTACAGTACGCAAATGTCAGAATGTGCGAAGTGTTTTTCTGGTTTTCAAAATGGTTTTATAAAACGTCAGACAGTGAAAACAACGTTAAGTGTGATTGAAAAAATGAATGCTATCTACGAGATGCTTTGTCCAATGTACGCGACGGCCAGATCGCGTCGTTCGCAGCGGCCCCACGGTTTCGGGCTGCGCCGGTTGAGGTTCAGGGGTGGCCTCTATGATGGGTGAAGGAACCATTGGAGCACTATCGTTGAGCTGTGTCTCCTTTTCTAGATTACCGTCAAGGTGCGCAACCTTAAGGCGGTCGACAGATATAGTTTCATGTTTACCGTTTCGGTCAATGAGGTAAACTCGATTGCGTCTCTCGAGCACAACGGAATTTCTCCAGCCCTAGGCTTGCAAATTAGGACAGCTGGAACGTTCATTGAAGGCAGTCGGTCGTTGAGAAAAGGCCAGTGACGAATCCTGTTTTACCTGCCGCATGTTATCGTTAAGGTGAGTCATTATGCCCACATACTGTGGTAGTGGGTGCTTCTTTTTAAGACTTGAAAACTGTCCCGATTACTTGAACTTTCAATATAACAGAAAACGTGGTCTCACTAGCTTTACGCACGATATGGGCTGTACACGGCTACGGGCAGCAGAACAAATTCCAAATGTATAACCGTGTTTATCGTAATTTCGTGGTTCCAAACAATGCAATACATAAAATACATAAATGCAATGACTTACAGCCAGGTGAGCAACCAAGGGCAATAGTACAGAAAGTTATCCGAAAAATCGGGACAGCGCGGTCATAAACGGTCCACTCAGCAAGGAGTCATGCGAAACTGTAGGCAGTCGGTCGTTGAGAAAAGGCCAGTGACGAATCCTGTTTTACCTGCCGCATGTTATCGTTAAGGTGAGTCATTATGCCCACATACTGTGGTAGTGGGTGCTTCTTTTTAAGACTTGAAAACTGTCCCGATTACTTGAACTTTCAATATAACAGAAAACGTGGTCTCACTAGCTTTACGCACGATATGGGCTGTACACGGCTACGGGCAGCAGAACAAATTCCAAATGTATAACCGTGTTTATCGTAATTTCGTGGTTCCAAACAATGCAATACATAAAATACATAAATGCAATGACTTACAGCCAGGTGAGCAACCAAGGGCAATAGTACAGAAAGTTATCCGAAAAATCGGGACAGCGCGGTCATAAACGGTCCACTCAGCAAGGAGTCATGCGAAACTGTAGCGCAGCACGGTTGCGGTACAGACAGTGGGTCAAGAAGCGTAAGTGAAACGTTCTGCAAATTTTTCTTACAAGGGGAATGTACAATCATAGAACAATGGAGTCGGGAACATAACGTAAAATGTTCACGCACCATACGTCGGAAAGGGGTAAATCTGAACTGTGTCAGTACAGTAAAAACAGGGAATTGGATCACAAGTATTCGAGGTTCATGAGGGATATACACGCTACTCACGAGTAAGACAAGCGAAGATGTCGTCGAAAATACAAATTACAAAAAGTAATTTACACTGCCCCCGGGGTCAGGGAACCTCACCAGCCATATTCGTAATTGAAGCGTCACCTTCCAGCAAGCACAGTTGTCGTAGATCTCGTCGGTGAATGCCGTTAGCAGTGCGTACAATGACTTCTCTTGTTCGGCCGTCGCTTCCAATGGTGGCGCTTTCCACGATACCCTTACTTGGTGAAACATGGCTTCAGTATCTGCAACCAGGGTGTACCGATACTCCCGGAACCTCGGAAGAACTCCATATAGACTGTTGACGAGGTCTGGACCCGTCAGCAGTTGCTTATTTAGGGACGTTTTGTTGCATTCTGCAGCACAATCGAATACAGCTCTAACCTTCGTTTGATCTCCGTGCTTGTACACTCCATGGTGTGCCAGATACAATACATGCGGGCCAGTCAAGTTCTGTTCTGAGCCGGATACAATCTCAGCATAGCCTTTCGTAATGTACTCGTTGACCCTGGCTGCGCATTTTTCTTTAAGGTCATGGTCCCTTTCGAATCGCTTCTTGAGAAACAGCAGTCTCTTCGGTGCAACATCCTTATTATCCGGCAAGCATGGTCCACCGGGCTTCCATGGCAGGGCTATTTCATAGTGGCCGTTGACCCAAATCATTGAGGCGGTCATATGACGTAAAGCTGTTTTATCATCTTCTGGCATACTCCGTTTGATGAAAGACTCTTCCACGAACTCAGAGTTGAACATACGCTCCGAGCTCATATCCAATTCAGTGGCCGTGACATGACTAACGTTGGCCGTCGCCTTACAAGGACGTTGGCACGAAGTCGGTCCTAATATCACCCATCCTAGAGGTCCTCTCACGCCATAAGGATCATCTGGACTGCCCGTTCGTTGTTCTAGCACGAACAACAGACTTGAAAAACGTAAGCAAGCAGCAAGCAAGTGAATCTTTGATAGGCAAGCACAAGCAATGAATGTGACCGAGTGCGGTCAAGCAGGGCCGCTCAGCAGCAACTAATCAACGTGCATGTATGGCTCAGGACCAAAGTCTGATTGGTTAGAGCAAGCTGTCCGTGGCATGGGTGAAGTCACAGTGATGTGTGTGTGTGTGTGTGTGTGTGTGTGTGTGTGTGTGTGTGTGTGTGTGTGTGTGATAGTAGCCGGTGTCGAATGTCCGATCCATAAGTTTGCCGGCATTGTAATCACGCAGTCAGTAGTCTGCCCAATAGTAGGACCACACAACAAAAACCAACAGAAAATGTGTTGGGGTTGAGTTTCTGCAACTTTCTGAGCGTGCGTGCGATGTGAAGTAGATTTATTAAGCTGAACCCCTCATAGAGCTACTGAGAATCAAGAATGTAGCGTAATATTTGGTACTCGCGGAATCGCGTACCAAACAAGAATATAGTGACGCAAAACACAAAGAGTCAATGTTGAATATCACAGTGCGACACTTGGGAAACTCGAGTGTATGTAGATTAATCCCATCATTGAAATGTTCGGTGACCAGATATCCGGACACAATGAGTCGGAAAATCACAACTTCTTTATTCTTTTATCTGTACTGTATTTTATTTGTTGTTGATAACTTTGAGTTTCTTGAGACCATTCGAGGTTACTTAAAGGTTTACGTGATAATTTTGTCTTCATATTTATGTTTCTTTCTTTAGTTTTTCTATTAAGCAACATATGCTGAGTAGATTTGCTGTAAAGAGGCCGAGATTGACTAGTAATCATTAGTATTTTAATCTACGTGCGGGAAAAATTAAATCAACTGCAAGTTGTCTTTGATGCACGCTATTATGACCCAGCTTCCCAGTTACGTCGAATTTTGAATTTTAACGCTGTCGCACGAAGTGAATATAGAACCTCTGTCCACATTTTTCAAACATTTGTAGTGACATCGATCATCCCGATAAAATGAACATCTTCCAGACACCATTTCGGATTTATTTTCTATACGATTCACTCTTACGCATGTATCTGATAATGCTACATTTTTTTAGTCGCTTGCACTTTATTGAACACCGTGAGCAAGAAGTTTTCGACAACTTTGCTTTTGCACACTTCCGATTTCTCGCTGTCTGCGTGCATTAGAATCTCTTGATTCTCAAGGGAGCACTTTTCTTGGAATATCCTAAGCAGTCTGCTTAAAATTCGGGTGAAATGCATTGTAGTTAAAACTCACTGTTGCTCGATTGGAAGCTAAGTGATTGAGGGAACGCATCTGACCATCGATCAATAATTCGCTCATCCTAGCTCGTAACAAAGGACGACCGCCGGAGTACGCTCCCAAAACCCGTCATTTATCAGTTCACGTGCAGCTGTGGTAACACATTCATAGCCAGAACGGATCGGCGTCTCAGTCGGAGAATGAAGGAGCATGTACCGGAATAACTAGTGCAGTTGATATGCCATCCCTTGCCCGGATAGCAAACGACCTCGAGAAACCCGGCTTCATCGATCGCGAAACACCGTCTGACCTCTCGTCATCAGATTCATCTGGGTCGAGTGGTCCTAGTGATTGCACGAAATCGGAATCCAAAGCTCTTAGCCTTTTGTGAGGCTGTATTGATAAGTTATTCTTGAATACACTATGCCATCTCACACATGTAGCCACCCTGGGGGGAGGGAGGCGAAATCCGCAACTGACTGATTTAATGCTCATTAGTAGGTAAAATATTTTAAATGCCGTAAAGTGCAGTGCGCCCCATAAGTTGCGCTTGAAAGCCGCACGCTGCACACTCGATGCAAACGTGTTATGTGAGGCGTATAAAAATGTGGACGACTAAGACAAACCGCAGACGACGTGCTCAGCTGAGTTGGGTATCGAAACTCAGTCCATCTGTTGTCGATAAGGACGACGGAGCAGACTGCACTTGGCTGAAATCTGGGCGACTGAATGAGTGCATCTGTGCGTGCGCAGGTGTGCACAAACTGAGAATAGCAGTGAAATTCAGAGTTACTGATTACTTGTATGTTTTTCATAGATTTTTGAGAACCTCCGATGCGGACTGACGAGAGAAAGTAATGGTTAGAGCGGTGCTACAAGTCGGTGAGTGAGTACGAATGAACTAGCTAGTTATTTCAATTAGGACTGTAATACCGTAGATGATCAAAACTGGTCACAAACTGTGGGCCGATTGTCTCACACCTGATCTGCGGTTGCTCTGTTGAAACAACTTTACCTCTGGCTGATCTAGCGGTGCGTATGCAAGAATACTGATATTTACCACGTATATACTGAGGTGAAGGGGTATGGACAGTAGCTTGTTCGACAAGGTCTTTCAACTCCGGGTCAGTGCCTCTATTATCAAACACATTCCGTGTATTTCTTTATCTCGTACTATTGCTAATGTGGTCGAATTAAAAAGAATGGAAAGACGTTGTCATTCAGCAATCTAGACGACTACGCAGTTCACTAGAACTGCTTGCTCTGAACACAAGTTGATTTCAACAAGTTTTGTCAAGTTAAATCAAATTGTGGTATTACTGTATTCAACGGGTTGGATTGTAAGTTTTTTCGTCCTGTAGCCATGTTTTATCAAGGAGTCGATAATTAATAAACGACTCTCCGATTTCATTCAGTCCAGAAGATGGCGAGCACATAACCCAGTTCTCTACGGAAGAAATATTCAGGTTTCCTCGTATTTCCAAAATAACCTCAAATATTGGTCCTGATGGCCTATCTTCATCACTTTTAGGACATGGTGCTGTTGCCCTGACCGATACATTTACTTCTCTCTTAAACAAATCTTGGTACTCGTATTCTATTCCAGGCTGACGGAGACCAGTCACCATTGTTCCTATACCCAGACCTTGTAATCCTGGTGTCATAGCTAAACGCTTCCGTCCCATTGCTCTAGCTCCATCTGGTCTTAAACTTACAGAGCGTGCCATTCTTACACGTTTGAATGATTCTATAAACTCTCCCGACTACCCCTTACAGTTTACCTATAAACTGAACCGGTCCACTGTGGATGCTATTGCTTCCTTAGTCCACCATATATCCAAATCCTTGAATAGATCAGCGAAGTCCGTGAGATGTACTTCACCAGACTATTCGTCGGATTTTTGATTTTATTCCGTGGTCTCTCCTCCTCCGTAAACTGGAAGCTTCTGGCTGTCCCACACATTTACTAGCATGGTTGTCTGATTATTATGCCAACAGAACTCAGTTCACACTACCAGGTTTTAAAACATCCAAACCCTTAGTGAACAATTCAGGAGTGCTTCAGGGAGTTGTGCTTTCCTCCTATTTATTTTCCACCTACATTAGTGATCTTTCATCCAGTTCTCTTGCCCATTTATTTAGATATGTCGATGTTGTGGCTCTTTGTCAAGCTGTTTCTGTAACCGAGGACTTCAATGACATTTCCAGTAATCTGTCACATATTTACGATTTCTCTGTTTGATCCGGCTTAACTTCAAGTTTGTCCAAATGCTTTGGATGCATATTAACGCTTTCTCGATCGGCTTATCCTTGTCATCCATCTGTCATTTCCACAGAACCACTAGCTAGAGTGGGATCTGTCAATTACTTAGGAATCACTATCGATACAAATTTGAAGTGGTCATCTCACATTTCGAACTGTGTGAAGAAACTACATCGACCCTCTCTCTCTCTCTCTCTCTCTCTCTCTCTCTCTCTCTCTCTCTCTCTCTCTCTCTCTCTCTCTCTCTCTCTCTCTCTCTCTGTCTGTCTGTCTGTCTGTCTGTCTGTCTGTCTGTCTGTCTGTCTGTCTGTCTGTCTGTCTGTCTGTCTGTCTGTCTGTCTGTCTGTCTGTCTGTCTGTCTGTCTGTCTGTCTGTCTGTCTGTGTGTGTGTGTGTCTGTCTGCCTGCCAGTCTGTCTGTTTGTCAGTCAGTCCGTCTGTCTCTCCGTCTATCTCTCTGTCCGTCTATCTGTGTGTCTGTCTGTCTGTCTGTGTGTGTGTGTGTGTGGTGTTATCAGTTAATCACAAAGAAATGGATCCGGATCAGCTGAATATTGGCCTGGTAAAAATGATCACATGGGTTAGGCAAGTAGGCATGGTAGATTCCACACTGCACTACTAAACCTTTTGGTGTGTAGAAATTTTCCTTCATGTGGTTATTCGAGTTTCTCCACACGCGGTCCAGTGCGCTATAGCTTCATTTGCAGTATGCAGCCAATCACGTAAAGCCGGACAGTAAATGTTAGATAGTGTAGATACAGTGAAGTTGCCTTGCGATTGGTCAGTCTGTTATCTGCCAATGAATACATGCCTATTTTCGTATATAAATGGGTGAGCACCAACCAAATGTAACAGATTACATTCTTGCTGTTCTTGTCTGGTCTTGTCATTCTCCCAGGGCGCGCAGTCCGGGTCCAGGTTATTTCGTTACGTACGACTGGTCGCTCAGATACGATTTCTACGCTTCATTTTTCTCTCGACGTTTGAGAAGCATCGCGAAAACGTGCTCGAGGCAGTGACAATATTAAACAAATAAGGACCTAATAAATATCCAGTACTCTTACTCCTACCCCTGAAGTAAGATAACTCTGAAGTTTGGCAAGCGAGAACGGAGTTGACGCCGGGGACCTTTGATGACAATACAACTAGTGTCGTTTGTGATACATACGAGTGCCTGATGAGCACATTTTGTGCTCGTAGACGACAGCATCAACACAGAACCATATCATTTTATGTGCCATAAATAACAAGTAGTGGTGACGTTTTATGACAATTATCCCTTTGGTCTGCTTGCATGTGCTGAATACCTATGCTCAGAATTGAGGCAAAACCATATTCTTGTTACTACCAACGGGCCGCAACTATGACGGAATATGAGGTTCTGAGGGAAAATGGAGCAAGTTTTTTTTTACATCGAGTCTACCCAAACACTATTCAGAGCACAATGATCATAGACGGTGTTGAACATGCGATCTGCGTTTATTCTTCAGGATTTTTCAGTCTTATGGGTATAGAGTCCACCATGTAGGTGATGAACAAATTCGTTGTCTTATGCACCACCACATGTTGCACTTTTGACTCCAATGGCCAGTGTGTCGGTAGCCCTTTGACAGATAACAGATAAATTTCTATGATTACGTTCAAATGTGCGCTATGAGAGGGTAACTTTATGGACTGAACCTTGAAGTTTCCCATACATTTACAAGACTTACAGTAAATTACTAACAAACGAATTGTTCTGCATGATTTTATATGCAAACCTGTCGTGAAACAAAACATGAAGCGCTATGCTGAAAAAACTATTTCCCACGCAGGTAGCTTTCTTCCGTTGAATTCGGAGAATTTATCAGCCATAAGGATGATTTCCATAACGTTCGAGGCGTCTAAAATTGACGTCCACCAAAAAAGCTAGACGGGTTTTCTTCCGATTCAAATGAATAATGGTGGTTGGTGTGATATGTCAGCTTCCGGCGGGATAAGTTTCTAAGGTATATTTGTACACAAATGACATTTTTCTGAGTCATCTACGACCCATCACATACAAAACACTCACGATAAGCTAACCCATTGCCGAAATGACAGGCCTTGTGATCTGAATACCCTGATGGAACCATTACGTGCCCTCATTTGCTGGACACGCAGTGCATCCTTCGTATCACGTGATACCAGCCGCATTGAAATTTGTCACTATCTGATGCCCAACAGGGAGTGAGACAACCTGAGAACATCCCCACGCTGGATTAGGGATAGGGATAATCGGCAGTTTTTGATCGTAGTGGACATAAGGCCGTCCCATTCATTCGATTTGCTAGGTCTTCTACCTCTGAAATATATACTTGAGATAGTTTTTCTTTGATTTATCGCATAATTGATGTTTCTATTCGCGGTAAAACACTGAGCAAGATACGGCAAAAAATACTCAAAATGATAGGCCTCTACAGTCCAACTTTGATCCTCTTTAAGGATCTTTTCATCGCTATCGCGATAACAATGTGAGTGACTAACGAAGTGCGCTCCAATGACCTTGAAGACAACGTACATAGCGATGCAAACTAGAATTTCCTTTTTCCAGTAACTTTGGCAGTCATCGTTAAAAGGCATTTTTAAACCACACATGTCGTGAAATTACCAAATAGGGAAATAACTACTTTTAGGCTTATAATATAGGTACAACCATTAAAAATATACTGACCGAGAAATGACTTCTACCAAGTTATTCGGACAGTAAACCTATCTAAATATAACCTATGTTAATTTATGTGGTCCTGTCTATCAGAATAATTAAATTTCCATACCTTGCTAGTTGTCAGTTGACTTTTCTCAGGATGTTTTACCCTGGCAACCAAGATCACACACATTCAACTACCCATAGCGTAGCAAAGAATCAGCGTAAATTACAGGAAACTTTGAACAAGTTAATATCATTACCCGATGGCCTGATATATTTTAATTAAGTCACGAAGCTCGAAATATATACTGAGTAATTTCTCGTATGTATCACAATCGACACTGCCTGTAATTCTCGAGGACCGCGCGTGGTTCTTGGGTCCTTATTCGGAATATTTGATTCAGTAGTTGAAATAATACCATAGAGGGAGATTGGCCAAACGTGCGTACGTGAGCAAAAACAAACCATGTCGTTTAAAGATGGAACAATTCCAAATCGTTCCGACGTAGTCTTGAGACCAAAGCGCGTAATGTTTCAAGTACAGAAATCTTGCTCCCAATAAACTACTGTTCATCATCATTCCAGGAACAAAATGTTCGGAATTCGGTCGATCTCGCTCTGGAAATTGATTCCCTGGGGATCGGTGTTTGGAGAACTGGAAGGGTTGTGATTCATACAAAAATCTATTATGATATATTTGATCAAGAAAGCGATTTCGATCCAGAAGTAAGAAGAATGTCATTGGTAAAATCATGAAAAATGATATTAAAATCTGGTCCGTTTTTCTATTGGCTTTCTTTCTGCACATGATGCAATGCATAGAAAGCTCCACGAGCTTCCAACAATTCCGAAGGCTTGCCTTCTTCAATCTTCTTTCCATCTTGAATCACCACAATCATGTCACTATTCTCAACGGTAGTCAAACGAT
Organism: Fasciola hepatica; assembly: GCA_948099385.1. NCBI lineage: Eukaryota > Metazoa > Platyhelminthes > Trematoda > Plagiorchiida > Fasciolidae > Fasciola > Fasciola hepatica. The sequence continues at coordinate 15,687,407 of CANUEZ040000019.1, forward strand.
GAGCTATCACAATAGCAGTTCGCGACGCACGAGCGGCATCCAAAGCCGACTGTACTAGACGTTCATTTTCACTGTCCAACGAGGAGGTTGCCTCGTCCAATAGCAACAAGGCCGGCTTGCGGAGTAGTGCGCGAGCGATGGCAATTCTTTGTTTTTGTCCACCGGATAGCTGTGACCCACCCTCACCGGCCAGTGTCTCGTATCCCTGCAAAAAATCGCGAAGAATGAACAACACTGGAGATCAAGCCATGCCAAGTAAATGCAGTAAAACCCCTCAATAAAGGACACCCTAGGGAATGTTTCTAAGTACGGAGTGTCCCTTATATAGGGGTTTTGCGAACCCATCTCGAGATAACAAAGAATAATGCAGAAGACATTCTCAATTAAACCTCCCTTGAGACAACATGAAAATGCAACATATTTGTTGACGTTTAAAATGGTGCAGAAGGGAAGTTCACTGTTTGTGAACTTTGTAACGACTGTTGTACAAAACTTCGCCGCAGTTTTGTAGTGTTCGACAACAAATTTATACCAGCGTACTTTGCATACACACGAATACCTCCAGCAAACCGGACTGTCTGGCTAAATGTTGAGTCCCTGAATTACATGGGAATAGTGACGGAGAAGGGAAAAGATGCCCCTAGATGCGGAATGTTCTTTATTCAGAGGTCCCTTTTTGAGGTTTTTTCAACTATACCTGAATGTGGTCGAGATCATGGGATATTTCTAATCACAATTTATATTTTCTGTGTCAACCCACGTCAATAGTGAAAATGTGAGCATGTAGGACGCTGGAGTAACTGCGGGTCGTTCCAATGATTACAGACACAAAAATTGACATAGAGCATTATCCAACTGTTACATAATCGAACTGAGTCCGCCAACACCTTGTCATACGCGCGTTTCATGCGCATCACGATACAAAGACGTCCCCGTAGACATCTTGATCATCCGATCTCAATCAAATCGAACATTGGTGGGATCAGCTCTGGCGGAATGTGGACCAGAGGGGGCAACAAAAATTTTTAAGGGAGCTGAAGAATACCTTGAAGGAGAAATGGGGAAACATGCCACCACATACTATGAAGGCTGACAGCCAGCAAGAAACGATGGGTAAATTTTTCTATACCATCCACAGGTGGCTCAACCAGTGGCTGTTTGAGAACGATCAAAATACTCTACTCACAAAGAAACGCCTTCAATTAGATAAAGGGTTCCAATGGTGTGCAATGTTTTGATTACTTCGGAAGGAATAGGTGTTTTTTCCGAACAGTGTCTGCAAGCAGGCCAATCAGTAGTTTTTCACGTTCCGAATGGGCGAAGTGGACAGAGCAGAGGAAATCACATTGCGGTCGCGGACTGACACGCAACACTACCTCGAGAGACCAGAGCTGCGGCGCGGCTCAAATATGATGCAAACGCATCCTACATCCACTCAGTCATTTACAATAACGTCTCAGAGATAAAAATCCATCGGGAGATACGAATCGCAGAATGCAGTTAGGCACGGCCTTTGAGTGGCAGGTAGACAAAACTTCGGATTTCAAAGTATATGGGCTTGCAGAGACGAGGATTATGAGCGTGATTTTATGTATTCTCTGCTACCAACGTTACATTCACAAAAGTCCTGTCTACTGGCGCCGTCACAGTGGTAGTTTGGGGCCGAATCAGATCGGTATGTGAACTGAGGCTTGGGAAAATAACCAAGAAGTGCACTCAGCGGACTTCTAGACACTTGATACACGTCCATGTAGTGGTGGGTTTATCTGTTGTGTCAATGGTGACACAAATGAATCTTATTTATGGAGTCAACAAACTGGCAAATGTTATCATTATAAATCGCAGCATGCTTTGGAGTTGGAGCTTGCTGCTGCCATAGGGAATTTCACTGGTCGGAAACCATTAGGCGTAAGTGAAACGGTATGTGGAGCTGACGATTCGCCCATTCACAATGAGCAGCGGGCGGAGCACTCCAGTGCCAGATTCACACAACTGTTTCGGCAGTCGTCCCACGGTCTGTTTCGACAAATTCACCTACTGAGGCGGTGACCCACAAGAAAAGCAAAACCGCCGTACGTCATAAAGCGCCGGGCTCCGATGGCGTCTCCCAGCCCTGTTTAAAGATGGTAGAATACAGTTTGTTGATTCGGGATTCTCTCCAGATTCCTGTATGGCTTCTTTGGTCAGTCACCCAGATGGTGGCTCCTTTATGTTGAGAACTGTACGTTATCTCATAGAATGTGCGTTGACAACTGGTTGGAAGCATTGTTCTTCCTGCCCTGGCAAGAGTGAGACCATTCCGATTTGCGTAAAAATCGATTTCCACATTGCAGGCTTGCCAATATAGTTTCCAAGGTGAAAAGTATGGGTGCTGGAACTGACAACGTAACGGTTTCACTTGTGAAAGTAGGCGACCGCTGAACACTTTGACTACCATGATCATAGCTTTGTCTGTCTAAAGCTGTGGAGTCGTTGTAAAAGGTTAGTAACAGCATAAACTCAACACTACCAACGCCACGATGTCAGGTGCACGGGAAACGAATAATTGATGTGACTTGCAACCCCATTTCATGGGGTTAGCACGATTGCGTACAAGTCGTATAACTTAAAACACTAGAGTTAGTATCCGGTTGAAATAGATTGAACAAAGCAAATTTTATTCTATATGATCAGCAATATTTGTGATGATTCTGGTAATCAGAGGCTGAATTACAGAAAACTGGTGGAATTACGATGTATTTTTACTACTGTTACGGCAGTGCAGTTCCCGTTACCTGATTTACCATCGCACGACACCACATGAGCGTGTATCAAGTGTCTAAAAGTCCGCTAAGTGCACTTCTTGGTTATTTTCCCAAGCCTCAGTTCACATACCGATCTGATTCGGCCCCAAACTACCACTGTGACGGCGCCAGTAGACAGGACTTTTGTGAATGTAACGTTGGTAGCAGAGAATACATAAAATCACGCTCATAATCCTCGTCTCTGCAAGCCCATATACTTTGAAATCCGAAGTTTTGTCTACCTGCCACTCAAAGGCCGTGCCTAACTGCATTCTGCGATTCGTATCTCCCGATGGATTTTTATCTCTGAGACGTTATTGTAAATGACTGAGTGGATGTAGGATGCGTTTGCATCATATTTGAGCCGCGCCGCAGCTCTGGTCTCTCGAGGTAGTGTTGCGTGTCAGTCCGCGACCGCAATGTGATTTCCTCTGCTCTGTCCACTTCGCCCATTCGGAACGTGAAAAAAGACTGATTGGCCGGTCTGCGCTTACTGATCCCGTCTCGATCACCCAGGGTAATCGCGGCTTAGCTACTGATGCTCTTTGCTCGCGATAAGGTGGGATCCATGTCGGTCTTCGTGGACGCACATGATACGACGCACAGACGACGAGCGGGCGTTGTAACCACCGACGCGTAATACGCAAGGGTAATTGACCTACCGTGCTCCAGACTAATCAGAGGGACACATCAAACAACCAATGCGGTTTACTTAGGCATACTTTGGACATAACCCCCAAATTATGTAGGAAATGCTTCAGACCGGGACAATCCAGGTAGACATCCCTTGCGCGATACATTCAGCTGAGGCGAGATTGCTGGAAATTATCCGGTTCACAACTCGTTTGATCCACTTCCTCTTCCTTTTGAACATGTTTTCATTTGGTCAACCAAAGCCCTCTATTTCAGGACACAATAGACGAACTTGTCAATTCTCGTTTTCTGATTCCGCTTGTGACTGTGTAAGTGCACAGCAAACGAATATGTGGCTCACATCCAAAATCAAAGAAAAAACGTGAAATCTGACGGTTTGAAAATTTCAAAATGGGATATGTTTTATTAAACGAGTGAAAATGTTATCAGGGACAGTAATGAGATATCCGAAAGCCACGCAACGAATGATCCGTTACATGGTATGTGAACGCAGCGTGGCTGGGAACAAGTTCATTCTACTGCCTTGGGCTCGGTAACATTCGACTGATTCTGAGAATAATTCACTCCACAGAATACTATAAACGAACAACGACGAAAAACAAGCAAGCAGTCTGGAATAAAACGTAAACTCACATTTGGTAGGCTGGCAATAAACTCATGAATATTTGCCAAACGAGCGGCCTCCACAATTTCATCCATACTCAGAACCCGCGTGTTATCCCCGTAGGCAATGTTGTCTGATATGGACATATTAAATAGTACGGGCTCCTGGGAAACCAGCCCGATTTGGTGTCGAATCCAACTGGGTGCTAGGTTACGCAAATTCATCCCGTCAAAGAAGATACCAACTTGGTCTAGTTTTTGGTTGGATGGATCGTAGAAACGTAGCAACAACTGAATCAGTGTGGACTTGCCACATCCGGATTGTCCGACAACGGCCACACTTTGTCCTGGGGAGATTGTGTGACTGAAATTCTGATGTTTGCAAGTAATAAAAAAAGACATTTGTCACGAGGGAAATAGCCAACTTTGATGCTAGACAACTTCAAGCAAACTGCCAATTTGTAGAGTGATCCAAGCAACCTATCCATCAATCAGAATTCAGTCCCCGGATCCCAGTAGTTGGATCATCTCAGTACCACACTATCGCCTCAGAAAGGGAATATACAATCGGTCAAGGTTTTGTTCGTCAACGATACTATGCACTGTTGGATACACAAGCAGATGCAATCGTTGATAGATCAACTGGGTCCGTAGGTTTGGTGTCCATAATTTGCGCATTCATAGTCCCGTTTCAAAGCATACAACTGGCCAGTTCAGAGGACAGGCTATAGTTTTTAAGATGATATAAACTCTCCGTTTCCACAAAGATTCAAAGACTCGTAAAAAAGCTGGAAGTTTTATAGGAGTTACCAATACCTAAGAATGACCACTCATTCATCATGAATTGAAGAGGTTGCATTAGATCACTAGTGTGGTCTTTGCAACACGGGCGTTGAACACCCGAATCAGAAGAAAAGCCTGCTGTTGTATTCGATTTACTGTCACCTGGTCTGAGGAGGATTGTCCATACACCACGGACATTACCTCGTGATTCATGCCTTTCCCGTTTGCCTTACTCCTCGGCACTCGATGCCTGTCTGCACCGTACTCTGTACTGTCTTACTCCACCAATCACACGCCGTTTACATCGTGTAAGACATTGATCAACCGCTTTCGTTCGCATGAGGCCATCTTGTGCATGCTTGCCGTACGCTGACTGAGAACGCATGATCGTCCGTACGTGAGTGCTTTCGTTTTGCCTGCCGAATTTGGGGTATAACATGTGCGGTTCCAAGTCAAACTCGGTCTAGCTAGGGCTCAAGCGATGGCAAAATCAAACGTGATTGCATCGCAGAATTGTGACATTTATGATGCAGAACAACGAGACTACCTAGGCTTGAAAACATGCTAACAGGCCACTTATTTGGAGTACAAATGAAACAACCGTTGGTCTATCTTAACCCGAATGGCTGTAATTCACATTCAAATGCCCTGAGCGCACTTTGCTCCAACTTTTTTCTGTGTACCAAATCGACTCGAGACGGCTGCCCTTATCGTACCGCACGCTGTTGCACTGTCATAATAAGTCGCTGTTCTTGGGCGGTGTTGTGTTTGGCCTGAACAGGCATGTGCTCAGACAGACGATCTTGCATGCACACACACACGCACGTACATAGCTGACGTTCGCCGTGCTTCGTCCCGGACGGCATTGACCAATCAGATTGTATCACGTGTTGCGCGACCTTGCACGACGTGGTCCGATTGTACCGCTGTCTTACGTTTCCGATTACATACACGACTGACTCACGCACTGGCATACTCGTTTGCGTTTTCACGTGCTTGCTTGTACTGGCGCTTACTGTACGTTGCTGCGGGAATATACGTTTATCCATACACGTGCGCCTTCCTTCTTTTACCGAATTGTGAACACAACATTTGGCGTCGCGGGCATTGAACCCGTGTCGTGGATTTGTGCATAGTGCCAGAGAAATAATTATGAGGGATTCACCATTCACAGAAAACCCTTCGGATTTACGCTTCGGAACTTTGCGGGAGTGCTTTGAAGACCGTCTGGCAAGGTTATCTCCGGAGTCAGGTGGATGGTATCGAGTTTACGGATTTAAATGGTGAAATTCAAAGGACCGGAACATTTGTTGACACTTACATACGTGAACTATTTGAAACAGTTTACTACATTTTCGCTTCCGGCGAGTTTTCTCGTTATTGACGGTTTTTCGTTTTTGTTGTTGATTGCTTAACAAATGTTTTATCTTTTTCGCTCGCATGTGTCCTGTATGCATCCTTCGTTACAATCGGACCTGGATAATTACCGTGCTTTGTGCCCTTCCGTGCGTACTATTACTGTTGCTACTGATACTGCCATGACTGCTACCACCGCGAACATGAGTACCGCTGCAGTTACTGTTCCAGTTACTACTACTGCGACTGCTGTGCCCGTTACTACTGCCGAGTATTGTGTCCTGAAACTGCTACTACAAATACTGCTACGATTACCGTCACTACTACTGATGCTGCTATTCTGGTTACTGGTTCTGACTGTAAAACTACCGTTACTGCTACTGCTACTACTATGGTTACTGTGTCTGTTATACGACTACTGTTACTGTTGTTGTTGTTGCTACTACTACCCTTGCTGGAACTACCGCGATTGCCGTTATGACCTGTTATTATGATGATTACCGCTACTCTGCTACTGCAGTGACTACCAGTGTAACTCATGCTACTGCTTTTGATAATACCAATGCCACTACTACTACTGCCACTGCTGCGGTGAACAACACTACATCTACTTCTGTTGGTACCGCATTTCATTTCCCAGCCATCATCTCGTTGATGAAGTTTTTGTTCTCGTTTAACGTTTTGCCCAATTTTCCACCATTCTTGCTCGAGTATGTCCTATGTGCTTTCTCAGTTATACTGGCGCTGGTTTATTCAGTGTTTTGCATCGTCACATGCGTACAACAACAACTGCTGCTGCTTTTGTAACTAATGCTATGGCCAGAATTTCTGTGAATTCTACTGCGAATACGGTTCCTGTTACTACTACTGCTACTGATACAATTACTACTACGAATGCTGCTATGAAGAACTACTGTTACAAATACTACTACTTCTACTGCGGATACTGCTACTGCTGTGAACATAGTTCCTGTTACTACGACTTCGAACAATGTTGTTGATGATACTACTGCTTTGGATACTACCACGACAACTGCTTCTAATGAAGGTACTACTGATACAACCGTCGCTGGTAATACTAGGAACACTTTCATCCGTTACAAGCCTTGGATCTTTTTCCTTGGGGGAAGGGGAGGTGGTGTTGTGTTTGGCCTGAACAGGCATGTGCTCAGACAGACGATCTTGCATGCACACACACACGCACGTACATAGCTGACGTTCGCCGTGCTTCGTCCCGGACGGCATTGACCAATCAGATTGTATCACGTGTTGCGCGACCTTGCACGACGTGGTCCGATTGTACCGCTGTCTTACGTTTCCGATTACATACACGACTGACTCACGCACTGGCATACTCGTTTGCGTTTTCACGTGCTTGCTTGTACTGGCGCTTACTGTACGTTGCTGCGGGAATATACGTTTATCCATACACGTGCGCCTTCCTTCTTTTACCGAATTGTGAACACAACAGGCGGCATTTACCGATGTCAGTGGTACGTTTGACGTGTGTTTTCAAGCAGATTTGCTTGCAGGTTTCTTCTGGTTGGACTCCACTTGAGCAACACGGACAGCCCCCTTGAATATGTCAGTAAGATTCAATTGCATAATTTATTTGATGTACTTTTATTCAATTTGCTTTCTGGCTGTTGTTGCTGCTGCTTGTCAGATCCACATTTCTCTGTTTGTTGATTATGCTTATTTATGCAGCACTGGTTCCGGTTCATTCACGACTGTCCACTATCCAACGAACCGTTCTGCCCACTGCTTTTCACCCATCTCATGGCTGGAATCGAATCAGTCGGAATCACACGCAATCGGAGTAGGACGTGTACACAATGTTTACGGTCGCCGGATTCGACAACCAGTCTAGGGGCACCGTTAGTGTGAAAATCACATCGACCGGTGGTGAAACATCCGCGGTCTAAGGGTTACGTTAATCGATCATTAGTTGATGAAAACCACCAACCTGGGCTACATAAATCCTCACCAATGATCAGTTATCGAAATCCAAGTCCTTAAGCGTGTGCAGAATGTGACAGTTTGTGGATGAGATATGATGCTATAAAATAAGGTATAAGCTAATAATCAGCCAATGAAGCACGGTTGAGGAAACAACATTTGTTTTCCGGTTACAAATTAATGTCCTGTGAACAGAAAATAAGTTTAGGAATCAAAATAATTCAACATTTAATAAAATTTGATCTAGGTATCTGTCGAGACATCTGAAGCAGGTTTGGACACACGGTAGGGAGAACAGTCTAATAAATACCTTTAGAACACGGACATCCGGTCGGGTGGGGTACCGGAAATGTACATTTTTGAATTCAATGTGACCTTTCAGTGAAGACTTTGGCACATCCCCGACGTTTGTTTGTATCTTTGGTATGCGATCCATGATGAAAAGCATTCTGCGAGCAGAAATTATGGCAGCGCTGGCGTCCGGGCTAGCCGAAACCGCATGTCCGATTCCTTGTGAAGACATGCTAAAGACGAGGAAAACCCTGAAAAAAACGTAGCAAGAACAAAGTGAGACCAACCAATCAGTTATGCGGACAAATCGCAGATAGCGAGCGATACGATGTGTAACTTTTTTGATAACCCCAGTTCCACTTCATTTGGCAACATCCTGTTGTAAAAGTATTTCAAGTTACTAAGCTGCCATACAGTGGAGATATGACGTAACAACATATGAACTAAACAAGCGCCACATGCTAATGATCGCATCCAGCAGAAATACAACCACATAACTAACTTATGAAAGCTGGAATGAGCTAACCATTATTAACAGCCAACGATTTCATACAGTTGGAATATAAGGTTGTGTGAGAATGGACAGTTGAAAAATCCCTAAGCCGATTATCCACATATTTTAGCTCATCACCTTTATCCAGAATACTTCATCAAACGACATTCCAAAATCAGATGTGAGTATATCATTGGAAAAGTCAGCGACTGTACTATTATTATTATTTTTTAAATGCGTTGAGAATTCAGGAAACTCCATTCTACGAACTCGTCCTGGGTAATGCTTATGGGCCGCTGGTTTCGTCCAAAATACCATCTGTCTTCTACCACCGATGGTGAACGTTTTGGTTCGTACCTGTACCATAGATTTAAACGGGTAGAACTCCTCAAACCAGATGAATCTATGGCGAAAACTGAATGCCATTTTGAGGCTAGAAATTGGTGGTGATATCCAAAAAGGTGAAAAATAATGGTATTGGTAACTATAACTTCTTACAAATACGGCTATTTCAATTGCCCATTCGTGGTTTCTGTAAGGGTGTCATCGCAACCGTCCTCGAATCAACGACTCAAAAGCTGGTGTGTCACGTTGTGCACCGACAGCAGGCGCATGTGTAAAATTTATTTACCTAGCATGCAAGGCACGTTCACAGGCCGTTGTGCCCTAGCAATTGATCCACCACTGATCCAGACGACAGTAGCCCAAGCCGATCGGAACAGATGCGTTGCGGCGAATTTGTGAGGTCGGGGAATCGCCCTTAAGTTACGGAAACAGTAAAGTGCGTCCCACAGGTGATACTCGAGCACGAACCGCTCACAGGTTGTAAACATGCCAGGTAAAGCGCATAGGAGCGTAGTCGAATTAGACAAGGTGTTCAGCTGTTACAGAAAAGTTTGACAGTCACAAGGGCCACGATGCAGACAGGCCTTAATTGAAAGCTGAGCAACCGGGTGAGCGTATCTGTGTTCGTGTACACAATTTAGAAGCAACAGCAGGATCTCGCATGCTCAGCATCGCTGTGATTGGGAGCGGAACGACGATCGATCGGTCGGCTGATTGCCCGTTCACTGTTATGTTTGCAATCAAGGTCACCATGATGACCGATAATCGGCCCCCGTGAATCTCGGTGCTGTTCCTAGCCTGTACGCATATGCGCCTCAAGTCAAGGCCTGTCTGCTTCGTTGCCCTAGTGACAAGTGAACTGAGTTTTGATGCTGAAAGAAGTCGAACACGGTGTCGGTGCTTTGTCTCAGTCATCCACGCTCCTATGCCCTTTATCTTACGTGTTTACAACCAGTGAGCGAAGTCCGTTCGAGCGTCGTGTACATGACTCAGCGCAAACTTTTCACTCCACATGCAGTCGTGATCATTCATTATATCGGCAGGAACATTTGCAACAGGAATGTGCGGCAGGAGCTTGCGATCAGGTCCAGATCACACAACAAATTGGCTACCGGACTCTTTTTGCTTTGAACGGTTCGAAAGGTCAGAAAACAAACTGAGGTATACTTACATCCGTGAACTTGTAGCTCGTCTTATGGATCACATAATCCCCGTAATTTTATCAAAAGCGATCATTTAGAGTGAGTGGAAAAAATCGAGTGCTCACGGCCTGACACGAGACCAGTAACTTGTGACCCTTAGTGAAATCCTCAAATAAAAACCACTTCAAGGAAACCGTGCACCGTTGAACAGTAAATAAATTGCTACAATAGTCTGTTTGATTCTTATTCCCCAAAAATAAGACCAGAGGCTATCTGAATTTTATCTAAATGTATCAATTAGTAAATGCACTGTCTCATTTTGCGTCTGTTGACTTACCTGAACAAGGCAGTCATATCAATCACCTCTGTCTCGATCAAGTGTGTGCCAAGGGCGAATAATGCGCAAAATAAGAGTGTGGGAATAACCATCGCAAATGCGTACAGGATGCCAAACGTGATGGAGTTCCTTAATTGTGACCTGTTAACAACATGACACCGTGGTTGGATCAATTCAGAAGGAAAATGTGCTCATCAAAAATTGTGCAATGTTGACCGATCACTCGGGAATTTTGAGTCACAAGCGCCGTCTATTCGGTGCACGAGAGCATCTGCTGCTTTCTTCAGCGCACAAAGCAAAGTTATATCACGAAATTGGCCTGTTACGTTTGCAAATGTGCATCACATATGTAAGGGGAAACCGAAAGTAACTGATTTGTCTAACTACTGACAACCGTCTCTTTTCTGTGCTATTTCAGGTCACACTACATGCGTTGTGTCGAACTTAGAGTCACTAGATAATGAGTGTGAAAACCAGGACAGTACATCCCTCACGTAACCATATCATTTTGTATTATCATTCTATTTACTCCTAGCGTTGCTACGTGTTTCTTAATCCAAGTTCCATTAAAGACGTCAAGAGCTCTTTCCAGACACACTATACAAGCGTGATGAAAAATCCAAACCTTTCTACCGAAAATTTGCACAAAGTTTTGCATCAGTAATTTGCTTCAAGCATTGAGCATGTTCAGTATCCGGAACTGCCAAATTTGTAGTGCGTACCTAGCGATAGGTGCACAGTATGTGGTGATTAGAATTGGCGCATCCAGATCTGTCAAATCAGTTGGCTGGGTCAATGTATGCTGTACTCGGCTTGTGCTCCGTGGATAGAAATGTTTGAAAAGGTCCTGACAGCTTTGTTCTGCCTAATAGCATAATATCCAGATCTCTCAGGAAAGAAACGTGCAATATCACTTGCAAATTTTCTGCATTTATTTTCAACACAGCTTTTACTATTTCATCACCCGTTTACACCGTATTTTGTATTCCATTGCTTAACCATAAAAAAGGACCATGGATAATGATAACAAGTATCTGTTTCACCCAGTCACGACGACTATGGACAAATTACGAATAGGAAAACGAATGAAAATCTGGTTCTCAGTGGTCTTCACAAGTCTACAAAAGTCAGACGTTAGCGGTGCGCACAAAGAGGCGAACGGCTCACTGATTCGAACTCAGGAGCGTCGTCTAGATGGTTGGGTGGAGCATATCGAGAAACAGTCTAACTGCCCATTATCCACAACAAGTATATTGAGTAGCACAACGGTTGCAATACTGGTTTAGATACCAATCCTCCGTCAGAAGCGGAGGTTCTGCACGAGACCGGTTACCCTAAACGACATCAGGCTGCTGAGTAGGATAAGTTGCCTCCGTCTATTTTCAAAGACTGTGATTTAGCATTAAAATTGGATTTGACAAAACTCCTCCGTTTAGTGTCGATAAAGAACAAGTTCCAAAGAGTTGGTGTGAATCGGTGATCGTACCGATTTATGAGAAAACCATAGGGAAATAACTCTGGTTAACATAGTATCCAAACTGCTCACTGGTGTTATTCTCCGCCGCTTATCTAACGCTCGAGAGCAGTGCTCGCGCGAGAATTAGGCTTGGTGAAGATCTGGTCGAGGTTGTATTGATCACATTTTCATTCTTCGATAAACCCTAGACCACAGGCACACCTTCCGTAGGCCATTATCTCCGTTGTCCTTGATCTTGAAGTGGCCTTCGAATCAATCGATCGCACGGTTCTCTGGTGCTGCCTCTTGTTAAAGGGTGTACCGTGGATATTCATTTCCATTATAAAGTCCCTTTACATGAATTGCCTAAGCCGAGTTCGGGCTTACGGTGATCTTTCACTAGAGTTCACCACGAAAAGTGGTGTACGTTGGAGTTGCCTCCTCTCTCCTTTTCTCTTTAACTTTTTGACTGATATAGTCCTAGATACCGCGCTTTTGCCAGGTGACGATAGTGATATTAAACTTTTACCGGCTGGAAAAGTGTTGGACCTTGAGTATGCGGACGACATAGTTCTGAGAGAAGATCCAGGTAAGTTGAAAGCCTTTGAAGATAGCTTGACAGACTGCGTAACAATGTTCAGTACGCGCTTTGCACCTTCAGATTTCAAGATGCTGTTGCAAGAATGGGTTGGTCCAAAATCGAACCTTCTTGTCTAGGGAGACTATAGATCAAATAAATAAGCTGTGTTATCTGGGCAATTGCATTTGACCCGGAGGTCGGATATCGGATGAAGTGTCTTCGCATAAAGAGAAGGCTCGTTTGGTATTTGCCAACCTGCGTCATCTGTGGCGTTGATATAACATCCGTTAATCTATCAAGGGCTAGGTCTTCTGCGTGGTATATAAATATGACCACTGCGGGTGAATCGTATAAAAAGATTGTCGGTATTCGAACACCGACGTCTTCGTAGCACTGCTCGAATCTGGTGGGAACACCATACCAGCGATGCTGAGTTTAAGCGCGGAGAACTAGGCGAATGAACCAAATCATTAGATGAAACAATAAAAGGTCACCAGGCTAAGGTTGTTGGGACATGCGAAGCGCATGTCCCCGGACACGATTCCTCATTGCAAAATTTTCGATGAGGTGAGTAACGGCTGGAAGATGAGTAAGGGTGGTCAGTCCACGACATGGAAGAAAGGTATGGAAAGCCTAACTGGTGGATTTGGTAATGTGATGCGTGTTAGGCTGCCCGGTTGGGGTCTAAGGCATCCCTCCAGTCAGTGGTTAGATACGTTGTAGGACATGGTTCGATGTCACGAGCAGTGGCGCTCTTGTATTTACAAACTCTCGTTATCGAATGGATATTACCGTTTATAGCCCTCTTATTCTTTTTACACTCTTGTTTCCTCATTATTCCCGATCTAGTTCACTGGTTAGAAATAGCACTGTGTGGTTATGGTCTTTTGAACTGAACTTCATTTTTTGATCGTGTTTCAAAGTATTGAGCAATCATTGTTGGATAAGCTTAGACGCTAATTTCTGCCGAACCACACTTATTTGAAAGTTATCTCCTCAGAGTGGATGGGGCTGAGTGGAGGTGTCGGATAGTTTAGGGTTCGTGGTATGTCAGGGCTAGTAGATAATATTGAAACATCGTGACGCTGACTGGATCGAGACGCCTGATGAGAGTATTTCGTGAACAGTGAAGGTCTTTCTTTTTTCTATGTACTCATGCCGTTTAACTGTACCATACGTCTTGTGGCCAAACAGCACTTATCTTAATTCTCTCTCTCTCTCATATATATATATATATATATATATATATATATATATATATATATATATATATATATATATATATATATATATATATATATATATATATATATATATATATATATATATATATATTGCAACTTTGTACTTCAACATTAGTTGGTGAACAAATCAGTGAGGTTCGCCTCGTTTTACTGTATGTATACTGGATACTTGTGATTAGGTGAATAATGCAATAAAATTTGTACGGTTCGCCTGTCTCCACCGGGTACCGGGAGCCCAGTCAACCCATGAGTCATTTGACGAGTCTCCTATTAGGTTTGTTAGTGCATTGATACAAATACGCATGTTGTAGTGACGTGTAAGATATCCTCGGTCGAGTTCGGTATCCAATGATCTGATTTCTATTTCCAGTGGGATCCTTTTATTATTGGCAAAAACAATACCAGGTAAATCCTTTGTAGACCTTTTTTAGAGGTACGTGGCACAAAACACAATAAAAAGCGGTATAACACTACAGACAACAAGACATCGAATATGGGTGGTTGTTCAAAAGACACGGTAAGCAACAAGGTATATTGGAGCTCCCACCCCATAGTTCTAAACAGTGGGGTTCTGAGCCCCTGAATGTATTCAGTAACCAACAGGTAGACTAAAAATCCCACCAATCGCTCAGTATATACCCTGGTGAGATAGAGTTACCCAAAACTGAAGTACTGACAGTGTTGTTACGAAAAACACAACTTGTGATCATATAGTCCATCTTAAATCGCGCACAAAGTAGTTGGCTTGATCAGAACAAGCGACCGTAGAAGACACTCGTTGGACATTTGGGAGTTATAACGGTTCTATTCACACCCGCATCAAACGAATAGGATTAAAAAATGTAAGCGAACGGTGGACATTGATTTAAAAACGATATATGAACAAATAATTTCCATTCGTTTCTTAGAACGCCAAAGATAGCTGACTGCGAGAAATCAGTCTCGTTTTGTAATTTATAAGTTTAATCGGTAAACTACATGTCTGATGTAACCAGTCTAAGTTGTTCTCGATCATTCACTTCAAAATAAATTTACTCCGTTGTAATATAAAACGTACCGCATATATTCGCTGACCGACCGTTCGAACCGTCGACAAAAGTGTTTCTCCAATGAGAACGATGTAACCGTTCGCTGAGCCCGGAAAACTTCTTGGGCTATTCTCACGGATGTATTATCTGCATTCTCATTATTTGATTGGCCGAAAACTCGGTGCTGGAAAATAACCGTGGGATGCACCGAGGTTCAGGTACATCGAAAAAAACACAATTTCATGGCAAGAAACAATCGAAAGGATAAAAGTGTTTGCATCAGTGTTACCATCAAGGTGACGTTTGACAGTTAACAAAAACTCCATGCTTCTGATAGCTGACCGGAACACTAACAGTCAAGGAAAACACCTGGTCACGGCAAGATATATTCCTAACAGAAAGCCTTGTTCCCTGAACTGTATTTATGGTCTGGCAAAGGAAGGTCGAGAGTCTTCTGTTGAAGCAGACTGGAACTCTGGCCGGCGCGAACAAGGAAAAAGGACCAGAAGAGTTGATAAACTTCTTGCAGTGCCTGGTACTCTTTGCGGCGACAACCAATGACGGCACGCTGTCTGGAGTGCGTGTGTGGTATAAACGACCAGTATTACTTTGTGGAGAGACAACCAACACACCAACACAGACATCATCGTACACCGTCTGGATGTTTTCTGAAATACTTATACGTAAACAGATCCGGTTGGAATATACGAATGATTACGGTCTCAATATTTGTGTACCCCCGGACTTAAACAGTGTAGCGGTAATCAAATAACACTTTTATCAAAAACGTCCGGGAACAGTTGGCGCTCAGTTGGCTCAAAGGCATGTGTGAAGGTAGGTCGTTTTGCCTCACAGCGTATACTTGCTCGTGACCGTCTGAGCTACCCAAATACAACCGATTCTGACAGTTTTGACTTCGAGACTGTATATACGGTGCAAGTCTGAGAATACTTATTCTCCCGCAGCAACCAAATCTTCTAGTCTTAAATGACAGGGCGCGTTAGCACAGACAATAATAAATGACTTTTGCGTGTCTTCCGAGCTGCTGTCCACGAGAGCTTTGAGTCATCGGTGACACTGTTCAGCAGTTCATGATCCTCTTTTAATGGTGAATTCAACTAGGTCGTTGGCATTCATTGTATCTATCATGTGTATTTTCTTACCCCGGCTGCTGGTCACTGATATTTGAGCCCAATGAAGATTAAGATTCCTCTGGTCAGCTCATATAATACCATGGTCCAGAGCCTCAAGACATCTCAATTATAAGTGAAGCTTCGACGCAGTCCCTTAAACTCACTGTTACGGTTTCCCTCTCCATTCGTAACCGATGGGTGTCATTCTTAAGATTAAACTAGGCTTGTTTTCTCGCATTTTAGTTCCAGTTTTCGACGCCTGTGCTACCGACAATCGTCGTTACATGAATCAGGCAGTGATAGCAGATAATAATTAGTAATTTGCAGTGTTCCTTGCACCAGCCATCAATATTGCCCTCTGATTTTAGTCTCCGTCCGTAATTCTCATGGCAAACGATTTACCAATAGACTGAGATTATTTTTGCTTCTGTCATCATGGGCGGCAGAACGCAACCGTTTCATCCCACGGATAGACTGGGTTTTGTTATTACTAAACTTACCCAAAAGGGGACTATTCTGATGCACTGATAAACTAGATCAACTAACACTATCACCTGTTTGACCGCATCAATCTGTCTCCAGACTCTCGACTTTCATTGACGCGGTAATGTTTTCTCAGAAGAAGCAAATGATTGATTGATTAGTTCTTCGGTGATTATTTTTCGTGCACGTCACAGCACCAACGATCGGTCGGCACGACTGTCCCCATCCCCGAAGGTACCCCGCACAAACATGCGCTGGTCACCCGAGAATTCATTTCATCCGTAAGGGGTCATGACAGAGCAGAGAGATTTCTTGGGTGAATGACGAGTTTATACGTGAGCGTTTATTGCCATAACATATCACATGGCGCATCGTCTTTTCAGCTTCCCTAGATGACAAGTGACTGCTGCCAATTCAATCACAAATACTGTTTCCGACAGCAGTGCGATTGATGGTTTCACTAGAAGTTACGCAGGATTCACGAAAGATCCACCTGAAGTTACAACAACTGTATGTGAAGGTAAAATGGTCTAGTATCAGTGTGACACATTGTACCCCATAATGGTAGGTGCATAATCGAACAAAGATACATAGACTTGAATGATGCTGTCGATCAGCATCGAGGACTACTCAACCGCCAACGATCTACGCTTGAAAAGATCTTTTTACCTCCGTCGTCGCACGCATTGAAACCAAATACTTGTATTGCATTAGGGATTTCACTAAGTTAAAAAAAACTAAAATTTATGCGCGATTTTCCCCATTTTTCCTTCCACGATTATTCCACAGTTTGTATGATTTACAGTGTAAAATAGTTTATTGGCACGCATCACCAAGTTTTGTAACCGACTTCAATGGGTCAAGGTGTATGCGGTCTAAACAGCAGCTCGTGCGTGTGTATAAGGCGCATGCATACGTGCGCGCTGTACTGACCGGAACACACGGACATCGGCGAAATATCCTACGGACAGCCTGGTGAAACTAACTAGCATGCCATTGCCCGTGGAAGATCCTAGCCCACCACACAGCGCAAATGAGTTTGGTCAGAAAGCCAGTTACGGTTAAACACAAAAGTGTGGAGCAGTCTAACACTGATTGTCTCAATTGTCTCAATTAACGTGGACGGGGTCGTCAGGTGAACGCTGCACGGCACGGTACACGATGAAGACATGAACATCGTGCGAAAAGTGTGCGTTGGGAGAGGGGGAAGTGTGACTCGCTAATATTGGAGATATCTTAGAACTTCCATCATCAGCTAAGCCGGCAAGAAGTGGACTATTAGGGGGAAAACACAAAAAGTGTAAGAGAATTACAAAAGAACGATGATATCGTCATATTGAAACCGGAACAGGGCTTGGGTATAAATACTTCTCAATAAGTCAGTCTACGCTGTTCGCTATAAAAATGCCCTCACCTCCAAAAGCACTGTACGTCAGTGTAATCCTTTGCTGAAATCAAAATACTTGGCTATAAATGGAATATTTCAATCTTTCTCAAACGGTCACCAAACAGTATATATGGTTGAGCCACCTTTGCATAACATAACAGCAGTTACCTATCCGGTCATGCTCACTCATTAGTAACTTGTGGCACACGGTCCTATTCCTTATTCAAAGTAGCCTTCAACTATCCTAGAGACTTAGACTACCACCTCTGATCCACATTCCTCTCAAGCTAATACCCCAAAATTCGACTGGATTGATGTCGCGTGATCTAAGTGACCACGGGAGCGTTTTTGTACCGTGATGCGCATGAAAGTAGCTTACGACAAGAGAACGATATGCAGGCTATTTGTCGTCCTGGGAAATCGATTTGGTAGTTGTGCCCAACAGTGGCAAGTTGTGTCGGGTCAGGACTTCTAGGTGAACTTGACCATCGACAATGCCGTCCAGAAATACCAGCTTACTCCGACTTTCCCACCAGAGGGCTCCGCAGACAGGCCCTGAACATCCATTGTGCTGCACTGTTGCTGTCACCATATCATTTTCAATGGTTTCAGAGATTTGTTTCTAAGCCCGCTTCCGACGGTCGTATTTGAATAACGAAACTACTGACTCATCAGTCTAAATGATGGATTTCCATTGTTGAATTAATCGATCCATCGGTTCATATCTCCTCTTGAAAGATCAAAATACCTGGTAATTTCGTGGCGAAACATCTTTGATCCCCTTCTTTTAAATTCACGCCAGCCAACTTTCCCTTTGTGGCATCACGTGAACTCGAAACAATAGACGAATGCGTGGGCTGTCAGACTGGAAAGTGCGGTATGTCCTTCGGGAGTGGGGAAAACCTCAGAGCTTCGGATTTATAATATTACTACTGAAAACGGCAGCAGTAGCTAGATGCCAGCTTTCTGATTTCTCGCGAGAAAAGTAACGTTGCATTGTCCGCTTGAGAAGACGCGAACGACATAAATTCGCAATTTATGCCTGCAAAAGTGCTACTTTATTTCAATTCCTAATTAGATTGCTGCTGAGAAGTACCAATCAGAGAAAGTCCGCAATCCATGAACCGTTAATGGTTGTTCCAGCTGAACTAGATTCATTGAAGTCTTTCACAATCAGGAGACCAAAGTGAATATACGAGATTAGACCGAAAAAGTTTGCGATAGGCACTGTGCTAATAAAAAACATACCGCTGAGCAAATGCTACAGAAATTAATATTCGACTCGGGAGTTCTATGCAAGGAGCTAATTATTTTATCAACTTGACCAATTTATTCACAATGTACGATTTCAAGTTGGTTTATGTACCACTAACTGTTCTCTCGATTAATGCAGGTAGCCATATCCGATCACTGTGTGGTTAAAAAGCACTTATAAAGGTATAAATTGCAAAATTGTGCCGTTCGTGATCTTCTCAAGCAGAAAATGCAACATCTTTTTAAAGTTTGACCTTCAAATGTTATGCAACGGTAAACTGACGTAAAAGTACAACTGTTCTGTGTTTGTTTGAAATACACCGAATCGACGATCTCGAGCCTCAGGACCATCGTTTATTTAGTAGAGAGCGTTTCTTTAGCGAACAGTTTATATTACAAAAAATAGGAAACCATCTTGAATTACACATGTCGATTCGTGAAAATGGTAACAGAGTAAGATAAAACGTAGCAAACACAGGAGTCTCTGTCCGAAATTCTACATCTGAGACAAAATGACATGATGAACTCTACCACATTTGTTTTGATACGATCTAAGGGGACCATCATTTCCAGATTGCAAGGATTACCGAAAATGCGTAAGAATGTAGTCCCTTTAGGACATATGTAATTAACCGTTCCATGCAGTGGCTAAATAGTTGATAATTCTGCTGGAATTGAGTGGACAGAAAATGCCAAGACAGCCTAAAATGTACAAAAATAGAAACCATTTTGAACAGCCACAATTACTGACCTGTAGAGTATATGAAACAACCTACCACGTGTAATTTTGAATCAGTGTTCTTACTAATCTCCCACAAGTCCATACGTTTGAGACAGATGTGTGGTCAAAATGTCCAACTACCCAGTAAGTTCACTACAAGTTAAACCGCGATCCAATGGACGAGGGCTACGTCGCACAAACTTCAAGCCTTCAGTGAAGCAAAACATTTTTCACTTTGTCTGATGTTCTTGTTTTAAGCGTGTGAAGTTCATTCACTAACAGGTAAAAATGAATATTCACTCCTTGGGGTGCACAGAGCATCACCTTAGCTTGAATACCGATGCTTCAGTACTTCCGTATTGAAATACCTCGGTAGGCTGGTAATTAAAAAACAATTATTTATGAATAATACTCTGGAGAAATGGTTTATAGACACAAAGTGAGGAAATAGTGACAAAGTAGATTGGAAAAGACGGTCCACTTAGTGTGGCCGTCTAGAGCGTCAGTAACTTGTTACAATTCTGTTTCATTTTCCCGGCGAAATGCATAAACGAAATAACATAAAACATCACTCTTATTGCACATCGTTCATACTCACAGCATTAGATGCCTAACTGGAGAGACGTGTTGATTCACACGGTCCCGATAATAGCAACATAAAATCAAATGAAACTGTATAGATGTCAGTGAATGAGAACGATGATTCTAATGTCTCTTTTTTATTACATGCATGCGCATGATTGCAGTGGAAGGGGTATATACCCCGAAGTCACGAAGGCCCACTGCACACCCAGGGATAACCGTCAACCAGACTTTGAGACTTGGAATGAAAGACCACATAAGGTACAATAGGCCATGTGTTGTAATGATTCGGATGACAGTGGAATGCTGTCTACCTCCTAAGTAACTGGTGATAGCGGGGATTCGAACCTCCGACCTCCGAGGTGGCAATCAGACGTTCTGAATCACTCGACCACCAACAGTACAGTTCTTGGAAAAAATCGGACTCAATTAATTGCGGATGATGTATAAAGCTGCGATATGCCGCGTCAGTTGACTTCCGTATGCAATTCATTTCGAGACCAATTGCGCTAAAGCAGTAAACAAACGCACAAACACCATAAGTTGCCATGACGATATGGGTGTCTCAGCACACTTGTTAGTCCGTTTGGAAGACATTTGTGACAGGCAAAGTTAGTGAACAATGGTGTTATTGATTCTCCCAGCACGAATAGGCTCCACTGATTTTTACCTCTAACCTTTGTTGGTTACCTAAATTTTTGCTACTGGAAGTTGTTTCAGTAATAAAACTGAGATTCGGCCGGCATGAAATGTCACACAAACTATTGGATGGACTGCATCAGTTCTTGTGGTGCGCTCGGCTTCAGTTGCTTCTAGAGTTTTTATAATGGAACTGAGTTTCTCTGACACACCGTTCAGCAAGAGGCAGTGCCAGAGAAACGTGGTTGACCGAGTCGAACGTCACTTTCAAATCAAGAAAAACAGAGATGATGAACCTATGGAAGGTGTGCCTGCGTTCTAAAATTTATCGAAGAGTGAAGATGTGATCAACACACTCTCCAAAAGGTCGCAACGCAGATAGATTCTAGCACGAGCTATGCCCGCGAGTGCTAGATAAGTGGTGCAGAATAACATCGGACTTACTCTTTTGTCGTATAATTATGTCGCGGTGGTTTGGTTACTGCATCCCAATGTAACCCGTTCGGAAGTTAAGGGACTGAATGTGAAACTGGTGAGGTAGAAATACGGGGACGCTAGGTAGATGCAAAAATAATACGACAGCACCACCATTCCCAGTGAACGGACAGATCTGTTGATATTTCTAACCACTGGTTTGGTAGGTTATTTGAACTTAACCGAGGAGACCTAATGTCCAACACACGGGCAAGTTCGAAGGTCAAGGTTTTCATACCTTCCTAGTGCATCATGAACTAGTGGACCTCATCCGTCATGCATGCATTAGACGTTTTGGTAAACGTTGAATCCCAGAAAAATTATTTTGGAGATTTGCCTAACGGATGTACCAGCTACTGTACTCGGTCGTTAGTTCGTGGTTGCATCAGTGACTTGCCACCTTACGTACCCAACACTGTACGGCAAAACCTCTGACGTGCGATCCAGGATAACATGAACACATCACAGATAATGAAGTTGAGGGATTCGATAACTATATTTACCATAGAATCCTACCATTGATTCATTTGCAACGTGCGCAATTATATCAACTTCCGAAATCAGTTGTTTTACTACATAAGCTGAAAGTCCAGAAAAATAAGTCAAAACAGTTTAAGATAAGTCTCTTTAAATTAAAACTAAAGATGGGATTCTATATCGTTTTGAGGTCAGGAACCGATATAAAGGTGAACAGCATTGGAAATGATATTGCATGTCCTTCCATATCTATCACTTTTGATGATACATAAAAGGTGTCTCTTTTCCTTCAAAAACTATAGGTGAGGCTCGGTATGTCGATCTGGTAAATTCCCGTTTCGTTTCGGAATTGAGTCAGGCGTAACATTAGTTAATTGCTATGTGGCCAATGCGCAAGACGCACTGTTTGGTCCGGCTGCGGCCGTGTGGGTTGCATGACGGGGCTGGTGTTTCGCATTATAGTCACTGAGTATGCACTACACTCAGCTCTCACCATTTCGGGCCTGAGCGTGACCAGAGCCGCACTCACATCGAACGAGCAACGGAGAGCATGTCACATTTTATACAGACCCCATGTTTAATCTGAAACGTTGGGTCCCCTTTATCCAGTTCATCAAAACAGATAGAAGACATAAATTGCGAGATGCAAGCATTTTAATCTTCTCAATCGCGTACGTAAAACATGCCCCATTCGAACACGAATTCGCACGTTTTTCGTACGCGATTGAGAAGATTAAAAGAAATGCTTGTATCTCGCGATTTATGTCTTCACGTTTAATCGCCCAAGCCTCGTCAAATGGACACGTCCCTATATATTTTTTACTGCCCCATAGTATCATGGAATTACAGTGGTACAAACCAGTACGCGGTTAATGCGTCCATTATTCTGACCGCGCAATGAGCTTGTATGAAGACTAGGTACACCATCGTTCTCATCTGAGGGAACTAGGTGTCATTTAGCTATCGGTGTGCGTTGCACGCCACTATGAGGTGAACAAACAGTTTGCGCGGCCTAGGTCAGATATGAAGGTAATGTCCCAAACAGACCAAGTTGTAAGACGGAGCCTTGGTGGAGGTCTAATCTGCTCGTCAAAAGAAACTCCCGCCGAAGTGCAAAGCTATCTTTCCCCGTCAAAATTCTGATGTCATAAACTACTAGCAAAGAAATGGATTCACCGGATGCATCCACGCTGGCAAGCGATTTTCCGCAGGTGGAGTTGCTGTTACAACTTTTATCCATTACAGGTGGTGCAGATACTCCCACTTTTCATTTCAAAAAACGATGTGATTTGATTGTGATGCTACTCTTTGTAAACCATACTTCATGAACTCCTCTCGACGTATTGTCTGTAACGTTGAACCAAACTGTTTATAAAGTTCCCACTCGGGACCTTTGAAGTGCTACCGATGTGACACACAATTACAAATACTAACAAATTTCTTTGTCTGAATGACTACCGAATTTGGTGGTGCCACTTGCTTTGCCAGTGTACACTGTCCGCACCTTCTTGCGTTCTTCCAATAAACACGCTATTCTACTCCAGCGTTTCGAGTTCTCCTTTGCGCGCTGCCGAGTATAATCACTATTGCGTCACGAACCGAGGACCAAGGGGCAACAGACTCTATACGGGAGCAGGTCCTGACTTAACTTAGGAGAATCCTAAAACTTTGCATCTCACTTCCCAAAATCCACTCTCCCCCTTCCGGACCACATGCCAACCTCCATCTCGTCCATCTTCTTCAACGTTGAATCTATTGTTGCTCAGTCATCTTCATCCATCGCTTGTCTGTGTGCACTTTTACGCTAGATTGGTTTTTTCACTCTAGAGACTCAAGACCGTACATTTTATTCCCATAACCAGTCTACCTGCCCCGTGTTGACGTCGTCTTGTATGCGTCATTCATGCTATGTTCGGTATACGCTCACGCCGTTGCTTCGCTGAGCACTTCGTTTTCACCCAAAATCCTCCGTCGAATTTCTCATCCGTTCTATGCGAGTGACCTTTGGACTTCCATATCACGCTAATATCACGCCATATCCGCATGCTTGTCTAATTCAGGAGTGCGTGCATTCTCCTGTGTGTCATTGTCTTAACTCGCTACCCGTCCCTCTGCCATATGAGTGTCCCAATTCGCTTCTCTGATTGGCCATCTTCCGTACTATGGAAACCGATTTTCACATTATGCCGATGATTGTCCTGTATCGCTCGGCATTCCTTCCTTTGTGCCTATTTCAACAACTGATATCCACTCACGGTTCCTTTTAAGTGGAGTGCTCTCAAAAAAAGACACTTTACTGACATTTGTAATGATCGTCCCCAGAATTACACACAGATTACCGAATCACCCCATATGACTTTGGGTTTCGGGTTCGCGTTCTACGAGTTACTCAATCAGTTCCAGTTTATCCAACCATCAACCTCGCAATTCTGTGCTTTGGTTCCGGTTGCCATCTTCCAGCATCGTCAAGTAAAGGGCAAAAGAATACAAGTTAAAGTGAAAAAGATCCCAAAAAATCAAAGTAATAAGTAGAAATCACAAAAAAGGAAAGAGTTCGAATGCAACTACGCCACTGGCCACGACACCTAGCCATGTCACTTAATGTCTCCAGCTGTTTGGCAAGTGGGTCGCGTGGACCCAAACCCGGAAGTCTAACACGTCTTACTAGGCCGAGTCCACTGGTCAAGGCTTTCATACCTCCCCACTATGTCATGGATTGACCACCTCGATCCACCTTCTAATCACTACCTCCCTCGGAGAACAGCGAAACGATGAGGAATTCTATCGGTGCACATGTGTAACACACGTCCCAGCAATCTTAACCTGTTTAGATTTAGTACTTGATCAAGAGACTGGCCTCTGGTGCCCAACACCTTACGTCTAACCTCAGCATTGCTGATACGATGTTCCCACCATACTCGGGCAATGGTACGGAGAAAACCGTGCGCAAACATCGACAGTCTTCACCTATCTTCTACTCTTAATGGCCATATTACTGAGCCGTATAAAAGAACAGAACTAACTACCGCAGTGTACACTCCTTCCTTGACAGACAATCGGATATCACGCCGGCGCCACAGATGGCTGATGTTAGCAAAATCCAATGGTGCATTCTGTATATGTGATGAACTTCATCCGACATCTGACTACCTGGTGGGATATGACCGCCCAGATAAAAAACTTATCTACTTCGGCTAGAACTTCTCCTAACAAAGCAATAATTGGTGTAGCGTCAACCCAGTCCTGCAGCAGCATTTTACACTTGGAAGATACAAAACGTATCCAAAACACTGCTACGTTGTTGCTTAGGCTATCTAAGGAAGCTTACAACTTATCTGGATCTTCCACTAGAAAAACAACACACTCCGCACACTCCTAGTCACAGTTTGCTGTCGCAGCATAAATCGATGCCACTATTCTCACACTTCAACAAAGCTATCTCAAGAATCAATTCGATTATAAAATCGAAGAGGAAGAGTGATATAGGTTGGCCCTGATGAACACCACTTCTCATGATGAACTCGGATGAAAGATCACCGTCAGAACGAGTTTGGCTTCGGCTGTTTACATACAAACGTTGGAAAAGAGAAATAAAATTATCTGTCACACCCTTCAATGAGAGGCAACGCTAGAGAACTGTGAGTTTGACCGAATCGAATGCCGATTTTAGATTAAGAAAGACAGAGATTGTGGGCCTACGGAAGGTGTGCCTGTATTCCAAGATTTGTTGAAGAGTAAAGATGTGGTCAACACAACCACGACCGGGTCTGAAACCGGCTTGATTCTCACGCGTACACCATCCTGAGGCGCTGGATAATCGGTGAAGAATAAACCTGGTAAGCAGTTTGGACGCCATATTTATCAAACTAATTCATCTGTGATTTTCACAAGAGGATCTGCCACCTTTCTTGTAAATAGGCACAGTCGTCAATTCACACCATTCCCTGGGAATCCGCTAGCTAATCCAGACTACCCGGAGGAGTTTTATTAACTCCAGAACCAAAGCTTCACCTCCATCTTTGAAAGAAGATGGAGACAACCCATCCGGTCCAGCTGCTTTGTACCTTCTCAAATAATCTGGCTTTCAGATAACCTCCATTTCTGATGGAGGGGTGATATCCACCTGCATCGTATATCTGGTAGGTGTATTGGGAAGGTTTACTGTTGAAGTGGGCAAACTGAACTGTTCCTCAAAACGCTTAACCCAACGATCCAGACGACGTCTCCAAGAGGTAATCAATGATCCGACGGATTCCTCGATTAACTCACTTACACCGGGCTTCGGTGGACCGGTGCCTCCAATCAAACGGTGAAGCTTGCGAGTATTGCCAATAGACGAAGCTTTTCCATTTCTCTACTTTTCGCAATCCACCACTGCTCACGGTCATTTCTCAGGCTCCCACTCAGTTAACATCTCAGGGATTTACGCATCTCATCGAATGTGGCATCCGGAGGGACGGATCTGCGAGCATCCAAGAGAGTAACTGATGTCGAAGATATCCATCATTTGTAAGACCTACTTAAACCAGAGTCCTAAGTGGTATTAGCAGCGGTATACAAGGCATTCTGGATCTGTCGCAAACGTTCATCTAAGTTTTAGAAATCCAATTCTATAGATAACTGTGTAGACAGATCCGCCTGAGCAGCCGATCGCCGGTTATCGTTTAGAAGCAACTGTATGGGACAGGTGGCTTCTACGTTGGTTCGACCAGGGACGAGGCGTAAACAGAAGGGAGCATGTACCATGTGTGGTGCGAATCTACAAGCGAAGACCAAAATGAACGACAATCTTCAGTTGATCCACGTTAGCGGTGACCAATCACAATATGGTTAATCAAAGTCCAACGTTTTGAAGACTTAGGAGGACACCATGTCAGTCTATGCCGCTTCTCATGGCAGAAGTTCGTACTCGGCAGAAACAATTTGTGGTTGGAGCACAGTTGACTGAGACGATTACCGTTATCAGTGCGATCGGCCGGGATATTAAACGGGTCTCTAATGTGTCCTTCGGAATCTCCCAAACGGTCAACTTGGGTGTTGAAATCACCAGCAATGATCACTACATCCGTGAAGTACACGCCTCGAAGCAACTGAAATAAGTCGTTGTAGAATTCGTCCTTGATCTCAGAGGAACTGCGGTCAGTGGGCGCATACACAGGCACGACGAACAAGGATCGACGCTTCAGTCTGTTGTTGTTGACACGAACAGAACCGTCCAACCGAACTGCACCCAACCGACTGTTGACTGGAATCCAGTCTAACAGTGCACGCTCAACTCTCATGCTCAAAGCAATCCCAATGTCAGCCTGACCACGATCGCTAGACACCGAATCACCCGACACGCGAAGAGTGAAGTGAGAGACTGAGGCTGCATCTGGGGTTCGGAGAGTGGTCACGGAAGTAAGGTCTTGTATATGTGTTCCGGAGACACAGCATACATCTATCTTAAAAGTGTCAAGAGTTTCAGCGAGGGAAGCCTGTTTCCCTATCTGACATAGTGTGTGGACGTTGAAGCCAGCCCAGTGAAGTGAACATTGAGGCTTAAGAAATGCGGTTGACTTATGTTCGACTTCTGAGCTACTGCTTTCTTGAAAGCCGCAATTACCCGTGGCGTTTTGCATCGACCTTAAACTAAAAGGGTGAAAATTGCTAAGGTCCTTTACAAGAAAGATACTGGAGGTTTCTGGGCAAATCATACTTCGCAGCTGACCCGCTGCGGAAGAAATTTTTCTATTGGAATCCTAACCGCAGCCTCTGACTCAAAAGTCTCACCCACAAGGTAGTGGGGCGTTAACCCAGCACGGGAACGTGACCGAAGAACCCGTGAAGGAACTTCTTCTGGTCTGTCATGTGAGACCTTGTTGCTGCAGGCATGTCTTGTCTTCGCTGGTGTTTTGTTATCGATCCGCCTTTCGGATTCAGTCCTCAGCTCCATACACCCAATGGAACAAGCAGAACGTAGACGGGACAGCATCCTTTAGGCTGGGGGCTGCCCAACTTAGGCGGGCGATAGCTGCTCAGTGAAGCACGGTGACTTCTCCCACCGTCGAGGAAAAACCCAGGTTATTCACTTCTACGTCCGTCTGGTGGGGTTTTTTCGACCGGTAAACTGTTTTTCTCCGTGTTTATTCACTGGAGTGTCCTCTCCAGGGGTATAGTGGCCAGAACCAGATGTTGCCCATTAACCGGTTCAAAGACTGGATTTCCTCTGACCTCTATCCATTGACCTGTCAGGCATGATTGCACCTCCGGCTTCGGGAGGCCATTCTCCATAGCTCCTTGGGCCACGCAGACACACAAGTCATCACACCACGCCAAGATGCAGTCTCGTCATGATGCATTCCTCTTCCAAGGGGTAGAAAATTCAAATCACTCCGTTTCGGCACTTCTAATGAGGAAAACAAGGAGACTCTTTACATTTCCCGCGCATTTGTGCACCGGAAATATACAGTACATCATCTTAGTGCTCGATTCCGTTGTCAGACCGAAAGTATTGTAATGTCTAATTGCTTTGCTCATCTTTTTCTGTTCGCAGGTTAATTAGCCTCCTACACTAGCTATCCACGGATTTCTGTACTAAGACTGAAAATAGAACCTTTGTCGGGTTCATTAGGCGTTCGTTGGTTTGACTTCAAAATATAGCATTTGAATTGAGGATAAGCTGGATTCATTGAATTGCCTTTAGTCACGAAGTCACAACAGGAAGGAACAAGAATACCACCAACCTGGAGATAAGTACCGATCGCCAAAAATGGGAAAAATGCCAACGCGAGTAGAGTGAGCTGCCAGCTGAAGACGAATGCCACGGACAAAGAAATGACAATTAGCATGATGACTTCACACAACGATCCGAGTCGCGTTCCCGTGATTTGTGACAGCTTGGTTGCTTCTGTGGCCAATAGGGCAGTAAGTGAACCCGCCTGGTTCTCTGATCTGTCAAACCAACCGACTTCCTGAATTTGGTAAAAAAAATTTGCACAACAGTTTCCAGTTGGTATTAAACGATGAGATAAGACTATCACTGGAAGCGATCAAATATGATGGTGGACAGCGTAGAATTAGTGTACCGAAACCGAGTATGGCTCAATGGGTCAAAAATATAGGAGTATGCCTACCGTGAACGAACAACGTTCGAATGTAAAGGGAGCCATGAAGAGACCTAACTCGTACGGATGGTCAGGGCTGAATTGGTTATATCCATGGAGCTTAACGCAGTAAAATTTTAACTGTTTAAACTCTCTTAAGGACCTTGAACGCTGGACAGGGCGTTTGATTTGAAGACGCTGCATCATCAGCCGAGGGAAATTCTTTGGTCATGCTGATAAAGTGGTTTGGCGCCACCTCAATCAGGGGAGAAGGATGTGTGATACGAACGCTTAAGGAAAGCGCCAACCTGAACTTCGAGAATAAATATTTGTGGTTCCTACTTGTTTTATTTCTTATGAAGCAATATATTAGGAAGGAGAACACGACCAACCATGGGTTGTCAAAGGAGAGAATTTAATCAGCAGCGGAGAGATTAGGAAACAATATTTGGAGTTTGGTTTTCTTTGTTACCCGTTTGAATACCATCGTTCATGATGCTGAAACGAATTAGCTACCGATACGTCATCTCCTCTCCTATGAAATCACTAATCTGATCCGGTGGTGGTCAAACAGTTGTTATAGTAGACCTCGAACTGGTCCGTCCCGGGTTCGAATCGTCGTGCCACCGCCGGTTACTTCACTTGGTAACCCTGAAGTGGCCGCACATCTCATCCGGAAATAGTGCACTTTTATTATATACCAAACAGGAGTAAGTAGAAAATAATCTGCGAATGATCCAAGCCGCAGAACATAAAGTAATCAGTCTTTGAGATTGGAGATTGTTTAACAGAGCATAATTCACCATACAGTAGCAAAACTTAATTTATCAGTGAAAATCATGGAAGCACTGTACGACTGTTTAATTCGTGTTAGGAATCATCAGTCCTACACATCCACCGGGCCTCCACTGTGGTTCGAACCCGGGGTGAACGGTTGTGAGTTGAACAACCAACCACCAAACTATCCGGGCTGGATCTCAACGTTTATTGAACTTATAAATAACGTGATATGATGCCCTTTCTTTACTGGCTTTTCAAGGGTTGACTGCACAGCGAACCACTCCCTTGATGAATGACTTCTCCATAGGAAACCCAAATCGATCGCTGTGCTGTCAACGGGTTGCTACCCTTGAAAAGTCAGTAAAGCAAGGGCGCTATGTCATGTACTTGTGATGTTAAAAAAATCAATGGGAACCATCCCGGATAACCTGGCGGTTAGGTGTTCGACCCACCATCGTTCATCCCGGGTTCGAACCACAGTGGAGGCCCGGTGGATGTGTAGGACTGATGATTCCTAACACGAATTAAACAGTCGTACAGTGCTTCCATGATTTTCAGTGATAAGTTAAGTTTTGCTACTGTATGATGAATTATATTATGCCAAAACTAATCTTCTTCTGATACAGTAACCAAACTCTGTAGGTTGTTTTACGGAATGCCCTCGCTGTACTCAGGCACCTACAGAGAAGCCGTTCGTCATAGAAGTCGCTCGTTGTGTGGGAAGTGCTCTGCTAACATTCAAAGCCAGTGACGGAGAGGCGCTGTATCACGTGGTGTACAAGTTCCATAAATTGTTGGGAATCAGCCCGAATACCCTAGCGTTTAGATGTTTGACTCAAAACCGTTCCCACCACAGTCAAGACCCAATTGGAGCTCGGTGGATGTGCGCTGCAGATAATTCCTAACAAGGATGGAACAGCCGTACAGTTAGTCTCCATTTGAACTTTCGTGTAGTCTGAAACAACCGGGCTCTTCGAGTATTCAATCTGTTACAGTATCCTTCTCGACATTACAGTCGAAGTTTGTCTGATTGCCGACCAAACCACTGCAGCCATAGTTGAAGATAAGTGATTTGTGCTCCATTAGTATTGAATCAGAAAACGTATCTTCTGTTTAAAACTGCAACCCATTCATCTGGTGTTCAAAAATCGCACCGATTATTAGTTTTTGATGCAGAATACACCATACTGATAAGTAAAGGTTATTGGAGACCACAGTAGTGATAATTAACTGAATTTACAGACTGACCTTAAAAGGCAGTCTATTGTAACACGGATTTTGGACGGTTTGAACAGTTCGAGACAACCTGAAGTATTCGATTACGATAAAAACCAAATCCTATCCCCTTATCACGTGTAAACTGGGACGGGTACAAATCCTACTTACTGCCGGACAGACCGTATGCACTGATCGCTGAGCTTGGCGTTTAGATCGCAAACATTTCATCACCAGTCGAGGTGTCATCGTCAGTGCGTGTGCCTGACGATGTCACCTCGACTGGTGATTAAACGTTTGCGATCTAAACGCCAAGCTGAGCGATCAGAACATCATGACAACCAACAGCCTGAGCTACAAGCAACACAAATATTTAAAACTAATAAGACCGTATGAACTTTTCATAAAAAAATCGTTACAATACAACTGCTCCCTTTTATTGCCTGTAGTTGTGTTCGATCAGATGAGAAAAAAATTTCATCGGCAGAAATGAAACTGATGTTCAAATGCAAGAAAATTAATCTGTAAGAGGCGATGTATGATCAAATAAACGAGAATCTATCGTACAACCGCCTACTGAAAATGTCTAAGTGGTCTTATTTGTGTGAGTGGATAGTTCTCATTGAAGGGTCCAATAGAGAATCACTATTGTTGTCCGCAGATAGCTCTTTATGGGTTAGTCGCAGCTAACTTCGAGAACGATGACAATGCGATCGCTAGTTGGCATATCGACATCAAGTAGTACTCAGATGGTAGTAACAAAACCGTGTGTAGCGGCAGGCTATATTCATTCTTGGTTGATGTAAGTAAAGCAACCTTGGTGATGCAGTTACTGAACTTTGGTTTACGGAGTTTCTACTTTTCCGTGCTTTTGTAGATTGAATATGTGAAATCCACCTCGGAAGAGCGCTGCCTCAGGATACACGCGCACAGTCCTGCTCTAGACATACAGAATAACTAAATAGACTGAGCATCGTTTGACCTAGTTTTCACTGTGGTTTAAAATAGTCATGGATCCAAATCCAGCGCCGAGTGACTTTCAGTTCGCGTGTGCTTGTGTACCAAAACACCACAATTTGGATACCCAGAGGTACCAGGTACTAGTTGTGAGATTGATAGTTAGACGATTCTCATTTCTGGGACGACGGTACGCGGAATAAACTGTACTCAACGTGTGACTACGCTTTCATAATTAACAACAAGACAGGCCCCAACGACTGAGAAGTGGAACAACCATGAACGGTAGCTGATCAACACCCCGTATGATTAGTCAATCCCTGCTGTTCATCCGACACCACTGGCCAGAAAAATTACGGATCGACGCAGAATGAGCGAGTTAACCAACCAGCGCAGACAAGTGTCCATACATTTGCAAACTAAAGTACCGCTTTGTTCGTGGCGGATTGTCGGCCTGTCTCTAGTCTAAAGGATAGCCTTTTAAAAAGAGGTTGCAACTGCATTGCGATGTTCTTAGTTTCTCCAGAGAGCAAGCCGAAGAAGATCACTTCCTGTGTCGTTCTACAAATAGGATAACGCAGCTGATTTGCCTAGTGAACCGAATGGAATTGGGGCACTTATCCAATTGTTTTTTCGCCCCAGCCACTTTCCGTCTCCTCATATCTTTTATTTAGTTCCTTGTCCCTCCCTCCATTTAGTTACCTCCGTTCTTCTCATTTTTGGCCCCATTTTACTCTACTCTTGTTTCGCGGTGTTGCATAATCATCGACTTAATTTCCCACTTGCTTCTCTTGTTGTCTACGCATTCCACACTTTGATTTTTGTCATTTCTGACTGGTTTCGATTGACGGAAGTGTAATGGGACTAACTAGGTGTGGGGTTAGTTGCTCACAAAACAGAAAATTTCAACGCCATTATTGCACCGAAAATGGACGGTAATGAAATTTCGGGTTAAATCATCTGTGGCTGTTATTTATCAACAGCAATTAATTGAGTTCAGTTGAAATAAAAAATGACAAGATCGAGTGATTCCATATATTAACGCTTAAATTAGAACTCTTAGCACCATCCAGTACAGCCAAATCATCCATTTCGCAGACCGACAACAACCCCTCAAACGATCAGTTGATATTTACTATTGCTAACATCGGCAAACTATTTGTGCAGAGACCGTGATGGCACATTTAATTCATTTAGGATCAACTTGTATTCACCACTCAGGTAGACACAAGTTATACTGGTATACTGGAATACTCACATCCGGGTGCACAAAGCAATCACCTAACTTGACTCGTTCACGTAGCATAACATTTAGCCAACACACTCCATTCATCGTGAAATCAAGAGGAACAAACATATCTTCTTGTTTTCGACTTGCGAAATGCATGTTGGTTCTACGTGGAAAATCAGCCCTAAGTATCACTGTCATTTGAGGTTAAAATGGACACACTAAATTCTACAATAATTTCTTTCCTGTTTGAAGTTTACGTTTTCAAAGTAAGGGATTTAAGGCTCTTCGGACCATGCCAAACTACTTTATGCCTGTGGTTCAGTTTAAATCAATGGTTCTTAAGCGGAGCTACGATGAACGGAGCGATCAAGCACCCATCCCACTCAAAGAGAAGCTTCCATCACATCAGTT
This sequence comes from Fasciola hepatica, assembly GCA_948099385.1. Lineage (NCBI taxonomy): Eukaryota > Metazoa > Platyhelminthes > Trematoda > Plagiorchiida > Fasciolidae > Fasciola > Fasciola hepatica. The sequence continues at coordinate 15,721,290 of CANUEZ040000019.1, forward strand.
CACTTATTTGAATGAAATCGGCCTCCAAGATGGTCACAGTGACTGGAGTCTGTGGATCCGGGGATGTGTTACCATCTCGTTCACCACCTTAAGATAATAGCTTAAAACCGAGTATTACCCTAGTCTTGTATTGTTTAGGACTTGTTTAACAAACAGCTTAAGGGTTACGAGTCTGCGTCAAGGTGTTCTCATGGATTAGAAACTGCTTGCATAAACGTTGTAGACATTATCGGGCTACTCATAAGTAGTCTAAAAGTAAATCGAAGCTGACCAGTCAACGAAAGACTACAGATACTGTGTGGACTACACAATCGAACGACGAAATATCATCACTGGCTAATAAGAAATAACTGCCGTAACTGGTGAGCAATCCGAATAGCCAGTTACATCATTTACGATAAATGAATAATCAACCGTTGTTTCAAATCAGGTTTTTTCTGGAGGATGACAATCAAAACCGCCGAACACAGCTCACAGTTAAGAGCTGTGGAAACCGAACGGAACTGAACTGAGAACTTTGGCCTCTCGGTAGTCGAAAAACTACACGGGTCGGTGAACTTTGAATCTGGACGTCAACTACTGTATAGGATAGACTTACCTGCCGTAAAATCGATTTGAACACGGTTGATCGCATCCGCCTGATGAGTTTTTCACCTGATACACCGAAAAAGTAGCCCTGTGGGTGGTAGCACCAAGAGCACAATTTTTTAGGAACAAATTAACAATTGGGGTTATTTTCACAGGAATTTAGCTTTGATAACTGATTCGTTGTGCAAACTATACGATTTATTGATTTAACAGAGACCTGGAGCAGACGGTGGAAATCCTGAAGTTAAACCAGTTCATAAACTGAACCTCAGTACGATAAGCTCAGTGCTCGGGATACGGGATCAAGATGCAGTAGGACAAAAGTTGTCAATTTTTGAGGCACCTGTGCAGACCAAAGTTTGGACCCAAGATGACTTTTTAAAACTGTGCTTGTGCATAAGTGCAGTGGAAGGAGTATACGCCACAGCTACTAAGGCTCACTGCCCTATTAAGGATAGCCGGCATTCTAACCCTGCGACTTGCAGTGGCGTAGTTTTATATAAAGTCCCAGTAAGTCAAGGGTGGTAACGAGCCGAACGACAGTAGGTTACTGTCTCCCGCCAAAGTGACCGGTGGTGACGGAGATTCAAACCTCTGGCCTTTGATGTGGAAATCAAACGCTTTTGATCGCACGAAAACCACCGGCGATCCGGTTTGAACCATCCATTTCCCTAATCTATCTCAGTTATCAACAAAATGGTACAGGGAAATCGAAAGCTTTGGTATGCACAATATATCCGGGATCAATTCACTCCATACTTAGAAATGCGCACTGAAATTGCGATGATTATATCCACAGCTAGAACAAGAACAGACTGTGAAAGAGGCAGGACTACGAGCAGACAAAACTCATCGAACGAATTCCGCCATGGCTTAAGAAAACGACGGAATACGGCTGGCTTCACCCCAATGAAACCATAGATAAACAGCCAAAATTGGATAATCTGTCGGAAAAGATGCACTGTGTAAGCTTCAGTAACACCTTAAAATCATTTACTTTGACAGCAGTACCAGTAAAATCAACTACGCTGCAGTGTTGACCATACACAACCACGCCCCTGATCTATGCAGATTAGACCTGCCTTAGTGAAAAACTGCCCCACCCTCTCCTTTCTTTCTCTATTACTGGGATGTTTGTCGGTCCATAATTTTTTCTCCCTTCAAAATCTATCTTTATCCTGACTGCACATATAACTGCCATCACTATCTAACCAGTAAACTGGACCGTGTAGGGTGAGTTGGGCTTCCAGCGAGGGAGAAGACGGAAGACGGTAAAGAGATCCATCGACACTCGGTAGTTAGACACATAGGAAGATATGGCTGGGTATCGCAAGAAATGGGGCTCTCGCATTCACAAACCTTGGTTATAGACTTGATGCTATTTTTAGTTCTCATTGAACTGTTTCCATAGTATTTTTCCTTTCCAAAATTCCGATTGAAGCTCACGCTAAAAGCTTGCAACCAGAACCGCGGTATCCAGTTCGTGGTCAATGGTTGTTCGAACTGAACTGACTTTAAGTAAACTGTGAAGAGAAATGATCCTGGATACATTAAGAAAAACAATGTTTTTGGCTTCTCTATTCCATTTTTGTGAAGGGGAAGAACTGCTTTCAATTTTAATTTTAAATGTTGTCACTCAACTGCTATCGCACATTTTACAATACTGTGCGCCGTTTAGAAAACAGAGCAGCCATTTATTGTTTCGGTGATCACCCGCGGTTGCTAAACAAAAAATATCGTTCAAACTTGCATTTATATGCTGAAACAGTCTGCTTGAAAAAAAAACGGCAACAAAGATGAGATACTTGACAGTTCATTGGTACACTATTTACTATACACCAAATTTGTGGTGCAATTCATGAAGATTTGTTAAAATACAATTTTTGTCTTGTCTGTAAACTAAACTTCATTGTGGCTACGTCCCAGAACCTTTCGAAATAATGGTCGGAATCAAACAAACGTAATTAGTCTAATCAGTTCAGTCTGATTAAGTTGTGGTTGTATTCATAGGAGACAAGTTCGTCTTTCTGCTAAGTGAAACCATACACTCTGCTATCACGACTGAAGGGTACTTGCAGACATTGCACAAACATTACACGCTTGCATAAATCTCACTTTGCCTTCATTTTATTCCGTTATTGTTTGGTGCAACCAAATGCAATGGTTCTGGACAAAAGTCTTGGCTGAAATGTAAGGCAAAAGGCTCACAAAAATCATAAAATGAACAAACCTGGAAATCTATGTGAACTGGTATTGACAATAAGACAGACGCTCAGCAGTCAGCTGGTACTGCGTCCTCGCAACTCAACCTGCTACAGTAACCATTCACCGATCGCATTACATTCTATTTGGTGCAGGTTAGGGAGTGTTATTGCAGTCACATTCGCAACTGCGTCTCCGTTTGTCCGAAGCCATTCACTGCAGTTCCAAAAGCAGAAATTCTTGTGTGTGAAAACTATTTAAACAGCTCAATAAAAGTGATTCGTCGACTGAGGCCTTAGTTGTCATACCGAAAAAAGGTTATTCTGTTTCTTACCTGACCAAAACCCAAAAGTAGACGGGCCACACCAACACCAACCATAGCAGCACTGATCACATTGACACGATCTTGCATTTGCGATTTATCCATTTGAAAAATCTGTAGAAAAAGGAATTATCATTTGACTCGTGTAACCAATCAAAGATGCATCAATGTCATGTGAACGTAGGGATAGATATTTTCAAACGATTTTACAGGCAATAAAGTTGTACTCAGTTCAATTCAAACTCAAAGTTACTTTTAATAACCACTGCAGTTACTGGTACTTCAACACTCAAAAGTCGAAACTTAAGATGAACTTTTGATCGATTTACAACGACCACATGCGTGCAAACGAATAGTAAACCACATACTTGGTGACCGATACCATTGATTACCTTGAGTCTTCCTCGATTATCATTGAAGCCCAAGAGGACATCACCAAAGGTGGGACTACCCCGATGAATTGACATCCCAAAGATATGGCTACAATAGCTTTGTCAGTGGTGGTTTAATGGTATAAAGTTGCAGACTACTGCGCAGAAAGTACAAGATTCGAAGCTCCTCACTGCTAATCAGCCTTGGTGGTCATCCTGATTTTCGTTCTGTTCACTGTCACAATCGACTTTTTAGGATCACAGTTGTCATTTCTCTCTTGTAGTGATACAACTTTGTTCAGTTTTTACGCATTGGACAATGGACAATTTATTGGTTCAGACGGATAAGGCCACATCAATAAGCCCACGGGCTGTCTAGTGGGATAAGGCCGATCACCAAGAACAACCGCTATTACGATCGTGACCACAGGACAGGTTCTCACATACAGGAAAACGTACCAGAGGGAATGATTAGTATATTCGACAAGCAATCTAATCTGATGCCACGAGGTTCAATCCACAAAGGGTAGGTTAACGAGCCGATACTGATAGATGGTTTTATAGTGTCTTGGAGGTGGACAGGAAAGTAGGATACAAACTGGCAAACGAATAAACCAGACTAATCACTTTTCAGGTTTTGTTGGTTGAAACGGCTCACCAGATTGCATCCCAGCTACTGGATCATCAAGTTCACATTGAGACATTCTCAAAAATATGTGAATTGAGCAGAGTGACTGAACGAGTGACAACCACTACGTGTATTTTTGCTTTAACGCTCTCCTTCTTCCGAAGAGCCCCTTTAGAGAGCAGAGTCCACTTAACTGCGTTACTGTGGCGCTGTTGCCCTGTCGTTTTTTATGGCACACATGCGCATGAGTGCAGTGGAATGGGTGTGCCCATAGCCACAAAGGTCTCCTGGACTATTAGCGATAGCCCGCAACCAGACTTTGAGTGAAGTACGACATAAGACCCCAATAGGTCAGGTGCCTTTGCCTTTGTGTTTGAAATTACCCAGGCGCAACCAGTGGCACCGATTGAAATTTATCCTCCTCTAGAACTGTGATTCGAATTCGTCCATAACCATTCGAGGGGAAATAACCATTTCCGATACGATAGACGTTCTGACAGAATCTTGGCCTTAGTTGATCCTTTTGTCTTGCTTAACACATGATTCTTCCTCGTGAGTGATGCCGATTCCCTCCGTTTAATGTAGGTATCAAATTCATTTAGCGAAAACGGAACCAGATGCATTGATAACAAACTTGGCTAGTTATCTGTCTCTGCCTTATTGATACGGACAAGTTGTTGATAAGTGCATAGCGTCGAATATGGTGCACGGCTATAAAGCTTCGACGGGAGTAATATTTTCCGCGCTGAATGTGCATCGACGAAATGTACGAGCTTCGTTGCATATTCCGCTGATTTTTGGGCCTGAATAACTAAATCGTTCTATCCAGTAGTAGACTAGCGGCAGGAACAAGCATATGTTTTTTTACAATTGTAGGCTAACAGCATAGAAATAATCCATTCAAATGAATGGTGTTGCCAGGAAAATTGGCTACGTTGTGTTGGTTGTGTTGATGGACTGTTTATTTGATGCCGGTCAGCGGGCAATAATGGTGGCATTATTGGAAAATAAAAATAACGTTGACGCAAACGGACGAAAATTTCTGCCCAAGGTAAATTCTGATTCGCATGCTGTCATCAGACTCCGTAACCGAGTAGTACCGTGCATTACTGCGTGAAAGTGAAAGCCAACTGGCCTTCTGAATTGGATCATCGGAATTGATCCTCGTGGTCTAGTTCTATACCTCAGCGCTGTTTCAATGGTCCATAGTTCGAAAAGTGACTAGCATCACGGTACAAGTAAGGTAGTGGATCTTCTGAAACGATACGTATTGATATAGGTAATGTAAAATTTATTTGCATTCTCTATTACCTACATCATCCCGGCTCCTCGTGCCATCGATACAACCCACATTTACTGATTTTTTGGCCCCAATTCCCGGGAATGAGCGACTACGAGATGATAAAATGAACGTCTGATCATAGATGATATATACTTTACAATTTGAAGACGAAAACAAAGGTCCTTTTGATTGAAATCGCTCCGCTTGAACCCTTTGCACTCCAATTCAATATCTGCGTCCGAACTTTGATATAACGGGACATTCGACTAAATGAGAAAATGAAGCATCAAAACTGGTCCCGGCGAGTGATCGAAAATTGAAGTGCTCGCACTACTCACTGATGACAATAACGTAGATGTGTCCGTGGTATCTTTTCGCAAATACTCAAAAGTTGTTGTGTGCGGAACGATGAAGTGGGTGGTAATATTATAAAGGTCTCGCCAGAAAAACGGTCGAGAGTCTCTTGGAAGGATTTAGATGCCACAATGCGGATGTACTGCAAAACCTAATTTGTGCAAGAGCAGACTAAACCAGACTGCATCATGACGTAGTAGGATTGCCTGCGTGCCTCCACGAACCAAAGAGATACGGAAGATGACTTCCCTAAACCGGAGATGCAGTCAGGCGTGAAAGGTCAGTGGGTTGAGGCCACACATTAGGCAGTTAATGGGCAACATATGGTTCTAGCTAATGTGCCCCTGGAGAGATCGTCCCAGAGAATAAACAAAGGCATTTCATCGGTCAAAATTCCTCCACTAAATGGACGTAGAAATGGGTTACCGGGAGTTCTCTCGACGGTCGGAGAAGTGATTGCACTTCATCGGGTGGCCATCGCCCGCCTAAGCTTGACAGCCCCCAGGACATAGGATGATGTCCTGACCACCCTCCGTTTGCTTCATTGGGTGCATGGGGCTAAGGACCGAACCCAAAAGACGGATAGATAATTCAAGCAGCAGTAACGACGGAACAGGGAAGAAATAACCAGGTCTCACGTGAAAAACCAAAAGAAGTCCCTTCATGAGTGCTTCGGTCAGATTATCGTGCTGGGTTAATGTCCCATTGACTTGGGGGTCAGAGTGTTGAGTTAAAGGCTCCGTTTAGGTTTTTTTCAAAGGAAAATCTCTTCTGCAGTGTGGGCAACCACGAAGTATCCTGCCCGTAAAGAGCGTCACTAATTTCCTCTTCTTTAAAAACGATACAGAATGTTACGAGTTATTGGGGCTCAGGAGATTTATCTTATGGTAATGGTACAAACATACTTCCCATGCCCAATTCCTTAATTCAACGTTTGCACACTGTTTCAGACAGAGAAACTGGCTGCCCAGCAAAACTCGTGACTTCCAAATAGATGCCACCTCCAGAATGCACACGACTCGAATTCTGTGATCACATTTAACGCTCCAAATACAATCTCGGTTTCTTCTTTCACTCTTCGCTAGTCCGGTGATCCAGTGCTTAATGTTCTGCCCGGGCTGGCGTTGGAATTGCTTTGAGCATGATAGCTGAGCGGTCCCTACTGGACTGGATTCCAGTCAACAGTCGTTTGTGTGCGGTTCGGTTGGACGGTTCTGTACCTGTGAACAGCAACAGACTGAAGTGCTGGTGCTTGTTCGTCATGTCTGAGGTACGCACCCACTGACTGCTTTGATGCATGCGCTCAGCGGGCGTTCTAGTCGTTGCTGATAATTTTAACGTTTAAACTTGTCGTTTGGGAATACTGAAAAGCGAAACAGGCACTTTTGCTAGCCCATTTGATCAAACGGACAACAGTGATCCTCTCCTCCAGTTGTATTCTGACCAATTCTGGTTAGTATGAACTCCTGTCATAAAAAGCGGCACGGACTCACATGACGTGCTCCTACACATTCATGATGTTGAACTCATATTGGCCATATTATCATTGGTCACCAATGGCATGGATCAGTGAAAGATCGTCGTTCATTTTGGTCCAGGCCTGTGGACCTGGAACATACCGCGCTACGTGTTCGCTACTTTTTCTTATGTCTCGGCTATGGCAGCACTAACACCAAAGCCACCCGTCTCTCACAGATACTTCTAGGCGTTAAGTGACAATCTGCCTTCTAGGCACAGCTTTTTTCGCGGTTATGGATGCAACCACACAGTCAAGATGCAAATGAACACTGAAAGCATACAACAGTACGATGCTGCCAAGACTTCGCACGACTCCAACTCTGGTGGGTTTCACAAGCGATGGATATCTTTACCATCAGTTGCTCTGTTAGATGCTTACAGATCCACCTCTTTGGATGTCATGTTCATTGAGGTGCGCGAACTTCCGGGGGGTCAACTGTAAAGCAGATTGATAGATGACCATGAGCAGTGGTGGGCTGCAAAATGTAGGAAAACGGATAAGGGTGCACCCATTGGCAACAGCCGCAACCTTTACCGCTTGATTAGGAAGTACCGGATCACGGAAGCTAGGTATAAGTGTAAGAAATCCGATGGCTCACTGAATCACTCTTAGGGATGTCGTCTGAAACTTTGGGCGAAGCTCTTTAGGGAGCAGTGCAATTGGCCAACTTTCGCAGTGGATCTTCCGATACCTGCAAGAAAAACTATGCAGGCAAATGTAATTCCTCTATCAGAAACGAAGGTCATTCGTGAGGCAGGTTATCTGAATCGGATGGATCGTCACCGTCCTTTTTCGAAGATGGAGGCCAAGTTTTGGTGTTGAAAATGACAAAACTCTTCCATGTAATCCAGAAGCAAGAACAAATTCACAGAGAATAATATGAATCGATAATTGTGCCAAATAACAAGAAAGGTGACAGCTGCTCTTATCAAAACCAGAGGACTGAGCTTGGCAAGTATCGCATCCAGACTGCTCACCATTTTCCAATTGAATTGATTCTTGAGATAGCCCTATTCTCGTATGAGAATACCGTCAACGATTTTTGCTCAGGAAGTAAGCCGTCTGACTTAGCATATGCAGACGATATTGTTCTTCTGAGTGAAGATCCGGGTAAGTAACAAGCTTTCTTAGAAAGCCTAAACAAGAGAGTAGTGATTTTTGAGATGCACTTAGCAGTTTTTAGGTGCCAAATGCTTCCACAGGACTGCGATGGCTCTACGCCAAACCCTATCAGGGTATTCCATAGACAAAGAATGTGTGTTTTGACTTGGGCAGTTACATCTCACCAGGTGGTCGGATATCGGATGAAGTCGCGTTGGGCATGCCGAAGGTATGTTCGGCTTTAGCCAATTCGAATCATCTCTTTCGTCTGTGTGATATTCGATTGTCCGTCAAGGGTCGAATGTGCACTGCGGCAGTTAGGTCAGACCTCCTATGTGGCCTAGAATCATGGCCGGCAAGGGTAGCAGATACGAGAGGACTCTCAGTGCTTGATTATCGTTATCTTCGTAGTATTGCTCGAATATGGTGGGAACACCGTATCGGCAATGCTGAGGCTAGACTGAACCAGAGGTCGATTACTGGAGCAAGTGCTGAATCTAAACGGGTTACGACCGTTGGGACGTTTTACGCATGCTCAAAGAAAGATCCCATTGGTGTATATCGTCCTTTGAGACAGTCAGAGAACTGAGTTTGGGTCAAGACTTGGTTGGGGCCCGTGAGATCCGCCCACTGATTGTTTGGAAACACTAGGTGGCATGGTTAGGTGTTGCAGCCAGTGGCGCATTTATATTCAAGCCCTTTCTTCGTCCTTATGATCCCTGCCCACAACTGTCTTTTCTTTTTTTGTTTGTTTATCCTCTAGGCTGCTATTCATTTTGCTCTGGACTCGAAGACACCGCGAGGAAGCAACCGAAACCAGAGCCCAGAAGTGGGAGGTTAATTGTTGAAAGAACCGGGGTGAACTGAATGGCGGACAAACACGTAGTGCACCATGATGGTTGGGACAGTTGACACGACAGAGATCGTGATAACCTTCAAACTAAATATCAAGTTTGAATTTTTTCTATGGATTATAGAGAACTCACATTTCAGTGATTGCTATTGCAGAGTCCAACTTATTGATGTGCTAGAGAGATGTTCGGCGGAATTCCATTAAGTTATGTTATAGAAATGTTTTTAATCCAAAGCGTATTGTTTCACTTAAAATGGTACCTTTTCCGGCCCAGGATTGTTTATTAATACAGAATGGGGATCATAAATGATTCGGACACCTTGTGACCGACTTTAAGAGCTCTATGATGTCAGATTTGAGTACGTGGTTGATCGTGGTTCGTCTGGTTTGCCCAACGGGCAAGAAAATACGGCCTTGATGAGCCTTGGTCGAATGACCGAATTGTTACAGGTTGTTAGTGCGTCTCTCCTGAAACGGTCCCTTAGATTTACAATCACTGTCGTTTTACAATTAATTCTCGAACTTTTTTTGTTTAGTTATCTTTCTGTGTCCTACCGTGCAGGATTACACACGCAAAAATTTATCAAACTAATATCTAAATGTGCCGTCAACGTAACCCATTGGGAAGTAAAATAATTGGGACATAAAGAACCGAGACATGAGTGACAAAAGAAAACGAAAAAGCCCGGGTGCAGATTGTCTCGTGTAACATTGATGTGGATTCTAATACATATCAGAAAATCGGGCATTACTGGCTAACTTGCACTCCTCTCTCATGTTGACGAATGGTCATCCCACGAACTTCCCAACCACCGCACATTAATTATGAGTAGTCACTTATTCAGTTCAGGAGATGCGAAACAAAAGTTGCATTTTAGTCTACGAATTAATTGCGGCCGCGTGCACTCTGTCCTTGACAGGCTTTCCGCATACACTGCGACATTATTCGATATGCGATTGCTGAATGGGAAATAAAACTAGTATTTGTTCTGTGTACTTGAGCTTCGTCAGCTCTAATGCCGCCATACACCTGACTGCATTCGGCCATCAAGTTCTCAAAAAGAATGTTACGAGCGGTATAAGGATATCAATGGGTCCTCACGGGGATGAAAAATTGATTCGGACCTCAATGATCGATTGTGTATCAAACCACCGCGTCGATGCCTAACAAATGCTGTGATTTGATTGGCTTCAGCGATGCACTGTTTGTCCAACCCCGGTCGGAATCTGCATGGTTAATCGACCTCGTCTCTTTCCTTCCCCAAGACTGGTCACCACCAGAACTTGACGGCTGAATATTGATCGCTTGCATGTACGTGGCAACCCGTGTGCCAACATACGTCTGATTATCCCGACCACGACTGCCGCGACACGGCAGCCCTTGATTTCGCTTCTGCGTAAATTCATTACCGTTCATCTTGATAGAACCGTTTGAAAACCAAGCGAATTTTTTGCAAATCTTTTGTTTTCCGTTTTAATGAGTTTGGTAGATCTGAGTTCTAGTTTTTTCTTCACCTAGTCCATATATCTCCCCACCACCCACGAACATCAATGATTTACCTTTTAGGAAATTACCCGTTCAGTACCTCAGACAATTTTTCCAGTCAAAATGGGGTTCATGTTTCATAAGGGTAAAGTGTGCAAACCTGCCTATTTTTCTCAGGATTTTATAGAATCCTCGGGCGTAAAACTGGTTCATTAGGGAGGGCTCAAATCCCGATCCATTAGGAACCATGAGCGGCGTTCGGCTTTTCGATGTGAAAAATCTAAGTGGATTTCCCATTGCAAATTAAAAACAGCCTCAGACCAGTACCGAATGCGGATTGGCTTTCTGGACCGCTCATATTTGGTCGATAGACGGAACTACGAGCGCTGCCTATCCGCAATACCAAAATAAACCAACCAGTGAATAAAACACTTCTTCGAAAATAGTGCTTAGCATTCAGACCTTCCTCTAGAAAACAGGTCATTATCCGACGGTAGAATTAGTGACACTAGATAACTGTATCACAGCCATGCAAAACCTACAATCTATATATTGAATTAGGTTTGCCGTCTGAATACCCAACAACTGTTCATTGTGGTAAGTAGCCAATCCTTAACTGTGACTATCATACTGAGTGGTGAGATATTTGTTGGAATATCAAATGACTCATCCTACAAAACAAAAATTGACTCATCATTGAAAACCATGGGTGCACCGTACAGCTGTTTCATTCTTGTTAAGAATCATCAGTCATACACATCCACCGGGCCTCCACTGTGGTTCGAACCCGGGGTGAACGATGGTGGGTCGAACACCTAACCGCCAGGTTATCCGGGATGCTTCCCATTGATTTTTTAACTTCACAACTACATGATATAGCGCCCTTGCCTTACTGACTTTTCAAGGGTAACAACTCGTTGACCGCACAACGATCGATTTGGGTTTCCTACGGAGAAGTCACCCATCAAAGGGAGTGGTTCGCTGTGCAGTCAACGGGTTGTTATCCTTGAAAAGTCAGTAAAGGAAAAACGCTACATCACGTAATTTATAAGTTCAATAAACGTCGAGAGCCAGCTCGAATAGCCTATTGGCTAGGTGTTCGCCTCGAAATCGTTCGCCCGGAATTTGAGTTTTAGAGATGGGGGGTGCTCAGTGGATGTACACCGCAGCTGATGATTCCTAACGGGTCGGATGAAACAGCTGTACAGCAGTGCTTCCGTGGTTTTCAATGGTGAGTTTAACGTTTGCACCGCGTGACAGATCAATTGACAATGCAAATAATTTGTTCTATTTATTATATTTCTATACGGTTCATGCATGAGTTGCAGAGTTATTCTGATCAAGGTAGCACTTATGCGACCCCCTAATTGGGCGGTCACCTAAGTCGTTCTGTATTTCAGTTAGGCTCTTTTGTCAAATCTTACTTAATGAAAGTTGAAATCGAAAGTGAATCCTCATTTGACACCAAAATCTTTCCCCAGTCAACATACGATCGGAATGTTATTCTAAACCATACCTCAACAACACTCACGACTGCAGATTAGCGCCTGCTGCCGACTCTTAAACGCAGAGAAAGTGGGGCTTAATAAACTCACCGAGCATCCACGTCTTGTTTGTCGGGGTTAGGGCAGCCTAAACCGAGTTGGGGGTTTACGAAGGGAGTAGGTTAATTTATGTGGCCGAGATGACCATCTAAAATATCCTCTGTGAGGCAAAGATCGATCGCAGAGCTGGTTATTTGTTATCAAGCATCCGCATGGTGGGCCAGAAACATTGTCCTTTCGGTATCACCGGTTTGGTTACGACGAGATCACGGGAAAATCACATAATAGCTGGGATAATGAAAGTGGGCGCAACATCGTTTCCTGTTAGACGCGGCCCGACGTGCTATGTTGGGTTCCCGTATTGGAAATTCAGACACCCAACTGCCCGATCCAATTTCGACCCGTTCGAGGTTAAACGCCGGGGTATTCTATTGACGAACTTGAAATCACGGTATGACAAAAAAGACTGAGAAAAACTGTGGTATTCTTACAAACTGGGATACAAATCCTGAACGGATATTTGCCAATAAATAATATTCGTTACCCGTCGGAATTAAAGTGGCACATGGTTTCATGGGGAAATGGTGCCGGAGTCAGTCAAATCACAAGCACACTGGTGAACAGAATGTTGCATCATCTTAGAGCTTGGATTGCGCTCATTTGTGGGCTCGAGTTTCGACATTTTCGGAGAAAGCAGATCACTGGTGAATAACAACAGACTGTCAGATAAGAGGTGGACCAGAGTGAACACTGGATCAGCAGTGATTACAGGTGAGGAATTTCTAGCAAATACGTTATCAGACAGGACACAAAAGAGGAGGAATCCTATTACGAAGAGAAGACGGCACAAAAGACAGTAATTCTCAGTTCAGTAATGATTTTCAAATGAAGTATAGTCAGGAAACGACTTTTGTAATTCTAGAATTCTTATGTTTTTGGCCGGAATTTTGTTGTTTTCCGAATAAGTTTAAAACTTGCCCTTGTTCAGATTCATCCAATCTGCTGTCCACCGCTGTCATTTTACATAATCAATCCAGGTGGTTACTCATCACTTACTATGCTTTGAAATCCTAATGTAAGAGAATCTTCAGATTGTGAATTGTTGTTGGATTTCAACAAATCGAAACGTCGTAGAACAAAAAGCAAATGACCCGGTCAGTGTTGTTTGGGTTTGTACAAGCGTATGACAATAATCGCTATTTTGCACCTTCCGTGGGTATAACTTACTGCGTACACTTCAGAGTAAAGAATCCCGAAAATGGGCTGACATGCACCGGATAATGTGGAACACAGGCAACCAGCAAGAAGGAATGGTAACTCGGGGCGATTCAGACGAATCAAACGCATGGCTGTGGAATTTTTCAATCTCTTCAGCTGGGATGGAAAAGAGACAGAAGAAAAATGCCTCAGATGCGCTTCCGAAAGACGCTGGTAAGCAACAAAACAAGATTCTTCTTCTTGAACCCTAACGAATATGGAATCCTAATGATGCGGATGGTTGCAAAAATGTGCTCGGTAAGCAGTCTACTCAATTGAAAAAGTCTAAGTTGCACCAACGATAGCCCTTAAAGAACTTTTCTCGTGGTGTTGTGTGTCTCAAAAAGGAAATACGCAGGTCTAAAAATTCCTTATTTATTCAAAGATAAACCTGATTAAAGATCTCATTCACTCGATAAAATAAATCACTGAATGAAGGAACATCACGAAAACTTGTTGTTTCTCCTAGCAGATGAATTTCTCACACCACAATGATTTATGATATATGAATAATACGAGTAGTATAGTTTCAAAGTGAATCTGTTAACTGGGAGGAAACAGAATTAACTCAATCATGTATATGACGCCTTACTGTGGGTTTATTCCAGGTAGGCAAGATGTTCACGATACTGTAATACGCTAGAAAGTCTAATTGTTGAGATGTTGGAGATTGGCACATGATAGCTTATCAGCAGCAATATAACGTATCGGTAAGAAGTAACAGTCTTAGTGCCGATGTCAGATGAATATAAATGGCTGCCCAGAGGCCGGAAACTTCAGCTTTATGAGTGGATAGCGGATCACTGATCACTATGCCTAATAAATGGACATTCTATTCATCGACTCCAGCCGCCCCTTTACACACCGCTTTCCATATTTCTTCCATGTAACGCCTCTTCCACGATGTGTCCGTTTCAACTTGAGCGGCCTTCAAATTGACAAGTGAAAGATAATATCTGAATATGACATGGATCTCGGTATAGAAATTTTGATCCTTCGGGATTGCTTGTTCAGGATGAATCATTTTAATTAAAATACAAATCAAGGGCGACTAAGAGACATATCCCGGAAGTCTTATCGATTATGTAGAAAATATGCCCGCCCTGGCCAGTGGCATCTGTCGCCGCCATGCACTGTCGCCGTCGTGCCTCTGATTAGTTGGAGTCATACTACGGGTTTGGACGCAACAGCGCACCTCAGACCGATAACAGTAAAGGTATTCCCATGAAAACGATTGAATAGGAATGTATATACGATTTCCACTGCAAAATGTATTTTAGTGAGAATGTCTGCTGGGTGAGGCACGAGTAAAGTGTACGTTTGATGACACACAGAGTGCTTTGACTTTCTTGACAACATTGTGCAGAGTGGCGATTAGTGCGGTTATTATCGACTCAGACTGAGAGAGACTCATTTGCTTGACATCTGGCTCACGCGTTTCTCAAATTTTATCAGCATTCTCGACGAGTCCCTCGAGATATTCCCTTGTAGACACGCAATGTACCTTCTACATATCATTGGAAAGACGTCGTACAAAATCTCTTCCAGCCTGCTACTGTTGATCTTGGTGGTTCCCGTAAAAGCTTGCATGTACTGAAGCAACTGTAAAGGTTCATAAACTCCCATTTCATTGTCTGCCAAGAAACGGACTATCCGATGTTTGTCGGACATGCCAATACGGTTAGTTATTGCTACTTTTATCCGTTCATAGGGGTTAGGTTGGGCGATGTGTGACGGAATACCTGTGACGACGTAATGAAACCTGCTAGTTTCCACTGACACATTTTGCAAAACCAAATTTGTTTCCATTTGAGAAAACCAGGCCCTAGGGTTAATTTATCAGAGTAGTGGCTAACCGGAACGCAAATGCATTTTTAATTCAGCGTTAAAAACTGGATTTGCTCATACTACAGATGATGATAAGTGAAATAAATCTCAAGAAAAAGTGAATCCGATGCAAAAGAAAAGTGACCAAAAGTAATTACCTAGAGGGAAACCGCTATATATATATATATATATATATATATATATATATATATATATATATATATATATATATATATATATATATATATATATATATAACGTATACACAGCTCAAAGATCTATAAAACGAACCAGCAACTTCGACTGGCTCGCTAATTTAATACCTCAAGTTATCAGGGCACTAACTTACGGAATCGTAGAACTGGTCCATGAAACAAGTCAAATGGTTCCACAGTTCCCAGAAAATGATGGCAAGTCAGTCGGTAACGTGGTTTACAATTTTTTTTTTAATAATGGGTTTTATTGATCACATTATTGCTAGAGCGACACCGGATACTATGTAAACTAAGGGAGCTACGGTTCAACCACCCGTAGACATAACAGTCGGAACGTGCTTTTCAATTGGCAGCAACCAATTGTCATTAGTGTCAGCGGATTGACAACGAACTCGGCCTTGTGACACTGAACAACATATGAACTGCTTAGATTTATATAAGGAATATATATATTTATATATGTTTAGCTAACTCAAACATCTACAGGTCACTGCAACCTCACATGGGTTATCAAATACAAACGAATACATTTTTGTGGCAGCTTAGCTAGTTGTGGAGCTGCTTGCCAATTCAGAAGAGTCTCTGGGTTGATACGTTCCGTAAATTGAGTCTAGGACCTCGTACACGGTGTGAGGCATAATGTTGCATACACCATCGATCTACCTGCTACTAGATGGAAAAAATGAAAAAGGGATCAGTAGGGACACTTACAGAGTTAGTTACTTTCGATTTAGTTCCCAAGTCACTAGTCGATACTGAATATAGCGAACCGACGATCGAATAGACCTGCAAATTGATTGAGATGTGATTAGATGTAATTGCTTTAGTTGAAGAGAAAGGTGTAAGTGACAAGTGAAAATCATCAGCGGCGTTTAATAAAACTTCCGACTTTACTACTACAAGAGAGAATCTCGATATCACGAGCGTGATCCGCTTTAGCCGATCTTTCCTTGATACACTGTTCATCGCTTAAATTTTGCTAGTCAAATGGAAGAATGATATATCTTGCTTCTTACGTCGCTAGTTTAAAGCGAAAAATAGTACACAAATCCATTCACAATGCATTATACTAACACACAGAATAATATCTATTTAGTTTTCATTCATCCGTACTCTTTGTAGCAATAAAAATCAAATGATGGGTATAAATAATGTCAAAAGGATGCAACTGTGTTACGGTCCATTTGCGTACACAAAGTCAAGGATATAAGCTGCGGCGTTTGAGCACATTTTGAATCCTGGTGCTAAAACTGGGTCATGCTCATTTCAAAGTATGCGTAGATAACCTCCAACCTCGAAGGTTTTTTCAATGTCTCGCAGCTCTTCGGGGTTGGTCAAATGAAAGTAAATTATTCCCACTGCCATTGTAACAGCACTCCGAAGCACTAATCAATCAACTGATTCTGTCTATTCGCTACTGTGAGTAACATGATCAAAAACGTATTCTTGTGGGAAATAAAACGTTTGTGTATTGGTAACAAGATTAATTAAAGACGCTTGTGGACTTCGTGCCAAATAAAGCTTTTGCAACTTTATTTCACAAAACTGAATCGAGCTATAGTGTAAACTGTTTGTCTCGAGCATCAAACTTTGTTTTCCATTCCCATAATTTCAGCTCCTCGCTCTGTCCAAATGTGTCCGGGGTGGGCTCTACTTCGACAAAAGCTGGTTTCAGGCGGTTTTAGCGATGGTTCCCTTTGGACTGCGTAACACCGTTAAGACCGACATGCGTGTTACACCGGGTGAACTGGGTTATAGCTGCACAAACGACTTCCAGTTGAGTTAGTTTATCCACTATCACCTGTGGGTTTTACTCACGAGGATTATGGAAAACGTTCATAGCACGAAATGCGGATGCTAAAGCCCACTCCGCCATGGTAACAAACCTTCAGCAGCTACATACCTACCACTCTGGAGACCGCCAGCCACGTGTTTATTCGAGCAGGCGCAGTGCAATCACCACTACAGTCAGCCTACTCTGACCCGTTCCGTATCGTCCAGCGAAAAGAAAAGAAATACGCAATAGACTTCGAAGGCAGGAAAAAGCCCATCGGTATAGATCGCCTTAAACCAGCTTTCGTCGAGGTAGAACCTGCCCCGGACACTCCGCCAAATGCTCCTACCTGCTCAATACCTTCGGTTAGTCGTCCTGAGCCGGTACCTGTTACTTTGACCAACGACTCCCCATTACCGGTTGCAACACCAAACTCCACGGAAGATACGGCTGCATCCGTCAACGGGAGAAATCGACGCGGCCGCGAGCTGCGACAGTCAACGAGGTTTTCAGAATTTGTGCTAGTTGTATATATTCAAGTTTGCTCTTCACATTCCACTTGTACATAGTTTAGTAACACGACTGCGAGACCACGAAGTTTATCATGACAGGGGTAGTGGTAGCCTGCATTGCGCCGGTATGTTCTCCTCAGTCGGATATTCGTCCGCGTCCCACGGCGCACATTTCTTACGTTTCTTGCCTTCCAGCTTGTCCCGTCGTGATGATAATATCGTCCACAAACTGACAAGCGGTGTGGACTTGATTATACAACTGGGAAATTCCGATTACTTAAATAACAGACTATTTAACTTCCTGGTGGATCACACATTCACATTTAAACTGATCAGCTGGGCAAACGTTTAGTTAATTTCTACTAATGAATTTGACCACTAATTTAACAAAATAGAGAATGTAGCTATTTACTCGTTCACTGGTCACCAGAAAGTTCTGCTTGCACCTACAGACATCAGAAAAACTTACCTTGTTGCTGTTGTTTGTATTATGAGATAATTTCACATAACATTCGATTGAGAAATTGGGTAGATCATTTCTTTCTCGTTTTTATTTCGCATTTGTAATAACCACTACTTTATTCAACGAATTCAAGTTGATATTAGGCTCGTTTTTTAAATCGCTGTATCAAAACGAGTTGCTTTTTTGACTGATTCCGTAGTCAGTGGACGTAATTGTCTGGCCCACAACTACACATTGGTTCGAGTCTATTCTGGCTGACTTACGTCATCCGTGTTTGGTATGTTTCCACTTTTGAGTTCAATTAATTCTTTATTCAGTTCCTGTTCATCTTCCTCCTGTTCTTCCAGGTCATTCATGGAATCATCACTCGCTTCCTGATACATTGAAAAGTGATGGTGTGTCAGATAATGCAAATTGCCTAATGCTACAAAAAGATACAAAATAAAGCTATGATTTAAAAATTCGAAGTCAGCTGTACAGTTATCATGCATTTAAAATTGGTGTTGCTTATAGCTCAGGTTGAAGGTTTTTGTAAGCTCCTGGTTGCTGAGTTTAGCGTTTAGATCGCAAGTGTTTAAACACCAGCCCAAGTTAAGTATCCCTATCGCACTGATGATGTCACCTAAGTTAAAAAGGGAACGCTTGGGACCTAAACCCCAAACTAAGCGATCAGGAGCAGATGAGAAGTTATCACGCATCAACTGAGAATAAGTTTGCTGGGGCAGTCAATGAAAACGCTTAACGTTTTTAAAGGTCCGACCTTTAAAGTGATGAGCTGCAAAAATCCGTCCGCAAAACTATTTAACGGCTATAAATGAAGTGTGATTTAACACTGACATGTCACCTTCAGACGGCCTAGTTTGCTCAGCAGGGAGCACGTCTTAGCCCGTCCAGAATCGAGGGCAAAATTGGAGCCAGCGAAGCCGAGCGGTGGATCAGTGGCCAACAGTTGTCTGAACGGACCGGAGCCCAATCAAGCAGTCGGATTCCAATCAGACTAACCAGCCAGAAGAGTGGCGTGTGAATGGCGAGTGTACCAATACGTTTTTGTGCGAAGTCATAGTTGTGATGACCACCTATCTCCTGATTCAAGAAGCGTATATTTTTATGAACTTCCAATCGATCAGTGGTACCCCATTAATCAAGTGAATATCTTTATTGGTATAAACAGGACTTCATGAGTTGGGAGCGATTCATACAGGGAAAAATGAACACCTGCGTCAATAATGGTTGCGCTGATACGTGTTGGTCTAAGGTCACACAAATCCTCACTGGGAACAAATCCACAGTACACTAATCATGGGCCCGTGCTTTTCATAGAGGCTTTAACTAGTGAATAAACTGTGGTATGATAAAACAGTATGGAAGAATTCCAACCAAGTGGGTAGAAAATTCACCAAACGAATTTCTTTCGGTCTCTGGCAAAGCAGGACAAGAAATAATACATCATTGTGAGGAGAGGTCAAATCCACGGAGGTATGCATCTGAAGCTGGAAGCACTGAAAAAACTTAATAACTAGTATGAGTACACATTTCTAAACTGAATTTTATCGGACCAGACCATACTGGAAAAAATTTCCAATTTGGAGGTTTTTAAACCTCAGTGTTCATGTACATTAATCTTCAGTATCGGCCTTGATAGTCATTTCTGGCACGTCTAAAGCACGGAGCCTACTCCACCACTGATATAATTGCATCCTTTTCAAAGACTTCTGTGAAAATATACAAATCCTCCGGTTGCAAAACGTCACGTGTCCCTGTCCGTATTTCTAAACCCTTCTTTTTCTTCTTATCCTCCGAGTCTTTCAAGTCGTTCCCTTAGTGATTTCGTTCAGCTATTTCAACTTTATTGATCTTGAGCTGATGAAACGCGCTATTCGACATCAACTAAGTTAAATGCTGTTTCGGTACTTGTCTTGTCAAACCTTTGGACGATCCGGCGAAGTTTACGTAATGCGTTTTCCCCTACTGCCTTTTAGATCAGGGTTATATTGTAACGGGGACTGCTGGGGTAAGAGAACGACGTGAATATCAAGGCGAACGGACGAACCAAACGAGGGCCACAGACAAAAGAACAGATGGCGAATATGTCAGAGGCTTCCCGAAGCAGACGAAAGGAGGCATACGGACTACCTGAAGGAAAGCAGTGGGATCTCCGGCAACCAGCAAGATAACTCAGGTGAGGGGCTGCCGATCAAGCCATCAACTGAGACAATCGGGTCAATCGAACAGAAACGATGTTCAGGAGAAGCAGGCTACCGGCCACGGGCAACTGGCCAGAACACAGCCGGATCACTCGAGCAGCCGCAAGAGCAATGATGGTGCCGCGCAGTCTGGAAAAGGACCTACATAAACGATTGTGTTTTATGACTTGACTTGTTTGGTCGTTGGAATACAAGTATCCTACCTCGTGTTGTCGTCCTTGTTACAATATGACGCGGTCACTGCTCCTTTAAAAGACCAAAACCTTTGGTTGACCATCTCAACAAATACGAGTCACAGATAAATAATCATTCGGGCAGAACTTGGCAAATTCGGATGGCTAGAATGTTTTTAAACCCTCGTTGGATAGCCATAGATATTTTTCCACTTCACTACTTTTTTCTACACATACACACAAACCTAAAACTCGTCTGTCATACCGCAGACCTTCGTCCTGAGTTTGTTGAAGATGTTACGTTATCCCAATCTATCCCAGACTACCATGAATTTCGCAGCATTTCTGACGATTTCCTGCCGAATTTTTATCCAACGGTGTACCCAGCAAACAGTGTCAAATGTGTTCTGGATTGCATGATATTCTTTTTCGCTTACTTATCAACGATTAGCACTATCTCTCTGGACCAAATGAGTCTTATAAATTACCCTGAAGTCACTACCAGCAACACTCATCGATCCTCCCTATCCCTTAACTTGTACCGGTAATCTGAAAAGGTTATATCTACAGATCCACAAACATGGGCATCTTCGAAACGGAAAAACTCCCTTTCTAAATTCAGTCCATCAGTATGTTTGGTCAATTATGCTATATTATTTCTCGTTGTTAATTTTAGTCCACTGTTTAAATGTTTCAAGGTAATTCAGTAGTTATTACGTTGTTGTTCTCCAATCCAATTAAACGATTTGTTAACGTAACTATAAGACTGGCAATCAAATTCCTCATGAGAGGTTTACTCATAAGATTTTGATAGATACAAGATCTTTCTTGATAAATCCAAATGTACCATGGATGAGAAATAGTACGAAATCAAGTTAATTGTGTTGAAACTGTCTCAAGCGCAATTGGTCAGAGGTGATGTCGTGAATGTTCTCTGCTGGATAAACCAGTAGCGTACTGTGCATTTATGTGGACACATACAACGAGCAAATTAATTAGGAACGTTTCAAGTCGTCATGAAATTTTACTCGACATTCTCTTCGCGTTTCTTTATTTACCTCTTTGCATGAATACTGGAAAGTGTCATCCGCGTGGCTGCAGCCACCTTCTTAAGGATGTCATTCGATTTTCCTCCACAAGTAGCCATTCAGTTATAAGTCTCGGGACTTTCATTGTCACCCACATCTACGGATTCAGATTCTTTATTTCCCCATAGTGAGAACCGATGCCCTAGGCTTTCCTCTTCAAGATGTGATAATGTTTGCTACAGTGGGATCATCGAATTTCTTGGACTTCGCTGACTGTTTTGCATAATGAACGCCAGTATACATCCTTAGAACATTGTCTGCTTCCTCTTTGTATGTACGGACTGGTCTGCTTTCCACAATAACATCCCTTTCATCATGTTCGTGAACGGCCGTGCCTTTAATATTTCTAATAACCGAATTCAAAATTTATTCATATTTACCGCGCAAATCGGTATCATTTTACTTCATTGAAACTACGTTCAGTATTACTATGCGGAGGCTAAATTTGTTAACTCTGTGAATATTCTATCGTGTTCATTAAAGTTGTACAATCTGATCTTGCCGCCACGAGTGTATCTCGACCACAATCCAGAAATGTACGCTTATTATTATTATTATCGTTATTATTATTATTATTATTATTATTATTATTATCAATATTATTATTACTATTATTATTATTATTGTTTGAGTCAGTTGGAGCGTACCTGGTTTTTCACCATTGATGCATACATACCGTGACGAAGCATCAGTTCTTCGTGTGTCCCCATTTCACAGATCCGTCCCTTGTCCAGTACCACAATCTGATCCGCATGACGTATTGTAGTCAGACGATGAGCGACCACCAAAACAGTTCTTCCGGCGGAAGCCCTGTTCAGAGCCATCTGGACCGTGCGTTCAGATTTCGTGTCCAACGCCGAAGTGGCCTCATCTAATAGCAGCAGACTGGGATTACGTACGAGAGCACGAGCAATGGCTATTCGTTGTTTCTGACCACCGGAAAGACCGGCACCACCTTCACCTACGGCCGTGTTGTATCCCTTTTGTATGCCACAAAAATAAACAGGAAGCCACAATATAGAATTAATTCTTTCAGCCAATAGCAGTTTTTACTTCTATGAAATTCATCAAACTATACACGGAAGAGTGTATCAACAGTTTATGGTAGTTATTCAAGGAAGAGTCAATAATTTAGGAAGAAAATGTTATTCACAGACATATGTTTAGCTTGAAGATAGGTAAAATCCACTTTAAGAGCATGGGATAACCATGTGCTCTACCAGGGCATTTATCACAATAGGCACTAGAAAAAAACATAAGTTCAGCTGACGTTATACATGAAATTTAAATTCATTCCCAAGATTTCTTTCTTTTACCATGACTGCATTTTATACAATGTTCTTAAAAACCCATTTCTAGTCATATATCATTGAAAAAATTGGTCAATAGTCAAACGTTATGAACCGATTTAGATGTTTTCGTTCTTTAATGTACCGGAGGCGAAATTGGTGTGGATTGTATGGAAAAAACTATGTGCCATGTAATACGTTATGCTTGGTTAATGTTAGGTAACGCGGCGTTGTCGGTAAAATGATGGTAGTCATTCGACGTTTTGGTTGCCGCGGGTGATGGAGTAGCCATAAGTTCCCCGCATTACTAGTTGTAACTAACCTTTTTTACATCTTAATGAATCCAGAACGTTGATCGATTTCCATAATCAAACACCAACTTAAGTTAAATATGTCATGTGTGATCTCGAAATTGAAAAACAAAGATAGTTTCCCACACTGTCTCGGCAACCAGTGTAGTTCGATCAGTTTCGCAATGGAAACAGAGAGCACTGAAAGAGTTATTAGATTATCTGGACTGTCGATTGGAAGTGAATGACTCCCAGACATTCACAGAGACTCTACACTCTGACAGATATCCATGGTGTATTTTATGTGTGCTCATCTCGTCACTATCCAACCGAGTTGACAAACTCTGCAACGAGAATACCACACGGGAGCAGGAAACGAGACATCTACAGACCGTCCTGCGAGATGATAACAGCTACTAGCCACAGCTAATCAGACATGAACTAGAAAACAAAACAACGACGAAAAACAAGAACAACAGGCTGGCTGGCTGGCTTCTGTCGACATGCCGATGGTGGTCCAATGGTTTAGAGTATTTCATCACCACTTCGGAGGTCAGAGGTTCGAACCCTCGCCATTACCAGTTACTCTGGCGGTGCACAGTATTCCATTGTTTTCCGGTTCGTTACCACACCTGACCTATTGGGGGCTTATGTGGTTCTGCACTCCAAGTCTCAGGGTCTGGTTGCTGGTTATCTCGAATAGTGCAGTGCGCCGTTGTGGCTATGGGGTATATGTCTCTCCCACTGCACAAGCATGTAACAAAAAAATCAAACACAAGTCGGGTACTTCGGAGGCAATAACAAAGGTACTTAGTAACCATGCCGTCCGTGCGCTGTCTCGGATAAACAAAACATTGTAGAATGAACTCACAAGGACCTTCTCCAAAGAGCTGCATGGACTATCTTGCCGAATATATCGGACAAACATGCAGGCAGTTGAAAGTCGATTTTTAGAACAGAAAACAAATTAAAAATCCGGGTCGACTAACAAAATCACCGCAACGAAATTGGAGTGTGACTCGGCAATGGTACTTCATGCTATAGCCGAAAACCCCACCAGTGATTACAATAACGCCAAAATCCTCCACTGAGCACCTATATGCCGAAGCTCCGGTTATTACCACCCCTCTTACATGCCTCAAGCGAAACGATCGGGCCACAACTTATTATTGACCTCAAATGGCCCAGCCATAATGGATGGAGCAGACCGATCCTCCACACCCAGATTATATATATACGCACACACCGTTTGACACCCAATGGCTTCAGACTAGTAGCCCTACAACGTCTGACTGTAAACCGGTCCCGAGAAAGGTTACTTGCGGTAACCGAAACGTCGATTGGCTACCACCATTTTCTGACAAAGGTTTTACCGAACAATAAGCAATTACGCACGTCCGTTCTTTTCCTAGATTTTCCAAGTGGAACGTTGTATCCGCCACTCTTGAACGGATTCCTGATACGGAGACCGAAGCTTAACAGATACGTGGCATGATACCAAACAGATCAAAAAGTGAATTACTTACTTTCCATGTACAGCAGGAGCAAAAATACTGTAGACATCCTTACGGCTGGAATGCTTCGTTAGTAGGCAAAATAAAGCGAAAACTACAAAGTAAGGCAAGTCATATGCTAGCACACTACTTACCAGGAAAAAATGGCCCAGGAAGTTGGAAGAAAGTGAGGCGAATTAGCGGACTCAACCAACGTGTCACCGAAATTAGGAGCCCTACACTCCATGCAAACGTTACACGAAGACTGCGTAAGGCCGTATAACACTGAGAGATTTATCCATCTGAACTATCTACGGAGCTAATTTAAGCTAAATGATTCCCAACAAGGATGAAACAGCTGTACAGTGCTTCCATGGTTTTCAATGGTGAGCTGAGCGTTCAAGCTGCATGATGAATCATATCATATACAAATCTAATCTCCTACAACTCAATTGTAAATTTTATAAGTCAGTAGTCCAGACGGATTGCTACCAAGGGTTCTAGTTGAATTTACTCTCATTTCACCATCACTGTTAACATTACATTCATAACCACGTCTCAGCTAAGGTTTAAAGAACAAAGGACATCATTTTTTTCTGAAAGGATAATTCGTTCAATTCACGCATGAGGTTCGGTGAAAGGTTCATTGCGTGAACTCTAAATACGGGGGCTCAATGTTTCTCACTTTTGGGACTCAGTTTGTTTAATGTGATACTTTTTCAGAGATCAAATTATTGTAAAGTATAGCTGGTAAGATTGATCTGTCGACTGGGTGAACAAAATTTAACATTCTGAGCATTTGTTTGTTTGAGTGTGTGGGTGTCAAATCGCCTACTTGTTTGCATTACGTACTTTGACCCGATCAGTAAGTATATCGCTGAGACAAAGAAATAACGTTTGAATGAAGTAATGTCTTGATTAATGTAGTCATATTTAGCCGTTAAAAATTCCAAGTTTGCCTTGGTGTTAGGTAATGACAACCAATGAGCATAGTCCGACAATTGCGAGGTCAGAGTTTAACTTGGTCCCGTTCGTTATGGTCGGTGAATATTCTGGTCTGACTCGGTAACCCCCATGGAAAACTATCCACGGTGAATTAATGGTTTTTGGTTTATAGATCTTAGTGAAGAAGGTATGTGTACCAGTAGCCGTTATGACCAAAATCTCAAGTCATCATCAGCAACTGTTTCCGAAGGAATATAAGAAATTAAACACTTAGTGGCTAAATACTTCCTAAAGCATATCGGTGTGATTTGAGGATTCAGTCTGAAGACAAGTGCGCGCATATAACTGGGGATTTAGATTCAAATACAGTGTGCAACTAAACGAGAATCTAAAAGCATTATTCTTGGGACCATAAATCAATCACCTCATTTCTGATGCGCCATAAAGAGAATGACTTCAAGTCAATATCTTCCTTAACAAGTCTACGATTTACATGACAATCAGAACCGTTTGTCAAAAACAACTGAATTTCGTACAGTTCAGTTTAAAGTTTACCTTCAAAAACATGAAAATAACACGCAAAACAGTGGACAACTCTCTGAAGGATAACCTTCTTTCAGAAATGTGTCAAGAATCGATGTGGGACAATGATAACAGGAAATCATAACTGATTCGCTTGACTAGCTAGATTTCTAGTTTTCCCACCATGATTTACTTATCACTGTCCAAGACAGAACGTAATAATGTGAAGAAAGGCATACAAATCATATGATTGCGTCCTCCTATCTGATTACGACTGTCTTCAGGTGGACTGGACAACTGTTAGGCAAATAAGCATTGTTGTTATATTTGGTCGATTTTGCTGATGTCCGAGCAGGAGGATCCCATAACGAGGCCGTTCTTTGGCTCGGTTTCTAGACTAGTGCTCTTGTTCCCGGTCGTTGCACATGTAGGACGACAGGTGTGGGCATCCGAGCCTTCTAATTGGTTGGTGCTGAAGCCAAGAACCGCGTAACGGGGTCCGTCTCTCATTCCATGGATCTACTGTACTGTCGTTCATGGTTCCATCGTCTCGGGCCTTGACTTTAATACCGAGCAGGCTCTCCTTGCGCATCCCATGGCTCACTGAGATGTCGTTGGTCTGCTACGAAAGGCAAAATGCGTGTTGGCCACGAACCACCCACTATCCTCACAAATGGGTGCTGCATTGAGTAGTAAAATATAAACTACAACGAAACAACTGGAAACTGAAAATGTCACATTTGGGCATAAACATCACGACCACGAGCTATTAGGACAAAGCCGTAAGATAAACTGGAAACCCCCGAAATTCGATTCGTATGAATACGGCACTTCATCTTCGACCTGAATTTGAATCGCTTAAACAGTCATATAAAACGGTCTTTCAAATCACATTTATTAGACACTTCTTCTGTCAAGTAGTCTAGGGGATAGCAAAATCAAATAGTGAGCAAACAAATCTCCATTTCATGCAACAAAAAACGTATATCGGGTTATATGAAAGTAACTCCTTGAAGACTATTAGATGTATACATTCGCAACCCATCCTCAAGCATGCAGAGTCGACGATTCAGCACTGAGCGCATCCCTAGTGTTAGTGAACCTCAACGAGGTAGCTAATGGTGATACGCCGAGGTTTCCTTTAACGTTGCCCAACTACTTGGAAGTCTGAGAGGTCAAATGAGGCCAAAAGGGGGCTGGAAACTCACATCGGGCAGCTCGGTGATGAACTGATGTGCATTGGCTAATTTGGCTGCTTCCAAAATCTCGTCATCTGAAACTTTCATATCACCCAGACGAATATTCTCCAAGACTGTGCCCTCAAATAGTACTGGTTCTTGTTGGACACAACCGAG
Source organism: Fasciola hepatica (assembly GCA_948099385.1). Taxonomy (NCBI): domain Eukaryota; kingdom Metazoa; phylum Platyhelminthes; class Trematoda; order Plagiorchiida; family Fasciolidae; genus Fasciola; species Fasciola hepatica. The sequence goes on from CANUEZ040000019.1 coordinate 15,748,947, forward strand.
TTGTTGACGAAAATGTTGCAAATCCAATTCGCGAACATCAGTCCCTTGTACGAGAACCTAAAGAATGATAAATGTGCGTGAATTCTGAAAAACTTGCGTAATCAACGGTACTAGATACAAAGCGGAATAAAGGGTCTGGAAAAAGCCGGTTTCAACAAGATTAGTGTTTGAAGATAAGCAAAAACAATCAGTAAATAAACAATCTTTTACTTTCTCTATTTATTATATGATAATCTACGGTATTTTTAGAAAGGGGGTTGTGGCTGATCAAAGGCTGCCGAATGAAGAAATGATCAGTGGTATCGGGAATTGAATCCGGGACATCACGGTCCGAATTTCACGGTAAAAACCATTTGACCACCAACGGGCAAACTATATAAACGTTGATAAAAATCAAAGCGAGTCGGTGGTATTCACACGGAGTACACGAAAACACAAGGTAAACACGAGTTACATATCCGTACACATGATCTGCACTCTTCTGTACTTAGTATTCTACTCCTATTTTCATCAAACATCAACATTAAGGGGCATACGGTGTGAAGGTACGTAATAATTCATCGTCGGTAGACAGCCAAATCACGTTGACAGTCCGCACTGGTGCCAAGCCCATATCTTGAGAAAAAGGAATCGCGAATACCAGGACAGTCGATTGATGGTGTGGATTTATAGAATGAGCGATGAATCCTGTCAGCAGTGTTCAAGCCTCAAGGCTTAGTTGGCCACATCGGTCGGACCAAGACGCTGTGTGCAACGACTGGGTGCACGGACCAGCATCATGTATATTCATTATGTTTTCCGCAAATAAACGAGATGGCTCGGAGGCAGAAAAGGCTTCTCGCTAGAGTAAGTGTGACGTATTAAAATACACGGAAAAACTACGACAGCAGGGTTCGAACCAGGAGCTCGAAGGGCACGATACTCCAGAATTTTGAGATAATAATCGAACCGTATTTCTTTTGGATGAAAATTCAGTCAATGTCTGCATTTCTGAACAAAGTTGAATGACAAGAAGAATGCTGTATCATACAACATTGTTGCGGAGAGAAACCGGAAGATGGAAATAAAAAGACATTTGTTTCGATGTACCAATTGCGTTCTTGATATATTTCTCAGTTCTGACCAATCTAAAATTCAGGATGACCCTGCGTACAAACGAGCACTAAGGAAAGACGGTCAAATTGTTTTATTTTTCACGATTTTCTAAATATGTTGATATGTTGACCTCCAACTTTAAAATGATTATTTCCTTGGGCTATTGTGCTTCTTTTCGCTGTGCCACAACTCGTGTTGTTCCGAGTCACTGTCAATTTGTAATTATTCTCACTACTGATCGACGTCACCTCGAATTTGCTACTCAAAGGAAACGTTCATTGAGTTTACAGATACATTATTTTCGACCTTATCATCCCCAGGTCAGTTTTGTGCAAGCGGGCCAACCCCGTGCTGGACAAATAAATGCAAGCGTTCTGGTTAGCAAATTGATCTTTGTCGCACAACACTAAAGATGAGGGTTCCTGTATTGGTCAACACTAGCATCCGGTCCTTACTCGGGAAGATGCCGTTCGTAACCAACGTTCTGCACTCTCAAATCCGCAAGAATACTTGTGTAGTTCGTACCCAAAAGTATTAGTTTAATGAAACTATTGAGGACCAGCTCGTTTTTCTTGAGAACTTAAAGTGCTCTCGTCACTAAAGGCACCACTGCAGGAAGAGTACAGGTGTTGGTGTGGTTACCTACATCAACTGTGAGTGGTCTGTGAAGTTTGAAGGTAACTTTTCTTCCTCTTGTAATGGTATTAACTGCGTCATTGTTAAGTGCTGTCCGAAATTTTCTCTTTATCGGGGCACGGCGGTCAGTGACCGTTATATAACTCCCTTTTGCTCCCAGAAAGGCATAAAACAATTTTTGACGCCTAATGTGTCAGAACCGAGATCGGTTCGGAGTGTATCGAAAAATCGATGCGCCATGTGAAATGTTATGGTAGAATTTTATTGCTTACTAGCAAAGCGTAGTCGAAATTGTTGGTAGGTTGTCGACATTTCGGTCACCACGGGTAACCTTTTTCAAGACTGGTTTTACCCGTGGTGACCGAAACGTCGACAACCTACCAACAACTTCGACTACGCTGTGTTAGTAAACAATAAAATTCTACCATAATTTTTGACGCCTTTATACTTGCTTTAATTTCATTAATTTCTGACTAATTGTGCATTGTTGTCAGAGACTTTAATCATATACCCACATAGCCCCTACTCGCTTTTGGTTTAAGTGACTTGTGCCTTATATCAACCAGGGATCACGCAGTTTTAAACAGAATAACCATAAACTATTCCGAACTTCTCCACTTACAATTGAAAGCACCTGTTTCAACGGGTGACCGTACTCTTATCACGGTTAGACCCAGAATTTACTCACATTCTGCTGATTCTTCATTTGTCAAGATGGAACAAATGAAGGTGAATAGCACCAATTTGTTACCCTTCAAAAATGTCATTCTTAAAAGATCCCTTTCCAATCTGTATCAATGGTTCTCATTTGAGTGGCACGTTTACACCCTAGAGTTATTCACATTGCCACTAGATGCAATATTCGACTTGTCTCAGGGAGACGGTAATTTTTAATTGCAACAGCATAGCTTATCCGGTGTTAAAATCCCTGTGGACGCAAAAAAAACAAGCCCACAAGCTTCATGACCAGGCTTCTGTGAAACCTTACTGTATCCCAATCAACCAGGAGATACAGAGGTTGAATACGTCTTTTCCCAACCAATTTTTGAATACTGCGAACAGAAGAAATTCTTTGGCAAGGAACCAAGCGGGTCCGATCAAGTAACTTTATTGTAGATGAATTTATCCATCCATCCACGGACGTCCTACCCCATATTATACTTTCTCCGTTCCTTCCGAAGTTGAACCTTTTTCTCCAGAAGTCTTCCGGTTTCTACGACTTTCAAGAGCGGCGTCTGCTGTTGGCCCAGATGGTTTATCCTCCTTCTTCAAATATGGAGCAAATCCGCGAACGGAAACAGTGACTTCACTCATTAACAAATTCACTGATATCGATGCTGTGTTTGCCTCCTGGAAGCCCATAGTGCATATCGCCAAACCCTCCACTTCTAACACTTTGTCGAGACGTTTTCGTCCCATAACCATAACTTCATCTGCACTCAAGTTCACTGTGCGCGCTATTCTTAACCGGCTGTTCTTCTTTTGTTGCTCCTAATGACCTCTGTCAATCCACATACAAGCCCGATAAGTGCACTCTGGACTCAGTTGCCTCGGTTTACCATTTCATTTATAAAAGCCTAAATATTTCTGCGAAATTGATTCAGTCTTTCACTACTATTCCTTTGTTTTTGATTCTGCTCCCCGTTCCCTCTTTCTCCAAAGACTGGAGTCTTTTGACTGTCCGGGTGCTCTGCTTTTGCGGTAAAAATACTACTCTTCCAACACAGCCCCGCGTACCAAAGTAGGTAGCCTTTTTTCCAGTCCCTTAATGAACAACTCTGGTGCTACTCAAGATGTCATTCTTTCCCCCTAACGTTTCACTAGCGACTTATCCGCGGCTCACCCTGCTCGACTTATTAAGTACTCCGGCGATATGGTACTTTGTCAGTCCGTCTCCAATCAACCCAACTTCACCCCTTTTTGAGAACTTATGCAATATTCATAACTTTTCGTCTCTTTCTGGCCTACATCTCAACACTTCCGAATGTTTAGAGTGTATATTAACCCCTTCTCGATCTCCGAATGATCAATCGGTCAACAACTCCGTCTCGGGTTCCAGAGCTTTATCAGTCAAGTACTTTGGTGTTACCATAAGCACCAATTTACAGAATTCTTTCCATATTCGAGACCGTGTAAAAAAACTGCGTCGAATCTCTTTTGAAATTCGCAGAGTGAGGCAGTTTGATGTCAAAAAGCTGTCATCATTTCATTTGTCCACCAATGCATTCTACCAGTCTTGTTTTAATGCACTCCTGTAATCTTTTCTTGTATACTTAAATAGGAATTTCACTCACTACACAGCGGTTTGGCTATCATCAACCGTTTCTTCGATTCCCATAGCCTGTCGCACTGACAGAATATGTGACACACACATTTTTACCTGTGAAATATTCGCTATGAAGATTTTTACAGACCCTGCTCAAACTCTTCCCCATGACCAATCTGTTTGCTGTTCATATCGTTCTATACGTTCGAGTTTAGACTCACCCCGTCCCGTGTAAATATGTATCGTAACTCTACAGTGCCTTATTTAGCACGCTTTCTTGTTAGCAAAGTGAACGCCGCAGAGGAACTTCGCATCAACCTGTGGTTGAACCTGATTCTAGTTTTGTCCGTTTTTATGCTTATTTCTCGAGATATTTTTCAAATTGACAGATATCATTTTCGCTCCTTTCTATGGCTAAAATGTGAGTTGCTAACTTACAGAGGTCCTCAACACAATACAGTACAGTGCTCACAATCACCCACTGTTTTCTAATGTTTCTCGTTATAGCTATTTGAAACTGGCTATTTCTACCGGTCAAAATGTATGACTCTGCTTTCCATTTGTAAGGAATACAGATACACGAAACAAGCACATACTGTACAGAATTGCCGACTAACTCCCAATCTAACTTAATTGTAATGGCATCTCGATGCGCTCGGTAAAACACCATAAGCCAAAAATTGTGGATGACCTGAGGTCATGTAATTTGACATTTCTATGGCCATGAATCAAACCAAGAGTTGCCTATATCAGAGTGACGTAGGACGAACCCCGAGTCAACAGCGGAACTCGTGTGACTCTGCCTTAATTATTTTACTGCGCAAAAAACGCTACTTTTCATCAAAGAAGGCTCTAATACACATCCCGCAATGCACGTGTGTCATTTTACCAAATAAACTTTGACCCTATGAAGCCAAACCCTAAGCGCTAAGTATTTTCCTCCAACCGAAAATCTGGACTAGGTGAAAGAGCATTAGTAAGCTTATTCTGCAGCATATCAACCCTCGATCTTGAGGGACAAGGTCCATCAAACATACGATCGATTATTTGAGATGGTAACCAGTGCTACAACCGGACTACAGATTAAACTTGGATGGGTCGAATCACCATCTTATAACGTATTTCATCAATGAAGAGCCTCATTTGGAAGAAGTCTCGGAGGTAGCAAATTCATATATCAGGACATTCAAGGCTGTTTCTTTAAACGGGAAGAAACAGTTGTTTTAAATGGGACCATATTGCCTAAATGGTGGTCGTTATCAGGATTATCTGAAATGAAATTTTCAGCAAAAAAATATGGAAACTTTGAACATATTTGATTGGATGTGATTATATCTGAACAAGCAAAGTAGAGCGGTATCAAAATAAAATCAAATACTAAAACTGACTGCATGAACGGCATAGGTCAAAGATAAATTTCAAAACTCCTCAAGAGGTTTACGTTGATTGATTTATGTGGCCTACTTACTGGCCCATAAGAAAGCAAAACACAGTCAACGGACCAGACCAATTGTATTACCATCATAGGAGTAACACTTCAGATTGATTGAGTACATGAAGAACGTGTTTGCTTACCTTTCCTTCGTCTGTATCGTAGAATCTCTGTAGCAACTGAACTACAGTACTTTTACCGGAACCGCTTGGCCCAACCAACGCAACGGTCGTCCCGGGTTGGAGGTGTAGACTGAAATTTTCCAACACCTGAAAGAACAAGAAGAAAAATAAGCTCGAAAAAAAATTCCAGGTGAAAAATCTGATTTTCAATTTCTTGGTTTTACAAGTTCAAGGGCAAGACGAACGTGAAATAGTCCATCAAAAAGATGTCGATCATCATAGCGAACATGCTTCTCCAACTTTTCTCCCCCAAGTAGATACAATATGCACACTGAGGGGTGAATATTCAGCCATCAAATAATTAAGTACGCATCCTCAAGGAAACAAATAATACAATAGGAAGAACATCCCGGGGCACATGCGTTATTCCAAATGTTGTGTAAGTTGTAATATTACAAAACCTGGGGTGTGCAAAAACCTTGCTAGATGAGGAAAAGTGGAACTGATATACGCCTGAGTGCGGTGCATAAGTTGTTTTTTATTGAGAATGTGTAGAGAAACAGGATATGCTTTTTATAAGATTTTATGAAGCAAGTGAACACAGTCAATAAGGACCTTTGTGGATAGCATGTGAAAAGTTTTACTATGTTGGGGTGTGATAAAATGGGTGAAATACTGTGGTGGTATGCCACTGGACGATGATGACAGCTCGAGTGATCTGGCAATACGCCTGAAATCTTTCAACGGTGAACCACGAAAGACGACACTTTAGGGCATATAGCCAGTCTGGCGGGACAAGTGAGAAGACACAGCGTTTGATAAAGTGGACGGGCAAAGAGTGGAATGTGAGGCGTGAAACAAGAAAAGAAATGTCTAATTTTCCCCTAAACGAAGCCAACATGTTTGAACCAAGTAAGGTTACCCTCAAATAACTCTCCAAGATACTTAAATGAGTAAAGATTAATCGGCTATTCCAAATTTATTGTAGTGGAACTGCAGTCATTTTGAAAATCGGAATACCTACTACCGTTCAATAGAGCAAATACAATATCATCAAACTCAATTAGACAATGACTCAAGTTACGAGCATCGCATCATCCTGAGATTTAAGTCATGCAATTTTTGAAGATGGGAAAAGTAGAATCTTAGGCATACGATATATCAAATACAGTATCAACGGCGTACTCAACACGGAGAGTATATTCGTGCACAGGAACAAAAGAGATGTAGGTGGAAAATAAAAATGGGGACAACATGGTATCTTGGGGAACCGCACGGGTAGAAGTAACAAGAGCTATTGCTATTACAATGGGTGAACCGCTGATGGTTGTGAAAGCGATCTATCAACAAAGAAACAGGAAGAGGCTCAATATCAGAATGGTAGAGAAAGGAAAGCAGCTTCACATCTCACTCTGAATATCCAAATAGATATTATGCGGTGACTTGTATTTAACAGTCCTTTTGGCTCCTGTGAAAGTTACCCAGCTGTCTGAGATCTCGATCTTTGCTGAATCAGAACCAATGCACCATTATACCTAAGTGAGTTCAATTCTCTGATCCATATTGATATGCTAAAATATGTCTCAGTTTCATTCCTGTGAAGCTGACTTGACTGAAACAGAATGAAATGGCATTTTGTTGCCTTACTTTGACTGGAGTTCTATCTTGCATTCATGCACACAGTTCGCTTTTAAAAGCTACAGTAAAATAAAACACCCCACTATAAGATAAAAACTCATTTGTACACCTCTGAATTTATTTCCTGTTCTGTCCCGCAGCACACGGACCGCACAAATGACAATGAATTTTTTGCTCTTGAATAATCAACGTGTCAGTCTACATGGACCATTTGAAAAAAGTCATCCTATCAGGAGAGAGGAGGTCAAATCACCCTGTCACATAAACTGTTTCGTAGCTTCTATGGTTTAGAGACCGTTATTGATAGAGAAATTATACCAAAATTTATGATGATGTGCCTTGGATCTCTTCTTGAACAAAATGATCGTACAACAGCTGAAAATCATGATCATGAAATAGACTGCTGTGACATGATTCGATTATGACCGAAAATACATTTGTAAAAACGAACTGGCTGGCGAACGCACCCGCTGATTCTGAAATGACCAAGGGAGTGTAGTCACTAATCCCGGACACGCTCATCGATAGAAGACGGGAAAATACAACAAATTAGCAGTACTCCAAAGTTGGTATTCAAAATGATGCCCAGATTTTTGTCTGCACAACATCATCTATCTCAAGCAAGAGGTCTCCACTTTCTCCAACACACCCGCAGTTATCCTTCTGCATTGGAACGTTACACAGCCCTTCAAATTTCAGGTCTACTTTCGTGTCTCTGCTTTGAACTGTCTCACTAACCCTAGTGAGAAGCCTCTCCTGCCACTGAATCACCTCGTTTTATTAGCGTAAAACAATGAATATATGGGTTGTTGGTCCATGTACCCAGTCGTCGCACACGACGTATTGGTTCGACTGGTGTGAGTGATCAAGTCTTGAGGCCCAAACACTACTGACGGGATTCCCTTACCATTCTTTCAATACACGCCATCGACCGGCTATCCCGTCACTCGTGAGTTCGTGGGCTTGGTACCGCGCAGGTGCTGACTCACTGTCTGCTAGTGAGACTAAGCCGTCTATCGAACGATGTGTCAGACCCCACCCTCACAATATCCTTCTATTCGAGTACGACCAAAGATAGAAGTCTAACGGATTTAGATCCGGAGACCCAGGAGGCCATTCAACCGCACAACCTCTTCCTATCCGACGACCCTCGAAAAGGATGTCAATGAATTGGCGAACGTGCCGCATAATGTGCGTGTGCTCCATCTTGTTGGAACTATACACAAGATCGTGGGACTGGCTTCATTGTATCCAAAATGGGAGCAAGAAAATTCTGCAACCGATTCAGAGAAGGCTTTCATATTGAGAATAAGGCAAAATCCGTTTGTACCTGTGACCGTTCCATGGAAATAACAGGGATCGATGATGTTTGCTCCAAAGATTCCCGCCCAAACCATCACTTTGTTTTCAGACTAACGTTGATCGGCGACGTATTGCCTTGGATTCTCTTGTGGCCACTAAAATCGTCTGGTTTGCATTCCACGTAGGTGAAATATGGCTTAATCACTAGGCAAAGTGCACCCTACAGTATCACGATTGAGGTAACTGGTGCATAACCGTTGCAGATGATGTTCCTCAAATAGCCTCAGATTTTCTTTCCGTAGAATCCGGTGTACGGACTACCGTGATTGATGATAGTAGCTTGCCAGTGCTTAGATGTTTTGTTGTGACCCGCTTTGAACGATTTCCGAAACCTCATGGCACATCGCTGGTGGCCGATTTCGGTCAACCGCACTTCTTTCTGTTCTCAACCGATCCCGTTTCTTCGAATTTTTTCATCAGTTTGCGGGGAGTCGATGCAGCCATTGGATTCCTTTGCGGGTTTTGTCGACTGAAAATTTTTGCCGCCTCCTCCACGTCCCACCTTTCAAAGACCAACGATCATCGTGTTATTGAACATCCGCACGGCCTTCGACTATGTCGATAGGAGTGCACTGTGGGACTGTTTGCTGATAAATAGAGTAACTGAGACGTATGTGTCAATCTTCAAAGAATCGTATCGTCTAACCTCAGGTCGGGATAGAAACTACGACCAACTCCAGGCAACCTTTGCCATCTCGAATGGAGTACGACAAGGCTGCTCTATATTCCCATTTTATTTCTACTTTGTTATCAAGGGTGCTCTATAGAATGCCTTGTCTGGTCTGTTAAACGGTGAAACTGAACGTCTTCCAAGGAACCAAGTTTTTGACTGAGAACAAGCCAATGATACTGCCTTGCTGGATGACAACGATTAGGTCATACAACACATTTTGGATCGCTTGGTGATTGAGGTGTCCAGACATGATATGCACTTTGCATCTTCCAAATGGAGAGTGCGTTTGCGAGACTGGTAGAAACCAGTTCCTGCACTCACTCTTTATAGTGATAAGCTAGAGACAGTCGATAACTTTAAATACCTCGGGAGTTTGATTAAAACTGGAGGTGGTGTTCGGGAGGAGATCAATTCACGAATAGCGAAATCAAGAACAGCTTTCGCGGACTTGCAATACCTATGGCACCGCAGTGACATCAGAACTTTCCTTAAGGGACGGGTGTATACCGTTGCGGTTCGTAGTTTTAAGTTTGCTAGACCTGGCCACTCCGCGTTACGAATGTTCGGTGGCTTTCTGTGTTTCACCACCAATTTCTCAAAAGCATCGCGCGCAAGTAGCTGTCGTTGTTATGTCACTGTTAATGTTGTCGCGTTGGGACCAAGCTTGATCTCAAGCCGGTGTTAAATAGTATAATATTATCAGTATATACTGGTCCTCTCTTACTGTAGATAACAGATGATCGCCTCATTTATAATCGCGATAATGATTTAAGGTTACCAGGAGTTGTTACGTTACGCATAATTTTCATCCCCTGTCAGGATCCGATTGATCCGTTTTCTCAAATAAACCTTAAATTTTCTAACTGTCGATTTTGCGAGTTACTTCACTTTATTATCTGTCCTATTCCACTAGGGCATAATTTCGAGAACCATAAAACGCAATCACCGGAACTATATTTTGATTACTGTGGAATTTCGCCACCAATTAGACTGTTTGCTCATTACAAAATTGTTCGAATCCATTCCTTCAGTGATCCCCCTACTCCACATGTGAAAATTGCAGAGGATTTTCTTTCTCAGTAATATGAGGATACTTAGTCGTTATACCTGAAATGAAAACCTAGTGAAGTATAGTCGGAACCACTGACGAATGCGAACATGAGGCACTGCTAGAAAGGGTTGTGTAATTCCTTTGCTCACCGGAAAGTGTGGGTAATACGACTTGAAAAAACAAGGCCGCAGACCAGCTAAACCACCTAATATGTCAACCACTTGGTAAGAGTGAGAGCGCATAGTGGGGTGAAAACATTATAACAAAGAGGAAATCAGGAGAAGCACGGTATCTGATGTTCGATGGAGAGTTGAAGACGAGAGCCTTGATGCTCTGCTTAAACCGTGTTAACTAACACAATTGATTAGCAGTCTCACAGCCCCAAGTCGTTTGAGTTCAATCAGAGCACATGGAACAATAGGGCGCATCCAACTGGGTGACAAAGCTGGGCGTTACAATATGACTGGACGAAACAGCCATCAAGAGGTGTTCAAAGAGGAAGAGAATCAGAGTAGAAAAACAGTCTGTTTTTTCATCGCTTGATTCATCGGCGTGCATGTATGCTCGTGTGTGCATGAGTGGACTCGCTCAGGTTATCTGCAAGTCTGCGGTACAACAGAAAACACTAATATTCCAACAAACATGAAGCTTTTTGAATTTACGTGGATGAAACCTGCAATTTTGTTAACCTGTAACACCAAACTAGTGGTCTGAATGAAATTCAGAATAGCTCATCTGGTTTGGGATAACTTGAGCAAGGCGTGCTTAAAACTCACAGATGGCTAAGGATTATTGGAGAACTTCGGGGCGAAAGTGACATTTCACGATCCCATCAGCCTTAGGGATTTGAGCATGGATACAGTAATCGACACCGGTTCATTTTTGAACTAGACTTAGGAAGGATCCCTTTGGATATAATGCTCTCATCATATCCGGCACAGACTTCAATTCAGTACCTATCACTCTCCTCTCACATAGTTTGCACATGAAGCAGCATTTGATCAGATTTCCTCACATGTTCGTTTAACCCAATCATCTGGTAGCATATCGATAATGCAACGCAACCAAATAAAGTCTGCGTTCACTGATTGATCATTGGGTTGTTTTTTTATCCCGACAACTTTGACCATTGGGATCAACTCAACAATCTCGTTCTCATCTCATCAGTCAACTGTAAGACAAGATCGCACTAGATTTGCCGTGCATTAACGTGGGTTTATCAAACGCATTTCTCGACCACAAACTGGGCGAATGGAAAAGGTTGAAATCAAGTGTAAGAGGAACGCTAAGACTCAGAATGTAGCCACCGACGAACGGGACCAAAGACGATACCGTCACATTCAGTGCCGTAATCTGATTGGTTCGTATAGTCACAGCATCAACGAATCGGTTGTTGAGACTCATCACATGCCGATGCGACAGGCAGTTCGTCTTGAACATTTTTTGACTTGAGGTTGGATCATCATATTTTTCACGCATTCTCTAAGTCTACAGTGGAGACACTAGCTTGCCAGCAGACTAAAGCGAGGGAATTGAACCGAGACGGCTGATACAACCTATGCATGGTTCGTCTTCCTTATTCGAGAGCGTTCAGATAGATTACGCGCTACTCATAGTACAAGAAATAAATTATGACTGGTTTGGTCCGGTCATGATACTTGGCGGTCTTCAGACGATGGTACGTCTTAGTTAGAAAACCTTCACGAAAAAGGTCACTGTGAGTAACTGCACACAGACTGCCGTTGATTGAACTGCATTTAGTGAACCAAACCGTTTAGTGCAATAAAAAGCTGTGAAATATGGTGCAGCTTACCAAACAGGGCAACCAATCTGCTATATCTGTGAACAGTGTCTCCCCGATATCTGAATCTAACTGAACAACCCATAAAAGAAGGAAGGGATGAGCACGTATGTATCTGATCCTTTTGATCAGCAAAATACAGATTAATTCAATGCATAAAAGGAATGTAATAGGAAAATCGTATTTTTGTCTATGTCTCACATTTACCTAACTGTTTCACTTACCTTTACATCCGGACGAGCTGGATACGTGAAGGACACGTTTTCGAACGAGATTTCGCCGCTGAAGTTCTTTAGTATCACTCCCTTGGCGTTTTTATCAATCAACGGTTTCTATGGGCAAAACGGAACAAAAGTCAATAAAACCCCAACGAATTTACCGCTTTGTACATAGCATAAAGTGCATATGTGCCGGACAACGATCAACTGTGTGCGGAGAATAATTTGCCGGCGCAGGCGTTCCTTTATCCTAAACCGCTCCTGAGGAAGAACTTTGGCTATTAAGACGAGAAAACAAACGACACCAGTTTGTAAGGTCTGTTAACTGGTGAGTTTAACCATGGTAAACGAAATTATTTTTGGAGCTTTTTGAACAAAGAGGGAAAAACCACCAAGCAGGTGAACAAAGTGCATTAGGATGGGAATATGATATTAAGACCTGGTTCTTCGATTAAGAGAAAAAGTAATACATGTGTGGAGATTTCAGTCACTCTAATGAGCTTTTATCGGCAGTTGAATTCCCAAAGAATAGTACAGAATCTACCAATACGCATATTCACTGAATACACAGCTAAATCCTCCAAATTAGGCATTGTCCAACAGACTCAGAAACGACGGTCGCTAGTTGTTCCGCTTGGTCAATAATATCTGCCCAGGAAGAAGACGAAGTACTATTCTCCGTTAGTTGTGTGACTCGTGAGAATCAAACTGGGATTTTCTGTTTCATGCTTACTCACTGAATTATCAGGGTGAATTAGCCACCATGACTCCGAGACGTGAAGCAGGCAACCATCAAACGTGTGGTGGAAAACCGGGGAAATGAGGCTTTTTATTGCTAAGATTGACCCGTAATGGCTGCGTTTTCGCCTTGTATGTCAGACTCAAAAGTCTGCGGTTATATACAGATAAACGGTCGGATGTGGTTCGCCATGCCCATCGTCTATGATACTAGTGTTGGTGTCTGCTGATACATTTACTAAGCTCCGGTTCACCGTGTTTCCCCTTTTTCTGTGCTCTTGCAGATCAAACACGTGCAACCCCCGCGACAGATCACTGCTCTAGCCGGCCGACCGAAGTATAGCGAAATCACCATCGGTCCAGGTTGCGTTTGTGGTGTTACTTCCATAGGTGACCTTAGTGCAACTCGGTATTCGGCTGGTTTACATTGGTTAGTGATACTTCATAGAGTCAAGAAGTAATGAACGCAAAATTTTATTAGCTCAGTACACGTCAACCACTGTTAGCAGGCGGGGAAAATATTCTGCTAGATGTTCAATTTAGTGAGCGCAGTGCCTGTTTGCTTGATAGAAAGCATTAAACATGGATCCCGTGGATTATCAAACGGATAACGCTGAACTGTACTAGGAACACTGCGTTCGAAAACATGCGTGTGATACTGATCAGCTCGCCAGAAAAAACTTGGACAGCTGATTCCATTTGGCAGTGTTGATGGTACGTTCACCAGTCTACATAACTTGAGACTGCAACAGAACATTTACCTTCAGTTCCTTCTTCAACATGGAATGGTTTTCAATTCAGACATCCACATTTGTTTTTAGGACAACACCAAAACAAAGCTAAATAGAAAAGAGAAAGTGGAATCCCAAAGTTCATTCGTTTTCGTGATGAACTTGGGCAAGCAAATGTCATGAAAAGGAACTCAGCTTCTTCATAACGAAAATGATTCTCTCCGGCACACAGTTTACCAACAATGTCAGAGAACTGTAGAGATGAGTGAACCAAAAGCCACTTTCAGATCAGCGAAATACGCAACTACGGGTCTCCGGAAGGTGTGCGTTCTAAAATCCGCTAAAGAGTGAAGATACAGTCGGCAGAAACTCAATTCTTATCCAAATCCAACTTGGTGTTCGCCCAAGATCTGTTTGTGAGCGCTAAATAACCGGTGGATAATAATGTCAGCTAGCAGTTTGGATGTGATACTAATCGAACTAATTACTCTGTGGTGGCAGCCGGATGAATCGCCACTTTTTTCACAAATTACGTGTTCCTACTTACTTGTTGTCCCATCCATATCCCACCGAGGAGCCAGGCTTCGTTTGGAAATAGACGGTGATAGCGGATTCCGTCAAGCAGTCAGAGTTTGCACAATGTAGCTAGCTTGTTTCACGGAGAATTTGATAGGTATCTTCTCCAAGAACAGTGCCCACTGTACTACTTACTTCATTTGTAGCAAAATTCATCTTCGTTCACTCATCCAACAAACAATGTGGTTTTACTGAACGCTGACTGCCAGCGCGGTTGCCATTTAACCGCTGATCTCGTACATCCCTCACGCACGTCCTCAAACACAAACTTGTCGCTATCTCTCCCGATCGCCTACTCTCGTACAAAAGATCGAAGAACGCGTTTACTAAGAAAACTGCGTGGTGAGATCTGTCGACCATACTCACTTGCAGCAGATGAAATCCAACTGGTCTGTCCTTCGAAACACTATTCTGTATCCTAATACAGTCTGTTTACTGCTGCCATGGCAAGAATTTTGAGAATACGAAATCCTAAGAGCCATCTCACATTAAAAACTGGTGGAGGAAAATATTGTTCCAGAGCAACGATATACACTTGCCAACATGAAGCGATTCAATAGTACAAACTTTGTGATTCCAATCAATCACACAGTCAATTTCAATAATATACATTAGGAAGTTTATTAAACAATTGTCAAAGGATTAAAAACTAATAAATTTGTCATTATCTATCGGCGGATAAAGTGATTATGTAACTGTGCATGGTTAAGTATCTGCTTAGGATGGATCAAGGGGACGCAGAAGACGGATCTTCGACCTTCTCCAGTCTTCCCAACAGGGAGGTACTCAAACAGAGGTTTTTATCTTAACTGAACTAATAAGATATGGAAGCTAATTTCTTTCATATAATAATTCTCGTAGCTCTGTTAACTCTAAATGCATTCAGCTTGCCGTTTTAAGCCGAACCATCACGCGGAAGAACAATGGCTTCTATTCACACAAGTCTAGAAAGTGGTTACAAAACTGAACTTACCCGTTCTATTGTACCGCATATTTCTTCAGCTGACATCATGGCACTCATGATGTATGGTATTCTTGAAGCAGCGGCTCCAAGCAGAATGCTCCCGAGGATAATATTTATGAAAACCTGAGGAGATTATTATTCAAAATTAGTGATATTCACGAGATTTATGGATGTGTTTCTGCCTTTCGGCATTTTTCCGGCAAATGCTTCCTAGATTGACATCAAATCTTCATAATATCTACTTCAAAAACCATTTAAGTGCCGCGTTCTTCGAGATCACCGTACGAGTCGCCAGTGTGAGGTTAAAAATGTCGCTAATGTGCATAAGTGCTAATTCTTAAGTGCAGAATCGTCAAAGCACCTGCTGACTTCCCCACAACCTTTCGCCTGTGAAACGAAGCGTCACGATTAGATCAACGTTTTATTTGGTTGATTGTAATACACTTTTCCGCAAACTGCCAAGTCAGATTTCCTCAACCACCAAAAGATGTATGAAAGTCTGGTAGGCGAGCGTAGTTATTTACTGATGTGTGTTGCTTTCAAAACCACATATTTTCTAACAGTCTTCCAGACCTACGCCCATGTCCTTGCCTAGGTGAAAAAGTGTCGGCCCGCTGCCTGTCGAGCAGTTTGATGATTCTACTCATAGTTTGGTGCATGTATGTTCTTTGGTTGTTATGACCACTTGCGCCTCTAGATAATTTGAAAAATTTATCGAGTAGCTTCACCTCGTCCAATCACTGTAACGCGCAATTTATGTTACCTATATCAAAAAAGCATAGTTGAACCGGAACACTGATAACCCATTGCCCACAAAAAGGTTCTGTACTATGTTGTGCGGATAAGTAGCTTGCAAGAAGGCTGAGGATTGTATTTTGTTCGTATTTATTCTTTCTTTGGAGACAAATTTGATGCTGTTTCTGCTCAACTGGCGCACAGCATGGACCATTTGATTTTCCTGTTTTCATAAATGCTCTCATTACAAAAGTCTTATTTTGATTTCCACCTACCTAATTATTTTATTACTTGTGCTGAGGTCCGGTTCACTGAATGGTATCATCCCCGTGACAGCCTTTCACCTAAGTGATACCGCTGAGACTGAACAGATTCAGAGAAAATGACTACTCGATTCCAGAAAGGAATATCTTTGCAAAACTAGATCAACTTTCGGCATTGGTCTTGTTGGACTTTCCATGATCTATCCTACCCTACTTCACCCTATCCTGTCCTTTTTTATACTATCTCATCCCGGCCTAGCCTAGCCTAGCCTATCCAATCTTAAATCAAAGTCTTGGTTAGTCTAATTTAATTTACTGATACGCACAATTGATAACCTGTTGAATGTGTTCTTGCCTCTATTGCAAAATAGTGTAAACCATTATTTCGTTCCACAATTCCATATGCCTGAACACTACCGTTATAAACTAACTTTGCCCCATTGCTTTGGATTGTCCTGGAACGCTATCGTTGAAAATATTTAGGTTTTTATTGTTCAATCTTCTTCTTCATTCTTCATTGTAGAGACAGAAGGCATCTCTCCCTTATGAGCCTCATCAGCGATATGGACTCAAGTGTAAGTCACCAGTCACCACCTCTTCAGGAAGATATGTAGTAATCGTTTGAATACTTGGTCTTTTGGCTATCCAACCCCTTCAGCTGGTAGTGCATTTCATAGATTGGTCACCCACCGAGATAGACGGTACACCAAGGGTAGGCCCATCGAGTGCTATATCGTTAGTTTCATCGGATGGCCCCATGTGCGGTCGTGATTGCGGAGAGGGAGCTCTGTGCATAATTCCGGTTCAAAGTCACTGCGGATAATACGTCTGGCGAAGATCAGGTCACCTCAAACTTTCCGATATGTCACTGGAAACAACTGTAACAAGCAGGCCGTTGGCAGCTATAGTGGTGTCCGGCTTATGTAAGTTTAAGATCCTGTTGATGCACTTAACGAGTTTTGGGCTCATGGAGTTTACCTTCTTTTGTGTTTTGCAGAGTAAACCAAAGCTGCCCCCAACGGCGAAATACTGATCCTTGCATACTGTACAACCCGGTAGTCTGCAGACGACCTTCTTAGCTGATCTCACCTAGCCCACCAACAAGACTGACTGCGCCTCGCTGCAGCACTATATGGGAACACCGCGCCCCCTCCCCGTATTTGTCTAGGGCATACGTGGGAAAAATAAAGTACCTTGAAAGCTTCGAATAAGAATTGGCTAAATGATCGGCAAATAGGTCCAAGTTTACTTCACGCAGGCGCACACAGTTTGTCCGTGTTAGTTTTGGTTTTCAGGGGAGAAGCCAAAATCACAGCGGGGTCTTTTCACAAACAGGCATTACTGAGCGATTTCTCCATGCGCACGTGTGTACACTTGTCGGCATTGATTGGCAGGGACCATACATCAGATCATCGTCCAACGGCTTTGGAGTCCTCTTGGAGAACGAGTTCATCTGCCAAATCTTAAGGCCGTTCGCAGAAATGCGACACGATGACTGTAAGATTGCCGGCAGATTATTTACATGAGCCATAAACAGCAGTGGTTCTAGAACCGATCCTTGTGTCAAATCACTGGTAGCCAACTGAAATGTCAACAATGACTGTGCTACTAGATCTGGAAAGATTCTCCCCTTTGAGGAAATTCTCGATCTATAAAATCAACGGGTCCACTATACCGAGAGCCTTGGGTTTAGCTATTAGACAGCCGTGTGGCGCCTTGTCAAAAGTCCTAACAAACTCCACAAAGATTACGTCCGTAGTGTCCCGCGGCCCTGGCATTCGTTCAGTGTTCTCGTGGTAGTGGCAGGTTTGCTAGATACGACCTGCTTTTCCAGAAACGGCTGTTACTCGCACAGTAAGTTGTTTCTACCGATATTTTTCCGGAGTCGAGCGCCCAGCAAGCATTCCATAACCTTTCTGATCCCAGATGTTTGGCTGACAGGTTGATAATTGACAGCTTCGGTCTTCGCTT
This sequence comes from Fasciola hepatica, assembly GCA_948099385.1. Taxonomy (NCBI): domain Eukaryota; kingdom Metazoa; phylum Platyhelminthes; class Trematoda; order Plagiorchiida; family Fasciolidae; genus Fasciola; species Fasciola hepatica. Next base: position 15,767,219 of record CANUEZ040000019.1, read on the forward strand.
CACATTTTTATAGGGGAATAACAGCTTTTTCCACTCCATGAGGAGCTTTCTACTGATAGCGATGCGTTGAACAGTTAACATATCAACCAGATACCTTGCAACGAAGGATGCACACCATTTGTTCCTAGGAGTTGATTAGTTTTGTTGGTACGCAGGGCGGCAGCCATCTCTTCCTCAGTAACCTCCTTACACAAAATAGAGGGCTGCAACTGCAATCCGTGGGGGATAGAGAAGCGTCAGTTTAGGAACACAGACTGACACTTCAGTTAGGTACAGTTCAGTTCATTAACTTTGCACTCTTGCGCTCTGGTTTTGATTGCTATTTCCAAGCACCGCCCAGTTGAAAGCAAAATGAATCGGAGCATAAAGTGAAAAAGACCCGAAAACAAAGTATTAGGCGGAAATCATGAAGATAAACAAGGAAACCGAATGCAACTGCGCCACCAGCCGCGACACTTATCCATGTCACTCAATATACCTAATCATCTGGAAGGTGGGTCCTCTGAACTCAATGCGTCCGGCTGAGCCAACTGCACTAATCAAGGTTCCCACACCTCTGCGCGATATCATGAACTGACCACACTGACCTACATTCTAGCCACTACCTGCCTCGGGGAACAGCATACACCGAGGAAGTCTGTTGGTGGGTATGTGCAACATATGGCCCAGTCAACCTAATCTATTTTAATTCAATACGTGTTCCGTTGTCTGACCACTGGCTCCAAACATCCCACGCCCAACCTCAGCATTGTTGTTACGGCGTCCTCATGATGTTCGAGCAATACTATGAATATATTAATGGTCAAGTACCGACAATCTTCGCCTGTCTAATACTCTCAACTGCCATGTTCCTGAGGTAAAAAATAAGGAACTTAACTGCCACAATGCACACTCCGTCCTTGATATACAATCGGATATCACGCCGACACCACAGATGGGTGAGGTTAGCAAAAGCCAATCGCGTCTTCTGTATGTGTGATGAACTTCATCCGATATCTGACCACCTGGTGAAATGTAACTGCCCAGATAACAAACTTATGTACTTCACTCAGAGCTTCTCCTGTCAATACAAAGCTTGGTGTAGCGCCAACCCGTTCCTGAAGCAGCATTTTACACCTAGAAGGTTCAAAACACATCCCATATATTGCTGCATTGTTGTCTAGGCTATCTAAGAAAGCTTACAACTTACTTGGATCTTCACCCAGAAGAACAATATGATCCACATATTCCAAGTCAGACAGTTTACCGCCTAAGTGAAAATCGATGATGCTATTCTCATACAAGAGTAGGGCTATCTCAAGAACCATTTTAATTGCAAAATTGGAGAGGAAAGGCGATCGATGGAAACCCTGACGAAAACCACTTCTCATGGTGAACTCGGGTGAAAGACCGCCGTAGGCACGAACACGGCTCCAGCTGTGAGCAAACAAGGATGAGATAAAATTCTCCGGCACACCCTTCAATGAGGCAGTGCCAGAGAACTGCGCTCGCCTAAGTCGAATGTCGCTTTCAGATCAAGAAAGACGGAGATTGTAGGCCTACGGAAGATGTACCTGTGCTCCAAAATTTGTCGATACGCAAAGGCGTGTTCGGTACAACCTCGACCGGGTCTGAAACTGGCTTAATCTTTACGCGTACATCTTTCACGGGCGTTGGATAACCGGTGGAGAATAATTCCAGCGATAAGTTTGGATGAAACACTTATCAAGCTAATTCCTCTGGGGTTTCCAAAACAGGATCTGACACCTTTTTTGTAAATTGGTACAATCACCGATCCACGCCATTCCCTGGTGATCCGCACATGAACCCAGATTAGTCAGAGAAGTTTTGTTAATTTCAGCACTTAAGTTTTGCCTTCATCGCCGGGAGGGGTGGCTTCAGCGCTGAAGCAACCATCGACAAGACGTCAATAGAAGCAAGCACGTGCCAACGCATGATCTGAGTCCACAAGAGTAGACCAAAATGAACGACAGTCTTCATTTGATCTACGCCAGCGGTGAGCAGTGAAAAGACGGCCAGTTTGAGTTCAACGATGCTGAGACGTAAAGGGACGACGTGTGAATCGACGCCGTTTCTTATGGCCGAAGTTTTTGCTCGTCAGAAACAACCTGTGGCCAGAGCACAACTGGATCAGACGATCACCGTTATCAGTTTCAACAGTTCTAGCGAAGACAGCCTGTTGCTCTACTTGACATAGAGTGCGAACGTTAAAGGCAGCCAAGTAAAGTGAACATTTAGGCTTAAGAAGTGCGGTCGATTTATCTCCGACTCCTGAGCTACTGCTTTTTTCACAGCCGCAATAAACCACGGCGTCTTGTGTCGGTCTTAAACTAAAATAGGGGAAGTTGATAAGACCCTTTGCGATAAGGATGCTGGAGGTTTCTGGACCAGTCATACTTTGCGGCTGCCCAAACCGCAGAAGGGGTTTTTCTTTGGGAACCCCAACCGGAGGCTTTTGCTCAAAAGTCTCACCTGTAAGACAATAGGACATTAGTCCAGCACGAGAACGTGACCGAAGCAAGCGTGAAGAAACTTCTGGTCTGTCACGTGAGACCTGATCGTTGACCCTATGTTTTCTTCGTTGGTATTTCCCTATCAATCCACTTTTTAGGATTCTGCCATAGGCTCAATGCACCCAATGGAGCAAGTAAAACACGGACGGGGAAGCATATTTTAGACCGGGGCTTTCGACCTTTGGCGCGCGATAGTTGCCCAATGAAGTGTAATGACTTCTCTCACCGTTGAGAGAAACCCCAGATATCCTACTCCTACGTTAATCTGGTGGTTTTTTGATCGGCAGACTGTTTCTTTCCGACATTGACAGGTAGTGCCTTGCCAATGTACATAACGTGATAATTTGCCACTACCACGGAATTGCCATCATGTAGTGCTGGAATGAAGATTGTGACTCTTGTCCTCCGCCTCACAAAACCGAACAAACGTTTAAGCACGCGAAGAGAGGTCAGCGCTTGCGTCTCCTCAAATATGCGTCGCTTGCCTCGTTTCATTTGATTGTACTGATTTCGGATACTGAAATAATCTTCACATCCCTCTCCGGTTGTGTGTGGTCTCAACGCCTTAACAGACTTTCGAGTAGCGAATTAAACCAAGGAGGATTCTTTTGACGAGGTCACTGTCTAGATGGTGGGGCAAGGGTGTGACGCCGTCGAAGGATTCTACCTCAAATTATTCCCCAAGTATCATATATGCAACGGGGACTTCATGGATACCACACAGCTGAGGATGTAACCTCCTTGACTTGTTGGAATGGTATTTGTCAAACGTTGTGTTCGCCCGGTGGTCTGGGTATTAATATCGCTCCTCGCTTCCAGTGACGGTCAACTCCGCGAGGTGACTTTTACCCAGTGGAGGTAGGTACTCAATTTTTTCCAAATCAGAACAACTGGGATAAATGGCTAGATCTGGAATAAATGTCCCAAAATCTTGGATTCTGGTGGGCCTCCTGACGTGTTGGTACAGCAGCTCCTGCACCGTTGAGAGGACCCCACATGAAAACTAATCCGTACCTAAATGACATCACCAGTTTAACCAATCGACGAGTTGAAGCCACCCAAAAGTAGACAATAACCTCCGTCAGTCCATCGTCACACACCAGTCAGTAATCCTAAGGGATCCGCTGCTGGAGGCCGATAAATGACGCCAACCGATTCAAATTCAATGATGATTGGTTTTGCGCAGCACCAAAGAGATTCGCAAGGGTCTTACAGGTCTATATGGTGGTTTAACTGTAGAAAAGAGACATCAGCTTGAATATAAACCACCACGACTCTCCCTACTCTCGTGTGACTTCTTCATACTCTTCGGTCTTCTCTTGAACCGAATATATTCAAGTATATTTGCTGTTCCTTCGAGCATCACAATGGTAAATGAGTAAACTAGTCGGTGAAATCTACTTGTATTTCGCTCAAATATGTATTCGACTATATTGTTATACTCTTTAATTCTCTTTACTAAACTGGTGATGTTTTACCACTCGATCTTACTCTGGTTTTGCCTTCGGAACAACGTTATGACAGAGAACACTGTAAAAATTCATTGAAGTTAACAGAAGTCATTATAGTGTGTAAGCATAGTTTTCATAGAGCAAAAGCATCTTGTATTTATTTTTACATACATTAGCAAATTATACACCTTTTTAAAAACGGGGTTTTATGTCAGATCATTTGCACTTCCGGCTCGGGAATTTCGTTCCCCCAAAACGTCACATTAGAGGAAACTACTCGAATGTTCTGCGACAAGTTACAAAATCCATTGACTGCATCTCTGTCTTCTTTCAAACCCAGAATCCCTGATGAAGAAAAGTGCTTAAAAGTGGCTATACATATAATGTTTCATTTTCCCTTTGCTTGCAAACATTGCACTAGAAAACTTCGGGAACCACTTTTCTAGGCTCTCACGCTAAATAAACTGAATACTTAGAAAACGGGCATTTTTTTCTACCAATGTATTCCCTGTTTTCAATGATAACCAGCCTTTTCATTTGTATTTTTAAAGTTAAGAATGTAATGCACAGTTAAAAAGATTGCACCATATCAATCTTCTATATCTAAACCCTTTGAGAAGTTTGCTTCTTGACCTATGTCAGCGAATTCAGTAATACCTACACATGATTTATCCTAACTGCCAGAAAATTTACCGTTTACAAAACATCTTATTACGCGAACGTTCTCATCAGGATATAAATACGACTTTAATCTCTCTCAAGATGAGCACTTAGATTGATTAAAAAAGATTAGATGAAGCAAAATTCACTGATGAATATGAGTTGTATACACATGCTGTGGCTGAAATTTGAGAGCAAATATTTATGGAACACAACAAAAGTAAAATTCAACTAGGAACACGGTTTCAATTTTCTTGATTGAATTAATGACCGTATGAAACTAGACATCTGCAATAAATGCATATATCCTTCGACGTGATTTACTTCATTTCATGCTGATATATATATATATATATATATATATGTAATACACCGGCTTTAAATCGAGTAGCAAAAACAATTAAAAAATAAAAGAGAGACAATAGAACACGGTAGAAGAGACGGTTAGTAAACAGATGTCAATACATATGGCTAGTTTAAGGCAGTTTTTTGACTTAATGTGCTCTCTTTCAAAGATCAAATCGTTCTTTGTTTTGTTATTTGCTAGACAGTGCCATAAATTCACTTAAAAATTAGAAGGGTACTTACAGTAACTAAATTTCCGGCATCCGTTTGTTCCTCGACGATTCGTTTGATCCCAAACCAGAAAACCAGAGCAGCACACACAAACATCGACAACCCGATGAGCCCACCGGCTATGGAAGAATACATACAAACGAAAACCTGTCATTTTTTGTATCAAAATTATAATATTTTGACCATGTTTTCCGACTAGTGAAAAGTATTAGAGTTGCCGTGTAGCTGTCACACTAATAACTGTCCACCGATGCTACGTTTCTAACAAACCAATATCTGGAAAACTGGAACCCGGAATAAAAAATTACATAGAACGTCGATTTTACACATGCGCTGACCTTTCCACTCAAACGATGTGATTACATTATTTTTGCACGATACAATGTCCATATACCACAGACAATACACGAATTGTAGATATTATTTATCGCAATAACAGTGAAACTCAACGATTCCAGCACGAGGCTTTGGGAGAGCCCTGTGTTAATCAGAACTGGGAGGTGAAAATCTAGTGCAGAATAAAACTACCTAACCTATCAGTGACTGCACATGACCGAATGGTTTGATAAATGGTCGACAGACAGCTGGCTTTAGGTCACGGTTTGGAGCGTGAAAACATTTTACTAATCACATACGAGTCAACGTTTAAATGAAGAGCATCCCGAACGAGTGAAAACTATGGTAATCTTGAGATACATTTTCTGAAAACCTCTACTTAATTTTGTGCTAAACTGTGAGAGGCTTTATTGGCTTTTGTGCAAAAATACAAACGTGATAAGCAGCAAAATTGTTGGGAGAAATCTGACTGCTTTTATCAGATTAAAAAGAAGTAATATGATGTTTTCAACAACAATGAGGGATATAAAGCAGTTTTGTAGCCTGTATTTTGGTTTCTGACGTTATTACCCCTACGTGTAGAAAGCTAGGGCATTTGAAAAATTATGGTCGGGAAAAATATCAAAAAAACGGCTTGGGTACCGCATATTCAAGCAGATGCCAATTAAAAACTTACTTCCACCAAAAGCAACAGCTTTTCTTATTCCCATCTTCTCTGCCATTTTAAGCTCATTTGTGTACCGTTTGTGCTCCTTTTCTTCCCCTCCAAAAGCAAACACGGTGCGAATTGCTGATATTGTCTCGCCGCATATAGAACTAGCACGTGAGTAAGCTTCTTTTTCTTTTTGGGAGAAGTGTTTGTGTAAAATTCCAAAACAACTGAATGCAAATGCAATCAACGGAAGTGAAGCAGATGCTACGAGAGCTACTGTCCAGTCGATGATATATGCTATTAGTATCCCGCTTATGAAGCCCGATGCGTTTTGAATACACTCGCCCAGCTTTGAACCAACTCCTTGCTCAATGTCATATATTCTGTCCGACAAGTTGTTAATCAGAGATCCAGAGGCTTGACAATCAAACCATGATACGTCCTGATTAAGAACAGCCTATAATCCATCGTTAACAGATTGTAATGGAGACAGAAATAATAAAGCAATGAGAAGAAAATGGCTGAAAGTCAAAATATTCTTAAACTATAATCGTCTAAAATGTTCGTGGTTACCTTCGTGTAATACACCAATATATTATCGTTAGTTCGTGTAAGCCTGTAAACTTACTATAATTGAATATCTCGGAGATATCCGGTTGAGTTATTCCAAATAGATCTCAAAAGAAAGAAAAATAACTTATGGTCGTTACTAGAAGCCAATAATTACTCACTCACATATTTTGCTATTTGACCCTTTTAACAAGAATCCAAAATATTTTTACTTATATTCAAGCTACATAACACACACAGCTTCCATTACTAATCATCTCTTGTACAGTGAACAATATTCATAGACGTTCATTCATGCCATGTATACGAAACCTCTACAATTTTTGATAAAAGTAACCAACAACAACTTTTTTGTTATCATGTTTTATCTCACTGCCATCGAGTTGAATTAAACAGGAATTAACGTGAGTATCATGATTCTTGGCTCTGTTTCTCTCCTCAGAGCATAAATTTGATTTGTAAAGTAAAACTTAAAAGCAAAAGAGCTCAAGAACACACCGAAAAATAACTACGTAAGATAAGAAACACGTTCCCAATAATTAATCATTAGGTCATTATAGATTAGGATGGGATCAGTCTGCAAACATGAGAGAGATGTAGTAAACTTATCAGGTGAATTTAATTTTGATAGATTTAACTGTATAGGTGGGTAAAGTTGTGGGAAACTTCGCACAATTTACTGGCCAATGTCTTCGTTTTTATCAACCATTTACAACGCGTTTCACTTCGAAACAATAAATGGAGACTTATATTGTAAAGTTACATACAGCAATAAAATAATCACTCAGTGGATAAAGACCTCCATAGTTCACTTTCTAGACCGCTAATTATGGGGTGATGAAGTAATTTACATCATTTGCTTTAAACATATATTTTAAAAGAGCAACCCAAAAAACAACGATTGTGACGAGGGTGAAGAACGAACGATGGAATTTCAGCGGAACGTACAGACATCACTGAGATCAAACACAATGATAAAATCAATTTTCATTTATAAACTACTTTGAAGTTAGAACATTCAAAAAATGATCTGAATATAGTTCACCTCTGGCAGAAGCAATACCATAGCACAGCATAATCCAAAATTACCAAGATCTGTCTACTACAGCTATCACAAGCTTCCAGACCTATCCGTCCTCTGGGAGTTATAAACCACTGGTTTTCGCGCTCACAGTTATTTTTGGATATCTATAGATGACCACTGAGCTCGTATGCACAATTAAATTACAGAAGGAAAGGAAGTACATGCAACATCGTCATCATAATCGTACAGCGGTAAACAGTAGGGCAAGCCCCACTGACCACTGCCTTTCTCACCATATTGCACGCTGGATTAGAAAGTATGAATGTGCAAGCTGGACAGGGACTGGACCTACATGGGTGGGAAAAGGAAAGAACGCCCTAAGAGCCAACACACGGAATACACAGTCTAACTGAACAAACGCACATTGGTCAGTCATTCTGATTCGATAGAAAGTCACAACACGATTGACACTGTTCACGGTTTGCTGCCATATCCTTCAGTGTCTCCAGCCAACTGGTAGACGGATCTTTTGGACCCCAACCACGAAGACGTGAAGGACCTACTTTTCCTACGTCTTCTGTACATTTTCTCATTCCTCGCTGCCACGTCATGTGTTGACCTCTACGTGGTTTTTTCCACTCCTGAGGAGGAACGGAGAATAGGACACGGTATAGTAGACGTGTATTTGACATACGTAACACGTGTCCCAACCAACGAAGTCTACTAAGCTGGATACGCTGTGACAAAACATACTCCGAATTAATACCCAATACTCGATTTCTGACCTCACCATTGCTCACGCGGCTATTCCATCCGGTCTTAGCGATACTACGTAAACATCGGTGGTCGAAAACCTCAAGACGACGAATATCTTCAGCACACAGACTCCAAGTCTCGCAACCATAAAACAAAACTGAATGCACTGCGGCACAGTATACACGACCTTCCCACTTCAGTGAAATATCAAGTCGGCGCCACAAGTGCATCAGTCCAGCTTACGCCACTCGAGCCTTGGATATCAGCATACTCACCTCCAACACTGCTCCCATCAGTCGACACGCCGCTGCCGAGGTAGGTGAAGTGGTCGACAACTGACAGCACCTCCCCATCAAGCATCAAGCTCAGGATCGTTGACGTGCAATCTTTTAACACTACCTTACACTTTGAAGATGCAAAGCACAATCCGAATGGATCTACAGCTCTTGAGAGTCTATCTAGTGCACGTTGAGCATGTTCCGTGGATTCGAGCAAACAGACAACATCGTCCGCGAAATCTAGATCACATAGATTTCCACTATTTCCTAGTTCGACGCCTACATCCTGAAGATTTTGCAGCGCACTTTCCATTATTTCGTCCATGACGAAGTTGAACAGGAATGGAGACATAGGACATCCGTGTCGAACACCGCTCATTGTTTCAAACCGACCGGATAGTTCACCGTAAACTCTAACGTGGCCAGGAGTATGAAGATACAATACATTGAACTGTCATGTATGATGGCATCTCCGGCTTAAGGAAGTCATCCTGCATAGCTCTTTGGGTCATAGAGGTGCGCAAGCCATCACATCACGTCAAGGTGCAGTCTTGTCGTGGTGGCAACTCCAGTTAGGAAACATACATTAGAAAATCCATCAGCTGACCGATGGGTGGTACTGACAACCAAAACAGACATTTGCACTTCTCGGTGTAAAACCATAGTCAGTAGAAATAAAACAAATCTTAGATGCTATCTTCATAAGCGAGAAATCGTACAGATATGGTTATACTCTGATGTTTTAACTGCTCGAAATATAGTCGAAATTTAATCTTTAGCTGCTTTAAATAGATCATATCTGCTAGCATTTAGCCCAATCTCTTTCAAATTTTCTAGTGACATATTTGCAATACATTAGCAATAATGCTTCATATTATGATAATCCCAGCGCATTCACAGGTCTTGACTCCTTTCATCGCGCTGACGACCGTAGTAAGTTATGTGAACAGAAGGAAGCATTCTATTTACGTCTAAAAACTCAAAGGCAAGTAACTAAACAAATGATAAAGGCTGCCAGAATCCTTATAGAAAACCACTTGAATGGGAAGATTAATGGAAAGTCAGCAGGTAAACCGTTTGGTGAACTCACTTCAAAATATAACTGACGGAGCCTTTGGGCTTGTCTTTTTGATACAATACTAAAGCAAATCGTCTGAATGACTGATACAACAAAGGTTATTGCTCCCAAGATAAGATACCACTGGAGGAGTGGAAATATGTTATCCAGAGTTATTTTGGGTGATATGAGTTTATTCACTATCACCCGGAAGATGAGAATACTTGCTGGACCGGAAACTCCGAAGGCAATAGCAAAAATGAATCCAATCACGAGTGTTATCTTCTCACCAGTAGTGGCATATTTGAACTAACAAAACATCAGAAATTGAATATATCAACCAACCAGTTTATGGAACGAAATATTCCGCTTCTCTTTTTTTCTAAAAATATGAATGACATTTTTGGTAAGATAAACTACTTTTCACTCTTCGCCACGTTTTCAGTTTGTTGTTTTTCCATTGTAATCACTCCGTTTGAATATGCGCTGTCTGTGAGTATTGTCGCAAATTACTCCGATGTTGATCACTTTGAAAGCTCAAATTGGGGCGATAGGGTCCTACACAATTTTCGAGTAACAAGAACAATCCTACCAAACAGCCCTAGACCTGCGCCCGGAGCCGATCGCTCTGATGGCACCCAAGCCCTGATATCAGCAGTAGTCTTTTAAATAGTCGGCGCTTGTCGACCTTGAAGCGCAGCTCAGTTCAGTTCACTTCAGTTCAGTTTGCACAGGACAGGTGATGGCCACAGCCAATCGAGCGTCCAGAATTCGTTCGATGGTGTGCACACCAGTTATGCACCTACCACTGCACAGTGTATCGTGTCAAATTCCCGCTGAAGTGAGAGGAAAACGAAAAACATCATGGCACATCGACTGCGAGAGACACTATGCGTCGTGAGCCTTCACTGGGACAGTATGCGATAAACGGAAAGATCGATTAAAACACACCCCGGACGGACCACTGTGATACCCATCATCTATCTAGTAAACATAATCAAGGCTTAATACAAGGGACCATCTCGTACAACTTGAGATCTACGGCTCCTCAGGAGGATTGGACGGTCTGCTGGTCTATCATTCCGTCAGAAAGACCGTTCCAACTGCCACTACCCTGTTGCTAAAGAACAGCGACCTAGTCATCATCCTAGCTCTGACTTTCGTCAGCTTCTTTAAGTGTTCCCTTGTTATGGAATCTGAAGCCACTTGGAATAGACCATCCAACCTGAGGCCAGAAAAGCCCTTCAAAAGCTTGAACATTTCTATGAGATTCTCCCGAAGTCTCCTCCTTTCCAGCGAGGAAAGATTCGGATCACAGAGTCTCTGTTCGTGTGTCTTACCATTCTGCCTTTCTACCACTCACACGGCCGGACGTTGAACCTCCTGTAAGCGGGTGACTTCCTTTTTGTAGAAGGGTAACCAAGCCTGCGCTCTACCTTCTAAGTGAGGTCGTCCTATAGCCACATGAACAGGTACGAATGTTTCCGGCGGCCGACAACACAATGCTGAAAGCCGTCCAAAGAGCTCCCCATGGGCCATTTGTGCAGCAACTTTGCACTGGTCCAATTATTTAAAGTCGCTGTTCGTGATGACCTCGAGGTCCCTAACCGTACTGACGGCGACTATATGAACAGCCCATGATTATGGGCTACAGTGAGGCCTTCTGTTGGCCTTGACTACAAGTGGATTTTTTCGGTTTTTAGTCCCATTTGTATGCTCGGTCAGGGACCGTTCCTGTATCCCTGCCTAAGTCAACCCTACCCTCACACCCAACAACTTCATCCGCAGAAATAAAGACGGGCAATTGAAGGGCGGATGCCGGGTCGTTAACAAACAACAAGAATAGCTTCTGGCCTGGGACCGAGTTCTGAAGCGCACCACTGGTGACATTGACGAAACTGGGGCACCCGTCCCCTGATTTGACGTAAAGCTTACCGTCGGAGACGAAGTCCGCCACCCACTTATATACTGGCCCACCTATACTGAAAGTCTCCTACTTGCACACCAAAAGACGATGAATAAAGGAATTGAAAGCCTTGCTAAAGCTGAGGTAGCATACCTCAACTTGCTCACCTTCATCCAGATATCGAGTCACTTCATCGAAGGAGCTCAGGAGATGGGTCATACAGGATCTATTCTTTTGGGAAACCATGCTGAGCCCGGTTCAGCATGGAGTGCTCTCGTAAGTGCTGACAGATGTGTCAGCTGGAAGTAAGCTGTCATCATTCTACGGGGTTTTGAGATTATCAGTGCTAACGGTATCTACGCTACCGTGTCGATCAACCTTGAAGGTCCTGTGGGCACATGAAATAAAGCCAGACGGGACTTCGTAAGGCGGTACTGATGGTTTGCACACCGAACAAACACGAATGGTTGCATGCAAATAAGTTTCCAGTCCGGTCGGTACAAAAATGTAACCAGCACGCATGTAACGGGCATAGAACCGGACCAGTGGCTAGAGTAATGTGGTGACACTGTATCGACGAGGACTGAGCAGCCTCCATGCCTGACGTATTCCGTGTCTGTGCTGCACCCGTGGCAGGAATGACTCAAACCACAGGCTCAGTAGCTTTAGGCGAAATGCCCAGCAAAGCTCTCTCAACGAAGTTCTGCTCACCTTTGCCGTGTTGTAGGTCAGTCGTGAACTGGGTAACAGCCAGAATGTCTGACTCATTTTGAGGGATAGCGGTCAGACCTTGTGTGCGGTGCGAACGTCGGGCTCATGCGGCCGGCCAAGAGGCTAAAACATCGACACTTTGTAACGGCCGGTCGCATAAAATCCCCCTAAAACCATTGCAGCTCCATGTTTTCTTAACATCACTCACTTGTCTACACTATTGACGTGTCTTTATGCACTGTTTGTTTTTATGGACCAATTTTTGTTTGTTCGCGCCTGGAGCGCTACTTTGTCATATCCTTGTTCTGGACCTGTGTGACGCACGTACTCCTCGCTCGCACGCCGCAATTCGGTTTTCGTTTGTTGAGTCCTTGTGATATCATAATTGAGGTTTGTATCTGTTTGGTGTCATTGTTCATTCAGTAATCTAGTATCGTAGAATCTCACGGATGATCGCCTTTTGATTTCGGGATCCGTTGTGAATTTGGCTACGCATTGCTCAGACGTGTTTTACACCCTTTACTGCGTGGTAGAAACGTTTGACGGTGTCATATGCGATCGGCCTCCTGCAGCCCAGGGCTATACTTTTCGCTTCCGTGGGAATAGGGTGTTGGGAGAAAAACTCCAGTGATTGCCCAATCCCAGAAAATGAATTCCTGGGCTACCCCGACGGCAGGTTCATATGAATCCACCGCTATTGTAAGCGCAGAGGACGGATCTGGATGCACCTAGGGTGTGCTGGCATTGCTTTAGTCTCCGAAAGTCTTAACCTGCAAACAATAACTTACGTGGATTGCTATGAAGCAGGTCGGTGGATGGAAGCAAACATTCAGCGGCAAGGGGGATGAAATGGCAAGAGAAGTTAATTAAATCCAAAAATGCTTTAGGCCTTTTCATTGGAGAAGGCGTGGTGCAATCTAGAATAGCACTCTATCCTCGAGCGACCTCGTGGCCGAGGAACACGAGTTGGCCGAGTTTGCATTCATCGGGATCAACAGTTATTCGGTGGTCGGACAAACCTAGAAGTGGCACTGTCGAACGTTGCAAATATTCATCGACACTAGACGGTGCAATCAGCAAGCCACTGATATGGGCGTTGACAAATTCCGAGTCTCGTGTAATGCTGTCGATAATCTTTGTGATTATTTGAGCAGCATTTCGCAGGCCAAAGAGCAAACTTTGGGACTCAAACGGATAAACGGGAGCTTCGAAGGCGGTCGTCTTTACGTATTCGACGGTCAATGGGGTCTGGTGATATGCTGGTACCAGGCTGATCTTATGAAATACGATAGCCCTGAAGTGATGCCGTGATGTTGTGCATGTGGGGTGTCCAACAGCCCGCGTAGGGGGTAACCGAGCTTAATGTGCTGTAGCCGGCACGTGGTTACCTGCAAAAGCCATCATTTTTGGAACCGTATGTGGAAGCTAGAACCACGGACTGAGAGAAGTAGGAAGAACATTGTTAGAAATTGGTGCCAAGCTCGCCTTAAGCGAGACCGGTTTGCCAGGTGCCGGTCGGCTTGGCCGAGCCGGGACTGGTGGTCTCTTAGCGACAGTGTGGTGTGCCACAGGATCCGTTGCCACACCCATCTCTTCAAGTGGTTCAATCGAAATAAGGAGTTTGATAAGCGGAGATAACAACTCATGAGGAATGTTGAAAAACCAATCTGTGACCAGGTTTGCATCTGTCCAACCCGCGAAACCCGTAAATTTAGTATCCGACGAGGGGCCGATAGGCTGCAGCCTACGTGAATCAAAGTGCAATTCGCAGTACTGCAGAAAATCGATTCTCAACATGCCTGTGGGAACGTCCGCAAGAACTTGCGCCCACAGATACCGTCATTGTAGTCCCAGGTTGAGGGTAAGCTGTCTCGTGTAGTGGGCAAGGATGGCCAAACCAATCTCCGTGGACAGCTAAAGCAGGGGAGCTCGTGCCTTGCCCTTATCTACTAGCAAGACGGAAACTTGGACCCTAGTGTCAAACAAAATATCGGCTTTAGTGCGTCCATTATGCACATAAAATAAGCGGTCAAATCGAGACTGGTCGCCGGCGAGTAGGGCCTCTTCGAAGTACTTACGGTGGAGCTTCCTGTCTTGTACGAAACGGCTGTGTGCACGTACGGGCGGCTGGTCCAGAAATGCCACGGAACCAACCACGGTGGCTCGTAAATGTTTCTGGTCTGGCAGATTAAGGTGAGGTGGATTCAAGGCAGACTTGGGCAATAGAAAGCCCCCGTCTGCGCCGTTGCCTGTTTGGGCTATTGCTAGGGGCAGGCACCTTCTTTGTCTCTAAAAGGTTGTCGGCGATAGAAGGATGGAGAGTGCCGGAGCCTGTCCGGCCATTTGTTTGGGGCAGTTCCCCGATGATTGCTCAGTGTCGCAGTGATGAAGCAATTAGCCCAACGGCCCACAAATGCATTGGCTTAATCGGATATGGAGGCTTTCACTTACGAGGAAGAATCCTCGAAGCTTGCCTTTACATTGGTCTTACCATGAAGAGGCAACGAACACAACTACTGTTCCTCAAATACGTCCGGACACTTATCAGTGGGCCCCTCAGGGATCGAAAGTGAGCTGAGTGGCGGCTGGGATTTGTGTCGTCAATGGGGCGCCGTGCTGGTAGCTGACTCAGAAGCCTTCCCCCGAGAGGGTACAATTGCTAAACAAGGGCCTCCACAGGCTGATCATACAGCAGCTTCTGGGCACTTAAGACAGAATCCTTCACCGAGGGGATGACATCACCAGGGACAATCTGTGAGGCCCATGACGAACGGCAGGGCCCTGCCGAATATCCTAAAATTCTTGAATTGCAACCCTAATGCTGGGAACCGAACCTAGGGGTCAAACGGGGGTAGACGACATTAGTTTAAACTTGACGGCAGGTGGTGTGAGACAGGCCGAGCCGCGTCTTATCCTCGAGCATTGTTGGGCCACGATAACAAGTCTCAAAAAACATTTACTGTGCGACAAAATGAGGACGCAAATCACAGCAGAAACCATACGTACCGGATGAGCGAATTATTCAGGAAAAACGCACTGGCCAATATTGAAAGTTTTCGGGTGGCTTCCTTTGAAATTGTGGGTTGGACATACCGCGGGTTGCAGTCAATCCTCCGGGACGACCCTTCAGATGTGGACGCATTCGACAGCTTGATCGGGGCCCCCAAGAGCACCTTAGCCAATGGTTTAAGAATGGCCCGATCAGTGCCTTCTTATCCCGCGGTTGGGGCGCTGCCATCTCGCTAATAGATTGGATCACCGATATTTCTAACTGTCACTTTATTATGGCTTGTGCATTAACCCGACTCTTTGAGGGCCGGTGCGACACCACCGTCTATGTTGTAGACCTGCTGGAAGAAGAACGTCAGCTTGCCCGCCTCCTTCATGCGGGCCGCAGCGTACCTACTACTAAGTCCGTAATCCGGCAAACACAGTACGCGTCATATCCGTGTATTAGTACATCAGTAAGCACGTTAGTAGGTGGGCAAGCAAGCAACCGAGTGAATCTTCTCCTGGCAAGCTGAAGCTTGATAATGTGTCGATATGGCGGGAACAGAAGTCGATGTCACTCTCACGCGTACCTAAACTCAAGTGCTTGGTAAAGCAAAATAAAACCAAAACTGGGCTGGACGGGCACCTCGCTTAAGAGTACGAGGCAGTAGGGGCCGGTGGGAATCACGTGGGAGTACCATTGAGACATCAGTCGTCCATACAGCACACGATTTAACCGTCCTCAACGTTTCCTACCGCTACCCTCAGAGTTACTCTCTTCTGCACGTAATTAAAATGTGCTTTCGCGTTTGTTTTGGATTTCCATGTGGGCTCCTCATACTGCTGCCGAAATTTCCTTTAGCTTTTCCACAAACCCGGCCCATGCGGCCTTGCACCGCCGGCGTCACGGGCGGATACCGTTAACTCTGTGCCTCATCCATGATTCCTTTTCCTCTTCGTTGCTCTCCGGACTCGGCAGATTCACCGCGGCTGGGCCCTTACCCCTAATTACCATTCTTAGTAGGGGCACCCGCATCGTCTGCTCTTGTGGCCGTTCTTCGGGCAAGGCCAATGTCTTTCATCGTAGCTATTGCCTCATTCTAACCCTTCTTTTCATTTTCGTGACGGTTTCTTGATCAGTACAGCGAAGGTAAAGGCAGAACTTGTCTGGGGTGGTTGCCGTCATTGTAAGACGCCTTTGAGCAATACGTAGCCAAATTCGAAAAGGATCCCGAAATCAGGAGGCGATCATCCGTAACTTCTACGAAACTATAATAATAAACGAACGATGACGTAAAACACACGTGAACCCCTATTGTGCGATCACAGGGGCCCAAAAATGGAACCAAGTTGTGGCTGTCGAGAAACAAGCGCGTGCTTCATGCAGGTCCAGAACAAGGATATGACAGAACAGCGCGCTGGATGCGAAAAAACGAAAGATGCCTCATGAAAACACACCACGCATAAAACAAATCAATAATGTGAGTAACTGATTGATGCTAAGGAAACACGAAACTGCAGTGTTTTTGGGGGGATTTCCCACAACCGATAGTTGCACCGCCCACCAAAATCCTTCCGAATCTTAGCAGGGTCATTGGTTTGGAATAAGGGTACTGAGTCTCCGCACATAACTTGGCCCCGCTGTACTTGCGCGTACCTAACACTTCTGAGGTCATCTTTATACTCACGATGGCGTTTTGATCCGGTGGCTGCACCGACGCGACGGTACTCTGCATCTTCGAGGAGAACGGCAGCTCGGCGGCGGGCATGTTGGGGGTCGTGTGGATTGGGAAACATATGTGCCGTCTTCGGGAGGTCCGTCATGAGTTAGCTGCGTGGGCATGTGTGAGTGTGAGCAGGTGAATGTGTGTGTGCGGGTGGGTGTCATTGGCTGGTTCGCACTTTGGTATATGGGGAAAATAACAACTATCGCCTACGGGAGACATCTTCCATAATGTCAATGAAAAACGAAGATCGGGAGCACTATGGCGTTTTTGTTGGAAGTTGAGGAGCAGGAACGTGTTTCTTGCGTGTGTGTGCGATTGAGTATGAGCGCATTTAGGGCGTGTGAGTAAACAGTAACTACTACCACATATGGGAAGCGTATTCCGCATTGTCAGTGGTAAACGAAGAGCAGTGAACAGTATGGCACCTCTTGTTTGAGGTTGTAGAGCAGACATCGAAAGCAATAAACATGGTTCTTAGAACTGCTCCGCAGACGGCCCACCATGGTTGGGCATTCTGGTTTTTTCATCTGATCTGCCAAGGTCCTGTGGCTTTGGCTAGTCAGTCTTCACTCCGAGGAGGCTGATTTTGCTCACATCGCGAGTATGCGTTCCGACAGTGGTCTTCTTCTTGAAGGTCCTTATCAGTTCCTCAGTGCTTCCGATAATTTCCGCCACAAAGCCCAAAGGCCAGGTGCTGAAATGAGCGGGCTCGCCGGTGGTCAGCACTACTTCCCCAAACTAGTTGTTTTGCTTTGGTTAGCCACTTGTGTCTGGCTTGCACAGCCAGTGGGTACTCCCGCAGCCATCGCCTCCAAAAAACCCTGGCAAGATAGTTTCATTGCTTCCATCTATGAAGGTAGCTTCCACGAAGGTTTACCGGTTCTTGGAAACCCACTTTCGACCATAACCTTGATGGGTCGTTCGAGGTGAACACCAAATGGGTGGGGTCGCCTTTCATTGCTGGAACCAGGGGGCGGTTGTTCCGAATTCTTTCGACCTCGGTCATGATGGAGCTTGAAGTTTCATTGTCGAGTGGCTGTTGTTTTAGGCTCGACAGCAACATTCGCCTGGTGTACCTGATCAGAATTTCTTATACGCCATCGCTACGACTGGCCTGCGGGGGTTGAAGTGCCGCCGTACGGCATAAGCCATAGTCCAATTCTGCACCTCGTTTCTGTTCCTGATTTGGTGCCAACACAGCAGTCCCCCATGGGAGCCCACGAAATTCGACCTATTGTCAAAGTATATATCAGCTGGTGTGTCCCCTCGGTTGATAAACCTTTGCAAGGCCCGGAGGAAGGAGTCGGTCGTCATCGGATGCGCAACCCGTATCGTTTTTCCACCCTCTTCCCACCCTCGATCAACATAGACCCGGAACAGTCTAGTCCGGTATCACTGAGCGGCCATTAACCCGGAGTCACTCTACACTTTGGCAGAGGAGCAACGTGTTTTTTGCCCGCTACGGAGTAGCATCTACCACAGTTTTCCCCAAGTTAGATAATCGCGTCCTGATTTCGGGATCCTTTTCGAATTTGGCTACGTATTGCTCAAAAGCTTCTTACAATCATCGTATTCATTTTTAGTCGGAGTAAACCATGGTCGCTTTTCCTTAATGAGCCCTCAGTGGACAGGTCCAGAATCCCCGTGGTGCACAAGGTGGATACCAAGTATCAGTGGGAAGCCCTCTGACCCTCAGACCCCAACGAAATAACTTTGATGTTGCTCACTACCAATAAAGTGAAATTACCATTAGGCCTTGCACTTCTAGCGGCACTTATCATCCAGCACCCTTGAACAAGCTTGTTTACATCGGGCCCCTTCTTTGACTATGACTCAGTCTAGCCTGGCCTAGAACTCTGCTTGTGGCGGTCGCTCTTGGTCCTGAGCATTCTTCAGCTTCCATTCTCTTTGAACAACCACTTTGGCCGCACCAGTGGGGTTTTCTACCTCCATGGTTTGTTGATCCGCAACCAGAGAATATTAGGATCTATATTGTTCTGCTTAAGGATCTTTTCATTCGGCCGCTCGTTACTTCATTTTGAAAGACAACTTGCAACCTGTCCTCACCCTGTTCTCTTCCTGAAGAGCTACTTCGGCGTCCTTCTACGAGCAAAGTCTATTAAAATCTCCCCAAAGGACCTTCCGGTTGCCAATTTTTTGAGCCCCTTCGATCTCTGAGAACTTGAAGTACCCTGATCTAATATTCTAAAGCCGAAGTTCCTCAGGGTTTTTGTCCAGATTATCAGCCGTACATCCTCCTCTTCCTGGGATGGAGGGTTGCGATATATTCAGGCTCATTTAAGTTTGCACCGTCATTTCCTACTTCGACGGTTACCTTCAAAGCATTTTACAAACACTGATGGGCTTGAACTTACTGAACATATTGCCCTGCTCTGAAGACTATTACGCCCCCCAGGTGCACTATGTGTATCCATTCTGTTCAGTAGGTAGTAAAATGAGCAAGCCCTCAAGTTCTTCCTAGGGGGAGCAATCAAGTCTTCATGACTGTGATCACGTGAACTCAGCAGACCCGGGTCCTTAACTCCGACTACTTATTTCTTAACCTGTCTGTGTTAGTGTAGGCTACACGAAGTTCCTGTGGTCTCTGGGATACTTTCAAGTGATCGAGACTCCTAAACTTTTATTTCCTCCCCATTTACCCCCCTTTCTTAGCCGTTTCGTCTTGTTTTTCCTTACAAACTGTTTGGAGGCTTCGGCTCTTGGCCTTTTTTGGTCTTTTGTCCCACTTCATTCTTATCGTCAGGCTGAGAAGAAGTATGGGCAAGTGTAATTTGTTAGGTCTTTGCTTATTATTATTCAACACTTAGAAGCCCGTATCGAACATGACAAGCGGTCCTTTCCACAGTGGACCTGTTGAGTTTCTTTACTTCCTTGCCGCGTCACACCACTTCGTTTTGCTAGCTACTATCGGCAAAGCTTATAATAATAGTTAGTCCTGCAAAAAGTTGGTCCCAAACTACAGCCTCTAGAAGCATTTTTATGATTCAGAAGAAGCCAATAATTTTTTCTGGAAATTAAACTATGAAACTATCTGGTGAATAAAAATATCCTTCAAAAAGTGAGTTCTACACGTTTTTTAGATTAGGGTCAAGACAAGGTATCCCGAGCAGAAATGTTTGATAAATTTCTCAGTACCCCAGGAAACTCCAGTGGACAGTATTTCGTTAAGGTAACCTCAGCCGTTTACCATGAACTAAACTACGACTATTCAGCCTGCCATCCGACCTAAAAAATGCGCCTGGGAGCACACCGATAAGAGTATCCTCGAAAACTATCTCTCATGTTTGGCTGGATTAATTACTACATAGTTGTTTCCGCCGGCAATGACGTCTCCGGCGGGAACTGCCGCCCCAACTCCTGCATACGGAGGCCTCGTACCACTCGTATGCCTCTGCCTTTGCTTCACCTTCTTGTCCGACCCTTCTCCGAATTCTGTCCGCTGTTACTCTCGTATCTTTACTACTACACAAGACTTCGACCCGACGGAGGGCAGCTTGTGCTATACCGCTCTGTTTAACCTGCCGCCATCAATATAGTTTCTACCAAGCTACCTGGGGCAATAATTATAAAACATCTTCCCAGGGCATACGATGAATTTGGGAAAACTCAGGGATTTTTTTCTGAATAATGGACTCTGAGGGAACCATCTGATCTGGGAGTCCTTGGTAAGGTAGCTTCCGAACCGTCAGTTTAGGATGAGTTGGTGTTCCTTTACCAAAGCATGTGACTCCATTCTTATAAAAGGTGCTTATCGCATCATGGCCTAAATGACTGCCATCCGCCCTCCCGACCAGGTGACCAAGGGTCCTCATCCTAAAGGCACTAAATGCTCCATACTCCCCGACGAATTGCACCTTGCTCTATACCGCCAGTTGATATATACCGTGAAGCTAGCAAGAGATTAAGGCACTTAAACAAAACCCAGCTACCTTGGAAAGACAGTCACTCACCTTGAAGGATGATCTGACCACGTTGTTGCGGTCCGAATTTGTTGATGACCCCTAAAAACAACCGAAAACTCAAAGTTTACTATCAGTCGGTCGCCCCCTGGACACATTTGCTCCCGAAGTCAGTAGAAGAGTTAAAATTTCCAAAATTGCTATAGCCCTCAGAGTTCTGGACAGTCCGCTTCTTCGCTTGAATAAACTCTCGCTGCTTCTAGCTTGCTATATGTCACACCACGGGTGCTACTGCATAAGACTCAGAAAGAAGTCGTAACAGAATGTGTACTCTTCTTTCCAGTTCCTCGAGTAAAACACTGCGGTGAAGTTTATTAGAAAGAGAAAAACTATCCCCAAATCCACTCCATTTGAAAGCTCGAAAATTGTCACCGACAAGACTCCATTGGGGAGGGAGGTCCCCAGGTCGGTAACCGGCGGTCCCGTGTCGTCTCAAATTTCCCGTCTAGCGCCACCCAACCCCATCATCAGCTCACCACAGTTGACACATTCACACTACCTCCATCGAACAGAGCTTCAGCGATGATTGTAGACCTGGATTTATCACACTCACCGCCGACTCCCCAACTTCCTTTTAAAGGGCTCCAAGCAGCGTACAAATATTCACTGTTGTCTGTCCATAGTCGGGTTATACAATCACCCTTCACAAACAGCTACCACTCAGATATTGGTTTATCTTCCAAATAAGCGGAAAAGTTGAAAACCTCCAACCAAACACACTGTGCCAGTCAGTCGGCAACATCATCCCTAGCCGGTTTGAGTACAGCCACGTCTTCAATCCCTGTGGCTCCTCGTGGCCGTGATCACCCTAGCATCGACGTCATCAAGCCCAAAGTTCGCGTCAACAGTCAATCTGGAATCTCTGGTGTGAGAGCGAAACAATGTGGCAACTAACCACGCTTTATGTCACCGGCATACCCACCAGAATTCATCGCTGACCCCGTTAGTATTCGCCAATGAACCTAAGTGTACAGCTAGAGAGCCCTTTAGCCAACCGCAACATGGAGATACCAACCACCCAAAATCCACCATCACCCCGTCTAGCGACGCACCACCGTATCGCAAGCTTGCCACCGTGCAGACCACCACCATCTCTAGCACTATTTCCCAACCTTCACAGTTTCCGGCAAGTAACACGCAAATTTGCTGTACTCGCCCACTGACCCACCTGGTAGAAATCAGTTACCGGATTTTTCTTTACACCCCTCATCCCATTGCAGCCATTCTCCGTTCTCAGAAATTTACCCTCCTCGACCCGACCAAACCAGTGCACCATTAATCAACCGTTTGAATGGGGCTGTTGCTTTGCCCAACCGACAGGGGGTACTTCTGAAGACAACCCAGTACCGACAAAAAACACCCATTTTTGCCTCATCTGCCCTGGGCAAACTATGGCACCGTTTCACAGTTTTATCCCCGTTGAAACCCAGTTGCAACCACTAATCTGTCAACTCGTATTTCATCCACAAGTCAAAGACCCGGCTCTGTAACTACAGACGGTGTGTTTGCCTCCCTTCCACCTAACACCGGATCTGTGATTCAGACTTCCCTCTCATCCTTAGAGGAGCACCCTTTGCCCTCTTAGTTGGTCCCGCCGTGACCGGCTCTCCACAGGCGTACAGCCGAATTCAGAGCTCACTAACTCCCACCATAATACCCGTCCTACTAGCTCGCCCCCAAACACCTGTCACGGCAAGACAAGAAATTACCAAACGTATTTCCTTTTTTGTCATCAGCTTACTCCCACTACCAGCAAAAAAGCCTTTTGAGTGCCCAGATCCTCTAGTTCAACCATGACTTCACTCTCATCGTATAAAAGTGGCTTAACACAAACTCTTGCACTTTAGACTTTACCATGACTAGTTTCAAGGCGTTCAGAGATCCTGGAGTAAATCATTGTGTAGGTGGTTGCCTAATATGCAGCAGAGTCTTCTCGTGGTTTCCTGATCCAACACCCAGTCTTCGACTTGGTTGATGACATAGTTCGGGTAACAAATGAGTGGCAGTAGTAAGAGCTGCCTTGATGCATCTATCGGTCGCCTGATTCAACCAGTGACTATATCGTACCTATCACTGACATCTTCCATTTGTACTGTGCCTACCCTCTCGACCACAGGTTGATCGCGGGTTATTTCGGCGCCCCAGGATTGTGTTGGCCACCACTCTTTGGCCTTCAAATTTATGAGGACTTTGCAACCTTTATATACCTCGGTGGTTGGGCCCAAAACTTTCAGCCATCTGATAGGGGACTACTCCTCTGGATGTTCTCTTTTCTCAAGGCCCTGATAAGATGGCCACCTCAGCAGGGGATAGTATCCCCGGAAGTGATGGCAGCGCAGTCTCTCGCGCGTTCTCTGTACCGAAATACTGACGCTTTCTCCAAACCGTCTGTCAGACCATATCGTTCAGCTCACTGGAACAGCCTTCCCAACATGATCAGACAGCAAGGATGGGATATGTCCTTTCTTCCGCCCGGTCCTCAGATGGTAGCGGATTAGCTGTGTTCTATTCTTAAACAGTGTTTAAATAATATTACCCCAGCTACTCTAGCCTTCACGGGCAGTAGGACAAAGAGACTCACTCAGATGGAACGAAAACTCTCTGGACTTCCCCGACTTGCATTCGGAACCCGGGAGCTATCGGTGTGCATCCAAAAGGACCGACAGTGAATGGCAGTCAACCTGCAAACTGAACTGACGCTTATTCAACAGGAATCAAAAGCCCTATGCCACCTCAAAAAAGCAGAAATCCCGAGCAAGCCGATAAAAGCAAGAAGCTAGCGACCCCGTGAGGTTATAGCTTTCGTCACCGCAAACAACTCCTATCTGGATAAACCACAAGAAATAGCTGAAGCTTCCGTCAAGTTTTTAGCTTCCGTCCAGTTAACCTACTCCTGTAGTGCACTTTGCTTGCTTGCCCATTGTGACTCTAACCACAGTATCACCTCACCCCGATGATATTTATCCATGTCTAGTTTCTGTGATACAATCTTACCCCCCAGGACCAGACGGCGTGGCACCGGCTGCTTTCGCTGTGGGAGGTCCTGGTATCCCTACCGTTTTTTCTGGTCGATTCAGCCTATCTATGAAACCTAGCTCGTTCATACCCGATGGAAAACCCTCACAACTATTCCCCTCTCTAAAAAACGACTCCCTTCACCTTCCCAAAAGTAATCGCCCCATCAGTCACATACTGACCACCTCCCGAACCATGGGGAAGCTCATCACAAATAATATAATGGCTCACCTTTTGAAAAATAACTTGATCAGTGTGGGTCAACACGGTTACCCAAAAAACCGTTCGTGCTCTACTTCTCAAGGTAACTTCTTGAACTCAGTCACAGAAGCTGCTGACAAAGGCACGTTCATGATTATTATCCTGCTAGGTATGGAGAATGCTTTCGACGGAGCCTCACACTTTCGGCTCCTATCACGGACCAAACCATATGGCTTCACGGACTCGTCACTTGGTTGGTTGGATTCTTATCTCCCCAACCCCCACCAGTTGGTTCGGATAGGTGAATCCGTCTCCTAACCCAAACCTGTCACCAATGGTGTCATCCGGGACAGGGTTTTGGGATCGCTACTCTCCCTCGCATATATAAATGGCTTTCGTAATGTCGTCCGCCCTGGCAACCTCTGCGCGGGCTACATCACAGTTTCACGTATTTCGAGTCCAGAGTGCCCAGTTCAGTTATCTGAGATATACTGCACGATTTAACTACTCTTAGTTTTCGGTGCACTTTTTCTTAATTGAGATTTTTTCTGAAAAAAGCTACATTCGTACCTTCAAGTGCTACATCCCCCCACGCGTGTTCAGTATTGACGGCCACCCAGTTTCTAACAACCCACCGGTACGGGATTTGGGTTTGCATTGCTCAGACACTTTCACCTTCTTGGGACGTACTATTTCTCAGACTGCGAGAGCCAGAATGCTGATAGGCCCTCTTGGTAGAACATTCCGCCCCCGAAAAGAAAATCCAAAACCTATGAGACCCGATATAAACCCCTTCAGAATGACCGTTCCACAGTCTGTTCTAACATGCACTAGCCGGGATACGATAGCCAATAAAATACTCAAGAACAGATGACGACGGCAGTAGTCGGCTCTTTTACCCAGCCTTAATGAAGCCAAACAGTGAAAATTTGAAGCTAGGTCCTCTTTGGCCTAGTAGCCCGAAGCTAAACCTTATATTCTTCCGTGGTGCTGTTGTGAATGGTATCGTCGCATCAGCATCACAATTCCGAAACTCAACGGATTCACAGTATTCTTTTGAATTATTTACCGTTCCTACTTTCGGCGATGCTCATAAAGTCAACCATTTTCTGCTCATGTATGCGGTTTTCATGGAACCAACTGCACCGCAATATACTTTCCATAAAGCCACCTAAGACGTTTCAGACCCACATAAGCTAATACACCTCAGGAAGAACTCTAATCAAACTTATAGATCCGCAAATAAGTGACGGAAGGGCTTTTGAAGTTGGGTTGGGTTTCTAACAGCTTTCGAACTACTTTGTTCGAAAGCTTCCTTGTCTTTTGGGTCATAGCCACAGTGTACTCGGTACCCCTACTTTCTCGTTATTAACCCATTCAATTTGCTTCTCTGACATTCCTGATCTTGTCTTTTAGTCTTTATCTAGTCAGCTCTCCGAGTTAGACTTCTAACAGCTCTATTTCAGACTTATAGCCTGTCAAACTAAGCATCGCAGATACTTAAGCTCATGCACTACTGTGTTGGATTCAACTCAGATAATGTTCTATGGTAAACCCCCTACGTACGGCACGTCCGCCTTTTCTGTTCCCCAATTAGACTGCCAGCTGTACTGTCGTCCTTTTGAGTAATTTTTCCCACATCACATTGGGGCTGGCTCGTTTCTTCGTGTCCCTTTCCCAAACCGTGACCTCCCAGTCCCGAAGCTTCCGATATTATTTTTATCCGGCAACATAACCCGTTCACACTTTACTCCAATTTATTTACTACTCTACCTTTTCTGTGATGCTCTTCGTCATCAAATCAGCACCACACGGTCCAGCGGTCTGTATCCAGCAATGCAATACCTCGACGGACTTCTCGTCTCTAAGGATAACCAGTGAAAACGCCCAAATGCAAAACGGTATGATAGAGTTTGCAGTAGACCAAGCCTATAGTCATTCAAACTGAGAACAACATAATAATAATAATAATATTGGTATATTTCTCGGCCATGGTCGAGAGGCGCGCGCTAACGCATGATCATGGTGTAACATGTTACTCAATATGGTGAATTATTCACAAAATTCTAAGTATGAAAGTCGAGAGTATCAGAAATGGAAAAACATAGACAGCAACAGTTTGAATGGATCATTCTGATAATGGTTTGCGCGGCAGTTTTGAACCAGTTTCGAATCCAGGCTAGGCAGTGGTGCGCGGTGGAGATGTCGAAGAAATCGTTAACGCAGTGCTAAGGAGGCATTATGAACAAGAATGATGCAAGCCAAGGAAACTGGAGGCCAACTAAGGTTCTGCAGATGGAGTAAATTTTTAACAAGAAGAAGAGGGGGGAAAATCGACGCATGCGAAGAGGATAGCGATCCATGAAGACCCTGAACGACGGATTTACCGGAGTTTGAGAAACGGAATGAGCTTTGAATCAAGGGGACATGAGGCCAATTTCGTGAAAGTGAACTGGTGGGTGTGGGAAAAACAGCAGTCCATAAAAAGGTAAGTTTAGATTCATGGCCAATAACATGTACTATTTAGAAATAAGAAGGCGCAACTGGAAGGATCTCGAGAAGTGGAGAGTCAATTTCCAGCCGGCTACGGTTCGGAGGAAGGATAACCTGTGGTAACGGATAATAAAGTGGGAAAATCTTCGCATGGACTTCAGCGTTATTATGCTGTTTCACTGACAAATATATGTATGTGTTGATGCATTTGCCTTCAGTGTTATTAAGCGTCATTTCTGGCAATGTACGGCTTTGAATGCGTAAGTTTCTTCTGGCAGGGCACGGTATGTGTCGGTCGATCAGCCGAGTGTGGCTGTATATTATCGGCGTGCGCGTGAACTGGAATTCGTGTTCGTTGCGTTAGAAAACGCTGAACGATCTGATGAGCAATTAGGGGTATCTCCTGTTGTGTGGTTTGATTTCAGTCTCAGTTGCTATGGTAGGTTCCACTTGAGTCTCTATCCGTGCGAGTGAAAGCGGCATCCTTGGTTAGCCAATTTGGCGGCTGAGATGGTGAGAGACAACGAACCTGAAATAAAGGGAGATTTCAGTCTGGACGTGGTTCCAGCTGTGGGTTATGATAATATATGAAGACAATAAACAATGGATTGGTTAGGTCTATGTGAGTAGGGCATGGGTAAAATAGACTCGCAGTGGATTTGAGCTATACTGCTGCAGGCCGACGAAGTTGCGTACACCGGCTTGGTAACTGTATGCGTTTAAAAGGATTTGTGATTTGCCAGTGAGCATGGCATCGCTGGGATACTAATAAAATACCTAGGGCTTCACGGTTATGATTGGTTAGTAATGATAACCCTCGATACCGTTTGCTTACGCAGAACGTGGTTAGGCAACGAGGCGACAGGATAGGTTTGAAGTGACAGACTGAGCGAGTAGGACTAACGTACTGTTTGCGTGGCTCTATGCTGTTACTGTCTCTTTCAGTATAGTGGTTATTCTATAATGAGGAGTCAAAGTAGAAGGAACTATTGGGGTGACAGTAGTGATACATTAGAGGTAATTGGTCACTTGTCTTGGAACATTGACGCGAGTTCATCTATGCTCTTCCTCGATAGCGCAATCGTACTGAGATTAAGCTCCAATGTGAGCAAGGAAATCTGATGCGGGTATGATTGCATGGTTACTGTGGTATCTTTTTCGCTGTTATCGTGCTGCAAAGCAGGACTACACCGATGTGAGGACTGGTTTGGGGAACCGTGAGAGGTGGGTCCGAATTTTCGTCAGGGAAGCAAACTCTAACGGTCTACATTTGGTGCTCATGATAGGCGGCACAAGGGCCAGCTTCAGGTAGGGAGGTAGCACGATACACAACTACTGGCATCCAGCACGTGGCTCTCCAAGAATGATCCACACTTTTTAGACGTTCTTATTATTCTTTTTTTAATGGTTTTATCACAGTCAGGTATCTGGCTGTCAGAGTTAGCCCCCGCCCTATCTCTTTGCATTTCCCCTCGAGCCCTTCCTTGTTCTTTCCTCTGGTTGTTCCAATACTCGAATTACTATCGTCAACAGTTCATGGTGTTAAATAGACCATGGCTTGTGTGAACGCCCGAAGAACCTGGCCTTATGGTTAGCGGATGCAAGCCATCCGGCTTACTTCTCTTCCTTGTGCTTGCTTGTGCTCATTTTTCACTCTCTATGCTAAAAACTGCGACGCCTTCGGCTACACCGGCGGTTAAACCATGGCCACTCTCGATATTGTAGAAAACGAGTCGCTTCTAGCAGTTTGGGCACCATGTACAAGCCTGTAAAAGTATGACTTCTGGGGAAGGGGCTGTGGAAAGTTCCCAAATCGGCTCATCTATTCCTCCGCAAAAAAGTAATCAGAGAACATCCTATCCCGAGAATACTCTGTTCTCGACACAGACTTTTAAGGAAGTGGGAACCTTCAACCTCCAGCGTAGGCCTGACCCTGCGAAGGTAGAAACGGTAAAGCCTACTGACTGTTCGCCAGATGTGCCTTTGAGTCCCCTGCTTCAGCCCAAATGAGGTGATATTGCGCTGAGTTTTCCATAAACTTCAACCGACCAAGCCCTTCGCTCTCCACTATCATGTCCTACCTACGCACCTATTGACCTGCTTACTGGCACAACCTGCAAAAGCCAGTGTATTCTTACACTCTTGTGCTGCCTGTCTATCGAGGCTCAACATCCAATGGTACATCAAGGACTCAAACAAAATAAGAAAAAACAAATACCAACGCTATTTTCACTTTCTCCTTCCCTTCTGTCTATATCTGGGCCATTCCGTATCGCTAGAACCTTGTTTTGCCGGCAACCGTCTACTGAGTATCGCAATTCCAATCACATCTATAGCAAACTTCTTACCGCAACCCCGGCTACGGCCGTATCACCTGAAACAGCTTATCTACCAAAGTAGCACATTGCCCAACTCTGTTTGGCTTTGTCCACCTGAACTTTGGGATGGCACACGATGGCGACACTTTTCAAAATAAATGGCATACGTCTTTCTAAACAGCGGTGTCCAGCTTACGTAAGTAACTGTTGTGCAAATTGGTGACAAAGTTTGTGTGACATTTCGCACACCTTTCGTTCTACTGTGCGCTCTCGTCCCTGGGAGGCTCAAGTTGGTTTTCCTTTCTGTTCGCCGGTAGGTGAGAGTTTTCAACAATGCGCAGTTGCGAATAATGTGATAATTGCGAAACTTCCTAGATAAGCTTCTTTCAGACTGTGGTTTTATTGGTTTGTCATCTGATAATTGTAACGTGGTCATTACGGACTTGAAACTCTTCGTACGTCATATAAAATTAGGACTAATTTCTAACTTTGTCTTTAGAAAGGCAGGAGGTGTATCCTGGGAAGTAGGTAGCATTGATACAGGAGTTACCCACTGCAACCCACTCTTTTCGTCTTTCCTCATTATTACAGGAAACTCTTTGTCATGCCGAAAAAGGGCAAGAGGTGGAGTTATAGGAGTAGAAAGAGGGAACTAGACGCTATGTAGTATTCCTTCTGTCGTGATGCCAGTTTTGGGGATCAAAGAACTTCGTTTCCCAAAGAAAGGATCCGGAGTCTGCCATTATAACGAATTTATGCATTGAAGTTAATTGAACATCAACTACACCTCACAATTCAGTTTATTACTTGAAGCGGAGCCACAGCAGCCAGGGGTACAAATAAAAGGGGCGCGTACGGACTCGACAAAAGGAAATACACTTCTATTGCTTGCCCATCCGTGGCGATCACTTCATCAGGTGAGGCGGCATTGTACGTATTTTGCGTCATTTTTAAAGGAAAGCAACTATAGCTGGGAAAAAGTTTATCAGTGAAAGTGAACGTAGATAAGGTACAACAGTGGCTGTCGGATCTTCTCGCCAAAGCAAACTTAAACATGAAGCAGCTACACGACGTGCTTTCCTGCGAGATCAGGTTCGTGCCGGGTCCTCTACGTGATCCACAAACTATTCCTCCCATGCTACTTTCGTGAGAGAAAATTCAGTTCAACGGTGGAATGTGTATTCACGTGGGACTGACAGACAGAGTGAATTTGCGCATGAGAAGCGTGGATATTGTCCCAATTTCTGTCCACCAGCACTCGAATATAGATGGGTTGTTGTTGCTTTGCGCACCTTCCATTCAGATATGTGGTCGATTTCGGCAAGGACAGCGAGGACGAAGTGCCCCCAAATTATGACATTTGCATTTTATTGTGGAAAGAAGAAGTCGTATCCAGAACGTGATTTTTTTGCTACACAGTGAAAAAACTGGATGAACTGCTGCTGGATGAAGCTTCCCATCATGGAAACTTCTGCACGAAAGGATGAAAAGTTTCACTCTGGGAAGCACCTCCCTCAGAATACGGCACCGGTCCGTTCCTGGTTCTATCCATCAATACTGTTGACACATGAATTTTTTGATTGCTTTTTACCTTCATTTGTTTCTGTATGTATCTCTTCGTATCTCGTTTAGCGTGCTCGTTCATTAGACTTTGCATGCGGCACTTTACGTGCTTTTGGGCCACAGACCGCGAAATCTTTCGGCCCCATTCAGTTCTGTACTATGTTCTTTGTCGGTCTCATCTAGCAGGGGTGTTGGGAGACATGGGACTTTGGACACCCCCTTGAGCTTCCCTCATGGATTTCATTTGGACGGGCTGAAATGTTCAATAAAGAGCCTACTAAACCAGCTGAGTCGTTGTACAAAGGCTCGCGAGAAGTGGATACTCTTTGCCCTCGTCGTGAAAAAACACTGGTTCTAGACAACACGTTTCTGCCCATGCTCCGTTTCTGAAAAACTCTTTGTTAGTCTGTCTTCAGTGGGATATTTTTCTCGAATGTACGTCCCTACAATGTTAATGCGATAAACAGTAAGCAGGCAGCTGCCGTAGGTATTCGAACGATGAGGTTCATCTAAGGTATTTTTTTATCTTCGGAGACATTTCCACCGACGCCTTGAGCTCAACGCCTTCATTTACCTATTCAGAGAACGGAATGCAGCCCGATGTTCTCACCGATCAAATTCCTTCAATCCCCTGTAAATGACTGCCCAAATCCGTCAACTCATCCCACGTTTGCATTCTCATTTTTCGTACCTTTTTATAAAAGAGTAGTTTCCACTGCTGTTTTTTCTGTTTGTGGCGCATATATATATATATATATATATATATATATATATATATATATATATATATGAATTTTCTTTGTCGGCGGAACATACTGACGGAAGTGGTTCCTGTTTCATCTAGTTACTCAGTTCCTTTCGGATATATATCAAAATCAAGTTTGGGGAGGACAGCTCGTATGCTGTGGTTCACAGCCATTTCATGTCAGTATCCGCCGTATCCAGTGGCCACAGACCAAAAGCAAAGACAGGCAACCGCTACTGCTGCTTTCCGGTGCATCAACACCTGGTTCAGTTCCAGTACACGAATTTGTGGAGGCTTTCTCCACAGGCGCCATTTCAAAAGTAACTCTGTTAGACTATTTCGGGGAAGCATTCTTTTTCGAAAGTGGGCTAGCACTTTAGTCATCCGTCTGCAGTACTGATGATACTATACCTCGAACACTGTTCGGGCAGCTATATTTAGTTCACAGAGGGTAAGAACAGCTAGGAGGTAATACTGTACAAAGGGTGCGACACAGGTGACTTCGAATGACAATTTCGTAGAGTTGCGCAGGGCGATATTCCGTGTACCCTGTGGACCTTTCCGAAAGCCTGTTACTCCTCCAACAATTTTGGAGAAAGCAGTTGATGGTCCCTCACAAAGCCACTGCTATATTGCCGTAAAATTTGTGCATTTGGTTCGTCTGGCTCAAAGCCGCACATCACGTCAACCCCGGTTGCAGCACGCATATCTCAAGCCGCTGGAATCCACCGGAAACCCTTGAAATATTTTGTGTTACCGTAACTAACAAATCTCTCGAACGACATCTTATCATGTGGTGAGGTTGCCGCCTCTGCTGCGGAGGAAGTTCCGACGGATAGATTTACCAGAGGTTTGTATGAAATTCTCCGTAAGTGACTGGATCATGTAGTTGTGTATGAATACAGTCACAGTGTACCCTATACGCTACAGTTTGGGCAAGGTCGAGCTCGAGCTGGACAGGCTAACTGTCTCATTGGGTGCCATTCACGCATAATCTGCGCCGCCACAGGCAAGAGGACAGCAAGGACGCAGGGGGAACTTCAGAAACTCCACAAGTCTCTGAACTCTCCCGAATTGTATGCCAGCAAGGCAGTTATACACCTTTTGACTGGACGCTTGCAGGTGGCCACCCTCAAGCCATTCGCCGATACCTACTTGGCCGAAACTGGGGGTAGCAAGCAGTTTGCACTCATCGGTGAGGACTTTGCTCTGGGCTGTTTCTAGCTAGGAAGCCCTTGGCGAAAGGTCTTTACCTGCCAGGAGTTGATCTCCGCCTTTAAGGGTGGGTTATTCTAACTTAAAGTCATATAGAAAATCATAAGCTTATAAAGGAATAGAACTGTTCTTCAGTGAACCTACTTCTGTCGTTGACCGAGGTGTAGGACGCTAGCTCGTCAACGCTGAGGAGCGAGGCTAAGGGAGGCGGCAAAGAAGGTATCCTATTTCCTATATAGTGCTGTATAACAATTTGGCTTCCGGAGGTTTCTTCGTTAACAAATTCAGCTGTCAGAATTAATGTCTGTTTAAATTCTGATTTCGACGTGGAGTTTATCATCGGTTTCGCCGTTGTAATTAGGCTGTTAAACGAGTGGGAATTTTGCTCAGTATCTGTTGATATGTCTGAGTATATACATACATACTGTACATACAGACTTTATTTATAACAAGAACTATTATCCCCTCGAATTCCATTATTTAAAACTGAATATGTAGCTTCCCTCATTTTATCTATCCATGATGTAGCCAATGCAAGATTTCTTTGCCCTGATTTTACAGATCTCGTGGACAGCTTGAAGAAGAACCAGGGGCGTTCTCGAGTAGGAAAGAGTGATACAAAATGGAACAGCCACCTTTCTGTACATATGTACCATAAGTTTTTCCCTAATTGATCTCTATACTAAAACGGCCATTTTGCTCATGTATAGCGGCAATTTGTTAACTAAGCTTGAAAGGGCGGGAATACGTCATTGGTACACTAAGCGAATGAATGAAGTTGGAGTTATTGACAAGAAAGAAGTAACCATTTTCCTCAATTTTTTGAATGCTCCGAGCGTGCCAATCTTAGCCTAATTGGGAGCTAGTAGCTCAGCCTAAAGCACTTTTAAGGAGTGGCCCAAATTTGCCACGGGCTAGACCAAAGTTCACTCGACCCTGACATAACTGAACAATTTTGGCAGCACTGCTTGTGCATCCACTCCGAAAGCCACCTCGGTGAAATGGGATATGCTGATCGTCGTGGCGCTAATCAGTTCGGTAGGAAAAATATCACCCCGAAACCTCGAGCGGCGTTCCTCCACCACACAAGTTTAAGCTGTTCGTGCACACTGGATATAGGTGCCACGAACCACGGATTCGGTATGCAAAGTTCAGCCTTCCTCAAAAGACCGAGTCCACACCGATATCCAGTAAACCTTGATTACCACCCAAACGCATGCAATAGACCATCGGTCGGGCGTGACAGAGTGTAGTTCTTAGCATTTATTACTGGGTTATTGTTGACAATTCCCACTTCCTGTTTTTTATTTTCCATTTGTCGCTATCGATATCATCTCCAATCATACATTTTTACTCATTCGTCCTAGGGTTTCTATTTCGATACATACACCTTCCAATTTCCGTCCCTTGAAAGGGCATCCCTTCTTACCAGTCCCTGGCAAGGGTAGCTATCCCTATCCCCGTTGTTGTACCCAAGCTCCCTCACTAGCCTGCTTATTAGAAACCTCCTGCACTAAATCTATCCATATCTTCAACCAGCCGTGGAAGTCCCTCAGTGCGTCAGCCGGCATGTTCAAAAAGATAGCTCTAACCTACCGGTAAAACGCCCACCATAACCTCCATGTGGAACCTCTTTCAGACTGCCGATCTGTTCGCTCACTTCAGATTCCGCCGGATCCCGTTTTATCTATCACGACCGCCGGATATAAACCTGGAAGGCAGCACGGTTTCCGTGGGTGGGCTGATTCCGCAATGTTACCCTCCATACTTGATGGCCGGCTATCACTGCCTGACTCGTGCCAGCTGAGGCTTTACTGGGACCCCACTTTTGCTGGCTATTTTGATAACAGTCTAGCAGACTGGCATAAAGCTCTTCCAAAAGCTTCGTATTAGACCGATTTGCACTTCTGAAACATTTTTCTGCTATTGAGGTCTCCTTCCGATCCTACTTAAGGATAGACGTTACCCCAACCTTTACTGCACTAGCAACCGGCATCCGTCATTTTCAACAGACACTCCCCATCAGATTAAGCTGACTACTTCGGCCAACGATTGATAATCCAACCGTCCTGACAGCTCATCTCTTTCCAATAGAGGACCGTACTCAAAGGATAGTATGCATTACCAACGACGGTCGCCCGCTAATGTATTACATCCTACCAAAACCTCACTCAGCCAGTTTCAAGTGTTGAAGTACCGTGCAACGATACCTATCTCAATAAGGGGTCGGTGATGCTGTTCCTCTCAAAGGGTCTCATCATGGCGGATAAGCAAACCCAAAGCACTCTTAGCCGTTGTCAACTTAAATTCCTTGTGCAGATGCAGAAGAGCCTTAGGAAAACCGATGAAATTATATATTTATCATTTTAGCAGAGCGGTGGGGCTTAAGTGCGGGAAAACCTTTTGCTGTCACCCCTGAGTCCATATTTTGTTCCCCTCTTCAGGGTATTCCGCTTGAAAACCCATTCTTCTCACTTTGAAACTCCATTCCTCTTTTGTTGGCTGTAGATTCTGACCACCGGATGATACCTGGTAATTCTGGTAATCATCCCACTCTTTTCACCGGCTTCTGGTTCCTTCCGTATTGATAACGTTCGATTGCGTAAAATTTTTAGTCTTCTCTGTGTCTACTTCGTTCAGTGGACCTGAAAGACATCCTTCATAACCTCCGCGTCATCCCTGAAGATTATGTTCTTTTGCGCATCCTAAAACCACTTTGGTTGCAACAATTTCACGTCTTGCCGATTCTTCGCTCTCCCCCGGAATCACACCAAATCTGCCTCCTAGTTACCGCGCATATCTTTCTCACTATAATTCTTTCAAACTCTGACCAGTTTTGTTTCCCTGTTACTAAGGTGGGTGAATCTTTCCCCTGAAACTTGTAATGTTCTATCTGGTTGAGTAACGACGTACACCCTGATCATGCACTCATGCGTGCTGCTAGGCCAAGGTGGCGAAATATACCTTTATTATTATTATTGCCATAGGTATGAATACATCTGCCACATAAACAAGAGTCACTGTCGGTAACCACCGTTTCACGACCACTAGACTGCAATAAAGCACCAAATTTCTGTTCGGTATCACTGGCAGACTTGCTCGAAGATGCTGATTGAAAAGCTTCCAAAATAAGTAAAAACCCCAGCACCCTTCCCTCTAAGCTCGAAACCGCCGACACGAAAATCCACCAGCTGATGCCTTCGCTTTCTTGTTAGGTCAAGCTGCTCACCATGCTCAAGCGAAATCATCTTTAGCGAGGAAAAATGCGGACACAGCAGCTTCTGTAATCTACGGAAGTGCAAAGAGGCAAAAACAGGATCGTGTTCAATGTTCCGGACAGATTACCACTTTCGTGAGCCAAAAGTACAAACCTGAGTGCCTGAAACCTTGACTCATTACCGTGTCATGGTGTCAAATTTTGCAGGACTTCTCAGCTTACCGCCTGTCCCATTCTGTTCCAGTTTACAAACGGAGTTGTTTCCAAGGCCTGTTAGCCAACAACCCTTAGCTTTAATCAAAACATGTCTCATTGCACCAATATATTTTCCGACAGAGCACAGCTACAGAGAAGGGTTTGCATAAGTTACACCCAGAATAGCCGCCATAGTATATTTGATACCTGTTATCCTTCTTGGAGCTGATGCTCTCGAGCAAGGCCGCCAGCCAAACGGGCCATGTGTTACTTATCTCGGGGGTGCGAACTAGGACACCTCACCGATTTCTTTGCTAACACAGTTGGCCGGAAAAAGTCCCATCCTTCAGAATAGCCTGAACAGATCATTGACCTGGACCAGGCACCTCATCATCCGCAATACTGGATGAGGTTACTCCGGCTCTTCTACCGGTGGTCGCCAGCTCCCCTTAATTTGAGACCACGCTACCCCTCCTACTAGCTCCATTTCTGTTCGGCCGACCATACCTAAAACTCATTTTACCGTCAGCCTGTCAGTTGATTTAAGTAATATTGGTATATTTCTCGGCCATGGTCGAGACGCACGCGTTAAAGCATGATCATGGTTTACACGTTACTCAATAAGATGGAATGTTCACATATTCTAAGTATGAAAGTCGAGAGTATTAGAGATGAAAAAACAATGACAGGAAAAGTTTGAATGGACCATTCTGATAATGGTTTGCGCGGCAGTTTCAAACCGGTTTCGAATCCGGATCAGGCAGTGGTGCGCGGTGGAGATATTGAGAAAATCGTTATCGCAGTGCTAAGGAGGCATTATTAACAAGAATGATGCAAGCCCAGGAAACCAGAGGCCAACTGAGGTTCTGCAGATGGAATAAATTTTGAACAAGAAAAAAAGGGTGGAAAATCGACGCATGCGAAGAGGATAGCGATCCATGAAGACAATGCAGACACTGAATGACGGATTTACCGGAGTTCTGTAAACGGAATGAGATTTGAAGCAGGGGGACCTGAGGCCAGTTTCGTGAAAGTGAACACCGGTGGATGTGGGAGAAACCGCAGTCCATAAAAAGGTGAGTTTAGATTCAGGGCCAGTAACATGTACTATTCAGAAATGAGAAGGCGCAACTGGAGGGTCTTCGAGAAATGGAGAGTCAAATTCCAGCCGGCTACGGTTCGGAGAAAAGATAACCTGTGTTAACGGATAATAAAGTGGGAAAATCTTCGCATGCACTTCAGCGTTATGCTGCTTCAATGACAAATATATATGTATGTGATGACGCATTTGCCTTCAGTGTTATTCTGGTAACGTACTACATCGAATGCGTAAGTTTCATCTGGCAGGGCAAAGTATGTGTCAGTCAATCAGCCGAGTGTGGCTGTATGTTAGCGGCATGCGCGTGAGCTGGAATTCGTGTTGGATGCGTTAGAATACGCTGAACGGTCTGATAAGCTATTAAAGGTATTTCCTGTTGTGTGGTTTGATTTCGGTCCCAGTTGCCATGGTAGGTTCCACTTGAGTCTCTGTCCGTACGAGTCAAAGCGGCCTCCTTGGTTAGCCAATTTGGCGACTGAGATAGTGGGAGACAACGACCTGAAATAAAGGGAGATTGCAGTCTGGACGTGGTTCCAGCTGTGGGTTATGATAATATGTGAAGACAATAAACAATGGATTGGTTAGGTCTATGTGAGTAGGGCATGGGTAAAATAGGCTCGCAGTGGATTTGAGCTATACTGCTGCAGGCTGATGAAGTTGCGTACACAGGCTTGGTAGCTGTATGCATTTCAAAGGATTTATGATTTGCCCGTGGTTAGTAATGATAACCTTCAATACCGTTTGCTTACGCAGAACGCAGTTTGGCACGAGGCGATAAGATAGGTTTGAAATAACAGACAGAGCGAGTAGGACAATCATACTGTTTGCGTGGCGCTACGCTGTTACTGTCTCTTTCGGTATAGTGGTTATTCTATACTGAGTAGTTTCTGAGGAGTCCAAGTAAAAGGAACTATTGGGGTGACAGTGGTTATAGATTAGAGGTAATTATTCTGTTTAGGCATTGTAAACTGTTAGGTTTACGCTTAGGTGATGGCAACTGCGGCGTATGGTGTGGCACATCCTAGATTCTCAAGGGTTTAGGTTAGTATCCAGCGTTTTCCTCATAAGCTCTATCAAAAGACATATAAGGATTCGTAAGAGCGATCAGTTTTTGGATGTCCAGAGCTACGTGTAGTCCAGACTTAAACATAATTAGGGAATCTACGGAACGGACTTCAGCTGGGAGTTTATTCCACAGGGTTGCATATTTCAGGAGGAAGAAGTTGATGGTAAAAAGTGGGGACTGTTTTGCTGTCCTAGATCGTATGGATGAACCGCTGAGTTTCGTAATTGCTGCAGCGGTGGGGCCAACCCTATGCGGGTCTAATTGAGCCTAGGTTGCTCAGAGCGGTTATTCGACTTATTATTACCCTATACCTACCTCAAAGGCCTGAGCCCTTGAAATATACGGATTGTATAACATAGTCAGCGTGTCCACCGTTAGGGCTATGCTTATTTCCTGTTTGAAAGCCACCGATGTCGGTGATAACGCCCGAATTCGTTGTGGTAGCTTATTCCACAATGAAGCGTACTTGTTAATGAAGAAGTTTGACCGAAGAGCAAGCTTCGGCAAAGGGACAGACACCAAGAACTCATTGTTACGTAAGGGATACGTAGAAAGGGTTCTTACCTGCGGTGCTGAACTACATGATCTATTCTTCAAGATATTGTGAAAGAATAGCAGGTTATTTCTTATGCGGCGTAGCCATAAGGGATCGATTTTCAGCCGCTCACAACGTTCCATGTAATTAGAGGGCGTAGAAAAACCTATGAGCTGTTTCGTGAATGCCCGTTGTACATTCTAAAACGCTATGCGGTCCCTTTGTCGCATGTTGGAACAAATGATTGAGCCGTATTCCAGAAGAGGTCTAACATGGGACTTAAAAATGTTGAGTTTACTTTCTGGCAAAATAAATGTTTGCTGTATTAGCCCGATCGTACGGCGTGCTTTAGCCACCTGGATGGCTGCGTGTTCCGAAAAGTCAAACGTACATGAGTAGTGTAGACCCAAGTCACGTACCTGAGAGTTATTGGGGATGAATTTGCCGTTTATACTAAATCTTCCAGTGGGGACGTGACATTTATATGTAATAATATTACTTTTTTCGGCGGAAAAACTCATTTTCCAATCATTACTCCAGGAGCTGAGAGCGATAAGTTTCTCATTCCGGTTTGTTTTCCCACTCCGCACGGGCCAGGTCCAGTCCAGCTGAAGCTCTCCTTTAACCCTCCGTTATGGGAGTTCTCGCATGGCTCTGTTTACTCTGATATTGTCGATCATGCAGTCTATCCGATGGAGGTACAGAAATATCGCTAACTGTCTGGAGGCAGACCTCTGACCCAGTTCGGTTGTGTACACCTTGACTGCTCTCCTTTCTTCAGACCAGCATTCATATACCGGGATTCTTGTCTGACTAAGACCTCTTCATGTAGGTCCAGATTCTTTTACCCAGTGGTTCTCCTTCTAGTCCACTGGTTACCCACATGCTTATAGGCACGCAAGCCTCAATCCCAGTCGGGCGTGCGTCACATCTTGTCGGGCAGCTTCGCCATGTGTGCAAGCTCAAACATTCTGCTGATTGATCAATTCCCACGGGCAGTTGGCCGGCCTCTTTTTACTAGTACGTGACCCTCCTGCATGCCCCTATTCTTACAGCAGCTTCCTGCTTAGACACAAAAATTATCGCCTAGCTGAACTCGAACAGAGGCGCGGCCGTCTTGTTATCCCTGGGCATGTTTTAAACCATTGTATAGTTTTATTTCTGAGGGACCCCTTATGCTTCATAGCCTTCGTATAACTTTATTGAACATAAACCTCAAAATCCGAAGTTTCTATAATGGTGGTAACGGTAATAGTAAGAATGGTGTACTTCTCAGCCATGATTGAAAAGCTCGCATGGGCGCGTGATCATTGTGCACATCATTACTCCTTGAGGCGAAATACGTACGAATTTTAAAGGTAGGAATCGAAAGTTTCCGCAGCAGAACAACAGAGCCAGTGAGGGTTTGAATAACGCAAAGTAATAATGGGTTGTGCAGCAAATAGCAAACCGTCTTACGTGTACGTTGGGAGATGGTCTAAAGCGCCCAGACAGATCACCACGCCCCTTTATCGGTGTAAGTGTTGATGCTTGCTTACGCACCTACTGAGCTCCGGCTCGCATTTTTTTTATCCTATTCACAGAGCTTGCACGTGCCACCCCTACGGGAGATACTGCATCCAGCGTACAGCAGTGGCATCCCATGAAACTATTGCAGAGAGCGGTAATAACAACGGCTAGGGAAGCATAATATACAAAAATGATGCAAGCAATGAATGACGGAGGCCTGCCGGGGGTTCAGCAAACGGAGTAAGTCATGGAAAGGGTAGACTAAAAACCTTGCACGGATGTACTCGGGGGAGCATTGACGAAAGTGACAAAGAACAGCAAGTCAGTAGAAAGTGTGTTAACTACCAAGATCAGTAATCAGTATCATGCAAAAACGGAGGATGTACAGATGGAGGAGGGAGGATAGAAACCGGACCAGTAGAAAAGTAATTTACCCGCAGGACACAGCTTAGGGGATCACGAAGTCTTGCGATGGATAAAGGGGTGGATAATGTCAACGTAGGATCAGGCTTTATCAAGCTTTTACCCGACGGATATATTTCCCCTGAGTTTCTGTGTTTTTCGGCTTCAGTAATGGAAATCATACTCGAGAGATATAAGCGAGCCCGCGTTCGGACTGTGTACCGGAATTCTATCAATCATATTTCTGTTCTGCTCTCAGGCTGAGGTGTCGATGTGTTCCAAATAGACCCCAGGAATAACCTGAGAGCGCCAGCCACTGATGGTTTGCGTCATCCGTAAGCATGGGTCGTCTGGCGGGGTACACAGTATGCTTTGGTAAATCAGCCGGATTTAGCTGAGCTTGGCTGCTTAAACAGATGAATGTTTGTGATCGGTGTAATAACGTGAAGTTTGAACTGTCAGTTGCGTGGACACCAATAGTGTTATCGATGAGTGATGGGGTGGCTGCATTGGAAGAAGCTAATCGGTCTGCCCTGAGGCTATTGGGAGTACCGTGAGTCTAGCGGCCTGACCGCCATCAAGGTTAATATGAGAGGTTCCCGTTAGGCCCAGGTCGGCATGAGTAGAAATGTAATCCTTGGTCTTCCGACATGGAAAGCGAAATAGTCTAACCAGTCATTTGATGGAACCTATAGAAACACGAAGGAGGATGGTCAGGCTCTGTGATGGACACTCCAGTTTCAGCAGGGTCGTCTTAGGTAGCACCAGCCGGGGTCCAAAACAGTTGATTTTGGGTCTTTTGCCATCTCTCCTCAACGAAATCGGCAGCAAAACAGGAGGATTATAAGCCCCGAAAAGCTTGAGGGGCGCATATATGTACGTAGGTAGTACACTATTGAGGAGGTAGGCTTTAAAAGCCTTTAGTTGTGCCCGTCCACAGCAATGGGTCTTTTTGGAGGAGAACAGGATACCACCGACTCTGAGCCGTTTATTACCGTGACACTTGCCCCTGTACGGTTTTCGATCAATCTAATGTGGCGAGGTTGGCACCCGAGCAGTCAAGAGTAAACGTGAATACATCTCCCAGGTTTTCACCTGCA
The DNA here is from genome assembly GCA_948099385.1 of Fasciola hepatica. Classification (NCBI taxonomy): domain Eukaryota; kingdom Metazoa; phylum Platyhelminthes; class Trematoda; order Plagiorchiida; family Fasciolidae; genus Fasciola; species Fasciola hepatica. Next base: position 15,809,080 of record CANUEZ040000019.1, read on the forward strand.
AAATCCGGTTAACCAAAATGAGGTCTAGGAATGATCCTCGGGCGACTTCCATTGAAATTGCGCACGCTAGTGCTGGTTTTCTGGAGGAGTAAAGAACACTCCGGCAAAACGTCAGAATCCGATAGGGGAATGAAAAAGAAAGATGACAGTCTGGTCGTAGCGCCAGCTGTGGGCGAAGAAGACAGTTAGGGTGCGCAGAAAAAAACATACTTGGAGGTCTGTGGGAGCTTTTTGCGCGGTGCTTCTCAGTAGGAGCCATGGGGAAGCAGAGGCGTGATAGCTAAGTTTGATTGAATCCTCACCCGCCACGAGCATTTGCGCAAGTCGGTAAGTGGCGGCTAAAGGAAAGTGGTAATCGAGGTTACGCTCGAGCTTAAGAAAAAGGCTGGGAAAAAGGCAATGAGGCTTCTGAGCTAGAGTCCGAGACAAGAAAATTGGGTGTTAGTGGTAGGATTGAGTCATCAGCCATTTTAGCTGCTCGACCCGCCGTTCTTTGTTCTTGGACCACTGAAGCAGCAACCGCTGGGGATGGCCGCTTCCGTCTGTTGTGAGACCGACGAAGACTAGATACCGTCGCCTTCGGGGGTGTCGCGGCCCTAAGCTATGAAGGAATAAGAGAGGGGATGGAACAAGTATCTAATTAATAGCAGCAAGCCTGAGGATCCTACTTAGAAGCTCTCTCCTGCCGGTAACAAATTCAGACGGATTCCAGCCTTTACGAGAACCATCTGGTAACCGCTCCGCTGGTTTTGATAAAAAAGGCAACTTCACGGGCATGACGGTCTTGGTTGAGAGGTCGACGGCTAGCTAGTGCTGTGCAACGGCAGGTTGCTCACATGTTCATAATTGCCTATTGAGTGTCACACACCGAGGGTAAGAACTGATGCACTGTTAATTTCATAAGATTTTGTAAATCGAGCATTGCTGATTGGAGGGGGATTGGACCGGTCGAAACTCCGCCGTGGATGATGATAACACAACTTCGTGAGCGGTTGCGGATGAGGGTTGTGTAGACGAATGACGAGCTTTGTGACTAAAGGAAAGACGGCGAAGGGGTACTTCAAATTCACGAGTCCCCGGCATAATAGGCCGAATCCAGGCCGATGAATTTTCAGAGATTGAGTTCTTTTTTAGCAGAGCACTGAACAGGAATTATGATTATGTTCAAGTCGTCCATGAGCGGAATAAAATTCTAGACCAACTTCAGAGGCATCAGCCTCACTCAATTATAGTTTGACAAGTTACAAAGGGTTTCGCACAATAATGTATTTGCATAGGTGGGTCTTGAAAGCCTTTTGCGAACTCAATGGATCACTGGTATTTTGCCGTAGTTTGTTTCAAAGAACGGCGTACTGGGCAAGGCGTAAGTGAGACCTAGAGTCCCCTTTTGTGAGACGAACGATCACTCCCTTACCTCTAAATCTTAAGGAATAAAGCCAACTCCATGAGCTTCTGCACCTTGGCGCTGCCCTCAAAATCCCGTTTTTCACCAGGACACGGAAGAAAGGTAAATGCAACCTTATTCTCCTTATCTAAAGGAGCTTAACTTTCTGTAGGCTGCGTTGGTAGCTGTAGTTAAATGGAGTCTAGTGCCAAAGTGGTTGTTTCGTCAAAGATCCCTGAACAAACCCGATGGCAGCTCCACCATATTGACGCGCCTGTGCATATCACAAAGCAGTATTTTAGCGTGCGTCTGATATGAAACTCGGATAAGCTGATCTTGCTTTGTGGCAGGCGGAGTATTTGATGAATCGGGCCGACTCGTTTTCTGGTTTTCTCAGCCTAGTTAATTATGTGCTTCTAAAATTTGTAGAATAAATAATATTGCAATCTCTAGTCCTGCTTCAATGATTTGTCGGGAACTGCTTGACCATCCATGCGAAAAGCATCTTGGGATATCGAATTTAAGTGGCAAAATGTCACTTTCTTCTGCCAAGAACTTCGACAAATGGCAGCTACAGCAGGATCTAAGGGAGTCCATATCCTGGGAGACGTTGTTCTTAACAGGGTCAAGTTAACCAGGGCCAAATGTGAATAAGGTTTTGACATCGTCCGAAAACAAATATGGACTGCCGCACCCGGTAGCTTTGAAAGAATCATCATTACATTTGATGAAAGGCTTTCTTGGAAGACTCCACCAGCAACAGATCTTGGCTCAGGGATGACCCCATTTATATTGACCACTTGGTGGCTGCTGGAGAAGTATGGTTATAACCAGCTTAGTAGTAGGTCAAAGAGGACATAAGACTTCACCGATAAAAGAATATGAGAGTGCAGAGCCCGATCAAAAGCATGTCAAATAGCACGATACTCTTGGGTTTCGTACTATCACCCGCCTCGATGACTAAGTTTGAAAAGTTGACTTGGCAGGTCGATCATGAAGGGTTCTTAGGGAAGCCATGTCGACTGCTACCCGAAAGTATGGTGGTTTGGGGATGGGCCACAGCTTTATATTTGTTGATTCCCTTTATGATCCTGGAAATAAATGGAGTACAACTCGGAGGAAGATAGCTCTAAAGGTCACGCGGGGAATCCTTCCTATGCGAAGGGGCTGCCGTGGAGGTTTACATTTTTGCCGGAAAAGGGGCCAACTTCCACAGGTAGAATGGCCACGTTTGTTAGAATGATAGAGATATCGGAGCCATCTACAGTAAGAACAGCCGGCGGGCTGTCGTCTAGGCAACGGTTTACGGATTCTTCTAAGATAAACCAGGACCTGCCCCCATATAGAGTTCTTAGCCCCCTGTGCTTGGTTCGTGGCACCATAAAGGTTGTACTTTTGATGGTAATGAGTCCTTCAGTAATTTTGGTTTTTGTGTTGTTCTGATGCCCGATTTTCCAAAGCCAAACAGCGCGCACAATAGCAGAACTCGAAAAGCAGGAGCGGGTCGAGGCTTGTGCTGGAGGAATGCAAGGGGCGTGTTGGCGGCTTACACAAGCCGAACAAGTAGCGCCACCAAATTTGGTGATAGTTCAGAGAGACAAGTTTGTTATTCTTTGTGACTGTGTCACGTGGGTGGCCCCAGAGTCCCCCTTCCGCAGAAGGCCCAAGCAGTCCGGCCTCAATTTGTGACGAATACGTCGGCCTCCTTGCTGAGGGGCGTTCCCTATGCCTCCCGCAGCAATCGAAGGCGACAAAGAAATCAGACAAAGCAGTTCCCCACTATGCACACGAGTCTTTGTGTACCCAAAGCAAAACTGCTTCTTCCTGGGAGGTGAATCCGACCTAGGAAGATACCGCTAGCTACCCGGCAGTGACGATCGTTTTGCTAGTTTTTCCTCTCGATATATTCCAAAACTGCATTCTTATGTTGTCGATAGTGCCTCGGCAAAAGAACCAGGGTCCGGCTTCGAATGATTCCAGCTATGGTCCAGTAAACTGAGTGTTGGAGCCATGCGAAATCCTAGAATTCCAAGCGGTTCTGTCCGACGGAAAGAGCTAGAAGGCAAGAGACCCAAGAAGGATGGTCCCCGGAGCTTGGACGGATATTTGATTGAGGGGGACATACAGTGGCTCTCTCAGACAGATCACCACGCCCATCTTTATTGGTTTAAGTGTTGATGCTTGCATATGCATCTACTGAGCTTCGACTCACAGAGTTTTCTTCCTCTATTCACATATCGTGCACATGCGACCACTACGGGAGATACTGCATCCAGCATGCTACAACATAGGCCAAAAGCAGACTGCCGCCATCCCTGTCGTGAGTAACTACGTCGCCCTGCAATCACCTATTACTAAGTCGTGTACAATTGGATTAGGATAAGTAGACTTAAACATATACAATTGATAAAAATTCATAAAGCACCGTTGGTTATTGCAGCCGCGTCGAATTGCTGCTCTTGAAAGTGCAGCGTTATCTTCCGTGGGGTTTGGTGTGGCAAATGGCAATGGGGAGCCTTTGCTGAGAGTAACAAGCGCCGGCTCAGGACGGCCAACTGGGGGTTATGGGCAGGTGGAAGGACCGGGTGGAGTGTCCGGTGTAGGTTGGGCTTCGACGGGAGCTGAGTTGAGGCGGTCTAAACCGATGGCCTCCTTCCCATCTTCAACATCAACCATTTATTTCTTGTCCGCTTGCTAGAAGACTCGGAACCGGGTCAGAATAAGTCGGCTGTAGTGGTGATTGTACGCTTCCACCCAAATAAACACACGGCTACCGGTCGCCAGAGTAGTGGGTATGTAGCTGCTGATGGTCTGTTCCCCTTGGCGGTGTGGGCTTTGGCACCAGCTTCCGATGTGACAAAAGTCTTGCATAGTCCCCGTAAGTGAAACTTACAAGTTTCAATGGAGAAACCGATTCACCCGTAATTCGTAATCTGCATTGGTAAACCAGTTCATCGCACTTGACACCAAAGTCGGCCTTGATGGTGTTACGCAATCCTGACAGAACCATCGGTAGAACTTTACTCCATTTAGGGTTTTCTCCAGCACGATAGGCAGCTCCCAGTTGCCAGTGGCATCAACCCACCGTCGCCTTGTTTTGGCTGCAACCGTGGTGTTCAGTAGCTAATGGAAGGTACCGCCAGAATGAAAATCGCCATCGGGGGCCACCAGAGCGAGGCAAATGAAATGACTTACGCAGCCTGTTAGAAAGGCTTCAGCAGAATCCTCCGGCCTGTGGCCAGCTAGTGAACGATCTGCACGCGTGAAAAAGTGGAACCAGTTGCTAGGTGTTGTGAGTTGCACCACGGGTCCACATGCATGTGACGAAAACGTGCGTACAACTTAGAGAATCTGCCTTAAGAAGATCTAGAGTGAAGGTGTATTTTGGCTTGTTGGCATTGAAGACAAGCGCGTGCCCAAGGACGTAATTCGTGCTTCGGAGCAGGGTCAAGCGGATCACTTGATGACTAGTTCCACTGATGCCGTTACACCAGGGTGCGACAAGTTGTGCCGGCTGATGAACAACTTGTCGGAGAAAGCTGGCACGAACCCTGGGTCGTGATTGACCCCCTAACACTTCAAATATTAGCTTTCTCCGATGTTGGGAGGGTCACTTGTATCAGATACAGATGATCTGCTTGACCTCTGCATCTGTTGCTGGGCTACAGCTATGGCTGCGAGATCTATGCCTGTGGGTAGTGGATAGTCGATATTATGCACCCGTGAGAGCCCCTGTGCTACGGAAATGTGCCCCAGAGGCCTGTCCTATGTCTACAGCAAACAGCAAAAGCAGTCTGAGTGGCCGATCTCGAGCGGCGAATATTGATCGGAGAGCGACTGGATAGGGTGCACCAGTGGCCTATGATATGTGAACACCTTGACAGTTTGGCCCTTTAGTGTGTGCCGGAAATGTCGGATACCCAAATAAATTGCCAGTTTTTTCCTACTGAAAGTATTATGTCGGGATTCCGCAGGCTGGAAACGCTTAGAGATGAAAGATGTTGGTAGCCGTGAGATTTAGATGAGATACTGCAATATAGTACCGGCTGCCCTGCCTGGAGCGTCGGCCTCTAATGCCAGAGGAGTGGAAAAGTCGAGGTACTCAAGGCGACAACTCTCTTGATCGAAGCAAACTCTGCCTGTGTCTTTTCAGGAAAAATGAAGTCCCACTTACATCAAAAAAAAGTCCGTGAGGCGCTGCGCTACTTCAGAGCAGTAAGGGATAAGCCGACGATAAAACTAACCAAACCAGAAGGCTGGCACAACCGATGGTAAGAGTGAGGTTCAGGATAGTCGCGAGTTGCCGCCACCTTGTCTGGCGGATGTGTGCCCGAGGCTGAGATTTTGCTAGCTGAAAATGTGGTGGTGGTCCTTCCTAGTTCGCATTGGGTGGGGCTTGTGGTGGCACCATGTCGGCTAAGGCTCTGGAAAAGTGCATGCAGAATTGTCATATGATCTTCCTCCGAAGAAATTTCAGCTAATATTTAGACTAAGTGCAAAAAGATATTTTTCAAACTGCGAGTTCCTTCGTACACTGACGTCTGAAATGTTTGGACCGCGTAACTGAGCCCAAACGGCGGGGGCAAAACCTTGAATAGTCCAACTGGAGTTGAGAAGGCTGTACTGAATATGTCAGCTCCAGCTACTGGAACTTAGTGGCGGGCTCTGACAGGGCCGACGAGGCTGAAAACAGAACTACAGGGTGGGGAAGGAGTAAGTTCTTAGAAAAGTGGAATGACGTACCTATCTCAGATAGCAGCTCGGTTAAATGCCTTACGGTCGCCACGGGGGCTCCAGTAGCCACTGGATTTAGGGGCCATATGGAGGGGCGAGTCCCAAGAGCCTCCGAAAGAGCGTGTAATGTTTAATTCCGGCACGTATTCGAACTAGACCTACTTTGCTCGGAGCTTGTCTGGTGCCGTGGGACCAAGTCGGCTGAAATCCCGGGGGCCCCTTGTAGACAGTGGGGTGGAAGACACTGGTGGCCACCACGGGAGGGGGTCCAGACTGCATTGGCATATACGGGTAAGCTGAAGGGAGTTCTGCGTAGGTGTTTTCGGCCTGGAGTTTGATGTTGAGGGGCGCAACCGGTTACAAGGAAGGAAGTCTATCGGTCGGCAACCCCCGGGCATCGTGCGCCAACCAGTATGTCGAAATGATCCAGGGAATGGATACCTAGCATGAGACAGGGGATATGTGCTTCTATAAACACCCAGAGTAAGGCGAGAAGTGAGCCTAAGTTGGACGTTAGAGCCTTATAGTCATAAGTGGCAATAACAGCGCCGTTGGCTGTGCGTAGTTATCGTGTTGATGGAATGGTGGCGTCCCATGCTTCTTTTGAAGTGAAACTAACTGCTGCACCGGTGTCAGTTAGGAACAAGTTAGTGAAAACTAAATCTCGAGCTTCTACCAGACGGCTGCTGTAATGACCGACTACAGCTTTATTCGTTGGAACCCTTCTGGACATTGGTTCCCTCTTTGGTACCTGGGACGGTGCAGCCGGCCTCGCAGCCCCGGGCCTCCTTCCCGAACGGTCTGTGGTAGCGACGGTACCTTGATCAAGGTGGACTAGAAGGACCATTAGGGGAAGGGCCTCTGAGGCTTCCTGGTCGGTCGGAGTTTTTGTAAGGCTTCTGGTCTCTACCATGAGAACGGCTAGGGTTGGGAACATCTGGAAGCACGCCCGAAGTCAGCTGTCAGCTGTGTTACGGCAGAAATTATTGAATGATACGTTTTCATAATGCCCTCTGCAGGTTTTCCTGCTTCTGTGAGGTTGAAAAGACTGGAAACCTTGAGTAGTGCTTCAATATCAGTTGTTTATCGCAATATCCTTCTCCCTTTGATAACTTATTCCTCCAGAAGCCACCCTGCCGGCCGCCGCATTTCTCTCAGTGATTCAGGGGGCTTTTTACTATCTAACTCATTTCCTTGGATCAGCCCCTTAGGTCATGACGATTCTGGTGGCAAAAGACTGGTGATTACTGCTTCTTTCACGACTGCACGACTGGTCATTGAGAATCACGTCGCCTAGCTAGGCAGCATCGCCACAGGAAAGGCGACCAACAGCCCACCAGCAATGAATACTTTCTGCCGTGATTCTACGTGCCTCAAACTCCGCTTCTACCATACAAAACCAAATTCGCAGGGCTCTTGTTGGGCGAGCAGCAAGTCTTGTGATCCGACTTGACCTGACCTGGCCTGAATCTTTGGTGAGCCGAAAAACCTTGACGTGGGTAAAATCCTCGTCAACGCGGACAGAACCTATCCCATATGCTCGCTCTATCACTGGCTTGTTAGCGTGCCATATGGTGATTGTAACCACCGACGTCGCCTGTGAAAAATTCTCTTTTTTCCATATGCTAATACATTTACACTGATATGAATGATGGTATATTTCTCGACCTCAGTCAAGGTGGCTGCGTAATAGTGGCACAAACCGGCTATTTTCCCACTTTTCTTGACTTGCTCTAACATTTTGACCCAGACACCTATTCCGGCGGCCACCATTCAGTTCCATTTATTTGTCATACATATTTACCACTTTCGTCAACATCTTTGTAGTTCTGCAGCTCGTAGCCCTCATTCTTCCAAAACTAGTTCCGGTGTTAAAAAACTAGATGTTTTATTGTACCGGTGACCTTTGATCCTCAGCTGGGAGCATCATGGACTGCTTTTTTCTATATTTCACCCCTCTGAACATCTTCAGATGACTTGTGGTAATCCGTAGGCGGTGCTGGCAAATAGTCTAGCCCATATCTACAACTAACTGTTCGAATTTTACCTGTGACTTTAGTGGTTTCCCTTCTGTCTTGCTCTTTAGGATTCTTTCCTCCTTGGTCGCAAGCACTCTGACTACTCGATCTCCAAGGCTGCTTGGTCTCGCCTATACCACTCGTATAAATTCCGTCTGTGCCGATCGCGGTGAGTTCCCCTGCTTTGGCAGGCGCACTTCGGGCATGCAAGGCGCCTGAAATGATGTGTAAAATCCTGCAGCCACAAGAAAGGGTTTTCATATAGGGCACCCAATGCGCGGCCAGCCCAATCCATCAGCACCGGTTGCGGACCAAAAAATACAATTTATATGTCCGTATTTCTACAGATATGCTGCTCTCTCCCAATTACCATCGATTCTCCATTGCACTCGCTTTCAATGTCACCATCATAGCTCACTTCGTTTTATTCCCCGAAAGATTTACTTTCCTCATATCGCGAAGATCGCACATTCAAAAGCCCACTGCCATTCTTTGCATATCGCAACTTGTCCCCTACGTGCCTGTCCAACTCGGAGGCCACTGACAAGCGGTCCCGATTTGCTGACCTCGAGTTATACACCACTGGAGGATAAAATCAATGTACACTTGTTTACCTGTCGTTTATCTTGCCATCTATTTTGTGAGCTATTTGCCTCTGCCTTGTTGTAGCTAAGCTTTCCACGTCCACGTTTACCCAGCTCTCATTTTCACTTTGAAGCCTCATGGTCCACCCGTCAAAAAAGAAAAGCATTCACTCAATATTAACCTGCCTTCCTCCAGTCAACTATTCTACCGTCACTCAGGCAGTCTCTCTCCAGACTTGTTGCCCATTCGGTTTATCACTGGCCCTACCCACAACCAGCTGCGGAACTTCTCAGATGTATTCCTCAGTTCATTTGTGAGTTTAAAATCAAATGTTCTATTCCGAGAGATGGTTTACGATGCCTCCGGTGTGCAGCCTTGTAACTCTGTTGTCACCACGTACAGTCCCCAGCTACGGAACACCAGTAGATAGGCACGCACCGTTCATTCTTTTTATTTTCACTTTTACACGGCATGTATCTATTCCATTTTCATAGCTACTCTTTCCACATTCATCACCCAGTTTCCATTTTCACATTCGTACACCACGTTCAGCCTTTTTCCCTTCGACCACTTCTTCCACAATCACTCCGGAAACCTCTCTTCAGGTGTGTTGTTCACTTGGCTTAAAGCCCACTTGGCCACTATCCGACCCGCGGCGGTTACAGCTATATTCATCGACTGGTCTTTTCTTGTTCAATGCCCAATGTTACACCCTGTTCTTAGTCTGACTTTCACTTTAACCCCTCTAGTGCACTGTGGTTAGCCACAGCTAGTTTATGCCTCCATAGAAAATTCTTTTCTCCAAATACAAACGAAACGCCCTTCAATCGTGCTCGATTCCTCAATCACGCAGTTTTCTGTTCGTAGGACCTGCATGGAAGTTTATTACTCTCATCCACGTGCACTCGACTTTGACCAGTTTGACCACCTGGTCAAGCTTGAGCTTGCGTTTCTCCGCCACAAAGCGCAATTGGGGAAACATTTTACAGCAGGATCTCTCCGTTTGAGCGTCTTCTTATAACCCCTTAAACATCGGATTATGCTTTCACTTGTGCCGCTGGATCATGCATTGCAGCATGATTCGGGACTACCCTACCCCAACTCTTACCTTTAAAATTTAGGCCAGACAGGGCTTTGGCGGGTTTACCCGTTTTGGGGGAAATGGAAAGTTCACAACTTACGCTGCACAACAGATAAAAGACCCGGGTGTTGTAAAGACTGTAAACTTTGAATGATCGCAGCAGAGCAAGATGGCTGACCACGGGGATACTAGGGTCTTTGGATTTAGTCTACAATCCCCCGCCAAGGAGCAGAAGTGGTAATAATCCCGAACAAGTCTGTGATAAAGTTTCATTTAGAATAGTTTGCAGAGGCCTCTTCACCTTTCCTCAGAACTCCTGCGGCCTGCCCTAAAAATGTTGAGCTGCTGGCCACCAGGATAGGGATGGGTAAGCGGGGAAGGACACGGAGGGTGACTGCAGGGAACGGTGTTGTTTTCTTCTGTAAGGAGAGGGGCAAGAGGGAACCCCATGTAAGCCTTTAAAAGAGTGAAATGTTCAATGGGGGTAAAAGCTGTAGATGTGTTTTAGATGGCTCCCGACGAACGGACACGAAGGAACGACTAAGACTGTGGGAGGCGCACCCATGGCTAAAGGAGCCAATTTCCTCCTAAGTATGGTGGCTGGATTGTGGACTGGGCTAATCCAAGGGCTGTTGGGTTTATAAAATATGGGATCTTCCAAACTCTCCGGAAAAAGATGGAGGGGCTAAACCCAGGGGCAGATTTTAGAGCCGAATAAAAAATACTGGTGATCAAGGAGTGCCAGGTGTTCCGCAAGTAAAAATTGATTTACTGCTTATGGATGAACGCTCAAATGACTGTTGTCTCTCGTTTGGAAGTTGCCAAGAGGCTTCCATTTGTTTTCTCCAAGGTAAACTTAACCGTCGGAAGATCCCATTCAACGGAACGGACGAGAGGAACTTGCGAGGCTCGCAGTGAAGGGAGCTGACTACAGCTCGTGCCGCCGAAAGAAATCCAGAGGCTCGATTGGTCCCGGTCACTACCAGTCCGGTGCAGACTAAACTGAACTGACGAAACGCTCCAGGCTGTGACGCGATGCTGCTCGGTAATCGGATTTTTGGAAAGGAGAAAAACAAAAGAAGGAGAAGCAGAGACCGCCGGGAAAATCCTGTGATGTAGCTTAAAGCTGTAACTCCAGTCCGCTTACCAAAGTAACGGAAATGAAGGTGCCATAGAACTCAGATTATCTCGTTCATTTCTCTGCAGTTGTCCACATGGATTATTTTCCCGTTTTCCTGTGGCTGTTTATTCTTGAGAATAACGATTTTCTTTCCGTTTCAGTGTTCAGCTGTTTTAGTTTTGCTGCATGAACTAACGCAACTTTGGTGGCTAACTCTGAGTTTGTTTGTCGCCAAGGTTTGAAATGGTGATGCCTGCACCGACGGAGACGACTAGAAAGGACAGAGATGGCCAAACAGAAAATGAGGCCTCATGCGGAAATGACAGCTTTAAGGATGACGTGGTGGATGAATAAACGTTTTGTACCACATGCAAACCGCGGTACCTCAAGGCATGCAGTGAAACTGCCAGGAGAGATTATGGGATCTATGTGAAAGGTGCATGCCCAAAGAAGTTTTGCGTGAGTTGTCAGTTCGCAATGATTAACATTGTGTCAAGAGTAATAACGGTGGATGGGGGTATAAAAACCATTGACGGCAACTCAGGAAACCTTCCCAAAAACGACTGCACAAGTTCCGGGGAACAAATGGATAAGAGGGGCCATCCGTCGAAGAGAAAAGCCAAGGAAGGACTGGGTGTGTGTGGGGTGAATAAAGGAGCGAAATCTGAACAGGCTAAGAAGCTAACCAGGGTAAGCGCCAGCCCATCTTGCAAGACGCTGGGATGAAGTAATATGCAAACAACGCGAAGGTGCTTCTAGAAGACGAGAAGGAATTCTGTCAACAGCCTGGAAACCCGGAAGAGGCTGTTGGAATAGCTAGGGGAAATTATAGAATCGTGGTGATTCACATAATTCCGCTGCAACGTATATAGAAGAACAGATGTCGGGCCAGGGTCATGGGATACCACAGTGGAGAGTGGCTAAGACGCAGCAGTCTGTCAGACCAGGCCAAGATAAAACGGATCCAGCGGTCAGAGAACTGGAGGACGAAAACATGAAAAAGTAAAGGAAGGCCAAGGTCCGCCTTGGTGAGGCTTAGGAATCCCAAGGCAAAGTGACAAGGTTTTGGTTGCTTTCGGAAGAATGGGAAGGCTCATAAAACGGTTGGTGATGCATATGAGAAGCATACTACCCACGCAATCCCTAAAGTAGGTGTAGAGTCTGCTAGGTCGACCTACAATACCCAGGAACTAGAAATTCTCGGAGGACCGCAGGTGCTTTAAACAGAAGGATGATGATAATCTTACCGATATATAAAAGCTGGAGGGGGCACAGATTTTCCCTTCGCAAACTTTGTGTGCAGTGTTGAAGGGCAAGAAGCAAGTGAAACAAAGAAAGACGGCAGCTTTGGAGCTTAGGGTTCGGGAAGTTAACGAACCCGAACAAAAGCCCTGAGGAGAAAAAGAGCCGACTTCTTGGCGCTTGCCGATTATATTTTAGTACTTCGGATACCATGTACTGACTAGATCCCGAGAATGGCGTATGGAATGGGCAACAAGCGAAAGGTTCCGATGAGCTCCAAAAGACGGTAAAGGTCAGTGGAATAGGTGAAGAACGGTTTGTATTGAAGTAATGTCTTTCGTTTTTACGCTAAGGAGAAACGTTGGACGCAACACTAGCTAAGGGAGCTGAAGGTTCAGCAGTCCACAAACAGAGCAGTCAGAAATGTATTTTCAATTGGCGAAGACGAATTGTGCTCACAGTAAGCAGACAAACAACGCACTACCCTGCGGCATGGAACAACACACAGACAGCTCAGAGCCAAGTGCTGATTGGTTGTGGTTGTTTGGAGTGGTTTTCGGTCATGAGTTTACAAATTCAGACTCAGTCACCTTCAGGTCGGTACGACATAAATGAATGTTAGTGGCCCTTGCCCCAAGTGAGTTGAATTAGCAGTCACACTGGGCGACGCACAGATTGTTGCTCCCAACTAATTATGGTTAACACAAATGAATGTTGGTACCCACGCTCTCCTGGAGGGCCTCGTGCACCGTAGGAAGAAAAAAGACTATGGCTGATTGGAGGAATTAATGCTGTTACTTGGTACCAAGCCTCGATGCCAGAAAAAGGTAAGGTGCACAAGCCGTGCGGTGGGAACCTCAAAGGGATCTTCTTCTGGCTTACGGAGGCCCCGTCCCTTGCCAAAGCGGAGGATAATGAGCTGCCGAAAATGACTGAAAAGATGAACACTAATGAATCAGCATTCATCTTGGGGAACTTCAGAGCCCCAAAAACAGAGTGAAAATTAGAAACATCACCATCGGGCTCTCTCGGAGGTGCTCTTTGGCTAATCCCGGAGGGGGGGAGCTCTAAACCATAACATGCAGCAGCAAAAGCATTGGTGAATAAACAAGAAGTTGCCACAATTCCATTGATACTGAAGAAGCATGGAAGGAATCTAGATCCAATTTTCGTCGCAGCACCACTATGGAAGAGCGATCACGGGGTAATGAAAACGGAAGTGGCGGCACGTGGAAGCTCATGGCCGGAAAAATATATCTGTAACCCCTGGTGGAGCTAAACTTGGGAGTAACTCGCAGCAGCGTGGAAGATGAGTGGAACCATATCCAGGGGACCTCGAGGCACCTCTGGATGCTTTCGCGCAGTTGGAGGTCCAGGGCGAGGAAAACACAGGCTGTAAAACCCGAAGCCTGGTGCAGGTTACGGGAGAGGATAGGCATTTCAAACTACTGGAATATATGATGGCTCGACGAAAGGCTCTCAGAATCCGACTGGGTTTCAGGAGTCAGCTTGAAGGGCTACCAGCGAGAGGGGTGAAGTTTAACCCAAAGGCATATTTTACCCACTCCCAATCAAAATCAACCCTAAGAGTTGCTCTTGGTAGCGCTAAAGAATCGAGGAGCAAAGACACTGTAGCGAATGAGGGCAAGGCCAGTGTATTGCCTCGCTGTTTTGGGGAGTGTATAGCAACGATAGCGGAGGGAACACAACTAGTACCCCTCCATTTGTCAGGACGGAAGTGCCGCCCGTCTGAGCTGAGGGAGAATACTTTAGAAGGTGTATAAAGGACTGACTAATCGGGGCATCAGGCCCGGATGAACCGAGTCCAGCCCTGCTGAAGCCGTTATCCAGCCTGCTGGTCGAAGCTCTTCCTCAGTCGTTCTGTCAAACTCCACGTGCCAAGCGAATAGAATCAGGCAGAAGTGGTGCTTGTCTACGAGGGTAGGCGTAGAGAGGAAGCTACAGGCCAGAGACCGGCGGGCCCGAGGTCAGCAGTGGGGAAGGCCCCGGAGGGGCCATACAGAACCAAATGGTTGCCTCTCCGTCGCAGAGTGAACTGATCAGTGTACGCGATATGGATTTATGAGGAAATAATCATGCACGACGAATCTATTTAGCTTCCTGGATAAAGTTACGAGGAGCTTGACAATGGCGAGAGGGTTGAATTTTCTTTACTTGGGCTTCAAGAAAGCTTTCGACGGTAAGTCACAGGCTACTGGTGCGAAATCTTCGAGCTTATGGGGTTGGCCCACTGCTGGGTGACGGGACAGTAGAGTTTTTCAAAGAAGGAAGGTTCTATGCAGAAGTGGATCGATACAAGTCCAGTACGGGTGAGGTTGCCACGGGGCCTCGCAAGCATCTGCCCTCGGGCTACTCCTGTCTCCGTCTTGTATGAAATACCTAACCCGCGAACTGGTTGTTCACTCTTCATGCTTGCTGACGGCGTTGGGACAGTGGGAGATCCCAGGGAAGTTGCTCTGCAGGGCCACTTCGATGAAGTGCTTCGGGGGTGCACAGACCGGAAGCTCCCACTCAACACCAACGAAGGCAGGCAACTCATCGGTGAAATCCCCCGGAGCTACCTGAGGGAACTTGGTGATAAAGACGCCAAGCGCTCTTGGAGAGGACGAATTTGCCGAAGATGCAGGGATGTTTGTCACGGCGGATTCTTAAACTAAGTGACTATGTAGGAAGCCACAGAGGGAAAATAATGCATCCTGACAAATATTGAGAACCGTAGCCCGGTGTAAGCCATGGTTACTCTTGCCGCTCTGTGCTACCTTTTTGAAGCTGCTTCTGGAGTATGCCATCCATTCTCGCCACCCCAATCTCATATACCTATCTGAAAATGTGCTAAGAAGGTCCGCACGAATGTTTACTGAACTCAGAGCCTGTCCTCTGAAATAAGGCCCAGAGGGCTGAAGCTCTTTTCTCTGGTAGAGTAGAGAACAAGAAAGGATCACCTCAATGCCATCGTGGTTACGAGAAGCTCCTCGGAATTGGAGGGGCTTCAGTCACCTCCAGGAAACACAGATTAAAGGCCCAGGGGACACGATTTGAAGCTTTGGAAACTCAGTTGCAAAACGGTAGCTGGGGGAAACTCCTTCTCCCAACGAGTAACAAATGGACGGAGTAAACTTATCCCTCAAAGGCTGGAGCCTAGATGGTTGTTGGATTCAAAAGTTAAATGCCCATTGGGAAAGCTTCCTTGGGGACCTAGGGCAGAATGGCAGACTGTCTCATGAACCCTTGAGTAACTTGACACTTTTTATTGAAAGCTCGAAAAAAGCTTTACTAGTAAACAAGTAGCTAGGCCGCGCAGTGAAGCCCGAGTAAGGATGACGCTGATTTCCGACTTTTACTTCGCCATCCCACAATGATAAATTTAACCCCACTTTGATAGACGATTCAGAGGAATCCGAGTATATGTATCTCCATATCTCTTTTCTCACTCTTACGTGAGACCCTCACGTATTAGAACTTCGACGGCTGCACAGACAGCTCACACATGTGAGGCAAAACTATTCGGGAGCAGACTGGTAAAAGCCGGAACTCAAGGCGGATAAACACAACTGTTATGGCCCAAAAAGCCCGCCACTACACCGCAGTGGGTCTTCGCCCGGCTAGAAGTCCCCACACAAATAAAACCTTACCTTAGCTAGCTGCGGTCAGAATGACGTGATAAGAGGACCGCCGAGCTTTGACCGCGAAAGTCAGCGGAAAATTGAGTTACGAAAATAGGTTGCCAAAATTTCATGGTTTAAAAGTCTTGGAGAACTACGGGGACGCCTAAGGCTCGAAAATCGAAGGTCTGAATAAAAATTGGGATTGGGTCCCCGGAACAAAGTCTCAGAGATCTGCCCTCCTGGCGCCACACAACAAGCCATAGCATATAACCCACAGCACCCAAAGCAAAACCGGTCCTCATCTCCTTTTTAAGTCACACTGAGTATGTGGCACAGTTTGGCTTGTGCCGAGTTGCAGATAGAGTCCTAGTACGGTGAAGTGTCCCAAATCTGAAGTCTTCGGCCAGTACTGTTTCACATTCACCGAGGCCACCATAAACGGCTTTTGAATGAGAATTCTAAACGCGTCTTCTATTCGGTGTCCCAGAGATTAACCGGCAAAAATCCTTCACCCGAATGAACAGAGAAGGATCAAGTCGGTGGTCATGTAAGAGAGTGTATTCTATATATCGTGGTACCAAAACAGCACCGATAAGGGAAATAGGGGGAAGGAAGCTGGGGCAACTGTGAAGCAAAAAGCCATCCGAAAGAGCGCACGGTCGGCGAGAGCCTGAAAATAGAAGAGATCAAGAAGGGAGTCGAAGGAATCTTCGACAATGTCGGTTAATAATGGTATATTTCTTGGACGTGGTCAAGACAAATCCACAAGGCATGATCAGAGAACGCAGCAATTCATAGTGATGTAGGGTAATCACAATTTTGAAATTCATGGTTCACACAGTTGCAGTAATAGAACGATCGGCTTGGGCGGTGTTTAAGTGAACTAAAAAGGAGAGGGTTGGCGCGGCCATTGCGAATCGGTTTCGAATTCGGAACGGGGACGATGCGGTTAGTGGAATGGACATAAGAATGCAGATAAAGCGATACTGAAGAAGGGTAAAAGTGCAGTGTTTGTGAGAACCCATGAAGCAACTGGTGTCGGACATCACAACATGAACAGGAAGTTGAGGCAGGAATGATACACAACTTGCCTTACGGGTGCCGATAACTGTGTACAACGGATCCGGTAGTCCAGAATGGGTCACTGCAATCTACATAATTTGGTGTGCAGTAGATGAAGATAGAGAGAGAGCGGTGGAGTGAAAGAGATTCAAAGAGGAATCGGGAAGTTTAGAAGGATTCGCGATGTGGCACCAACTGGATATTTGAGGAATCAGTATTGAGAAACTGGTTGAGAGTGTTACCGAAAGAAAATTAAAAATAGAGTTAACATTTTGCAATGAAAGTGCCGTGGGAGATGCCTGCAGGATATAGAGAAGATTGACCCTCCATTGGATAACTCATTGCTGGAGGTGCCTGTGATACAAATGCAAGTGTCTAAAATAAGAAAAAGTTGGCACCATCGTGCGCGACTGTGTGGCAGTCTACCACCCAATTCAGCAAATTAATTCAAGGAATTCCCTGAAAGAAGTCCTCGTTTAATTTCAGAGACTCTATATCAACAGTTCCATAGTTTTAAGTTTCTTTGATCCAGAGCCACAGAGTTACACGTTTTTATTTCAGTAAGCCTGTACATTGGGGAACGTAAGACTAATCTGTGTATTTAGCTCTCTAGTGCAATCGCGGTCAGTGTTGCAATGCCCAAACTGCCGGCTAGACAAACCGCATCCTCACTGGTTGGTCGTACCAACATCCGACCAAAAGTACTCGCCAAGTCGAAAGTCGCAAAACTCCCACTGAATCCTTGTTCCGTTAGCCTGACCGATGTATTTGGCGGGGCAAACAAAAGGGCAGAGACCATAGAACACAATCTCCTTAATTTCAGTAGCCACATTTCTTTGATTGATACGACCCTCTCCAAGCTAATTCCGCTCACGTATATCTCTGACCCTCCAACAAATCCGTCAACCCTAGACCTAGTCACGGCTGGGCGTTTCATAGACGCCATTGCCTCAGAACTAGTTCGAAGAATCAGTAACTCAAAAAATGCTGTGGTATTTAATATTCCCGACAGAATCCCTGTTGAGAAAGTAAAACATAACCTTCTAAGTTCTATTAATATGGCACACCACCCCTGCCAGTGCTTTCGGCTACGAAAGAACATTCAACGCAAATCCTGTCCAGTGTTGTTCAAATTTCTTGAAGAGGAACCCGCTAAACAATTCATTAGGAGCCAATCCACCGTCGCTTTGAGATCCCCGTTCAAGAACATGAAAATTGCTGCCGACAAAACCCCATTACAAAAGGAATTCGCTAGGTCCACCAGCACGCATTCAGCTTCGTCAAAAATTGTCCGCCCTCAACTATCCGCTTCTTCTCAGTTTGACGATGCGCAAAATGCATGCAATATCGATTCGGCTTCATGTTCACCAGAACATCGATCCCATATGTTTGACGTCGATTTAGATATATCCAGTTCAAAGTCACCTCACCAGCCAGCGCCTAAGAAACCAAGAAGCATAGAGTTTACCCCTGGCAAGCTGTCCTCTCTTGGGCTGACTAACTCGATTCCACCATTACCTATCACCGAAATATCGGCCACGATCGATGACGATGCGAACCGCCTAACTGGCTTAACAGCCATACCCAGAAATCCTCAACCCATCAGCGGAGTCACCCCAAATTCTTCTTTGCCATCTCTCCACTCGGCTCCAATAGCCACTCGGCAATCTACGGTGCCTAGGCCATCCCCCAAACCAGCGAAAACATCATTACTAGGTGGACTGCACATTGTTGACACTACGGTCAATCCTAACTCACTCATCAAGCCACACTTCCAACGGCTAAGGACCCCAAGCGAGGCAACACGGAGTGCAACAATGGACAAGAAAACGTCATTCAAGACCTATCTCCCCAATCCAAACCACCAACCACTAAGTGCACCGTACATTCCACCCAGTATCGCGTTTTCTTCACCTGGTTATCATCCTCATTAGGCTGGTACAACTAACCTCCGGGCCTCTTCAACAACGCCACCATTCATACCAAACGATTACTTTAGTGTTCTACATAACTTCTATCGTAGCCTAAGTAATATTTTCTCACATGAATCTCTTTCCTTTTATCGTTCACATATCTCACCCACCCTGAATCCCTTTTCTACCGCAGGCCACTCACAACAGTACCCACGACCTCCCAGTCTCTACGCCAACCAACACCCGTATATCCCACTTCCATTTCACATTCCCCCTCCAGGTTACAGCCCATCAAATTACTGATGTCAAGAGGGCACCTGTGTTACCGCCCGTATTAAGGCAGGTGCCAAGATATCTGAGGCTGCTACACGTCCTTTTTCTTTCCCACTTAACAGCTACTTAACCCTCCCTCCTCATATTTCTATGTCCCAGCCACCAGTATCTACCAATAGTAAAGCACTCGATAGTGATCTTTCGCGGTGTTGTTCCGCACTAAGTAGACTTACCAACCGCCGACATCCTTCCAATCTAACGAATCTCATCAGTACTAGCCACACCCAGCTTAGCTTAACAACCAAGCTGACTGCCACGCCAGGTGTTTCTACTCAGCTTATTTCACCATCCACATTACCGACTACTCCATCTCAAGGAATAATGATTGCGTCATCCGATCCGCCTTCAGCAAATGCAATTTCGGAATCCTATAAAGATCTTAACGTTAACCTTGACTCAACTAAACAGTTCTCATTGTTTATGCTGAATGCACGCTCAATAGTGAATAAGATGCGAATGCTGCGTATATTACTGCTCACGTCTGATTACGACCTTATTTTAATTACCGAAACCTGGTTGACAGACAACACTCCAAACGAGGATATCGCTATCACCGGATACCAAGCTTTCAGGAAAAATAGACTCACTCAGAGAGGGGGAGGCTGTCTTATATATGTAAGACAAAACATGCGAGCGAAAATATTTCAGCACCCCATACTCGATAACTTGCCGGATTCAGTTTGGCTACAGGTCACTACAGGATGTTCTGACTTCTTTGTTGGTTGCATCTACCGCCCCCCGAATACTAGTCAAAACGACTTTCTGCCTATCATTGAGGCGTTAAACGTTGTTGCGGACATACCCGGCCCAAAACTGGTGGCCGGCGACTTTAACGCACCAGGCATACGTTGGTCCACTTTGAAAGCTCCACATCACTTACTACACTTCTTGACCAGCATTCGTTTAGGAGGATGGACTCAACATGTGATGTGCCCAACTAGAGGCAGTAGCATCCTTGATCTCATTTTTACGGTAGGATTATCTCGCGTGCACACATCTATCGTGAACAGCATCCCAGGTTGTGACCACTTGCCGGTAAAATGTGAGTTTTCAGTGCCAGCACGAACCGTTCACAAACCAACCGTTAAAAGACCGCTCCACCAAGCTAGCTGGAATCAATTACCCTCACTCATTCGCTCGCAGAACTGGGATACTTTCTTTTTATCTGATGACTTGCATACCGTGGTGGATCATCTTTACTCCACACTAAATGCATGTCTTGACGTAATCACCCCAACCCAAGGTCTACCTAGACGAGATAAACCAAACAGTTTTTGTCGATTAAAGCAGAAGCTTTCTATGCTACAACGCAAATTCCTTAGGTCGAGAGACTTTTCGTTGTTCTTGCAAATGAACCGTTTATCTAATTCTATGAAATTGATTGAAATGTCCCGCAGTAAAAAACAGGAATTAAGGGCGCTGAGTCACCCCAAGAGGTCCGAAGCTTTATCTAAGCTGATGAAGCTGAGAAACAGCCAGTGCAGTTCTCCTATCTCATCCGTTATATATAACAACAATTATATAACGAACTCCCAAGAGATCTCCGAGGCATTCAGTGCCTATTTTGCTTCGTCTCTAACGATCAATGACTCCCCATGCCTATATCACGTTGAGCCGCTGACATCTGCACAGTTCTCAGCGGTTACATTTCACCCGAACGACTTAACAGTACAGCTAACTAAAATTAGGAGGTCATACCACCCCGGGCCAGATGCCGTACCACGGGCTACTTTTAGTCTAGGTGGCACTGATATCCCATTCTTGCTATCAAAGGTTTTTAATTTATCTATGAGCAGTAGCGTTTTCCCCTCCCGTTGGAAAACATCAGTTATTATCCCAATTCCTAAGAAAGGTTCACGCCAGGACCTAACCAACTATCGACCAGTGAACCACACCCCTATAGTTTCCCGAATTATGGAAAAACTGATAAAAAATAAGCTGACAACTCATTTACTAAACAATAACCTCATTAACACTGGACAGCACGGTTTTCTTCAAAAAAGATCCTGTGCCACCTGTATGTGTGACTTCCTTAACCTAATAACTACGGCCACTAACAGTGGTAAATCAGTGATTGTAATCCCCCTTGACATGACTAAAGCTTTCGATCGAGTATCCCACAATAGGCTCATGGCGAAGATGAAAACCTACGGAATTGTTGACCCGATCCTGAGTTGGTTTTCATCATATCTAACATCCCGAAAGCAGGTGGTGGACGTTGATGGCAGTTTATCATCACCTCGACCAGTTACTAGTGGAGTTATTCAGGGTAGTGTACTAGGTCCCTTACTTTTTCTTATATATGTTAATGACATTTTCAACGTCATCACACACGGGGCTGCGTTCCTTTTTGCAGATGACATAAAAATTATGTACTCCTTTGAACCTGACGCCTTAGCTTCTACCATTGCTAGCATAACGAGCGATTTACTATCGCTAGACTCATGGAGCAACCAATGGTTGATAAAACTCTCCGCTGTCAAAAGTTGTATCCTTATGTATAAGTGTCAGGTTCCCGCGGGAATGTTTAAAATTAATGATCAGTTCATCCCCAACAGTCCGGAAGTAAGGGACTTGGGATTACAATATTCTTGCACATTTAATTTCTCCGAACATTCGGCCGTGCAGGTTGCTAAAGCTAGACGGCTAATTGGTCTGATTAATAGAACCTTCAGTCTTACAGAGAGCAAGCTAAGCATTTTTAAAACTCGTGTCAGACCACTTCTGGAATATTGCACTGTCGTCTTTTCTAACATGCGGCAGATTGACAGATTTGCAATTGAGAATGTACAACGTAGATTTACCAAACAACTACTAGGATATTCCTTGCCTTTAAATTATATGGAAAGGTGTGAAATATTGCACCTAGAGCCCCTATGGCTGCGCCGTCTACGAATGAACCTGTCTTTCTTTTGCAATATTGTGAAACGTACATCTTGCAATTCAGCCCCCCAGGTCAAAACTCCCTCCAACTATTCTTTACGACAAAGGGACTCTATGGTCTTGATTCCAGTATCCAGGACTGCGATGCGGTCAAACTTCTTTATTGTTAAATATTCTTCCCTCTGGAACAAACTCCCACCTCAACTTAGGTCAATGTCTTCGGCCTCTTTATTATTCAAAAAAGAAATAAATAAACATTTAACTGTCCAAAAACGGATCCGAATGCATGATCCCTACATGTCTATTACCCGAGCCTACGAACTGGGCCTGGGATACTAACCAAAAGCTTAACAACTTTGTTCAGTAGACAGTTATTACCAACGGATGGTAAGGAGCATTCTGTATTATAGTTAGCAAATAAAAGCAGTCCAACCTATACTCTATGACTGTCAACAGCACACTCCACATGTTTGTCTAGCCACTTCCTATTTTCAACGCTTCTGACCACGACCCCCTACTGGCCACCGTTACTCCGGTGATTCTTTTTTCATGCTGTCAGATTTTACCATAGTCGGTTAGATCCTTTTTTATCAGCTGCCGCCAGGTATAAGAGCATTTATAATGCTAGAAAATACATAGCAGCATATATAATATGGTCCTCAAGGTACCAGTCTCATCCACGCTTCAACTACTTACTCATTGAGACCCTATTTCAACACACAAGATTCCAGGCCTCGTTCTGATGAACGAATCGCCACAATCGATGTGGTCTTCCATAAACCATTCGTCGAACTACACTTAAGTATTTGCCCCCAGTGTCGCCTATTCTCGCTTCCATGCTTTTGTGGTAACTCTCACTAAGCCTCACAAGCATTAGTCGCTAGTACCGGTCTTCTCCGCTTTCCGTATGTTGTTTAATCCAAAAAATAAGACCTCAACGTCGCGATCACCCATTTCTGTTACTGGCATGATATTGGTGTTCTGTCTTTCTCCCCTAACCCACAGCTGGTAGAATTGCCAGACTGCAGCCCTCTCCGTTTTGTTTTCAGAACCTGCATCCTAAGGACGATTGTCGCCTTCCACTTCCCAGGAATAACTTGGACCCTCTCTTGCTGGACAGGACAAACGAGATTTACACACAACTTCATTTTCGCCCGTCTCACGATCGCTTTCCCCAAGATTCCCGCCATCGGACTTCTTGAACCTGGACTACTCGATCTCACTGCATTCATACAACTCATTTCAATCCCATATGTCATTATGCCCGTTCCGTGTTAGAACCCGCTAATACTGTTCAAACACTGGCACATTTATTGTCACTGTTCATTGCTTCATCGGTCACCAAAAAAAAACGTCCGGCGCTGACATATCTTTCAGTAGTCCTCCAGTGGGCAGCGAAGCAATTAGTAACTACCTGCACTCTTTATCGGTCCATCCGATCGCATCCGCAATGCTGTTGCATCGAGTGTTCGGGCTCTGTAGATCACTGCGTTCCCTCCACGATTGAACGTCTTCGATACACTTCCCATGCTGCATCGCCGCTCCGTTCCCATCATTTGTTACACCTGACATTTCATACCAACCCTACATAAAGTTAACAACTTGCCGCACGCTCACCTGTTTTACTCCGGCCGTTCCCTGCCACCATCACTCTGGTAGTATCCCTCCCAAGAAATACGCAATTGTTTGCAACATATATGATTCCTCCAGTATACAGCCACCACTTCATATACTACCATCTTTGCAGACTGAAATATTTCCATGGTAATACCTCTTGACATACCTGTAGTAAAGTGAATAATTCACCGAACAAATATGCACAGGCGGCAAAGAGGAAGGAGGCCTGCGGTGACTGGGAGACGCCAGACCCGAAGGAACAGAGGAAGTTTAATGAAAAGGTGGGATTTTCTGCATACGTGATAAAAGAATGAATAACCAAGTGGTCGGTATTTTGTTTCATAAGGACATTGGTTTTTGTTGATGGCAGGTAGTGCATGGCGGGGGCAACAGTCAAAAAGGGCTGGGCTGACGAACGAGGGAGAGTAGGTACGGAATGCAACGGCGAGGGCCAGACTCCGGTCCTGCACGTAGAATGAACTGAACTGTTCGTGCGGAGTACGGGAAATGGGTGCTGATGGGTGATGTCAGGAATCCGTCCGGCGGTCCGGTGAGACTATCATGAATGATTGTAGTCCTAGTTATGGGATAGTGATCACTGGTTAGCCGTGTAAGGTGCTCCATATAAAATGTCATCGGGTGTGGGTATATGTTTAACCATGGTCAATCCGATCGTTCAAATCGTTTGGTCCGTTAGGTAATCCAGAGATAACGGGCTACCCAGGTAACCAATGTGTTCTGAAAGAGAGGGGAAACGCGGCACTCTGGAGAGTGCTCCAGCTGGGGGTTATGATTAACGGCTTAACGAAAATAAGAGTGATAATGCTACTTGATGGCCAGTGGACCGGTCTACGAGGGCTTAACGGGCGGAGACTGGTAGTTTTTCAGGGCATATGGTTCATGGTGGAGATATTAAGTGCATGCCCATCCAGAGTGCAAAATGGTTAGGCTGATAGGTGGCAAAAGGGTAAAGCGGTCCAGCTGAGGACCAAACATAAAACAGAAGAAGAGGGTGGGGTCGGAAATAGGAGTGGAAAAGGGGGGGACTGCAGTCAGGTTGCTGACCCGGCTGTAGGCGGGGGCGGAGAAATCATAAAAAAAGGAAACGCTCAGATCTAAGCTGAGGCCTCTTTTTGTGGATGCGAATGTGCTGGTTTTCCGTGGGGTAATGCGTAATCAGATGCATACGCTTTCTAAGTGGAATGGGGTCCTAACGTAACGTGAGCAAATACTGTGATCGGTGGGTGTTGGTTATTACAGGATGGTGATCTGCGTGGTAGGATTTGAGTAACGGAGGAGTGCAAGAAAAAGGACGATGAGACCACTGAGTTATAGCCTGGGACAAGAAAATCAGGTGAAGGTGAACACCTATCATTAAAAGAATAACGGTTTATTAAGGGAATTTGTGTCAGTAAAAAGTTTGGGTTTGTAACTGAGTCTACATGGTAGCAGACAAACCATCGCTGACTTTGGACAGCATTGTTAGTGCTTGGGCTCGAGGGGGATAGAAAAAGTAAATATGTGGATAATAAATTATGAACGTGCAATGAATACATTTCTCTTTCCGGCAACCAATACGGGGGAGGCTTTGCCCATAGCTGTTAGGCGTAGGCGTATCAGTGCCGGGGTGTCGTCAGAGCAGAAGTCGGCCGATATAACTGTTCAGACCGTGCATTGACCACTGCACTAAACATCAGCAAGCTGGTCAAGGATTTTGCAGAGAGCCCAAAAGGGTTGAAGCTGAGTAGGGCGGGGTCGGCTAGCATATGTGCAGAGCTCGAAAGGCGTGCTTTCACCCCGCACTGGTCTAGACAAAAGGAACTGCTGGTTAACCCGAAAGCGTGGGGTTTCCCATATGCAGGGTCGGATCTAAGCTGTTATCAGAAATCAATCTGTAATGAAGGGGACAGAGAGCATCAGCCCAAGACCTTCCCAGTCTGAAGTGAATTTTTCCGTCTTTTATTGAGGAGAGGGAGAGCGAATTTACGCCTTAGGGTAAACCGCCCTTTTCTCTTTGACCCGCCTTTCTTTACACGTGGCCCATTGAGTCCGGGACTGATAGGGATGGCTGTTTTCCCTTACTGTGAGACCATTACAGACCAGATGCCACAACCTTCAGGGGTGTTGTTGCCACAAGCGGTGAAAGAAAAAGATAGGATGGAGCAATCACTCAGATAATGGCAGCATTCATGGGGCTATCACCTAACAGCTTGCTGTTGCCAATAACAGAGTCGGACGGGTTCCAGTATGTATGTGAGCCATCTGGTGAAAGCACCGCCGATTTTAATATGCAGGGCAACTTCACTGGCACGAAGAAGTTGGTGGAAAGGTATCACCACTGGCTTTGCAGAGGTTGACCGCTAGCTAGTGCGGTGGCAACGGGTGATTGGGACAGATAAGCCAACGATTTTCGGCCGAAAGGCGCAAGCTGAAGGTGAGAGCTAATGGATTGTAAAGATCATGGGATTCAGTGTACCAAAAACTGGTAAATAAGGGAGAGAACGGTTTCGGTAGAAAATTGTTTGTGGGTCCGGATGAAACATTTTCTTGATCGGTCGCGGATGAGTGTTTCTTAGAAAGATAAGGCGTTATATGAGGAGCAGATTGATGGTGGAGAGCTAACTCAACACCCTGAGCCCCACGCCTAATAGTGAGTCAAAGTCAGGTGACTTCTAGCCGGTAAGTATTGTCTTGAATGAGCTTTAAACTGGATTTATAATTACGAGCTGGGTATCCGTATGCAAATTAAAGTTTATTATGGCAAGGTCTGATAGGGGTAAAAAGAAGAGTGAATAGATGAATGTCAAGAAGCAGGTTAATAATAGCCATGCCGTGGCTATGGGGAAAAAGGTGAGAGGATGGGAGGAACTGGAAAATTATTTGATCTCAGATTTAACAAAACAGATGCGGGTGGAACAGAATTACCGGACTGAAGATAAAACCATTGCGTAGGAAATCGTAAAACAAAGGAGGCTGAAAGTTACAGAATGGCGAGAGAGAAGAAAAAGAAAGAAAATGATGCCATAAAGGGGGCTTGAGACCAGTTAATGCGGCACTCCAGAAAAAAGTTCAACGACTGTGCCTGTCGGACTTTGTTGAGGGAGAACTAAGAACGCAAATGGCAGGATCAGATGTGGAACAGAAGCAAAAAGAATGGATGAGTAACACGAGAGGATGAATCAATCGCGGCTATGGCACAAAAGACAGTGGGGTCCACGAAGAAAGGAGTTCGAAAACTATTAGAAACCTAATCCAACTTCAAAAGCCCCTTCTTCACTTATGTTCAGTTAGAAGTTCGCTACTGAAGGAAACGGTGAAGTTGAAACCGAGAGTCATACAAGATATTGGATAAGATGAGTCCAAAACGTTTTCCAGAAAATGGATATTTCCTCAGCTCGACGTCGGTCACTACTCTATCATCATTGCTTCTTCTAACCATTGTTCAAATAGTTGAACTTCTTTCCATTTTGCCTCTTGTCCGCTCGTTCTTCGTCTTTTAAATTCCCTACCACATTTCCAAGTCTTATCTGCAAATGCGACGGAAAGATAGACAGTATCATCCACGCAGGAACCACCAGGCACTCTAGAGAGGAGCAAAAGACCGTAAGCGTTGGGGTCTCATCTCCGATCCAGGCTGCTCGTCGTGCTGCCATGCCTCATCATTCAGTGGGGTCTGAGGCTGGCTATACTACCCCTGAAGGTCTCTTGTTTTGGGGAGGGGGAAGTGGTCGGTAGAAGAAGCTGGAAATAATTTTGCCTATGTTTTGTCTTGGTTGTGTCTTCGTGACTCGTTCGGGCTTGCTGCCGGTAGGCCTGTCAGGTGGATCCCGTTGTGCTCTATTCCGTAAAGTGGATCCACCGGGAGAATGTTTGGGCGAGGGCCTCCAAAGGAACATAAAAGGCCGGAAATCACGAACAAAAGAGGGCAAACAAATTCTTTCAGTGCAAGAAAGAATGGGTTTATCCTAAATAAATGAAAGAACACAAGAGAAACTAAGTAGAACGTGGAAGGAAGAGCAAGTTGTAAGCCTGAAAGCACTGTGCCGAATGAAGGTACTACTGGCTGAACCAGGCTGCTGTGCAGGGAAATAGACGTAGACATGAACATATAAAAATGAGGAAGAGAGGGGGCAAACTCAATGCTCCTTATGGCTTTCAGGGACAGACCAGGTTACTCGAGTCGGCACTATATCTTACGCTTTTGTATTCGGTCTCGACTGAGTCCATCCTTGCTGAAAAAGAGGCCCATTCCTTCTTTCATAAGTTCCCAGAAAAAGTTTAAAATAATACTCTACCGAGGCAAAAATTGGCCCAATCGACCCTTCGACAGGGGAGCCGTACCGGTGTAAGACGTCTTTAGGCAATACTTGGACAAATTGGAAACGGATCCTGAAATCAGAAGGCGATTATCCGTGAAATTCCACAATACTAGATTATCAAATGAACAATGACACGAAACAAGTACAGACCACAATTATGCGATCACAGGTACTCAAGAAACGAGAACCGAATTGCTGCTTGCGAGAAAGGAGCAAGTGCATCACGCAGGTCCAGAACAAGGATATGACAGAGCAACGAGCTAGGCGCAAACAAACAGAAGTTGCTTCGCAAAACATACGGTGTATAAAACAAGTCACCAGTCTAAATAAGTGAGTGATGTTAGGGAAAACATGGAACTGTAGTGATTTGGAGGGGGATAATCCACGACCGGTCGTTACATGGACTAAGATGGCAGTAGAGTTGTGTACGCCGGTACCAGGTGGACCCACCAAAGGAAACATGGAACTGTAGTGTTTTTTGGGGTTTCTCCACAACCGGTCGTTTCAACCGGTGCGGGTGCCTAAGGTGCACAAAATCAGCAGAAGCGAGTGTCTAGTGCGATATTGGCTGCCAGTGGTACAACCAGAAAAGTGGCACCCTATCTAATGAGGTTTCCAGTCTGTGTAATGGACAAGAATTTCTCAAGTAAACTCGCGCCAGCTTGTTTGCTTTACACCGGATCGTTCTGCATGTGTAGCGAGATCGAAACCCTAACGGATGATTTGAGTGTGCGCCTAAAACTTGCACTCAGTCGTTTTCTATTCCGAAACGGATCTTGTAGGGTAGCAAGGACAGCGGATGATTGCTTTATGTGATGCATGACAGTTTACTGGACAAACGTTTTCTTTGCATCGTAACTTGTTGGTCATTCCACAACAATGTTTTCATAACTTAATCGTAGCCTGGTGCCAAATACGTATTTCTTTACGCTGCCGTGTTCTTGTTATCACTATCGCATGCTCGGCTGCCGCGTATTCGTTCTTGTGCCAACACCTCGCTACGGGTGCTTTGGTTGACATGATTTGACCCAGCTATCTTCGATAGTAATAAAAATTACGCTTCTTAAGGCACAGTGTAGGTCAGAGGGAATCAAGGAAGTTTTCTCAGCGGTAAATTCTAAACTGGGTTAAGTTGGTCTTCACTATTCTGTTTTACTCACAGCGTCTTATTGATACTTCATACTGCCCCGAGTAGTAAGGAAACCCTCCAGTAATAACCCATCCCCCCGCATTCCGACTACTAGTAAAAATAAGCTCAGTTAAGCCCCTGCCCAACATTGCTTACCCTTTCCATAACGCGCTTTTCAATCTAACTCTTTACTCCCCTATTCCTCAAACATTTTCAGCCCTGCTCCATGCACTCCCCTTAAATCAGTGCTCAATACTTTCCGGCCAGTATTCTTCAACTGCTCCTAATCGCCCTTGCCTGCTATTGACCCGCCCAATTCCACAGGTCTTCTCTTTGCTCTGACATTTCCCCCTCCTTTGAGGCCCAGTTGTTCCACCCCTCATCAGTCCTTCCACGGTGCCATTTACTCCTGCTCAGCTGGATACCTCTCCTTCTGAACCTCTGCTAGCCTCTACATTCTTATATTCCCCTTTGCCTCTGATCTCCACCCTTCCCAATCGCGATAGCTTATCTTTTTCCAACCTACACTGTACCCTGATGCATTTGCACTACTCTTCACAAGCTGCGTATTCTTAGCCGCATTTAACTCTCGTCCTGTTCTCGGTAAACTCCTGCACCTAAATCTTTTGTCTATACATAGTTATTAAATTATCTCACTAACAAAATTCTGGCTGTCTGAGAGCACTGTCATTGGTCAAATACCTTTGGCTGGGAAAATCATCCAAGGACCAATAGGCAAAACCGGCTTGCTGGTAAATGCCTAGCATATATCAAGGAAGTCCACACCACTGCCCCTCTTTTACTTACTGTGCTAGATTCCATTCCCGATCTTCTCTGGTTCTCCCTCAGCCCCCAAAGCGCTGTTCTTTACATTGGCTGCGTGTGCCGCTCATCGAACTCCTCTAGGTTTTTGTTTGCACTTCTCATTAGATCTTTCGGAGACCAATCTTTCCTTCCGGAACCAAAATTATCGTGGTTGGATTAAATCTGCCTAAATTTTGTTGGCCTATCCCATCAGCTCCTCCCAACCTTATGGACCTTACTACTAGTATTCATCCTGGAGGCTGGAGGCAATATGTTTCCGCGCCTACCAGGGATGGGAACATACTAGATCTAATGTTTATTCACAAAATGCCTCATAGACGTGTCAGTAACACGAAAATTTCCCAGCAGCTACCATAGAATTGTCATCTGCCATTTGCTTTCAGAGTCCATCTTACTCCCGCAGACCCCTTCAACAAAGCGTTCTCACGCAAGAGCTGGACTTTGCCAGCCACGCTTGTTTGCTGAAAAGGACAGGGGTGATTATTTTATCACCCCGAATGTCTGAACTAATGATCTCACGCTTCTTAGGCTGCACCTTAGAAATTTCCACTGTCCCGCCACCCCAAAAAATGTATCATTTACTTCTGAAGAGACCACGAAATCCCGACGACTTATCAGTTTTTATTCGTCTAAGCTGCCTCTACGCAATTATTCAACGACATGATGATACGCAACTTTGTGACCACGAAGCTAAGTCACTGACCCACTCAAATAAATCTAAACTTCTTACTATGTTGCATAAATCCTATGAAGCTCATACAAAGGCTGACTCCTCGCTCCCGATTCTGGATAATGATCCATCGGTTACCTCCTTATCTTGCATAGCCGAAGCTTTCAACGCTTTCTTTGCCTTAGCCGTTGCTCCGGCTACTTTCAATGCCTCTCCGCAATCTTTGCGCATTACTGACTTCGTCTTTTCTACGATGCCGTTCGATGTCAGCAGTATTATTAGATTACTATCCAATAGCAAACCTTCCCCCCTATTGGGCCTCGATGGCCTACCACCAGTTGCTCTTGCCAATGGCGGACCTGATCTCCCCCTTTTGCTGCTTGACCCCTTTTTTCTTTTCCTTAATCACAGCTCCGTACCCGCTAACTGGAAGCGCTCGATAGTCGCTCCCATTCCTAAAAAGTGAACTTTAAATGGGGTAGCCAGTTATCGCCCCATGATTTGCACCCCCATCTTATCCAGAAAAATGGAAAAATAGCCAAAGATCACATGAGTAACTACTTATCAAGCCTCAACTTATGAATGACAACCAACATGTATTTGTAGATACCTGTACATTTCCTACTTTCCCCATGATTCTCAACGTCCCCTGGTGCAAAGCTCCTTTGTTATACCGATGTTTGAATGAAAAACACGCACATACACCTTTTTGAACATCACTACCGAGCAATACGAAAAAGGCTGTCAATAAGCCTTTCATTCTGGCATGGTCTCATCTGATTTGGAGTGTCTTGGAATTATATCAGTCGGAACTAACAATGAGAAACAGAACATTTAAGAAGCCTCCAAGGCGTCACTTGGCACTTCTCTCAATACCATCCTGTTCTGTTCAACGAAGTTGTGTATTATTCCTGCCTCAACTTCCTGTTCATGTTGTGATGTCCGACACCAGTTGCTTCATGGGTTCTCACAAACACTGCACTTTTACCCTTCTTCAGTATCGCTTTATCTGCATTCTTATGTCCATTCCACTAACCGCATCGTCCCCGTTCCGAATTCGAAACCGATTCGCAATGGCCGCGCCAACCCTCTCCTTTTTAGTTCACTTAAACACCGCCCAAGCCGATCGTTCTATTACTGCAACTGTGTGAACCATGAATTTCAAAATTGTGATTACCCTACATCACTATGAATTGCCTTTTGGATTTGTCCTGACCACGATCAATAAATATACCATTATTATTATAGAATAGCTGTCAGACCGATTTGAACTGAATATATTGGCGGATATGGGCTCTTTGGCGCTCATTTCTTGATCACAAGAACAGAAAAAACTGTGACTGTGTGTCACCCCTTCTGCCTAATTCTAATTTCTAATGTACGTACCATTTTGGCCTTTTATCACAGCATGCTCCTCCGCCCATCTTAGTTTGTCCGTGTCGTCTTAGATAATAATGACAATAATTCCGTGTACCTTATAGACAGGGTGGTACGCTACAGATTTCTTCGTTCACTGTTCTGCTTGACTTGTCAGCATTATTTTCTGAATCCCGTCAATGACTCTGCTGAAATTGGGAAATCGTTCGTTGTCCTTCAAGTAGATTTATCTAAGGCTTTTGGCCGTGTACCCATTCCTCAACTTTCACCAAAGCTGCGATCCTTTGGCACCATCAACCCACTACTTCCTTGGTTCTCATCGTACCCAGCTCATTGTTCAAAGGTTGTTTTTATTACCAGGCACACTTTCAACCCTGGGCTTGTTACTAGCGGTGTCAGTCAGGTTAGTGTTTTAGGCCCCTTTCTTCTCTCCTGTACACGGATGATACACCTCCAACAGCATTTAACGGCATTCCTTTCTTGTTCACCGTCGACATTGAGAGAGTCTCCGCCGACTCAGCCCCTCCCAATGAATGATGTTCAACCCGGGCGATAAAATTATCCGCCGATAGTTGTACCTTTCTTACTCGCAAATGCCAGGTTCCTCCAGGTTTCTTGTGCTTCTGCTGTTCACCCATCGACAGCTAACCGTTGGTGAGAGACCTTGGCTTGAGCCACTTTTACTGTTTTAGCTCCTTCGAACATGTCTTCTTCCAACCGGCTGGGGCTAAAATGTGTGTCCGTCTTCTGTTCGGGTTCTTCCGGCTTAAGGAGAGCATTATTAACATGAGTCAAGTAGATGTCGGGCCCCTTCTTGAATATTGTGCCCCAATATTTTATGGTTGGCGCAGCGTTTTTCTATTAAATACCAACACCGAGTCCATCTCAGATTCATCTGAGGCCAATCGTCTTCCCACCTGTTCACTCAGATCTGCCTTAGCCATTAAAATGGCTCTGTTGCATCAGGCTCAACCTTGCGTTTCTGTATTAACTGCTGACTGGGCAATCTTTTTCCTCCAATAAGGCATGCTTCTCTCCCGATGCTGGATATCTACTCCGTTAAACAAACCCAAGTTTGCTTTACACAGATTTGTTTTCTTGCCACTGTCGGCATGGTTTTTATTAAGCTGTCTAGGGAATCCTTGAAACTCACGCCCCCAAGGAAGTTTCATAAACGAGGAAATGTCCATTGATTTTTTCTGAACAATACATTTTGAGACTTTCCAATGATAGAGGATACTTGCAAGTTGATCTATGAAATGCCTTCCGCATAGGAGCAAAACGAAACATCGGTATCAGTCAGACAGCATTAGTAAACTCCAAGGTACTCTGTCGGAAATCATCTCTGTTAGGTGACTAAAGCCGTCAACGCCAAGGCACTTGATTATTCAGCCTACTTCTTGACTTGCGTAATACATCCGGAATCACTCTGGCCGGGCAGTCCGTAGAAACCGCCCGTCGTTTACAGCTTGATAACCAGCACATAATTACCTCCGCGGATATTAGCCACTCAAGACGAAAACTCTCCTCCTCCTCGCGACTCACTTTTATTGGCCTTAACCTGCACTTCCGTGTCGCTCTTCTACCTGTGAATGATGCCAGAACTTGTCCGGTTGACCTCCCATAACTTTACCACCCTGGGGTTGCCTACATCTCCTGGCAGCTAACTCAAAAATACTGTCAGCTACCGCCGTCGCATTACCATCAAGCCCTAATATGCGTCGGATAACTGACCAGTTTCCCTAGTAGACATAACTGGAGATGCCGATAAACGAACTGGGAACTAAGTGAAAAGCTAAGTAGTCCTTCCTCTCGAATCGACTCAGCCGATCTAATCATCGGTCATCTGACGCCTTTAGAGTTCTCACTTCATCCAGCTGCACACCATACTCCAACCAGCTCACAGCTGGCTACAAAGTTTATGAACATAGCTTCCTCAGAAATCTACAAATGCCTGAAAAAAGGCAAACAATGCCACCGTTTTTAACATTCCAGACCGAATACCTCTGTTAACATCCAAAAATATGAGCCACCCGAAAAAAGTCCCAACTTTCAGAATAGCCCACACAAATCTCTGGGCTAGAACAAGTCTACCCAGCATCTACAAAACTGACAAAGGTTCCATCAGCTTATCTGCCCATGGGGGGTGTTCCTTCTATTCTAGACGACCCCACTTCTTCAACTAGATCCAATTCCGGCTATCCAACCTTACCTATATCTCATTGTTCCATCATCCCGCCTCCCTCTACGCCTACGCATCCCAATACGCCCGACACTGTTGGTAACGCAGACAGCCCTCTGAGCCCTCCCGCTGCTCTTTCTAACTCTCCACCGGAACGTATTTGATTATCACCGGGACCCACGTGGCACGATGCCCAGCAAGGTTGGGCCAAAGTTGGGCTAGTCTCGGACCAAAATGACTCCTGATATGTGCCTCGAAAGTATGCATAGAAGCTCGTGATTTTTCCCAAGGAACACCATAATGAAAGTACTACAGTATTTAACAACGTATATCTGCTCTGCAAAAACAGCACATTTTGCCCTACTGCATGCCTTTCTGACCAGGTGTTGACATACTGGTTTTCTTCATTCCCCACTTTTAGGAGGCGTAGTTCAGCTTTTCTACGAAAAAAGGTATTCACCACTCAAAGGCGTAAATAATGGGCATCTTTACAGTTGGTTAAAACTCCGGCATACCATCATCTCTCCGTACATATAATTTCATTTTCATATGAACATGCGCATATATACATGCGTGCGTATCCTTAGACATTGACGTTGCAGTTTTGCAGTGTTGTTTTCTATGGAGTTCGCACAATATTGGGTACTAATCGCTAATAAACTTCGGTCATTCATATCCAGATTGTGGAGCTCAGAGTACACTGTTATGCGTAGGCAGACGGGGCAGGAGGGTCACTGGAGGCGCAAGAAGGTCCTTGGTGCAAAGTGCTCTATTTTGGCTAGGCTACACTACTAGAGCACTGTTTTCTTGACCTGAATAACGGACAATAGGTATGCTGAGAAAAACTGAATGTTGCCAAGTATTTCTTCAATCCTTATTCACAGCAGATAGTTATTCCCGGTGTCCATGCGGCTGAAGAAAACCACAAGAGTTTAGCCAACCGAAGACTTGAAGTCTACGGATCTTTCGAGCTGCGGTCCACCCACTACCAGCCCATCGAGGTTGATCATCCATGCAGGTAAGCGTATTTGTAGTATTTTAATTTTTCAGCTGGTCGAGAAATACAGCTTGGAGGAGCCGTGTGTGCCGAAATCTATGTGCATGTTCTTTTACAGTCCTTGCTTGATGACTTTATTCACTCCCTGCTAACCTTGAGGCGACTTCTTAACGTGCCGCACTTTTACAGCTATCATTTGCAAGGTACTTCGCGTTACCCAAGAACAGTGACTTGCACGTCACGGCTGTGAGATCCAGTTATCGGTTTCCTTTATAGATAGTATTTTGAAAAAATCGGGTCATTCATCAGGAGACTCTCAAGACCAGCGGAATAACTACACTGAAGAATTCAAGAATTCGGCACCATGCCTTCCGAAATGAAAATAGTGTTGCCCCGAATGGTATTTTAATTCCCGTTCGTGTCGTGCGCATTTATCATGTGTTGTGTCTGTTATTACTACATTATGCAACCAGATGAAATTATCATCATCAACGAAAGAGCAGCAAAAGGCTCAACGTGATCGATAACGTACCTTTTTAAAGCTCCAATGTTTTGGGCAATTTGTTTCACACGGTTCACCATCAAATCCGTGGATGACGTACTGTGGGACAGTATCATCGCACCCATTCACGCAGTCACTGACAAGTGTTTATCACTTTCCAACGTTTCCTATGACGCCATTGTTTCAGTTTTACCTTTGTCTACATAAATTTGTGTTTTTCTCTCCATTTCTCTAGGTTACTAATTTATCTTTGGGCCAGATGACAGACGGCCTTCATTGGGTCCAGAGTGGTACTACCGGCTGCTGGTCTTGAAGTGCTCAACTATCAGCTTTTCAAGATCACAGACCTAATGTTGCCGTCAAGATCAGTCAGTGAAATGCATTGTCTCTGAATTATCTCCATGTGCTGTTTGTTCCATCCCGAGGAATCTCAGGACAACAGCCGGTGTCTGTCGTTGAAAACCATAAGGTTCTGAATTTTGCAGCCAGAAATCCAGGCAATGCAAGACTAGAAAGTAAGTGTGTGAATCGTCATTTCTTTTGGAATAACTCCCAAGCCGCTTTCTCTTTTGGAATCGCTTTATTTACTAAGTGTGATTAAAACCTCTCCAAGCTTTACGGAGAATAATAACAGTTTATCATAAACCGCAACTCTGCATGTTCCCCGAATTTAGTTCATGGTTTATTTGATATTTTCCCGTTTCATCCAGTATAGTTGTTTTGATTCATAATTTATCAGATGGTCAACCTTTTTGCTGGAAAAGTCTTCAATAAGATTATTTTTGGAGCCTGCAAGCAAAAATATTTTATTGTCCAAAGATTTTCCAAACGCCATTGTATCACCTTTCTGCACTGCATTTCAAATCTCTTGACCACGTGACACGCGAAAAATGAACGCCTTCCTAACATTCTGAATGAAGCAGTCCTAGAATTGCAAGTTTTTACAAGCTTTCAGCATGCCAATTTTACAATAAATCTAGTGATTTTCACAAACTTCTTTCTAGTCACTGAATAATTGGTGATCTTGGTCGAAAGGACGGATACTGGCAGAAAAAGCTAAGAAGCCGGCATATAGGACGGATTAGGGAAAGAAGAGACACAAATTTACAGCGATTTCTTTCGAACTCTGGGAGTAGCCCAAAGCGCTCCCAAATAGGGGAGGTTGGTAGAGCCGCACAACCTTAGCCTAACGTTAGCCCAACATCATCCCAACGTTCGACCAGAATTAGCTCAACGCTAGCTCAATTGAGCCAACAGCGCTCCCAATTGGGAGCGCATTGGGCCTGTTGCCTGGGAAACCACCGCCACTGATTAGCTCGCCAGTACAGATTCACTCAGAAATTGCCGATTGGTTGCCCAAAGAACTAGCCATATCAAAGTAAAGCACTTGCAAGCAAGGAGGAAATGGCCCAAGCGAGCGAACTTTTGCCGGCCTCTTGTGTAGCTCTAAATCTTATTTTCGATCTCGGCTAACGGCATTCTCATTTTAATCCCACTTTGACCCACCCTACTCTCCTCCATTTATCGCTTCTTTACTTTTCTCTCAACCACACTAAACACTGTATACCCCATCCTATACCCAGTCACTCCCTGGGAATTATCAAATTGCCTCACACAACTTCCTGCTCCCACCTCTTTTGGTCCAGTATTACTATCCAACCGTGGTCGCTTTTTGCCCACCTAGCTCCCCCTCCCCCCAAATACCCATCGCACTCTAAACACCCTTCCAACCGGCATCTTCCAACCACCTCCTCCTCATGCTACCCCCTCCAGACTTCGGTTTATCAAACCTCTTGAAAAACTTAGGTCAGCCCCCCACCCTGGCGATATTCACCACCGAAATTACCATCTTCCTCAGCATTTTAAAAACCCCTATCTTCTTCACCAGTGACACCACCACCAAAAAAACAGTCATCTCTTTCGGTCATACTCGTAAACCCTCTTTTACTACTGAACTATAAGTAAACCGCCCGCAGCATTGTTCAGACCTCCGGCTTTTATGCTGCCATCGTAAATGAAATTCGATCAACGAATTCCGTCCCGTCAGATCGAATCTTTCTAATAGCTACCAGATTTTTCGAAGGAACAGGCGTCTTTTTAGTGGAGGTTGTTTATTTCGTGTCAAAAACGCCTTGCTGGCTTTTTCAATCTCATACACAGCTTTGGACTCCTAACAGGAAGGTCTGTGGCTAACATCCCTTTACCGAACTCCTACTCCCATAAAGGTTGCATCTATCGGCCACCTAATTCTAACGCTATGGATCTTATCACGATTATCGACGAGTTCGGCCATCTTTTCCTGCCGATCCCTTCATCTAAACTCATTGCAGTGAGCTTCAATGCCCCGAGCATTAGTAGAAACACTCTATCTGCCCCAAACAACTTACTCGACTTCGTGTCACGCATCTACTTAGGGCGCTGTACTCATTACGCGGCTTTTCCAGCCAGGGTAAACAACATCCTTGATCTGCTATTCACCATCGGTTTAACCGATGTTTCAGCTAGAAAGCTCGAACTCCTCCCAAAAGGCGATCGCAGGAGAGTGTCCTGCGCCTTTGCAGTTCCGAAAGCTTCTGATGAGTTCCACGCGCGCGATCGTCTCTCTTCAACAGTCAACCGGAATATCTCATATGCTCACTCCGGTCGTTATATTGGGACGACCTCTTCCTGCATAGCGACCCTCAGCTAGCCACTGATTAACTATATTATTAATTATCCGACTCGCTGTCCAAAATCATCACAACTCACACCATATCAAACTTAGTACGTAGTTCAGTCCAGATCCGAATGCAAGACAAATATCTAAAGCTTCAGAAGGTTGATCCCACCAATGGTGGCTCATCGTCATTATTGCAACTCAAGATCCTCTTTTTATCAATCAGAATCTAGACTGACGGCAAGCTCAAAAATTAAGTATCCACCCTGTAATGCCATGATGCTTCCTCAAAGTTGGCACACCTACTGAAGAACAGAAATCAGAGCAGGACCCCTGGTATCCACTCTCTAATTTTAGCAGATAAAGGGCTCGCATCACCCCGCCTGTTGCGTTAGTTCAGGCGCTTAATTCATGCTTTGCTGCTTCCATGACCACGGACCTCATTACTTTGTCCCGAGCATGGCCCGTGTCACTGAACATAAACTGGTTGAAAATTTACTGTTATTCAGGTGAGCAACCAGACTACCCGTATCCGGGAGTCCTCACACAGTGGCCATGAGGGCTTCCCACCAATATTTCTGCTTTTTGAAGGGGCGGAGGTCGCAGCACTATTACTGAAGGTCTATGATCTATCCATCAAGTACGGTATATTTTCCTCACAGCGGAAGACCGCAGTCATCATCTCAGTTCACAAGAAGAGACTAGTGCATGACCCGTCAAATCACCGCCCCATCAACTACACTTGAACCGCTTCTAATGTGCTGGAAAGCCTCATCAAACAGCAGATGTCTGACCTCCTATTGCCTTATAGTATCATCCACAGTGGGCAGCAGGGCTTCTTTAATTCACTTTATTGCACCACATGTCAGTACGACTTTTTTAATCTCACAACGGCGGCCGTCGATGACAACAAATCTATCATTTTGATATACCTTGATATGACCAAGGCTTTTGACCTTGTCAAGCACTCTTTATTATTAACCAAACTCAAAACTAGCGGGTTCTCCTTCCCCTTTTGTCTTAGCTGACACCTCACCTTTCGAGCCGCTCACAAGCTTTTGCTATTGATGGATGTTTCCCACAACCAACAGCAGTTACCACCGGGGTCATACGAGGAAGTTCACTTGGTTACTTGACTTTCCTCATCTCCATGAGTGACATATTTCCCATTCTTATCCAAGGTATCCCATTTCTTTTCGCTGATGACACTGTGATCGCCTACTAGTTCCCTCGCCAGAACCTCAACACTATGCTGGATGAAATTTCTAGCGATTTAAAGCGACTTGGAGACTGGTGCACTCCTTGAAGTATGAACGTTTCAACCTCTAAAAGCTGCTACTTAGCCTCCAGACTTCAAGTGGCCCCCGTAATCCTACTTATCCACGACCTACCCATCTCACCAAGCAGCATGCCAGGCGCGCTCCCAAATGGGTGAGCTTTGGGTCACTTTGAGCTAACTTTGGGATATATAATAAGAACCCTTTGAAAGCACTACCTGCGCCCAATTAGGAGAGCTTTGGGTTGGCCCAGAGTTGGAGAGGCGCCAGAAATTGGTGTCTCTTTTCCTCATTCGTTTTTACTGCCTGTCTCTTAGTCCGTTTTCCTGTTACCCACCCTTTTGACCGCATCTACCAACTTACCTCTGATAAAGAAACTTTTTTGATAATCAGATAGGTTATTGTAAAGTGGTATACAGGTAACTTACGAAGTGAAATATGCCTTTTTTGTAACGTAGATATATGTTAACCAAAATCGTGATACTTTTGTTATTATATTTCTCATGAAATTCCACGAACTTCTGTGCAATCTTTGAGGGCACCTGTTACGGGTCAATTTAGCCCAACGTTAGCCCAACTTTGGCCAAACAGTGCTGGTCGTTGGGTTGCTCGTTTTCGTACAGCCCATTAGTTCGAGGCCTAGGTCTTCACTACTCCCCTGGTTTGAGGTTTTCTGGGTGTGTTTCACTTCAGATTGCCTTCTGCTCAAGCTACACCAAGGTGTGATTTTCTCATGTAATGAACCCATTCGCCTCACTCCCTCCAAGAATTACGCTCTAAGCCATCGCTCACTGCAACTTTCTGTTCCTAGATCAAAATTTGCTTCGAGATCTGAAGTTTTACTCATAAAACATGCAGAGTTATGGAAAAAAACTCCCGACTAACGTCCTCTAGAGTCCCTGTTTCTCTCTCCGGAGGCTCGCTGGATTACTTATTGACTGTTACCAAAGCGATCCTTCTTACCGGCTAGAGTGCCACCAAAGAGCTGGCCGGCAGAAACGGGTTCGATTACTGAGACTATGTCACCGAATCCTAGAAATTATTTTATTCTTCCAATGGCAAGCACCAGGTTGACTATTTACCATCACATTTTACTGCCATAATCTACATTACAGCAGCTACAATTTGTTGCCCTTTGTAACCAGCCGGTTCATTGCTAGCAGGTTCTACCTGTTCTAGACAGCAGTCTTGTCCTTCTACTGCCAACTAGCTCGACATTTTAGCCTTTGATGTCTTCTCCTAGCACCAAATATGTACATGATTTAGGATCCTAATACACTAGATTCCTCGGCCCAGTACCTCGCTTGATACTTTACCTCTTTCGCATTTATTTTAGCTATCACCACTTACCCGAGTTTTATGTCCAGCCTCATTTCGCTTTCTTCAATC
This sequence comes from Fasciola hepatica, assembly GCA_948099385.1. Taxonomy (NCBI): domain Eukaryota; kingdom Metazoa; phylum Platyhelminthes; class Trematoda; order Plagiorchiida; family Fasciolidae; genus Fasciola; species Fasciola hepatica. The sequence continues at coordinate 15,850,001 of CANUEZ040000019.1, forward strand.
ACTCCATTCCAAAACCTCTTATCCCAAATGTTTACCTTTTAATAAAAACTTGTTAGCCCGTTCATCAGTCTCATCTGTGAACTTACCGCCATCGAAGGCTACTATCTTTCCTCTTACGCATCACACTATCTTTCGTCAGTACAAATAACCTCATTCGTACCAGCTAACCTGGAATGGTCTCAAAGTCTTAGGCATGGCCTGGCTTTGCACGAGGATGATACACGTACTCTTGGTCGTGTTTTACTACAATCGTCGTCCTACTCCGCGTGTTTCCTTAGTCCTACTCTGCCTTTTTTCAACCCAATCTAGTGAAACCTCTGGTGTCAACGGCTCCCATACCGCAGCTTCCTCCGGAGGTGAGGAAAACAGACTATCCGCGGCAGCTGCGAAAAAAGAATGAAAAGCATAAAATTACGGTCGGACGGGGCCGTGAAAAGTTCCTCTATAGGCCCAACCGCTCCTATGTTAGGAAGGGAAAAATTAAAAAACAAAAATTAAAAAATAGAAGAACCTAGTGGGATCTATTTGATCTAAAAATACCGCTGATATCGAGCTGTGAAGGAGACGGCAACCTTCATTTATGGATACGTCTTCCACTAGCTCAGGACTGATCCTGTGAAAGGGGGGAACCTTGCATCGCCTTTGTTCGCTCGACAAGCTTTTGGGTCTTACGCACGGCGCCGACTGGGGTGAAAGCGCACTGGACTCTCCACAAAGGCTAATCCACCTCCCGCTCTAAGTTTCGCCCACCCTCTACCCTCTTCATGCTCAACTAGCACGTGTGTCAACGTCAAGTGCAACTTCCACTAAGGCTTTGATCTGGACAGCATGTCAACGCACCTGACGACAAACACCTTCCTTAGTGAAGCCCGAAAAATCCAAAAAAGAACGAAGAGAAAGCCGTTTCTCTTTCCCATCCATACTCTTCTCTCCTTCGCCATCTTTGTAGGGTTGCGGTTACCTGGATGTCCTAGCATCCGAGCCACTCCTAAGTTTACAACCCTACCTAACAGCAACTACATTCGACATCAGCCAGCAGCCTCAGGCCAGCAAACACCCCACGGGTGCATGTGTCATATCTCTCTAGCCAGTTATGGGTTCTTAGTACATCCTAGTTGCCACCTGCCAACTAAAGTCATCACCGTGCCCTTGACTCTTAGTCCAGTGACCTGAGTTGTATGTTGCGGCAACAGACGACAAACACCTGCCTCAATAATGCCCACGAAAATGTACGTAGGGGGAACCGTTCATATCTTTCGTTCCCATCCAACTACCTTCCGTCATTTTCGTACAAATGAGACGTTTTAGCCTCCCATCACATGACCCACTCTTGAGACTGCCGCCCAGCTTATTAGCCACCGCCTGCCAACAAGCACAGGGCATCAGCCAATAGCATTGGAACAGTAAATACCCCATGGCCGTGCTCTCTAATTGCAAGTCATGCTACTGGTCCCTCTGTTTGTGCCTAAATCGGGTACTGGCCTGCTAGCTCCTGACATACTCTTGCCGACCAAGCCCTTTCCTCTCTATTATCATATGCCTCCCGTGCTTATCGACCATTAAAATGTTTATCATAGTTCCCAGCTGGAACATCTTCCAGATTACCGAGCTCTTTCACTCCATCCATCTCAGACCCTGCTGGCTAACTTTTTATCTATCAGAACCCCTGGATATAAACCTCAAGTGACAGCACGGTTTCGTAAGCTGCTGATTCTACTATGTGTTTCTTCATACTTGATGGTCAGGGAGTACAGTCTGAATCGTGTCGACCGAGCCCCAACTGGAGCCTCCCTTGGGCCGGCCAACTTGATAGTAATTTGGCCGAAAGGCACAAAATCTCTTCTGACAGCTCCTTACTGGACTCACTAGAGCCTCTGATAGATCTTCTACCACTGATGTCTCAATCCCAGCCTATGGAGCATCAGACCACACACAAAATACTACTACCCTAGCAACCAAGTTCGATCTTTTTCAACCGACGTGGCTAGCCCGTTTCCACTGTTCAATTCGCCCAATGATTGGTAACCCTTCTGTCTTGACAACACATGGCTTACGCCGATGGAGGACCGTACTCAGAAAATAGTATGCATTACTTATGGCAGTGACCCGCTGATATATTATACCTGGCGGAGACCTCACTTCGCCATTTTCCAGTGACCAAAAACCATGAAACGGAACCCATCTCAATAGGGGGTGCACCCAAAATACTGTAAGTCATTCGCACCTATAGTGCTCATCATGGATGCAAAAAGGCCCCAGGAGACCCGATATGATAATATATTTGTTTCTATGAGAGTAGTCTGGCCCAGTACAGGCGAACACCTTGATTGTCTTCTCTGCTTCAATATTTTGTTTCTCCTTGAAGGCATTCCGGTTTGTAATTAATTCTCAATATCCTGAGACTCCATCCTTCTTCAGGCAGCTGCGGATTCACATAACTGGATAACACCCACTACTCCTGGTAATCACCTCACCCTGTTCACGTTATCCTGGCTGCCTTCATATTCATAGAGGTTCTTCTGTTCTTTCGTTCAGTGAAACTGAAAGGCATCCTTCATCACTTTTGCATCGTAGCTGCATTTATATTATATCTTCGATCCAACAACTTTGAGTCCTGTAGGTACTTTACCACTGCCGATGATGAAACCGAAAGTGACTAGTATTCACCTCGTAAACTTTTGCCACTATAATTCATTTAAACCCCGTCCAGTTTTATTTTCTTGTCTGGTAAAGTGGCTTACTCCTTCTTTTGAAATTTGTAATCTTCTGTTTCACTGAATGACAGCGTACAACCTAATCAAAATCCCAAGTATGCATCTTGGCTTCCGTAGAGAAATATACCGTTATTATTATTGTTATTACCACATCCCCTGCAAAAATTGTTTTGTGCTCAAAGTTTTTCCAATTCAGATTCTCCAGAACCTGGAATAAACTCCCTTCGCACACCAAATCCTCTCAGTCTAAATTGACACTCACGCAGGCTATCCATAAATTTCGTTCCAGCCCGACTACTTTGCGCGTATTCGGCTTTCTCATAACTGAAAGTTGAGCTCATGAAAACGGCTTCGACTTTTGAGCCACTACTCTGCCTCTCCGAACCCTCCCGACTTCTATGAACATTTATTACTTTTTCTTTTCATTTTGGAATCACAAATCCTCCGCTTGACCACCTTTCTTTAGAATTCGCCGTCGGCCTGTTTACAACATGATTTTGTCCACTAATTATTTTTCCCCTCTACTTATCAAATTTTGCCAATTTAACTTTGTAACATGTCCTACCAGATGAGTTCACATCTTCATGAAGGACAGTGTAACACTCCTCACATGCCGTCAGTATGCCTCACATGTTCCACGATTTTTGGCCAATGCCTAGTTATATCACATTTGCGGTCCTAAACCAAGCTCAACGAAGTTATAGTAACTGCATCCGTCGCTAAATGTCGGTCCATTATATATATATATGTAATATATATACATATATATATTGCTGTCCCCTAGTTAATAGCAAAAGCACGGCAGTCAATCCGAAGCTTCTTGATATTCTTTCACCCACCTAGCCTTTTTTCCTCTTTAGGCCCCATCACATAGGTTGCATCAGTTTCTCAGCAGTTTTGGGCTGAAAAATTCGGTATCATTTATTTACTTTGTCCTGGCTTATTGGGTGAGCTAAACTCCCAGTTACGATGCCCCCTTCAGACTGCTCGCATAATATCTCACAGCTTATTTCCTTCCCCACATTCATGCTGAACTTCATTTTTCTTCTACAGAGTGTTTACACTGAGTCGAACTCAGTCGATTTGCTGAACCCTGCAGCTCTAACCCGGCCAAAGTTCACTGATTCCCAAGGTCAGTGGCGGGCAGTGGGCCTCCGCTAAGGGGTTGCGAGTGTTCAGTCCGCAGTAGCACGAAAGTAAGAGAAGCTCCATGAGTCGAGGTTTAGTTAGGTTATCAACAGGCATCAACACTTGCATTATTCGCGCAACAATATGCCGGCTTGCCACCTGCTCGTCACAACGTTGAGGTTGTGATAGAAACTTCTCGAAGGTCGTCGCATCGTGTCTGGTCAGTTCTAGGACTGCACGGTAGAAAGCCAGGACATCGAGCTCCTTGTGCATGTGGGTTCTACAGATCCCCCTGTTCTACGACATTGGGAGCGACAAGTTTCTTTAGCTTCATTTCCTGTGTCCTCTGACGTACGGCTCACAGTTGGTGACAGTGAACCACCTCTTGGACAGACCCGTCAGTTAGGTCCAGGGGAACGGAAGCGGCGATGATAGAACAGATTATGGAGCAAAAATGATAAGGTCGCAAGCAATGATGGAAGGAACTGCTTGGAGACGTGGAGGGTGGAAGGAAAAACCACGTGTGTAGAGATAACAGACTGCAAATGGGGAGAGACGAATGGACAAGTAGCAGGAAGGCAAGCGGCAATAAGGACAGAAGCCTAAAAGGTGGACAGAATGGAAACCTAGTAAACACAAGGTCCAACGAGCTTACACCAATCCACTCGGGGCTGCGTTGTCGGCCACTATGGCTCATTATGGAACACAATGGCTCATGCCCTGTCCAGTCGGCGCGTTAACTCAGCCACCGTGGTTGACTTGCACTGGAGGACATGGCGACCCCGCGCAAGCAGGAGGTGAACCCGAAGATTTTGGACAAACTACCAGTCTGAAATACGGTGCCAGTTTCAATTCCGCTCAACAACGTCGGGCACTGTACTAAGCACCCCTCGGACTGGCACACCAGGATAATGACGATTTACGGCCGTCTACCTTTAGCTGTCCCCGGTGGCTCTGCCGTCCGAGGCTTCTCACAAACTGGCCAATCGATCCTGGATAATATATCCCCATTGTGGTTTCTCTGTTCATTGTACCATCATCAATGATCGCTCGAGCCATTCCCAACAGTGCGGGGCGTGGTCAGATCCACCACTTTGGCTGGCGCACATCAGGCCTGCAGGCAGTCTGCAGCAATACGCGGGCTCAATTAGAACGTGGGATCACACCTCCTATGTTCATTTCGCAGTGCTCTCCAGGCTGGGTGTCCAGCACACGGTTAGCCCCGCTCACTAGCATCGGTTGCGGATCGCAATCTCTAACTATCCTCGCCCTACCGCATCCAATTCTGTCGGTGGCAGGTAACATGCGTCCACCATCCTTGTTCCGCTACTGTAAGCCACCTATCGTTATTGTCATCACTCTTATTAGTTCTAGCTTTGTCGTTGTTCTACGGTATGCACACTTAACCCCGCTGTGTTCTTTCTCCCATCGACCTTCACCGTGTCACCTCTCATTGCGCGTCACTATCTCCTACCCACTTTACCCCGCCCACGCCCACAAATATTTTCTTTTCCATCCATGTCGACACTGCCGGCTCATAGTCTCTATTCCCTTGGTACCACCCTTTGCTCATCAAGCTCATTGATCACATTCTGATGCCTTACCACCCACCATTTTGTCATATCCCTCCTCGTCCTCCCATATCATGCCTCCTGCCATTACCCACCAGACCCACCCACACCAATGACCAAATCACATGTTAGAACTCGCCGTTCCAAACGTTGCGTCTTTTACGGCAACATTCATTATCTAATCGCCGCCAACATATTTTCCTTGCCTGATCCCGCAATTCTCCAGTGAATCTCCCGTCTAGGCAGTGTCCCGATCAGGAACTTCCGGCAGAGTCTTTTTGTGCAATTGTCCGCAGGCACGCAGCCCTTCGGTTCCATTATCCCAACCCCATAGTGCATGTATTTCTCGTGCCCTGTGTTCACCCATAAGTTATCCTGTTTCGGGGCTTCCTCCTACACAGCTTTCTTCGCGTTTCACCCTCAGTAAAACCACCTGATTTGTTGTCTCACCCTTCTTTTCAGTCCGTGCTCTCATATCCTGTTTCGTGTATTGCTCGCCACGAGCATCTTAGTGTGCCTCTTAGGCTGCTCTGCTTTTTCTAGTTCCTTCTAATGCAAAATCACCGTCACCTCGTGGTTTTAACTCAAAAGTTTATTCAGCTTGATATGCCATTACTCGATTCCTCTGACACCCTTTTGCTTATTTCTCTTCGACACCTTTCGTTGGTCCATTCTATAGCTTGCACAATTTCGATCATGCATCTGGCATGCTTCGGGCGCCCCCGGATCAAACCAATATTATTATTATTATTGCTGTTATCATTGTCATCAAAAGCGCACGTATTCATGCTGATTCATATCTATACGTAAATTTGTTTTCAGAATCAATTCGAGGGAAGACAAGTAATTCGTGAATGAGTTGGGATACCATATTTCCGAAAGAAAAACGAAATGTAGTGCAGTTTTCTTTTAATGTTACATCCGTTAATAATTTGTTCATCTCTGGGCCGGTGGGAAGGGGGACTAAAAGCAACTGAAGGCATGACTGATAAGAGGATTGAATGTCTTCGGAAGTGGGCCAAGGCCACACCTCAGACAACGATCAAAATGAGCCCCGAGGGCTGCTTCTGAAGATTATTTCGCAGAGATTCAATGCTGCAGGTGATGGAATTCGCCTCACAGATGTGCTAGGAAAGGACTCAAACGGAGTTTCATTATACCCACACAGAGTTTCAGTTCGGTTCCGGCTGGGTCAGGTCAGATCATATGAGTTGTGGCTGTCTCAACTGATATGTCCAGGTTCTTGCATCAAAGGGTTTCAAAATAATCCCGCTGCTCAAAGACAATCACTAATCTGATAGTGATTTTGTGGTATAGTTATTGGTTCGTCTCCGGAAATGGAGCAAAAATTGGGCCTGCCGTCGGCAGACGTGTTAGTCCTCCTGTTTGCTTGCATGATCATAAACTCCATGTCTTTCCCAGCAAACGACCCTCCCGAATCAGGTAGCTAAGGGACAGGCATGGTGACTGCTTCAAAATAAATTAGCTGAAGGAGAAAAATAACGAGAAAAGGAAAAGTGGAACAACGAAAACCTTTACTGGGAGTCAACACCCGGTCAAAAATAAGCGGCTAGGGACTGAAAATATATGGATAGTTACGGCCATAACCTTGCTGAAAGGAATTTTCATTGGGGATGATTTAAGAAGCAATCATGGAGCATCCCTAAAAAATATGTTCTGGGCGAGCCCTGAGCACGGCTACAGTTGGTGGAGCCACCATGTCCCCTGGGAGCAGGCTACGGGGGTTCATCGGAAGGCATGCTATGGGCTTCGCCATAAAAAAATGATATGCCAGTGATTTGGCCTGCTTCTGCCAGTGCTCTCTGAGAGCCGCGTTGCGGCTAAGCATCAAAATAGGTGAGCTTGGTAGTGACGGTCCCTTAAACTGTTTACGTGTTCTGATGGGGCCATCTCTCTGGCATCTCCTCTCTGGCGAGAACATGTTTAGTTGTCACCGTCTGGCAGGATAAGCAAGTTCCCAAAAGCCCTCTAATGGGCCCTGTAAAAAGCAGCTATATCCTTTCTAGTATCTTTTTATCACTCTCGAGCAGCGGAAACCTGGCTTGGACAGAGTCCTCGTTTCGGTCGAACCACCACCTTATGGATAGGCAAAGGTACTGCAGGTTCCCCGAGGCGAATGTTCCCAGCCTATTGGTGCAGTTTGCTAGACTCTTTCGCTGCCACAGAAATGCACCATAGCTTGGCTCAAGAGGCTCCTGTGTACCTACTCTCAGGTTCACCATCTACTTTGCCCCCTGGTCGTGTGGTGGTAAGGCTTTTCTGTGCCACTCACCCCCACTTGTGTGGCTGCGGGTAAGAGGTATTCACACTTTCCTGCGTTAGAAGGCAAGAGCTGCTTGTTTATCTACTCTTAGCTGCGTAAAAGATCCCCTTGTGTACCCGGGTCCGAGGGATTTCTCACAAGTTTCATTTCACCACTGGACAGGAATCCGGGGTTCTAGATTTCCCAGGTTAAGTCGCCTATGTAGACCAGAAATAGCAACGATCCTAGCACGGACCCTTGTGATACTCCACTACAGGTCTTGGACAGACTTCATTGGCATCCTCCACCCGAAAGTAGAACCACTCATCACCCAGGTAGGCCCTCAGACAAGCCATCACCCCGGGGGCCCAGCCCATACACTCTCACTTGAGTGGCAAAGGTCATTGGTTTACAGGGTCCGAAGCCTTCTGAAAGTCCAGGTGGCGAACTTCAACCAGCTCACTCCCAAACTTGTCGCACTCTCATCCGGTAAAGAAGGCAGGTCTGTCAGGCACGATTGGTTCTTCAGGTAACCATGCCGTCTGTTTGCCAGAGACGAAGCTACACCAGATGAGCCATAACCTTGTTTCTCGGGATCTTTTCAGAAGCCCTAAATATAACTGGTGAGAAAGTTACTGGTCCATAGTTTCCCGCATCTACTTTCGACCCACCGTTGTGAACGAGAACAACCTCGGTATTCTTCCAGTCCAAGGGGAGTATGCCTTTTTTCAGGGGTCCCTTGGAACAACCAGGTTAGTTGCTCGGCTGCATTTACCTGCAGCGGCCCATTAATGGCTGGGAGAAGGCCTTCTGGAGCTCAGTATTCTGATGGATGTATGAAGAAAACATCCGTCTGCGCTGTTGCTTGATTTACGCAGGGATTTATGCACCCTCTTGGGCCTACCGAATGTACCCGCTGCAGGTGAAACTTCAGTAATTTCACCTTAGATCACTTGTTGTGTTGAGCTGACCGCCTTTTGGACATGAAGAGGAAGGCTGGACTTTCCTTGGTGTTTGTATGCACTGCGTTTCCGTGCTGCAACAAGAAATTGTCGGGGAACGCTGCCAAGTCAGGCAACTTCCCCGGGTTGCCTGGTGTTATCGTAACGTACATGTGTGGAAGTCCTCCCCGGCCGTTGTCACACACTTGTATTGTTGAGACTGTGCTCTTTATCTCATTGATCCTCGAACAAGTACAGCACGCATCAACCACTACACTTGAACATTCGTTTATATTTTGGTCATGTGCCGTGGCATATTTTTGATTCGAACTCGGACTGCCGTAACAGTGGTACCTGACATTGACCTTTGCTGAACTCTGGTCTTCGTTGCTAAACGTTTTGGCCGTGCAGTTGAGGTTTTGTACATAGTTTATATGTGTTTAATTTGTTAATTCAGTACTGTAGAATGAGCGAATCAATCTTGTTTTGACTTTGGGATTTGTTGATCGGGCTACGCGTTACTAACCGTTATAGTTATTGCACGTTTTACAGAGCGCATCAAGTTTTCCGCTCCACCGTTAGAACATGAGTGGCGTGGTGCCGTACGTAGATGCCGACATCCAAATCTATCAGGCCTGCATTTCAGCTCCGCCGCGCAGAATTGAGATCCATTATCGGTAACTGGTGCCTGTGGGTTCCTTCTCGGCTAAAGCCTTTCCGTAACATCTGGATTACGAACGAGGTGATTGGTCAGCCCGTCAGGAACACCACCGGCCATTTAGAGTAGGAGTCAATCAGTACGAGGGCGTGATATCGGTTCAAAAATGGGCCACAGAAGTCCGCATGAACTCTCTACCAACGAATGCAGCTTTCGGGTCGTGAATTCTAGTTGTTAGGACTCGACTGGATTTTGTACAGAGACGCATCAGAGTTCTCTGCCGTAGTGCAAGTATCCGCATCCAATTCCGGCCACCAACACATCTGTCGAGTCAGTGACCTCATTTTATCCACGCCCAAGTGGCCCTTTTGCAGTTCATCCAAAACCGACTTGCGCAATGTAGGTGGAACGACAAGCCAGCCACCTCGACAAAAGGCGCCGTCGAGTTGGTTACTGAATCCTTGTCGCAGTGCGAAAAATTAAAGAAACTTCCGCTTCACCTCTGGCTGCCATCCCTTTCTGATCGCTGAAATCACAGACCGGTAGCATCGTTTTGTCTGCTTTCTGAATTCTCTCCCAGATGCAGACGCAGCCGGCAAAATGGAATGGCATTGGTCCGCCGCTGCAAATCGTGAGGAACGGGACAGGAAGCCCGCCTGCGGGATTGTCATGCTGGGTCAATGCAGAATGTAATAGTTATAGGCTGGCAGGGCAATGCTCCAACGCTAGATCATAGCAGCCGTGGACTTGACGGCGGACTTATCCGGATTATACAGGAACTGAGGTGCCTGGTGGTCTGTGACAATCGTGAACTTTGCTCCGAATAGGAACCAACACGAATTCCAGTTCACGCGCATGCCGCTAATATACAGCCACACTCGACTGATCGACCGACACATTCTTTGCCCTACCAGACGAACCTCACGCACTCGATGTCGTGCTTTACCATAAATGACGCTGAAAACACTGAAGGCAAATGTGTCAACACATACACATATATTTGTCAGTGAAGCAGTATAATAACTCTGAAGTCCATGCGGAGATTTCCCACTTTATTATCCGTTACCACTGTTTGTCTTCCCTCCGACCCGTAGCCGGCTCGAAATTGACTCTCCACTTCTCGAGAACCCTCCAGTTGCGCTTTCTTATCTCAGAACGGTACATGTTACTGATCCTGAACCTAAATTCACCTTTTTATGGTCTGCTGTTTCTCCCAAATCCACCAGTGTTCACTCTCACAAAATTGTTCTCATGCCCCCTGCTTCAAAACTCATTCCATTTATTGAACTCCGGTAAATCCGTCATTCAGGGTTTGCATTGTCTTCACGGATCGCTATCCTCTTCGCATGCGTTGATTTTCCCGAATACACTTGTCTACAATTTTCCCCCCTTTTCCTCTCGCTCAAAATTTACTCCATCTGCAGAACCTTGGTGGGCCTCCGGTTTCCTTGGCTTGCATCATTCTCGTTCATAAAGCGTCCTTGGCGCTGCGTTAACGATTTATCGATATCTCCACCGTGCACTAGTGCCCAGCCCGGATTCAAAACCGGTTCAAAACTGCCGCGCAAACCATTATCAGAATGATCCACTCAAACTGTTGCTGGCTTTGATTTTCTATTTCTGATATTCTCGACTTTCATATTTAGAATTTGTGAATATTTCATCCCATCGAGTAAAGTGTTGCGCCATGATCATGCGCTATAGCGTGCATCTCGACCATGGCCGAGAAATATACGAGTATTATTACTTGTGTAGTCGGAGTACCGCCCAGAACACGGCCACAGCTTTCTCCTACGTCTGCAATAACCTTCCTCTGCAGTATTAGGAATACGGGAGACGCAGACGGTTGGACATCCGCCTTGTTCCAGAACTGCTTCTATCCCCACTTCGGACGCGTCAGTGCTCAGTATGGTCCGCCTACGTGGTACAAATGCTGCTAGCGTCGGTCGTTCAGTGATATTTTGAATAAGACCGCGCGGTATCTGTTCACATTGTTTGTTCCACTGCCACACATCGAACGACCGGGCTAGAAACAATGGTTGGGCTTGCGTTGGAAAGTTCGAAATGAACCTGGAGTAGTATTGCAGGCAACCAAGGATTAATCGTGAGTGTGCCTGATTTTTCGGTGACTCGATGCCGGTCAGTGGTTTGAAACGGTCTGGATCGGGCCAGTTTTCGTTTGCATTGACGGGGAGACCGAGAAAGTTCAGCTCGGTGACACCGAATTCGCACTTAGGGGCTACTTTGTACACATTTTTTTCAAGAACCTCCCCAGCAAACTTTGTAATCTATGGTTGTGTTCGACCTTCGTGGATCCGAAAATAGGGGCATCAACTTAATATGCCTTCACACCCCTGATATCACGAATCACCCCGCCTATTGCAGACTGGAATATCCCAGACGACACATGTAGACCAAACGATAAGAAGTTGTACTGGAACGTACCCCATAGATTGGTAATGGTCGTTAGTGGTTTGGACTCCATGTGCAGCGGAATGTTTAAATAAGCAACAGCCAGATCGACTTTTGAGAAAAATTTGCTGCCAAGCATGCATTTCATGAAGTTCTCAGGCTCTACCGCAGTTGCCGCGCATTTCTGTAGCCAGAGATTCAAGGTCAACTGGTAACCATCACAAATCCGGGGTGTCTGCTCGTCGCTCTTCACTGCCACCACAGTCGGAGTCGCCCAAGCGGATGAAGTCGCACGCGCGAGGACACCGTCTTGCTCCATTTTAGTAAGCACATTCAGAACGCCCTCTCCCTTGCCGTGCGGCGAAGCTCGGTGTTTCAGGAATACCGGGTCACCATCTACTTCCAACTTCGCGGGCTAGACCTCAATGTCACCTCTGTTGTTCGAGCATTATGCAGTCAACTGTTGAAGAAACAGTCGATTCGCCGGGTCGTGGAACGTCGTTTTTAGGGTCACTGACTGCTCAAATGCACGCAGAGGCTTCAATCCCAGAATCGATAGACTGCCTATGGAAATCAGGAATCGTACCGGGATATAGTCGCCCTCCAACCGAACCACGAGTGTAGCCTCACCCAACAGCGAAAGTCGATGTAGAGTAACACCATGAATGCACACAGCAGTGGGGTGTATGGGCACACTGGGCTGAATCAAGTCGAACATTGATTTCGGAACAATGGACTCACGGCTCCCGGATCCACGATGAACTGGTATCTCAAGCCGCATTAGAATTGGACTGACCTGTACAGGTATTGGTTTGGTTCACCCGAAATCTTCAGCGTGCATACCGGACTATCATCAGGTTTCGGATCTTCATGGGTCGCACCCGTAACATTGCACTTGAATTGACGACATGCCTTGCAAATGTGGCCAAACTTTCCACGAGAATGGCATATCGCATGACAAAAGCGACAGGTGGAATGTAGGCGAAATTTGCCGCGCGAGAAACAACGATTCAGCCATATTTGTTTGCGTTCGGGAATTCCTTTGTTAGCAGGCTTCGGTTGGGGCGTCTTTGTAGACACTGGTGTAATGGGAAGAACGTGTTGGTATTGCACTACGGAATTTACACCCGTCGCATCGGCTACACCATCAAATTGTTTGCAGGTTGACCGGGCTTTAGAAAACGTAAGGTCGGGCTTCAGCAGTAGCTTCCTTTGCAACTCCGGATGATTTATGCCAACAATGAGGTCCTCACGCAATTGAGTCTCCAACCGATCACTACACTTAGCAGCCTGTGCCTGAAGTGTCGGGATGAATTCACAGAACTTCGTGTTGGGATCACGAACCAGCGAATGAAGTTTGGCACGCCCAGTAGCCAAGAAATTAACCGGAACCACGCGGCCAAGCAGTGGAGCCTTCAACTCGTCGAACGGAATTGTAGCAGGGGCTCCCGTATATGCAAGGTTTTTCGTCAACCAGTATAGTGACAGACCGCCAGCGGCCAATAATAATGCAGTCTGGTTTTCCTCCTTCACATTCTTTTGTATGCTACATCATAACTCGGAACGCTCAATCCAGTCTTCGATTTCAGGCGCACCATCATGCAGATTTACATGTTTGGTACTGGACAGCTCCATGAATCGACGCCAATTGTAATAGTAGTAATGAACTGAGTTGATGGTCCGTATCGAAATCGCCCCTACGCGAAGCTACGCGAACGGAAACTGCAAGAAGACCAAAGCCGCGAAATAGCACGGTGATTGTGTTGCACAGTTGGCTTGTAATAATGTGTCTAATTAGAGAATATGATTTGTAGACTCGAGGATGGCAAATGACACGGGGCTTTCGTCCGAATTGTCCGCGGTGGTCCTTATTGTTTGAGGCTCACCCGTGTAGGAGGTTACGCAGCTGTACCTGGTCGTATCACGTGTGATAGTTGCTGAATCACCACAGGAGTTCAGGCTGTGTTCGCTGTCGGGAGATTGTAGCAGCCCTGTGGTTAATACTGGGCCCTTTTCCAAATATAGCTCACTCAAGAGTGCGACAAATACGTGCAGTGCTCAGATAAAGTGGTACTGGTGGTGCTCTGGGAAATAAGGATAATAAGATAGAAGGTGGTGAATTAGGGGGTGTAGACAGGTTCATAGATACGGAAAATACTAGTGGAAGGTGGTTACATAAGTGGGAAGGGCGCTGTTTCCAGTGTTGCCACCGATTGACGTCGACATAAATGCACTCAGAGAACAGTTCAAGCCGGCGAAGGTCCAACTTTGCCTTAAAGTCTGCAACCAAAGCGGCGGGCGCCACCCCAGCCAGCATTGCTTTCTATGGGTTGACGACGCGGCACGAAAAAAAATTACCCCCTACTTTTTTACTGCTGTCGGTTTGACGGGCTCAAACTCGCGTAAGTACCAGCATTGGCCCCTTTGGATGGATAGTCCTCTAATTTGCCTAGAGGCTTCTATTGGGTCCCCCCGATCCCCTTATCTTTCATGGAAAAGCGTTTGAGCGCCGGTGGCCTCTCCGTGTATGTTTTGTCCCTGAGTTCCAGCGACAATCCGGTGAAGTATCGCTGCAGTTTCTCAAGAACAGCAGAGCCCGGCGAAACAGACGGGGCCCGAACTTGGACACAACACTCCAGGTGTGGCCTGACTAGTGTCGTGTAGAAAGGCAACAACGCAGAAGCTTCTCTGGAAGCTACGCTGTGCAACAGTTGATGGAGCGCTCGGTGCTGCTTAGCGGCGACAGGCAGACACTGCGGAGATGGCTGGTAGCAATCGTTCACCATAACCCCAGGGTCAGTGATGAGCAGTGGGCTTCCGCTAAGGGGTTTCAAGTGTTCAGTCCGCAGTAGCACGAAAGTAAGAGAAGCTCCATGAGTCGAGGTTTAGTTAGGTTATCAACAGGCATCAACACTTGCATTATTCGCGCAACAATATGCCGGCTTGCCACCTGCTCGTCACAACGTTGAGGTTGTGATAGAAACTTCTCGAAGGTCGTCGCATCGTGTCTGGTCAGTTCTAGGACTGCACGGTAGAAAGCCAGGACATCGAGCTCCTTGTGCATGTGGGTTCTACAGATCCCCCTGTTCTACGACATTGGGAGCGACAAGTTTCTTTAGCTTCATTTCCTGTGTCCACTGACGTACGGCTCACAGTTGGTGACAGTGAACCACCTCTTGGACAGACCCGTCAGTTAGGTCCAGGGGAACGGAAGCGGCGATGATAGAACAGATTATGGAGCAAAAATGATAAGGTCGCAAGCAATGATGGAAGGAACTGCTTGGAGACGTGGAGGGTGGAAGGAAAAACCACGTGTGTAGAGATAACAGACTGCAAATGGGGAGAGACGAATGGACAAGTAGCAGGAAGGCAAGCGGCAATAAGGACAGAAGCCTAAAAGGTGGACAGAATGGAAACCTAGTAAACACAAGGTCCAACGAGCTTACACCAATCCACTCGGGGCTGCGTTGTCGGCCACTATGGCTCATTATGGAACACAATGGCTCATGCCCTGTCCAGTCGGCGCGTTAACTCAGCCACCGTGGTTGACTTGCACTGGAGGACATGGCGACCCCGCGCAAGCAGGAGGTGAACCCGAAGATTTTGGACAAACTACCAGTCTGAAATACGGTGCGAAGATCGAGGATGACTGAGTCCGTGATGCCTCTTCAGGTAAATCTCTATACTACTTTATTCTGCCTTCTTCCCTTGGGCTAACTGTTACAGGGACTAGAAGTTTTGCGGTAGTTCGAGTGCACGGGGCTTAAGCCCAAATGTTCCACGGTCTTGCATTTATTTCTCCTCGCCGGGGCACAGGACTGAAGGGAACTAAACAATATGGGATGGAAAACGGGAGCAACAGCAGGCAGCCACTGATTAAAATAAGTGAAGACCAACTTCGCAATGAAGAAGCAAAATTTTTGAGGCATCCCAGTATAGCTTTGAAATTTTCCCTCCCACATAAATCTGGGAACTCTACAACAGATAATACTATTCATTACTTTGCTGCCGAATAAACTTTCGGCCGTCTCTCCTTCTGATGTCGTTGAGGCCTTTAACCTTTACTTCGCCCACTCCGTGGCTCCCGCTCCAGACACAACCCCCCTCCCGAATCCTCTCGCTATCACCAGCCCTTCTCCATCTACCCTACCTTTTGCAATAAACAATATTTCCGGGCTCATTTCACTCTACAAAGCATCTGCTCATCCAGGATCAGATAGGCTACCCCCAGCTGCAATCGTTAACGGTGGATCGGACCTCCCACTTCTACTACTAAACCTACTTACCTTTTCACTCAACTTCAGTTTGGCACCATTGAACTGGTAGCGTTCAATCATCACTCGAGGACACAAAAAAGGACCAGTCAGCGAACTCGCGGATTACCGCCCCGTTATTCATACCCCTATCATTTCCAGAATAATGGAAATGATTGGTAACGAAGGCACTACTACCCATCTTATCGCCTCAAACCTTCCAAGCAATGGAAAGCACTGGTTTCTCCAATCGCGATCAAGCACCACATGTCAGTTTGACTTCTTCAACCTAGTTATCAAGGCTTTAGTAGCGGGCCGGTATTAGCTTTTTGTTACCTATATATGCCGAAGGCTTTCGGCCGTGTTCCACACCCCATTCTCATCGTTAAATTGTTTTCATCTGGCTTTACTAACCCAATGCTTTCTCAGCTGCAATCTTATCTCACTCATCGTTCTTAAGTGGCCCTCACAAACAGACACACTTCCAACCAGAAACCTGTTACAGGTGGCTTTATACAGAGCAATGTGCTGGGTTCCCCCTATTTCTAATGTGCATTAATGACACACAGGATCTAGTAAACCAAGGCAAGCCACTTTTGTCTGCAGATGACGTGAAAATAGTCCACTCTTTCAATTCCAATGATGTTACTCCTACTCTCTGCAATATTTTTGCCGACCTCTACGAGCTTGACCGCTGGTGTCTCTCCTGGACGATGAATTTTTCCACTAGGTAGTGCGAGGTCCTAACCTAAAATTCAGATTTCCCCCTGGATCCTCAACTTCTGGCGGGTCCCAAATAGCCAGTCGACCTACCTTCCGCGGTTTGGGCCCCAACTATTCTAGCTCCCCCAAAATATATCCGAGCTGGCCGCCACCCAAGAATAGGCGCGGCCCTCCTCTTCAGCTCCTTTCGTCTCCGGGACAGTATCATCAGCATCTACGAATCGCACATCAGCCTTCGCTTGAATATTGCCCAACATTTTTTTCTAACATGACATCACCCGACAAAGTTGCTCTAGAAGGCATACAAAGGCGTTTCACCAAACAACCACTTGACTGGTCCAAGTCTTTAAACTATAGAAAACGGTGATACCATCTGAATCTTGACCCACCCTGGCGCCATCGCCTGAGACTTAACTGAGTTTTCTTGTATAACCTGCTCCATAACCGGTCTACTTCCCTTAACCCGGTAAGCTTCTGTAAAACCCTTACTCACTTCGGCACAGGTCTTTCACTATCCATTCTAGTATAGCTTAATGGGCCACACGGCCATACTTTTTCTTTTTTATCTACTGCGAGTTCCGCAATAAGTCGTTCATCACCGTTCGAGCTTCTCAGACCAAATCCCAATTTCAGTCGGCCCTCATTCCATATCTCGAGGTTACTCGAGCACTTAAGTCATCCAATATGTGCATAAAGGAGGAAGAAGCGTACGAGAGGGGCATCGAATTCTAGGGCCAACTCCTTCACATACCTTGCCACTTCCAATCGATGACATAACCAAAGATAGACAGTTTCATTTATCTGACTGAGTTCTCACCGCTTGACTGGCCATGACCATTCCAGTGATGAGAAAACGGAATTAAAATACCGTTGTTTTTCCGTACCCTGCTCCCCACTTCCCCGTTAGTCTCAGAACCAATTATGCTTCGCTCTTTATTGGTGTTTATTTGCCTCCGTTAACCTGTAATCCGCAGCACAAGCGCACATTGACTGTCTTTCCTTATTTTTTTTCTTTTCCAGTTTTTCCCATGTGAACATTTCACCCTCAACGTCAGTCAACTGCCTTGGTATCATGAAGATCAATCCCATTATATACTCGCCTGGATAACTCTGCTGAGTGGACGTTAAACAACGGCTGGCTGCACCTCTGAGATCCCCCGCATTCTGGCCATCTGATCGCGGATCTTTAACTTCCACAGTTGAACTACGCCTCACATATATGCCGATCAATGAACATTGGTGCCGTGCACAACAGTGCGGGACGCGGTCAGATCCACCGCTTTTGCCGGCGCACGTTGGGCCTGCAGGCAGTCTGCAACGATACGCGGGCTCAATCAGGAAGGCATTATAATCAAAGGTCGGAAAAAGGGAGAAAAAGCAAGGTGAACTCCTGGGCAAAAGGATGCAGTTATCTGCCTCCCCGCCATTACATAAAGCGACGCAGCACATAACCCGTCGCTCAAAGCACAACTGGGCCTCAACCTGCTTTGCAATCAAACTGAATATGCAGCAGAGATGGGCTTGTGTCACCTTGCAGGGAGAATCTTGGTACGGTGAATTGTCCTGTATGATACATCTTAAGTTAACACACTTTCATTCTCACTGCCACTTCTAATCAATTTCCAAATCCTTTAGCTTCTCTTCATTTCAGTCCTCTTTTTCCGCGTGCTATTATTTTATTCTTCATGGTCAACTATGCTTTTCTGTTTTTACTTTCATTTTCTTTCCTTTTTGGTCCTCCAAATTCACCACCACATCCATAGTCGCGTTCGTAGATGCAGCAGAAAGATAGAAAGCCTTCAGTGTCATCCACTCGAGCAATATCACGGCCGTCTAGAGAGAAAACCAAGGACTATGAACTCCAGGGTCTCGCTTTAGGCGAGAGCTGCTTGGCGAGCTACCATGCCTCATGGATCAGCGGGGTCCGATGTTGCTTGTACCTCCACCTGGGTTCTCTTGTTTTTGGGAAGAGGAAATGGATTTTCAGGCTACTCTAAGTAAATTAACACCTAAAGCCGCAAAAGTTAGCAGTAGCCCAGCTGGACAACCAACAGTGAATTTGCCAGCTGAAATATGAGACAAATGGAGCAGTAGATACAAGAGTACACACAGGGGGTATAGAGCAAGTGGACACTCGGCGACTACCCATCAACAAGAGAGGGGGGTGACCAAAGTGGAAACGGGAGTGGCGTTGACAGAAATCCGGATCAGAAGGAGCGTCGCTAGTACGGATGCGAGCTAGGCCACCGTCGTCGTACGACCACCCACGCCCATAAGAAGGAGTAGGGCCCTGACGCCCTCGAGGGGCAACAAAATGCCAGGTGATGAAACAAGGGAGGCCTCCAGAGTTTCCCCAGACAGCGCTACACTTACCATGCACAGTGTGGCCTTGAAGGTTTAGGAGAATACGGGCCTAGTGGCTGTTAATGCAAAAATGGGGTGTCCCTTAGGGAATCGCTCCCGAGGGCTCAATGGCCGAAAAAGGAATAGTCAAAGCAGACGACCTGGCAGGTGCCGCCATATGGTACACGAGTGCCTGCAGCTTAGAAGGTAAGCGGGGAGAACTACTGGCCAGAACGAACGGATCAGTGATCACAACCACCACGAAGACGTGGCTGAAGAAAGACTAGAGTACCATGCAACCTCGTGACTTCACCACCTATAGAAAAGACGGGAAAGACGGTAGGCTCGGTTGAGGGGTACTACTTCTCGTGAGGGTTGATTATAATCGGTGGGAGGTCCCGTTGACGCTTTTTACTCCTAACATACAAGCCACTGCGCTTCGCTTCCGCCTAGGCCGATGGCCGGTAGGGATAGTCTGTGTCTATAGAGCTCTACAAGCAGATGGGGAAGAAGGCTGTGAACTATTCCAGCTTCTACAGACGGTGTTGATTAGGTTACAGCACCTCATCTTGTTGAGAGACATGAACCTCCCAGAAGCAAATTCGGGCGATGAATGTGCTCCTAGGGGAACTACCAGAGAGACTCTGGTGATGTGGCTTCACAACCACGCCCCCATGCAACCTATAAGAGAAGCAGTGCGCTTCCGCGACAGACAACTTTCATCTACACTGGATCTGCTTGTAACCGGGCATCGATCTGACGCTAACTCCTTGGTGATATAGGAGCCATCGGGGAAGAGCGATCATGGAGTCCTTCGTGCGATGTTCTCTGCAAGACACAACAAGCCAGGATCTAGGTTGATCAGCAGCTGCGCTAGAGTGGATGGGGATCAATCGAGGGTAAGGGCACGAAGCATATGTTGGTATCCGGAGCCATCTGTGGAGGGTAGATGGAGGACAATAAGAGCTAGGCTAGTGGGCTCGATAGACGAGTTTGCTCCTTTAAAACAACAAAGAAATGAAGGCCGGCCGCCTTGGTGGAAGCACAGGATTGAGAGAGCATTAACCGTCAGTAGAGGGCTATGAAATCACCAACAACTTCATAGCACGCATCGCGCATGGGCTGCTTACAAGAAGGCCAGAAGCGGGGCACAAGCCCTGC
The DNA here is from genome assembly GCA_948099385.1 of Fasciola hepatica. Classification (NCBI taxonomy): domain Eukaryota; kingdom Metazoa; phylum Platyhelminthes; class Trematoda; order Plagiorchiida; family Fasciolidae; genus Fasciola; species Fasciola hepatica. The sequence goes on from CANUEZ040000019.1 coordinate 15,870,168, forward strand.
AACGAGAAGAAAAGTAGGGTATGAAGAAAAACTGGCCAATAATGTGAAAGCAGGCCCGAAAGAAGTTCTTCACTAAAGTGTAGTCCAAGAGAACGACGCGTGTGGGCGTAGGTACCTTGCAGATAATCGGCGGAAGCGTTGCCCTTGATGAAAAAGGCAAGACAGAAACCTTACTTGAGTTCTTTAATAATAATAATAATATTGGTATATTTCTCGGCTATAGTCGAGACGCACGAGCAGGCTCATGATCATGGTGTACAGTTCTATTCAATAAGATGAAATATTCACAAACTTCAGGTATAAATGTCAAAAGTGCCAGCGGTAGAAAAACAGCCAGCGACAGTTTATATGGCTCCCTGTAATAATGGTCTGCTCGGCAACTTTGAACCGGTTTCGATTCCGGGCTGGGCGGTGACGCACCGCGAGGATACCGATTGGGTCTTTTATTCATAATGCTAAAGGCGCATTATCAGCGAGAATCGTGCAAGCCGTGTAAAAGGCGGTTTACCGGGGATCTGCCAGCTGCGAAGTTCTAAATAGGAAGAAAAATAGATTGTATGGAAGTACTCTCGGGAAAATCGAGGCATGCGAAGAGAATAGCAAACCATGAAGCGGATGCAAACACTGAATGACTGTTCTACCGGGATTCAATGAGAGGAATGTGTTATGAAACAAGGAGACATGAAACCAATCATATGAATGTACATTTGGGAACTTTGGTGGGTGTGGAAGGAGCGGAAGTCCATATGAAGGTGAGCTTAATTTCAGGATCAGTAACCTGTACCATTCAGAAATGCGAAAGTACAACTGGAGGGTTTTGGAAAAGTGGAGGATCGATTTCCAGCCGGACACGGATCGAAAGAAAAACGGACTGTTGCAACAGATACTAAAGTGGAAAATTTCCGCATTGACTTCATCATTATTAAGCTGTTTCACCGACAAATATACGTATATATGTACATTGACGCATTGAGCCTCAGCGTTATTCAGCGTCATTACTGGTAATGTACAACGTTCTGTAGGTATGGTTCGTCCGTTGGGGTAAAGGATATGTGTCGATCAATCAACCGAGTGTAGCGAGATATGACGGATGTAAATGACGACTGGTATATCAGTGGGTTGAGCGTGAGCTGTTACTTGTTTTGGATGTAATGTTGATATCCGCAGGGGAGGTTTTATGTTAGAAAACACTGATGAATCCGATAGGCGGTTGGGGGTATTTACTGCCACGTGGCTTGATTACAGTCCCAAATGCTATGGAAGGTTCCACTTGGGTTCCTGCCGGTACAAGCCAAAGAGGCGTCTTTGGTTATCCAGTTTGGCGGCCGAGATAGTGGGAGGCAACGAACCTGAAATAAATAGGCATTGCAGTCTGGAAAGTGGTTCCAGCGGTGGGTTGGGGTAATATATGACGACAACAGCAATGAATTGGTTAGGTTTATGTGAATGGGGCAAAGATAAGGTTCCATTTAAGCGGTCAGTGGCACCTACTCCACGTTCTGGGTGGAGTGGGTTCGCCGGGGACTGAGCTATAATGCTACAGGCTAGCAGAGTTGCATCCAACGGTTGGGCATTTTTGTATGCATTCTAAAAGAATAATGGTTCGCACGTTGGTATGGCAGTGTCTGGATACTAAGAAAAACCTAGAGCTTTACGGTCAGGAGGATCTAGAAATGATAACCCTCGATACAGTTCGCTTACGTAGACTGTAGTTCGGCGCCGAGGCGGTAATGTAGGTTTGAAAGAATAGAATATGAGTTAATGGGACTGGTACCCTGCTAGCATAGCGCTATATTTGTTGCGGTCTCTTCCGGCATGATGGTTACTCTATACTGAATGGTTCCTGAGGAGCCCTTAAGTGGAAGAAACTATGATGGTGTCGGTGATGACGCACTAAAGAAAACTGGTATAGATCCGTGAAACATAGCCGTACGTTCGTCTATGCTCATTCCCGATGGTGCTAGATTGCTGAGATTATACTTGATTATGAGCAAGGATATCCTATATAGTGGTGATTGCGTGGTTACCTTGATATCTTTCTCGTCGTTGGCATATTGAAAAGCAGGAAAACACCCATGTGAGGACTGGTTTGGAAAGCCGTGATAGGAGGGAACGGGATAGGACCATATTTTCGTCGGGGAAGCGAACTCTGACGGTCTACATTCAGTGCCCACGGTAGGCGGCACTAGGGCCTGCTTCAGTTAGGGCGGTAGCACGATACACATCTATCGGCATCCAGCTAACGCCGCTCCGAAGTGATTCACACATTTTTAGACGTTGTTATTATTATTATTTTTTAGTTTTATCACAGCCAGGTGTCTGGCTGTCAGAGAAGGCGGGGCTGCTTTTGGTGGGTGACCACGGCTCCCACGCCCCCGCCGAAGCATGGACTGGATGTAACAAGCCGCATCGGGAGTAGGTCAACCACACCAGTCAATCCGTAGCAACGCGGCAGCCTGGAGACACGGCTCACATTTGACAAGACTGGTGTGCCTGGAAGACAAAACACTGGCATATTTTTTCTCCCATTTTTATGCCAGCCTTTCACTTTTTGAGGTTTCTGTCGTCTCATCGGTGATCAACCCTGTGCAGGTGGACAATCACAGCCAGGAATGCCCACAGATGTGCCGCGGTAACACTCGTCATATCCGTGAAGTCAGATCCGCAAGGCGGTTTACAGGTGATAGGTAATGCGGAGGAGGGTACAGTAAACCGCAGCCTGCGACTATTTGTTGGGGTTCATGCTCACCGAAACCCAGTTTGCACAAGGGTGGGGCACTACTTGCAGCCCTAACAAGGTGACACCCGTATACCTGGGTATGCCATAGGCAGCTAAGCTGGCTCGCCACAAAATGGTATTTGATGGTAAAAAAAGCTGGGATTGTTTTACCGTCACAGATCGTGGAAACGAACCGCTGAGTTCCCTAATTGCTGCAGCGAGGAGGCCAACCCTACGCGGGTCTAACTGAGACTAGGTTGATTAAGGCGGTTATTCGATTTATTAGTACCCCATTCCTACCTCAAAGGCCTGAGCCCTTCGAAATATAGGGATCGTACATCCTGGTCAGCGTGTTCACCTTTAGGGCTATGCATATTTCCTGTTTGGAAGCCACCGATGTCGATGATAATGTCCGAATTCGTTGTGGTAGCTTGTTCCACGATGAGGCGCACTTGTTGATGAAGAAATTTGACCTAGGTTCAGTTCAGTTCAGTTCGGTCTGCACAGGACAGGTAATGGCCACGGCCAATCGAGCGTCCAGAATTCCTTCGATGGTATGCACACCAGTTATGCACCCACCACTGCCGAGTGCAAGCTTGAGCAGAGTGACAGAAACCAAGAACTCATTGTTACGCAAGGGATAATTAAAACGGGTTCTCACCTGCGATGCTGAGCTACATGATCTACTGTCTAAGATACTGTGAAAAAACGGAAGGTTATTTCTTATGCGACGTAGCCATAAGGGATCGACTTTCAGCAGATCACAGCGTTACATGCAATTTGAGGGCGAAGGAAAACCTATGAGCTGTTTCGTGAATGCCCGCTGTACTTTCTCAGACACCTTTCGGTCTCTCTGTCGCATGTTGGAACAAATGATTGAGCCGTATTTCAGAAGAGGTCTGACATAGGACTTAAAAATGTTTAGTTTACTTTCTGGCAAAATAAATGTTTGACGTATTAGCCCAGTCGTACTGCGTGCTTTAGCCACCTGGACGGCTGCGTGTTCCGAAAAGTCAAAAGTACATGAATAGTGTAGATCCAAGTCACGTACCTGAGAGCTATTAGGTATGAATTTGCCGCTTATACTAAATCTTCCAGTGGGGACGTGACATTTATACGTAATAATATTACTTTTTTCGGCGTAAAAACTCATTTTCCAATCATCAATCCAGGAGCTGAGAGCGAGCAGTTCCCTTGTAATGTCATCTACGGTAGAGGCGAACGCCACGGGCTCAAAAGTGTACACGATTTTGATGTCATCCGCGAACAGGAATGGAACTCCCTGTTGGAAAATGGTAAATATATCGTTTACGTACATTAGGAACAGTAGTGGGACGAGTGCACTACCTTGTATCGTACCACTAGTGAAGGGACGGGGTTTGGACAAATTTCCGCCTGTACTTACAGTCTGGTTTCGGGCTGATAAATAGGATGCAAACCAAGCGAGCATTGGGTCCACCATCACATATGTTTTGATCTTCTGCAGTAGCCGGACGTGGGATACTCGGTCGAACGCTTTGGTCATGCCCAAAAAATCACGATTGCCGATTTACCAATATTGACAGCCTCTGTGACCAGGTTGACGAAATCTGTCATGCGTGTCCCACATGATCTGTCTCTCAGAAAATCATGCTGACCAGCGTTGATTAGATTATGGTCAAGAAGATGGCGTGTCAGCCTTTCCTTGATCACTCCTCATGATTCTGGACACGACCGGGGTGTGGTTCGCCGGCCGATAGTTAGCTGGATCTAGACGAGATCCTCTTTTATGCATCGGTATGATAGTGGGGGTTTTCCATTGAGAAGAGAAAACACTGCACCTGAGCGACAAATTGAATGTGTTTGTCAGCAACATTGGAACGTCTTCGCCACCTGGACTGAAAATGGCCGGTGGTAATGCGCCCGGACCTGGCGTGTAGGACGGTCTTGTTCTTGCTACATGGGCTGAAACCTCATCAGAGTAGAGCACTACCGTCGATAAAGTTACTGATTTCACCGGATTTGGAAAGGGAATGGAAGCGGCGTCATCCGTCTGTAAAGAGGAGGCAAAGTAGTGCTGAAAGCCTCCGCAATCAAAAGAGGGTCATCCATGTATTTATCGTTATAGTTCAAATATGGTGTGTCTTGACTTGGTTGCTTGTTTCTGACCTTCATTAGCCTGTCCAGAGCTTCCGCCTTGTTTAGGTGGCCTAAGGCACCTAGTTCCTGCTTTTTCCTAGAAGAATTCGAGCGCAATTTAATCGTATGAGATATACGTATTATTTGGAGATACGGCGAGAAAACCCTCGTCTTAGTGAACCTTCTTTGGAGTTTGGCTAAGTTACCGTTAACACGGTCTAGAGAGTTCAGCTGTTTGAGCATGATGGACCCTGAGGCTGGATTGATTTTGTCGAGGCAATAATGAAGATTAGGATACAGTTGCGCAGCCGCTATCTCTAGGCCATTTGATGAAATGGATTCATCCCAGTTTAGAGAACGGATAAAAGAGGGTAGACTATTCCAGCAAGCTCTATAGTATTGCTTATTGGTGATCGGAAGGTATGTTTCTGCTGACTTATCCGTGTGAGGCCAGGGTGCAGTAAAAACACAGGATACCATCTTATGGTCACTACCGGTGAAGCGACATAAGACTTGAATAGCTAAATTCTTGATACCAATAGTGAAGATGAGGTCTAATGTATTTCCCCCTCGAGTGAGGGATAAAGCTTGCTGTACCCAAATGCCAACATGGACACACGGAAGGAAGTCATGGAGTTTTGGGGCCATGTCATGGAGTGCCAGCATATTTCAGGCACGTTGAAATCACCAGCCAGGATTTTGGTGGTTACGGGGAGGTTAGAGACGTAGTTGGATGCGTCTATTATTGCTGTCAACTCGTGCATGTCCTGGTTCGAAGGACGGTAGAGACATCCTACGAGAAGTAGTTGTTGATCTTCTTTGGCAGTGAGCCAGACCGAGTTTGAAATGTTGTCAAGAATAGGATGATGGAACCCACTCGCCGTGAACATGTGTCTGGTATAAATGATGCAGCCGCCTCCTCTTTGGTCAGATCTACTGTTGGCGGTAGCTCGGTAGCCGGGTATGGATACGTGGTTTAATGGGGTGTGATCCGTCAGCCACGTCTCGGTAACTAGTAAGATATCAGGGTGTAGGACTAATGCAAGCGCCCTAAGCAAAGGGCAATTTCGGGAGAGAGCGGATGTCAAATTGTAGAAGCGACAAGGAGTTTTAAGAGCTCGTATCGCCAGAACCGCATACTTATTGCTGCGGGATCAGATATAGGGGGTACGCCAGTGCTTCAGGAGTTTACTTTAAGTAGGGGCGAGGTGCTCCACTAACTCGGGTTTTTGTGCGAGCACAAAGCAGCTGGACCGGATACAATCCATCTGGCGATTGTTCAGCCTCTTTCCGATATCTTATCAGGGGCTATTACCCAGGAGTACGGGGCATCTCTAAGGAAAGGTGAGGTGCCAAAGGACTGGTTTAAAGCTACTGTCGTAGCGATACGCAAGACAGGACCCAGGCAGAAGGCGGAGAGTTACAGAGCAGTCAGTCTAACATCAGTGTTGTGCAGGTGCTTGGAACGTATAATCAGGAAGCAATCGTACCTGCATCTGGTTAATAACGACCTACTGACATATGCACAACATGGATTTGTTAAAGAAAATCCTGTTTGACTAACCTTCTGATGTTCTTAGGCGGGAACACAAGACGACTAGTTGAAGGGATGACAGTGAAGGTTTGTTATTTGGATTTCATTAAGGCTTTCTACTATGTGAGATGTCGCCTGCTGTACTATAGATTGAAGACCTTTGAGATAATCGGGGGGGGGGGGGCAAGAGATTGGGTAGCACACTTTCTAAAAACTCGTGGCCTCTGGATCAAGGTGGGGGGTTTTCTATCGAGGTCGGAGAGGGTTACCAGTGATGTGCCACATGGTTCAGTACAGGAGCCTTTGCTCATCCTCTTGCATATAAATGACCTAGCGGAAGAATTGAGTAATCCGAGCTTCATCTTTGCGGATGATGTGACGATGGCTGGGATCGATTTAGCACAGGATATAAATGCTGTGCCCAGATGGACAGAACGATGGGATTTACCGCTGAATCTCACCAAACGTCCAGTCCTGACCACTAACATAGACGAAACGAGCAATATTCCATTTAAAAGGGTGTCGGCTGTAAAAGACTTAGGTTTGATAATCACACAAGACTTTAAGCCCTCAGGGCATTGCTAGAGAGCTGCCAATATGGCCAGAGGAGTATTAATTGGGGCACGCAATACTATCACGTGCAAAAAACCAGAAGTATTCATCCCGTTTTACAAGGTTTTCTGTGCGAACTCTTCTAGAGTATTGTGTGCAGGCATGGGCTCCTTATTATCGCAAGGATAAGGAGAGCATGGGGAGGCGGTGCAGCGACTTGCAACTGAAATGATCATAGGTCAGAGGGGGAGACCTTAAGCCCAGCGTCTAGAAGAACCTAATCGCTTCTCTTTAGAGCGGCGCAGAAGGTGAGGTGACCTAATAGAGACGTTCACGATCATAAAAGGTGTGTCGGGCATAGACATGGATGGGTTGTTCGTTTCTGCCCCTGAGTGCGGCACCAGAGGAAGCAGTCTTAATCTACAGAGGGCATACTCAAGGCTGGACATACGGGCTAAAAGTTTTACAATCAGGATTATACCTATGTGGAACAGACTGTCAGAGGAAGCTGTTGGATGCAGTAATGTACCAACTTTCAAGAAGGCCCTAGATTCACTCTGGAACACAGAGTTCCCAGAGCTAGCTGTGTGAACGAGGGTGTAAGGTTGGTTAGACTTTACTTTGCGGTTTCCTTAGTAAAACGCGTGCTCCGGTCCTTTGCACAGCGGGGACCACCTGCACGTTACTCGAATGCCCGGCACTGTACTAATATGTTAACCAGAACGGTATTCTCCACGACCCGTGAGAACGAGAAGGCGATTGGGGAAAGACTGTGGTTAGCGTGCATTTGGGAGCGTGCGTGAGGGCTTGTGCAAGGGCAAGTGGCAACCGCGCTTGGCAGTCAGCGTTCAGTTAAACAATAAACGTAGTAAAAGTATGAACGAAGATGGCCACCGCTACAAGGGGGAGGTTTTGAGCCCCTTGTATCTTTGTCAATGAACTTGTGATAATGCCTCGCAAATTCTGCCTCCCAGATAAAACATTCGACGCGCAGTGTTGGGAGCCAAGGAAACTCGCAGACAACACAACGATCTGGACGCTGGATTGGTCACGGCCACGGTCTTCCTGTGGAAAGTGAACTGAGCGGAACTGGAAACCTGCAGTTTTGTCGTGACCACTGAAGGAATGTTGTGTTTCACTTTGCTGTTGCAACACTTGAGGACCTCTGGAGCTTCGGGTGCAAGTTAAGCTCAAGCCTCCATATCTCGTGATCTACAAAACTGGGCACGCAAATGGGACCTTCCACTAAACCACACCAAGTGTCAACGCTTGACCACAAATACAGGAGCTAGTGGGAATGGTGTGGGTTCGTTGCAAGTGGTCTCGCAGATCAGAGACTTAGGCATTATAATGGACAACAGCTTTAAGCCGTCGAAGCCGTGCACCGCAGCAGCCACTATGGCCAGGAGAGAACTCTTTCGAGTTAGATCCATTATGTAGTGTGGAGAGCCGGAGATTTTCGTTTCGATATATGAGGCCATAGTTAGGCCGCATATGGAGTACTGCATGCAACCCTGGGCACCGTACTACCAGGAAGATATAGACTGTCTGGAGAAAGTGCAAGGGCTAGCCACTAGAATGGTGGCTGGGCAAGGGGGGCTTAGCTACACCGAGCGTCTCCGTGCCCTAGACCTGTTCTCGATGGAAAGACGGCGCATTCGTGGGGATTTGATAGAAACCTTCAAGGTAATGAAGAGACTGTCAGGAATAAGACGAGAAGACATTTTCTCTCTGATTTCCGAGAGAGGTACAAGGGGCATAGCCTTAGATTACAAAGGAAGCATTCGAGGCTCCAAATTAGGGCGAAGTACTTCTCAAATAGAGTGGTACCCTATTGGAATAAGCTCCCGGAGGAGGTCATAAATACCACAACCGTGAAGGCTTCTAAGAAAGCAGTAGACATATGTTGGTTGGCAGTACACCCCGAGTTATGTTAAGCAACTTTTAGGGTCAGACGCAATGTACTTATTGTTTCCACCTTACTCTGCCAGGGCTGATACTGCACAAAATTTCTGCCTTTCAGGAAAAGGAAATCACGCAGTGTTGGGAGCTGCAGAAACTTGCCGAAATCACAACTATCTAGACACACGACTGGCTCTAGCCACACCAAGTCCTGTGCAAACTGAACTGAACTGTACTGATTTGATCGGATCTGATCTGACCTTGGCAGTGCAGTTTTGGCGTCTGAACCGCGGGGATTGTGGAGATTTGCGCTACAGCTCTTAAATGTTATGCACATAGCGGCGAGTTCCCCGCAAGGATCTTCCGGCGATGGTCCAGGGACTTCCTGTTAGGATTTTATCGTAATTGTGACTTATTCACAATCCTCTGTAGATGGTCACAGAATCCCGTGGTACTGTAATGAGATTCTCAAGCGCACAGAGGGTTCTGGACGTAAGTGAGATTCCGTGTGTAAATTCCCTTCCCGTAGCTATATCAACCATCGAGTTCAACAAAGAAGGTACTCACTTCGCCTATGGAAATGCGGATGGTATTGTCAGTGTTGTGGAAATGGGATTGGCTGTAAGTTTTACCCATTCAGTTCTCACGCTGGCTCTGATCTGTAATTTTACCATCCCACCCACTTTCAGTTACGCTGTTAGTGTATTGTGCTTCTCTCTAGTGGCAACTGTTTCATGTGCTGAATTTCAAGGCGCGTTTCTCCCGCCATTCGAGTGAAAAGCCGATTGATCACACTGAGTTAGGTCCGAAAGTTATATTAGATCTCGATAGTATTACGTACATAATTTACGGTGACTTTGGAATTGATTCTTGTGAAGCCAAGTTTTGACTAAACTTTACTAGCCGCTGGGAAATTAACTGCTGGCGCAGACTCGTTTTATCGCCTAATCTCTGTCATGGTCAGTGTCGATTGGTTGACTACCACACTTGTACTACGGAGAACAAGATAATGGTACCATTGCCCTACTTGGCTCGTTCCTTTTGTCTCAATCACGAGTTCCTCTGAGCATTTATCGTGGTTTAATGTTATTTGGCTAAGGTTTTAATGGTTCCGCCCACCGAATACTTGTTTTAGGACCTTATTGGCGTTTCATACATGTGATGACCACAAACATCAAACGCATAACCAACCAAATTCATGCCTTCTTTTTTAGGAGGAATCAGAAATCACTCATGCTCGTCATACATGCTCCAAACCCTACCAGTCTTTCTTGAGTCACCAACCTGAATTTGATGTTTTAAAATCTCAGGCAATAGACGAACGTATCACCATTATCCGGTGGTTGCCCAGGTCGGCCCAGTCACATTTCCTGCTTTCCTCCAACGGTGAGGTCTCTTTTATGTTCTTGATGTGCAACATGATTGATCGACTGCTTATGAATACCACAACTGCCTTTAATTACAGAACGGACCATCAAATTATGGCGGCTTTCGGATGTGCCCCAACAGTCGTTCACAAACATGAATTTCCCCACAGAGCACGGGTGCAGACGAAAAATAATCATTCGTTCACTGTCAGATATTAAAGTCCCTATTTGTAACACACGACCAGTAAGCCCCTCCGTTAGGGTTTGGAACAAGAAAGAATTTGATCGAGCGCACAGCTTTTGCATAACTGGTATATCGACCTCGACAGATCGAGAAACATTCTTCTCATGCGATGCGCTGCGAATCAATTTGTGGCATCTAAACGTTACTGGTGAAGTGTTCAGTATCCTTTTTATTGAAACGAGTTTACTCAGGCCAAAGCGTCCTATGCCTACCATTTAATAATGCTGCATCTGATAACAGTATATTATATTAAAGTCATTCCGATTTGCTTCGACCTAACGCTTGGATGTACTTGGTATTCACCTTTGTGATAAACCGCTGCTGCTATTTCTAGAGATTAGAAATGTTCTCGTTTTGATTCTTTAATTGTGCACAAAATATTTGACGGTTTACACCATCCAAACCGAACGTTTTCTACCAACCACTAGGCGAAGTATTGATCACAAGTTAAGTTTTTTCCTTAGCCTGATTTTCTTTTAAGGTATCATGGATAGACCCTTGGATTCGATAGACGATCGGACGCATCTCGTCACAGGCCTCGATTGCAGCAACGTCAGTCCATCAATCTTTGCCTACTGCACTAATCGTGGTTCTGTTCGTCTTCATGACATGCGCCTAAGCACCAGTTGTGATCTTCCCGTAATGGGTAAGTTAACCCTTCACATTTTATTTTATGCTGATGACAATCTCACATTTTGAACTGCAGTAAATTTTCTCTTTAAAACCTTGACTGGCACGACACTGCATTGTTTTTAGTGACATCAGCGATGCCATCGCCTTCACGTTACTTATCCACCTGTTGATTTTGTTTGTAGTTATAGTTCTCTTACTGTTTTCATATTCCTAGTGGTTTACTTCTTCACAGGCTTTGCTAGGATGCAACAGCGAAAACTCCACCTCTATTGCATGGTTGATGGTTGCCCAGACAGATTAGCTGATTTTCACCAATGGGGCTTGATATTAATGTAATGACTGGTTTCCCCCACGATCCACCAAGCATTTTAAAATTTGCTTAAGCCGGAAATGCAACCACCAAAAAAGTCAATGGCCATATGCTGGAAAGAGTTCATTCCCCTAAAATTAGCTAACAGTAGACGAATAACTCGCCAAGGCAAATCATTTTCTCTCCAAAAGGAGCGCATCAACGAGTAAATGCAGAAAGATGCCATTTAAAATCCACTAACTGGACAAATAATTACCCAGGATTTCTTGTGTTGGGTAAAAAGTTCATATCAGTTCACCGTAACTACAAGCCACTAATCCTGCAGTGGTTGCTAATAAGTTGGTGTCTGTGCCACAAAAACCAATCCACTGGGTACCTCTTAAACCTCAAAGCCAGGCATTCACCAAAGAAAATTATGCCATGTCCGAATTTAGCTGTTCCCATTGCTTCAGTGATTTAAGGGCTGAACTCGGAAACCATCGGCGGCTAGTGCACTAGTAAAAACAAAATGTAGTGCGATAAACTCGAGTAACAAGAGTTATAGGTGTCCACTTTTAAATTGTTTTAAACTGGCGCAAAACCCGATTATCATCGCAGTCGGATGTCCAGCACTGACGTAAACAGCGAATGTATGTAGAATTCTTGTTCCCAGCATACCTTTGCGCGCTGTTTGCTAGCTCTAGACACAAAAAAGATGTATGTCTAAAGCTTTAGTTTCATTTGTTTCCTATAAGCCTATTCCATCTAAGTTGTTTGGGGCCGACAAAAAAGAATGCTTGGACGGATATGTTGGTTGTTCCTGACCTGCTTGTTAGTCACCTTTTATGTGTCACATGGCCGAGTATGTGACACACGCGGCTTAGCATTCGAACACATAGGTCTGACGTGCGGATGGTCTTAATGCTTGCTCTCCCTTTCGGCGACCCGGGAACAACATAAATACAGTGCCGCACACAAACCCCTTAGCCACCAATCGATTTACTATTTGAGGAACAACCGCGATAGGCGATCGAAAACACGAGCTACTTTCATCGACCTTTTTAGGGTGCCGATACAGACCTGTTGGGTACGGGCGAGCTAATCAGTTGGCAGATAACTCATTGATTCCGTCTTAGAAATGGTATCTATAACGCGTTTTCAGTAGCACAATGACGGCAGTTCTACTGGTGGATATCAGCCCTTTATCAAAGGCTAATGTTTTCAGTAAGATGGGCTATCATGAATGTACCGAAGTTGTAGAGTCGATTGGTTTGTCCTCGTTTTCAGACATGGAGGTCCAGGTTTCTTAGTTGTGGGTACCGAAAGTTTGCACTTCATCATCATCATCGTATGGCGTTAAACAGCAGGTCGAGCCCAACTGACAACTACCTTCCTCACCATGTTGCACAGGAATGGAATGAATGAATATACAAGGTGAATACAGAGTGAGTGGGAAAAGGAAAGAAAACCTTAGTAGCCAATATACGGAATACACAGCCCGGCTGCACAAACGCACATTGACCAATCATTCTTGTTCGACAGAAAGTGACAACACGATTTCCACTGTTCGCGGTTCGCCGCCGTATCCTTCAGTGACTCCAGTCAACTGGTTGAAGGGTCTTTTGGGCCCCAACCACAAAGAAGCGAGGCACTTTCGTTTCCTGAGTTCTCATTTCCCGCTGCCACATCATCTGTTGACCTCCACGTGGCTTCTTCCATTTCCGAGGAGGAACGGGAAACAGGGCATGGTACGGTAGACGCGTGTTTGTCATACGTAACACGTGTCCCCACCAACGAAGTCCACTAAGCTGGATACGCTGTGGTAGAACATTTTCTGATCTCGTACTTAATACTTGTCTGGTCATCCCATCCAATCTCAGCGACAGTACGCAAACATCGACGGTTTAATACCTCAAGGTGACGAACATTTTCCGCATGCGGACTTCATTTCTCGCAACTATACCATAAAACTGAACGCACCGCGACACAGTAAACACAAGCTTTCCATTTCAGCGAAATATCAGGTCGGTACCACATGTGCTTTAGTCCGGCGTATGCCGCTCGAGCCTTGAATATACGCGTGCTCACCTCTTCTACTGTGCTTGCACTTGCAAGAGACTTGAAAAAGGACTGGTAGTAGTCAGATGATTTAAAGCATTTGATTGCCACCTCGGAGGTCAGACGTTCGAATGAATCTCCGTCATCACCGGTTACTTTGGTGGTAGACAGTAATCCACTATCGTTCGGCTCGTCACCACACCTAACCTATTGGGACCTTGTGTATTTTTCCAATCCATTCCAAATTTTGGGATCTGGTTGCCGGTTGTCCCCAATAGTGAAGTGGGCCCTCGTGGCTATGAAGTTTATACCCCTTCCACTGCTTTCATGTCAAGCATGTAATAATAAGAGTTCCTGAGAGCTTGTGAGTCAGTGATTTTACTGATCTACACAGCTGATCGTTTGAGTTATTCTCTGTCGTGCGATGAACAGCATGAAGCACTACATAAGTTCATGCGGCTAGCTCAAGCGATGGCATAAGCCGGCTTCATGGAGGTTACGAGTAGCACCTACTCACGAGCGACAATCAGAGGTAAGATCTGAACACAGAGTTCCAGTTATGTTTCCAGTTACGTACGCCATAGACAAATTGTAGTCCAGATATCAACGTCCGATTTGACAGTGCTGGTCCCTGTCGTCGACTGTCCGCCTCAGGGATAACGCCATTTCGGACATGAAACAGAAGAGGGGCACCGTTTTAGGATCGACGTGTTTGAACGTTGTAGGACATACTCGAAAACACTGCAATCGTCGACATTGTAAAACTAATGTTAGCTGGTCGATATCGAGACACCGTTGTCTTATCGCATCGTTTGGAAGCGTGTCACACCAAGCCCCTTTGAGGATTCGTCGCAGGTACCAGTGATTAAACACTCCCAGCTTTCTGACGCCTTTGAGGCGTATTAGCCGCGTTTCGCAGCGGTAGGTCAGTATTAGGCAGATGTTGGCCCGGGAATTGCGAACTTTAGTCCGGAAGCTGACCTCATTATGCGCCCCGAGGGCACTGCGAAGCTAAAGAAATGCTCTAGCATTTTCATTGCGCAGTTTGGTTTTTTCTTTGGCTTGATCGTTTGGAAGGATCGTGGAGCCCAGATGTTTGAACGCCGGGACGTGCTTAATTTTTATTATTATTGACATGTATCATTGTATGAACTGTGTAGCACGGACTGAAGACGTTTGTCTTCGACGTATCGATCTCTAGTCCAATGGTTTTATCGGTGGATCCTACGAGATTCAGAAGCGACTGTCAGGCGGTCTAATTGTCCCCAAGAATGACGATGTCATTCGCAAATTCCAAATCCGGGTGAAAACTTCGAGGTCCGAATGGATTCCTGAGTAATCGGCGAGCGCCTAACGCCTTGTCCAGTCCATGGTGCGGTTGTATAGCACTAGCGACAAGAGACAACCTCGCTTAACACCAGAGTTGAGACATCACTGGGTTCCTTTCTGTAAATGCGTGTTCTCATATGCTCATTTGAGCGTTATGACCTCATGAGACTAACGTGCTTCTGGGGAATTCCATCCGCTTGTACTATAGACCGTAGCAATTGTCTATCGACTGGGTCAAAGGCCGTCCGAAAATCAACGAAACACGCTACAGTCGATTGTTGAGACTTGCATGATGTTCTAATACTACTAAGGGTGAATATTTGATCCACGCACCCCCAACTACGGCGGAAGCCTCATTGATTAAGGCGTGTGCACGCGTCCCGCACCAATAAGAGGCGATGCAAAACATGGAAAGTATCTTTGCGACCATCTCGCTTAGGATGATGCAGCGGTAGTTTGCATCCACAGTCTTGTCGCCTCTTTGGAAGAAAGAGTAATGTTGAAGTTTATCTTCCCCGTTGGAAATTGTTTTCTCTCTCTCAGATTGAGCAAAACAGGGTGTAAAGAGGCTCGAGCAGTGTCGAAAGACGATTCATACATCCGAGCGATGCCATCTTCTCCAGGGACCTTTAGGTTCCCCAACTTGTAGATCGGCAATATCCTCTGGACTTTGTAGATTGCTACTAATGTGGTGTTCGCTTTATGTTGCCGCGATTCACTTCACAGAGCTTGCCGCGGGGCGGTTCAGTAAACAATCAAAGTTTGCAATTCATCTATGCACCTTTATATTCTGCTCGGGGACAAATAACCGAAGAGCGCCACGAGGGTGTTGTGCCCATTTTTGTTTACCGGTCAAAGTACGAGTTAGGAGAAAAAGCTTTGAGAAGTTACCGCAGCCTCCATGGTTTCCGTGACTTTACACTAATAATTTTTGTGATCCTTTCTGGGTGAGCGGGTAAGTTTTCGTTTGATATTCCGTAGGTTTAGGTTACTATTTTAGGCGAGGTTCTCTAGCCTTTGTTGATAACTGAAGTGTCTCCGAGTTCCAGTCCTTCTGTCGTCACACAGCCTCCAGTGCATCTAAAGCAAATTGTTAGGTAGATTCCTACGAAGTGGATTGATATTCCACTGGTAGTTCTCCACCCGAGTGTATGATGGCTAGGTGGGAGGCATTAGCGTCCGAAACCACCTGGCACTTCGGTAATCCCAACACAGCAGCGTTAATCCGCTTCGGACAGTTTCTGCGGCGTTTGACTAAGTGGCATTTAAAGTGTACACGTTTTGGGGGTGTGTTCGGTGCCGTTCTTGTTCTGTGCCTTCGCGTCTCTTTAGGACTAGCGGTCTTCCATCGAAGATGCCCAGCGTGATCGTATCGAATCGATCTGGTGTGCTGTGTCCGCCATTAAAGTGCCATTTTAGTAGATGCTTCCTGTGGTGTTCAAAGTGGTTGTTGGTGCCGGTTGCAGATTGCAGCGCATTTCTGCACTGCTGTCGAAAACTGTATTTTTCCAGAATATATCTAGTAGCTTGGGTGGAAGGACTAATACGGGTGTTTTGTCTCCTGGCAACAAGGAGGGGGCATAATACGCAAACTTTTTGACAGATAATTGAGATTAGAAAATGAAATCTCTCAATAAATAATATCCGGAGATCGTCTAGTTCAGTTCGTTTTTCACTACATTCCACATCAAATCATGTCCTTAGTGTTGTCCGGAAAACGTCCTTTTGAATGGAATGCCAATTCATTGGCAAAAATCATGGTTGGCTTCATTTACCGTGGGAAATATCAGTTTTTCTTTCCTTTTTTAACATCTCTTTTTGTTGCATACACAACGATGTGAACATTATCTAACAATGTAGGAAAGCAATGGAATCTTGAAATCTTTACATGAAAGCGCATTATCTTCGAGGAAGTAGTGTTCCACAAACTGGCTGTTATGCATTCAACCGTGATGCTCCCGATGGCTGCAAAACAGTTCCCTTTCTTGTTGTGCCATTATTCATTTCAGTGTTCGATAGCATTTCTCCGGACGAGCCGAACATATGGACCTTGTTCGTCAACGCCTTTACGGATGTGAAGATGGGTCAAACAAGCGACCGGTTCATTTACACGCGTGATTATCTAACTGCGAAAGGTAACAGTCCAGTCGTTTTGATTTCGTTGAGACTATTTCGAGGGTTGTCTAACTTGCTATGGCCCTTATTCATATATTTTTTAATTTTCCAGTATGGGACACTCGCATGTCTACTAGCCCTGTGGAAACGTACCCAGTGCAGACGGAGCTGCGTAGTCACCTCAGCGTTCTCTACGAATCCGAATTGCTCTGTGATGATTTCAAGCTATCTGTCTCCTCAGACGATCGGTAAGTCATCGTCTGTCCATTCAGTGCATTATTTTATGAGCTCTTGAATGTTTTATTTACCGAAATTGTTATACGACTATTTGTTATAACTTTTAACCAGCTCTTTTACTAGTTACAGTTAATGTATTAGCGTTGTATGAATTATAGGTGAACCCCTAGTAGGGTCCACAAAATCTGTCTACTCACTATTCAGTGACATTATGCTAGATGATTGCATGCCGCGGTTTGTAGCGCTGTTAGATTGAAACTTCCTTTGTATGCTTTATGTCTTCGCTCACGATTTCCATTTAGTATTTAATCCACCTTTGTTTAGTTTTCCTAAAAGACCAATCAAAACCACATCTAGTGCGCGACTTATGGTCAATCAAACGATGGTTGGTATTCGAGTGCTTTAAAGTGTTCACTAATGTCTAAGGTTCGAATCCTACCACCGCCAGTCACTTTGGCGGTGGACAACAACCCTTACTTTTTAATTTTATGCCACTAGCTCCTGCGAGAGGGTGAGCTGGCCTAATTGATGTCCGAATGGCACCTGCGCTTGAGCGATGTATATAAAAGAATTGTTCATAAAGAATCTTAGGAATTAGGTATGAAGTGGTGTCCCCAGCGTCACTCGGCTTATTGTTCGGGGTAGAAACTCTAGCCCGTGCACAACCAAGTGACACCTGTCGGCCAACGGGAAATTTGTGTGTTAGGAGGCGGTGACCGAGACTGCACCTTGACGTGGTGTGATGGCTTGCGCGCCTCTATGACCCAAAGAGCTATACAGGATGGCTTCTTTAAGCCGGAGATGCAATCATACCTGACAGGTCAATGGGTAGAGGTCAGACAACGTCCAGTCTCCTGGTCCCCCAGGTTGGGGGTTGATTTGAGCTGGCAACTCAATCGGAAAAATCAGTGGAAGAATAACTGATCTGAACAAATGGACTTCCACTAAGCCACCCCGCTGCCTTGCGGATAGGTTCTTGTTAGAACTAAAGGCTTCGGATGAGGACCCCAATCGTTCTCCTTTGTGGCTAGACACCCTAGCAGTACCCGTCCAACATCTCCCATGAACTGCACGAATACAAAGAATTCCATACTGCATCCGTCGTCGAGCAGGATAATCAGGACGGCGCTGTCCATTGCATCGAGCGGGGTGGGTAGTGATAAGTGTGCTACTGCTCAGAGTTCCCTCTCTTTGATTCAACTTTTGTCTTCTGTCCCTAACCACCCCTCTTTGCCCTATCTATCCACCCATAATGCTCCCACCGATAACACGGCCGATACTCTCAACGATTCATTGCCAAATAGTGTCGGGAATAATCCTCTGTCTGGTAACTCACATTTTTTCAAGCCTCGTCAGTCTCTGAATCTGGTCTCCTTCAACGAGCGTACACTCATACAGGCCAGTCAGCAGACGTGCCTAGCCCTCACCACAGATTCTGTGAAGATTGATGTCTGCTGTATAATTGAAACATGTATCAAGGATTCGTGCAGTGTGATTTAACTAGCTGCTCCTGGTATCTCATCGAGGTATTTCCTGCGCACTTCAAGAGATGAAGTTGGTCGAGCTGCGGGTCAACGTGGTGTTGTAATAGTCTTGACCGACAAGGCTGAGGCTGCCCTCTTAGACTGGATCCCGATTAATAGTCGTTTATGTGCCGTGAGACTCCAGGGGTCAGTCGGCGTTCGAAAGGATAGTTGTGTTAAACTCAATTTATTTGTGATCCCAGCGTACGCCCCAACGGACTGCAGCTCAGACTTGCAGAAAGATGAGTTCTATGACAAACTCGCCACCCTCGTTCGCAGCAGTAAAGGTTCTGACATTGTAGTGCTAGCTAGTGACTTTAATGCACAAGTTGGCAAACTTAGTGTGTCAGAAGCTTGTTTCGGTGGGCGTTTTGCTTTACCCACTGAGCGTACAGATAACGGTGATAGGCTTCTCCAGTTTTGTGCAGACAATCGATTGTTCTTGTCTAGCACCAATTTCCGACACAGCTCGCGTCGCACAGCGACGTGGCGCTCTAACTCTACAGGTACTTTGAGTCAAATTGATCATATTGCCGTAAGCTACCGGTGGCGCAGTTCTGTTCAGAACTGCAGATATAACTGGTCCACGTGCGTAGAGTCGGACCATGCATTAGTTTTAATGCGATTATCTCTCCACCTCCATGGTTATCGTCGCAAACCACAAACCCGGTTAGCCGTGAAACGTTTGTGTGATCCAGAAGTTCGCATCAGTTATGAACAGAAATAAGCACATGGGCTAGGATCTACGACGAACAGTAATGTAGATGAGCATTGGGCCCATATCCAAGAGGCAATGCACGTGGCAGCAGGTTTTGCCTGGGGTCCTAGATCCGATGTCCGCCAAAGACACTGGATCCCGCAAGAGTCGCTGCGTATAGCGGAGCAAAAGCGTCAGCTCTCGAACTGTAAGGAGATTAGTAAAATTCGAGGAAATCTACGGAAGCAAGTTACGAAAAGCCCTAAAAATGACCGCGAAAATTAGTGGGTCAAGGTAGCCGAAGAAATGGAGATGGTAGCTGCTTCAGGTAACAGTCAAAGACTGTTCAAGCTTATTCGTTACACCGGTGGACGATGCATCCAGGTCAGTGAAATGATTTCGATAGAAATAGAGAGTCCATCTATGGCAAACAGCAAAGGCTGGACCGTTGGGCCGAATACTTCGGGGAGCAGTTTAGCTGGCCGCGCGCTAATGTAGTTACTCCTGTATCAACAACTGCGACTCCTTGGGTGGTATCACTTGAGCCTTCATCGGAAATGGAAGTGGAGTCATGTGTACGATAACTTAAGTGTGGGAAAGCGGCAGGTCCCGACGAACTTCCCCCAGTTCTTTTCAAAATGGGTGAAAATGTGTTACTAAAATCACTTACCGCTTTGCTCCGTGACATTTGGAACGAGGAGCGTATTCCGTTAATATGGAATGAGTCGTTGATTGTTCCCATCTTCAAGAAGGGAATACGCAATGACTGTAGTAACCATCGTGGGATTAGCTTAATTCCAATAGTCACCAAGGTATTAGCTTCGATTTTGCTGCACCGTCTTACACCGGCTCGCGAGAGGAACACCCGCGAACAGCAGGCTGGATTCCACCCAGGTCGAGGATGCATCGACCAGATTTTTACTCTTAGCCGACTACTTGAAACGCGTCACACACACCGCCGACCGATAACAATGGTTTTCTCAGACTTAAAAGGCGCTTTCGATTCAGTTGATCGAGCAGCGCTTTTCAGTACTCTTCATCGAAAAGGCATGCCCCAGAAGTTCGTGAACCTACTGAGATCATTGTATTCTCATACTTCTGGTCGCGTTAGAGTTTACGGTGAACTATCCGGTCATTTCAAACCGACCAGTGGTGTTCGACGGGGATGTCGTATGTCCATTCCTGTTCAACTTCGTCATGGACGAAATAATGGAGAGTGCGCTGCAGCAACACAGTTGAAGAGTATTGTAACTAGTTCGCTCTACTACTATCTTGGTTAGAGTTCAAGAGATGCATCTGGTTAAAACATTGGGAGACAACGATGTATCGAAAACGGTTTCGGTAATGTATCCTAACTCTTCCTTCATCTACTTGTTACGGCTATATGTGGTTGTCTCTTTAATATTGCCATGCCCTCATTCTCATGTTTTCCGATCGGGTTTTTGCTGAGAAACAGAAATCGCGATGGCCGTAGGTGATAGTAGTATATGGTCAATGATTTTTCATAGTGAACTGAACTGCACTCCTGTCTGCTTTGCCCAGGTTCGCAAAGGAAATGCCAAATTGCGTTTTGTTGTCTCAAGTGGTACTCAAATTTTACTCATCGTCTAGTGTTTGCATATGACCCTGACTGTGTGGCCATCGTGTGCAGGAGTCTAGACTACGCAGACGACAGAATTACGCACCCATCTACTCGTTTTTCTCTCTCTTCAGAAGGGTTGCATGCAGTTCAAACATTTGATTTGAATATTTATATGGGTTTCCGAAGTCCTTTTCACTTGGGAACAAATGTATTAGAACAATTCTGACACGTGATACAGATAACAAGATTAAATAGTTCCACCAGATTGCCAACGGTCGCCTTAATTGACCAGTCTGTTCAGTTACCTAAGTTCGCTCTTTTGACTGTGTTTTGTTGATCCAGTGTCGACCTTGCACATCTTGGTCTCGGTCTCCATGATGCGATTCCAAGTGACTGAATTCTTCTTGGGATCAAACACCGTGCAACTCTTAACCTTTATTCACGCCAGCGCTCAGACATTCATAAGTAAATATAAAAATGCTCTTTTCACTTCCTTTTTATTTATTATACAACAAAGTACAATAAATCAGGGAGGGGGCCGTGGCCAATAAAGGGCTGCCAAAGGGGGAAGTGACCGGCGGTGGTGGGAATGGAACTCGGATAGCTATTGTTTAAAGTTCACGATGATAACCGTCTGACCACCGCCGGTCTGTTGATTGACTGTGGATAAGATCAGCTAATGTACAAGGTGAGAAATTGGCTCACATTTCGGTGTACACACTCGCCAGACAAGTGAATATAAATGGAGCCCAAAATAATTTAGTTCCACTGTGGTCTTGGTGTTTCTCGCACGTTGGTGATTTAATGCATGCACAGTATCTGTGGTGCTCACAATTTCCTTAACCTCCCTGAGAGAGCAATCCTGTTTCAATCATGAGCTTATTTATGAAAACTTTCCTTTATTTACCATTATCACTCTGTAACCCTTGATAAGATTCTTAGCAGTCATAACAGTAATAATAATAAACAGCTCATTCTGCATTATATCCTTACGTCGGTCCTTCGTGGACAGAAAAATAAAGGTTGGTGATCACTGGCAGATGACTTCAAAAGCGTTCGCAGCATGTCATCAGCAGTTATGTTGTGGCGAATCATGGCGGCTGCTGGTTAGTTCAATGAACGGGGAATTCTAGAGGTCGTCTCGGACAGAACGAAAGGAAGCTAGAGAGAACGAAGAAGAGTGTGCAGAATATTGGAGTATTTAGTCAAATGTCTCATTCATCATTGTTCATGCACCTTTGTAGCATTTTGTGCAATCGCAGTTTCGTTCCATGGACCGATGTTGCTCCACTACAACGTCTGCAACTTGTGAATAACGCGTGTTCTAATGGATAGGAATTCGCCTGCTTCTGGGGTATACGTCTGAAGCTGGTATACAATAGGTACTATATCGTGTGGTGATTATGTGAAGCAAAATTTAGCATAATGATAAACTCTTCAGATTTTCTGATCTCTCATTCCTTATTGAAGTTTTCATAAAGGCGGCCTGTATGTATTGTTGACGACTTACGAAGACGATGCAACAGTTGCACAACTTTCATGGTATTTCAGTGTCGAAGGAAATGCTAGTACTGCATATGCTTGTAAGGATTTAAATAGTCCTCAGGCAACTCATGAATATTAAGCTAATATCATCACAGAAGGTTCACTTACAATCCCTAGAGATATTGAGATTCATTCACCTGAGCCCTTTTTGGCCATTTGTGATGAAATAATGCTCTTAGTATACCTTATTTTTGGAATACTTTCATCATACGCGGTGCACCAATACTCCATTCAGGAACCGTAAGGGTATGAAATTTCTACCGGTTGATTTCTCTCTCCTTCGCTGACCCCCAGTAAGTTACCCAAAGGCGATAAAGAACGTCATATTCTTCCCTAGCATACAGTATGGGTGTCCTTAAAACATTGGTTATAAAACAAGAAACTAGTAAGGATTAAAATTGTCTCGTTTTCTGTCTGATCCACGGATCTCGTTGTCCATACCTTAGGCGTACGTGCGTCCTCTAATAGGGGAATCCCGGAAGACTGATGGCATTTCCTTATACACGCGTTCCGAGGCACCAAAAATGCTTGCAATCGTTATTGCAGGCACTACATTTGAATTTGATAACTGGATGGTTTGTGGATACTTTTCCTTCAACAAAAGAAGCACTGTGCACGTACGATCGTTAGTACATAGTTATGATAATGGCATATTTCCATGTAGCTGCTTTTATTGCTTATTTATTACTGTGGTCCCTGTTCAGAACTCCCCGGCTGTCACACCTTAACGTGACACTCAAAACGTGCACCTGTAACGAATTACTCGGTTCTCACAGCTGTTCCTCACACTAATTAGGCAAAGCAAACGGATAAAGTACTTACACAATCGATGTGTGTGTGCGTGCGTGTGTGTTTGTGGTGTTTTACGACAATTCAACTCCCCCTTCCCGAGCACGTGATGCTTAAAAATTCCTGTATGATTAAACCTCACGCTCTTTTCCGTCGATGAGCTCGATTGGGCTGTCTTAAATCACCCGTCTTGCTTCGTCTGATTCGGTGGCTGTTCCACGTAAGTGACAATAGATCAATTTCAGCATGACACGGACAATAACTGGTTGTTGGTTATTCAAATAACTATTCTCCCGAGGGGGCATGTTTCCAACCGTAACGGGGATAACGCGCAAAATCCCTCTTATGTGTTAGTACGGTCCAAGTCTGTGTTATTAGACGCATGCTAACTTGTGCCTTCAGCCAAGTTGCATTGATTTCAGGCTGATTAACTTCCTAAGGCGCTAACTCATTTAATTGGTTTGACACCGGCCGATTTCGTGAACTGTCCTTGTGTAGCCAATCGTGCGTTGGGTCTAAACCAACTGGTAGCGGATCTCCAGGTTGCGCATAGGGGAATGGCCGCTCCCGCGGTTAACCGTGAATAAGGTGTACCCATCAAATAAGAGGTCGTGGACGATCAGCGGAAGTGCTGGAGGATGTGGCGGTATTTCCGCTCTAGAATGCCATAAATCTGCTGACGTTAGTGACGTGGTGAGCGTGACCCGCCACTAAATAAGACCACAACTCCTTATCGTGTCTCACTTATCCTACAGGGTTTTCCAAAAGAGGCGAATGAGCCATGCAATTGGTCACCGGCTGACCTAAACCAACACTGTTATCTTGCAGGAGGCGCTTGACTGCGCAAAGGTTGGAGCCGCATCGTCAAATAAAGAGGTCTATTCTGGACTGGGCGACCGAGTAGTACAACAGCCCACAATGCGAAAATACCACGGAAGATGTCCCAGATACAAAGATTGATTGTTATGCTCTGTTATATCTCCCACCCCCCATTTCTTGTACTTGTTGTTTTTTTGTTGTCAAGATGCGTGCTTTCAAGCTGGTTTAAAAATACTACTACTATATTAGTTGCGTCTGTGACACGTTTGTTGAACTATAACCTTTGTTTCTGGGAGGCTTTATTAGCTCCCTGAAACGATTAGCCACTAACTAGTCTGAAGTAAAAAGACGCAGTGGTAACTCTGAATCTCGTAAAAAATGCTTGGAAACCACCGGTTCCCGATCGCTCCCTACGTCGGTTTGAGCAACCGCACATCCCCGTTGTCAACTGGAGACGCACTCACGTGTTATTCTCGTTCTCTCCCCTGTTTTTCACACACATCACAATGTATTAGGTTATAAGCGAACAAATAAATCGTGGTACTTTATGGAGTTCTTACTCAGTATGTCACAGGTAGCTGACCGAGGCTGGTGATTTGCGTATTCAAAGAGCCGATGCCATGCAGCATTGCCGACGTACTCAAGTCATGAGGAAGAAAATAACTTCCAGCAATTAGTTTCCCTTCAGAAAACATTAGCAATATGCTCGTACCTTGGAAATAAAAATAACGCTGTCCGCTTGTTTGCGATCGACGCCTTCCGAATCATAGGAAAAAATGGAAATATTCAGTCGGTTTTTACCTGTAGGGATGTACCTATTGATTCTGATTATTTCACAACTGGGAATCATTATTTCGTTTCTGAAAATGTTGGCAAATATATGATAAATCTGAATCATTCATTGATGTACGTAAGGTATGATCAACTGAGGCACTGCAGCAGCTGGAATGTTTTCGAATATCTTCATGCAAAGCAACCGCCATCCGAGCGTACTGTGCCATAGGAGCAACTGAAGGCTAGGTGCTACCACATCCAATCGGGTTAGTTATGTGCCAATACTGAACTCTCAAGTTGCGTTTTAGATCTTGTGAGAACCTTCATCGGTTGCTGTGACAAATCCCGGTTGATTGCTGTAGATAAGTAGTTGTGTTATAGGGTCCACTAATCCCGAATTACTCGATTTTTCGTGCATGTTTGATTAGCCCTAGTCTGACGTACTATCATACATCTTTCTATCTTAGATTTATCGTGACTGGATCGTATAATCGCTCCGTCAAGGTATTTGATCGGCATGCCATGCAAGATCCCGAGTACAGTCTGATTATGCAGAACGAAGAGATCAATCCGTTCATTGATCCTTTCCGTGCCGCGGATGAGCCATCTTCGTTTGCTTCAGTCCTGTCAGATACAGCTGAACTGCCTTGGCCTAGGCGGATCGCCGAGGGTTCCAAGAGTGGAGATAGTGCGCTTGGATCAAACTACTCATCCGATTTTCGATTTGGTATGGATATGGGTTGCCGTTGGCTTCAAGTCAGCTGGCGACCGGGAGCATATGTGGTGGCTGTTAGTCACAGCGACGGAATACATTTGCTAGAAGCCTTATGCTAGTACGTCTTTCTGATTGCCATGCTTTGTGTTCTCCGTCCACATCACTACCCTGTCCCCAGCACCCAATCAGACAGCTTTCCACATCCCCGCTGGTGCACAACAGATCATACAATCCAGTCAGATTTCTCTTGGATCATTCCTTTGTTTTGTTTAACCGTTTCTGGCGAAGTCTGATTGCGGTCTGAATACGTTTGCGCGCACAGGATCTTCAACTGTCAACCAGCTTTCTGTGGGTTGCGTGTTTTTGTATGTGTTTGTATTCTCCGAATAACGAGCACCGAAAAACAGCTGAATTCAGAGTTGCTTTCTTTTTCTTTACGTTGTTCTATTTGAATTATATGTTTTTCTCCGCTCTTGCAGATCGATGAGCATCACACTATCTTTTTACCTCCCTCTCCTGTCCCGTTCTGACCAGTTGTTTAAATCTCACCGCACCTTCACACAAGCCCGTCAATCTTTCTCCGACTGCCTCTCTCTGTTTATTTTACGCTCACTAACTCTTTGTGAACTCTTATCGTGCGCGGATGCACTCGTTATCTATGTCACTTTTGCTCGTACTCGTTCGTACCGACTTTTCTTGTGCCAAAATTCTACTTCCGAAGTTTCTTGTTTTCTCTTTATCTGCTAGATTTTTTTCAGTTGGAATTTCTTACTTTAGGTGATTCCTTGTTACTTTTGATGTTTTTTCTTTTCCGTTCGTTTCTTTCTCCGTCTTGCCGCTCCGTTTTTTCGCTATTATTGTGGATCCACTGCAGCCGACCGATCTGCTATGGAGCCTGGTGAATGCATTGCTATTTTCACTCACTGATCCACTAACATTCATTCACACATGTATCCACGGACTCTGGCTCCTTTCTGTCTTCAGTCTGACCCTGCGATACAGATTTTTTCCCCTAAAATGCGAAATCTGTGAGGATTTTGTACATTAACAACGTTTGAGCATTTTATTTTTCCATCGCAATAGAAGTGTCAATCGTCCTCTAGTTATGAACTGTTTGCTTTGTGCAGTCAGTCCCACACATATTCCCATATGAATTCTAAGACTAAATGTGTTATTTGTGAGGACCAGCGTTCCTAATCCTGATTGACAAACTGTAAATATATAATTTCACACCGAAGCCGGTCATTGCTTGCAGCAATAATGGTTACTCGATCTGCAGTGACGGCTTGGCGAGTATGCAGCACAGTCGGTCCCTTACAATACAGTGAATTAAAGACTACGACTGCTGATCTGAACTATCCTGAGGCAGTAGCGCCACATAGTTTGTTCCCATTTGTTTTGTGCTCTTGAATCGGTCATTATCAAACAACCTCTACCGGCTACAGTATTCCTTTTCATAGCGACGGGGTTCATCTGGATAACTTTCAGACTGTTTATAGAACCCTGAACTCGTACTCATGCGGTAGCCTTAAGTGTCAGCATTCAATGGAACCCAGTCAAAAGTGAAAGAGTACGGAAACAAACGGTGAAGGTGAGCAAAGTTGAGTACGGATGTCCGTAGTTCCATCTCTGGATGTCACATTCAATCGTTCACAGAAATTCTTAGGGCCTTGACTGACCAGGAGATTGAAAAATGACTCTGGTGACTGGCAATTTTGACGTTTACTTAGGACTTTCGGTCCACGGCGATCAGGTATAAGCGAAATGATCAAAGAATCCGGCGACCCACTGATTTCACTCCCAGGAACCTTTCGGAATGTTGAACGGAGCAATTCAGTTATCCCATCCGATAATACAAGCGAGGTAACCATCAATAATCCGCCAGAGACAAAACCTGCTGGTCCCGAGGGGTCGTCCTTCTCCATTTTCGAGGATTGAGTCCAGATTCGGTACCGGAGCTAACAAGACTCTTCAGTGTGAAATTGAAATGTGAACAGATTCCTAAGGTGTGGCATGATTTGGTGATTGTGCCAGTTCTCTTATGAGAAATTTATAAGTATTGCATCCAGACTGCTTGCTGGTACGATCCTCCACCGATTGTCCAGCGCTCGCAGGCAGTGTATGCTTGAGGTGCAAGCTAGTTTGACCGGTGGTGGTCGAGTGATTTAAAGCGTTTGATTGCCACCTCGGAGGTCAGACGTTCGAATTCCCACCATCACCGGTAACTTTGGTGTAGACAGTAATCCACTATCGTTCAGCTCGTCACCACACCTGACCTATCGGGACCTTGTGTAGTTTTCCAATCCATTCCAAATTTTGGGATCTGGTTGTCGGTTGTCCCTAATAGTACAGTGGTCCCTCGTGGCTATGGGGTTTATACCCCTTCCACTGCTTTCATGTCAAGCATGTAATAGTAAAAAAGACAATCGGTGTTTGATCGGCCTCGTTTTTACCCTAAACTGATCCTGGGTTCACAGTCTGTCTTTTTTGACCTGAAAGTGGTTTTTGCTTCAGTCAGTTGGGCAGGTCTGTAGCGCTATCTGTCCTTATGCAGCGTACCAGAAGGAATTGTCCCTTTTCAGTTTCTGTGAACAACTGGTGCCAAGTTCATGTTTATAGTGCTCTTCCATCATAATTCGCCACGTAAAGTGATGCTCGCCAATGCTACCCCCTATCAATCTCCCATTTCAATTTTATAATTGAGGTGGCTAGAGATAGTCTTATCCTCGCGTGATGAAACCCTGGCGTGTCTTTGCTGGCACAAAAAATTCCGAACACACGCACGACGCTGTGCTGTCGACTGAAAATTCAAGTAAGCTACAGGCTTTTCCGGATAGTCTGGAGGCCGATACGACAATGCCTGAGATTCATTTCGCTCGTTCAAACTGTTTCTGTAGCACTGGGTTAGCACGAAGCTAAATCTCAATCCAGCTAAGAAAAGTGGATTGTTTTTGCTACCCTGGTGGTCTTATTTCATCTTATAGTCGTTTGGAAACTGAGTTGATCAGTGTTGTTTCGCTAAACCGCAAGAGTCTTCGGTTCCGGTTGTGTGATCGTACGTTGATTGACCGGCTGGGGTCATGTTCGTTACCCAAGAAGAATATGAAACGCCTTAACATTGATGGTATGGGGTTTCTTGCCAACTTTTTTTACGCCGACCAAATCATTGATTGGAATAGCAATTTTGGAATGCGTTCATCTAGTTGGAGCCAAGTGTCGTTCTGTTCTGCGTACACACTTGTCACTGCAACTATATGCGAAATGGTTGGCAACGTGGGGAGCACATAGATCAATAAGGCTTTTGGATTGATCATGAAATGTAATTTATTTAGTGATCTTCACTATGCGCTATTGAACTAATGTGTCTGTTCGGTTAAAAACAGTGTGCATTATTACATACTTGATTAAAGGTGCGAATAAAATGACTTCTTCTTTTTGGTACGCCGTTTGTATGTGCTCCGGTTTGTTTTGTGGTTTCCTGCTACGTCCGATGTAGTTTTCTGAATAGTCTTCGATTGCGGCTGTTCTCTTGACGAGCTCTACATTTTCCAGTTGGTCAAGAGTGCAGATGTTGCGGGCCCTGCGGAGAACAATTCGTATCGGGCCTCGTCCGTAAGCCACCGCTGCGGAGTTAGAGAACCTCAGATTGTGACTAGCCCACGCTGCTTTCCTTTGAATGGCCGCTGGTGTTGTGCCGTCCGGACCTCTTGTTGAAAATGTTTAAGAACAAACTCTCATTCGATTCCTCCTTGTAAGACATAAACCTAAGTGAGTAAAACTGAATATACAATCAAACTGGATAAATCCGTCATCTTTTCATAGCAAAAAGTCATCAACATGACATTTTTACACAGGAACTTGGGCCTGTGTAGTCGAATAATTAATTTTCGATCTATCTCAGAATACTGTAACTAATCCATCGATCTGTTTGTTTGTTTGTCCCTCAAATTTGAAACGAATGTTTTCCGTACATCAAATGAAAAGGTCTTTTGCATGTTTAATAAGGTTTGACAAGGTAATATACTTAGCTGAAATCATTTCGTACAATCTCCCAAAACGATACTCGGGCGAAATCACAATCAACAGCAAATAAGTATCTTTTGTGTGAAATGACTATAAGGCTGTGAGGGTTCATCAGTTCTGTTGACTTACAAAACCGTGGACTGCGCTTTCGGATGGGATCATTAATGTTCATATGATAAAGGACATTACTTGCGGGAGTTTGTCTGGCTGCCCTGGATTTCACTGATTACGATACTGAACTACCTAAAACCGTCTCTCATCGAAAGTGCTCGGTGGTTGCATATGCATTGGTAATGTTGCTGGTGCATTTCACTTAGGTGTTCCAGTGGGTCATCATTAATTCAATCGAGAGTTCGAAACTCAGTCCTGTAGTAAATTCATCATTTGAACCTGTCTCAAAAGCTACCAGCAATAAAGAAATATACAGTTTCGAATATTCTTTTCCATTGTTTGAAAATGATTACTCTCGTTTCACACTGCGTCGACACGACGCATACATTTGATTCAACTAAGTAAGTACGAGAATGTTGCAAGTGTTCATTCGTGTGTTCATGCATTATTGTAAAGTCCGCACTATTGCCGCCGTTGCTGACTGATAGGAGGGAGAGAGAGAACTTCAGCTATCGCATGTCTGTTATTTATACTATTTTGACAAGCGATGTCGCCGAGGCCTCGTTGGCCTCGATAGCCCTGCAACACAGGAATATTTATATCAGCGTCGGTTGCTAGCACGGCCCGGTTCGCACATACGTCACACACAATATGCATATCCCTTGCAGATCTGTGCATCTCACCTGTTGATCTATTTTTTATAGTAAATGTGCACATCGTTTTTTCCTGTCTACCCGTGGAATGGTCGCACTGACTGATTACTATGCTCGGCACACTTCGCTTACACACGCACATGCACTTTCATGCCGTACCCTAGTCAACTAGGTCAGTCATAATTCATTTTGGCGAGCGCGCACAAATGCGCTCCAACCGAACGTCGCACGACCACGCTAATCGACCTAGCAAAATCAAACAACCAGTTGTTAGCTAGTGTTTGGTGTAACGTAAAGAATGACGCACTGCACTGCGCTTGAGCAAACGATTTAATTGTTCTCAGAGCGCACTGTACTTTTCTAACCCCCATCCTGGCTTTTATTGATCATGTTTCTGGAATTCTTGCCATCCTTTTCTACGACCCTCTTATTCATCTTAACCTATCCGAAGAAGGACTTTTTTGGTATCGTTGGAAGACTGGTCAACGAAATGATATATTTCGTTATAAGTTCAAAGTAAGTTTGCACTGTACGACAAATGGATGACCTTATTCTAAAGTCCTCTGTGAAGACTAACCAGGTGACCGCGTTTTTCGCAGCTTGTTATCAAGGCAGTACAGAATTGTGTAAATGAGACTTGTACGCCAGAGTGGTTTTGCAGTCAGATTTTGATGGCCTGTATTAGAAGATGATCCACAACCAAAAGGACGTTCTTATAGTTCTTATTATTCGCCACACGCACGTTGAAAAAATGATTTGTTCCGACATCAGAATAGTTGTGTTTCGTCGCATATGTTCGTTCGAATTGTGTCTGGTCTGTTTTGCCCACAGATACAAACAAACAATTCTGTGGTGTTCTTTACACTTCAACAAATGCTGGTGTGCCGAAGCCTCTGTGAATCTGACATTTAATGGGTTAATTGAAAGAGCGTACGCACTCCGGGCACAACTTAGAAGCGTTGCGTTGTTTCGAAGGCAGTGATGAGTGCATCGTTTACTCCTATTTTTTCGTGAATAATGTTCACATTGCCAAAGCATGATCTACTGGCGAAATCTTGCATTTTTTGTCCCAGATGATAGAGTAGTCGAACTAATCTGGTAGCCTGTTTTAAGAACAAGTAAAGGTTATGGTCCTTTTAGGTTAGTTACTGAGTGGTTTAGTAAAGATGCGACAACTGTACTTGGGTTTTATGTTTCGGTGCGGCGTAATCCACTCTGTATACAGTTAAATGACATTTTGAGACCGATCAAATAGTGCTTTCTTTTGATAATTTTTCTCACTATAGACAACCTTTAACCGTACACTATGGGTTTGGTGAATTTCAGTATCTCAACAGAATTGTGGTGACCGCAGCTCCGACTTGTTAGCGTTTGTAAGCTCCTGATGGTTGCTGAGCTTGACTTTTACGTCGTAGGTGAAGCAACATTCATCTTCATTCATTCTTTCAACACAAATTATTGTTCAACTAAACGCTTGCTGCCAAGCCCGGTGGTCATTTGACTGTTGCACGTGCACGCTCCGCGCGCACGCTCTCGCAATATATACCTCTCTCTCTCTCTCTCTCTCTCTCTCTCTCTCTCTCTCTCTCTCTCTCTCTCTCTCTCTCTCTCTCTCTCTCTCTCTCTCTCTCACACACACACACACACACATTCGTCTTCCTCCTCTCATGGGTCGTGGGAACATTGCTCCGGTTATCGCGCTGGCGTAGTGCGGAGCATCAGAGTGACGATCAGGTGGTTCATGCATGGTAGAAAGGGCTAAAAAATGCGTGTAATAAGGAAACGATTTGGTTAGGTTTGCTGACCTTACACAAGTCCTCATCACTTTAGCGGCCAAAACGTGAAGCTTATCAGCAGGTATCTTATGAAAGCAACGGTAGTCCTTGTTTTTGACCCTATACGAAGCACAGTAGACAAATATATACATACGGTAAGAGAGAAATAGCCAGAATAGTCATTGGTTTTGAAATAAGACTGTTTCGTCCAGGTTATCTAACAGAACATGGGCGCACTTTCCGTAGGCCGACCATCTCATTTTTTATTGATCCGCAAGTGGCGTTCGACTCAGTCGACAGCACAGTTCTCGGGTGCTACCTCTTGTTGAGGGGTGTACCAGAGAAGTTTATTTTCGTCATAAAGTCCCCGAATGTGAATAGCCGAACCCGAGTTTGTGCTTGTGGTGATCTTTGACCCGAGTATACCACAAGAGGTGGTGTGGGTCTGGGTTGTCCCTTCCTATTTTTCTCTTCAACTTTGTAACTGATATGGTCCTAGAGACCGCGCTCTTTACCAGGTGAGGGTTGTGGTATTGAACTTCCCACAGCGTAAAGTGTCAGACCTTGAACAGGCTGATGTTATGCACAGAGTATTTGGCAAGCAAATCATTCGATGAAGTACTGAAGGTCACCAAGCTAAGGTTGTTGTGTCCCGAATTCAGTAGGCAGAAGAAAGGCGCACTTGTAAGGATAAACGTGGGTCCCGTAGCAGCATAAGGTAAACGCCAGTATAAGCCAGAAAGTGAAAACGCAACACAGGTATGCAAGTGCGTGAGTCAGTGATGTATGCAATCGGAAGCGTAGGACTACTTTATAATCGGATTAAGTCATGCAAGGTCGTGTAACATGCGCTACGATCTGATTGGTCAGTGCTGTCCGAGACAAAGCACGACAAACGTCAACTGTGTACGTGTTTGCACAATTGCAGGCGTGCATCCATGATTGTACGGAGTGTAGATCATGCGTGCGCGTGTGAGCACATGACTGTGCGAGTCAAACACAACAAAGGTGGTTGGGTGATGTGTTGCGAATGTCCCCGGAGAGGATTCCTCTGCGAGCACTTTTCACTGGGAGTAACGTTTAGAAGATGAGTAAGGGTGGTCAGTCCATGACGTGGGAGAAAGGTATGAAAAGCCCAACCAGTGGATTTGGTTGTGTGTTACGTGTTAGGCTTCCTGGGTGGGGTCCGAGAGATCCTCCAAATCAGCGGTTAAGTACGTGGCTAGTTATTTTTGTTGAAGGTGGTAGCCTTAATAGATGGTAAATGTTTAAAAATTGAGTAAAAGTTTTGCTTTATCAACAGAAATCTAGTATTTCTTTTACTTTATGCAAGTTGCAAATTCCCCTCTTCGGTACTTTTCAAAATATCCGGCAATCAGTTTTTGGCGCTAAGCTCTGTCTTTCCGAATCCGGTTTCGTCTCACATTCCTTGAGATCAGTGGTCTCATTGGGATGATGGATATATGAGTTATTATTGATTTTGAAAGTTTCACGTGCCAATCGTGGTGTTCGTACGGTACAGTACCCTATTTTTTGACGCTGGGTTTATCAAAGCGTGACGGACACGTGAACACTCACGTGATGAACTAGTACTTGTGTTAAGGATGTGCTAAGCGTATGAATGTATAAGCACAACTACATATATATATATATATATATATATAAAGGAAGGATACCAAAGTATGTGGCAGCTAAAATGAAACTTTGAGCAATAATATATCCCACTCCTGGGAAGGTAACACAGACTTTCAGGCTTAAAGAACAAATTAGACCAAATGCGTTTGTTTTAAATCGTGTGCGATTTTTATTCACATTTCTTTGAATCTATCTGGGGTAACTAAATACCGAGTAAATAAAAGCTTATATTGACTTGTTTTGTCAGTGTATGCGCTTGAGCTTTGAAAGATGAGAAAGCTAATGGATGACGATGCAGATACCACCTAAATAAATTGGGCGACCAATTGAGAGTGAAGTCTTTTCCAGTTTTTATCAGGCTCATAAGGCTGTTTGTCACTGATGGAATTTATTTTAGCAGTAATTACAGTCTGAATATTTCACCGATCTCGGGATTTTACTCCGGTGGTGAGATTCGTTTGATGAAGTATGCCTGCCATGAACACTTCTAACACAACTCTATTGAAGTTTAATGCAGATGCCCGCTTCGAGCGGTCATTTTGCTCTTGAACTGAATATTCCTTAAGCAGAGATAATTTATTATATTCATGAGATCACGCAAATAATTTAATACAAAGATGCCTCGTCAGTAATATAGTATCTATTTCTTACAAGTAAGCTTTGCTCCACAGATAAAGGATTTTCCAATATGTGTGTCTTTTAAGCCGTTACCAGAGGGATGGGTTTCGGACCTGAAGTAGTACTTGTAATAAGTTGAAGTCATAGACCTGTTATTTTGACGCCAGTCTAACGTATTTATTTCACCGCAGGTTGTACAGATTGAGTCGAAACTAAGTAACGATTCCCTATTCTCTAGATGGATCGGATTCCGTTTGGGCTTCCCTGCAAACGGGTCCATCTGAAACTAGAAGAACAAGAGTGTGGAGGTAATAAGGAGAGAACAAAAAGTATACCCTTACGTAGATGAAGGAGAAGTGTGAGTAGATAGACTCCGTTGATCCTCGAACATCGCCATTTTCGCTTGTGTGACGTTATCAAATTAGCAGACCCTAAGCAAGGAGCCTGACTTGCCCCACACTGCCAGGTCTACTGGTTAGACTGCTTATACCTTCCTTACTTATGTTACATTGTTCTTCTTGGCTAAAATCAGTCACTAAGATTCCGGCTTTTTGCATGCTGCTTGGCATTTTTCCCCGACAAATATCTGTAAAGGGTAGGTAGCGATTTTGGTAGTTGTACTGGTTGGTCACTTCGAAAACAACGGCAAACAGTGAGGAAAATCGATTGAGAACGCCTTCTCTAGGACACAAATTTCCAACCGAAGTAATTTCGTAGTACACTCCGACTGGTATTTTACATTCATTTTGAAAGTCCATGATGGTATCTGACTGAGATTCCCCGCATGTGTGTTATGATGTTCACATTGTTGTGAGTTGAAGAATAATACATCAGTGAAGCGATCAGGCTCCCACATGTTGAACACCGAAGCCGAAATTGAAATATCTTTCTATCCGGATTCGAAAGACTTGTTTCAATTTGTGAGCCATGCTTTTTCTGTGGAGCAGTCCCGACTACGGGCTAATTTGATGTCTTGTCACGGAGAGTTTTCTTCCTGCCTTGTTCTGATCAACAGTCGTAGAGAGTAGCAGAAAACAGCTGTTTACGAATAGTAGTTCTCAGTGTGAAAGGTTACGGAGAGGTATTGATTACTTCGTCTCCGTCGTTCGCGGAACGCCTAAAGCCGACACGAGGTGAATATGATTAAACCATACCACTCAGGATACAGAAAAAAGCAGAGCCAGAGAGGGATGCGAACTGGTTTCATCTAACGTGTCCTATTTAGTAAATATCACGCTACGTGTGACCGAATCAAATTTCTTTCGAATACTCATGGCATAAAGGAAAAATTCTCCCGTTAGTTACAGTAGTCTACAGAGCGAGAAACTCCATTCAAGATCGCTGCAACTATTGCTGCCTAGAAGGTATTTCATCTTGAGAGAAAGAAAGTAGTCGCACAAGTAGTATCAATTTTACCGCGGAGTGTGCTAAAAATACGCTTTTTTGTCTTTCAACTATTCTACAGGGTGAACTTCACCAAGACAGTTACTCAGTATCCGGCATTCTCAGTTTTTATTATGGGAACTTTTCCTGTAATCGGAGCAGTTCTCAAAAGGGTTGAGTAAAATCCGAGAGCCTTTCAATTTTTTGTCCTAGTTGCAAAACTGTGAATTCCTGTAGCCTTTGAGAAGATACATCATCTCTTTAATCGAGCCGCATCATGTTCACATACAGGTTAAATGTTAGGAACCTTTGGAGTATTTTATCTCCATCCTTAGGGAACAACGAATTTTGTCGTGAATTCGAACTGTATTGTCTCAGTTATGTAGTTAAGTCTTTATTCTAGAGAAAGCTTCAATCCTGAAAATGACTGACTCCTGTTATTTCTGCGATCCTCCCTCCGGCTGCACTCTCCAGATTCACTCAGTCGGATCACTGTTATGTTTTGATTCAAGGCAGAGAAATCCATGCCGCGAAATTGGCTACACAAATCTACTTAAGTGATCGTTACTGACTTAAATCGACTTGATAACGCTAATAATAACTGGGTAGGATTCGTGCGCGCAAAGCTTGTTTCAATGCGTGTTCTGAAGGCACGAATATTCATGCAAAAACTGTTTATTACTGGTTGCTGGTCCGCTTGACATTGTTGGTGTAGGTAAATGTCCAGCTGGGTGACCATGATAGGCGACCAGCATAGAGATCTTAGCATGAGACAAGCGTTCCCATACCTAGTCAACTGAATCACGAAAAAAGCAGTACCCCACCTAAATTAACTATGGTCCTGAGGTTCAACAGCGTCAGTTTGGAATATTTCAAACAAGCCAAACACCGTTGGACATTTACATCATACAGTCTACCGTTGTATGAGTCTTGTTATGGAGGCCGGACACGTGGACTTTCCAGTCTGACAGTCGGCTCTTTTGAACTCACGTGGTGCTCAAAAAGGTGAAGGTCGTCTGACACTATCGGAAGGTGGGAACCAGGGAAGTCACGCCACGAGATTACCAGTTATTTGAGACCGTGAGGAGATGGGTCGATCAGTTCAACAATAGAAATCCAACTTTTGGACAAATTGAAAGGCATTTTCGTTATTCAAACACGATCGTCGAAGGCATGTTTAGAAGCAAATCTCTGAAACTAATAAAAATGGTGTGATGATGGCAACAAAGCAGCTCAGTGAAAGTTCAGAGCCTGTCTGTGGAGTCCTCTGGTGGGAAGGTCTGAGTGAGCTGGTATTTCTGGGCAGCATAACCAGTGGTCAAGTTTACCTAGAATTCCTGATCCAACACATTTTTCTGCTGTTGAGAACAACTATTAAACCGATGTTCCAGGACGAAAACGCGCCTGCTTATCGTTCCCTTGTGGAACGCGAGTTTAATGCCTACGACGGTAAAAAAAACGCCCCCGTGACCAGCTTGATCTCCCGATATCACCCCGATCGATTTTATTTTATTAACCTGAGAGAGAAATGAATTCGAGGAGGTAATACAGATCTGTAAGGGAAGTGAAGATTGCCTTCAAGGAAGAATGGGACCGTATGTCATGAGATACTATCAGAAGGCGGGTACTGAGCATGACTCGATGGGTAAATGCTATTATATGATCCAAATATATCTCATCTATATACCGACGTACCAGCTGAGAGCGATCACATTATTCCATAAAGCACAAGGCTTTCTGACTTCAGACAAGGACTTCACCTATGTACAATGCTTTCGAGGGAGCCGGTGGGAAGGGGTACTTTGACGAAAAATATATAATTCTATATTTTGTCTGACCCGGATAAAAGTTGATCTACATGATTAGAAGCCACCAAAATCAAAGGCCTGGTGATTTTAGCTGATATGATATCCTTAGTCAGAAGTGCCGTAGCCAATCTCGTTAGGAAAAATCCTCAAAAAAATGTAGCGCACCTGTTATTTAGAGGTTAATTTTAAACCAAATCACTCTGAATGACCAGGTTTGGCGTGCT
This sequence comes from Fasciola hepatica, assembly GCA_948099385.1. Lineage (NCBI taxonomy): Eukaryota > Metazoa > Platyhelminthes > Trematoda > Plagiorchiida > Fasciolidae > Fasciola > Fasciola hepatica. The sequence continues at coordinate 15,907,939 of CANUEZ040000019.1, forward strand.
GATATGTCAACCCATTATTATATTAAATACGCGCTTTTTTTAACAACGGAACCAGTACACCAATTTATCCCGCAAAAAGTGTCTGTGATGTCGCGGAGTGCCATAAAACTCACTCCTCGACGAGTCGCAAAACAACCGTCTGGTTACAAAACCCTAAGGTGCTAATTGCCAATAACTGAAACAAAACTTTCAGGCATGCTTTCAGTGATATTCCGAATGATCTCATGTTCTGTGCTGTCTCATCCATCAAGGATCGCGGACGTCAACTCGTGCAAAGTGCCAAAGACTCCGTCCACATGTACTCACTTAGGTAGTAAATCCCAGATATTTCCAATCGAGTTCAGGTCTGGACTGTGAGCCGGCTAATCCATGGTCTCGATGTCCCGGTACAATGTGCACACTGGTGAGCCAGGCCGCATTTAAGGTCCGATTGCCATTGCTGAAATATCGTGTTGCCTAATCGATTTTCCCGGAATCACTGGGAGAAGAAATTCTGTTGTAGGAGTCAGCCCCCTGCTTCTCTTCTATGAACGCTAACTGAAATTTTCTGCCTTGAAAAATCGCACCCTGCTCCATCGCGGAGCCACCACTAAAGGCTTAGAGACTGCATTTCAGCTTGCTTTTCCTGAAAGTCCTACCAGTACCCCATCATTCCATCTTAGCCGTGTAACCTAAACCGTTTCTCATCGCTAACTATCACGTTATCCTATTCAGTATCCCAAGTGATGGGACTTCAGGATCCTTTCTCTCGATTTTGAATATGACTAATCATCGAATGCACCGATCTTATCTTTCTGTAACGCAAACGTGTTGCGGACTGTGGGAGTTCCTATATATGCTGAACCCTTAAATTCATTGGAAAGGACCTATGAAGCTTTGATGCACTCGTCAATTGGTTCGAAGCACCAGGCAAGGGGTCCCTTATGCTCTGTTGGGAAATTTTTCATCGAATTTCACGTTTTCTCTTAATGGCCTAATGAATGGGGTCCTTCAAATGGTTAGGAATAACTACCCTCGATCTGGGAGTTTTCATGGAAATCTGCACTATCTTTATCGCCAATTGTTTTCCCTTGTTCCAGCTCACCAAGCCTTGGATCTTGCGTTATCTCGCTGTTTTTATAAATAAGAGGTTTCTAATTCTAATCAGAACGCATATCTCTAGTGAACCTCGTTCACGAATCATGTGATGTGAACATTGAACAACAGCACTTTCATGAATATGGAAAATAGGACATTATGTTCGAAAGTCATTTCGGGATTTTTGTCATTCTTTCGGGAGTGGGTTTAATAGTACTTCACACTATCGCAGACACTTTTCTCGGGATAAATCGAAGTATTTGTTCTGTGTCTAATATACGTGTGCATATTTGATACAGTAGTGGGTTAACGTATCAGTATGTCGAATTTGTTCGCTCTAATTGATTTGGTACAAAAGTAATCGCCGAAAAACAGCGCGGGGGTAAAGGCATTTAGCACACATATGATCTGAAAAAGTTTCTTCCTCTGAGGTGAAATTTCAATGGAAATGTTTCTTGCATTTTATGGAGGGGGGGTTGCATAATGGTGAGTTTTCTATAAAAATATTTTTATTACAAGTCAAAACTGTTTCTTTGCAGGGAGGTTATTACAATCTGGGACCACCGTATCACTTAGGTGCCTCGAGAATATGGGGTCATTTTTTATTGTGAAGACAGATGATCATCTTACTATGTTATAATTTGCAATTGAGTAGTAGGAGATTAGATTTGTATATATGATTCATCATGCAGCTTGAACGCTCAACTCACCATTGAAAACCAATGAAGCACTGTACAGCTGTTTCATCCTTGTTGGGAATCATCAGCAGTGCACATCCACCGAGCCCCCACGGGGACTCGAACCCGGGGTGAACGATTGTGAATCAAACACCTTAACCGCAAGGCTATCCGGGCTGGCTCTCAACGGTTTGTTGAACATCTACACTACATGATATAGCACCCTTCCGTCACTGGCTTTTGAACGGTAACAACCCGCTTCCCACACAGCGATCGACTCCTATGATGGATGATTCATCCAAGAAACCATAGCTGTAAGATTCTATAAGCAAAATGTCAGGTCCGGAAGAACATTGCAGAAATAGTTGGTATTAGTGTTCAACAGATGAGTAGTTGGATGGTCCAGTCACAACGTACTCAGTCCGCAGATCCAGCGAGAGTGTGGAGACATTGTGCCCGCAAAAACCTATTAGGCTGAAGTCGATCAAAAGTGACATATCACTAGACTTCGCGAAAACATCTACGATATAATGAAGATGAACAGTCTGATCGTTCCACATGGTCAGTAGAATCCAACAAATTCTCATCGCGTGTCTTTATTAAATCAGTGATAGGATAGAATAGAGTACGAAAAATCACCCAAATTATCAAGGAATAGTAAGCAACTTAGACATCTAATTACTTTCACTAAAATGAATATCGTACAGCCTTACAACAGAGTCTCTAAAACAAGGAAAACGTCCACCTCAACGAGAGCAATCAACAAATCGTGATCTATAGTGAATGATCATTTTAGTGATCCAGTCCAGTGACGAGATAGCGTGCCTTTGTCTAGCATAGCGAAATTTTTACTGTCCGGATGTGAATTTGTGACCAATGATTTGAAAATGACCGAATGGTTGAATGTAAGTGTCAAGTAGCTGGGGGAAAAGGTCATCGGTTCTGGTTGACGACTGAGAAATAAGTACGACCTAAGGATCACTGTGAAAAAATACACGCTACTTGCGATCGCGGGTCGTATGACCGTTAGGCCAGTTCGTGGGATTTGACGAATTAATTTTGTGAAAAAACTAGTGAGTTTAGCAGCCTAATAGTTGTCACATCCGCAGCTGTAAAATTATATAGACGAACGGCCTTCGATATTGCACTACCAATCATTAGATCACTTCGTTTGTTCACAGTCAGTGAACTGTGTTAGCGAAAAATGAGCAGTTGCCTCTAAGGATCAGAAAGCATCAATTGATTAAGGAATGAAACTAGAAAAATCACATTTCCAGTGTGATCATGGAGCATCTTTCAGGCACATGACACAGCCATGAGCGACAGTGCTTTCCACAGTAGTTTGCAAAGTGTATGCGTGTGCGCAATATTAGGAATTTTTCGTCCCATGCTGTATTACATCTTGGCACTTCTTCCTTCCTCGTTCTTCTTACCCCAGTGAGCAATCGGTTATCACAATGTTACAAGGTCTGTTAAATCTTACTGTACAGTTTCCTCAGTCCAGTCGTTCGTTAGTATTTCCTGCTATGCGCGGACCACCAGTCCGTCACCGTGATGATTTGCATAGCTCCGACACCATAACGAGAGCCCTGCAAACCATTACCCATGAAATGCAGAACACGGTAAATAGAGAGAAAGGGAGTTTCGTGTATTGCGAGAGCGTGCGTGTAGCGTGCACGTATAACGGTCAAATGGCCGCCGTGCTCAGCGGCAAGAGTTCAGACGAACAAACCAAGTGTTAAACAAACGAAGTTGATTCCCTCTACAATGCACTCCTTTTCAGAGTTGACTTGGTCAAATACTTAGACGTTTCAGTCAGCGTCAACTTACAGCTGTCTTCTCGTGTTCTTGATGATGTTGAAATACTACTTAGACCGTCTTTTCAAATCCGTAGGCTAATGCAGTTTGCTACCACAAAAGAAGTCATCTTTTGTCCATCAGTGTATTCTGCCAGTGTTATTCTACCGCTCTCCCGTAATCTTTCCTTGTCTACTTAAGAAAGATTTTATCTCACTAAACCGCGGCCTGGCCGTTATCAGTGGCGTTTCTCTGATTTCTTTAGGCTTACTTATCTCAAAAATCTGCGTTTTACTAACTATAGCCTGTGGAAAAATCGCCTAGAAGCTTCTTGCGGACCCCACACATCCCCTGTACCAAGACTTATATACTTTTCTTTCGCTTTCCTTCGCTAGTTCCGTATTTAGACTCATCTTCTCTCTTATAAATATCTTTCTCAACTCTAAAGTGTCTTATTTAGCAAGTGTTTTGGGTAAAAGATGAAACTCACAGTGGGACTTTAATTGAACCTTGTTAGGTGAACCAGCTTTTTTCCGCAGTATTTATTTTTTTATGCTTATTTCAAAGTGACAACGATCAGTTTCCCTACTTCTGGCTGAAATTTGAGTTTTTGTTAACTTGATGAATTCCTCAATACAGCACACTACAATACGATACCGAAAGTCGTTGGCCAACAGTATATGACAACAGCGGAGCTTGACATCAAGGCAAACACGAGCTGCATAATGTAGATACTGTCTCAACTGTCCGAGCTGTTTAGCGGAGTAACACAAAAAAGAAAGCCGAGTCCGTGTACTGAGGAACTCACGGTAACTGTAATGGTTAAAACGTGAAATTGTTTGTATGTAGCTTGGGCCAGAAGATGTGTCAGTGCTTCTGTGTGTGTGTGTGTGTTTGTGTGACACTGTGGGGCATAAAATGTGGACACGTCACCTCAAGGTGTACTTGTCGACAGGGGTTAGAACGTTACGGCTGGTGCGGAAAAACACCGATTGACAATAAGGGTCTCAGTGACAGAGAAGTTGCAGAAGTTGCAGCCAGGGATGAACGACTGAGAGTCGAACTCCATAACCACAAGGCCATCCGGGCTGGCTCTGAACTGTTCTTGGAAGGCACACAGGGTTCGAGTCCCAGTGTGGGAGCTCAATGGATGTGCACTGCTGCTGCTGATTCCTAACAAAGATGAAAAACAGCACAGTGCTCCCATGATTTTCACTGGTCATTTGAGCGCTGATGCTGCATAATGAACTTCATTATGTAAAATATAGTCTCCTACTACTGATACCGATACAAACAACATTTCTGTTTAAACAGGATTCCTATTTTGTGGGCCTAAAATATATACGTAGGGAATAAATTAGTTCAAAGAAACCTGAACTTCGATGCGAACTGTAAGGCTAACTAAATGAGTCAGATAATCTGGTATTTGTTAGGCTTATTTTGGATACGAAGGACAAACTATCGTAATTAGTCCTGAAGATGTATGCTGTGTAGGCCTTGCATAAAGCTGACCTTGGTGAATGCTTCAAATTTCCAAAGAAGCCATTATTTTTCAGCATGAGAATCTTTTTGCGGAATGGGATTTTCATCACCAATTGATTAGTAGGAACTTGAATCACTGTTTTTCCATTGACATAAAGGCTGCTACTCTGTCACTCCGTTAAGCAATGTGATCCAGTGAACTTCATCCATGGTTAATTAGCATGAGAAATATCTTGGACTTCAGGAAGACCTTCTTCACATCACCATGATCGGCCACTGGGTCAGCTTGTGCTAATTAGCATTAGAAGATCGTTATTGTAACGAAACATTCTGATTCAGAACGTTTTCGGGAATCGAAATATCAGGTTGCAAGTTTTTCCTACACTGTCCGATATATTTTTCAAGAAGGTTTCTAGTAAGCTAACGGATTCAAGCACAAGAAAAGTGCGTTTTTTTATTCCAGCCACAAGAGTGAACCCATTCTTCTGGTCTGGATTTAAGAATGGTTAACGGATAGACTGATCTTTGTTCGAATCAGGTGGTTATTTTTTGCGCTTGCCATTTGTTTTCAGTGGTAAGTAGCACCCCAAACAGGACATGGCTTATGAAAGGAAATATGTAAGCGAGAAGATAACATGTTAACAAGAAGAAACGACGACCTTTGTCTTGAGATTTGGAACCTCAACCACCTGGGGTTCCAATAGTTCAGGCATGGTACTGAGCTGGGTGAAAGCGCTACTGACCACTTCTTGTTGTATAATCTCTCTTATAGTCACCAGGATGATTACGGTGACCAATCATCCGTCATTGTCAGCCATTTAGTTGTGAGCACTCGTCAATCAACGTGAGCATTACGTGGAAAGATGAAGAATCATTATGTAAAGTTACTGATATATTTACGCGTTGAACAGGCTTTAAACCAAGAAAAGATGGACTGTCATGTAAAGTGAGAAACCTCCCCTTTACCAAATCGTCATTATCCCTTTTATCATCTAAATCGCATTCGCTGAGAAGATGGCACTGATGACCGGTAGTCTGAAAATTTTGTTCAAAATTCACTCGGGAATGCTTGATTCTGCACAGCCCGTATCAATAATGAAATTGTGTTTAGTACCAAACGCAAATAGATTTCTGTTCCGTGGAATAAAAAGCTTGCGCATAGGGAATTAGATGTCAACAACCGTGTTCGAGCGGTTCAGCCGAGAATTTCGTACGGTCGTTAAAAGGTTCTGTGGGTTCCTATTCACGCAAATTTGTTGATCGCGACTGTTCCTTCAATAAATCCCTATTGCAGAATCGAAATATAGTGCATTCTACAAGCAAAAATTCCCAACCATATAATATAATGCCAGAAAACTAAGACCGTGCCTGCAGTGCTGGGATTCCAGCAACGTCCTCTATTCCCATGGGAATGATGTTCGACTTTCTACAGGTATTAATACAGGACAGTTAGGATCGAGAGTTGTAGAGATTACGTATTTACAGGGTGGCGCAGTTTATAGAAAACACGTTGATCCGGTTCGCTTAAGAACTGCAGTCGAAGAACTAAAACATGACTAGCCACTGGTATTGCGCAGGTCAGCTCGTCTCGTGACGGTGACAAGTTTGTGTCAACCAATCACATTGTTCATAAATCATTATCTGCATGTTTTTGTTTGCCTGTACATATTTCTTGCTTAATAAAATACTTTATATTGTGTTCTAAAGAATCAATATACTTCGGTGTCTGATCGCTCGTCTTCTGGTTTTATTTCGAGCAATCCGGCTACTACATTAGGGATTACGTTGTGATGCATTTAGCCACGAAATGTCCGCGGCCCACAACAGATCCTGAAAATGCTACGTGCTAATGACGACGTCAGTTTTCCTCAGCCGAGAAAACTGACAATCCGCTGAATTTTGGATTGGCAATTTTTTAACAGCGCGAATTGTTGGTGGTTGAGCGAATGCTCGTCGCTGTTGTTTTTCAGTGGCGGAGACGGAAATAATTCCTTTCTCGAAGAGTTACATAAGCTCGAAGTTGCTCTTAACGGATTTCGAATTAGATACCAAGATATTTTTTGTACTTGGTGTTTTAGGTCTGGTCTACGTGCATAGAGAATGTCATTCAAGGTGAATAGCTCAACTAATGGTCGAAGATTTACGGCAACCTTGAGTTTACGGAACTTTCTTGTACAAAATCAATGAATGAAATACGTTTAGCTCTCTAGATGGTCGATCACTGATTTGGGTATTTTGTATATTTAAGTTCACCTGATTAAGTTCCTTCTTTGTACTTTTTTACCAACGATAACTGGTTTCCGCAATTTAAAAACTACAGTTCCGACTGATTCGTAAGCAGATTGTTGAATCACAGCTCTCCAGCATGACACCGACTACAGTCTCGCTCTAGTCTCGAGACGTCATCAGTAAACTACTTTTTTTTTATAAAAATAATATCACTCACAGTGATTGACGTATTTTCACTGACTCTAGCAACCGCTGGAGCATTTTGTTCTTTGCCCGTTTCGTGGATCACTTATTGAATCTGGTTGCTCTCATGTGATATAGGTACCAAAATCTTCACATGACTTACAGATAGCATGTTAGAAGCTCCCTTCTGAAACATTCCGATTCAAGCTCTCCGGCTGAGGACAGCGTGGGTACATACAACACCTAAAATAGTTAATCAAAACGCAGCAGACAATGAAATGCTTTTCGAAAATCGCATAGTCACAAATTATGTTTGACCACCATATCGTGCAATAGGAATGTGTGCACATATACTGGCATTATTCGAGGCCGAGACTGACGGTCTATATGGGCTCTTGGATACCGAGTTTGCCGTTTAGGTTGCAAAATCTGCGTAACAGCTAAAACAAATTTCAGCTCAGAGAACACAAGAAGCGAATTATCTTTCCAAGTTATTTCAACGAAACGGATACCCAAGGCAGTTCCTGCACAGAATCATACACTGAATGAAAAAACGAGTCAAAGAGGACCGTCTAACAGCGTGATAGTAATACCGTACATTAGAAGCATATCTGAAATGACCGTGAAATTCATCCAACCACAAGGCATCACAAGTCCACCAAAACCACGATAAGATTCAAATCCAAACAGAAAGAGCAACTGAAAACTGAAAATAGAAGAAATGTCACAGGCATGTTTAAGTGGTTAAATGCAGTGACTGCGAAAATGCTATGTTGATCAAACTGGGAGAAAGGTTGCAAGAAAGTAAACTGGCTACAACAAAATGTAACCCACTCTGTCTAGTATTTGTCCCGAAGGGTCAAGTAGGATACACTTTCAATTTGGACAAAGTTCATGTTCGGGATTAGGCAGATAAAAGATACCTGTTGTGCTCACAAGTTCGGTAACAGAAGAAAAGTGCATGTGTATAGATGAACGTGTATTTCGCAGCAACGTACGGCAAGCGCCAGTGCAAGCGAGTACGTGAAAACGCAAACGAGTACTCAAGTGCGTGAGTCAGTCATGTATGTAATCGGAAGTGTAAGACAATGGTACAACCGGACCACGTCGTGCAAGGTCGCGCAACAAGTGGTACAATCTGATTGGTCAATGCCGTCCAGGACGAAGCACGGCAAACGTCAGCCGTGTACGTGCGTGTGTGCGTGCAAGATCGTCTGTTTGAGCACATCCCTGTTCAGGCCGAACACAACAATACCCTAGGGAGTTCATAGAAGGGTCACACCCACACATTAAACTGGACTACATAGACAGTCTCCTGAAATGCAAGAAATTCAACTAACTCAAGAAGTGGATCAGAACAAAAATCAACCCAAATGACTCATAGCCAAGAACCCTAATTCCTTTTGTGAACGTGTTCAATAAACTAGATTGGTGGAGTTTGTCAGAGCAGAACTTCTAAGAAGGAAGAGCAACCACTTGAAGGTCAAAGGGTCAGGTTTAAAAACCTAAAAGTTGTCACGGATGGTCAGAGAATGGAGTAGCCGTATTTATTTCCCTATGTTCTATGCAAGGGTCAATGATGTTTCATTAGGCGTTGCACGTGTTCGACCTGAAATGACAAAAACAAAGAAACTCCATGAGCCCGATGCTCAGTAAATGTCTTGTAACACGGAGAAGAACGTGTCCACGGCACTACGGAGACGAGGACGACGATAGTTCGACACGGACACAGACAAGCGGGATCCTCGGATGTGCTGGATGCAGCGCTGTTCCGAGGGGGCTGCTCGTCCACGATCCTTAAAGGGATAAAAAGAACGGAAACTCGATGAGCCTAAGCCCAGTGAGTGTGCGAGTAAGCGCCAACAATTAAATCAGAGAGTACGGGAAAGACCGTCTTTGATAATACTTTACAGTCTCATTGGGTTCTTCCACTCACATTAATTAAACACCAATCTGTCGGTCTACAGCCTGTCCGTAACATATGGACGTCCAAGGTCATGGAAGAGGTGAAGGTTAAATCTGAGTTCAAGACTTCCGTAAATATCAACGACTACGGGACTCGCAACCTGCGCACTTATGATACTGTCTAGACGGGTGATGAAAGGTCATGACCAAACAGTCAAGCTCAGCAACCGGAAATCCATACAATACATGCACAGATACACACCATATTGGTTTGAAATCCAGTAACTTGAAAACGTACCAAGAAAACAACCTCAAAATGAGGAGAAATAGTGTACAGCAAAGTGGGATAAGCATGCAGTAAAAGGGGATTTGACTTTTTGTTTCGCTGGTTTTTTGTTTTCGTCGGTTTTGTTTGTCAGTTTGGAGGGATTCTGTATTTATGGGACCAACAGTGCAACATACCAGCAGTACAGAATTTGCACCACTGACATCTATTTTGAACCACGATTCTCAGCGTCTCCAGCCAACGACAATCCTCCTCTCTTTGGCTCCACCCTGGTAGGTGGGGAGCACCAAAAGATGCCAGTGCTTCATCAAAGCCCTACGCAAAGTTATAGCCTGACCATGGCGTCGCTTCTTTCAGTCTTGACCATCACGTGAGAGGGCAGCAGGGAAATGTAGACAATGGGCAGGTATAAGGAAAACATGACCGGGCCATCAAAGGAGTTCTTATCAGATACGATCAGTCGTTCGGATTGTCGATTATCTAACACGCAAAGCCACTGAACATGCTAAACGTGGAAACGTCAGGTCTCGCAAGTAAAGTTCTACAAACAGCGTCGTGGTGTACATCTTTTGAGAGAATGTCGGATCTCAGTGTGACGCTACAAGTGTAGTAGATTAGCAAGCGCTACTCCAGCCCTTGCTGTTCGTGATCTGGTTTCCTCCTCAATACCATTTCCAGCTGTTATCAAGCGCTCACAATATTTACAATTACAGACCACTTCAAGTTGATCACGACATGGGGTGATTACAGATACATATTCCTGTTAGTCATTCAAAAGTACTTAACATTTATTACGTGCAAAGTACACACGGTATCCGGAGGAATGCAAGACATTCATCGAAGACGATTATGTTGCCAGTTACCATGGATAGTGGTAGTGTTCTTAATTTAACTTGACAGTTTCTTTTGGCTCTCGTGCACCGATGACATCACCTCAGCTGGTGATGAAAGGTTTGCAATCTAGTAGTAAGGCTCATCTATCAGGAACTTACGGAAAAAAATGTTTTCGTGCACACACAACTCTACCGTACTGATGAAAACTTGTCTTGAATGAAAATTGATCGCTAAGGCTACCTGCGACGTTTTTAGACGTTATTATTATTATGTTTCGTGTGAGTCCCTGTCAAAATCTGCTGTTCGAAGCAGGTCACCGCTGAAGTTATCGTTCATACCTGATAGTTCATTTCATTCTGGTCAGCGCCTGCTTTTTCCTCGGCAAAACAAGTAGCAATTCTGGGGGACCTACTGCTCTTGTTCTCCAAGGTCATATACAATATAGGTTTGTCCTGTTCAATATCTTATCTTCATTCGGACTAGCTCCTAATACATAATTACGAGGTTAAGAATCTGCTTACGACCGTCTGCTTAGGACCATTACTGATAGTAACTGCTTCCCTGCAAATAAAGTGCTTCTAAAAAAATCATTTTTGGGAGAAAAACCCCAAAATTTTGTTCCAAGCAAAGTGACCACTGCATAGAGAACCCTGGCGAATCATCCTTATGGTGATATCGAACAACTTTTCATTTAATATGCCATTTTTCCGCGAGGCACCTTGGTTAGCACGACTAATCGTTTGTACTGTTCTATTGTAAAGTGAAACCAGAAGTCCGTCTGGAGGTAACAATCTATTTTAAGTGACACTGGTTAGGGCTTTGATGGTTGTTCTGAATGTTCGCCCTTAGAAGTAGAGGCCAATTCAGTAACAGGACAGAAGGGACCGATTTACAGAGGTGCGCACACAAGTAGGTGTGCTGACAAAGTTAATAATTCAAACTGTTCAGTCTCTATCGTAGATACACCTGCTTTCGCGCCACACAGCTTCGTCCTATAATTTAGCACCGCCCCAGTGCCTGGCCAAACCAGCACGAGGGGGTACCTCGAATTCCGCTTCGACCTCTGGCAAGCTTTTTTCTATGTCTGGAGCTGAGTAAGGCTGTCGGAACAAAATACGGGTTTCGGTCGATTAAGATTTAGAGTGGATGGCCCTCTTTGACTGGACTCATCCCGTATGACGCCTAATTTATTAGAGATTATTCTCTCTACCACTTAAGGGTCTTTCCACATTGTGTTGATCTTTGAACTAATCTCCTTAAGCACTGTCTCAGATTGCAAGGGTACCTTGCCCCCACCTCCAAGGGAGCACCGTGTACACCTCGATCGTAAAACTGTTCCTATCTGCGGTGACTTTCTTGCTGGTGTTGTCGAGTCAGTGTGTGTGCCTTCACTAAGGTGTGTTTCAAACTGACCACGTACTTGTAAGTTACTTGGGCTAACCGGCTCAAGTACGGCACGTTAAAATCACAAAGTATTCGCATTTTTCTCCCGATCCACAAAATATGCGGTGTACGTCCAGTGGAGAAATGAACAGTTCAGCGATACTGTATTACACAGTTCCAGTGCCTGATGTCATTTTCTTATTTCTTCCACAAATGTTTTCATCAGGGCTTTGGTTGTCCTATCGGTCCTGCACGACTAAACGGTTACCTTCATGGCGGTATGCTGTCGTACGATTTTCATCGATTTGTAACAGATTACATAATTCATACAGTGTGGAATTTTCAAAACTCTTATCTGTTTGCAGCCATATTCCTGTTCGATTTATGTAAGTGTAGGATCCTATTGATTCACTTACTGGGCCTGAGGCTCATGCCGTTTTCTTCCTTTTGTGTTGTGCAAATTGAAAACAAGCAACCCCCCCCCCCGCGGGGGAACACTGGTTCTTGTATACTACACTATCTAGTAATTAAAGTCGAAAAATCTGGCCCTCTACTTCAAGGTGTCTTTGGTACCACTCCGATAAAGTTTCGGATGTTTGATTGATTTAGACGTGCCAAAGGTCCTCACCGACTGAAAAAGAAGGAAACTTATTATGTATCCAACGTGATGTCTGTCAACTGATGAATAAGGAATATATTTGAATTGATGTCTCTTTCTTTACTCCAGGGCTTGAGTAAAGCAAGCTGCACTCAGTGAGTTTTCAAAAGCACACACTCACAAAAAAAAACGCAGAAACACATGTCTTGTGCGTCACGTTGTTAACAAGACAATCGTCATATGTAGAGACTCATGTCTAAGTTATTGACATACTTCGGTTCCGGTTAGACTTCTCCGCTAGAAATCTGTTGCAAATTTTTGTGTTCTTCAGCGGAAGCATGTGTGAGAGAAAAGATTTTTAACGTGTACACCTTTCCTCTAAGATGATAGGATACTTGTTTAGATATAATTGGGCTGTTTGATTGCGTTATCTAAACAACTCAGGCCTTCTCGGTCTCATTTACTTGCTCATCACGGCCCACGCCTGACAGCAAACGACGAAATATGACTTTTTATTATTACAGGCTTAAGCATCGGATTCTACCGTAACGATGTTGGGTTGTTCTCAGAGGAAATAGTGATGGATTCAGTACGCCACCGATGAGTAAGTTTCGTTGTTTTACATTTACCAGTCGCCCCCTCCCCTTGAAGGATTATCAACGAATTGGCGTTGTCGACATTTCTTCGGTAGTTAACTGAAAGTAATCATTTCGTAAACACTTCACAGTACTATTTTCATACTGAGAAAATGTGCGGATTGACAAGTGAGATTTCAGGCCTTGCCCACAGCAACCGATCCATTTGGGCTACTAGGAAAATAGTAAAATTCACGGGCGGTTATTAGGTTCAAGAATGAGTCACTCCACCGTTTTTCTATCCTTACAGATGACGCCTCTCATCAGGCTATTCATTTATCATCGAGAACTTAGTTATTCCACCCACTCTAGACATTCACCCACAACCAAAATGCTCAGGATAACTCGATTTCACAATATGCTAATAGTCTAGGAGATGTTTTATATTGAGTTGGGGCGAGAGATTCAGATGTGGCAGTCCGGAAACCTGTAAGTTGTTGAGTTTTAAAAGATACTAAACGGGATAAAAATACTCTGGGCATCGGGTTTGCTTGAAAACAGTAGATAGCTGATGCTGTCAGGCCTAATCTTTTTATTTGACCTTTTTTATGACAACTTTTTCATCTCAGCTGTCCCTCAGAAAAGCTAATTTTCTCGTAAGCTGAATCGTCGGTCGTGTGCCCTGAGCACAAACTAAATGCTTTCATGAGGTCCGTATAACTCAGACAGATAGTTCGTGTGCAAACATTTTTCCACCTTTGATTACTCCGGTTCGTTCCGTTACCGAGTGAAAAATGTCACAAACGGAAGTCCTAGTATAACAATAGATTGAATTAGGGGGAAAGTGGATTTCAGCGCAACTGATCAGTAATAGCATTCCATCCCAGAAAGTAAACATCGAACATCCAAACCGTGACTTTAACAAGCTATCGTGTCTCTTGTAGTTCAGCTGTCCTAATGCATTATCTTGCCCCAGCTTTACCAGCCCCATGCCCCACTCGATTCATCATCTATTTCAAACTGCCTGAATGCCGAAGATAGATTGACCTTTGTAAAGAAACATGATTTACCCACATCCAAGATAATTATGTCAAACATCGACAGTCGGCATGGCTCCCTTTTGAGTGCCGCATTTAGGTATTTTGCATCAACGTAGAAGCGAATACCTCCCAATTCTTCTACTCTGCCCACCATTTGTCCAACCCAATCTGTTGGCTCGTCAACCGCGGTGGTTACTTTGAGGCGCAATATCCGCTCCAGTCAATACCGCAAAGTGTTCCTCAGCGGGACTGGAACATCAAGAGCCGAAAACGCACCGGCTATCAAACAGTCACTGACAAATTTACCTTTTCTGAGAAACTTCCCGGCTGAGAATAGGTGACTTTTGCGTAATGAGTAAAAATATCTGTTTTTCCGAAATATTTAAAACATTTCATGGCTTACTGTAGCAAACTTTAGCTCTTGAATTGCACCCAGTCCCAGTATTGTCTGCAAATTGGTCTCCGTCACAACGAACTTGACTGTTCGTTCGACGTCGTTCTTGGCATTTTTGGTTTCCGACTCAGTCTTTCCCAAGAGTTCTGTTTCCGTTCCGTTCACACGTTCCTAGACTGGTGTTGCAGCTGCGGATATCGGTCCGATCAACGTGGTACACGGGAATTGTATTCATCGAGGCCTCCGAATCCATTTGGCCGCGACAGGATTTCCCGTTCACTAGAATATTTACTAACAGCCCTTTGTTAGTGGTACCACCCTTGAGACCGTTGCCAAACTTCAAGTGCAACGGATCCCATGGACCTGATAATCTTCCCCAAGTTGTACTCAAGCAGAGTGCACATATGCTCACACCAGTAATAACAGTTATTCTATCGGTGTTTAGATTCATTACTGCTGGAGATCAGCTTCCATCACGTCTGTAGGTAGATAGGACTGGAAAAATTCCGTCCAGTTGTTCGTACATCCATTACAATAAAGGTGTTTGGAATGCTATTGCTCCAAGGGTTACCCAGTGATTTGACAGCACGACACATGAACTAGTTCGCCCACCGCCGTTGCTGCTCTACCTTGGACGCTATTGATTCTTGGACTCGTTAAATTTCGTTTTTTGTCGGACAAGCAGTCAAAAGATGTGCGTACCAGCTTTCTAGATAACACTGACACATTTACCAATGCGGATGGGTGGAAACTTCTCGAAATCCCATCGAATAACGGAATTCAGCTATCATTCACTGGTCTATTATTTGATAATTTTTCCATTGGAAACAGTTTACACTATAGAAAAGCAAAACTTCTTTCGCGTGAATCAACCCAAGGTGTACTACGGGAGGCAATCCTTTCACCTTTTCCGTTCCCAGCTTATGTATCCTCCATGCCTATTGGTGACTGTTCTTTTATTATAAAGTATACAGATGATGTTGCAGTTTGGTTACCTCATCTTCACGCATCAATTTTGTTTGAACTTCAATCAGGTCTTCTGGACTTTGACCATTGGTTCAGAACTCACAGCCGAACCTTAAATCCCTGTAAATGCTTAGATCTTGTTTCTTCTCATTTTCCAATGCCCTAAGTATGTGATTTTTTTCGGATTTCTGTCCCAGACATTCACCTGGGAAAAACCACCATTGGTCGTCAACTGTGTGCCAAATACATTGAGGTCACGATCATTCATAATCTTCGTTGAACCGAAAGTGTTGCCTTTGTTTTTACAAGAGTGGAGATAGACTAACCTGCTAAGTTCTGCACCTTGAAGTCATATTTGTACAGCTTTAACTCATTCAACGTTTTGTTCTTGTATGGAGAATACCTTTCTGACTGAATTTTTTCCTCATTTCCTCCTGTGGACTAGAAAGAAAATCTTCAAGATATTAAAAGTTATTTCTTATGCAAGGGGTGTTCCTCCCAGAAATCCTGCAAACTTTATCATGTACCGTCATCACAAAATGTGCAAACGATTCTTTGAGAGAATTTCGAGTGACTTATAATGTCCGGTTTAAAAAGACCTCAGCGTATGTGCTTCTTATTCTCCCACCTGCAACAGCTAAAAAATGATTTACGCGTGTACTACGGTCTACCACTCCTCTGGCGCTCTTTACCTTGTTCACTTCTTGTGTAACCCTGAAAACGTCGACGCTGAAATTAGACTACATTTTGTGTCGTAGTTTCTAAATTGCCTCAAATTATCATAAGTTCGTTCTTGCAAAAGCTGCACTTCTTTGTGTAATTTCTATGAGTATAGCTATGTACTGTTGAATATCTACCCATCGGGGTGCACAAAGCAAATACTTGACTTGACTTGAGCCACAGCATAGTCCAATCCTTTTTTAACTCATCGAGGATTTTACACCCTGTTGTCAACATGTGGACTTGCCTTTAAGCATTCAGCCACTACTGAACTCAACAAGCAAGCAACACGTAGAAGGAGTCTAATCGGTTAAATGCGTGGTGCACTACTTCGCTGACTTTACGGTGTGACTTACACTTATACGGGTTTGAAAACGTCAAGCTAGCTCATTTTATTCAACCTGCCCTTCGCAGTCTCACACTTCACGAATTCTGTGGAAATTTGATTGCCTTTGTGCTGAACACTGCGTGAACGGAAAGCAAAGAAAGGACAGGACTAAGGTTCCACGTGCCCAGTAGTGGCGCAGAAGAGTACGGTACAACGTAGAGCGGTGGAGTACGTGGCTCCACGGAGGTCGTTTTTGTTCATTTGAACGGATGGTGTGTGTGTGGTGTGATGTGGTGTGGTGGTGGTGGTGGTGGTGGTGGTGGTGGTGGTGTGTGTGTGTGTGTGTGTGAATGTTATTGCTACAACCCCATGGGATCTGGTCTAGCAAGACAAATTAAGTGGTTCAGGTTACTGTTTGAGCTCCTGAGTCTTTAGCCATGAACCTCCATGCGACCCGGAAAAAAGAATGAGGCCAGATGAATAGCACACACCGTTCTATGAGGTTTCACTAGTTAGTCGTACTGGAAGTCAACAAGACTGCATTGCGGACCATAGTTTAGGTTGGGTGAACGTCACCAGCTTATCACTTGTTTCGTTGTTGTTGTTGCCATTGTTCTTCCTGTTATACGAGGTAGCGACGGTGATTGTGACAGGTTCATGGTATTTGTGAAGTTAGTGGCGAACACGTCTATAAATGCTGTGGTTCGGTGGCCAGACAGCACGCCATCGCCCATCCAGAATCAGAGGTAAGGTTGGAGACAGCGAAGCACACAGCACGTGGTCGGCTGTCCAAAATCGCAGACAAGAGTGGAACCAGTTTAGCGAATAATGGACTGATCAGTAGTTAACATTTGTCTGAACCAACCAGAGTCGAATCAACCAGTCCGAGGGCAGCCAGACAAGCCGGCCAGAAGGAGCCGTTTAAGTTTCTCTGTAGATTAATAAGCTTTCATCCAAGGTTTTGGTTATGATCGGCACATATCTTATATAAACAATCTTTTTGTACCAATAAGTCGAGGTGGTTCGATACCAGAAGAGTCTCATCACTAGAGCTGGTGGGGGGCTATAAAACGGTATACACAGATTAGGCGTAGATTAACTAAGGCACTGTGCCCTCATAGAGTACCATCGATTGCTTTTTAAAACCACATTACGGTGGTGGCGGGACGTTCGAACTCCGGCCTTGTTTCAACTAGTACTGATCAATTTTTCCTGATTTACCAAGAAATGTTCTTCTGATCCCGAAGTCCAGCCAAATTTCAAGTCCAAGTGTTATTTTTCAACGGCTCCTTTATGACTTCCCCGCGGATCCTCGCGCTTCCAGACCAGTTTGGAGCATTTACGGATGCAGTCAAAAATCGTGTAAAAGGTCTGTTCCGGAAGGTACGTGGGCACTCAAGAAAACGTCGTGCTGGTTGGAGAGCTTCTGCAGGATATCGTACTGTTTCCGAAATGTCGACATCAATAATATTATCTTTAAACTTTCGTTCTTTTTCAGGAAACTTGATTAAGTGCCCAATATCACCTTGAAAACGAAGTACAAATGTCGGTACAATGCTCCTCAAGGAAAGTTGATTCTACTAAGAGACTGATGACGTTGTCCTTGTTGATAGGTTCGAAGATTTTAAGGGCGATTGGCTTGCTATACTCATTTAAAATGCAATGGTAAGCCCAGCGAAGAGTCACCACAAAGAAGCCGAGGAGGTGGGGTGATCACATCTATCCATCGCAAGTGATGCAAGTCTTCTCACCTCTCATTTCAGTTCGACACGATGAAGACCAGTTGCATTGCACTTCGCTGTCAGTCAACTTTTATAAGTTCCTTTCGCAATTTTATCTCAGTTAATTTTTGTGTTACCCCAGATACTCCCGCCAGTTAAATAAGTCCTTTTTATAACTCCTTGGGTTTTTTCACATCAGGTGTGTTTTCCAATGCTCTTTGATACCCTTTGTAATCTCTTGCACTCTCCCTCTTTGGCTTTGCTGCTGTCCAGTAATTTTTCTCTGTTTGAAAAAAATATTTTGATTTTAGCACCAAATCTCTGAAATTGCTCTCCTGTTATAGCAACAATTAAAAGGATATTCTAACGGATCCTATCATTAGCAAACATTTTGATGCTTGTGACAAGTTCATAAATAGGTGGTTTTCCGACACAAATCATTGTCTTCTATCCACACTCTCTAAAGCCGTCTTTCTCTCTTGTCCACTCGCTCAGAATCAAAAATAGTTCACTCACACACGTCTACATAAAGGAATAGCCTCATTCCTGACCTTGTTCACTTACTCGTAGACCACAATGAAGCAACCAACGATCTCGTTATTCACCTTCATCATCAATCGTTTTGCCTTCACGCGTTCCTCTGCGCCTTCCAATAAGCCCTTACGCTCTTTTCTTTTGGATTTCTCTGTAGGCTAAGTATTTGCTGGAAATCCACCCTACATCAGGTGCATACAAAACTTGTATTGAATAGACTTGACTTGCTAGATCCCGGTAACACCAATGCGGGTGCCTTCTGTGGGCTAGGGAGAACGAAGCCAATAAAAGCAAGGAAAATGCTCGCCTTGCGGAGCGGGAAGACATTCGACTGAAGGGGACCATGTCGTGGTAATGCAGGCCGTCTTCGATCTAGTGTTATGATAATAAAAACTGTTTTAGAATGCGACGCCTACACAAGAGAACAAATGAACATTCCGAAAGATGGTAACCAACACATGTAGTGGATGAAAATGTTCATACCTGAATAACTGTCGCAGTTGATGGCAGCTTTCGTTCCTTCTGTTAGTGGACTCATCAGTGTCATCCGCAGAACTGGTATTGCTAGCGATAAGGCAAAATCGTGTAAAGGATAACAGATGTGAACTGCTGCGAGTGTGGTAATTGCAAATGAGCTTCAGACTTGTTCGTCCAAGGTTTTTTGTACTTTCACGTTTCCACTGAGTGCAATTCGAATTCAGCTCCGCCATGCGTTCTATTTTCCGAAGGAATTCTATCTCTGTGTTGGAGCTTGCTGCGTTATTCCAGTGCTTTAAATTTTCCCCGCGTATATCCGATATACATCAGACGAGTTAACCCGAGGTGCATTGCAACTGATGAATTCAACGGGTTTGCATGAAGAAAAAGGTTAATACTCCGGCCAAACCATTTTTAAGGTATCTGCGACTATCCCCTTCCGCTCCTACCACTGGCTTCTATGGCGCAGGGGTACACTTTTGTTTCGTCATCTATTGTTCGTACGTACCATCAACGACCATTCTGATCTGGTGTTTCCTTCTTGTTTTCCCGTTCAGGGGTGAAATGCTCCGAAGTTGATCGTTACCACTTCAAGTTG
This sequence comes from Fasciola hepatica, assembly GCA_948099385.1. Lineage (NCBI taxonomy): Eukaryota > Metazoa > Platyhelminthes > Trematoda > Plagiorchiida > Fasciolidae > Fasciola > Fasciola hepatica. The sequence continues at coordinate 15,927,743 of CANUEZ040000019.1, forward strand.
TGAGCGTGGTACGTACTACCATAGCCTTCGAGATCAGTCAACTGGTTACGAATCACCGCAGCTTGGAAACCGAGAATGTCCAAGTAATTTCCTATCAAACTAAAGACCATGTGCAGCTTTTTGGGACTACCTTATAAGGTGGACCAAGTACCTTCACTGTTCAAGTGAACCTAGCGTTTACTGTGTGCGCGGTGTTAATTCAACGCCATAATTACTGTGGAAATACAACAACATCCTGTTTCGTGAGTACGGAGTCACATACGATGTTAGCTATCTACTGAACAACTATAAGGACCTGGAGATAACTGAGTTTGAGTGTGTAGATTCATGACCAAAATTTACTTTGGACAAACATAACCAATTATCACTTAACTCTAAGCAGTTTCTGTGTTGTTCGATGCCACAGGACTGTGTGCTGTTTGTCTGCTTACTGTAAGGACAATTGGTTCCCGCCAACTGAAAAACGCATTCTTGACTGATCTGCTTGCGGATGGTTGGAACTTTAGCTCCCTTACCTAGTGTCGCGTCCGGTGTCGCTCCCAAACGTAAACGTGAAAGATATTGTTTCAGACAACTCGTCCTGCACCTATTCCACCGACTTTTGCCGTTTTTTGGCACGCGTTGGAACTTTTGGCTTGTTGCCCGTTCCATAGGCCATTCTCGGGATCTGGTTAGTACCTGGTTTCCGGAGTACTAAGCAACTGATTGTAGTTGCTGCATTGTTCATTGTTTACCGATCCCACCTGATACACTGGCATATGCCACTACCAAAAGTCTACCATTATTTGCTTGAACTAAGCTGCACAAGAAAACGCGTGAATTCATAAGTTGCTCATATAATATCGGTTCAGCTCGGTTAATAAATTTAAACTAGTTCAATACATACTGCGGCTTGTGGTCGTTCAGTGTTAAAAAAATCGTACCGATGGGCATAAATTGCGATATTTTGTTTATTGTTATTCGGTAACAGCGCTGACGGAAATTTTGGTATTCAGCTAATTTTTCGGTTTTCGTTAGATGACCTTTCCTAAAATCGGTCATAAACTGACAACAGAGTTACCGAATACGAAATACTTACATATTGCGAGAATAAGTTTTCCTACTTTAATGAAATTTAGTAGTGAAGTGGTTTATGCTAGCAGTAACTAGAAAACACCGCAGCGCGTACCATAAACATATTCAAGGTCTAATAAGGCACTCGAGATCGAAGATGCCAGTGTTCAAAACTGTATTTCGTATTGATGCATCATCTGATTCTGAAGGCAACTGATAATCTTATTGGATTATTTCAAACAAAAAATAAGTTTTTTTAAGAGAATGGATGCTCGCTGCCTAGGCAACAAATGTCCATCTGCATCTTTTAGTCCCTAGTTAATCAAAATTATTGATTTTTTTGTCTATTGGAATTGAAGTTTTGGGTAACCATGCTTAGTTGTTGTCCCCAAATTAGTTTGGTTTCATTTGTGTCCAGCATAGTTGCCTAGCTTTTCTGTTTGCTACACCGTTAACCATTTAAAGTGAAAGCTAAAAAACAACGCTCGTGGTTGAAAAACAACTTCAGCAATGATCAGTTGCCATCATCTCGAGATAAAGCAGTATTGAAGAAACGAATCAGTCAGAATTCTGTAGAGAAATTCCAGAGCAAAACTGACAAACTGTGGACGTTCGGTTGGGACACTCCAACTCGGGTATTGTATTGACAGCCATCCACGGAACCCTTTGGTTCTGATTGATAAACCAACATTCAGGCAGTGTTAGCCAAACATTTAGCACACGTGAAGAATAGAAACCGTATAACTTCAACTCCTCAGGCAACAAAAAATCTACCAGTAACTGGTCAAACCAGAAACAATTGGTCCGTCTTCGGTCAGTTCGCAAAATAAAACCGAAGAAACACTTCCGCTCGCCTCATCTTTGTCGCACGTTTTCCTGCTGATCACTCACCGACGTGACACTCGTGTAGTGGCCTCGGAATACAGCCAACTGACCAAACTGGTCACCCTTCTGTATGTCTGTCTGATCATTCCCCCGATAATCCCATGACCAAAGAAAATATCACATCCGTTGAAACCGCATCAAAAGTGGGGCGAGTTGTAATGCTGACGCTTTCGAATTTGCCCGAGTTAAACAAAAGTTTGCTGGTAAGTATCAAAGTTGCAGAGAACTTTGATGTAATCTCTCTACACAGGTGTTGCCGTAAACAAATAGTCAGTGTCGTGTACTTTTCTTATGAGGCTCTGATGTCGCCTTAGAAAACCAGTTAATCACATCATCAGAAACTATCCCTAGTTTATAATTTTGTCTCAGTCCAACGAACTTGATTTTCAAGCATAATTTATACTGACAAATGTGATCGCGCAGGTGGTGGGTCTGCAGGTTTCCGCTAAATCGACATAGTTCAGTGGAAAACCCATCGAAAATAGAAGAAAAGTCAACGATAAATGTGGCAGTACGAGGAGCAATATAATCTAAGAATAATCATGACAAACTGGACATTACCGAAAAATACAGAAAGGGGGGAAAATGGACAAAAAGCACAAACACATCAACAGAAGGGAAATAATATAAAACTAAAAAACGTACGTGGAAAGAACCATGACTAGAGGAAAACAGGTGTAACGGCTCCTCGAAGATACGAAAATCAAAATCATCAGATCATTTCTTCGAGCCAGTTAGTTTTGATTGCATATGAATCGCAGATGCCCCAGGAGCTTATCAGGATTCACCATCAGATAATCAGTTGCCATCAGCATTTGCGACCTCGCCGCAACTAGGATCACTAGGTTACCCGACTTCACAAGTGGCTCAGAATCAGGCGCCAACCACCCATCAGCACAATAAAGTCAGGCAGTTTATTCACTGAATGCCGAACTTGTTTCGGTGACTCTTATTAGTTACGCTGAATCACACTTCACGGATCAATTAGGAGTGATCGGCTACTTGACACACATTCACAACAATAGGTACATTCATCCTAAGTCAGTGGCTAACTGTTAGAGTGAGGCCTGTTTAAGTAAACCCAAGGTTTTCCGGTTGAAGCCCTTGGCCACATCTCGTTCCGCTCACTCTGCAGTTGTGGCTCATCACCGACTCCCTGGTTAGACCTTAGCTAGCTAGCCTCCTTAGTTTTTCAGTTCAACTGAACGATACTACATCCATCTCAAACTCTACCGATCTCCCTGCTCATCGACTGGATTGGTGGAGTCCACCGTTGGGATAGGATGGTCCAGGAAATAGCAAAAACGGGAACTTTACATTACCTGGGGGGTACGTCGGGCTAATCAACTGTCAGGCCGCCAAAGCTTACCACGGTTTTCTTAGTAAACGCGTTTTTCTGTCCGCTGCATTACTTGGACCACCTGAACCTTACGCTAATGCTCAGCACTTTACGAATACGTCTGCCGAAACAGCATCCCGCAAGACCTGAGAGAACCGGAGGGCGATCGGGAGAGATTCGATTAGCATGTATTTGAGAGATTACGTGAGAGCTTGAGCGAGAGCAAAGGTCAAATGGCTACCTCCCTTGGCATTTAGCATTCGGCTAAACAACGGGCTTGTTAAAAGCGCCGACGTATACGACTGTCGCCACAAGCGCGTCATGCTATTCCGGAGCCTTAAATGTGCGAAAAAGGCCCAAGAATCTTTTAGCTTTGGTCCCTTGAATGGCTGCATGCTCTGGAATGTTTGGCCGGCCAGTGTAGTTTATGCTGAAGCCACGGAAAGTGGGTCGACTGTCAATAGTCAGGGAACCATGGGGCAGCTGACTTTGAAAGGTTGAGATTTTGTTCTTACCTGCGTAGAAGTTCAACATCTGTTATTACACCAGCGGTGAAGCGCATATAGATCAGTGGAGATGTTAAAGATGGCGTTGGTGATAGTGCTAGGTTTGAGAGGGCCTTTGAGAGTTGCTCGCAGTGTTCTGTCGACTCTTCGGTCCCATGGAAGAGAAAACCACCGCTTTTGGTTGAGAGCTGCTGGCAGCTTGTAATGCCTTTTAGCACTCTTGCCTGCCGACCAATGGCCGATTTTTACCCCTTTCACTATCCACGTGCCTCTGACTTATGCATTGCATATTATGTCTAACCGTTACTTCCCACGGGATGTTGGACACTCATACTATAATTCTCAGCTCACGACTGACCTAACATATGCTAAAGGTGAGTTAAACTGCGCAGCAGATGCTTCGTTACGTATTCCGCCTGATGCTGCCAAATCTCTCGCTTTAGACATTCCTGCGATAATGGCAGCGCGGGCACAGGATTCGTGGCTCATGGAGGTGGTTCATTGTCGATACTTTATCAGCCCGTGCCACTAACCACTGGTGCCGGTACCATACGCTGCGACATACACACTTGTTATAGTCGAGAACAACAGCGCTATTTGATAACGAAAGCAGAAGGAGTTAGGCCCAAAAGTCAGAACTCAGTCATCATATGATTCTTTCATAAGAGGGTGGAAGAGGTGAAAAAGTCAACATTAAAAGGCAACAGAAAACAGCATTTCATTTCGCTCTGCCAAGGTTTGAAACTTTAGTCTCGAATGTGAATGGTACAAGTTTGAAGAGAGAAGCAAACGTTATGATCTCTGTCGTTGCTTTCAAGCTTCTTTATTTCATAAACTGTGAGGGTGAACGTCATTTCGTTGTCGAGGGTGACGGATCTGTCGTGCAAACCACAACACTGATTAGATCTCGGCTGTGTGCCAGGTATTTTACAGTTTTCTACTTTAGTTTCTACCGTCGAGGGCATTTCAGTCTCTGTCCTCTAGTCGCAGTCGTTTGCGACTTCCTTGTGTTTGTATTCAGCTCCTTTGCGGCTGGGTGACGTACCGAAGACGTATCTTTCAGTCCCTCTAGAAGTCGAACATGAGCACAACATGGAGAACAAAGCAACAGTTCAACCCCCTCTACAAGAGAGTCACGTTTGGCCATCCTGTTGCTCTACGAGGAGACTTTTCCAGGAGTGCCAGGGCAAGCGGGAAGAGTTGTGCCTCTTATGGACCTTCTATTACAAAGTAACAGAACTTCACAAGGAGTTTCTTTGGTTGCAGTGCATATTACCGACGAAACTGAATGTAAGGCTTCGAGTTAGGTGAACTCCCAATCCTCTACAGGGAGTTGCTTCCACTTCGGTTCCAATCAGACACTCAAGTGGGTCTTCTTCTAGATTACGTAGAGTGGTGCAGTTTGAGGTGACCCCTCTCTTAAAGAGAAAGGGGTAAACTCCACTGGATGAAAAAAGAATCCTGTCTAAATGCGTAATCCCGTGTTACAAACAGTGAGAACAGTTGGCACAGACATTCGATCACAGTTTGACTATCGAATTCAGAACACGCAGAATCGAGCGAAAATTCAGATTTTTCATTAATGACTGTCGGCAAGTACCGGTTCAGAGCTGAAGATGGGAGAGGACCTATGAAGTCGACGAACGACCTTTCAAACGGCCGTGTCACCTTGATCAAACCACCGGTCGAGGAACCCTGGAACTTGGGCTTTGTTTCAGAGCTGATTCCACAATTAGCCGTCACTTTTCGCACGTCTTCGAGAGTCCAAGGTGAACTTTACGCCCCCAAAACTTTGACTGGGCTGAAGACTCAAGGTTGGCTAAAAGTGTCATGCTATTACTCGAGACGTATTCCCAAAAGAACAGCTTCACCGCAAGATCTATCCAGGGTGACTCCAGCTGTGTTTCGTTTCCCGGGCCCGTAGACGACTTTGAAATTATCGGGTGATAATTCCACTTTCCGTCTTAATACCTTATCATTCTTAATCCCACCAAAATGCCGGTTACCGGATATGAAGGAAATGAGCTGCCGGTCGGTGGCAAGTATGAAATGACTCTCAGGGTGCATAATTATCCACCTTCATGCGGCCTCCAAGGAGTGACAATGTATCTCTTCAACTGCCGAGTAAAGCCTTCCTCTCGAAGTCTGGTTTTTTGAGAAAATCGAGGCCGGGCTCGTATTTTGGTTGAGCGTGGCAGCTGTAATGAGCATACGTCGAAAATCCTTCCGAATGCTCTGTTTGACATTGTCTTGCCAAGCTTTTTCGTAAACAGCGCTTTTGATCATTTGTTTGTTTGTGTGAGACATTCAAATTTGGCCTTGAACCGTTTATGACCTTCGTGCTTGGACCACAACGCCTCGAACATTTGAGTTTTTCTGTTGGGTCTGTTTGACCACTTACCTGGGGTCTGTATACTTTTGTACATTTTGTGGCTTTCAGCTTGATACCATAGCAAATGCTGATCAATCTTGCTCTGGCTTTGGGATTTGTGTGAACAAGCTACGCATTGCTAGATCCGCCACAACTGCAACTTACAGCTGCGGTGACCATGTCGGAGGCCTCACCTTCCGCAATGAACGTCAGGTTTGAATGTACAGTGCAGGACTTACCTTTTCTGGGCCCCGCTTGGAACTGACAAAGAGTTTCAGGGCTCCGGACAACGGGGACCTCTGGCTCCGTGCATGGGTGTTAGGTTCATAAAAAGTTGGAAATCTGTTAGGGAGTTAAACCATATTTCGTGGCTACTTACCGGAATCTCTGGAAGTTTGAATCAATCCCACCAGAGGTGTTCTAGAAAACAATTACGATATCAAAATATGCAAAGGTGTGTTTGAGTTCCTCAGTAGAAATGAGCTAATCAATGGCCCTCTGGAAGCAAAATACGTCATTGGTTTCTCTGTCGAGCATGTGACGAAACTGATGCGATCACCCACATGCTTCGAAGGCAGCAAATGACTTTTCTTTACATGAGATGGGTATTCGATGGCAAGCGCTTTTGTGCCCCCACGTAGCAAATATTTCTTATCTAGCTACCCTCTCAGTTCTCTCTGTTTTTGATAGCTGATAGGCCCTCAGGTTCGCGAGTCTATTTATGGTTTGGCTCTAACCTGCCCCCGTACCCCTTTTACCACATCCATTAGTGACAACCAAAGCCTGGGCTCGCCATGGGGAGTTAGACTTCAGTGATGCCATCGAAAAGAAGATGCGGCATTTTCTCGGGTATAAAGTGTTCATCTTCCTGGCTGTGCTGTCGTGATTTGGTAACCATGAGTTTGCTGTCAGAAGATAGGTTCTGGGTGAGTGGTGAAGCTACGACCGAAGCCGGTTTCAACATACCAACTGTAAACGAGAGTTTCCGACAGCCGGAACTTTTTCGAGGCAGGGCATCTTTCCCCTGCGGTGCTAGATAGGGCACTGGAAGCCACCGTCGTTGTTTCTTCAGGAAGCTTTATGCAGCTTTTGACACCCCCCAAATTTTCCGAGACCTGGCTAGCTGAACTTTCCGCGCTTGTAACAGAGTAGCAAGGACCACCACTTGCTTCAAGGCTGGTCATAGCTTTTATTGGATGGCACACTCCTTCATCTTCTGCTTTCGCTTTCGTCGAGAAAATCAACGGGTAAAGACCGTGGAGGGCCCACCGCCTAAACCCCTACCGGGTCTGAGCACAGAGACCTCAAGCTGGCATGTGCCGAGGAAGTGTGTCGGAAGTAGCGCTATCGGTTTACTCGTGCGCAAGACGTACGGTCCAGCAAGCGGTAGATAGGGTGTGATCGGCTGATCACTATAGAGGACCCGACCAGGGAGACTGCACCGAAGAAGGACTTCGATTCAAGAGCCTTGTGAGAGGATGAATGCTTCCCGCGTGATAGAGCCAGTGAAGCAAAGAAACGTTGAATGTTTTGAAGTCTTGAAGTAGCACACGGGTACGAGCCTAGGGCGAAAAAGTTCCCGGATCTTGGGACTATCTTGTTAACTGAACGTTGTCAGTGAGCTGGAAGATGGTTCCCTGAATAATGGGGCAATGGGAAAAAAGAAAAACAGTTCAAAATACCCATATTGACCGTATCTTGCGTCTCGTAATACCGGCGGACTGGAAAATAGATCACTGAACAATGTGAAAGGTTTCGGAACACCAGTTTTGACTGCTTCTTGCGTCTAGTATTGCCGGTGATCTGGAAAATAGATAGCTGGATAGTGGGAGAAAGTTCATCCTTGCTGCAGTCCAATGGGACCGAGTAGCACGGAAGATTCCTTCACAGACAATCAGGCAAACATCGAACACCGAGATTTTCGAACCGAGCTCCCAGCTTGCGCCGCTGCAACAAGTTTATTGTAACTTGAAAGTGATCCTGGGTTCGGACTGCAACTCCTAACTTTCTGGGTCCCCGGTAGTATTGTTTGTTGATGGCCTCCGGTCACCTGATGGACAGAAGAAAACGACTACAGAAAAAATGCTCAAGGCTACTCCAAAATTGATGCCTTTTTTGAAGGAAACTTAAATGACCAACTGATTCAAACCATTTTATTTGCGCTGAAGATGAGTTGACAACGTGGGCCTCTTAAAAAGAGAAGTAGACGAAGAACAAAAGGGAAGAAACATAGTTGAATGCATTAGGATGCCGTGGCTAGCATCTGAAGCGAGACACTTGGGAGGGCAGCCGAAGCCGGCTGTTCAGCCCGAAAACCTCGGTAGATTCAATGCTGGGGATAGGATTTTACTGTGCTCACGGCAATGATGCAAATGGAGTTTCCACTCCGCTCACCTCAGTAGAGGTTTGGCTTGGTAAAAGGGGGCCGCGGTCGGTGTTCCTGGAAATTAGTGTATCCCGCGTTTGGGTATCTGACATATGCGCAGTGGACGATGAAAGCAAAGACATACCGGGGGCCGCCGGATTGGTGTCGTTAGTAAACGGGTTTTGAAGACCGTTCGAGTCTCCTCTGGGACGGCAGGCTTTTATTGACGGTAACGGTTGCGGAAGGGTGAGAGGAACACCCGCGAATTTGCTTAACAATAGAGAAGAAACGGTAGGTGGCCGCAAAAAACGGAAGCAAACTTCAAGTGAGAAGTAGCTAATTAGGGGTGATTACTTTGTCTTATGGGGTTTCTGTGGTAATTTACAGAATAAAAAGCACCGTATCCGCAAAACGAAAGGATATTCTTGATCACTCTTCCGCTTTTGGAAGTCAATGGAGGCTGCTCTGTTTTGGGGACTGCATCAGGACGGCCAGACAACTGGGTTCTTGGCTTTTGTATGATCGTCGTGTGGAACTCCGGGGGTTTGGGCGCTGGTAGTGAATGATTCGAACCGGTTGAATCGGTCCGAATGGATTGGGCCAGAAAAGGTGGTCTGATTCAGTCTGTGGTAATCGTATCCTTTCTGCCGACGTGGTTGACGAAGAACGTTTTCTTCAGACAGAGAAGGACTCTGTGCGGTCCGGGGTAGGCAGGATGCAGAGAAGCACGTGCCTCTGTCCTAAGGAAGACGTGGGTGCAGTCTTGGAGATGTGGATATACGTAAGCCGTCGTGTTCTGTTCACGAGCCGCTGGAAAATGTAGCTTACGTACCTGGTGCGTTAACCTGGCTGGATAACCAGCGTAGTCAAGAGTGGTGATAAACTCTGGGGTCACCTTGCTATCAGAAAATCGAAGCTCGCAACCGAAAGCGAGTTCCTTTGATGTGGTTCGTAGATCAGCCTTGGGAGCTTTTAGGCTACCTGAGAATACTAACTGTAACGATTCCCTCCAGTCAGGTTTTTTTCTAGCTGCTAGGGCTGCCTTCATTTTATGATGAAAACTTCCTGCTAGTTTGGTTCCTGACCGAGGCGGGCTGCCTAAACGCTGCTGGAGGCCACTGAAGGCTCCCTCGACGTGTGAGCCGCAGTCTGTGGTAACCAAAACTGGACAACTCAATGCTGCAGCCCAGCTTTCTGAGAAAGCTTCAGCGACGGTTTCGCTGGCTGCTTTATGCAGAGGCACGGTTATTGGTCATTTGGTGAAGCGATCTACACTAGTGAGATGATATACACTACTCTTTGATGGAGGCAAAGGCCCTACTAGGTCGACGTGGAAGTGCTGGAAAATTGAGTCGACCGCTGGAAATTTGGACAGTGGGATCTTTGTGTGCCAATGCGCTTTCGATTACCGGAACTAGGTGCAAGTACGGGTCCATGCGGTGATACCATGGTTCACGTTGCTCCAAACGTAACGGTTGCCGAAGAGCTTAGTGAAGGCTTTTATACCTGGATGGGACAAACCATGAAAGGCTTTGCGACTGGCCCAGGGTTGCCTTTAGATAAGTCGCACTGTATGTGACCTTCTTGTAAAGGAATGGGAATCGGTGAAGCTGCAGCGATGAAATGCTAAGGGGCCGCTCATTTTCGGGATCGTCTGCTTGCGCATACGCAGTGACTTCGAGGTTTATCGGGCCGGAGGTTCTGAGGTCGATGTTATGAATGCGAGGCCGAAAGTCTGTGACACTGCTGACACCTGGGTATGACTTACATCGCTGGTGAACCGAGTGACGTAATCCAGGCGTGCAGACTCGCTATGAGATTATGTGGATGTAGCGGCAAGCAATACATGGAAGGGTGGTGTATGGTTGATGTAGACCACGAGTTCGAGGCTCTCCAAGGTGTGCCTGAAGTGACGGATGCCTAACCAGATAGCGAGGATTACGCGGCCATAAGCGTTACACTTGGATTCGGCCGGTGGCAGATTTTGGAGGAAAATGCAATGGATTGCCAGGTGTCGGCCAAGAGTTGTTGCAGAACCAGGCGCACAGCTTTGTCGGATGCATCGGTGACTAAGGTATTTGGGTCCGTTGGCTTCAAATGCCATAACCGAGCTGTGTTACAGATAGCCTGGTTTAGCACAGCAAGTAAGTTTTGTGCTGCTTTAGGGAGAACCAGCTACCCCTTTTTACCTTTTGACGGATCAGTGAGCTGTTGCATTAACTGAGTGCACTGCGTAACGAAGCTCTGATAGAGGTCGACTATCCCTTTGATAAGCATCATTACTTTGAATGATGCGGGTTCTGGATAATCTAGGATAGCCCGCACTTCACCTTGCGATGGTATGATACCCTTGGAAGTAAACTTGTGGCCTAGAAATTTGATGGCATCCACGTCTTTTACACATTTTTGCATTGACTGTGGTCCCTTGTTGAGACAGGCTGTCGCAAAGCTTTTGTAGATGGGCTAGATGCTCCTTCGCAGAAGAGAAGGCAGCCAGGATGTCGTCAGTTTAAGCGATCGCAAAATCCAAACCACTGCATACCACATCAATGAAACCTTGAAAAGTTTGCGCAGTACAGCCCAGTCTAAACTGCATTAGTAGGTACTCGAAAAGGCTAGAAGGAGTCGCTGCTGCTGTTTTGGGGCTATCCACCTCCGCTACTGGTACTTGGTTACGTTCCTGCCCCAAATCTTTCGACTGAAAAATATGTTACCAACGAACTCAGCTGTGAGTTCCGTGATATGCTGAAAAATAATAATAATAAATAATGGTGGTTTATTTTGGAGACGCACGAAGCATGCCATGCACATGGTGCTACTTCTTTAGGCTATAATAAGAAGGATATTTGGCGAAAACGTAAAACAATACATGACAAATTCGGCAAAGGTAGACTTACCGAGGTAATGAAAGGTAGGTTAACGCAAGATGAACATACACACACCAACGAATAATAGAGAGTTCAAGGAAATCCACGGACGGATTCAGGGAAAGGCCCGATGAAGCTGAAATTCAGTTTAAAATGTTTGACGCGATTGGTCCAAGTGAGCGCAGCTGACGGCTGTGAGTTTAACTTTAGAGGGACTTTAATTCGGTGCAAGCAACTTTGGTAACAAGGGATGATGGGGAAATGACTGAGTTGCGTGGCAAAGGATAAGTTAGCTGTGAGGCATTGCTACGTTGCAATAAGCGGCCCGTGGCAGGGTACGAAAATCATTGTAAAACAGGGAGCTGGCAATGACAACAGTGGAAGATGGGTCAGTTGGCGAAAATCTTTTGCAGTTCGGTACACGGTGGCGGTGAGGTGCAGACATTTTGAGAATGGGGCATGTCAGTGGAGACATTGAGAAGATGGAGAGGGAAGTGGCCGGCTTAGAACTAGAGAATGCAAAGAGAATATATGTACATATATATATATATGTATATACATATATATATATATGCATGTATATGCTTATGTATGCATAAATAAGAGAGGCTGGAACGAAGATTAGTGGGTTGTTGAAACACGGAAGTGTCAGTGAATGAAACAGACAAGTAGAGTTGGATCACTTGATACAGAATTAACCTAGGAAAATCGTGATGAGTTTTCTCTATGACAGGTTAGCATGGTGGATCATTAGCGGGAGAAGAACGGCCTTGGAAGCACATCATTGGCAACGGCTGGGAGCAGCCATTCATAAACTAGGGAAGGTGAGGGAAGGGATACTAGAAAACAGGTAAGGTGGGTCTATTAATGTGATCAACGCAGGTGCATTATGTGACGACGGACGAAAATCAGGGCAGCCGCAAGTAAAGGACGTATTTTATGCAGCAGACGATGAAAGCGATGAAAATGGCCAGGGATAGCAGAATGAATATGATTACAGTGGTCGGAGTAGTGTGAACTATCAGCGGAGAAAGGGAACTGGGAGTGAAAAAGACTGACGCAAATGAGCAGCAGTTGTTACGGCAAACGAGCAGGAGAGCGATAAGTAAATAAAGGACCAGAGGGATCAAGTAATTGCAGATCACACGCGTACGTAAAATTCATGAAGTAATAATCTCACTTGATTGAGCTTGGGATAGCAGAGCAAGCCGGTAAGCATAGAGCGGAGATTTATGGTGAGCAATACACAGAACAGGAGATGGCAGCTGACCAAAGAGAATCAGGTGAGAGATAACCAATCAGATTGTTTTACTACGGGTGGATCACGATGGAGGCCGAGGAAAAAAGAGGCATCAGGGTGAGTAAACCTGTGATGGAGTAATAGGCACCGGAAGTATACATGTAGTGGAGTTGGGATGATGGGGCTGGGGGCTGCATGCTTGCAGGCGTTTTCACAAGTGGACTGAGTCGATAAACGCCAATAGAGGCGCAGCCTAGTGGAGAGATCTCTTTCAGATTTGCAGGTTCGAGCTATGAATATATGGAGTTGGAGAGTGGGTAATAGACATTGCTGTAAAAGTTGCAGCAGTGGGAAAGGTGGGTTTTCATGTGGGCACTGGTTGTGAATCTGGGTGGGCCTGGTGCGCAATGGCACGAGGCGAGTGAGAAAAAGATGAGTAAGGATATGAAAAAACGGTAGTCACTGAGGTATAAGAACGCCATTAATGGGCTTTATGAGCATAGAGTGGTGCCAAGTGAATAGAAACTGGGAGTCGGCAATATCGACATGGGTGGAAGAGAAAATATTGGTGGCTTGGCGGTGTAGGGTGGTTTGGACGATAGCGACATCTTGCATTGAGAGTTGTCATGGTGGGAAACGATGGGAGCGAGGATGTAATGGGATGATGTGCATACTGTGGAAAAACGACGAAAATAGGAAGCGAGGAGGGTGATAAAAAGAACCATAAGCGAGCACACCATGGTAGAACAAGAATGGCGGAAACATGCGATCCGCAACCGGGCTTATTGGATGCGGCAGAGGGAAGAGAATTTGAGCGCTCGAGTCGCAACGGGTACTGGCGTATTGGGTTGATCTTGCGCTAGGCGCTTAACCTGAAAAACACTTCGTGAAGTGAACATGGGAGATGTGTTTCACCAACCGACTTCTTTTTGCACGTCGTTGCAGACGGTCTGTAAGCCCGAGATGCGCCGACCAAAGAGGTGGATCTGACCACGATCCACACCCTTCGGAGTGGCACGAGTAATCACTGATCATTTTACGAGGGCAAAGTGACCACGGTAGGGGTACATGATCCAGGATCGATCGGCTCAGTTGTAAGACCCTGGACAGCAAAGCCAAAGGGGACAGCTAGTGGTAGACGGCGGTAAAGCATTAGTATCCAGGCGCACCAGTCACAGAGATGGCCAGTACAGTACCCCAAGTGGTTGACCGTCATAGGGGATCATAGGAAAGGGAAATAAAATAGAAAACCCAGTCTAGGCATGACCGAGCTGAGGACCAACGGTCAGCAGAGAGGGAAAAAAGATAGAGCATGAGCTCATCAATGCAGCTAGTCCCTAGGACGAGATGTGAGGTAGTAGGAGGTTTGGATGGCTACCATCTCTTGTGTTAGCGTGGGAACAAGTAGTGCGGAGCTGCGGTTGAATCAGTCTAATGGAGCAAGATAAAAAAATACGGACGAACCGGAATGGAGACACAGAGGAATGTGGGCTAGGTGCAGGGTTATTGCACTGAGAGCAGAGGATAAATTCACTGCGGATCGGGTATGGCAAAGATCATAGTTCGCGGTACCAAGGAAAGGGAGTTGGCTAGACACAGGTCATAGGCAATGGCTAGTGGAGCAAAGGTAACAAGTTTAGAGGAAGGGCCTTTTTTGAAAGCCGGTGGCTAGCTATATAGCATTTGGGCTAGTTAAGTAGCGGAGGGGAGTGGGCTTAAGTGCGAGCAGTGGAGAGGCAATAAGTATAACAAGGGGGAGCTCATTTCAGGTTTTATAATGGGCTGATAAGGGGAATTGAGACCTCAGGTTGAGATTTGATTGAGGGAGAGGTGGAGAACAGATAAAATGACGAAGAGGATGGGAGCAGTGGGCAGTAGACTTGGCTGTGGATTGGCTTGGAGGGAAAAGCTAGGTTGAGCCTCATGCGGCGAATCCACAGCTGCTCCGTCTGTAGCAGCTCACAGCTTTGGCGGCCTGTTAGGGCTACGGACACGTCCAGAACTTGTTGTCAAGATACGCCGAACACTCCCACGAGATGTGATGGAAGAACATGGCCAGTGGCTGGAGTTAACCGCGCAGTGTTCTAGCAGTAGCCTTACGTGCGAGAGGTATATGGTCAGGCTTCTGGCGGGTGGTAAGAAGCCTCCTTCTATCGGGCCCAGGGTTGTCTAGCTTTGGAGACTCGTAACGATGACTGCTCCCAGAAGTTAAAGGATTACGGGTAGCGTATGCCAACATCCGTAACGGTGAAGTAAAAGGGGATACGAAAGCCTTCCAGAACAATTTGACCGGGCGGTTTAGTGCATCTTTGCCTGGCCTCGAAGAAAGCCTATTAGACTGGACTAATTCGTTGATCTCTAGATGGGTGAAGGAACTCGATGAAAGAGAGGCTGAGGTGTTGGAGTGGATGCAGGGAGGAGGGACACCAGTGCAAGTGGCAGTAAAGAGAGACAGGCGATCTTTAAGGCCTCATAAATAGACGATGGGTTATTAGCGGTCGTTGAGCCGTAGATAAGGGATTCGGGCGAGGCAAGAATGCAGTGGCTGGGCCTTTTACTAAGCAGGTTGGACAGATAGCCGGCTCTGTAGAGATGCGCTAAGGCGATGGTCCTATTTCCTTTTAGATGTGATTCGGCTTTGCGGTGCAGCTTCGGTTGCAAGCGGTTGATATGCAAAAGAATTGTAAAGTCGTTTGATCTAGTAAAGGTAAGCTGTAGCCCAACCAGCCTACGCTCTAAGAGTGATAGGGAGGAGAAGCAGGACCTGTGGTGTGGAGCTGCACAGAGGTTAGCGGCACTAAAGCAGTGGTAGATGTTGGAGCAGAGAAAGTTAACAACAATGAGAGGCTTGGGGTAGAGGAAGTAGGCGTTCAATTAAGGCAACGGACTATCCTTGGCCCGAGAGGCCGGTTGTATGAACGGCAGGGAGTCGGAATTGGAAGAGAGGATTGGTTAATTCCGATGGGAACAGCTGAAGCAACTGAATCAACAATAAAACTTACGGTGGCTACTGCCCTGGAAGTGGCCGGTGACCTGCGTAGTGATATCAGTAAAATCGACGGTGGATACTGGGTCCAAGACGGTGTTACCCTTTTTAGGACAGGGGACGTGTTGGGTCCACACACTGAGACTGTCAAAAGAAGGAAAAGTGAAGAGGGAGGTCTAGAAGAAGACGACCTGCAGATGAGTGGAAGGCTAAGTTCACCTCAATAACTTTTGCACTGGCGGGTTAGTCAAGTGCGGCTTTTAGGACAACCGCAATGGAATCTATTTTATCGAGCGTCAGACCCAGAGGGAAGTAGACGCAGCCAAGGAAGGGGTCCTCGCATGAGGAGTAAATAGATAGCCATTGTGAACCTTCAATGGGGAGAAAAAAAAGACGGTCACTATTTCTGGCTTCGGGAGGGCATTTCTCAAAGGCTAGGCATCCACCATCACTCCTGGACCGTCAAGTGTTGAAGAAGCTTTCATACCCAGTTGTGAGAACTAGGTCCGGTGAGGTATCCTCGGAGGACCAGTGTCAGGGTTTGAGGTGAGTGCTGGGGGTGGCGGATGCGATATTTTTCTAACTAAAGATCAAGCTTTTATAAGAACTAGTAGATAAGAATTCGGTATCGAAATGCGCGACTTACTGATGTCAGGCCCGTGACCATTGAGATTGCTATGGCGATAGGAGGTGGGTTTCAGTGGGGATGAAGCGTCATCGGAAGTGGGGCGGTGGGTGATGTTGGAAGGGGAACAACAAAAAGGAAAAGCTTTAGTATGTTGCTCCACTGATAGTTGTGAGTGATCAACAAAATGGACATGCAGGTGAATATTGCTGTAGGCGGGCGGGCGGTCAAGTGTTTAGGACGGAGAGGGGCACGCTATGGTGAGGTGGAAGATTGGGAATGTCGGTAGCAGCGGGGTTTTCAGGGGGGATTTCAGGATGAAAGTTACTTAAAGGCATGGTAGCGAAGGTGAAATGATCAATGTGGGCTGAACGGCTCCCTCTGTGTTCGGATACAGGAGGGCTCACGGGGCTATGGTGCCCGGTTTTGTCAACATGCAGTGCAGTTAGGTTCAGTAAAATGGGGGGATTGTTTGGGTTAATGGGTTGCCGCTAGTAGAAGCTAAAGGAGGGGGTTGTAGGCAGGGAGACAGATGGGGGAATGGACCTAGCTGCCTCAACGTATATCGAAAACAGTGAAAGACCTTTAGTGGAGTCAGAATTAACTTTGAGAACTATATAGGATTCAGGGTTAACGTTGTCTGAGGGAGGATATAGGAAAGCAGTCGGTGTTGCTTGAGACAGAGCAGTCTTCGGTTTTGAGGATAAATGGAGTATAGGCACAATGACGGCTCCAGTAATTTCTTGCTGGGGCTCAGTACGGACTACGCCGGGGATGAGAGGGAAGACGGGTCGTTGAACCTTTGAGGTTGGCGGCAGTCAGTCCGGAGGTTGATGAGCTAGAGAGAGTCCGGTCACTTCAGAGCAGCAGCTTTGCCAGGGTTAAGATAGCTGCCGAGGGGGAAGGCTAAGAGAAGCGATGCCGTGTTTGCGTGTGGAATAAGTGGAATATCCAGAGTTGTTCGGGGATCCGGGAGTGCGGGCGGAGAGGACACTGTAGAAGAAGTGGCAAATGAGAGGAGAACAAGTGCATACTGTGTGGTGCATAGTTGTCCAGTGGCAAATAACGTCCCATCTGAGGACGGGAAATTGGAATGGTAGGTAGTTTCCAGTGGCGCATCAATGAATGATTGTGTGAGGCATACGGATTAGACTGACCCAGGCACGTAGAGGGTGTTGGTAGGCTCATAAGGGGCAGTGTGGTGGATGCAGGAATTCTGGCTGACATCTGATGGGTGTTGTTTAGGTGTTTTTTACGGTGCTCAAGATGAGGATATAATGAAGCAAGGTCGGGTTGTATCCATGCTTTGTGGGTCTAGAGGGCAGCAGTTGCAGAAGACGGGGGAGGGCTGGTTGACCCTGCGAATGGGCTTCGGTGGTGAAACTGTGATCCTCGGTAAGGTCCTTTTAGGACAGTTAAGGAAAGAATAGGAGTTTGAGGATCAGCCAGTGAGTGGTTACGGAGTCTGTCTAGCTTACTGGTGTATGTTGCACCGGGTATTGCGGCCGGGTAATCTAAAATGGAGGAGCTGGCCGTTTTCATCGATAGCGAAAGAGGCTTCCTGTCTACAATTCGCTTTGTGCTAGTGTTTCCTAGATGGCCGCAGGGTAACAATAGCCTCAGAATTTTTGGCGCAGGTCGCTTGGGGGAGGTTTTAGGCGCATGGTCCATGTCTACGTCGTGGGGCAGGTTCACATTAGGCGGATGGGATGGTTTGGCTCTTGTAAGGTCTGCTTTACCGCGGGGCAACATGTCGGACTTTATCGGAGTCAAAATGTGAGCCGTATCGATTGCCCTTTTAGGGTTGTTTGGTTCGTACTTACGGCTGTGGGCTGCGCGGTGTATTTCTAGCTGAAAAGGATTTTTATCAGCCAAAATGCAGACAACCTTTAATAAACTTGCCGCGGCCGTAATTGCTGTGCATACTCTTAAACCACGTCGCTCGCTTGCCTTTTGGAGGTAAATTTGTGGCGGGCAACTTTAATGCTGCGAGTTTGAACTGATTTTTCTTTGCTTCCCCCTGCAAATAATTGAAATTCGCCCCATGCATTTGCCCGGGCCAACGAACCCAACATGTAAAACAGCCTACCAGAAAGACTAACATTCTTGATCTGATACTGACCCCGGGTCTGACAAACCTTCCTGCCTCCGTGCTGAACGACTACACAGGTAGCGACCATAAAATCGTCAGCCGCAGGCTTCAAGTCAAGCCACACAATGATAGCCTACCATGTAGCGGTCCCCCCTCCCGTCACTTTGAGTAGGACCACACCCCCTCGCAAGTTCGCTCCTGGAACTGGGACGAGTTCTTCTTAACAGCAAATCCCCAGTACTCAGCTGACCCCCTCTGCTCAGGTTTACACCCATGCGTCGGAAACATATCACGCCCTTTCTATCCGTTCAGACCAGCGAGTTACAGTATAACCAGGCTAAAGCAGAAACATGATAACCTTCGACTGCCGTACCAAAGAAAAAGAGACTTTTCTACGGTCTTACGACCGGAACGCCTCCCCCTTGAAATCCACTTCAAGGCCCGTGACTTACAACTATGGCAAGAAACCAAAGCACTACGCCACTCAAACAAAGCTCAAGAGCTAGCCCGGTGGCACAGAACTCGTGCTTCACAATGATCTCAGTGCATAAAATAGGCCACACATTTGAATAATCTCATACCCTAAACACGAAAGAAAGCTGACAAGCCCACGTAGCACACAGCCCCAAGTTAACGTTGGGTTCTGATGGGGATTGTGTTTGGATTTTCATTCCTCATTTTTGGAAGGTAGAACATATATGTTTGGGACGGAAATTGTGAAAACCTTCCAAAAATGTTTGATTTCCGAAGAAAGCAGGCTTTGGGTTGAGTTACATTTAGTTTTAAAGTGCTGCCTCTCGCCATTTTGGATGTCAATGCTCGGTGGCCGTCCGTTGTTTTATGGTGTAGACTAACTATTCTCGTTTTTAAATTATTACATTTTTACGTTCCGTTACATTGGATGCCATATATTTCGTGCTATTCGCACAGTGGACTTTTCATACAAGCAAAATTTTGTCTGTTGGCCTTAAATATTGGGTTATTTGGGTGAACTATCTCATTGGCCGTGAATATGCCACTGTAAGCTACTCAGTAGTTCCCAATCCGTCGTATGTATATGAAAACACCCCCGAATGTCCATATTTGAATTGGTTCAATATGAGGTGCAGGTGAGAGTTTTCACACTGTGCATTGAACTCCTGTAAGTTATGATGAGTCTCAAGTCGGGTTTTGGTTGGGATCCTACTTGGCTTGCAAAAATGGGCTCTATAAACGTTTTCAGTTGTTTTGCCAGCCAGAGTCATTAGGCAATGTAGTTATGCGATGGTGATGATGCTGACGCTTTCGATTCATGTTTTTAGCTTAAGAAACCGAACATGACTGGCTTGTGCAGGTGGCAAATATTCTGCTTTGGGCGAAAAGTGTTAATAATGGCACTGTGTCCATGTTGCATAAATGAAAGCTTGTGGGAACATCATGGTGGATGTACTGTGTACAACAGCCACGGTATGGCTAAGTGGCCCCCATAATCTTCACAGAAACACAACTTATTGATAGCCCTATCAATTTTGATGATTCTGGTTTGCTGTCTAAGACTTCGTCAGCCCAGCTTAACGAGGATCACTGACTAATGCAAATATCTGCGTTCGCAGTTGACCAAAGGGTTTCTCAAGGAAACCTACGGTTCATGATTAATACAGGTCACTTCTTTCATACGCAGAGGAACTCTAACGGCACTGGTGAGCTGCTTCGGGAACTGCTCCACAACTTCAATGAAAATTACCACAATATGCCTCGGCTAGCAGCGATGTTGATCATACTGGTGAAGCGTTCTTCAAACGTTCCTCGAGACCCAGGGACACTGTGTGGGACTCCCAGGCGGGGTAGTGTCCGCTGTCTGCAGAATAAGGAGTATCTTCGGCTTGGACTTGTGAAAGGAATCTTGCAGCTCATATCTGCACCGAGCTTACCTAAGTACATCATTGAAATTCAACTGCACTGTGACGGCACCGTCATCTGTTGGCCCTCAGACTCGCAAATGTGGCCAATATTGGCGCGAATAATGAGACCACAATTTCCTGAGGTTTTGCTGTTGGATTCTACGGGGGTAAAGGGAAACCAAAACCGACGGACCAATACCTTCAGAGTGCATCACTGAATGTGTTAAATGCGTTCAACACATTCTTCACAACCACGGTGTCTCTTAGTCCGGCTTGTATCTATCTTCTCACCCTGTCTACCAAAAATTCCTCGCTCAGTTCCATCATGGTCACCAATACAGGTATGAATAGATACATCCACACCTTCAAACTGACCTACTGCCCCGGACCTGAAGGCCTACCATCAGCGACATTCACCCTTGGTGGCCCGGATATTCCCCTTCTACTACTAAAGCTATACAACCTATCTCTCCAAACCGGAATTTTCCCCAAACGGTGGAAAAAGTTCGTTATCATCCCCGAGCATAAGAAAGGTGCGGTGCGTGACATTACCAATTGCCACCGGAATAATCACTCCAATGGTCTCGAGGCTGATGGAAAAAGTCGTGAAACGCTACCTGAGAGACTACCTCTCTGCACAATAACTCATGAGCCTCAGGCAGCACGGATTTCTCAGATCACGCTCGTGTTCAACCTGGTAATTCGACTTTGCGGACTAGGTAGCAACAGCTGCCGACAAAGACAGGGCACTCGTCATCGTCTACCTTTATATGGAAAAAGCCTTCAACGGATTCCCGCACCTAAAGTTGCTGAACAGGATTAAAGGATATGAAATTGGAAAACATCAACTCAGATGGTTAAAGTCCTACCTAGAAGACCGTCACCAAGTTACCGTCATCGACGGCCAAATGTCGGACCCCCTTCCCGTAAACAGTGGAGTTATTCAAAGAAGTGTTGTAGGACAGCTGCTGTTTCTACCACAGATAAATGACTTTTGCAATGTCACCACTGGTAGCAAAATTTTCTTGCTTGCCAATGATATGAAGAACATCTACGAATTCGAACGAAAAAAACTGCCTGTAGCACTAAATGACATCACGGTCAACATACAGTCCTTATCCTGCTGGGGTGATAGCTGGAAATGGAATTTTTAGAGGACAGAAGCGGTTGTCTTACGCCAAACTGTAACATTCCTCATGATACGCTTAAGATTGGCGGCTTCTCACTCCCATATTCTCCAACAATGAGAGACCTCGGACTAAAGTACTCTTACACTTTCACTTTCCGTAAACACGTCCTGCATAACTGCACGGGCAAAGTAGTCCCTTGGAATGTTGTGGAGAAATTACCTTCTCACGAACAGTAGGTTAGAGATATACATAACACTTGTTCGCCAGATCCTGGAGCGCTGTACACTTGTGTTCTCAAATATACGCAAGAGTAGCTTTATAGACTTTGAAAATTTACAGCTCCTATTTACCAAAAAACTACGTGGGCCTTCTACGAACCAAAGCCACGGACTGCGGTGTGCGCTCCTGCGGTTTGACCCTCTATGGCTTAGGCGAATAAAACTCAACCTTGCGTTTTTTTAACTTGCTCCATGTACAAGCTGTATCCTCTGGCCAAGTTCAGTTAAGTTTAAACTCAGCTGCGCAATATGGAACACCGTATAACGAACCTACTTCTCGGAAATCCTTCAGGCGAAACGTTTTCCTCCCTAAATAAGCAACTTTGTGGAATAAGCTCCCAGCTAACATCCATTCTTTAGATTCCAAAATTATATTTTAGCCCAGGCCACAAGTAGAGCTGGACATCCAAAAACTGACCGCTTTTTTAAATCCATACGTGGCTGCTGATAGACCTTATGAGGAAAGCTTTGGATTCCTACCAGAACCCTGATTAATCCCCGGAATGTGTCATACCATCCACAGTTGCTGCCACAACCTTGGCGTAAACCTACCGGGTTACAATGCCCCAAATTAGACACTTTCACGACCGAGGCCATTGCTTCTGAAATCGCTTTTGAATATATGAAATATCACTAGCTGCATGAAGGATAATCCCCATATATTCCCGGCGCTACTTTTTATTTAGTCTTCGCCCCCGTCTCTAATCCAAGAGGCAGCACATATCAGACTCCTCAACCCTCATCCAAGGGGTCGCCCTGAAGCGAACCATTAGGCACTCACCGCACAACTTCCCTCCCTATCACATAACTCTAGCATCCTCCCATGATTAGTCGATATAACATTTGACACTTGGTCAACAAAACTACAAGCCAACTGCGAAACGTCCCAAGGCATCACTAGAGTTCGTAACAGAGCGGGCTTTAGCTCGGCGCTCCTTGATTTCCTTTTGTTTGCTTTGCCTCTTTTACGTATCAGGTCCCACCACATATATTTCCGTCACTATCTTAGCGATTCTGAACCGGAAGATCTAGTCTCATTTCTCTCACTTGGAGTGGCCCATTAAATGAACCCAACATTCAGTTATAAAGTTACCGATTTTGCCCCCGACCTGTCCCTAGCTCAGTTTCTTCCATAATTTTACACAGAATTTATTTTTTCTCTCCTACTGAATGGTTACTCTAGATCAAACCCCGACCTCATTACGGAATCTTGCGGCTCTCAGTTATCTGAAGTTCACCGTTTCCTTTTTGGGTGACACGTGCCATAGATCCAGCTTTGTCTTAGTCCGTTTGCCAATCGACCAGTTTTCCTTCGCAATATCTTAAAAAAACAGATTATGTAGTTCAACACCACAGGCGAGAACTCTTTCTAATTATTCCTTACGTGCCAATGATTTCTTGGTCTCTGCCCCCTTGCCTAAGCTTGAACCTAGGTAAAACTTCAACAACAAGTACGCTTCAAAGTGCAAGAAGCTACCATAACGAATTCGGGCACTATCACCGACACCGGTGGCTTTCAAGCAAGAAATATGCTTAGCCATAACGGTGAGCACGCTGACCAGGGTGTACAATCCTTATATTTTAAGGGCTTATGCCTCTGAGATTGGAATAGGCTACCAATAAATCGGATATCCGATTCAGACATCCTAGTTGCATTTAGACTCACCTATGGTTGGCATCTTTCCGGCAGCAACTAGGAAACTCAGCGGTTCATTTCCACCGTCTCGAAATGCAAATCAATTTCATTTCTTTGCCGCTAAGTATCTTTTCGGGGGCAAGCTAGCATAGCCGCCTATCGCATATCAGGGTATAAAGCATGAGATACTTGGGTCCATAAATCTAGATGTCTGGTCTAAGTCGACTTAAGGTCTCGAACAAATCCCCCATGTTTAGCCTTTTTTATCGTATTGTTAGTGATTCAAGAAGTGTCCCATCTATTTGCAGACTTGCATTTCGGTGAGCATGAACCTCATCAAATAATCCACCTACCCCTGCATTCTCTGTCACATGTAAACCACCTTGGGGTCTTGACTTCACGGACATGACGAGTGCTACCGCGACATATATGTAAACATTACTGGCATTGATCCTCCCCCTGCACAGAGTTGACCACCGATGAGAAGACAAAAACATCAAAAGTAAGAGGTTGGCAAAAAAGAGGAGGAAATAGCCCATCGTTTTGTCTTCCGGGCACACCAGCCTTGTCATATGTGACCCATGTCTCCAGGCTGCAGTGTGCTACTGATTGACTGGTGTGGTTGGCCCATTCCCAACGCGGCTTGCTACATACGGTCCACGTTTTGGCCAGGGCTTGGGAGCTGTGGGCACCCGCCAAAAGCAGCTCTGCCTTCTTTGACAGCCAGAAACCTGACTGTATTAAAATATAGGGAATAAAAAAAAGTCTAAAAATGTATTCCTTACCGTTGGAGCGCTATGGACTGGATGCCAAGGATTTGCACTCTGCTACCTCCTTACTTTAAGTAGGTCCTAGTGCCACCTACCATGAGCACTAAATGTCGACTGTTAGAATTCGTTCCCCTGACGAAAATTCGGCACCGTCCCGTTCCCACCTCTCACGGATTTCCAAATTTGTCCTCACATTGGGGTTGTCCTGCTTTACAATAGGCGAAAAACGACTGAGATACCAAGGTAACCTCGCAATAACCACTACTTCAGATTTCCTTGCTCACGCTCTGCATAATCCTAGTGCGCTAGCACCATCAAGTAGGAGCATAGAAGAACTTACGGCTACATTTCTCGGCACGAGACCAGTTTCCACTAATACATCACCACCGACATCCTGATATACCCTTCTACTTTAAGGCTTTTCGGAAACTATTTAGTATAGAACAACCGCAACACCAGAAGGGACAGTAACAAACATAGCGCCATGCTAGCAGTGTACCGGTCGCATCCACCCACATTTTTTTATTTCAAACCCATTCTACCGCCTCGGTGCTGAGCTGCATTCTGCCTAATTAAAAGGTATTTAGGGTTACCATTTCTAGTTCCCCTCAAAGGTAAAGCCACGGGCCTCTGTTAGTGTCCGAACACCGCCGCGCCAAAGGGCAAACCATAAATCCTTTGGAATGCATACACAGTTGCCTAACTGGCGCACGTAAATTTGCTAGCCTGTAGCATTATGGAGCAACCGCTGCGAGCCTTCTTTACCCAGATCTTGGAGTAGGTGCCACTGACCGCTTCATTGAAACTTCAGTCGTGCCGCATTTACATAAATCTAACCAGTTCATTGTTATTATCGTCATGTACCACCATAACCTACAGCTGGAACCACGTACAGACTGTCATCCTCGCTTGTTTCGAGTTCGTCCTCCCTCACTATCTCAGTAGACAAGCTGAATAACCGAGGATGTCAATTTGGCTCGTACAGACAGAGACCCAAGTGGAGCCTGTTATGGCAACTGGGACTGCTATCAAGCCACCTGGCAGAAGTTACCCCCACTGCTTATCAGATCGTTCAGCGATTTCTAACCCAAAGCCGCTCCTGCCAATATCACCATTGCAGCCAACTCAAATAACAGTTCACGCGCAACCTGTTGATATACCGGCCAATACCAGCCGTCAGTTAAATCCGTTTTATCCTACCAAAACCGGCTGATTGACCGACGCATCCCTTACCCCGCCAGACTAACCGTACCCAAAGGATGTTGCAAACTGCCAGTAATGACGCTGAATAACACTGAGGCCGAATGCTTCCATATATACGTATGTTTGTCAGTGAAACGGCATAATAACGATCACGTCTACGCGGAGATTCTCCACTTTAGTGACCATTTCAACAGTTCATTTTCCCTTCGAACCGTAGCCCGCTGGAAACTGACTCTCCTCTTTTCCAGGACTCTCCGGTTGCGCTTTCTCATTTCTGAATGGTACAGTTTACTGATCCTGGAATTAAACCTGCTTTTTTGGGCTGCTGTTCCTTCTACATTCACCATTGTTTCCATGTGCGTTTTCACAAAATCGGTTTCACTTCCCTGTGTTTCAAAACTCATCCCGTTTTATTGAACCCCGGTGGATCCGCCATTCAGGGTTTGCATCACTTTCATGGATTGCGATTCTCTCAGCTTGCACTGATTTTCCCGAGTATACTTTCACACACTTTCTTTTTCTCCTTGTTCAAAATTTGCTCTGATCACAAAACCCTAGTAAGCCTCCGTTTTTCCATGGCCTGCATCATTCTCGTTTACAATGCATCTTTGGCACTATGTTTTAACAATCTTGTTGGTATCCCTACGGTGCACCACCTCCCATCTTGAACTCAAAACTGGTTTAAATTGCAGCGCAAACCATTATAAGAGTGATCCATTCAAACTTTCGCCGGCTGTGTTTATCTGTTGCCGATACTTTAGACTTTTACTCCTAAAATTTGTGAATATTTTATCTTCCTGTGTAACGTGGTACACCATGATCATGCGTTTGGGAGTGCTTCTAGCCCATGGCCGGGAAATGTACCCCTATTATTATTAATATTATAAAGAAGTCGGTATCAGGCAGTACTAGGATTGGGCAATGGTCGCGTGGGGACTTCTAGCAGAGCCTTGTTATTTGGCCGAGGGTGTGGGCCATTGTACAAGAACCAAGTAAGGTTTTCTAGACTGACTCTATTGGAACTCCGCGGAGGACAGTGAACGTGATA
Organism: Fasciola hepatica; assembly: GCA_948099385.1. Classification (NCBI taxonomy): domain Eukaryota; kingdom Metazoa; phylum Platyhelminthes; class Trematoda; order Plagiorchiida; family Fasciolidae; genus Fasciola; species Fasciola hepatica. Next base: position 15,954,017 of record CANUEZ040000019.1, read on the forward strand.
GAGCTTCGGGAGTTACGAATTCTCCTTGCTAACTCCAAGGCATTAGAACTAATGTATCGCCTAAAAGCCAGTAGGCTGTGGTAAGTGGATAACTTAGCAAACTTGGCAATGCATGAGAGTGAAGCAAACTTGGAGATAGCGCCTTCAATCTTGGAATTCCGAATCAGCTGCTGACAGCGTTTGCTTGAAAATGCTGACCTATACTCTAGCTTAGTCGACAGAATAGTTGAGGGATACTGTGCAATCCTTCACTCCCAGAACATATTTGGAATATTTGTTGTTCCGTGGATGTGAAGTGGTGTTCTTCGAGATACTTTCACTTGAGGAAAAAGGCTTGATATTCCATTGTTAGTCTGCCCCGATTCGCATTTTACAAGTGCAAAGTGGGCTGGGTATCCCCCCCTTTGACGAGTATTACGAGGAATAATTTTCCCAGTGTACTTAGGAGTAATTACCTTTTGTTGTCTTGAAGAGATGGTGTCCACCTCAGGTCTCTGATATGCTGAACACTTGACTAAGCAATTCTGATCCAGACGGATGTGTTTACACTCCCGTATTCGAAGTGACCTTTCGGAAGCTCCAGAGCAGGGAGAAATTCTGTCGGGCGTAGTCACCCGGAGGGCCGCATAATTCAAAAGTTGAGCTCGTTGGAACTCGAAGCGGACCGCACGGGTCTCGTTTGGAGCTAACGTGCGGGGCTGAGAGCGGACTAGTGGTCCCTGTACGGCGATGTGGTGTGCCACGTCAAAGGCGGTTAGAGGAAGGCTTTTGTTTGGGCGGACAAGCTCGGGGTACTAGCTGAATAAACTACAAAACTGTGATTCGGAATTGGAAATCGGCATGAGAATTGCTGGTGACTGAGCTCGAGTCAGGGAACCGACAACAAAATTCGATGTCAATCGGCCTACCATCTGTCGCTTACAGGAATCGGATACCAAACCATGGCTTCCTATCAAAACCAGATCCAGAATAGCCTGGTACACTGGGGCGACAACGAAAACTCATGGGAAAAGGCGATGCAACCAGAGGTCCAGGGTAGAAGGCTGACTGCCGTTTGTTGGGATTGGAGTGCTGTTAGAGGCTTGCAGTGTGAGAGCCTTTGGAGAGACACTGGACCCCTTTAAAACCTGCGCCCCTGTGTCGATTAGAAAAGCTTACCCGTAGTCGTGCTCCTTACATAAGTGAGGTGACCAGGAGGCCGGATGCCGACAGAGCTTGACCTCGTCACCTGATTGGAGCTGAAGCCAAAGAGCTTTTCGCATCTACTCTTCCGAAGGCCGAAACAGCGATGACACAGCACTCGCCTGGTTGCGGGTTTGCCGTCGGGCCTTTAGTGTGAGACGGCCGCCGCTTTGCCCTCGTGAGCGCAGGTTATTGATGGTGGTCTCACGCTGGTCGACCACCTGCGTTGAACAGCGAACCTTATGACATAACGTCTGGATGTCAGAGGTTCATCCGGATGCGTTGTGCTGGGTGGTTGTAGGCGCAGGGTTAACAACGGTATCTAGTAGAGTAACAGGGGGGTTGGTGAACGTGTGGTACTGAGGGAAAATGCATTTGCTCGCCCGAGGACTTTATCTGCCACCTCAGTGTGCCTATCCAAAGTCATACTTTGTACTAACACAGCGACCACGCTATCAGCCCATAGTGGAATCCGCTGCCTCCATAATTGGAGCAAGACTGCGTCGCCCTAGGGGGCGAGCCCAACAACCATCGCATTTTCCGCAACAACTGTCATGGCACCATACCTCCCGGTTGGATTGCCGAGAGAAAGTGCTGAATACGCCTCTCTTCCGATGCTGCCACAGGCTAAATAGGACGTCCCGAAGTGTGTCTCATGGGTTGTGTCCCAGAGGGCTCATAAACATATCCCAGATTTGTAGGATCATGCTCGCCTGGATCGCTGGGAGCAGCTCATTATATTTGGATTGTTGACTAAATATGCGAGTCTCCTGGGAACGAGACTGAAGAATAGCAAGGGTAACCTCCGGATCTTCCGTTATGAAACCCGGTATTTTCATGTGCGATACATAAGGCTCTGATTTGAAGCCAAGCTTAGCCTTTATGCTCATGCTGAAAAAGATGCAGTAAGGAAATGAACCGGCTTGGGATTCCAAGACGTTGTCGGCTACGTCTGATATGCAAGGCCCTTGGATAAATGCGGGCCAAAACTGACCTTTGCCATACAGACTACCAAAAAGAAAGGAATGCTGCTGTGCCCTCAAAAATGGTGCAAGCAGTTAAGGGTGTTTAATCGGGATACGTACACACACTACGAGGAAATTAAACCGGCGTCGGACACGATGTGACCGACGGAATGAACAAAAACTACTGATGACGTAACCTGGCTCGGTCACTTCGGTGGAATTATTGAGGCAACAATAGATAAAATAGGCTCACTGATTACTGGATGTGAAGCTTCCTCAGCTTCTACGATCGCTTCCGTAGCGGAAATCAGCGAGAAAAGGCCGCGGGTTGCTGACCGCGTGTATCCTCACTGGGCCCGAGTAACTAGACCGCAATTTGGCTTACGCCGAGGAAGTGTGTCGGAAGCAGCACCAGCGGCTTCAGCATGTGCGTACTTGCAGCAGAGGTTTCTGTCAAGCTAAGTCCCATCTGCTACCGTATAATCTGTGGCCCTTGATCATCAAATGGCGACACGACCACAATACTCGGCAGAGCACAAAGGAGCGGAACTCAATAAGCCACAGTAGGATAATTTTATGTTGCAAGATTACGGCAGGGCGCTGGCTGTAACGACCAGTTGTGGAAAATTCCCCAAGGAACACTGCAGTTTGACTTTTTATTGAAATCACTCGGTCATATACACTATATGCGTGTTTTTGTGCGCTGTATGTATTCATCAACTAACACCTGTTTGTTGGCGTCCAAGGCGCTATTATATCATATCCTATTTTGGACCCGCGTGATGCACGTGCTTCTTTCTGGTACGCAGCAATTTGGTTCTCGTTTTCTGAGTCCCCGTGATCGCACAATTGAGGTTCGCATCTGTTTTATGTCATTGGTAATTTGATAATCTAGTGTCGTACATTTTCACGGATAGTCGTGTTCTGGTTTCGAGATCCGTTCTCGAATTGGCTGCATATTGCTCAAAGGCATCTCACCATGGCAATGTACATAAGCGGAGCAAGTGGCACCACCAAATTCAGTAATTGTTCGAGCAAACGTATATGTCAATTTATGTCTGTCGTATCGACAACGCTATAACAGTCTCTCCTAGAAGGCCGACGCAATTAGGCCTCGATCCGTGATGGATACGTCGACTTCGGCGGCTAGAGATGTACTACACGCCTCCAGCCACAATAGAGCGCAACAACAAAGCTAGTGCAAGCCATGCTGCATGAGGCTTCAGATTGCGTGCTATTACTGGTTTAGTTTTCACTAAGCTATCTAGGGTGATATTAGGAATAACAACTCCTAGGAATATCCTCACAACTAAAAATAATTCGGGGATTTTTTCTGATCAATTAGCTCATAGGCAACAAGCTAATCTACAAAACGTTGTTAGAATAGCTTCACAACTACCAGTGTAGGACCGCTGAGTGTTCCCTTTTATCAACACGCCTATCTCGAATCCTATGAAAATACTTTTCCAAAGAATGCCTAACGTTACTTCTGTCAGCCTTCACCGCCAAGTGACAAGCCTTCTTCAGCGCGCGAGCACTAAACGCCCCCGACTACCCACAGCTTTGGTACCTTGCTCGGTGCCACTAGTTGACATCCACAGTGATGCTGGTAATAAATTTGGGGCACTAGAAAGAAACCTAGAATCCTTGGAAGGACAGTTATTTATCATGCATAATGCACTGAACTCGTTGTCACCGCTAGCTTGTATCGTAGATGCTTCAAAATACCCGTACACCCTAAGTTTACTGACTGCCGGTCGCTTTCTGGACTCAGTTGCTTCTGAAGTCCACCAAAGAATGAAACGTTCCAAGAATGCCGTGGTCTTTGATATTCCGGACAATCTTCCCCTTTCCTCGATTAAACAATCGTTGCTTCTAGCCTGCGGTGTGTCGCACCACGAGTGGGGCTGCATAGGAATAAGAAAAAAGTCACAGTGGTATATGTGTCCACTTTTCTTTCAGTTCCGTGAGGAAAACATTGCCACGGAATTCATCAGAAAGAGAGAGGCTATCGCCAAGGCCACCTCTTTCAAAATCATAAAACTTCTTGCCGACAAGACCCCACTGCAGAGGTAGGTCCTGAAGTCGGTAATCGGCAATCCCTCCCCGTCACAATCTCTCGACCCAGGGCCGCCCAACCCCCTTTACAACCCACCAAGGTTGACACGTTCACACACGCACCATCGACCAATGCTCCACTAGTGGATGTAGACCTTGATATATCCCGCTCGTAGCCAACTCCTTAGCGCCCATCCAAACGGCTCCACATTACAACCCAATCTCCACCATTAACAATTAGACGTACCAAAAGCCGGGCGATACAATCATCTCTCAAAGACAGCCATCGCTCAGCAATTGGCTTGTCTTCCAAGCATACCGAAAAAGTGAATGTTTCCAACTCACCACCCCGTACTGACGAATCAGCAACAACATCGTCCACAACGAAATCGAGCACAGCCTCTTCCCCCGTCCCTGTTGCTTTCCGTGGCCTAAATCATCTCAGCCTCGGCATCACCACGCCCCCAGTTCGCCTCATAAACCAGACTGGGGCCTCTCGTGTAAGCGCCAAACAAATGTTAACCCAACCATTTCCATCACCGGCATACCCACCAAAACTCCTCGGTCCCTCCATCAGTATTCCACCTGTGCACCTAAGCAGGCATCTGAAGACCCATGTAACCAACCCCAAAGTGGTGCGACCAACTACTCGTATGGCACCGTCCTGTCTACCGATGCTCCACCATATTGCAAATTTGCCCCTGTTCATACCACCACCACCTTTGTCACCACCATTCGAGCCTTCTCATTTTCCGGCGCACCAAGCACAGTGTTCGTTGTACCCACTCAATGTTTCACCCGGTCGGATTCAGTTACCAGACTTTCCTTTTAGCCTCTCACCCCAGTGGAGCCTCTACCTGTACCCCAGCAACTTACCTACCTCAATCCAACCGCGGCAGCATACCATCAACCACCCGTTCGAATCGGGCTCCCACTTTACCCAAACAACCGGAGGTACATCCCACGGCTACTCAGTACCGACGCAAAATACCAATTTTTTCATTATATACCTGGGCGAAACATGGCCCCATACCATAGCTCTATCGCTGAAAATCCGTCCTCACCTGTTCCCCAATGGTGGTATAACCATCAGCCGACCAATTCGTATTTCTTCCACAAACCTAGGCTCCGCCTCTATAATTGCAGACGATACTTCTAACTTCCATCCAGTCCACACTTGTTCTTCGCTTCAGACTCCCCCACTCATCCTTAACGAAGCTCCCCTTGCCTTTCTGGTTGATCCTGCAGCGGCCGGCCACTCCAAAGGCTCCCAATCGAACCCAGAAATCACCAAATTCGATCGTACTACCTGTCCTAGCAGCAATCCTTCAACCCATACTGGTCATTCTGATGCTGACCAAACGTCCCTCTATTGGTCCTCGACCCACCCGCCACCGCATCCAATGCTGCTCTTAATCGGTCTTCCAGAGTGTCTCACCCAACTTGCATCCTGCGGCGGTCATCCCTCTGATGTCTCCATAGACTTGACGCCCTTTAATCAGGCGTCCTATATAGGCGACCACACAGTATTCTACAAACCACTACCGTGTAACCCACCCGCTAGTCCCCCCAGCTCACTTGCTACTCCCCCTGGTGACACCTTCCTGGCTGACAACCTGGCTATCGGAAGCCTACTTGGCCCCAGTAATCTTCCGCTACCCTCATGTGGAGCTCTAGCGCCTTGTAATTGCAAAGATACAGGCAGAGATTCCCTCCTTCTGTTGAATTCCTGTTCGCTGTTGAACAAAATTAACCACTTGAGGAAACATGTACTTGCTTCTAGCTTTGACATTGTTCTGGTTACAGAAACATGGTTAACCGAACACATCCCAACTGACTTTGTCTCCTTGGTAGGCTATAACTCATTTCGAGTAGGCAGAGTGAACCGCCAGGGCGGTGGTTGTCTTGCATACATTAGACATAAATTTACTACCACTTTCCTCCACCACCCAGAGCTTGACTGTATTCCCTACTCTCTTTGGCTCTCCGTCCTAATTCCTGGAAACGTGTTGCATATCGGGTGCGTCTACCAAGCACCTTCCTTTACCTACTCTGATTTCCCGCATGTCATTAGGGCCTTCGAGTACATTTCTACTCTATCCTAAGGTCCTAAGATCATAGCAGGAGACTACAACACTCGGGGTATGTTTTGGAATACAGTGACTGTCCCCCCTTATTTCTTCTGGACACCTACACTGCAGGATGGACACAGAATGTCTCCACTCCAACTCCTACTTGATGCTCACTCATGGCCTCCGTGACGTGAACTTCTCCGTCACACAAAACCTTCCCGGTAGTGACCACAAAATGGTCATATTTCACTTCACTGTTACACAAGAACCATGCCTACCTGAAGTTGTCGAAATGAAAAACCAAAACGCCTACTGACTGACTAACTGGGCCCAGTTGGCTACCTCCCTCCGGGGCATTGACTGGTCTGACTTCTTCCTCACATCAGATCCGCAAAAACCAGTCGATGTGTTCTATGTCAAGTTGCTTTCCTCTATAAATTGCCTTACCTCAACCGTTAGACATATTAGAGCCAAGGCTACCAAAAATGACAGACTTCGACAAAAGGTTTGTAAGCTCCAGAACTCATTCCCCATGAATCGAGACTTCTCTACGACACTTAGAATAAGTCGAATCTGCCGTGATCTCTACGCAGTAACCGAGAATAAATTCAAAAAAGCAAGAACGGACTGCCATACAACAGCCTCACAGTGTGAAGTTTCTCTCAGGACTGCTGAAATCTCGCAAATCGCGCAGCAATGAAAACAATATCCCATTCCTTTTCCAAAATGGCACCCACCTTGTCTCGTCAGAAGACATGGCTGAAGCTTTCAGCTGCTATTTTGCCTCAGCTCTTATTACGGACACCAACCCTCCACCATTCTGCTATCCGATGCTCACACAGGACGCGATAACAACCATAACATTCATCACGGCCAATATCAAGAAATTCCTGGCCAATAGAAAACCCTCCTATCACCCAGGGCCTGATGGCCTTCCTCCTGTCCTACTTCGATTTAGAGGACCTGGCCTAGTGCTCCTATTGCTGAACCTCTTTACATTATCTGTGTCGTCTGGAATCCACCCGGCTCAACGAAAAACGTCCTGTATAATTCCACAACCCAAAGACGGGCCTTTGCATGATCCGGGGAACTATCGCCCCATAAACCACATTTCTATTGTTTCCAGGCTCATGGAAAGGATAGTAAAGGACCAGCTTGCAAATTTCCTGACTTCTCAAGACCTTGTCAACCCAGCTCAACACGGGTTCCTAAAGTCCCGTTCGTGCCTCACGTGACAGATAGACTTCCTCAATCTAATCACTTCAAAGCAGACAGCAACAAGTCAATCATCGTCATCTTTCCCGACATGACTAAAGCGATTGACCTTGAATCTCACGCTCGCTTACTGCCAAAAGTTAAATCCTACAGAGTCGCTGACCCCCCTCTGTCTTGGCTATCATCTTACCTCTCTGAATGTTTGCAAACCGTCATCGTCAATGGAACATCCTCTCGGCCCAAACGAGTTACTAGCAGCGTCGTACAGGTTAGCGTTCTAGGTCCCCTCTTATTTCTTATGTACGTATATGACGTCTTCCAAGTAGTGCATCATGGCACGAGGTTCTTTTTTGCTGACGACATAAAACTAGTCTGTACTGTTAAGGCGAACGCCATGCACTTAGCTGTCAGTGATATTCTGTCAGACTTGAAGTCCCTTGACGAATGGTGTACTCGATGGCTGATGAAGTTTTCGGCGGCTAAGGGCTCCCTTCCGTCTTACAAATGCCAAGTTCCGCCTGGCTCCCTCAGAATAAAGGTCTGCCCATACCGACTGAGCATGTGGTAAGAGATCTGGGCCTGCGTTATTCATGTTCCTTCAACTTTCATGAACAAGCATTGACCCAAATTGGCAAGGCAAGAAGGATGACTGCACCTATCCTCAGGATATACCGTACTCAGGAGAGTAAGCTCCTGATATTCAAGACACACGCCAGGTCGCTGCTAGAATACTGCTTCCTAGTCCTCACCTTGATGCAAAAGGCCGACCGGGTCAACATGGAGAAAGTGCAACGTTCCTTCACCAAGAAATTACTTGCCACCTCTCCCAACCCTAACTACAGAGCCAGAGGTGAGCTACTCCGGCTGGAACCACTATGGTTACGCCGTATCGAGCTCAATCTTTCGTTTCTCTTCAACCTCCCGCATTCAAAAGTCCACTCATCTGATAACCCACTCGGTTTCCCTAGTGAGGCTGCCTACTCCTATCGTCATAGCCATTTAACCATTACAACCCCCCAAACTAGACTCTCAATCAGATCCAGATATTTCTCGGTTATCTACTCCAGCCTCTGGAATAAGCTTCCTGACTCACTGCGATCGTGTCACACTCCAATACAACTTAAAGGAGCTCTATACAAAGTTCTAGACGCATCTTCTGTCATTAGCACGACCCTTGATAACATTAACATAGACCAAGCCTATGAAGATTGCCTTGATTAGTAGACCACAATGTGCCACAGACTTTTGCGTTCGACCGCTTTCTCACGACCCGTCTGATGACTGCACCCACGTATACGGATATATATATATATATATGTGTATATATGTATACGTATATATATATACCTCGTGCATGTTTCTCTCAATTCTATCCTCCCTCATTGGATCGTGCCTTGTTACACCATAATTTGCATACATATAATAAAAAACCGTCTCGTACTCTAGTGATAGGTGCTCGCCTTCACTCAATTAGTATTGGACCCCAGTGTGCCACAGTCTTTTGCGCCCGAACGCTCTCCCATAACCCGTCTGATGATTGCACCCGCTGATGCAGCTATATATATATACCTAGGGTACGCTCCACTCACTCTTTTCTTCCCTCCCATTTTACAACAATTTGCATATTTAAAAAACCCTTCCGTCCTTTAGTGATGGGTGCTCCCCTTCACTCAATTCCTCTGTCTCAGGCTAGAACACAACAGCCCCATCCTGCTTTTCATGCACCTTCTTCGTGTTCAAATAAAATGTTCATTTTCTGGTTTCTCCTAAGACGATAATCATAACCCACAGCTTAACGCTCTCCAGAATGCCGCACTCCTGATCTCCTTCAGATCGCATTGGTTACTCGGGTAGCCATCGGCCAAATCGACGTTTAACCCCGGATTACCGTAAAGATATGACGATTTGACCAATGGTTTAAACCTAAACTCTCGCCTGCTGACTTTATATGGAGCACCGTACACAGAGTAACAAACCCTCATGAAAGTCTCACCGAATCGCAGAGGTGATTCCTGACACCAACCATCAACACGTCCGCTCAACGTCTATTCTCAATAATCCAACCCAACAGTTCAATTCTTTCCGCTTTGCAGTAAGAAACCCAGCCCTCGCCACTGTCCAATTCGTCAATCCAGCCCCTTCTTACCTGCTACTCTCAACAGTCTACCTGCCATCACCTGTAGCCAAGGTCTTTAGGAAACAGAATGCCCGCCATCTGCAGCCAACCAGAATTTGGTTATTAATTTTTATCACATACAAAAAAATCCTTTTTTTCCTTTCTCTTCACACTCGTCGAACTTCTGCCTAGCCGCACCGGAAGCTTTTGTCTCCACTTATCCGTGTCTTTGACGGCTCTTCTTTGAAAGTCCGTTACGCTTCCATACACCATTCATGCTCTTCAAAAGTTCCCTGAAATCCCTTTGAAGCTTTTTGCCTTCGTGTGAATTTCCATATGACACTGAAGTCACCAGCACAATAGGCCCATTTTATTATCACCTTTGACTCACTTGCATTTATTTCACATGCTTTCTTCACAATTAGTTACCCAATGCTGGATCCGTGTTCTGTATTTCGCTGGCATCTCTGATTGCACCTTGACAGCCCCATGCATATATTACTTTTAGCCTTGATTTTGGCATTTCTTCCGCCCGGTTACTCGTTAGTGACCGTCCAATTATCGCTTACGTCAGCAATCCTACGTTTGTCCAGCTATCTACACCACTCTCACCGAATTCGAAACCGATTTGCAATTCCCGCTTCAACCATTACCACTCTACTTCATTCAAACACTACATGACTTTACTGGTGTATTTCGGCTGCTGTGTGATTCATAAATTTAGAAATTGTGAACACCTTACATTGACATGTACTGCTTTATTCTCTGATCTTGCATTGTGCATGTGTATTGACCACGGTCAAGAAAAATACAATTCAGTACAATTCAATTCAACTCACACTGGTTGCTATGTGCCTACCGCCTGGGCCTGGGCAGACCCTGCTCGCGACTGTGCCGTGGCGATTGTATTGCAGGGTGTGTCGCTGTCGGAGTATTCCAAATTTCCGCTTGCCTTGATGAACAAGCCAGCATACGGCATCAAATGATTCCAGCCGTGGCCTAATGAGTATTGTGTTAGAGCCAAGCTAGTTCCTGGAGGTCCTAGTGGTTCTGTCCGACGGGACGAACTGGGAGGCATGATACTCAAGGAGGGTGCTTCTCGGGACGCGGAAGGATATTCGACTGAAGGGGACGTGCCGGTGCAATGCAGGCCGCCACTACCCCTGTCGTGATCAACTAGGAGGTCCCGCAGTGATGCCTTACGAAGCTACTTACAAGCGGAATATGAAGAGTGTATACCACTGCGTTTAATTCAGAAAAGCTGTCGGCTGTCGCAGTTAGTGACTGCTTTGATTCTGATGTTGACGTGTGAGGCTACACCTTCCGCAGAGTTCGTTGTTTCGACCGGTAATGAGGATTTGTTAAAGGGAGTAACAGGTCCCGCTTCAGGACGACTAACCTAAGGTTGTGGCCTTGTGGGGCTTTGGGTGGATTGTCCGAGGTGGGTTCTACCTCGACGAAGGCTGGTTCCAGGCTGTCTATAATGATGGTCTCCTTTCTACCTTCGAAGTCCATTACGTATTCCTTTCCTTTCCGCCGGACGACGCGAAACGGGTCAGAGTAGGTTGACTATAGTGATGGTCTCACTGCCTCTACTCGAATAAAAGCATGGCTCGCAGCCGCCAGAGTGGTAGGTATGTAGCTGCTGAAGGTTCGTTACCGTGGCAGGGTGCGCCTCAGAATCAGCATTTCGGGTTACAAACATTTTGCCCAATCCCCGTGAATGAAACCCACAGGTGGGGATAAAGAAACTAACTCAACTGGAAGTCGTAGTTCACAACCGTAAACCAATCCTTCCAATGTGGCACCAATGTCAGCCTTACCGGTGTTACGCGGTTCAAAGAAAGCCATCGGCAAATCTCTCCGCATAAGGGGTTGCCACGAGCATGAAGGGCAGCTTCTACTTGGCGATGGCTTCTTCCACTGTTGTATTGTTGTGGCTGCAACTGAGCTTTTCAGTAGCTCGTGGAGGGTGCCTTCAAAATTAGAACGGCGGTTGATGATCACGGTAGTCGAGCAGTGTAAATCACTTATCCAACCAGTGAGAAACGCTTTGACAGCTTCCTCTGAGGAAGGATGAGGAGTAGGTTTGTCCTGTGGCCATCCAGTGAAACTATCTACACAAGTGTGGATGCAGAGTTGACCTTTAGAGGATGAGAGAATGAAAAGATGCTTCTGGCTCAGAGAATGTGCCTAATGCAGGTATAGCGTGACGGGGTATTTTATCGCGTTGGCACTGATGACAAGCGCGGGCCCAAAGATGCAAATCGCGCTTTGAGGCAAGGCTAAACGTATCGCTCGTCGGTAAGTTTTACTGCGGCGGTTACACCAGGGAGCAATAAGTTGCGGGGGCTGATCAAATCTTGTTGGCAAAAGCTGGCAGGGGCTAGTGGTCCGGGTCGACCCTGTAGGGCCTTGAAGCTAACATTTCCGTCTTAAGCTGAAAGGGTCACTGGCACTAGATGCAGGGAGCTGCCGCTTCCAAACTGCTCGACGTGGGGATCTGTTGTTTGGGCTTCAGCGATTTCTTCTAAATCCATGTCCTGGGTAGGGGTCGCCGTATTTCGGACTCGTAGGAACGCATCTTCTGCGGGGTTTTGTGCCCCGGAGACGTGTCGAATTTCCGTGGCAAACTTTGAAACACAGTCTGAGTGGCGAATCTCAATCATAAGCCGGCTGAGGGGAGGGTAATTTGGTGGTTTGTGATCTGTGGACTCTGTGAACTCTTTGCCGTCGAAATTGGCCCGGAAGAGTCAGATACCCAAGTAAATTGACAGTAATTCTCCACTGAGCGTACTCTATTGGGATTCCGCAAGTTGGAACGCTTACAGAAGAGGGTCATTGGTTGCCATCGGTTGTTGACGAATTGCTGCACCACTGGTCCAGCAGCAATGTCTGATGCGTCTGCCCCAGTACCAGATGAGTTGATGAACCGGGGCGTGCAAGGAGTGGTATGATGTCGGTAGCTTCTTTGATCAAGTTAAACGCTGCCTGTGTCTTGCCGGGAAATATGAATTTTCGCTAGCATCCACGTAAAACGTCAGTGAGAGGCAGCATTATCCCAGCGCGGTGGGGGTGAACCAACGATAACACTTAACCAAACCAGAAGACTGGCATGACTGTTGGTGAGAGTGAGATTCGGGATGGTCACGAACTGCCTTCTCCTTGACCGGCAGAGGCGTATGCCCGGGGCTGAGATTTTGCCACTCAGGAATGTGATGGTAATCCTACCCAGCTCGCATTTTGCGAGGTTATTGGTCACATAGTGTTGGTTAAGGCGCTTGGAAAAAGCGTGCTCTTTCTATGAAACACCTATTACCATAAAAATGGCATTTTTCAAACCACTTGTCTCTCTGCGCATAAACTCTCGAAAGCATTGAGCTGCATTACTGAGCCCAAGCTGCGTGCGAAAAAACTCGAACAGCCTGAGTGGGGTTGTGACGGCGGCTAAGGCGATGTCGGTCTCAGCTACTGGGATTTGGTGGTAGGCCGTAAAGGAGTGGATGGGACTAAAAACAGAACCACCCGATAACAAAGAAGTTAGAACTTGAATATGTGGAATGGAGTGTACGCCTGGAATAGTAGGTTGGTTGAGGGCTCTATAGTCGCCTCAGGGATGCCAACCGCCAGTAGGTTTAGGAACCATGTAAAGGGAAGAGGCTCAAGAGCTACTTGCTGGGCGTATTAAGCTTAATACCAGCACGTGTTCGAATTTTGCTTGCGCCGCGCGGAGCTTGGTTGATCCTCTAGCGACGATATGGCGAGTGAAGTTGGTGGTCGCCTCGGAAGGGGTTCAGACTGCCTAAACATTGCCGGTTAGGCTGAAGGAAGTTCTGTGTAGGGATGTTTGGCCCAAGATTTGGAGTATAGGGGCGTGATGTGACTCACGGAGGAATAAGGAACGGTTACGGAGGCGGGAGTATGTCTTCCTAAAACTCTCCGGCATTGCGTACCAACCAAATGGTAGAAATAGTCAAGGAAATGGATGCCTAGAACGGAATAGGGGACATCTGCTGCTATAAACACCCAGCGGAAGGTGCGACGTAGACCGAAGTTGACGGTAATTGACTCACGGCCGTAAGTAGCATTCGGTTGCCGTTGGCAGCAAGTAGTTGATGAATTGAATGAATGGATGCATCACCTGCTTCTTTTGGAATGACATTCACTGTTGCACCGGTGTCAGGTTGGGGCAGGTTATTGGAAACTTAATCTCAAACATTCACCGCCCTTGTGACGACAAATCTTGTCAGTAGTCGCAACTAGTAGGAATACTAATCTCCCTGTTTTGCAGCAGGAGAGTGCGACCGTCTCCGCAGCCCTGGGCCTTCTCTCCAAACCGTTTGCGGCAGCTAAAAACCCGAGGCGAGGTGGATCAAGGGGCTGACCAGGGGGGGGGGGGCTTCTGAAGCTTTTATATCAGTCAGGGCTGGGATTAGGTTTCTGGACTGTGCGCTGACGACGGCCAAGAGCGGAAGACTTCTGAAAGTCCAGTCGAAAGCAGCTATCAGGGGGTCCTCGTGGTGTGCTCCTACGGTAGAAGTTGTGATCTGGAGGCTGCTTGCTTTTTTACGGCGGCAATTTGTAGATGATACAGTTCCATAATGCCGTCCACTAATTTCCCCACTACTTTGAGGTCAAGATGGCTAAAAAACCTCAGCAGAGCTTGAATACTAGTAGGTAATCGCTGTGCCTATTGGTCTTCAAGGACGTTTTCCTCTAAAAGTCACCCTGCCAGCTGCTGCATTTCTCTCATCACCGCAGAGGGTTTTTACTGCCCAGCTCTGTCTCTCAGATCAGCCGCTTCCATCTTGGCGATTCAGGCCGCAAAAGAACTGGACTTATTGCTTTTTTCACGGCTGCCTATGAATAGCCACCAAAAATGGCATTGCGTATCCGGGCGGCAACGCCACGACGGTAATGACCAATAGCCCATCAGTAACGGGTAAGTTCTCTTGCGACTCCATGTGCCTAAAAATCCCGCTTCTAAGGTACCAAGCCAGAGTTCAGTGTCATCAATAAAAACTTGGGGTCGGCCAGAGAGACCGTCAAAACGGACGGCTCTGGGTCAGGCTCACAGCCTTGGCTAGTCATAAATGCAATGGTATTTCCAATGCAAAAAGATATAATAAAGTGGGCCGAAAAACCTCGGAACCACACTAATAAAGTTGATTAATAGAAAAATGGAGCTGGGTTGTTGTAACAGTAGTGGGTTTTCACCGTTTATACGGCGAAAGATGTATATATAAGCTAATATATGTGGTTTTAGGAAATATGAAGGTCCTTGGGGTAACTAATTTGTTGTTCTGGCTCTTCAGGCCGGGTTTCTCTTAAGTTGAGTCGGGGTCAGCTCACATGTAGAGTCTAAAGCTCCCGGCCCTCGAGTTTGTGACACGATAAGTAGTATGCTGATCATAGTTCAAAGGAGCAGAACCGGATCAGTTGGAGTGAGATAACGGGTGTTGGGGGACCGCATCGAGGTGCCCGCGGAGTACACAGGCGGACCAATTAGAGCCGACGAATTCGGTAACTGCGTGGATTAACGAATAATTAGTCTTTGTAGTTGCCTGTCACGTCAGCGGCGCAAAATTCCTTGGATTATTAGCAGCATATTCCGCAGGTTTGTAGTTCGTATGTAGACGGCCGTAGTGATCCACGTGTTCCTGTAGGCAGCGATGTATCCGCAAACTTGCCATGTGCCACGATCAGCAACGTTTACATCTTCTTTTTTAGACAAACAACAGGTACTTAATATCGGAGGACTGGCGCCGCAAAAGTGTTAATAAGATTGATTATTACCAACAGCAAGGAACGGAAAACATCTGTCAGTAGCGATCCTCTTTCTTTGGCAGGTTTACAAATTGACGAAAACAGCGAGATTTAAACCTAACTTCACCGACAATTTTTAATTACTCCAGCAAAACAGCACGCTGTAATGAACTGTAGCTCATCACTTTGTTCAGAGGAGTACCCTGGATGATGGTTTAACCATTTTGATCACTGTCTATCGAGGAGCATGAATAAATAATTTTGTTTAATGGAACACTCGAAGGTAAATGCTTGTTTACATTAAAAGTTGACCGGTCGAAATTGGCATATCAGGAACAAAGGTGTACATGGTAACGTCTACAGTGTACAGTTTTGTTGAATAGAGCTGCACTTTTATAGCATAGTACGAGTTCAGCGATAAAACCATTCGAGCTTATTCTTCTGAATTCTGAACTACTGACTACATACAGTAAATCCAAAACAACTGAGCTTTATTTTTTAATTATTCATTGGTTATTAAGTGAACTTATAAATGGGTCCTTTGGAAATTAGTTCTTCCGTTTACTGACCTTGGAGTTTCTCCTTTATTCCACAACCTTCACTGTAGGAGAGTATTCTAGATTCTTATGGGTCCTTCGCTGGTAAAACTAGCAAGGAGAAGGTATAACACGTCAATAACCACTTTCACATCATTTTTGATTGCCTATTCTCAAGTTTGAAATGCAATAGTCCTTTGCTTCAGCGAGTATCAAGCTAATTCCTTCCTCTTGTCTTGGTCACATGTTGTCGATCTCAGAAATTTAACTGGAGAGCATAGTTTACTAATTAAGGAAACACGGCAAATAATCTTGAATGTCACAAACAATGGCTAACTTTCACAGAATTTGAAACTTTCAGAAACTACAAGAACAACTGGATTGAGATTGAGGGCATGCTGTAATTACCATGAAGGACCGTTGAGCTTTTCATACTAATCATTTCAGGGCCGACAACCAGAATAAGGTAAAATGCTGAGCAAAAGTTAGCCACTCCCTGATGATAAAGTTTTTACTAATATTATTTCCTTCTGGTATATTTTCCTTGCCTCATTCGTGCGGCGTGACAACCTAAGGATTCTTAGTAACGTTCTCCACTGCCCGTTGTATAAATTCAGACACAAAAAGCCGTGCTTAACTAGAAAATGAGTCCTCGGTGAATTGACTCCTTACTGATGAACCGCAAAGCCCCTCTTCCCTACGGTTTACTGAATAATTCAATTGTGAGGTAAAGTGAATTTCTTAGCTGGGAACAAAGCTCGTTGCTTCATAGAAAAGGCCGCGAACACAGAATTAATTTACGCGTAATTCATGCCAACTGAATGAGCCGGTCCAGCGCGGACTACTACGGCGGCCTCTGTAGGAACAGCGCGGGAAAGGAACAGTACCAAAGCAGAGCTCTTTATCATGCAAAGCTCTAGCTCAATTTCAACCCCGCTCCCCTGTGAGAGTGAGCTTAGAAGAAAACTAAGGCAGTGCCTCTTATCGGGTAGGCTCACCGATCGCTTTTTATCCTGGTCCCGTGACACCTCTGAACACACACTTCCTCAGACTGAGGGGCTTTTTTAACATGGTCAACCACTTGCGTTCACTCGCATATACATGAACTTACACACACACCGAAAGCTGATAGCTTTCCTTGCGCATCGAAATGACAGATGGGTCATGGATACCGTGAAGGAGGTACGTAGAAGTCCAATCTCGTCTCAAGCTTTGAAATACTTCACAATCTCCAGCCTTTTTGTGCCTACCATCTGAAGTGTAACCCGGTGGATAACTGCAACAGTCAGAACTACGTTTCGCTGAATTGGATGGTGTTCTGACCAGTCCTGGGTCAAATTGGGTCAGCAGAGAATGATGTGACTGTAGACTACCATCAAGGCATGGATTTGATATTCCATGATCCGCTATGGTATGTGTGCACGGTTATGAACGTCATCACGGCATCCGGTATAACTGTCTTTCAAGAGGCGGACTTATTGCAGTTCCGTCTCCATCTGTAGACTGGTCCTGGAGAAGAAGAGTCTAGGAAACCCGATAGCTGAAGGGTGTCATTTTATTCTTTCTCAGCAGCACTCGCACTCGGATCTCAAAGGCAGGAATATTACAGACAGCAACTTTTGTTAGGCATATCCTTCGGTCTATTTTGTCTACCGTGGAACACGGGTCTATGGTTTTCCGGCATGGGCGAAAAAGACGCACCAAGACTTGTTTCGCTCCAGCTCTAGTTGGTTTGCTGGATCGGGATGAAAACCGTCACGGGAGAATATCACCGACCGTTTTACTCACTATATCAACACATTTTGACGTGGGCTTCACAGTTCCGAAAAGTTATTCCCCTTGACTCATTTGTCTGCTACATTCCGTGAGAAAATCGTATTAACTACCAGACATTATGGTGACAGTTTGTGACAATCTTCTGGCATTCATCAACTTTTCTTGCAGGGTGTAAGATGGAAAGTTTGCCAATCTTTGCAAAGGACATGGTGTTTACTGTACGTGGTCTGCCAAAGGAGCATTATGTATTCCCGTCTGGCCAATGCAGTAGTTAGGCGAACAACTTTGCCGGTGTAAATTATATTTACTAAAACCCAGGCAACACAGTACCCAATGCCATTGGAAGAAAGTTCGGCTAACACTGGGATGGAATGACGGGCACCAAGCGCCTTGAAAGATTGCACAGAAGCTTTGAATGTTTACAAGAAAAAGAATAATAAAAGTGTCACACCATTCAATAACATTTATATGTTAAAAGAACAGCATATTTTATTTGACCGATTTTCCTTTTGACGAGGCTGTGAAATTACCGTCATCAAACGCCTCATGAAAACTGTAAATCGATCGGTAGTGTGCCTTTTTACAGTCGCTTCTGAGTACCGTTTCCAGAGATCCGGATTCCGACGGAAGTTTTCTTCCAAATTCCGTAGGCATTGAGGAGTGCAAATTCTGTTGTCAACCAAACGGTTGGCTTGTGTACACCACAGGAGGGGAACCTGGAACTGGTTTTTAAGCTCTATGGTGCTTTGTTGTGCCGCTTGCAGCGCAAGACGATCTTCTTGAGATAGTGATGGTCGGTCGCCTTTAATGTCATGGAACTGGTTTTCGTATATGCGCTGTAAATGGTACCCTGTGTAGTCCTATTCGTCTGACGAACAATTTATGGAGCCTTGTCCCTTTGCTGAGCCCCACAGTATTCATCTTAGTTTCCTGTGTATGGCATAGGGAGCCTGGCGGTTTCCTACTCTCTGGTTCAGCACCCAAGTTGCTTTTGGCAGGTCGCAGCCGATGAGAAGGTCTACTCTGTTACCCTCCCAGCCCACGAAGGTAACATCTTACAAGCAGAACCACCTGGTTAAAATTGCACCCACCGGCCTTGGGGCCCGCATGGGGAGATCAGCTTATGTGAAAGCTCCCGTTGATTTGATCTTCTTATTTATATCTAGAGAGATGAACTGGAATCTCAACCATCCTACGATTATTGTTTGCATTGTACTCGACATGCACACCGCTAACAACGTTGTGCTTTTAGCGAGCCAGTGTTTATCTGCAAACTGCACATTCTTAGTGTGGTGTCCGATCCGCTGCCGGCAGGGGCCAATGCATTGATCATCCCATTCAGGGTCACCACCACCACAGCAACTACCCCCAGCCGTATTGGTTTATTCACTAGCCGTGACTTTGTGCATGTCGCACTAGGCTTTGTGTTCACATCTAGATTATCATCTTTCACCTGATATGGCCCTCTGTGGTGTCTTCCAGGACAACCTTCGTGACCAATTCTGGTTCTTTTCCAGCAAGCTGCCGTCAGGCGTGGTGTGTTATTTCCGATAAAATACACTTTTGTGGTGCTTGCCTTCCTCCAACTTTCGTTTTCTGTGGCTTTCATGAGCTTCGGACATTCTGGTAACCCGTGACTGACGTCGCAGGTCCTGCTGCCTGGTTGAGCTGTGACCTCGCGTGAAATGGCTTGCTCACTTGTCCATGGTTGGTGTTTCGGGTGTTTCCCTGCGGCGTTCTGAGCTTGGCTGGTGCTACTTCTGCTTGCCCTGTTGCCACCGCGGATGAGTAGGCCAAACCTGCTGTCGGCTCTTCTCGTTAGCCTGTCTGAATATTCGGTCAGGTCCTCGAAGTCGGCCTAACCGTCACTCCTGCCTATCCGTTCCTCTTTTTACGCTCAACGGTTCTGTAGCTAGGCGGAAAGGCGGCGGGCTATACCCTCTAAAGTATGCATTGCTTTGAGATCGGCCCTGAACCCTCAATGATATAGGGCTATCAAACAGCTTTGCATCTTAGTTACGGGATTGGCCGTCGTGCAGAAGTCACCGTCTGTCCACTTGGCCTCTCACTTCACGCCTTCTTTTAGATTGCAAGTAACCCTGGGTGGCTAGCTCTACGAGTCCTTCAGAGTTTTCTTTGGCCGTGCCTCGCCTCGTTCCGGGTTGAGTATGATACACCAATCAGCAGCTTCTCTGGCTCGGCCTCGACAATATTGGGCCAAGTAGAGCAGCCTCTTTCCGGGTTCGGTTGCCCTAATTTCGACGAAGGTTCCGAATTGTTTGATGAACTTGCCGCACTGTTAAGGTTGCCCGTCGGAAGCCGTCAGCTCCACTCTCGGTGAATCGGTCGTTGGTTTTACCGGTGTTGAATGTCTGACTGCTGGCAAACAGCTCCCCATTTCTATTTGCCCCAATCTGGTGAAGGGATGGTTGTCACTAGTTTTTCGCCCACCTCCATTCCGTCTACAACTTAACTCTGTTTCTTGGGTCTGTTGCCTGGCGGATACTAACCCCCGTCCTAAATCTAATATGACCAACCTGAATAACTCAAAATTCTTGGAATGAATAGCACCCTCGGTAGCACACGAACAAGCACTGACAGAGCTAGGTGGTCTAAAATTACCTTTGAAATCAAACGTGCCCAAACTCTCTTCAGGGACTTGCCGCATTACCTATTGTCCGGGTTCCGACTGCTTTGATCGCTTATCTGGCACGTTGCTTGTTTTTTTACTCCAAGTTGACCAACTTGAGTATTGCGTCACGTTTTTCAGCAGTAATTAGCCGAATTCAAACGAATCTCAAAACCAGAACACGATTGATCCGCAAGCTCTACGACTCTTTATTATTAAACAAACAGTGATGTAAAACACTTGCAGACCTCATTTATGCTATCACACAGACTCGGACTACCAGAACCAAGTTTACCGCTTGCGGGAGACAAAAAGGTGCGTCAAGCAGGTCCAGAACGGGACATGAGAAGGTGGCCCGTTGGAAGCTAACAAACAAAGGTTGGTCCATAAGAACATAAAGTGCAAGTAAACACGCAAATGGCGTATGTGAGAGGATAATATCACGAAAGCGCAAAATTATAGTGCCTTCGAATGACGTTTTACAACCGATCGTTTCACGTTGTACTACTTCAAGACTTCAGCATTCGAAACCTCCGGTGTTCACGGGAGGCCTTTAGTGTGTCTTAATTCGTTTAAACTTCTAATACGTGTGAGCGGCTGTGGCACAGTATGCGAAGGTGTTGCCAAGAGAGGAAAGGCGTTGAATTCTAAAGAAAGTGCTAGCTCATCTAGAGTTCTGGTGAGGCCTTCAAAGGAATCCCGCAACTTCCCTTTTAGCTAAACCTTTACGTAACAGAAATTGACATAAACGAACGAAGTGTTTCACACGCGTGGAAGGCAAATTTTATTTGAGCTGTACTGGTGCCTGAGCCACTGCCTCCAATTAAATGCGCAGAATGAAGTTATGCAGTTAATTATTCCCCTTAAGTGAGCTACCGGCATTTGGCTACCCCCATGTGCAGACGAAGTGGATCACGGACAACTAAACATTGGAGGCCAGCCACTGAAGTCTACGGTGAAGCATATTAGAGGTTTACCTGATATTCATCCGAAAACTGCTCGCTAGACTAGACAATAACGGCAGTTTGTGTGTGTAATGAGCCTTACACAGAGCATCAGCTACGGTTTGTACAATACAAATATGCTCACAAAGACGTCTCCTCGCGTTCATTACACGGTAGGGTACTGATGACTCATTTGGGCAAGTGTAGCCTCGCCACTCACTAAGGGGGTCCTCGTGAGCCATCCATTGTAAAAACAGGCGGGTAAGGAACACAAAAGTATTCATTTCTCATTAAGTATGCCATATATATATATATGCCAGACAAGAGGAGATATCTGTAGAAAACAGAGAGAGATTCATTAGGTATAACCACATATACAGCTTGAGGTGTAAAAAAGCATAAATATATATATATATACTTTTTGCCCTCAGGCGAATAACTTACAGTAAATACGTAAAGTGATTGCATGGTGACTGGTTATTTAGCCGCCATGAGAAAAGCATATAAACCTTGCCCAGGGGCCCCAAGTTTAGGCTAGACCCGGGTTTGCAGAACGATCAACCCATAGGGTAGAAGGAGGTTGGAGCCAACCTCCGCCGTGAAACATGGGACTATTTTCTCTTCAAAGCACCCTAACTATAAGTCCGAAGTATGGTCCGTTGAAGGGATAAAAGTATTTTTTCCAATTTCAACTTTATAAAGTGTATTCCAACCATTCTACCGGGACAGATTATAATATAAATACGAAATTTAAGATCACTCCATCAATAGGCGTACGAGTACAAGCGTATGCTCAGATGACGTGGTGAACACTAGTTGCTTGATGCTCGTATTCAAGGTCTAAAAAGTGCCTGCCACGGGATCTACCACTATAAACACTCAAAAGATGAAACCAACGCTGCAAAAATCATGTTATAGTCACCACCAACAGCAAGGTAAAATGATGGTCAGTAAAAGGATATCTTTAAATGAGGAATACTGTGCCCCTGGCCAAGATCGTACCGACTTTATGATCAACTTTTCCCCAATAAGTATTAGATTGAGGCTACCCCCAAGATTGTCCCTGATACTAGGGTAAAGTGCAGTTGGGAATGATGTCAGCTGCTAATTTACCCCGAGAAGTTGCCTTAACAAAATCACCCCCACTCAGTTTCCCCATAATCAACAAAGTGCAGAGCTCCTTAGATCTTCCTAAAGGCAAGTTGGCCAAAGTTCAAAGAACTTTTACTAAAAAGGTGCATTTCTCTTTGCGTCTTCAGATAAAACATTTAGCCTGCGATAAAACTGGGTTTGGACTCCTTTAACCGAAAACAGGAGCTGCTTCTCTAGCTATCCGAGCGGGAAGGAAGCGCTGACCTGATTCATGAAAGTCAGAAACGTGCAACCTTGTTAGTCTATCTCATAGTTAACCCGTAACAAAACTTATTTGGATAACCCTCTAATGACTTCAAAGGCCCTCAGTGCCTAGCTTTACTCTTCTCTTACCATAGATTCCATTACATCCGTCTTTTCTGTGGACCTGTCGCCATCGGTATCCTTCTCAGCGGCATTGCTTCAATCCGGTTTTTCAGCTCTGGCAGCATGAACGAGTCCACCTTACCGAATCGGGTCAGAAGCCACCAGCCATTTTTAGCTCCGGTTTTTAAGATACCCGAAAATTGTTACCAAACATATTCAACTTGTCAACTGATTCCAATACATTTCCCTTCCAGTGGAAGATTTTGGTTATTATTTCAGTCCAAAATATTGACCATATCCGTAACCAGTTAATTATTGGCTGCTCTGCGCCCGCACCATCTGTGCACCCGCCTGTGCGAAATCTGCATACGGTACAGATTGCTTCGGTTTTCCGCACCCTCTTTCTGGCTAGTGATCATACCTCATTTGGTAGTGTGAATAAAACAATGGCTAGTGAGGGCGAGTTGCAAAATCGCCGCCGGTAGCCACCGCAAATGGGTGACATACTCCCATTAGAGTAAGTTGTAAGTGCCCATAATCCAAGAGGACGATAAACGCAGCTAGTAAGTTTACATGGTAATGGTGTCAATAAGCGAACAAAGGGAATCTTCCGCTTGATCCAGGGTGGGCCGCTAAAGAACCGTTGC
Organism: Fasciola hepatica; assembly: GCA_948099385.1. NCBI lineage: Eukaryota > Metazoa > Platyhelminthes > Trematoda > Plagiorchiida > Fasciolidae > Fasciola > Fasciola hepatica. The sequence continues at coordinate 15,977,381 of CANUEZ040000019.1, forward strand.
AAGCTGGTGGGGCAGGTGTAAACCAGGAACCCTCCACCTTGTCTGGGGTGGCGAAGGCACGAAAAGCTGTGATACGCAGCCACCCTCATATGATTTAGGCGAAACTGCTGGAATAGCCATTTCTGGATAACAAAAATTTTTTCGGGGTTGGTGGATGACACTGAAGTCTCTTTTGGGCAATTGTCCTGGTTATAGGGCAGCTATCATTGAGAATGAGAAAGAGGTCATTGGTTGAGCAGGGGATGAAAGCGTGTGCTTCGAGTAAAATAGGCGGAAAGAGCACAAAATGGCAAGGTGAAGGATTGAGAAAGTAAGCTGTGGCAGGGTTTCCAGTGAGGACTGGTGTGTGAAAAGGACTTAAGAGCGTGTTATCGGGAATAGTGTGATCAATATGGACCAAACAGCTCCTCTTTTTGTCTAAACTGAGAGGAGTTCATGAGGCAGCAGTGCCCGGCTGTGTCAACTGCAATAAAAATGGATTCATTCAAGTTGAAGCAACAGTTAGAATGGTGAGGGGACTACTAACGGAATGGTTGTAGACGAGAGGACTGGCTGAGGGAGGTGCAGCAGTTGCTTCGGCGACTAAGAGTGTGCGGATTTTCCCACTTGGCATCCTCGATAGCAGTTTGCGTTAGGTTTTGGGAGAGGATATCAGAAGGTGGAGACCGACGAAGTGTCCAGTGGTTCTGTTGCATGGTTATTCAGCTGGCTTAGGTGGGGTGCGGGAGGTGTCAGTGGATGACGGGAGAGTATATTTAGGCTATCCTGGAAAAAAACTAGAAGCCACCCATTGTTTTATAAGTTGCTTGCGACGTTTGGTATGCTGGAGTAAACGTAAGCGACTGAAATCATGCTGATTTCTGGTAGTGGTTCATGAGGCAAGGATGGAGGAGAGATTTTGGGACTTGGTGCTATAATTTGGTGGAAGTTCACAGAAGAGGGCTGGCACAGTTGTCCTGTGTGTGAGAGGGCTGAGTTGAGCTCGGAAATAGTCGGCAGTTACATGTCAGCCAGTTTCTGACCATTCAGCGACAGGCGACTCGATTGACAATTGGCAAAGTAAATTTGTCACCTTTGTTCAGTTTGCAAGGAACACTGAAGATACGACGCTATTTGGAAAAGATCTTTTTTGCTTCCTCTCAAGGTCACTTATCCTACGATATTGAAGCACTTTATTAGCCAATCTCCAACCAAAAGTAACTTTTGCCTTTTAAGTTTATGCAGGTACCACGAGCTTGGACGAGCTGATTAGAGGTTTATTGAGGATCTGCTACCACGGGCTAATGCCAGTATGTTTACAGAGACTTCAAATTTCATGTAAGTGAACCTTTTGTTTTAAAAATTTCCTTCAGCCTTCAGTGTGTAGTTCCACGGAACTTTGTGCGTGCTCCATGGGTAACTAAATGATTTATTAAAAAACAAATCTCCATAAGGAATCTAAGAGGCAGCGGTAAAAAGAAACCTTGGTTGGCTTTTTTTAAGGCTGGGGCTAGCCCTCTTTTTGCCTCGAGAGTGCCGCATGGGGAAAACCTGATACTTGGATTGGGACATTAGATAAAAGTAATTCATGCGAACTATGGCAACGGTTAAGAGGAAGTAGACAACTGCGACGAGTTTTGCGTTATTGCTTACCATCAGTGTGCAGCTTGAGAGCCGTGAATCACAGGATACTATCTCACGGTAGGCATCAGCAGAGCGGCTCAGCATTTGGGTTTCAACTTTCTTGGTGTCGATGATGACCGAGTTCCTCACTCTCGGTTAATAACGAAACTTTCGGCCTGTGGTATCCATAGTTCGCTCTTATAGTGGATCACTTCTACCTGTCCAACCGACCCCGGACAGCATGTGGTAATAGTCGTCTATCCCAACCGGTGCCTGCTACTAGCGCAGTTATACGGGGAGGCACACTAGGTCCGCCATGCTTCTCACTCCATATTGACGAAGTTCTCCGGGTCATGGAACGCGGCACTCTCTTCCTCTTCGTCGATGACAGCAAAGTCGTTTGGGAGTTTCATCTTTAGGATTAAAGCATTGCGCTGTCTGACGTAGATAAAGATCTTAAGAAACTTGACCACTAGTTCACTCCATGGCAGGTATGCTTTTCGACTTCAAAAAGCTCCCTTACAGTCTATAGATGCAGCCTCCACCCCGAACCGTGTCAGTGAATCTAGTGCCCATCGTCCCGAACTCATCAGGGAGGGAGCTTTGGTTCCAACAAGCCAGCAGTCTGCAGTTTTCGGAACATTCCAACTTCCAGACAGCCAGGGCCAGGCAGCCAGGGTCAGACAGATGAAAGGCTTTGTTCTTGGTTCACTTAAAAAGAAATATAGCATTATCACACGTCAGTCCCACGCAAGAGCTCATCTCAAATCGTGCTCTATTATTTCTCCCGAATGTTTAAATTGGATAAAATACTCCTTGCAAAAATCTGCGGAGCATTTGCCAAGAAGATAATGGGATGCCGTCCTTCAGTAAGCTGTGAGAAGCGCTGCACTCTTCTAAGCTGAACCCCCTATGGCTTAGACAGGTTGGGTTCGACTTATGTTTTCCATACTGACTTATTAGCTGCTCTTCCATAGTCTGTAAAAGACCTATAAGGTTTTCACACCATCATCTTATCCTTTACGTTACAGGGGCCCTCAGCTCGCTACCCCAAAGTGGAGGCTTGTTACGAGGTCCAATTTATTTCTTATCAAATGCTCTGCGCTTTCCAGTGAGCTGCCCGTGGCTATTCGTAGTTGTGCATCAATAGGCAAGTTGATCCATATCCCTAAATCGCATTTTACTGTTAGTCATCTGTTGCCATTGACCAGTACCTGCCTATCTGAGGATCGAACCTATGAAAATGGCATTGAACTTAAGAACTTTGGCTTCCCTCTCCCCTCCTGTTCCCTCCCACCCCTCAGTTAGGCTGCTCACCGGACAACTTCGTAACTGCTCCAAAGGTGATCCATCTTATCGATTTTAGTATCTACAAAAACTAGCTCGAGTTGGCCTCCAGAGACTGGCTCCATTACTAGGAGTAAAGCAAAATATCCCAAGACTACTATTTCCCGCCCAATAGCAAATGCTAAGTTGACCATTTTCTCTCAAGAAAACCGCGTGTAATTTACGCAGCTGTACTATAGAGTCGTTGCACTTTGTACATGCAATCAGTTAAATTTCTACCGGTTCTCACAGCTCAAAACAACATTCAGGTTTACCTCTGCCAGCCAGTCACTACATGACCCCACTTAGTCTATTTCATAAGTCGTCCTTCACAACTATGCCTGAATAGTTTCTGCAGCAATATAGAATGTCTTTCTTTTGCTCAGAGCTTTTAGCCTCTGAGGTTTCCCCCTTAGCATCGAATAAATAGTTGGTGTAGGATTCTGGTGCAGTAAGCTCCTCCGCCCGCTGATTCTTGGTCTTTCGACTCCCCCTCAGTAATTCCAGCTTTCACTCTCCACAGTTTTCCATCACAGACGTACCTCACCTTCCTCAACTATACCACTCCAAAATCTCCTCCAAGGTGCCAGCCTTTCAAAAGCTACTAGTTGGCCTCATCTCCCTCGTCTCACTTTCTCCCACTCGACTTCTTGTCTGTATCTCCATGATTTCTGAATCCATGAACTGAACTTCTGCTGCTATTCCCTCCCCGTGTGCGCCATATCATCCATGATGGGGCAGACAACCGCGCCCACCCCAGTTGCGCCCAAATGGCCTCTGATAGTCTTAGGCTCTGTCAGGCTGTGTACGAGACTAACCCATGTGCGTGCTTTTGCGGCACAACACTCGTTGTCATGCCCTGTTTGTTTGCCTAGCCTCACTCTGTATTATTCCAGCCGGTACTAGCAAGCCTGCTGATGTCAAAGGCACCTACGTCCTCTTCCTGATGTGGGGAAAGCTGACCACCAACAGCCGTTGGGGAAAATGACGGATGCTGGAAAAAATTGCGGTCGAGCAGAGATGTGGAAAGTTCCTACATGGGCCCAATCTCGACTTCGTCGAAGAAGAGCGGGTAAAGGGCAAAACGTGTCCTTCCAGGGTCAGTTTGATCTCCAAGTATCACTTGTATCGGGCTACGAAGGAAGTATGCGACCTTCATTTATGGCGCATCACCCATCAGCTCGGACCTGACCCTACGAAAGGGGAAACCCCAAACCGCCTTTGTCAGCCCGACAAGTTTTTGGTTCTTACGTACGAGGCTGACCGGGGTGGTATTGAACCGGGCCCTTCACGTATGCCCATTCACCTCCTGTCCGGAGTTTCCACCACCCCATGCACCCCCAGGCACTTCTGGTACTTTTGTTGACTTCAGCCGTAAAGGCCTCTGTAGCTGCCACTCTTATCTCACAGCTCTTGACAACAGCTCGATACGTCAGATCACGCTTTCCATTATAGCACCATATGTATATAACTATATATATAGAGATCACTAAAAGAATTTAGAGAAATCCTTCCAAATTTTCCCTCCACACTTATTTGATTTTCCCCTTTTATGTGAAAAGCAGCTTTTCCTTTATTGTAACATCCAATCCACCCTCCAGATAACAGTCCAACCTGGCTGCTACCATCCTCGTCCCAAGACCCGACACCAACTTGCTATGTTAGACCTGAAAGTACCCCAGTGCAGTACGCTTCATATATCCTATTGACCAATTACACGATCCTGCCATTTGGGTTCCTAGCCCTCCTCAGTGGCTTCTTCGTGTAGCCCTTGGACCCTATATTTCCCACATACCCCGCGGTTTTGTTGACCCCAAAGGATAAGACGTCTAGGGGTCTTGCTGTACTGGTAATCAATAACTAGGCCTAATAACATTAAGACCACTGTGCCTCACTTCCAGCTTCCATACTCCCATCTGTTATTTTTGCTCACGCTAACCTCTAGTTGGAACTCCTTCCATACTGTAACCGTCCCTTTTCCGATGACAGAATCATCCAGTCGTCACGTTTTCTTGGCCGTAATATATCACGCAGGCAGAGTACCTCCCCTGCCCGCTTACTACGGCACCCATGACTGGCTGCGGCGAATACGGCCTGGTTACTAGATTTCAACCATATTAAGTCCTGACATTGTTGGGTATGTTCCAATGGAGCTTACTGGGGACTTCTCACTACTAGGCTTTTTCGACGTCGAAGCCATTTAAACCGCCATGTAAAAACCTTTAAGTAAAAAGCCAAGATCCAGATTTGGTGATACCCCTCTCCCTCCCATGATGAAAAAGCGAGCACAAACCATGGCGAGTCTTTGCCTACAAATCTCAACACAGCCGCGGAAGAGCCAAAGGAAACTTATGAAAATAGTATATTGTCATTTTACCAACGTAATCTCGCCTGTAGCAAATGTCTTCATCCTTTTTCCAGCACTACTTTGTTTCGCGTTGTCAGAGTACTTCGCTTGCCAACTATCTCTTCGAGTCAGGGCATTCTATCTTCCTTCCACAAGCTGTGAACTGCCGGCTCTTGACGATACTTGATACTTCTCATAAAAACTAACTCATCTTTTCAAGAGGTACTATTCTTTTTCAAATTCAGCTACCTATCATTAATATTGCTCCTTTGCGTACTTTCACGCAGGTATCACCCATCCTACTGGTTCGTCACCAATTGCCATTCTAAATGAACTTGAGTGCGCACTGCCGACCATTTTCTTGAGTCATCCCTGTAAATGTATTTTTTGCTTCTCAAGACAAGGTTCGTCTCAACAGCCTCATTTTCGGCCGATTCCCTACTATTACACTAAATGACTCAATGTCGGATCATATTTACTGTGGATTTTGTTGTCATTTTAGTTAATTTGAACTTTCCCTGGCCTTATTCTTCTGTTGCTAAAAAGTGCTTATCATTCTCTAAAGTTTTGTGAATTTTTCATCTTATTGAGTGTTTTTGTGAACTCTGATCATACCTTTAAACAGTCCTGTCTACCCCGGTAGAGAAATAATCCAATAGTCTTACTATTATTACCATCTTTTTTAATTTCTCCTCGACTGGAGGACGTGAGACCATATGTTTAGTTGTTACCAAGGGCATGCAAAATTGAATTACGGGGTTTTGGAGGAGAATTCATGAACAGGGAGCCAATTTCAGACACAATGAAGTCGCCATCTAAAATCTTGCCTTAGACACAGCTGAATACATCTAATATTGCTGTAATTATATACAATTCTGATTTTTTTAAGGTAGACAAGTCTTAAAAGGAACAGCTGTAGCAATGGCTTGAGAGTAATTGGGACAGGGTCAGGAATTTTCCAAACAATAGGGTTGCTGAGATTAATTGCAGCGTACCTACATCTGGAAAATACGGCTCATCAGCCTGTGCATCTCTCAGACCAAACTTCGGTGGTGGCTCCATAAAGTGGTACAGAAATGTGGTCTAATGGGATGTACTCGACCAACCAGGTATGATTGGCTAACGGATGTTTGAGTGTATTTCTGATGCCAATTTGGACGCTTTGACGACTTATTCTGGCTGGATTCCCGTTTAATGAATGAGACAAGCAGAAAAACAGCAGTTCATGGATTTTGGTGGTTATAATAATAATAATAATAATAATAATAATAATAATGGTTTATTTCGGGGACACCCGGAGCATGCTTGATTGCATGATCATATTGGTTATCCCTTAGAACTGACAGATGGGAAGTCAAAAGAGCTGATGGCCAGGGCCAACGAGCTGGACTTCACATTGCCTCTAGAGCCGCGTGGACTGTAAGACATGTTTGAGCATTCCGTAGCCAAATTCTCAACGGATCCCGAAATCAGAAAGCGATTATTCGTGAAATTCTACCATACTAGATTATTGAATGAACCGTGACATGAAACAGATACAGACTCCAATTACGCGATCACACGGACTCAAAAAACGAGAACCGAATTGCGGCGTGCGAAAGAGGAGCAAGTGCCTCACGCAGGTCCAGAGCAAGGTCATGACAGAGCAGCGCGTCGGACACGAACAATCAAACGTTGACCCATGAAAACAGTGCATGAAACAAGTCAATAGTGTAACTAAGTGAGTGATGTTAGGGAAAACATTGAACTGCAGTGTTCTTTGGAGGGGATTTTTCACGACCGGTCGTTACATGGACTGAGATGGCGATAGGGTTGTGTAGGCCGGTACCAGGTGGACCCACCAGACAGACCCCAACCGATCAGTCGACTGGAGGAACTGAGGGTAACCTGGATTCCGCACCTGTTGAGGAACCTAGCCAAGGCTTGCTTGACCAGATGCGTACCTCAATGGGTTGCTGATGAGAATCACCCAAATGTCCTACAGGACTTCTGAATAGGCCCTTGTTTCTGGGATGCGGGGCACTACCTTGGAGTACCATTGTTCAGACGGCGAGCCACTTCAGTCGACTGAGAATGATGATTTGGAAAGGGAGGTCACCTAAGCTGGTGGAAGACCTGGTACGAGAATTGAACGCTCCCGGGGAGCAGTCATCATTCCCAACTAGATCTGAGCAGAGATACCGGTTCATAAGCAATGTGTATATGAGCTCTAATCTCGCAATTGCAAGCTTGTCAGCTTGGTTTCTGCTAACGGTAACTGTACCAGTGCTCGAGGAGAGGAAGTTTCTGGAAGAGAGAGCGGACTTTTATATACGCGGAGCGATGTGGGGCTTTTAGTGCAGTTAGCCGTTGGAAGGGCTGTGGCATTTTTGTGATTAGGTGTTTGGGAATCATCAGTTGGGATGGTTTGCCGTGGACAGATGAAATCCTGTAGGGTATACCACGTGTGACGATAATCTGTGGGGGTTTCTGTAAATACACGTTGCTCCGCTTTCCAAACCTTCCCACGAAAGGCCAGCTTTCATGGATAAAAAGGGTTGCTGCTTCACCGTGCGTACCAGCCAGAAGTGCGAAATGCTCCGGAATCGCTGAAACACCCCGAATTTGTAATTTTACTGGATTGAACAGATTTTATCCGCTTTTTCCACTCCTGTTAGTACTCTGGTATCTGTTTGATCTCGTCAACACAAAACCATCATTTTGAATGTAACTCGCCTTTTCTCGCGTCAGTTACGTGCTCGTCCTTCCCTATTGAGACTCTCGCCTTCGTTGTTGAGGGCTTGTAATGTAACCTTTGAGAATTATATTTTCGTGAATCGTTCCTCATCATAATCCAGCGTCATGGAAACATCAAATCAATCTTGTTCTAAATTTGGAACTTGCAATTGGCTGAGCGCTGCTCATAAGTGTCCTAAACCTCTATCTGCTCAGGCCATAGCTTCAGTTTCCATGCCGCTTAGAGCGGGTCAAGTATATTTCTGAAAAATCGCAGGTGCACAGCCGCTGTTTGTTGTTGATACACCCAAAAAACTCAGTGAAGTTGCTTCCGGCAAAGATTTAGGTTGTTCATGAATATATAGAAGTATACACAGGTACGTAGCTGCACTGTGTAGACTGTTTTGGGAATAGCAAGATCTCGAAGTCTTCGAGTACTTCACGGGTACGGGGCTTGAGCAGAAGCTATATCGGATCTTATGCCTATCTTGTTACCTGGGTACCTCGGGTGGGCAGGAATATGATTAGCCCCGCTGAAGGGTAAACGGGACAGCTGGTAGGCTCTCAGAGTAAAAGTTCCGTAGTACCTTGACTCTAAGGTTGCTATCGTAACAACCAGGAGCGGCCACCAAGGATAAAAACCAGTAATGGCCTGTAACAACAGGTATCGAGCAAAGCCTGGTTCCATGAAACCCGGAATCGAGTTCACGAAATGTTCACGGCAATCTTGGCCCTATCAATAGGCATCGGCTACTTCAAAAACGAGGGTCCTCAAATAGACGAAACAGAAGGTTCGACAGCAGAATTACTATCAAAAGAATTTAACAATGATGGCAATAATACCTGTCAATACAATTCCTTCCAAGGAGAAAAGCTTAGCAGGCCTGCCCAGTACAAACAAATAAAATTCCTGAGCATGGCAGCTTAAGGCCACTTCAGAGCATGCAAGGAAGCAGGCCTTCGCTCCAAGGGTGATCAACCGAAAATGAGCCATACTGAATCGAACTGAAGCAAGGCAGTCCATTTCGTCATCAAGCCGAGTAGAAAAACCTAGTAAGAAGGCCCATTCAAGGGCAGAAAAGAAAAACTCAATGTTCACGGAGTAAGCATGCTAGAGCAAAGACTCCTGTCTTTAAGCACGACGCTGTGGGGCTCATCAAAATAGGTAGTGCAGAAGATGGCAGAGTGAAGAATTTTAAGGCACACATGAGGCTGTACCAGCCACTGAAATTCTGTCGAACGATCCAACTGTATAATGTGGCACCCGATCTGGGCTCTCTTTTCCTACCCATGCTCAGGAAATACCAGTGTTTACAGAACTTATAACAGTACGCATCCTACCTTTCTCCAGTTGGGGCATATGAGGACTAACTGAAGTACACCTGCAAACACGACAGCCCAAAGATCCCAGGTATAGTCGGCTCTTCCGAGCACACACTACTTTCGCACATCTCCTCGTGGGAAACTATTAGTTGTAGGTACATTTACTGTCCTGGTGAGAGCGTCGGTGTCCCATGACCATCTTTCGGAATGCCCGACGGCCAGCAACCTCGACTGGTCATTTTTGTTTCAAAATACCGCACAATCCTCCTAAGAATTCCTTTTTTACTAGCACGGTTCTTGCAGGTTTGTAGAATTGGCAAATACTCTGTGAGCTGTTGTCAACAAAAAGTATCGGCTTGCTGATTTACCCGCCTTCAAATCCGCGAACGGTTGTACCGTGCAATTTCTCACAGGGAGCCCCTCATTGTCGCAAAGTAGAAGACGCCTGGAATAGGTGTCGGCCAATTTTTTGAAGCTGATATAGCAGGAACTATAGAAGAACCGCTGAAGATCCGTTTAGCTCCCACAAAACAGTAGCAAAACCTCGTCCTTCGGTGACTATTTTTCAGCCAAAGCTACCAGCGGCCGATGAACCTACCGGTTCTTCCTCTTAAATTCCACCCAGGCTTCTATAAGATTGGTTTAAGAGCTACCAAATACGTCTCGATAGCATGTGGTTGTAGATAGTTGTTGTTTTTTTTAGTTACGCACTCTCTCATCTCTGGAACTGGCCACACGAAGCTGATTTCAACGTCACTATCTGTCTCCGGTGTGCTCCGCCTGCCGACCAGTTGCACTCATGCTAAGATGAGGCTCATTATCAAGACAGGCCACAAACTCTTGATGCACCGGTCTAAACTGTAGACAGGTGAACAAGTATCCGTACCTTCTTTTCATTCTTCAGAAACGACAAGCAAGACAATAATGGTCGACACCCACAAAAGAGGAGCATCACTATCCATTCCGCGTAATGCATATTTTTAGTGGCGCTATTATTCGTTGTCTATAAGCTGCACTTAGTTTCTAGCAGGCAACTCACTGGCTGTTCACTAGCCACGCCTACCTTTTGTTATTCGATACCCCTGTTGAATGGTGTCTAAGGAGCGTGGTTAACCAGGTGACCCGTTATCTCTGTGGTAGTAATGGACAGTAAACTCAATCTCTACTTTTAACCGGAAATATTGTGCGATACTTGAAAAGTGAAAGGATGGTTCGAATATATGAGCCTTCCGTATACGCATGGGGGACCCTTAACTAGCATAGCTCTTGATCGCAGTGGTGTAAATTTCGATGAGTTAAACTTTTCACCGGGTTCCCGGAGTCGCGTGAGTTTGCCATGGGCTTCTCTTTGCTTTATCATTTGTATGCTTCGAGAAGCCGTATGAAACTCCCGCCCGAGTATTCTCCCGATAAACAGATTCCTTTGCGCCATTTGGATACATTGCCTATATAAAACCGACGGACCTTTCCGGGCACGCCGCAGCTGTAACTAAGTTAGTCCAAGTGGAGAACTAGGAAAGTAACTGACTGGAACAACCAAAAAACCCCAGAATTCAAGTGAACAACAGCCTTTTTTTACTAAACAACGAAATGAGGGAAGCCATCATGGTCAGTTTTGATGCACATATCCTCTACCGCACATGGAGAAGTGGAAACTGGTAACCAGGCTTCCAAGTCAGCCACCGTCATCGTACCCTTTGGGGCGAGATACGCAAAAATGTCCTCCGACCTTGAGCTTCACCACTCGATGATGTACTGACATGTAGTTGCGGGGCTTTTAGCTACGAAGGTGTCGGAGCAAATGACGGTAGTCCTGATGTGGTACGAACCAGCTGTTAATTCCGTCTAAAAATGCTCTCTACGAAAACTGTTGGGCAGAACGTTTTCATAATTTCACCGGACTTTGCTTTCACAATTGTCCCAGATAGCTCTAGTAGAGGGATGCTAAATGTTTTGTTTGGCTTCAATCAGAGCTTACCGGAGAGCAAAACACTGTAAGCCAGCCAGCTTGCACGCATCCTCAATCAGTGGTCGACCAAGCAATAACTGGACTCAGAGGCATCACGAAACATATGGGGTTGACTGTGACAAAGGTTTATTACTTCTTACTCCGATGTGCCCTATGAAACTCCATTCTCCTAGACTACGCTTTTTCCCCCATGCATTGCCCCGCAGTGAAGTTTCATCTTGTATCAGGAGCCGACTCCATTATAACTTGGATTTTTAAGGCTTCTGCAGCAAGAGCTTAGCTAGAAGGCGCAGAAGTGTCACCAAACCCAGCGGATTAGACGGGGACAAGACGTTAGGTGGGACGTTTCTTTTGGTTGTTGGCTCGATTACAGGGTGAGACCAGAAGCTGGAAAGTTTCTGCCTGCTTTTCACCGCACACCGCATGCCTTTCGTTGAACCGCGTCTCCTAATGCTGGCCGAATAATATTGGAGCCCGGGATTTGCTCCGAAAAAGAAACGTTGTCCTTTTAGAGTGAGATGTCCAAATTCTAATTCTGAGGCGGCCAAGCAGCAGCAGATCCCGTACGTCTTTTGCACATGTAGCAGCTCCTTCTTGTGAGAAAAGTGAAACCAGACAATCTTTGATGCTGAAATTGTTTTACCGGCTCCTGCCACCGTGCTATCAAAGCTACTACCGGAGTCCATTATTGTCCTGCGAAGCACGTAGTTGGGGTGAAGCGGTGAGGACCTCATTCCATTTGGTCGCACTGTCGTCCAACACTCTTCCGGTTTCCCGGAGAGGACCTCCCTGCCATCACAAAATGTGCAAGACAAATGGATAGCCTACCGTGCCTTTGCCAGGATAAATATTTAATCCGTGACCGTGGAAACAACAGGACCACTCTTTCAAGGACGCAGTAAGGTGCGTGCCGGAACTGCTGTCATGTCTAGACCTTGGTAAACGGCTTGTTTCGGAAATCTTCCCTTGCGTTGAGAGGAACAGCCTGGTAATAGTAATACTGCTTATTGATCTCGGAGGGGTCTGAAGCATGCCGGACAAAAAATCAAATGTTACGAGCTCTAATATCGGTGAATATTTGCTGATAATGTAGAAAAATGTTTGATGCACGCAAGATGAATAGATTCAAAAGGAACACTAGGGAAGCACGTGCGTGATAAATGCAAGCACACCAGAAAATAATGGAGATGGTTTTACTGAACTCATGGAAGGATTCAAAAGTACGCGCGGCTAATTTCAAAGGTAAAGCAAATGATAAATCTGGCCGATCGATAAGGAGGTAGCTGCCGGCTGGAAGTTTTATATAAGAGAGACCAAAAATCGGTTGAAACAAAAGTGGTGATGAAAGCCGATGAGGAATAAGCTGACGTGCGTGGCCAAGAATCCGATGGCAGCGAAGCATTTCTGCACTGCAATAAGCTACCCGTGGCGGGGTGCAAAACTCTTCGTAAAACAGGAAGCTAGCAGTGCAATTCGTGGAAGCTGTGCCAGTTGGCAGGACTTTTTTGGAGTTTGGTGCACGGAGCCTGTTAGGCTCAGATATCGTCAGAATGAACGCATATAAGTAGAAGCTGCCGGACGATGACAAGGGAAGTAGCCAACAAAGAATAGAAAAAGGCACAAAGTACAAACATATGCAAGCACATACAGGAAAATCGGGAGGAAAGAACAGTGGAGAGCTATAACACGAAATAGCAGTGACTGAAAGAGGCAGGTAGGGTTAGATCAGACGGTTTAGAATTACCTAGGAAAATGGTGATGTTGTTTCCTTTGTGGCAGGTGGAACGTGGTGGATCGAGAAAGAGAGCTACAAAAATAGCGCAGAAGTGATGTTAGCTGCGGTGTTTTTTGTAGAGAATGAAATGCGAGGGGAGTGATCGAACAAATAATTAAAAGTAAATCGAATAATTTGTTCAATTCAGGTTCATCACATGGCGATGGTTGTAAATGAGAGAAACATTAGCGAGCGGGTTTACTTTATGCACCGAAAGTTGATTACCATTGAACTGGCTAGGGAATTCGGAGAGAATGCGGTTGCAAAGTGGTCGGAATAGCGTGGACCATCAGCTGAGAAAGGAACTGAACAGTGCAAAGGACTGTGGCGAAAAGATGCAGCAGTTGTAACGGAGAGCAACTCGGGAAAAAAGGGGATATGGAGGATCAGGGAGCAGAGCATATGGTTTGAAACTGAACATGAAATTCACGACTTAATGTTTCTACGACGGTTGAAGCGTGGAAGATTAGAACAATATGACACTCACAAAACAGATGCCTGCGACAAGCAGTGTACAGAACGGGAGCTGAGAGTGCAGGCCAAAGAAAAACAGGTAAGAGTTGACCATTCGGGTCACTCCAATAGAGATGAACCACGATGAAGGCCGAGGAAGAAAGACTCATGGGGACAAGTAATCCTGTGATGGAGTAATAGGCACCAGGAATATACTTGTGGTGGAGTTGCAACGATGGAGCTGGAGAGCGGCAAGCCTGCTTGCAGTCGAACAGTTGGACCGAACCGGGAGATACCAACCAAAGCATTCCTCCGTGGAAGGGCACAGGGGGATTTTCGGAGCTAAAGAAGGGATGCTTGATGGTGATGAACGGATAGTGAATGTGGCCTTAAGGGGTGCAAAGTTCGACAGCTAATTCTAACATGTAGAATGGGCCTGAGTACGGATGGGGCTGGTGCGAAATGGCTTGAGACATGAGAGGGATGAACAAAGAAGAATATGACGAAACGGTACTCACTGAGGTAAAAGGACGCGATCAATGGGCTGTATGAGCATAGGGAGGTGCTAACAGAATAAAGATTTGAAGTCAGCAAGAGAGATATGAGTGGGAAGGCAAATAGTGATAGGTATGGCAGAATAAGGTAAATGGGGCCATAGTGACGTTACGCAGCAACAGAAATTATGATGGAAAGCGACGGGAGCGAGAACAAAATGGGTAGGTTTGCATACCGTGGCAAAACAGCGAAAATGCTAAGCGATAAGACTGACGACACGGACGGTAGGCAAGCACATCGTGGCGAGAAAAGAATGGCAGAAGCACGCGATCCGCATCCGGTGTAACAGCCGGTCGTGAAAAATCCCCCTTTTCCCTCGCGATTCAGTGTTTTTTCCCTAACATCACTCATTTGCCTACAATATTGACTTGTCTTTACGAACTGGTTGTTTTTCTGAACCAATTGTTGTTTGTTCGCGCCCAGAGCGCTACTTTGGCACATCCTTGTTCAGGACCTGTGTGATGCACGTGCTGTTTGCTCACAGGCTGCTATCCGGTTTCTCGTTGTTGAGTCCTTGTGATCGTATTATTGAGGTTTGTATGTTTTTTATGTCATTGTTCATGTAATAATCTAGTATTGTAGAATATCGCGGATAATCGTCTTTTGATTTCGTGATCCGTTGCGAATTTTGCTATGCATTGCTCAAACGTTCGTTACAATACTCAATAGATCAATTTGGAACGAAGAAAAACACGCAAAATGCCAATAAAAGGATCGAAAACATTGAAATCCGGACAGGAAGTAATACGGCAAGTCTCTGGGGAGGTTTTGGACATATTTGATTCTTTAGTTAATGTTAGATCACCTAGTCCTGTCAGTGCTAGTTCATGTGTTAATGAGTGCAATATTGATCGTAAGGATGTTGATTTATATAGGCTGAGAATACTAGACCTAGAACAACAGTTACTATCGGCTAGACTACAGGCCCAGGAAGCAGAGAAGAAGTGTACACAGAAAGAACGAGAGCATGAGACCGGCGACTTCGACACTTCCGATAGATTAGGGTGCAATAAGATAGGGAACCCCACGCCGGTCGCCGACTACAAACCACCACCGATCGATCTGCCTAGAGTGGAACTAACGGTTTTCGACGGACAAGCTGAGCAATACTGCAAGTTTGTCAAGCAGTTCGAGACGTTCGTTGAAAATAAGGTAACCGACCCTGGGCAAAGGCTTCTCTACCTTACTCACTACTGCCGAGGCCGAGCAAGAGAAGCTATCGACGGGTGCACCATGCTCGACCCGGAACAAGGTTACACAAGGGCAAGGAAGATTCTGAGGGACTTGTTTGGCCAACCTTTCAAAGTAGCCCGTAACCTAATAGAGGGCGTGATGGTAGAGGCAAAGAGAACCAAGGGCGGAGTCTACACAATGGCCGACCTGGTGATTAAGACAATTTACGTTACATGGCTGGCCTAGATGCAGTGCACACTTTGGAAAGCATACTCCGTCACCTCTCTCCCGAAATACAGGGTCGTTGGGCGGAAGAAGCGGAACGGACAAGCCGAAGTGACAGGGAGGCTAACTTCGAAGACCTGACAGAATACTTGGACAGTAAAACGAAGATAGCTGACAGCAGGTTCGGCCGAATCATCCGGGACAGCAACCGGGCCAACAAGCCCAGTACTGGCCAGGCTGAAACCCCTGCAGGGGAACATCCTAAATACAGCCTTGGACCAATACACATGCCATTTCACGCGACGCTACTGCCCAATTCAAACGCAGATCCTGTGGTACTAGCCATGGCCTACCAGAATGCCCCAAGTTCGGCAACGCCACAATAGACGAACGGTGGGGAACGGCGAGGATGGCAGGAGCATGTTCTATCTGTTTCAACACCACGCACCGGGCAGCAGCCTGTTGGACAAGGAGCCGATGTGGTTACGAGGGCTGCACGGGCGGACACCATCGGCTGCCGCATCAGGCGAGAGTAACCATATCCGAGGCGAGTACCAAACCCAGCGTTATTTGTTCAACGTCACGATCTGCCAGTAAACCGGTACGTTTAGGCGTAGTGGCCGTGGGAGTAGTGATCTTAACTGGGGTGGCCAAAGCTTTGGCTTTCGTCTATAGTGGATCCGACACTACTCTATTGAAAGAGCGGTTTGCCGACAAACACCAACTGGCTAAAGGTGCGACGTCGTTGGCAGTGAGCACGCTGGGCGGAACACAGGTAATGACTGCCGGTAGGTTGATGCTGCAGCTCATCTCTCTAGACACTAACGAGGAAATTGAACCAACGGAGGCATTCACGTTAGCGGATCTCCCCATGCGAGCACCAAGGTCGGTGAACGCCATCTTGGCTAGGTGGCCCCACGTGCAGGATGTAACCGTTGTAGACTGGGAAGATGATGAAGTGGATCTCCTCATCGGCTGCGACGTGCCAGAGGCGCATTGGGTGCTTGACCAGAGAGTGGGCGACCGCCAGGCACCTTATGCCGTACGCACGGTTCTGGGATGGATGTTATACGGTCCAGTAGGGGTACGCGGTTCCGTGAATTACTTATCCACCGAAACGGACCGCACAGTGTGTCATCTGCAGCGGCTGTATGAAAAGGAGTTTCATGACATTGGAGACGAAAGACCATCGTTTTCTCAAGAGGATCACTCCGCTCTACAAACGGTGCGGCAAGGCACTAGAGGTCTCAAAAACAGTTCGAGGTTCCCCTCCCATGGCGCAAGTCGGTCGAGCCGTGGACTGACAACAGAAACTATGTCCTCCAACGATTACTACGACTAAAAGAACGCTTCATTCGAGACCAGAATCTGTGGGAACGATACGCGGATTTAATGAAGCGAAACGAAGCCCTCGGTTAGGTTGAAAAGGTGCCTGCCAACACCGGCAGCAAAAGAGGCATCTGGTATCTGCCTCACTATCCGGTTATCAACCCCAAGAAACCCAATAAACTGCAGGTGGTTTTCGACTGTGCAGCCAAGTTCCAGGGCAAGTCGTTAAACGATCGCTTACTACAGGGGCCTGACTGGACCACACCACTGATCGATGTTCTGTGCCGTTTCAGAGTGGGTAAAGTGGCTTTGTCTGCCGAAATCAGGGAAATGTTCCATCAGGGGAAGATTTCGGTGGGAGAACGAGATGCTTTGCGTTTCCTGTGGTGGGAAGGGAGCGACCGGTACAACGCAGTGGTAAACTATAGGATGACCGTCCACCCCTTCGGAGCAATATCGACACCTTTTTGTGCGAACTACGCCCTCCGAGAATCAGCGGATGGACATGACGATCTAGTCCATCGGACGGTTGTAGATAGCGTCAGCGGGAACTTCTACGTCGACGACTACCTTGGGTCATTCGATGATGTGGAATCAGCTCTAGAGCAGTTCAGGGGTCTGACGAGATTGCTGGGAGAGGGCGGCTTTCATCTAACTAAATGGATGTCGAACGCTTCAAAATTGCTGAAGGTCATCCCGTATCACGAAAAGGCCAAAAGGGTAAGAGATTTGGACGGCTCTCCACTTCCTATCGAGCGCACCTTAGGGAAACAATGGGACGCGGAAACGGACGATTTTGTTTTCGAACTGAACGTTCCCGAGCTGCCAATAACCCGTCGTGGCATACTATCTGCTGTCTCACGTTTGTTCGACCCGCTCGGTTTCGTCTCACCATGTTTGCTACCCGGAAAGAGCTTGCTGCAGCGGCTGTGTCGTAAGAAAGTTGATTGGGACCAGTCACTGGACCAAAAGAACCGGTTGGACTGGGAAGAATTTTCGAACACCTTGAAGAAATTATGGGAAATAATCCCACGATGTGTGACTCCTGGCCATATGACACGGACTGGAGAACTACATGCCTTTTCCAATGCATCCGAAGTCGGTTATGGAGCTGTGGTGTACGGACGATGGTGCGCAGGAGATGGACAATATACCACGAGGATCCTGTTCGCCAAAGCCCGCGTTGCTCCACTGAAGTCGGCCTCAATCCCACGCCTTGAACTCAGCTCAGCCGTGTTGGCAGTCAGGGTGGTGCAAGCTGTGAAGAGATGTTTCGATCTCTACATTTGGTCGGTGAGCTTCTGGACGGATTCAACGATGGTACTTTACTACATTAACAACGTCCGAAGCCGGCTTAGTACTTTTGTTGCTAACCGACTCACGATTATCCACGATGAATCAGCCACGAACCAGTGGAATCATGTCAGGTCTGGCAATAATCCGGCCGACCTGTGCTCCCGAGGTGCGAACAACTTCAGGCAACTAGACACGTGGACGAGAGGGCCAAACTTCCTGCACTTGCCCAAACAGGACTGGCCCGTGTTCGAATTAAAAACCCTTACGAAAGTGGAACTGGAGATCAAAGGCGTAGTGATAGCGGCCAACGTCGTCGAAGAGATATCCATTCTATCGCGACTGGCCAGGTTCTCTTCCTGGATGAAGACACTTCGTGCGATAGTTTGGTTAACCAGGTTCAAGAGAAATTTACTAGTCATGAAGGGGCTACGGACCTCAGGCCGGATACGGGTCGGCCCGATAAGTCCCGATGAGCTACAAGCGGCAGAATATGATACTTCCCGAATGATACAATGCGAGGCTTGCGCCCGAGAACTCAAGAAGGCGGAAGAAGTGGGACCGACCAGTAAAGATATACCATCTCCAGGAGGCGAGCTGAAGCGTTTAAACCCTAAGCTCATCGACGGACTGCTGCGGGTGGATGGTAGGCTGACCAACGCCCACCTGAACTTCGACACAAAGTATCCTATACTGCTGCCTGCGAGACAACCTGTAGTAGAGCTAATGATTCAACACGTCCACGCCGTGGAGGGACATGCCGGGGAAAGTCACGTGACGAGCGTCATCCGAAAGCGCCTTTGGTTGTTGAGAGGACGACTGTAAAACGCGTAATCCGACGGTGTGTGCAATGTAGGAGACGTAATGCCACGGCGGGCAAACAGCTCATGGCCCCTCTACCGGAATGCAGGGTGACTACGGGCTGGTGGCCGTTCAGTGACACCGGGTTGGACTATTTCGGGCCCTTGTGGATCAAGTGCGGGAAAAGATTAGAAAAGCGACACGGATGTATCATGACGTGCATGAAGTCACGTGCGGTACACCTAGAAGTCGCACATTCGATGACGACCGATTCGTTTCTACGGGCCTTGCAAAGATTTATCGACCGAAGAGGCGTACCGGCCGATATATACTCAGATAATGGGTCGAACTTTGTGGGCGCTCACCGGGAATTGCGGCGTTGGCACAAGAACATAAACAGGGACGAACTGCAGGATCAAACCGCGGCCTACGGCATACAATGGCATTTCAACCCCCCACAGGCCAGCCACCGAGGGGGCGTATGGGAACGCATGATCTGGTCCGCCAGACGGATATTGCTGTCAATCATGGAGCTGCAGGCGCCCGACGACGAGACGCTGAACACCGTCATGATTGAGGTGGAGAGAATCCTGAACAACCGCCCCCTGGTTCCAGTATTGAACGGCGACCCCACCTACCTGGGGCTCACCCCGAACGATTTATTGACGTTAAGGTCGAACGAGGGTTTTCAAGGGCCGGTAAACCTTCGCGGGAGCTACCTCCACGGACGGAAGCAGGCGAACTATCTGGCCAAGGTCTTCTGGAGGCGATGGCTGCGGGAGTATCTACCGGCTTTGCAAACTCGACAGAAGTGGCTGGCCAAAACAAGACCATTCAAAGTTGGGGACGTGGTTATGATTGCCGACGAACGCGCACATTTCAGCACTTGGTCTTTGGGAGTAGTTATGGAAACCATCAAAAGCACTGACGGAACGATAAGACCGGTGAAGTTGAAGACAGCTAACGGAGTGCTCATTCGTGAAATACGCAGTATTAACCTGCTCGAGAGCGAAGACGGAGGAGCTGATAACCCCGAGGCCCAGTAGACCTTTTCACACTAGTCATCGAGGTGGATAAAGAAACACCATATATACCACACGGTCTCCGTCAAACACGTTACAGTGCTCGCGGTCTTTTGTTGACATTGCAGAAGGTTCTTTCCGAATTGTGGTGATGAATGCGATCCCATTGTACATCCCGACACATACACACATGCACGACGCACTCTACATCCCGTAAACCCGTCAAACACGTGACAGTGTTTGTTGTTTTGCTTTTTGTTGACGTTACCGAATGCCCCTTGCATATGAGGAAGTAGCGGAGCTTAGGTCGCACACATGCTACTTTTTACTCGTTCTCTTGCCACACCGTCCTTTGTTGACATTGCAGAAAGTCCTCCTTTGATGTTTGGTCATACCTGTGATTTCATTGTACACCCCGGCACACACACATACACTCAAGCACATACATCCAGGACCGGACGGCCCTTTACGAGGACAACATCTATGTGACCCTTCACGCCCGCCATCGGTCATTTGGTCTCGTGGAAGATGTAGACTAGCCTCACGTTTATGTAGCCAGTGGGTTAGGTGCGACCAGTAGTAGAACGTTGACTGCGAGCATTAAACGCGAGCACTAACAGCAAGGCCCAGGTAGGTAGGAAGAATCAGCACCTTTATACCAAACCTTTGATTCTGCTAAGGATACAGGAGGATTTTGGTGGGCGGTGTAACAGCCGGTCATGGAAAATCCCCTTTTTCCCTCGCGATTCAGTGTTTTTTCCCTAACATCACTCATTTGCCTACAATATTGACTTGTCTTTACGAACTAGTTGTTTTTCCGAACCAATTGTTGTTTGTTCGCGCCCAGAGCGCTACTTTGGCACATCCTTGTTCAGGACCTGCGTGATGCACGTGCTGTTTGCTCACAGGCTGCTATCCGGTTTCTCGTTGTTGAGTCCTTGTGATCGTATTATTGAGGTTTGTATGTTTTTTATGTCATTGTTCATGTAATAATCTAGTATTGTAGAATATCGCGGATAATCGTCTTTTGATTTCGTGATCCGTTGCGAATTTTGCTATGCATTGCTCAAACGTTCGTTACATCCGGGTGTACTGGATGCTTTAGAGTGAACAGAGATGGAGCGCGCGATTCGCAACGCGTGCCAATGGGTAGGGTTAACCGTGCGCTGGGCATCCAATCTTGGGATCATTTTATGGAGTGAACACAACAGACGTGGTTCACCAGCCTAACTGCGCTCACACATTGCAGACGGACCTCGCGCCTGATGTGCGCCGACCAAAGTGGCTTATCTGACCGCGACCCACTCCGTTGGGCTAAGCGTAAGTGACCACTGATTGTTGCACAGAGTAATGGCGACAAGGATAAATGGTTCAGGATCATTTGGCCGGACTGTGAGACCTTGGACGGCAGAGAAAACGGGAAATGCGATTGGTCGACGGCATTGTAGCGTTATTGTCCATACTCACGTGCTAGGGAAATGGTCGGTACCGTGATCGAAGCGACTGGCCGCCCTTGAGAGTTACTGAGGCATAAAACCAGATAGAAGAGCGGATTCTGGGTGTGCTGAAACTGGAACTCAGCTGGTAAAGGTGAGGAAAAAAGTAGAAAAATAAGGACAAGGGATCTTTGATGCCGTGGGTATTTTGGAAAAGTTGAAAGATGGTAGGAGATGTAAATGACTACAATCTGTTGGTTTGATATGGGCATGGGCAGCGCAGAACTGAGAAAAGGCCACCTTAACAGCGCAAGATAGAAGACGACGGGCGGAGTCAGGGTGGATACAAAGACGCACATGGGTGTGAAGTGGGGTTAGCCCACTGAAATCAGGAGATAAGTTTACTGCACACCAGGAATGGCAATGATCACAGTTCTTGACACCAAGGAAAAGGAGCGGATTGAGCATGGTATATAGATTATGGCCCAAGGCGCAGAGTTGGTAAGGTTAAAAGATAAGGCCTCCTCCGGAGGCCAGGTTGGTGGAAACGCATTCGTTGGCTAGCAGTACAGCTTTGGGGATAGTTAGGTGGATGAGGAGTGCAAGCTTAAAGGAGTACACTGTGGAGGCACTATGTATACCGTGAGAAGACACGTTCCGTGTTTTGGAATAAGCTAAAGTAAGAACCAGATCTTCAAATCGAGGTTAGACAAAGAGGCAGAGATGGAAAAGACATGGTCAAGTAGGGACGACGGTAGGAGTCGGCGAATGACATATGGTGGGGGGTGTTTACTTCGTCGTATTTTAAATTGGAGAAAGGCTAGTTTGAGCCTCGAGCGGCAAGCACCTATGGGCCGAGTGTAATGGGGTTTAAAAAGTTGGCGGTACTTTAAAGTCATGGATTCTCCCAAGAGCTCCTCTTGTGGTGGCATGCTAGAAGTTCTCAAGGGGTGAAATAGAGGGACGTCGTCAGTGAGTGGAGGTAATCGGGTAGCACCCTAAGGGTGGTCTTACATTTGAGAGGTGATGGGGAGGGCGACTGACATACAGTAAGAAACACCGATGTATCAGGCCAGAGTTCGCTTGGCTTCAGCAACTTGGAATCTTGACTGCCTCGAGAAGTTAAAAGGAACAGGAGCAGCGCAGCTTAAAATAAATAACTGCCGGACAGATAGGGATAGGAAGACCGTCCAAATTATTCTGGTTGGAATGTGCAGTGCATTTTTGAGGTAAGATGTTTTGTGTGCAGGGGATTTCGTGAAACGCGGGATACATCAACTTCGGAGAGAGGATAAGCCATCAGACTTGTTGCCCAGGGTTGTAGGCAGGTCGTTTGGATGGAAAGAGTATACCATTTCCATATCGTCAGCAGAGAGGAACGGCGTACCGTGGCAAATAGACGAGAAAATGTCATTGAAACCACTGATGAATATAAATGGCTCTAAGAAACTGCCTTGGATGGTGCCACCAGCCATGAGTTTGGCAGAAGATAAGTGGCCGTCAACCAACAGGGCCAATGATCTGCGACAGAGATGTGGGGACAACAAGGAGGGGAGGGAATCTGATATACCGAGGTATTGGATTTTGGCTATCAGGTGCATAAGGGGGATGCGGTAAAGGGCCCTTGACAAGTCAAGATACATGACAAGTACAGATTAACCGGCCTCATCTGTGGACGGTAGGACATTAGGGAGGTCAAACTGGCGGGAAAAAAGAGAGCGGGACATCAGAAAACCGTGCTGTCCGGGGAGCAAAATATTGCCAGATAGGAGAGGCCGAACAATGTTCTTTGATAATTTATTCCATGGTTTTCCAGACCATAGGTTTGTGGTTAGTGGGCCGATGGTTGTCCGGCTAGCGTTGTGCCTCCATTTAGGGCGCGAGATAACAACAGAGGCCTTTCATTGGAGGAGGACGTAGCTGAGAATCATGGATAATTTGTATGCACTAAGGAACAACAAAGATAGGTTCAGACAGCCCAAAAGGAAAAATTCCGAATGAAAGCCATCTGGCCCCGTTTCGGGGAAGGTTTATTGAGGGAGACTAATTTTTCGATCTCCAGATAGGTGAAGAGAATCGACGAAGCAATGACCGAGGTGTTGGATTAGATGGAGGGAGGAGGAACACCAGTGCAGGTGGCGACAAAGGAGGGGGGCGATCATCAAGGCCTAATAAATAGACGATGGGTTATTAGCGGTCGCTGAGCCGCAGATGAGGGATTCGGGCGAGGCAAGAATGCAGTGGCTGGGCCTTTTACTAAGCAGGTTGGACAGATAGCCGGCTCTGTAGAGGTGCGCTAAGGCGATGGTCCTATTTCCTCTCAGATGTGATTCGGCCTTGAGGTGCAGCTTCGGCTGCAAGCGGTTGATGTGCAGAAGAATTGTAAAGTCGTTTGATCTAGTAAAGGTAAGCTGTAGCCCAACCAGCCTACGCTCTAAGAGTGATAGGGAGGAAAAGCAGGACCTGTGGTTAGCGGCACTAAAGCAGTGGTAGATGTTGGAGCAGAGAAGGTTAACAACAACAAGAGGCTTGGAGTATAGGAAGTAGGCGTTCAATTAGGGCAACGGATTATCCTCGACCCGGGAGGCCGGTTGTATGAACGGCAGGGAGTCGGAGTGGGAAGAGAGGATTGGTTGATTCCGATGGGAACAGCTGAAGCAACTGAATCAACAATAAAACTTACGGTGGCTACTGCCCTGGAAGTGGCCGGCGACCTGCGTAGTGATATCAGTAAAATCGACGGTGGATACTGGGTCCAAGACGGTGTTACCCTTTTTAGGGCAGGAGAAGTGTCGGGTCCACCTATCGAGGTGGACACAAGAAAGGAAGGCGGAGGGGGCGAGAGAGCTGAAGTGAGAAGACCAGCAGGTTAGGGAAGGTTGAATTCACCGGCAATAATTAATGCAATCACAGGATAGTTAGCGGCAGAATTAAAGGCACACGACTTTGTCTAGTTTGGAGGGATCCGTTTTTGGAGGGGAGCAGACGCAGCCGAGGAAAAAGTCCTCGTCGGAGGCGCCGCTCCTCGGGCTTCTTTGGGTTCACCACTGCACGATGGGGTAGATATCACCCAGGGCGCTAACCACAGGTGGACTAATTGGGGGACACAGAGGGCGCATATCCCCCCAAAATGGTCCGCCTCATATTTGCGGTAAATTTACTCCGCAGCTCACCCTCCTCAACTAAACGTCTTTTTACTCAACCTAGCCAAGTCACCTCGGCTGCATAATGTCTCAGCATCTTCGTAGAAATATAAATTCAGGGCAGGTGGACCTCGAAAATACCGTTTGCAAAACCCGCCTGAGTTTTCTACGGTCGCAATAGCTTCCAAGTCTTTTGTGGAGATGCCCAAATCTGACAGCTGAAGGTTCGCGGATGCTTATTCTTACACAATCTGACATTGCTGAAGCAGAGACGGTTTGTTCCTAAATGCATAGTCCGCTGATTTTTTGGGTAAATCATTAGCTCATTAGTCAACATTAAGCCAACCTAGAAAGGTGGAAAATGCATACGGTTTTCACGACCGCACAGACTTTGATCCAAAACTCGACGGGCCGCAGTCACTACCGTGATTCGGCGGGAACAAGACGTGACGCGGCCGGGTACAACTTCGCCACTACGTGTACCGAGCAGCTTCAGCCTACCAGGCTGGTCTGGGACAGAAGCAGCTGCAGCTAGCTGTAACTGATCAATTTGTATCATTTCAATCTTTTTCTTTTGTTTATCTCGCTTACACAGTCCGCTTCCTAAATACTTTCACATACTATCTTTCAGCCTCGGTTTTCTCGCCACCTTGGTTTGCTAAACCGTAGTCCGTAGAGATTTCAACAAATCTAATCATTTCGGGTATTGCGAGAAACTCAGAACCTATGAGCAGTAGCGAGTTGCCCCTCAAAGATTCGACCGGACAGTGTGCCAAGTGAAACCATTTCCTATGGCCATTGCCGCTCCACTTGTGCGGTTTATGTGGAGGTAGCGCATCAACTCCTTCGGCTTGGCTAATGCAGATAGACACCGTGCTGTTTGGCGACATGACCCCAAAAGCGTCGGTCGCAGCTTTGGCTCCCTAAGCTCCAACCAGTGGTCTGATTACCAGAGGACTCTTCCGCCATCTCCGGGTGGGTCATCTTGTCTGCCAAAGTGGGAGTGTTGTGAAAGCCGTCATCAGGAAAAGCCTTCCCAGCAGCTTCTGCAATCCCACCCTGGATCCCCACTGTCATCACTGCAGAACTTTCTCCGTTGTGCTGCACCCTGGTTAGATCGCTGGTTCTAGTCAATCAGGATGCGTGAAGTGGGGCAACTTTGTACCACTGAGTGAAGTAATAGATCACTCTGGCCACCGGGGACCATTTTGTGGGGTGTTGCCTGACCTATGAGTTTGCGTCGATTTTGATGCTTGTCAAAAGCTACTCAGTATATGTTTCCAGCTTCGTGACCTGCTGCGGTTATACCGGCCCATCGGATAATAACACTAGTTTATTCATTTTCTTCTAATTCACACTAGTTTTTCCTGCCCCATGGCCCGTTGAATGCATGTGACTTTGGTTGCCGTGGTAAAGCTCTGTGACCAAAGTAGGCTGACATTCATCAAGGTACGAAAGTACTGTTGATCTGATCACCAGGACCACATAAACTAACCAAAGTTAGAAGACCTAGGAAGTCAAATGAATGAAACAATATTATGGTAGTTACGATCAAAATATTCTGCCGGCAATCTCCGTTCTTAATCCAATGCAGCAGTATTCCCGGGCTTTCGCACCTCATGTCCGACTTAAGGTAACCATGATGTTTCGGTTTGGTTAGTATCACGCGATACGAAGGTTGCACTGCGTGCCCCACAAATGGGCGCACGTGCATGTCTCATCAGAGTTCGAGGTGCAAGGCCTGTCATTTAGGAGATGGTTTTGCTTCTCTTATGAATGTTTGAGATACTATGAGCCATAAAGGGCTCAGGAAACTGTCATTCAGCGTAGGGAATTACCCCGGTATTTTATCCCACCTAAAGTTGACGCGACATGACAATGGCCACTATTGATTTGGATTGGGACAGACCACGTTTAGCTTTGTTGGTGGACTCCAAATTGAGGAGCCTTGAATGTTGGGAGAGCCCTCGCCGTTTTGACTAAAACAGTCATGAATTACAACCGAAGCTAGTAGCCTGGGTAATTAACAAATCCTCGGGATAAAGCCCAGTGCTTTGTCTCACGGAAGTTTTGCACGTAAAGTCTTGAAGGACTATTTTTTTGCATACTCCGTATAAGACTTGTAATTGTCTGCTCGGCTTCAAGGTCCGCTTCACAAATTACCCGTAATGGCGCAGATTTAAGCGTAATCGGTAAAATATATATGTTCTAAAGGGGCCATTGGAAGCAAAGATGCAACGTATGACTGTTATTATTGACGAATCTGTTTACCACCTGCGTGGTGGGCTCCATGCTCTGGGACGGTTAAAAATGCCAGACGATGCAGGCACACTGCGCGTTTAAAATCGTACATGAACACTGTGCTCTGAATCACGTTTGGGATAATCCAGTGTTAAATGACATTGTCCAATTTTCCCTTAGAGACTCGTATCTCATCGTAGCTTTTGCCCACCATTAGTAAAAATAATGTGGTTTTGAATGGATTTTGTGCACAACCACCCACCGCGCACAAGCGGACCACAATTATGGTTGTCATAAAATATCACTACCACTTGTTAGTTGTGATACATGTAAAATTATGTGGTTCTGCTCTATTACTGATGGATACGAGCACAAAATAGGCTGATCGAACATCCGTGTTTATCACCCGTATAATCACTACCTCTATGGTTGGTGTCCAGATGAATAAAATACAGCTTCCTTCTCCATGTCTCTGGCCGCCAGTCTGGTATCTCTTGGGCCGCAGAACTCTCACGGGTTTCTACAAGGTGACACTTTTTACGTGGTACATACTGATGGAACGTTTTGTGGGCTCCCCTGTTAACAGCTGAAGTATGCCCTGGTGGACGCTGACTCGATTTATCCGGCATGTTGTTCTGTTTTAGTCGAGTTTCCCAAGGTGATTGCCGGCGATCCTCACTGTTGAAGATAAAAAATTCGTCAGTTCTCCAAAGGTTAGTTCGTAGCGATTTAGAGCCAATAGGTAAACCATCTCGGCTTGCTCACTCCAGCAGTTACGAGAGTCTCCAGAATATTTGTTCTAGGTCAGCCAATAATTTCAGTTCAATCGCGTGACCCCTCTGCTCAAAGGCAATCGTAACAGCCCCCTCCCCTTTGAACATTCAGCCCAATCAATGGGTTCTTGTCATCCCGACTGTCAGAAAACTCTTCCATCGGACAGCGCAGCAACAACAGTGCCATCTAATGTGGAAGACTGAGTGAACCTTTCAGTATTTTCCCCGCCCTACCGTAAATAGCCTTGCGTGACAGATTTACGCAATACTCGAATACGTCTAGCTCAACACCGTAGGATAAATGAGCAAAACAGCGGTTGTTGCGCCTCATGTATAACCCCTGAATCAAAGTGTATCTGAAGCCTTCGCGCGAGCCCTCAGTAGGTGGCCGGACGACCGCCGAAAGAAAAAAATCGAACCTACGTAGGTCCAGGCCACGTGTAGCATGTGTGACCTTAAGCAGTAGCTCGTGTCCATTACACTAGAGCTGCGGCAAGTTCTACCCAAACTTTAGGAGCATATAATCATGAACGGACACCCTCAGGCGCTGCTGAACTCACTAATTTACTCTTTTGCCAAATTCTTCACATTTTAATGAGCTTACATACAAGCTGTCTTCAAAGTATTCGCGTTGCCTGGCAACCTATGGCTCTCCTTCGGTGCTGGGTCGCCCGGGCTTTGCCTCGCTTATAAAGGTGTGATATCTTGCCCCTGCCCTTCCTTCCGGTGGCGTTCCTCGATTTAAAAAGCCGGTAAGCCGACTTGAAAACTCTCGTGCCTTGCCATTCGCAACATTGGCGGCGAGCAGCCAAATAATCGGATCTTCAACCAGAACGAGATTGATCCAGCAATTCTGCGATTCAGCGGTGGCAAACTACGGGCATTCAAATAAATACAAACCACAATTGTGCTGTGGAAACTCATTTAGGAAAAAACCAGGTCTGACAAGAAGAGAGTCTAAGGACGGGAGTCACGAATAAGCCGACGGCCAAGCTAAATACATTGGGAGTTAAAATAGCCACCTCAAACAAGCACCGCAAAGTACATCCTGTGTGTGATACACGGTGGATGATGCGGTGCTCTCGTGAGGATTCCAAAGAGCTGGCCGGCCTCGCAACCGTGGTTTTCGACTGGACCGGTTCCTTTCGTATGGTCTTTTGCTCCACTTTGAAGTGAAGCGCGTGGAGGTTGTGATATATTGTTGATTTCTGATCCCACTTATGATACCGCCTGCTGTTAAGTTGAGTTGGGCCTTCTGTATCCTCCGTTTTGTTAGTAGAAATTTGTATATCAAACAGAGCCGGGGAGCACTGAAACTGTTCTTGCTGGTAAAGGAAGCAACAACCCAAAAGTAATAAACAGGAGCTCTACCCACTTCTCATCCCATTCATGGGCGAAGACAGCTTCCAGGGGAACGTTCTAGGACTGTTATCATCTCCTCGGTCCCCTAGCATGTCACTGGACAACAACGACCCTATAAATCACACAAGACGCCGTTGGTTTCAAGCGACCAATTCAGGCACCCCGCTTACCATCCCGTTGTTGGGGCCATTTGATTGAGAGGAGTTACCGGATGGTTCAACCCGCTTGAACCACGCAACTAGCCTTTTATTACACAGTCGGCTCCAGGTCATCAAGTTGGTAGCAAGCGGCTCTCTCTTGAAGCTTCGCGTACTGGATGCTAACACATTTGTATTGTGATGCCCCCATCCGAAGCCAGCCCCAGTGCAGCCTGCCACGAGCACAGAATATGGACCGGTGGGGCTCGCTTCCCTTACGAAAATTCAACCCCACGCTGTTCCCACCTCTCCCTGTTTCCGAACTAGCCCTCACACCGATGTTGGCCCGCTTTGTTGTGTGCTAGGGACGATAACGAGACGCATTGGCTGTGCAATCACCGCTTCGTGAGATTACCTTGCTTACATTTAAGTACAGTCCCAGGATGCCAGCGCCATCGGGTCGGAGCCCAGCCCAACCCAACCCTAAGTTTCTCCGCACAAGACCAATTTTCTCTAATGCGTCACAGCCTAGAACCCTTAACAGCTTCCTCCACTACCTTACTCTGTTTATCCCCAGACTTTACCCAGTATAGGATAGCCACTAGACCAGAAGAAGTGGCAACAAAAGTAGGGCCGTGCCAGCAGTGTACCAGTCCCATTCACTCACCAACCAGTCTTTCAAACCTATCCTGCCGCCTCCGTGCTGGTCTGTATCCTGCGTAAGCAATCTGTATTGGAGGCCATCATTTCTGATTTCCCATAACCGTAAAGCCCTGTATCCAAGCGCTACGAGGCCAACTTGCGAATCTTTAATCCCGTTGCATGCATACACAATTGCTTATTCTGTGCACGCGACTTTGCTGGCCTGTAGCAGTGTGGCTCAATCTACTCCAAACCTGCGTTTCTTAAACTTTTGAATTAAAACTGCGATCACAATATGAACCAGGTGCCACTGTCCATCTAAATGGAACTTCATACTTGCCTCCTTTATGTGAGCCGAGCCAATTCATCAAAAACTGTCGTCCTTTGTCATCGTAACTCACAACTGGAACCACGTCCAGACTGCAAACCGTATTTCTTCCGGGTTATTCGTCGCCCGCTATCTCGATCTCCATTATGGATGACCAGAGATTAAACTTTGACTCGTACCGACAGAGATCTAAATGGAAAATTTCGTAGAAACCGGTACTGCAATCAAACAGCACAACACAAAATACCTCCAAATACTTGCCCGTGAATCGATTAGAGTCCTTTAACGCGATGCATCCCCGGCAGATATAACCATTGAGGCCTACACAAAACAACAATCCCGCTCCACCTGCTACTTTGACAGCCACTAACATCCGTCATTTTCATCCGTCATTATTTGTCACTCCCTGCTGATTATTCGACGCATACCCCTTGCCTTGCCAGAAGAACGATACCCATGGAACGATGAACATTACCAATGGCAGTCGCTTGTGATTAGTCCCAAAGCCTACATGGGCCAGTCCGATATAAAAGCTACAATACTTAACACGGGAATTTATTCCTCATAGAACTTCGGCACGCCATCCGAACACGGGGCCGCATACAGCCCTCATCGGTGGATCCCAGTAGAGACGCTGAATGAAACCGAGGCTCAGTAAGTCAATATGCCTTTGTCAGCGCAACAGCACAATAAGGCCCGAGCCTGCTCGGAGATTTTCCACTCTGGTATCGGTAACAAAACTTCATCTTTCCTTGGAACGGCATCCTGCTTGGAACTGATTCTTCACTAATCCAGGATCCTTCAGTTGCGCCTGCTCTTTTCTGCATGATACAGGTTACCGATTCTGGAAACAAACTCACTTTTTTTATGGATTGCTGTTCCTCTCATACTCACCGGTGCTCCCGAGTGCAGCTTCATACAATTTGGTTTATGCCTCTGTTTCATAACTTACTTCGTTTATTGAACCCCGGTAGATCCGTCGTTCATGGTCTACATCTTTATGGGTTGCTGTTCTTTCAACATACATCAAAGTTACTGCGTGTAGGTCCGCACAGTTTTTTCATTTCTACCTAACCATAACTTACTTCGTTCATGGAATCCCGGTAAGCCTACGTTATACCTGGCTTGCGTCGTTTTGATTTAGGCAGCTTCTTTGGCATTGCGTATTACCATTCTTTTCAGTATCTTGCAGAGAGCCGTTGCCCAACTCGAATTCGAGGCCAGTTCGTACTTGCCACACAAACCATCGTTAGTTTGACTCATTAAAGCTATTGCGCACTACCTTGTTCCGTTGCTGAAAGTTTTGTCCCCTACCCTTTAAATGTGTGTATGATTTGTTGTACTGGGTAAATTTGCCCCCTACGATCATGTGCTCACTATTGCATCTTGCCCATGGTCCAGAAATATGCCAATAATATTGTCATGAGTGTCGCACGTTGTTCACGTGCGTGAATACAAGGAGCGGACCTCCGTTCATTGGCCCCTGGGGGTCAGGGTACCGGGGCCTGACGACCCATGATGTTTCTTACCTGCAAAACATGAAATGCAACTTACATCTCGGTTTAGGTTTTTTCCTTTGTTTTTGGCTCCGCTTTGGATTCGGCTTGCCCGGTTGCGCCCCGTGGCTCCCACTGTCTTACTCGTTTCAACCGATTTTCTCCTTCTCTTCTCGTCCACTTGCTCTTTATAGATATTTTCGTCCTTTTTTGCACTGCATATCTTTTTCTACCATCATTCTGTTCTTTTATTTTTCATTTTCTCCACCATTTCCCCCTTTTATTTCTTTCCCAATCCTTCATTCTTCTTTACTATAAGTCCCTCTCCTTCGTTTTCTTTTTCCATTTTCTATCCGCTTCAACCTGACCAAGATGTATCAAAAGCTCCCCCTTCTGTCTCTCTCTTTTGGCCTGGTTAGGTAGATGGTACTGAAGGCAAAAAGGTGGAGTCCAGACGCCCTGCACACTTTCTAAGATTCAAACTGTACGGGACTTTGTGTGGCTAAAGCCGGTTTTGTGTCTGAAAATTAGGTTTCGGGGAACTTCCGTGGCTCCCGACACCATGTTTTCGAGAGGAGAGCAGGTGTCCGCCTGTACATATATACGAGCTCTGATACGGTTTTTCGGGCGCCTGTTACATTAAACCTTTTTAGCCTGTCTAACCAAAAGAATTTTGTGTTGGACGTCTTGCAGTGTGTGGCTCGGGCGAAGTCCAAAGGTCACACAGGAGGCTTTGAAACGAGAAATGGTCTAAAGCCTAATTGATAGTGTTTTTCTGTGGCTTCTGGGGGGCTCATGATTTTCCCCCAGCATGGTCTTCCGCCTAATGGGGAATATACGACCGCGTGTTAATGGTAGGAGGAGAGGAAAACAGAAATACAAAAATCTGGCGAATTCCTGAAAGTATTCCGTCATGCTTGAACAACAACTCCTTCTCAAACAAGCCCCAAAGGTAACATATTCCTATTATCAGACAACTGAAGCACCCTACAATGACCACGGCATCACTGCACGAATGGCTCCATTCCGAGGGCTGTACTTGGTATTTCGAAAGGAGCCCCTGGATATTTTCCGGCTGCTCGCTGGTCGAGTTGACTTTTGAAGGAATGCCCGCCGGTAGTTGCTGGTGCTGGCAACAAGTCTCCCTCGTGGTGGCCACTTTTTGAGGAACAGTGCTCCGTAGCCCCCAGCCATGAACGTTTTGTTTTTGGGTTTGGCGAGTGACCACTCAACGAAGAATCAATCTCTACTCTAAGCAGGTGCAGAGTGGTGTCTGCCTCGCAAAATATGTTGTACTTCTAGAGAGTTAGGTCATTTGTAGTTTTTCTTTGTTTCATACCACATAAATTCAAAGGGAAAACCCTAAGAAGCCTTATTGAAGATAGGCACATGGTACGTTTTGTGATGAACTTTCATCAGTTTGATACAGCCTCGATGAAGCCGACCAGAGCCAGAGCGATGGCAACACGTTGTCACTCGGATCCAAAAATAGGGAACCAACTGATCCGGATTAATCCATTGCATTGTTTTTCGGGGACTATGAAATGTGTATGGTAACCATACCCCCAACAATGGGCCTCAGTCACAATCCAGTAGTAGCTCCAAAATAGGCCAGAAAAAATCTAAAAACGGAATCATCTTCTAGTAGAACAAAGAATAATCAAAATATTACCTGTCATTATAAGCCTTGCAGTTCTAAGGTGGTTCACCAGTAAGGGGTTTGAGCCAAGATTTTCCCGGATGCTGTGCTTACTTTGTTTTCCGAGCGCTGACCATGACGTGAACGATGGTAGACTGCAAAAGAAGAGAGGATTTGGGCGAGAATCCTGACTGCTTCTCGTTTTGCATTGCCGGTGCTGAGAGATAAGCTGCCGGACCAACACACGCTATTCAGTTTTGTGGCTTCCCGCTTAGCTTGCTTAGCGAAGAATATTCAGTCTTGGAACATCCACCAGAAATCTCGTGGCGAGTTTTTCTCGCCACAGACTTTCGCGCTGCCCTGTTGGGTAAAACGCTTGGTTCTTGGAAATGACCGGAAGGTTCTGAGACGGGTGGGATTAATTTCAATAATCTGGAGCGTTGGAAGTTTCCATATCTATTAATGTAGTCACTGAGAATAAGTGATCAGTGAAACATGTACAACGCGAGCAGTGTTTGAATGTGGATTCAAAAAGACCTTAGGGACGAAAGTGTTCCCACTAGCTGCCGGTGTACGATCGATTTGTGGAATAGTCCAAACTTTGGAACTGTTTCAAGTCCTGGTCAGCTTCGGAACCGTTCAAATAGAGCTTCTGCTAATTTCTTTGCTGTCTTTTGCAAATCTTACGGAATATTAGCAACATATACTTTCAAGATTGTGTAGATAAATCAGGCCACCGAGAAGACACATGAGAGATAGAAGGGACAAAAGCCGCGTTCGCGGGCTTTGGAAAGTCATCTACTTAAGGCACCACTTTTGATCTTGTGTCCCCTCTGCCGCCGTCGTCATTGTCCTATTCCAGCAGCTGTAGCTTAGTGACACCTAGCAGTACGTCTTTCTTGGCATTTTCTCGACAGCCGTGCCAACGGGCCATCGACTTTCACGCGAAGCTCTTTGATCACTCCAGTAGGTTAGGTAAGAAATTCGACTTGCTGTTCAGGAACGCGTTTTCTATCAGGCCTCTGAGCGAACTACGAACAAAGTGCCCCCGGTCGAACAGATAGAAGAGATTCCAGTCCTTAAAAATAACGCAACTGTTGTTCCTATTTATGGGGGCAATAAAACCCTGCCGATGCAAGAAGTACACCCGAAACAAGGTAAAGCAACGGCAAAAAAGAGTTGTGGGCAGCTTGTGACAATCGAAGGAAACCGAAGTTGTCAGGGGCAAAGTAGACAGAAAGTCCTCGAAGGTGAGTTCGATAAAGGGTACGCACCGAAGGAAAGCAGCCCGGTCAGAGCCAGGCGCCAGAAAAGCCCATTAGGAAAATGAATGCAAAATGACGTCCGGAAATTTTCATTTCCTCGGAACAACTGAGGTCACCACAAAGTCACTCATATTTGTACAAACATCCCTCCATTGAAATGACAACGTTACTGTAGCTAGCAAGGCGCGGTGGGCTTCCATCAAGGGGTGCACACGTTTAACCTGTAAAAATCATGAAAGGGAGAGAAAACGGTCTGTACCGAGGCCCATGGGGTGTTTCAGCATGTGCAAACTCTTACACTACAGCAATATAGCCATTAGTGGCCTGGCCACTACACTACCGTATGTGAACAATCGTTTCTTGACTATGAACCTCTGATGAAGCCTCATTGCCTGCTAGTGTCCTACAATGCAAGTCTCCAGAACTTTTGTGTGAAATGACTGACTTGCTCTCATCTTACCCCACACTTACCATGTGGAAACTTTGGCATTACTTCGGCCACGGAGGCTGCTGGCTATTGTGGCTGGGGGCTAGTTCACTTTTTCAATCCGACGCTATCGACACAGAGGTCCATCTTGTCCAGCCCTAATCTTGTCCTCATTGCTGGGACTGGGGCAGCCAGTTCCACCGGGCCTACCCAGACATCCTTGCTTTGCTACCAGATGTTTAGCAAAAACGGGAGTCGCAGAGATGTTGGGCGCTTAATCTACAATAATTGCGCCCTTGTTGCGACCTTTTAGGATCACTCCGTCCCGGACGCTGTTCAAGACTCACTATGGGTGGTTGTCCAACTTACTTGCACGAGCATCTACATTACCGTGTGTATAGACCTCCTAGTACTGCTGCTTTTAAATTCATACCCATCATTTGTGCTTTTGAACATTTATCCAAAATACCTCAAGCAGCTGAGCTGATCGCTGGTAACTTTGGTAACCCTGATAAAAAATGGGGAAACTCTCACCTCCCCACCTTTTACTTAGTTTCCTCTCCTGCTCTCGAACAGGATTCTAAGCTCAACATGTCCTAGCTCCGACCAGGAGGAATAACGTATTGAATTTAGTCTTCACCTTAGGCCTGCTTAACATGGAAACCAACATACCTGATCACTGCCATGGAAGTGAACACAGAGTGGTTTCCTTTAACTTCAATACACTTATTCATAATCACACGCTTGACTCGCCCGTTTCTCCTCCTCCTCATTACGAATAGCAGCTGTTGACCGAGTCACTCCGTTCCATAGACCGGCGCGACTACTTCTTGACTCATGAACACTAGCTCGCAGTGAATCTGTCACACTCCAAACTTCACCGTTTAAGTCGAATCACTATTTACCGAACCCCATCAGCCAGTCTAATGCCCTCATATCTTTGCGACTGAAGTACGAAAGAGTCCAAAAATTGTACAAGATTTCTCAAGACTCCTCTCTTTTCATCCTTCTAAACAGGCTTTCCAATGGCATTCGAGCTACCATAGAAAACCCGGCAGAAAACAGGAAGCTTCTGTTTTTTGCAGACTAGATAATCTACTCCGGATTTTACGTATGATCATGAACATTAATAACCCTTCCCGTACAGTATTCCCCGCCTGAGGTTATCAAAAGGCAAACAGGGCGCTAATTCCGTTCCGATCGTTGAGGCTCCCAACTCGGTTTCCTCCCGTTCTATGACTATCGACTCTGTAACTGACCCTACCCCACTAGCTCCCTTCACCGAATCCACTTTGTCCGACATGGAACTTACGTTCAATGAAGCTTCTGAAATATTCCGTGGCTTGAGGCCCTCCTCCTACCCTAGTTTTGATAGAATCCTGTCAGCACTGCCTCGAGTTGATGGGCCTGAAGCTGCCATTTTATTTTCGAATATCTTTATCTTCGGAACTTGAAATTTCCCCGTCCCAGTGAAAGATATCCACCATTTTTCTTGCCATACAAGGGCCCTTCCTTTGACCCAATAAGTTATCGATCCAATAAGTACACGCTGATAGCTTCTAAAAAACACCAGAGCATAGCGAAAAAGCACCTTTCCCAGCTTTTATTGTTCAGTAACCTAATGCACGAAGGCCAACATGGATTTCTGGATGCCTGGTCCTGTAAAGCCTGTCGTCTCGACTTTTTCCACCTGGTCGCCAAGGCGGCAGACCATAGAAAATGCCTAATTGTCTCCTTCTTGGACACGACTAAAACATTTGACCTTGTCTCCTACTGGTGGCACCTGACCAAACTTGAAGCCGTCGGACTTTAATTCTTTATTCTCGGTAGGTTCTCCCCCTATCCCGCCCACCGCATTCAAATTTTATCAATCGATAACCATTTCTCACAACCTCCCCGTCTCACCAGCAAAGTCTTTCAGGGAAGAGGGTTGGAATCGCTTTTGTTCCTAAAGCGTATTGGTGATATCTTCTCTAAGATACACCACGGTGTTCTGTTCTCACTTGCTGATGACATCACAAATGTATATGAACTTCCATTCCACGACATTACCGAAGCCACTCCCAATATACAGTACGATCTAGAACGCTAAGTCACTCTGTCCTAACACCTGGCCTAGCGTCCCTCTTGTTAATTCTATCTTCCACTAGCGTTTTTGCATGGAATTGTTGCTTTATCTCTCCTAAGTCCAAGGCTGACACAAATATCAGACTGCAGCATTTTTTCCACTTCTTATTCAGAGATCATCTATCGGGTACATTTATCGCCTATCATATCCCACGAGCAAGAACTTGAAGCTGTTTTTCGCTGAATATAACGACTTAAGGGTTGATACAGTTTGATGTTCGCATACCGCCAGATTGCCTCTCTGCTGGCACTGCTCCCTGGCGCCCTCGCAACCTGGTCACGAGATCATGGATTACCTTAACTCAACGCACAAGCACAATTAACCGTAATCCCAGCGGTGTTGGACGCAGTCATATCCGTCACCTCGGCCTTTACTCACTTGGACGGCAGGCCATCTGCAAAGATATGCAGGCACCATTGGGGTGGCGGACCGTACCCTCTCTCCAAAAACGGTTTTTAGGTTGGGCACCCAGCCCACGGTCAGTCCCACCCATTAGCACCGTTTACGGACTACAGAATATCAATTTCACTCTCTTTTTGCAGCTTCTAAAAAGTCGTTTGCTCTGTCTTCCCCAGTAACCTATTTTCGTCGAGCTAGCTTTCAATACTGAGGATAAAACTGACCTTTTTATGCCTGGCGAAATTCATCACTCCACTTACGTGCTAAACACAGGGTGGCTTTCATCCCCACCTGGCAACGGACCTTCCCTTGGCATGCCATGATTGTCTTTATAAATACTCTTCGGTTTTGGCATGCACCTCATTGCTTACATTCCAAGCGTTTCGCTTCTGACTAATACTGTGTCCTCTCCAAAAAATTGTCCATAGCCCATGTCAGAACTCATTGTTGCCATTCATCCACGACACATTTATTGTCACCTTTCATTTCCTCACCAAAATCGCAAAACAGTTTTCTTCACTGAAGTATATTCCGTCTTCATCCAGCCGTGGGCTGTGTGGCTACTGATTACTTGCTCTCTCCGCTAGTCCGATTTTTTGCCGACACGGCACCCTTCTATTACTTCAACTGCTCTTACAGAGCACCGTGACTCCTCTACATTTATGCTTCTCAGATATATTCATCAAGCAGCTCCGCTGTTGCCATTATCTGTGGACACACCTGGTAAAATGGTCACCAAAAGTAGAACGCTTACCGTTCACCTACTATAGCATCACCTTTGCATGCTATTAGCCCGTGCAATCACTTTTCAAAGCGTCCGAGGTCGGTTTACCACACAACTACCACCTTTCTCCCAGCGGTTACCCGGATGAACCTCACTCCTATTGTTTGTTTCTTGCTTCTTGAACTAAACCTTTTGTGGCTCCCAGTGCAAGAAAGCCTCACTTTTTCGTATAACATCCCTCATAACTGACCACGCACTTCTAGTTCCTTACACTTCGCGCCTTTTTCTGCCTAGACATCACGTCGCAAGGTTATTATTCTCTCAACCCATACTGCCACAACTGGGGTGCGCTCTCAGTTCTTTACCGCAGCTTATTCTAAAGAAGGGAACGAAAGGTCCAGACATGTTTGGACTCTTTTTTCATACCCGCGAAATACTCCGGGACTTCGGGTCCTTAAGTCCCCAACCTGCGGGATAAGCTACCGTTGGTTGCCCGCAGCTCTCTTTCCGTCTCCGGCCATCGACATTAAAGCTTACTGGATACGGCTTCAACCGTTAACCAGGCCGTATCCCTCTTCAAAACAAACAAACTCGATGACCCGACCCCTGAAAGTCTTAGTTGTGTAAGCACCAGCGACCTGTGTCAACCAAACTTACGTAAAGCGGAGCCGTCCGAGTTTGCCTCCTACTTCTTCAGAACTAGTCCCAGGAACCCGTTTACTGGAAAAGTTTCTTTTTCGTACTGGTTACAGCTTATCCCGGGCAGTAGCATTCCATACTGCTCTTCTCTATTCTTTCAGTTTCACTCTTCAGTTCAGGTTTATTTTCTCCTCGACGATTTCTTATGCGCCGGAGATCATATATTCACTAAGCCAACCTTTGCGTCCTGCCAATGATCTGCCATTCACGGGCCACCCATATGCTACTCCAATGGTTTCACCGCGCTATCCCTCGAAATAACTGCTTCCCACGGTTTATGGCTTCGCCAGTAAAGCTAGCAACAAATCCACCGGTGCGGAGAGTGGTCAGGCCCGCCTTTTTGACCAGTGCGCACCGGGCTTGCAGGAAGTCTGCAACGATAGGCGGGCTCAACCACGTCGGCGAATCGCATCTCCTCTGTTCACTTCACCGAGAGTTTTTCAAGCCGGGCTTCCAGAGCACAGTCAGCCCCACCCACAAGCTCCACTTTAGGGTTGCGAAACCTACTCCCTGGCCTTGTACTGCCCCTTCCAGTTGCCTCCTCCAGATACCTTTCGTTGTCCATTGCACGGTCAATCCCGTCTACGGGCACCCAAAGATTCTTCTGTCTGTACAGAAACCGATAAACGTCCGGTCACGCTCCCGCTGGCTATATGTTCATATTTCCGATGGGGGCAAAAATGCTTTTGTCTTCCATTACCTCATTAATTACCTTCGACCTGTTTGCTAGCTATTGGGCTTGGTCCTAATAATTCTTACACTCCGCCCTTTCGATTCGCCAGATTCTGCACACTGGAACGGACAATGGTCATATTGTTCAGGTATCTTTGTAATAAACACGAAAAATCCTAATGAAGTCCTGGCGAAATCGTCCGCCTGTTGATCGGTATGTCACATCGCTAAAATTCCCCGAAAGAAACCGCCGTTTGAATCGCCCTTTATTCGCCTGCATCTCAAACCACGATAAGGCTCTCATCTAGCATTCACCTTTCATGGTACCAGCTACTTGTTCCCCGTAACACCATGTGAGCTTTTTCTAGCAATTTCGATCACTAAATCTGCACTCCTCAGCAGTCTCGCAGTGCAGCGCCTTCGTGGCTCTTGCGGAACTCTACCGTGTTTAAGCCTTTTATGTTCACTCCGCCGTAAATCTGTGCTCTTGTGATGTAAGTCTCAGAAAGCCCTCATAGAAATCCCCAATGGAATCACGTTCCACTCAGCATTTGTCTACGGCCACTCTATTCCATCTTTCAATCTACTTGATGTTCCCTTCCGAATCTATTGGTGAAGCGCTGCATGTTGCAGTTTTTCATATTACTATGTGAATAATCCCTGAGAATGGTATCACATATTTCATCTGCCAGGCCTCGGCAATGGAGGCCAACAGACCATGATTTACGAGTACGTTCCTTCTTGGCCGTGAGTTTCAAATGCAGTCTCAAGCAACGGAAGCCACAGTTGGAGTTTTTAAGTGAAGAATTCTGGGACAGCCTAGTGAACTGTCCTTATTGATGGCTCAGACTCGGGAATGTGGTTGTTGTTATCCATAACTTCAGCTGGGTTTCTTTCAAAATAACAAAAACGAATAGTGGAAAGTTAACAGAACCTGGAGAAAAATACCTGAGAGATAAGACGGGTGATTACAATGAAAACTTTCAAAAACTTAACGAAGTTTTGCATATGTTTGGGTTTTGCATCTTGTTCGAGTGGTAATGCACATAATTCCATGCATTCATGGTTGGAGAACTTTCCAGAGCCCCTGGAGGACCAACCGCTGATGGAGCCCACCGGTTGAAGAATGTTCTAAGCTTACCCGAACGTCGACCAGCATATGTTCAGCTACCCTCGCTACTTGACTGTCAGCACGACAGTGACAAAAGTTGGAAGCTCCCAAAGGAAAGGATACTAAAACTCTGGAGCTGGATGACTTGCGTAGGGATGGGGCTGGAACTTGGGGATAGTACGCAAAGGGCGCAAGTGACACTTCCAAAGTTGGTGGTTGTTCGGTCAAGCTCGTTTTTTCGAGTAGGTCTGTTGATTCTTTACCAGTACAAAGCTCTTCTTTAACTTCGGAGCAGTCGTTCAAGCCATAGGCTTGCTTACTCCCGCCACAAGACTGTCTTAAGTGTTGTGCTGTCCCATCGTTAGTTAGGCCACCGACTGCACCCCTACCGTGCCGGTAATCTTTTGGTGGGACTATGGATAACGGTCACCACATTGCTTTCTTAGCACGCGAGCTTGTACGTCATCTCGGTTTCTTCCATGCAAAGAACGGCTTGCTCTGGACAGATAAACTATGGTACCGAGCCATTAGTGCCAGCTGATTCGCTGCTCTCAAGCGGCTCTGAGTGACCGCAGTCGATCGCGCTCGCGGCACACAACTGTCCATCCATTATTCACCCGTTTGCTTGCCTTTTTACTCACGCACTCGGTCGAGCTCTGATAAACGGACTCGTTGCGTACTTCGTTCGTCGTCAGTTCTGAACACAACATAATAGGGCTGGCTTAAAGGCTCTTTCCGCTGAATGCCCACTTTGCTATGTGCTTCGATGCATGAGAACAGTTTATTCATCCACATTCGGAGCATAGTTCACGCCAACCATTTTCTTTGGGGTAAAACTTGGGAGTTAGAAATAAGACTAAAGAGGGAAACGGTTTAACCGAATGTAACTCGCGGGAATCCAAAAATGGTATAAATAAGACAGCACAGTGTAGGGATTACGTGCCATTTAGCCCCCGAAGTGATTTCACTGTTGTCGTATGCGCTGATCATTCTAAGCAGCTACCAGTGACGCCTTCTTCGGCGGTGCCACCTAGAGCCCTGGAATTGAACATGCATGTGAGCTGCCATATCAAACCAAGTTTAAGGAAGTTCGACCAACCCTCCGGGTTCAGGTGGTTGTGAGTCGAAAGGCAAGGCAGCAGCTCAAATCTACCGCCTTTAAATCGCTTGATTTCAGCTCGGTTAATTGGACGTGCATGGCACTGCGCCAAAACTGCCCATTTTACCACACTTTGAGCTTCTCCGATCCCATGATGCCGCGACAGACGAAAAGCCTACACCTCCAATCTACCGTAGGGGAAAGGAAAGGAAGGGACTTCCGTCCACTTAGCTCCAAACCATAAGTTGTGCTGAGTCCTTGCTGCCAGCTGTCGGTAGCCATTGTCCGGCCATCCGTAGAACCATGGGTCACGAGAAGTTACTCATGGCCAGGTGTCTCATGAGTGATAAGGCAAGGAGGCCGGCGGAAAAGATATTAAATAAAATATCACTTGGGGGGAGGTTGATAAATGTGAAGTGAAGGGGAGGGCATAAGCGGGGCAAAGTCACAGGGACCGGATTTGGGGCAAAGCGCGACCTGATCAAACGAGTTCCAGACAGAGAACAAGACCGATATTCTAATTCTATGGCACGAATTTATAACATTGACGAGTGCACATCACATGCGAGCCTTGAATTTGTTCCCCAAGGACCCAGATCGAGAACCAAAGTCCAGTGCGACATGCTTACGCAAGCGGCCTCAAGCCAACCTAAACGAAGTTCAAGTATGATGGATATCCCTATGAGCAAGCAGCTGTGTATTGCAAGCATCCGAGTTTCGTAATGTATGGAGTTGTTGTGTGAGATTCAAAGTGCTGTGCGTGAAGGATGATTTTAAACACATCATTTACAGTGGCGTAGTGCCTCCCACTGCCCCGTTCACTGAAAGCTTTTTTCCGTTTGCAGCCAACCCGTCTCTGGAAATCCTTTGCTGTCCGTGCTGCAGCCAGTTCTTCGGAAGCCCATTCCACTCATTGGCCACTCCAAATGGGGAAAAGTTCTTCTCCAAATCGAGTTCTCACTCTCTCCTTCAGTAACCCCAGGACAAGCCCTCACTCCACGGCTTCGCTGTCGAGCATCAATATCGGCCTGACTCCCCTGTCCACGTCATACTTTCCCTTCGGTATTTTGGGAGCTTCCTTGAGACCAACGCAGCACCCACCTTCCGAAGTATGTAGGTTCAGTCCCTCGAGGGGCTGCTTATAGCCTAGCTCCAGTAGGCAATCAAACAATTTCGTGAAGCACCTCCGTATGGGCTCCATTGTCTTGTTTTCCAGCGCCATAAAAGGCCTCCAAGCCTGAAGCCATTTCTCCAGAGGGGGAAGCATAAACTTTTATGTAGTATAAGATGTTCCGTTGGCCTCCTCACTACTGCTCCTCCAAGCTGCCAGGGAGCTCCTGATGCACTAGCTGCGTCAACGCAAAACTCCCGGCCTGGTCTGAGACCACCGGCGGTTGCAGTATGTAAGTCTTCCGCTCCACCCATATTTGGGACCACGACCTCAAGTCTAGGTGGCTCCAACGGCCTCATGGACCATATCCAACGCTCGTTTACTAAAAACAGGCATTTTTAACGCTCAGCACAAGATACCACCCTACGGATTACTTGTTAGCCTCATCCGGGTCTCGCTATATATATTATTTTCACATGGAAGTAGCCACTTTGACGTCTTCCGTAGCTACAAAAACGTGGTGCTCTGATACTAAATCATGGCGGTTTTCAAACGTTAGAAAGAGTAAATGCCTCACCACGGAATCTTTATGCAAGCCGCAGTGCAAGAATCCCACTACCAAAACTCTGGTTCACTAACGTACTATGGACTTGATGTTCCTTCCTTCCGTGAAGTGCGTGATCCAAGCTGTAACCTAGGGCCTAAACCTAGGGCCTCTAGCTTAGAAAGTAAGGAGCTTTGGTTGACTTAGTCCAGTGTCCCCTGGTAGTCACTGTAAAATGTCCCCTTTGTCCTTCCTCTGCAGTCTCCCAGTCGCCCTGCCGAGAAAATTAGTGGGTTGGCCATCCGTGATCGCCGTCGGGTGAACTCATGTTCATTCCGTACCACTGAGTAATGTCCGGTTAGGCAGCTTGTCCTGTGTCCCCCATGGTAAGCCGAGCACACCAGGGCCCTCATGCAATCCGGGATGACACTTTCCTCCGTCGTTGTTTTAAAAGACTCTGCCAGAGGCTCCGCTGGCACTTCAGCTCTCGGCTCCGAAACTGCCTAATGGGCACCCTCGGTTTCCTTTATTCCGCATATCTCC
Organism: Fasciola hepatica; assembly: GCA_948099385.1. Taxonomy (NCBI): domain Eukaryota; kingdom Metazoa; phylum Platyhelminthes; class Trematoda; order Plagiorchiida; family Fasciolidae; genus Fasciola; species Fasciola hepatica. The sequence continues at coordinate 16,021,207 of CANUEZ040000019.1, forward strand.
CATCTGGTTAGAGCTTTGGCCACATCCGAGATGTCTGTTACGGCATTTTGCATGATCGGTCAAGTTTCGACCCGGTGCACCAGTGTCTTCTTCTCTGCCGGAAGAAAAACGGATGCTTTTGCCTTCGCGGAGCTGGGTATGGTGTGCCTTCTAGTCTGCCCACTGCTTTGCCAACTGGCACTCTCAGGGTCGAAGTTGGCCACATATAAGTGACTTAGGGCCTGGAGTTGGTTTTGCTTTTCCTTTGCAGCCACTCTTCGTGGTTCCCTCATCCAGCCATCCGTGGACTCGCAGACCTGATCCTCCACAGTTTTCGCCGTGTGACCCTTTGTTACACACCACCATCCCTACTTTTTCCCTAAGCTGCCTCCTGCTTCTGGTGAGGGTTGAATACTTGGCTGGTCCATCCTGGTGAGGTCCTTGCCTGGGTGGTGCTCTCAAGCCGGCCATTCTTTTAATGCCGCCCCGAAGGCTACGGTGTGGTCTTCTTACCTAGTTTTTTCGTCTTTCCGTCCAAAAATCTACCACCTCTTAACCTCTTGAAGAAACCCCGGTTCATCTTGGTGCAAAGCATGGCCATAACTTGTCCTGAGGGTCTGACCTCTGTGTGTCAGCCACTAATCCTATCACTCTGTGGTAGCTCTTTCCCAGCTGATCGTCCACCGTTATATTTGCAATATCCACCGAGTATCTGGTTCATGCCACAGCCGGGGTAAAAGCGTCCTATCCCCGCTTCCACTTCGCTCCTTTCTTCGTGTGCTGATGCGGCCTCTTCTGTGAAGCAAGCCCATCATCAGCGACTAAGATATCCTCCTAGATGCTAACTGTTTGGTGTCGTCCACTTCAGGCGCGGGGAAATCCCTCGGTACTAAGACCTTAGAACCCAAGCTCGTCGGGCAATTTATACAATAAAGGAATTGCACATTCTCCTCCTCGTTGAAGGAAGGGCGGCTGTTCATACAATTTTTTGATGCTTCGTGCAATTTGGTAAGTCGCTCACCCCAAGACCGAATTCCCACCTCCAAGCTCCCACTTCCGAAAGCAAAATTTAAGTGGTGGCACCAGAAGATTCAACCGATATGGATGTCCAATTCGGGCTATCAAAATAATGATTCATAGCGGTGAGTCTCTCAGTTTTCACGAAGGCAAACCACGAAAAGAGTCTAATTCTTCCCGGAATTCGAAGGACGTACAACGTCCACCTGGTTAGCTGCCTCCCAGCTTGCTAGATGTCTTAACCTAAGAACCCCTCGTTGGTTTTACTTTCTCCTAGATCCTCCCCCATCCCCAGCTACTGGCTCACCCGGAGCCCCTACTTCATCCCCGACTTTCCTTTGTCCTTCCTCCTCAAGCCTGAAATCGGTTGTCCGCGGCAGTCCCGCAACAACTGAAAGTACTCAAGTGCGTAAGCAACAGCTGCTTGAGATTTCTGAGTAAGATACGGAGCCTCAGCTGCTTGCAGTGGATAAGGAGCCTCAGGTCGTAGATATCTTTAAACCTTGCTCACCTGGGATAAACTGGAGACCGAAATATCCATCAGGTGGTACTCCATAGTCAGGCAAGATTCCAGCAGAGGCCGCACCGGGAGTTATCGTATACCAGAATAATATTATTCTTCCCCCCGCCACATTAGAAAATTCAAACCTCTCATGTGCCCATAGCCTGTGGGTTGCTTTCACACCCTCCAGATCAGGCTTCTCGCCCATTGGTGTAGTCTTTCTTTGTCCCGCACACAATTCTGCCGATAGCCTAGGACACGGACTTACTAGGCGCCTTGCAAACCACCCAGGCTTCACCCGTCTGTTAATCTCTGGTAACTTTAACTCACCCATTACTCATTGTCGTACGGCTGAGGCCCCGGATTTCACCTTCATCTTCCCACTGGATTCGGTCATCAGCAAAGAACGGTCCCTTTTAGGGGTAAAGCATCACTTGTAGCCCCTCGAAAAAAATGATCACGGTCTCGTCGGACTTGATTTTGTTGTACACTTTTCTCCTTTCCCCTCAAAAGTTAAAGTTTCTAGATCCTTCAGAAAGACTGACTTTGGTAAATAAATGCACTTTTCCGCCCACAATTGGAATCAGCTAACCGGGGCAACTCCGATGGTGGCGGACAATCTCGGGGTTGATCCCCTTGGCTAATAGGCTATCCTTCCCTAGAATTCAACTCCCACAGATCGGTAGGCCGTCCGCCCCCTCCCCCATTAGAAGTACTCTGCAAGAACGCGCACTCATCTTTGATTATTTTAAAGCCATATATCTTTAACGTGCCGCAGAAAACATCAGCTTTTTCCGGAAGGGGTAAGATGAAAAAGTTAAGTCCTACCAAAGGCCAGTTCAAAGAGGAGTACTTGCTCGAGCACGGACCGACAACGTGTTTTTCTTTTAGTACAATTCTCATCTACTGGGAAAACTTCCAATGCCGTTAGCCCGCAGAGGTCATGCCGAATCCACATTCACATCTTTCAGCTCACTGTCCGTTACCTTCGGCTTCCACTTTTGTACAGATCTTAGCTCTATTCCGATATCATTCTACTCCTCGCGTACCCAGTACCTTTGGTTTGCACCTTTGGTGCTCGACATTACCACTGGAGCAGTCACCCAAGGTCTCCGTCGGCTCAACCAATATTGCTATATGGGACAAGACTTATTCCGCCCCTAATTCTCAAGGATACAGAGTCAACACATTCACCCCCTTTTCAACGATGTGCTGACGGTGGGGCTTTTCCTAGCCGAAGAAAAGAGACTAATACGCCCATCCTAAGGGGAGGGTACCAAGCACTTTGCTTCTGGTGGCCATCCCGTAAGTCCATCCAGCGTCATCGGCAAAATCTTCGAGAGCATTCTCAGGACTACGGTTCTTTCACATTCACGTACTAGTAAGGCTCTGCCCAGCGCCAACATACGTTCCCTTCTCAAAGGTCGTGCACAATCAATATGCCTACTGTAAAGTACAGTCTGAAGAAAGCCCCTGGGAATTACCAGCTTTCACGCGCTGCATTCATCGACTGTGCTCATGCCGTCGACAAAGTTCCATGTGCCCCTTTCTTTGTGGGCCGCCTAGGTACGAGACTACAGGTTCCATACTGAACATTTTAGGCAGGTTCTTTAGCAACCGCACGTTTGTAGTTAAGGCTAGGAACAATAAGTCCTAACCTCCCCTGGTAACACCGGGTGACCACCAAGTATCGGTCTTAGGTCCCGTTCTCTCTCTGGTCTGCAGAGGCGAGCTTCCGTTAGCCCTTAGGTGAATAGCCTGCATATAGATGGTTTAAATCTCCCCCTCGCGGTTCAGTCGTTTAGCACCTGCAGGTAGCAGTCGACGAAATGAAACATTTTCCACGAATTTTAATCTCCCGGTAGTTGGTGACAAAGGGGAAAGCATGCATTCGGCAGAGCTGGTGGTTATACGTCCCCCAGCAACGGTTCGTCTACACAGCCGGGGTTGAACGATACAGGGTTCTCGGTCTCTGTTTGGGCTGTTACCTACCCCTCCTCCTCCACCATGAACTTGAGAGTGATTCCGTCTTTTGAGTGCTAATTATGATCCAAGGGCCATTCGTAAACATCTCTGGGGACGATTCTTCTATAATTTCGGGCAAGTTCATCCGCCCCCTGCTGGAGTGCTGTAACCGGATAATGACTAAGGTTTTGTACCAGATCGAGAGACCATGAGAAGGACCAAAGGGCTTCCATCGAGGCAGTATGCGGTCTGCCCCACCTACCTTATCCCGTCAGCCTCTCGCTCATCAGGTTCTGTCTGTCTAATTTGAAGCTCGCCAGGGGCCATCTGTTTTTGATGTTTCACTGATTTGGATGAGGCCAAAACTATCACTTTTCCACCTGTCCCTCGGCTGGGTGCGTGGTCCAAAAATCTCTCCATTTGACATCCGATGGGTTTTCCAGGACAGAATCGCTCGCACCCCTCGAGCTAAACGGAGTGCCCTCTTCTGCTGTCCAGTAATCTGTCCCAGTCGGGAAAAGCATTCTGAACCCTTTCGGGTCGTCCACTGGTCTGTCTTCCAGCTTACCGAGGATAGCAGATGCAAGATATTGTCAAGATTTGTATTTCGAACAATCTCTCCTTTTCCCATTGTCTTATTATTCTATGACCTAATCTCCGGCCTACGGGTGACATTTAGATAACAAGATTATCACAAGGTCAGGGACCATTTAGGCGTGAGCCTCTTACCCATGTGCCAATTCAAGGCCTCGAGAATTCGAGACTTCTGTCCGCGGCCACAGCAGAAAATTTTTGAATCCAGTTCACGTATCACTCAACGAATTAACCTTGTTGGCTACCGGTTGACTGCTCTACGAAAGCTATCTCGGGAGACATTGCCCTTCTGCAGTATCTAGCTATCTGCAGTGAAAAATTAGACCTGTACATTATTCTTTCCAAGTAGCTGAATGTTCGGGAAAACAGTTTTTCGGACGCTTTTTTTGCTGCACTTTAATTCCGCTATATGTTTATAATTGCCACATCCTAACTCCTATAGAGGCCCTGCCCATAGCGATGTGCTACATGATGTCGCAGTCATTTACAATTTGGAAGCCGCCTCCTTTTCTTTGTAATCTAGTTCCAGCTCGGTGATACCGATACACGAACACAGCCTCCCAAGCAACTGGGACAATTGGGCTCAAAGCCTAGAACATGTGTACCACTTCGGGACTTCAAGACTAACTTGGACCGCTGTACGTTCACTTTGCCCTGGCGGACTTTGGTTCGCTTAAGATGGTCGCGTTGCGCTGCCGCTAGTAGTAACGCTCCTTTATTCTGTGTCCTTGACGACTTATCGGTCAAGTCACCTGCCACCGCCAGATACAGTTCCATGGCCATGCACGCTGAGGTGCTTCGACCAATGGGAATCATTGAGGGCAGCCACGACAGAAGCTCTCTGCTATTGGTCAGCATCCGACTACCAGTTATCTCCTTCTTTTTAACATATCTACGGAAAGCACTGCTGCAACACACCTAGTGTGCAATTTTGCAGCCCCCTTATACTTGCTACTGTGTTGTGAGTATTTATAATGATAATAATAATGTTATATTTCTTGACTATGGTCAAGACACATGCGCAAAGCGTGACCAGTGAGTGCAACATTACACTGCAGCATGAAATATTCCCAAACTCTGGAACCAGGACTCATACATTTATCTCCCTCTCATATCTCCTCGGTTTCTTCCTACCCCCTTTTGTTCTACGTATTCCTAAATTTTTCATGAATTTGTCTTTCAGTTTTGCCGCTTATAAAATTTTGGTCATGCTTGAGGCATGCTTCGGGCGTCCCCAAAATAAACTATCACTATTTTTATACTTGTTAATAACTGTATGATAAATCTGGGCTGTGTTTGAGAGAGCTAAAGTGGGTACGCCGAAAGTAGTGAATGGAAACCAGTTTCGATTTCGGGAAAGGAGTGTAGTGGCGACCCAGCCGTGCGTGAAACCGCTGAAAAGGCATTAGTAAAGTGTGGAACATGCAGTATGTATGATAATGGTGTAAACAATTATTTCTGGAGGGACAAAAATTTCGGGTGCACAGAAAAACCGCGGGCTCTCCCACTGGATATTTGAAGGTTCCGTATCGAAAACTGGAGGGCGAGATTCACCGACTAGTAACCAGTCATGGAAGAAAATAGAACCCGCCTGGGGTCTTCAAAGAGGAAACAGTGATTTCAGCTGCTCATTGGTAAGTTCTTCTCCCCAGATATCATTTGGACAACTCACCAGGCCAGGAGAACGGTGGTTCAAAATACCTGGTGGAAGAGGGAACCTGTAGAATAATTGCCAGCGAGTCAGACAAGTTTATCACGATTGTTCTTTTGGATAATTTCGTGGCGATATGGAGGGACTGTTGCTTCACTGAAGGTGACAGAAATACAAGTAAATGGCATGTTATGTTACTTGCTGCTGGAGCCGCATGGATGGTAGTTTGAGGCTCATCTGGGGAATTCGAAGTGGAGTCGTTGAACAAACAGTCAGCTGGAGTTAGAAGATGGAGCAGAAGCACGAAGCGAACATGAAGAGACCATAAGGTAGGATGAACATGGACGCGAGGGCCTGTTGCCGCGGTTCGCAGAGGACCCGGTCCGCGGCGGCAACGGATGTTACTTGAGTGTGAGAAGAAATATTTCTATGGTAAAATAGAAGGAGGTGGGGTCATGTTTCAGCCCGCAGCGAGAACCTAGTATTTTATTTCATAATGATCGTGATTTCCTCCGACGGCAGGTCAGAAATTGGGGCCTGAGCAAGGGCGGGATTGCCAAATATGATTGACCCTTTATGGGTAAAATGCCTAGGGTAGCAGGCAAAATTGGGCTAATGGGAGCTTGTAACGAGAGCAGTAGGATTGTGGTCACCTTGGCTACCGATTTAATTGGTTCAATATACCAACGACTAAAGTAGAAAATAGTCCAATCTGATTAATTAATTTTTTAGGTGCGTGCGGTAATCCGGTAGTAACATTTAGTGGGCCAATGGCTATCTAGGTAACCAGCATGATCTGAAAGAGATTGGGGACATGGCAGTCTGGAGGACGTTCTAGCTGGGGGTTATGAATAACTTTTTGTCAGGAATCAGGTAGTTAGAATTTAAGGGAATGCATAAACCAAGGCCTAGGACAAATGGGGAGGACATCAGGTTGGAAGTGATTCCAGCTGTGGATTGTGGTGGCTAGCGAGGTAGACAATGTTGAGGTGGGGAGTAAGTCTCAGATGTATGAAGTCGGAGCAATGGAGAGGCAGACAAGCTTGCCCTGAACTGTAGAGACAAACCGGTCATACTTTGGTGGATGACTAGATGCATCTGCTATATGGCGTGCGCCATGGCAAAGGGTAATCTTGATTTGTACGTTTTGCCAAAAGTTTTACTTTCCGGTTGGGAGTGATTGCATTCATCTTATCAGCTTGGGTATTGCGAACGTTACGATTGGCCTCGCATCATGGAGCTGCCCAGTACCGAACAGCTCATCCAGCTAGCTGACGCACTTTAAGCTGAAGACCGGATTGAAGGGCTCCAGCTATGGAGCGGCGTACTCAGGTATGTGGAGAAGGTTCGTAATGTACTCTTCTTGATGGCTGGCGGTCTTCTATTGTATTCATTGACAAAAAAGTTCCTTTCGAGTGGGTGAAGGCTCTGCTACTGGACAACGTAATTCTTGTTAACTCTCGGGCGACGGATCGTGTCGACTCCCCTTCGCTGGTTCGTGGTCCCAATCTGAAGCTTTGGAAGACAGTTCTGATGCTGTCAATGCAGGCTGAGGAGTGAAACTTCCGGGGCCAGCTGGAGATCCAATTGCTTCACCCCTTATTCGCCGGAGTTAGTCTTCCTGAGCTGCAAAAAGGAATCATTGCTGAAGTCAGGCCCACTTTCTTTTAGGCCCATTCAGATTGTGAGTTTTTCAAAAAGGTATCCAAAGTGATGGTTGAACGTTTGGTGGTGCAATATTACCACATTCACCCTCGTACGCCACCCACTTCGCGCCAAAGCCCCTAAAGTGAAGCCACCCAACAAGATGATCCCCGAAAAATGGCCAGCGCAACCAAGTCTCTGCCTTTAGAGAGGCGAACTGGATTTCCGTTCCACTAGCAGCTTCCATTATGCGACATGCCAGTCCTGTGGAAAAGCTTACCACTTTCGCAAAATGCGCCGCCAGTGCAAGTTCGATGTCCCAGGTGCAACCCCTTGGGACCCTGAATATCATGCCAACCTGGCATACACATTGAAGAGTCAAGTGAATCCAGTAAGCCACGGGTGCAAATCGGCTCATTTTTATTGTGGCTTGGGACATCCGTTCACTGTAGACACCGGGATTGGCGAGCACATCATTCCGAATCCAGTTTTCTACTTGATTCAGCTTGGTGTGTCTATGCTACTCAATAGGGGCACTTTCATGGTGACATTGGCCTTCGGCTTTCACTGCTGCGCGTAACTACACCGATAGCTCCGTCGGAGAGCGGCTGTGTCCCGGTCCGATTCCCGATATCCGTAGACAGTCCGTCATTTCTGGGGATGGAGGCCCTCCGGGCCCTGGAGTAATCCGTGGCCCTTAGAGCGACAACCGGGATCCGGAGGATCAGCTTTTTTCCAGCAGCTGATCGCACTTTGCTCCATTAACAAAGGCGGCCTGGCAATGAAGCCCGCGAGGTTGAGAGCGGATGGTGATCCGGTGTTCCCGAAGCGCAGTGTTGCCATACGGCCAGGGCAAGGGTGTTCTGAAGGTGCCTACTAAAATAGAGCAAGGCGGTGTCATTGCGCTTGTGGCTTCTTCAAATTGGACGACTTCAGTCGCGGTGGTGATGAGGAGTGATGGGCAGGCCCCGGATTTGCGGTGGTTACCGATTGACCCCAGACCCCGTAAACGGAGACTTGCGAAAAGTGCGGTGAAACTTGAAGACGTTGTAAAATGAGCGATAGGCGGCAAGTATTTCTCAAACATTTTTCTGGCTGATGCATATTTAACAACCCCCCAGCCCACGGAGTCAAAGCCCTCAACTACCATCAGCACTACGTGGGACATTCCAGTAAAATTTCTTGCCATTCGTTTTGCACTTTCATCCAGGATATTCCAGGGTTCAGATGACCCAGGTGACTCATGTTACCGACGAAGTTCACGGAGGGAGGGCTTGACCGCAGAGTGCAATAACTCCTGGAGGGGTTTGTGGAAATAAGTGTATCGATCAAAGCCCTCCGGGGCAGATTCGACCTCACTAAAGTAGATTTACCCGGTTTCGCCGCTCTTGCAGGAGGATGTCGGCTTGATTCTGAAAGCTTCAAACCCCTGAGTAGGGTCCGGTAGCTTGAAGACCAAGAGCATCTGAGACCAATCCTTGGATGCCCGTAGCACTACCCTAGAATCATTGAAAACTTCGCCACTAGAGCCTAGCCGTTTTTCTGGTCTAGTCGTCCGTTATGACGGCCTGGAAAGACATTGCATGATTTTATTCAAAATATCGCTGACCGGCCGAAGCTGGTCTGTTTATAGCCATCTGAGCGAACTATGATGAGCACCTACGGGTTCGAAGACGTGATAAGGGAAGTTCTGGAGCAGAATGTTGTCCAGTCATTTGTATCTCGCTTTTTCGCAATACTGAAAACAGGAATGGTTCGCTGAAGCAGAAGAAGGCCCTGGCCGTTTTTGGACTGTGTGTCGAGTGCTCCAGTATCTGTTTGGACTGAAGAGGAAAGTTGTCGCCCGCCATCAAGCCCTTCGACCCTCACATAACCGGGACAAATCCTTCGCCAGATCCACTGACGCCGTGATTCGGCGGTGGAACAATGACGTACTCGCCTATAACTATTACTGCTCGTGCCAACCTGTCAAAACTACCCCGCAAGCTAACCTTGTTCAAGGTACGCCCGGCTTAAAGCGGCAGAATTATGCCGCTTCACCTCGCCAGCGGTACTGTGTCATAGGAGGAATTACGGAAGTAGAAATCGATTCTGCTCCTCTGTAGTTTCGCGATCAGGAGGCAGTGGAAACCCGTGGCGAAACGGACGCTTTCTCGATTTTTCGTGTTGCGGGCGGAATTCCCCTTTCAACCTAAAGGAGCCTTTTGTTAAGGTGACCGGCTTGTCTTTTCACCTCCATTGCGCAGGTCGTTTTTCCGACGAACTAAACAAAAACCACTTGGGCGTAAATAAGATGAATTCACTGGCCCAACAGAAGCTTTGGTGGCCGAAAAGGGTTGCAGACGCTTGTACTACGGCAAAGAACTGCCATGTTTATTACCACAAAGCCCAGCTACGGCCAAACAACGGAAACTCATGGCTCGAAAGCCATATCCCACCGCAGAGGGTTTGTGAGGACGTTAGCATTCCGCTCTTAAACCGGTGCAACTAGCTTGTACTGAGCACCTAACGCAGCAAACCGCCAGAAGTATTGTTAAAATGTTGCACAACCACCTTACCCTTGCTTCAGGTGCTACGAAAGTGCTCCAGCCGAGAAGGAATTTCGCACTCGCTGGTCATATATAGAGGATGGCAATTCTGTGCGGCAGGGCTGAAAGGCGGGGTTTATAGGACCGGATATCGGCATCTGTGTGAAACGCCGCGCCACATGCCCTCAAAAGGTGCTGTTGAAAGCTTGATGCGCTTCGCAAAATGTATGCTAACACCAGTCAGCCAGAGAACTTCGCCTGACTTGGGAGCACTCCTGGAAAATTTCCTACCGCGAAAAAGAAAAGCAGTGCGTAGGACCACCAAGGCGGGTTCGGCGGTTCAGTCCAGGTCCAGGTGACTACGTTCATCACTGACGTGTCTTGATTCCAATGATGTCACACTGCCATGACAACCAGCTTCGACCAACTCACGGAGTCATCACCAGGCAATCTGGCAGACCGGTTGCCGAGATTACAGACCTAGATTAAGCCACCCAGCCAAATCCCTTTGAAGGTGGCAATAGTCTTTGAGCGCAACCACATGACTGAGGCAACCAAGGACCCACAAGGCAAATACGTTGATATCAGTGGCCCACTATTTTCCACCAACTGGGAAGGCTACCGAAGCGGTCGAACCCGAGCCACCGGCTACAGTCCGAAGGTCAGTGGGACAGGCGAGCCAGGTTTCCGAGGGGCTCTTAAGGGAAGGAGGCTGTGGTACTAGGGTGACCATCACAGGTGACACGGCCGAGTACAGTTCCATAGCTATGCTCTCCGAGAAGCTTCGACCAGAGGAGATCGCTGGGTACAGCTACGGCAGAAGCTGGCTGTGATTGGTCAACATCCAGCCCGTCAATTGGCTTCTTCTATTTAACATATTTACAGAAACCACTGCTGCAATACACCTAGTGTGCAATTTTGAAGCCTTCTTATACTTGCCACTGTTTTGAATGGTTCCGGATGGGAGTGGTTACGTTCATCCTACCAGTTCAAATGTCGATGATATTACAGTCTCCTGCCTGTGTATCCTGCAGAGGACGTAGCTCACTGAGCCAGGTCTCGTGATATATTTTTGTGGTATCAACCACAATCATACCAATTTCACGCTTATGGGTCTTCATTTCTAACCTGTCGCTTCCTACTTTCGCTCCGTTGGTGTACGTAGCAAGTAGTATCCGTGGCTCTCGTGGAATCCGGTTTACCAGGGCACGTAGCGAGCTCGGAACTTAACCACGAGCCACTTTCCAGTTTCAGCAGGTCGACTCTAGTGCGTGCGTGGGTTTTTTAGAGTTGGCAACAACTGGAGCCTACTTTCGGTGGCTAGGTCGGCTCCCCTCACCAGATTGCTTTTACTCGTAAGCAATACATTTATGATTTCCTGCGCCTCCTCAAGACTCCCTGGCTGTAACCTTTCATCCTTTCCTACCGAGATCAGCATGGGTAAGAAGTTCGGGACAGGCACACCCCGTGAGCCAATTCTCGCAAATCAAGCAACGTGTGGCCAATTCAAACGAATACCAAAACTAGAACAGAATGTATTCGTAGTTTTTGTTGTACAGAACTAGAATTTGCAGAAAGTACGAACATATACAAAAATTAAATAAGCGTCTGAATAGACTCATCAGCAAAACTTAAAGATTCGACACCCCGTAGCTCAAACACGACATCCAGAAACGGTTTGGAACAGTTTAAGTAAACAGCGGTGGCTGATGTTCTGCAGACTGGTGCTTATTGAACCTGAATTGTGTTTTCGCTAATGTGGCGAGATTCGACATTCTCCCCTTTGATTTTCCTCGGTCTGGGCACGGTCAAATGTGTTTAGCTAGTACAAGACTACAGGAAAATTTGTTTAATATCTGTAACGAGGTCATTTACTCAATAGTGATTGGCCGAAGGAACGCACGCCTGGTATTGGTGGACCGGTCATATATTGAGCCGAGAGCACTGCACATCCCTCTCTCCGCCGTGGAGTCAAGCGCTGCGCCATCGGTCTAGTGGGGCATTGGCCTGTTGGCTGTTCTGCCTTGTTCCGGCTTTTGGTGCGAAAGGTCTGCCCGGAAATGAAGACGTAAAAGTCGTTCGTTATCCTTTCTCCGACCTGGTAAAAGGCAGCCAAATATAGACCACAGTGACAAGCTAAGTTATTCGAACCAGCAGCAAACTTTGAACGGTCTCCTTATAGGTCAGGAAATGACGTTATCTCAAATGGAAGTTGTATCCACATAGGTTCTGAATCTATTTGCCCTTCTCACAATTGATCAAATGTCAACATAAACTATTCCAGATGCACATTTCGCAGTTGAAAAACACTAGAAGCATCAGAAGGAATATCAAATACTTATTGTTACACTACCAAATTAACAGTTCTTGCTGTGTTAGCCTATTAACCAAACTGAAGCAGGCTGATCAAACCAGTTGAAAAGCCCGCGGTTTGCAAGTTTTAGCAACCACCTCAGAAAGGCGGTACTCCAAACCACTCTCGCACGATAATTGCAACCTACCATACGATTCAAGGTCAAATTCAAATGTCTCACACAAACAAACAAACGCGCAAATTTGTGGTGTGTGGACGAGCTTTTCAAAGTAAAGTCTAATTTGGCCAAATTCACAAAGCTCGTAGAACACTTGGAAGGATTTTCAACATTTGTTCTTTAAAGTGCCCTTATAGACGATGCTTGCCGGCTATGTTTGAGGATGATAAGCGAGGGGTGTTAAAATCATTAGCCGTCCAGTTCAGTTCAGTTTGCACAGGACAGGTAATAGCCGCCGCCAGTCTAGCCTCCGGAATTCTTCTGATAGTGAGCACATCAGTTGTGCCCCCACTACTGTAGGGTGTTTTCGTTTAATCCCCACCGAAAATGACAGGGAAATGAAAAACATTGTTGCACATCAATCGCGAGGGACATTATGCATCTTGAGCGATCATCCAGGCAGTAAGCAGCAAACGAAAGCGTCAATTGCAACGTAGCCCGAAAGGACCACAGCGCTACCCGTCATCCATCTAGAGGACATACCCAAAGTTCACTACAGGGAAACATCTCGCACCACTTGCGATCTTGGGCGCTTTTGAACGACTGGACGGTCTGTAGGACTATCCATCAGGCAGACTGTTCCCACTGTTCACTACCCTGCTGCCTAATGAGAGTGGTCAAGTCCTTAGCCTAGCTCGAATTTTCGTCAGTTTCGTTTCGCGTCATTTTGCCTTGCAATCTAAAGCCACTTGGAATAGGCCTTCCGGCACAAGGCCGGAAAAATCCCTGATTACGTTGAATGTTTCTATGAGATTCCGCTGGCGTCTCCTCCTTTCCAACAAGGAAATTTTCGAGACACGGAGTCTCTGTTCGCAACTCTTGTCCCGTTGCTCTCCAACCACTTGCTTTGAGAGGAGCTGAACTTTCTCTGTGGGAGGGTGCCCAAGCTTGCACCCTACCTTTCAAGTGAGGTCATACTGCAGCCACGTAAATAGGTACCGGTGTTTCTGGCTGCCGGCAAGAAGACGCTGACCGCGGTCTAAAGAGCCCGGCACGAGCCTTTTGTGCAGCAACGTTGCACCTGTCCTACCATTTAAAATCTCTGCTCATAATGATCCCGAGGTCTTCAACTCTACTGAATGTTTCTATGGCGAACAGCCCGTGGTCATGTGCGGCAGTCGGGCTTGCTGTCGCCCTTGACGACAAGTGGCCTTTTCCTGCATTCACTGGTAAGTCTCATCTGTATGCTCAGTCTAGGGCAGTTCCTATATCCTTGCCTAAGTGGACCCTACCCTCGGATCCACAGACTTGCTAGTCATCCGCCAAAATGAAAGTGGCCGAACGAGGGGTAGGTGCCAGGTCTTTATTAAATAGCTAGAATAACTTGGGGTCTGGGACTAATCCCAGAGGTACACCTCTGGTGACATTCACTGAACTGTAGCACCTGTCCCCTACTTTGAAGTAAAACGTCCAGTGGGAGAAGAAGTCTGCCAGCCACCCATATACTGGCCGCCCATACCAAACGTCACCATCTTGCATAGAAAAGGGCGATGGTTGGCAGAGTCGAACGTCCTGCTTAAGTCAAGGTAATATACCTCAACTTGCCTACCTTCATCCAGTCGTCGATTCACTTCATCCAAGAAGCACAAGAGATTTTTCAGACTATATCTGTTTTTTAGGAAACCATGCTGGGCTGGGCTTGGCATGGAGTGCTCTAGTAAATGCTGAAAGATGTGGGGGCGGGTGACCTTTCCAAAAACTTAACCTAGGAAGCTAGTCAGGATTACAAGCTTGTAGCTGTCCACAGCCGACTTAGGCCCATTCTTATGTATCACCTTGACGGCCGAGATTTTCCAGTCCTGAGGCTGCTTACTCTGACCCATCGTAAACCTGTACAGCCTACACACCGACTGAGCTATGATATCCGCCGACGGTTTCATGATAGCTAGGTGGATGCCATCTGGACCCGCTGACCTTTGGCCATTTAACTCCTGCAGGCACCCACGCCCGAGTCCCTCTGAGAGCTTCAGCTCGTTTCACTAAGGAAGTGGGTACCCGAAGGCCAAATATACTTGCACCCCATAACTCGCCCTACCTACGCTACAACAGTACTCCCTCATGGCTTCTGCTTAGCCCTGGTCATCACCGGCAAAATAATGATCCCTAGTGGATAGTAGACCTATGGCGTTTTTGTTGAGCCTTTTGACAGCACCCAGCTATAGAGTTTCTTCGGTTGCTGTCTGACGTGTCCAGCTAGACTGAGCTCAAACTCTCGCTTAGAAGTTTGGGGAAGGCTCACAATGCCTTTTCTAGGCTTCTTATAACGGGTCCAGATATAAAGCGCTTTGAGCAATACGTATCCAAATTCGTACGAATCCCGAAACCAAAACAAGAATGATCCGTGGCTTCTACTATGCTGAATTATTGAATGAACCACAGCATTGAACACATACAAACCTCAAATGTGGGACCGCACAGACTCAGCAACGAGAACGAAGTTCACGGCGTGCGAGAAACAACCTCGGGTGTAACGCGGGTTCGAGAAAGGGTATGAGAGCTGGCGCGTTAGAAGCGAATAAGAAAGGGCTGGTTCGTAGAAATGTCAGCCGTACAAAACACGTAAATGATGTGTGGGTAATTCCACGGAATCAGGTTACTATAGTGCCTTTGAAGGATTTTCAGCAACCGATCCTCACGCCGTTCACCAAAATCCTTCCGACCCTAGCAGAGTCAAAGGTTTTAATTAAGGGTGACGATTCTTCTTACCTACCTAGGCCGTGCAGTCAGTGCGCGTTACTGCTTCCGCTGACTTCCGGAATCTACTCATATATGTGCACGGTATTACGTGATTCGGTGGGCAAGTTGGCGAGTTGTTTAGCCGCGTTGTCCGCAAGAGCCGCTGGTAGGCCACTGGCACAAAGGGAGATGTGTGTAGACTCCAAGCCACGTGCTGTCTTTGAGAAAGCAGCCGTGTATATGTAGGTGCGTGTGAGTGCGTGCGAAGAAACCACGACGGTGACCACATATAGGGTCGTCCTCATTGTAAAACACTTTTGAGCAATGCGTAGCCAAATTCTAAACGGATCCCGAAATCAAAAAGCAATTGTCTGTGATATTCTACGATAATAGATTGTTGAATGAACGATGACACCAAAAAGATACAAGCCTCAATAAAGAGATCGCAAGGAATCAACAAACGAGAAACCGAATTGCAGTGTGCGAGCAAGGAGCACGTGCGTCACGTGGGTCCAGAACAAGGATACGACAAAGTAGCGCTCTGGGTGCGAACAAACAACAATTGGTCCATAAAAACAAACAGTTCGTAAAGACACGTCAATAGTGTGAGCAAGTGAGTGGTGTTAAGAAAAACACTGAATCGCAAAGGTTTTAGGGAGATTTTCCACGACCGGTCGTTACTCTGCCCACCAAAATCCTCCCGAATCCATAACAGAGTCAAAGTTTTGGTATAAAGGTACTGATTTTTCCTACCTACCCAGGCCTTGCTGTCATTGTCGCGCCTAATGCTTGTCGTCAACTTTCTACTCATGGTCGCCTCTAATTCGTTGGCCACATAGACGCGAGGCTATCCTACATCTTCCATGAGAACAATTGACTGATGGCGGGCCTGAAGGGGAAGTATAGATGCTGTCCTTGGAAGGCCGTCTTGCCCTGGCTGTGTGTGCTTGCTTGAGTGTGTGTGTATGATGTAACCGTCACATGTTTGATAGGGGTTACTAGACATAGCCTGCATCGGGTATATGTGTATGTGTCTGGATGTACAATGGAATCGCATTCATAACCACATATCGGAAAAAACCTTCTGTAATGTCAACGAAAGACTGTGAGCACTGTAACGTGTTTGGAGGAGATCATGTGGTATAACGAGTACAATGTAGGTGAGTGTGTTTCGGGGTGCATGATGGTTCCATACGTCAGTGTGTCGCAATTGCTTCCATATATGGGGTTTCTTCACTCACCTCGATGACTAGTGCGAAATAGTCTACTGGGCCTCAGCGTTATCAGCTTTTCCGCCTTCGCTCTCGAGCAGACTAACACTGCGTATATCACGAATGAGCGCTCCGTTAGCTGTCTTCACCTTCACCTTTCTTATCATTCCGTCAGTGCTTTCGATGGTTTCCATAACTACTCCCAAGGAACAGGTGCTGAAATGTACGTGTTTGTCTGCGATCGTCACCACATCCCCAACCTTGAATGGTCTTGTTTTCACCAGCCACTTCTGTCGAGTCTACAGAGCCGGTAAGTACTCCCGCAGCCGGCGCCTCCAGAAAACCTTTGCAAGATAGTTCGCCTGCTTTCATCCGTGGGGGTAGCTCCCACGAGGGGTTACCGGCCTTGGAAACCCTCATTCGACCTTAACGTCAATAAGTCGTTCTGGGTGAGCGCCAGCCTGGTGGGGTCGCAGTTCAATACTGGAACCAGGGGGCGGTTGTTCAGAATTCTCTCTACCTCAGCCATTACGGTGCTCAACGTTTCATCGTCGGGCGGCTGTAGCTCCATAATTGACAGCATTATCCGTCTGGCGGACCGGGTCATGCGTTCCCATACGCCGCCCCGGTGGCTGGCCTGTGGGGGGTTGAAGTGCCATCGTATGCCGTAGGCCACGGTTCGATCCTGCAGTTCGTCCCTGTTTATGTTCTTGTGCCAACACTGCAATTCCCGGTGGGCGCCCACAAAGTTCGACCCATTATCTGAGTACATATCGGCCGGTACGCCTCTTCGGTCGATAAATCTTTGCAAGGCCCGTAGAAACGAATCGGTCGTCATCGAATGTGCGACTTCTAGGTGTACCGCACGCGACTTCATGCACGTCATGATACATCCGTGTCGCTTTTCTAATCTTTTCCCGCACTTGATCCACAAGGGCCCGAAATAGTCTAACCCGGTGTCACTGAACGGCCACCAGCCCGTAGTCACCCTGCATTCCGGTAGAGGGGCCATGAGCTGTTTGCCCGCCGTGGCATTGCGTCTCCTGCATTGCACACACCGTCGGATTACGCGTTTTACAGTCTCTCGTCCTCTCAACAACCAAAGGCGCTTTCGGATGACGCTCGTCACGTGACTTTCCCCGGCATGTCCCTCCACGGCGTGGACGTGTTGAATCATTAGCTCTACTACAGGTTGTCTCGCAGGCAGCAGTATAGTATACTTTGTGTCGAAGCTCGGGTGGGCGTTGGCCAGCCTACCGTCAACCCACAGCAGTCCATCAATGAGTTTGGGGTTTAAACGCTTCAGTTTGCCTCACGGAGATGATATTTTTGTTGATCGGTCCCACTTCTTCAGCCCTCTCGAGCTCTCGGGCAAAAGCCTGGCGTTGAATCATTCTGAAAATATCGTATTTCGCAGCTCGTAGCTCATCGGGACTCATTGGGCCGATCCTTATCCGGCCTAAGGGGGGGTGGCCCTTTCATGACTAGTAAATTTCTCTTGAACCTGGTTAACCAAACTATCGCACGAAGTGTCTTCATCCAGGAAGAGAACCTGACCAATCGCGATAGAATGGATGTCGCTTCGACGACGTTGGCCGCTATCACTACGCCTTTGATCTCCAGTTCTACTTCCGTAGGGGGTTTTGATTTGTACGTAGGCCAGTCCTGTTTAGGCATTTGCAGGAATTTTGGACCTCCCGTTCACATGCCTATTTGCCCGAAGTTGGTCGCACCCCGGGAGCACTGATCGGCTGGGTCATCACCAGACCAGACTTGCTTCCACTGGTTCGTGGCTGATCCATCGTGGATAATCGTGAGTCGGTTAGCAACGAAAGTACTAAACCGGCTCCAAACTTTGGTAATGTAGTGAAGTACTATGGTTGAGTCCGCCCAAAAGCTAGCCGACTAAATGTAGAAGTTGAAACATCTATTCACCGCTTGTACCATCCTGACTGCTAACACGGCTGCGCTGAGTTCAGGGCGTGGGATCCAGACCGACTTCAGCGGAGCAACGCGGGCTCTAGCGAACAGGATCCTCGTAGTATACCGTCCACCTCCTGTGCACCATCGCCCGTACGCCACAGCCTCATAACCGACTTCGGATGCATCGGAAAAGGCATGTAGTTCTCCCATCCGTTTTTGCATGACCAGGAGCCAAACATCGTGGAATCCTCATGTCCCCAGTTTCTTCAAGTTGTTCAAAAATTCCTCCTATTTTAGCCGATCTTCTCGGTCCAGTGACTGGTTCCAATCGACTTTCTTGCGGCACAACAGCTGCAGCAAGATCCTTCAGGGCAACAGCCAGGGTGATACGAAATCGGGCGGGTCGAACAAACTAGAGACAGCGGATAGTACACCTCGACGGGTTACTGGCATCTGGGGAACGTTTAGCTCGAAAAAAGTCGTCCTTTTTCGCGTTCCATTGTATTCCTAAATGTGTCTTGTAGGGAGTGGAGAGCCGTCCCAATTTCTAACCCTTTTGAACCTCTCGTGGTACGAAATGACCTCGAGCACTTCTGAAGCGTTCGACATCCATTTTGTTAGATGGAAGCCGCCCTCTTCTAGCAATCTTGTTAGGCCTCTGGACTGCGCCAGAGGTGATTTTACGTCATCGAATGATCCAAATTAGTCGTCGACGTAGAAGTTCCTGCTGACGCTATCTACCACCGACCGATAGACAGGTTCTCTGCCGTTGTTCGCAGCTTCCCGAAGGGCGTAGTTAAAGTATAGTATAGTATATTTCTTGACCGTGGTCAATACACATGCACAAGGCAAGATCAGAGTATACAGCAGTACATGTCAATGTGAGGTATTCACAGATTCTAAATTTATAAATCACACAGCAACCGAAATACACCAGTAAAGTCATGTAGTGTTTGAGTGAACAAAAGTGGTCATGGTTGAGGCGGGAATTCCGAATCGGTTTCGAAATCGCTGGAGGGCGGTGTGGATAGCTGAACAGTCGTGGGATTGCTGATATAAGCGACAAATGGACGGTCACTAACGAGTAACCGGGCGGAAGAGATGCCAAAGAACATTGTTAGAGGTAAAGCAAGCGTGGGGCTTTCAAAGTGCAGTCAGAGATACCAGCGGAATATTGGACACTGATCCAGCATTGGGTAATTAATTGTGGAGGAGGCATGTGAAATAAAGGCAAGTGAGTCAAAGGTGATAATAAAACGGACCTTGTGTGCAGGTGATTACAGTGTCATATGGAAAATTCAAATGAAGGCGAAAAGCTTCGCAGGGACTTCAGTGAACTTTTGAAGAGCATGAACGGTGTATGGACATATAACGGACTTTTAAAGAAAAGAAAAGCCGTCAATGAAACGGATTGGTGGAGACAAAACGTCAAGGGTCCGGCTAGGCAGAAGTTGGAAGAGTGTAATTTTTTTTGTTTTTGTATGTGATAGAAAATTGTTAACCAAATTATGGTTGGCTGCAGATGGCTGGTATTCTGTTTCTTAAAGACCTTGGTTGCAGGTGGTGGCAGGTAGAATGTTGAGGGAAGCAGGTAAAAAAGGGCTGGTTTGACGAAGTTGACAGCTGCGAAGGCTGGGTTCCGGCCATTGGTTTCGTACTGCAACACGGGAAGAATTTGAACTGTTGGGTTGGATTATTTGGGAATAAACGTTGAGCGGATGTGTTGATGGTTGGTGTCAGGAATCACCTCTGCGATCCGGTGAGACTTTCATGAGGTTTTGTTAATCCGTGTACGGTGCCCCATGTAACGTCAGCGGGCGAGAGTGTAGGTTTAAACCATTGATAAAATCGTCCAGTCCTTACGGTAATCCGGAATAAACGTCGATTCGGCCGATGGCTACCCAAGTAACCAATGCAATCTGGAAGAGATCAGGAGTGCGGCAGTCTGGAGAGTGTTCCAGCTGTGGGTTATGATTATCGTTTATATGGAAGCAAGAAAATGAAAATTTTGTTATCCGAACAGTTAGTTATCGTTGGGCTAGTGGACCGGTCTATTAGGGATCCCTAGACGGAGACTGGTAGCTTTCTAGGGTGGTTGGGTGATAGTATAGATTTGGGGCGATATCAGGTAGGCGGTGGATGAGGAGAGGGTGTCCGCTAGGGAACCAGGAATAAAACAATAGTAGATGGTATGGTCTGGAAGAAGAACGGAAAATAGGAAGATAACAGTCTGGTCAGTTCACCAGCTGTGGTCGAGGACGGCAAACAGTAAAAAAGGAGAAAAACACTGGGTGTAAAAATGAGGATTTTTCATGCGGGGGCAAACGTGCTGGTATTCGGCAGGGGCATACGGATTCCGGTTTGAATGGGGTCTCAACTTACCATGAGCATATGCGCAGAGAAGTGAAGCCTAGTTACTAAGGAATGGTAATCCGTGTGACACAATCTAGTTAGGAAGGGGGACAAGTGAGTGTAGCATACACAAGGTATATATATATTGATGTATATATATATATATTGATGTATAGGTGGGTGCGATCATCGGACGGGTCATGTGAAAGCGGTCGGACGCACAGAATGGTGACGATATTGCTCCGAAGGGGTGAACGGTCATCCTATAGTTTACCACTGCGTTGTTTTGGTCGATCTCTTCCCACCACAGGAAACGCAAAGCATCTCGTTATTCTGTCGGTATTTTTACCCTGAGAAACATTTCCCCGATGTCGGCGGACAAAGCCACATTACCCACTCCGAAACGGCACAAAACCTCGATTAGTGGTGTGGTCCAGTCAGGTCCTTGTAGTAAGCGATCGTTTAACAACTTGTCCTGAAACTTGGCTGCACGGTCGAAAATCACCCGCATTTTTTCGGGTTTCTTGGGGTTGATGACCAGATGGCGAGGCAGATACCAGATACCCTTTTTGCCGTCGGTGCTGGCAGGCACCTTTTCAAGGTAGCCGAGCGCTTCGTTTCGCTTCATTAACTTTGCCTATCGTTCCCACAGATTCTGGTCTCGAATGAAGCCTTCCTCCAGTCGTAGCAATATGGGTAACGGTTCTTCTGGCCAACTCTCCACCCCATATCGGCTGCGTTTATCAACCACCCAATTCAATCGTCACGGACCTTGCCCACATAGTCCATTCGAATCCGTCCCTGGGTCTATTTAAAACTAGTACCTTTCTTTTGGTGTGCATACACTTGCCTACTTTCATCCCACGTTACTCCCCATTCTTAGTCCGTTCCTTCAACTCCTTTCATGTAAGTATCTACTTTTTCATGGGTTTTGTCTGTTTATTCCATCTGAAACCTGAAACGAACCCTTTATTCGAATCGTGTTTCACTCACCTGTCAGCTTTCGTCACTCTGCTCCAGTGAAATTTCCAGGCTCGGGCAGCTACATCCACCTCTTTATGAGGGCGTTCTCCACAACCTCTTGATGAATAGCAAATACCAATTCCGTGGGTACACGGACTGTTTCATTTACGCATTCCCGCTCCTCGAAGGACACCACAAATCCTTAGGTATTATATTTCTGCTATTTTCCGGGTCATCTGGACTACTGGTTTAAGTGCATGTCCTTCATCACCCAAAATTCTCCAATTTTTCGTTGGTGCTTTTTCGAAAGTTTTCTTTGTCAGTTTACTCACCCTTGCGACTTTACATCGACGCTATCCAAAATACTGCGCATTTTTACTTCATCACCGCTTTACTTCATCACGTATCTCGACGGCGGAGCCTATTTCACTCAATTCGCAAATGTACGTCCACCCGACCTTCAAACTCAAATTTGCCGGGCAATCGTTCGTGCGACCACTAAAACCTGTACGCTTTTAGGCTGCATTTACCCAAATGAATATCCAAGGAACCTTTTTGTGACCTCACCTGTATCATATGATCATGCAATCGAGCATGCTTCGGGTGTCCCCGAAATAAACCATTATTATTATTATTATCACTTGTAAACAGTTGGTCATGCACCTGGCATGCCTCGGGCGTCTCCGAAATAAACCATTATTATTATTATTATTATTATTAAAAAATGCCCAGTTTGTCAAACAGGAACAGGGGTTTTTACACATACAGGGCATTGGTATTAAAGTGTCATCCACGGGGAGCGTTCCTTCCTGCTGAGAACAGGTACTCAACTCGTGTAAACGCTAGTACAACTGTTCGGCTGGTTCTGCAGGCCCCTTAATCAAGTTCTTAAGCCTGCCCAAATGAGATTCATGTGGAAAGCTGGAGAAGTTGTCCAGCGTTCCGTGTATCCTAACATCCTCAGCTAGGTGGGTCAGGCAATTCACGTTGTAAACAATATGCTCGGGGTCATACATTGTCGCCATTTCTTGTACAAAAACACGTAAAACACCTTGGGCAAAATCCAGCATGCGGTTATGTAAGACGGGATGCAAAAAGATATGTACTGAAATAAATAAAAGTAAAAAATGATTATATAAATCAGAAGGTAATAAATCACGTAGACATACGGGGCCAAGATATAAGAGGAACTGGCGGAATTCCGTTGCCTTCCAGCGCTCAGTGTCACTTGTGTGACGGCATTTACGCTGGAAGTCACACGAAAGAGAGGTGTGTGTTCGTAGGATTCGATAGCCTAGTTTCTCCGCGGCCGCGCGACTTGGGCGGTAGCTTGATGAACGGCTACCCTTCAGCCAGGCGGTAAGCAGTCGTTGGGTGACCCCGAGACATACTTATTGCATGTAGTCCAACGGGAACGTATGTACCATACCTATGGACACGGACAGAAATGGACTGTCACTGATGTGGTGGCGAGGATACTTTCGAGCGCGAAAGTTTCCATCCGTACGTGCTCTAGCTTAAGTGACGGGAAACGTCATCTTCCCATCAATACACACTCTGCGTTAGTTACATTTATCACAGCCAGAATAACCAGCAGGGCCTTTGACTTGACGAACAAAAGCTCCAGCAGGTGTATCACAGAAAACGGCTAGCAAGTGACATCGTATAGGAGCATTACGATAGCTGATGCCGTTTTGTAATATGTCCTTCATCCCTTCCACAGTACGATGCATGTATTCATACAGGTTTTGTGGTTTTTTCGAGCCGCTACAAACCCCCACAGTCACGATGGGCGTACTTGCCGGCCGCACTACCAGTGCCAAAATTGGCCATAGCTAGATAGTAGACGACCGATAAATGGACATTCCATCTGCATTTAGCTGAATATCCATAGAATCCGGTACGGCAGCCATGCTTTTTATGCAGATTTTCAAGCCGTCTTTCAGTCCAAGATGGATGTGCACACTGCCGTCAAACTGGATCTTTTGACATCAACGTGGCGTGTGACAAGTTGTGCTTGGATTGCATGGGACGCCAGGAACATATAGACTTATGAATGACAGCACGCCGCGTCGCTGTTCCAAAGTCAAATTGTAGTTTACAAACAAATCAGACGTAGATTGCAGCATTGCGTCCTTGTTTACGGTTACTGATATTCTTTATCCAAGTTCCACTTGTTGGCCTGTTAATACAATATTATTATGTTACATCTTTATAAGCGAACAAATCTGATGAGGTAATAGCGAGGGATGTGGAAGCAACGGGACGCATGGAGTTTCCCATTAGGTTACCGCGGACCTCCTCAACTGCTATCGGTGAAAATTCTGAGACCGCTTCATCGGATGCACCAGACAAGCAAGCTGTAGCTAGCGCCGATGCTTCATGAAGCTAAATAGTACACTTCTACTGAATTAACCTACACTGAGCCTTCACTTTTGGACACAAAACTCTGTGCTCCCGCAGCGTGGCCTTGTGACAAACGGGACACTGTTGGGCCCTGAGCTGCTTCTTCCTGTTCCGGTACCTCTGGTACTTGCTCCCTTTCGGCATAGTTACGTATATCCTGGGAATAAAATCTACAGTGTGACAAGCTAATATATCAGTTTACACACATATATATATATATTTGACCGATAATTTCGACAATTCACACCCTAAAAATAAATACGAATACCACTGAAGCAATATAGTGTTTTAACGTCTGTTAAAGCCACCGCAATGAGTTTACCTTGAACTGAGAAACAAAAAATGTACCAGTATTTCGATAACAAACCAAGGTAAAACAGACCTTCAATATCCTGCCACTAAAAAATAAAGACAAAACTACTTAAAATAGTCAAAACATAGCACGCTTATAACATAAACGTTGACAATGAAGACCCCAAGTACTCCCTTCAAGGGACGAAACCACCTACCACGGGAGAATACGGCGAACCAATATCGCACCGCCTGTAAGTCAAATCTCGCAAATCGAGCAACGCGTAGCCAATTCAAACGAATCCCAAAACCAGAACAAGATTGATTCGTAGCTTCTGCGGTACTAAATTGAAATGCACAAAGGATACAAATATATACGAACCTCAAGTATGCGGCCAAATAGACTTCACAGTAAAACCCAAAGGTCCAAAGCCCCGTGGCTCAAGCACGACAGTCAGAAACGGTTCAAGGCCAAATTCAAA
Organism: Fasciola hepatica; assembly: GCA_948099385.1. Taxonomy (NCBI): domain Eukaryota; kingdom Metazoa; phylum Platyhelminthes; class Trematoda; order Plagiorchiida; family Fasciolidae; genus Fasciola; species Fasciola hepatica. The sequence goes on from CANUEZ040000019.1 coordinate 16,045,922, forward strand.
TGTCTCACATGGATAAACAAACGTGAAAATGTGTGGTGTATGAGCGAGCTTTCCAAGATAATGTTAAATATAGTCAAATTCACAAAGCACGTTGAACATTTAGAAGGATTTTCAGTATTCGTTCTTTACACCGCCGGCCAAAATCCTTCCGCGAAAATGGTTATCTAAGGTTCAGGAAGGGGTCATGATTCTCACCCTACCTACCTTTAACTTATTTTCAGTGCCTGTGGATACTAACTTCCTGTGTTATCTGAACGTGAAACAGGTTTTTGCCGTAGTCATCATCGCACAATCCATAAGGAATCAATTCCAAATCCCGCTGCACAACTTGAGATTGACATATTCATCAGGAGACCGGCGCATATAGTCAGACGCACGATGAAGATGAAGGCTTCGCAGAGTGAAGTGTTTCTCCGCACGAAATAAGTCTAAGCATCACAAGCAGTAACCCATTGCAGCAACTGGTTAGACTAATTTTGTTTACAAGCATGAGCGCAGAAGTTGAACGCAGGTGCAAAGCCTAATGAGATATCGCGTAAAATCGACAGGTCACGAACCAGTGGAATTACATAAAATTCACGCACCAAATCTTCCGAAAGAAATGAAAACCGGTTTCTGATTATGAATAAATTTCGAAAACAAGTGTACGGCGGACAGTATCGAAATACACATGAACACGGAGATTGATCGAATACTGGCATCTATCAGAGTATTTCAAAGTTTTTCTGTGCACAAAATATGTGACAATCAATATTGTATAAAATGTAAATAAATGTTCTTCTTTAAAGATAATAATAGTTTCACAATGTGCTCGCAGCTAGTATGCCTCACCTGAACTGTTCAAGTGAAATACTGGTGAATTTCTCCTCTTCGCCTATGTGCACGCTAGATAGAAACTGGAACTAAGTACATTTACAACCTTTCAGAAAAAATGGGTCCAGTTGATTGGTTGTAGGGCATGAAATGCAATAAAGTGCTGAGTGACTCGGAGCGAGGCGATCTGCGAGCTACTTTGTCTTTTGTATGTGGTTTCGAGCCCGAATCATCAACATTTTCCTCGCTGTTTCCTGCTACGAGTGGATTAACTCTCTGATGTCTCGAACACGTTCTTCGTTTCTTCCGTTTCCTGTAATGTAACACAACTGTAGGATCTGTCCAATAGGCAAGGCTCAGTTCGGCGGTGGTGCAGTTCTCTTTTAGCATTCGTGCTACCTTAAAACCCAATACCAGTGCAGTCGTTTTGAGCTCGTTTAGGGATACTGACTTCAGCTGAGCAATTTTTGTTTTGGCAAAGGTTACTTTGTTTCGCCGCCGGCCATGCAGTTCCACCCAGGTACCGTACACTGTCACTGGGTCGGCAAATTTCAAGCTGCTTTGGGTGACCTGCTGGTGTCCTTTTTTGAGATATTTCAAAAGCCTCCGGGCAACTTCTCCTTTTCTCAATAAGTGACTTGATGGTGGTCTCTTGGGTATAACAACTTCATGTTGCCCACTGTGACGTCCCGTCTTTGAATTCGCCATCGAAAGCACCGACTGATCCTTTGAGTGAACTTCGCTTTCCTGAGATGGACCGTTGGATTCAATATCGAAAGGCTGATTGTGTTCTACAGAGGCACTTCTCTCAGCAACATTTGAGCAATTTATTGATGCCGATTGTTGAAGTTCGCTCGTCAGGGGTCCGAGAAGTGTCCAGCCTAGTATCGTTCGCGTAGCGAATGGTTCTTTTCGATTGCTTATGCTCTGTTCAAGCACCCAGTGAGCCTCTGGTACATTGCATCCAATTAGTATGTCGACGTGGTGGCTAGAAACTTCTTCGAACTCTATGTCCCTGAGATGAGACTATCTCTTGGCGGTCGATCTAACAGAGTCAACTGGTTTCATTGGCAAGCTGTCTATTGCAAAAGCTTCCGGAATTTCTACGGTCCTCTCATCAGATAAAGATGTTAACTGCAGGGTCAGCCTCTTAGAATTGCTAACATGACCCCCTGCAATCGTGCTGATAGTGAGCGAGGTAGGCTCGCCTACTAGTTCACAGCTTTCTACAAGCTCGCGAGTAATCAGCGAGGTATCCGACCCCGTGTCCAAAATTGCAATGACCCTCCTCAGTCCTTTAGGTGTCACGATACCGACAGGTACGATGCCTAATCTTGCTGGTTTGAAATCATCATGTCCCGTTGAACAGACAATTTTGGGTTCATCTGGCTGAATAGGTCTATTGTTGAGAAGGCCATGCAGTAACGAGTGATGATTACCCAAGCATCCGTCTTGGTTGCATTTCACTCTTAAGCTGCATTCAGAGGCTCGATGAGAGTTGTTCAAACACATAAAGCATGAGCCAATCTTTTTTACTGCACACCACCGCTCGGGTACACTCATCCCGTGAAAGGTCGGACAATCTAGTAACCGATGCAGGGAGTTGCATAGCTTGCATTCAGCTGACCTCTCGGGTTCTTGGCTTATCATGTGCATGTTAGCCAAAGACTGGGTTTGGTTACAGTCCTTCTCCACCATTTGAGATGTTGGTTCCCTTCGCGCCAGTCTGCAACTTTCGCGTACGATTTGTCCAAATCGACTGTTGGCGATACGGGATTGACGACCTATGAACTCCGTCAAATCGTTGAACGTAGATTCCCGCTCAAGCATATTTATTTTTTCAGCTTCCTCTGCCCATCGGCTCTGTAAATCAATAGATAGACGTCGGACAATGCATTCCTGTGTGTGCAATGCATTCAGATCAGACTGGTATCCTAAGTGCTCCAGTGCTATACTGCAATTCTGCATTTTTATCACCAAACTCGACAGTGATTCGGCCTTGCCCTCAGTCCTTTTCGCCTCCAATAAAACACTATCAATTAGGCTTCTAGCCACCTTGAATGGTTGTCCAAACAAATCTTTCAGGATTCTGCGCGCCCTGATGTACCACATCGGTGGATCAAGCATCGCGCAGCCTTCGATAGCACTTTTGGCTCTCCCACGACAGTAATGTAATAAATACAAAAACCTTTGACCGGGATCTGCAACTTTGCACTCAACAAAATTTTCGAATTGTTTCATGAATAAACAGTATTGGTCGGGGTGCCCGTCGAAGTGGGACAGCTCCACTCTCGGCAGGTCAAGAGCCAAAACCTCGGTAGTTTCAGGCTGTCTCAAGGGTTTATATTCGTCGATCACAGTGCCTTTTCGATGTTGACATTGTGAACTACATGGACTTTTTGCTGGCTCTCTGAGACCAGTTCCTTGTGTAAGGGGCTCTGCTTCCTTTCTGGTTAACCGCAGCTCGTTTTCTAATTCTATTACTCTCATTCTATAAGTACTAATATCGTCAAACGCATCGCGGTTAGAGATATATGACCTGGCACTGACAGAGCTAGTAAACTTAGTATTATCTAGAGAATCAATAACACCCAAACCATCCCCAGAGACTTGCCGAGTTATTTCCTGTTGTCTCAAAAGGTCCTTGCTTCCTCGTCTGGGCATTTCCAATGGGTTTTCTTGTCCAGGTTCCACTTGAGTACTGTAAGTCAAATCTCGCAAATCGAGCAACGCGTAGCCAATTCAAACGAATCCCAAAACCAGAACAAGATTGATTCGTAGCTTCTGCGGTACTAAATTGAAATGCACAAAGGATACAAATATATACGAACCTCAAGTATGCGGCCAAATAGACTTCACAGTAAAACCCAAAGGTCCAAAGCCCCGTGGCTCAAGCACGACAGTCAGAAACGGTTCAAGGCCAAATTCAAATGTCTCACATGGATAAACAAACGTGAAAATGTGTGGTGTATGAGCGAGCTTTCCAAGATAATGTTAAATATAGTCAAATTCACAAAGCACGTTGAACATTTAGAAGGATTTTCAGTATTCGTTCTTTACACCGCCTGATCACGAGTGCAGTCAGTAAAACAAAATGAGACCTAAATGTAACGAAATCATATCTGACGACTTGGTTGGTTGTTTCACGAAAGACTGTGTTGATCATTGTGAGAAATGATGGTAATGTGCGCCACCCCAACGCTTCGTTGGGCAGTGCCCAACAGGGTTGGGCAGTGCCCAACAGGGTTGGGCAGTGCCCAACAGGGTTGGGCAGTGTGCTACTTGGGTGGGCACTGGGTCCAGCAAGTAATGACACCAACCGGAGGAAACGGCATACTTGATCTGATATTTATCATTGGCCTATCGGATGTGATAACTACCACCCTCAGCCTTTTCCCATGCAGTGACCATGGAATGGTTTCTTGCAGATTCACAGCCGGACCCGTAGACCCCATATGTAGCTCATCTCAACAGCCTCTGCACACGATCAACTGGATGAACCTCAAGCCCATGCTTCGATCCCTCAACTGGGATGACTACTTCCTACAGCACGACCCTCAGCTCGCCAGTGACGTACTCTACTATAAACTACGAAGCTGCTTGTCAGCAATCACCACCACCAGGGCCAACCGCTCTGAAGCCCGCAGCTCTTACCAAACAAGGCTGCAAAATAAACATGCAAAACTGCAGAAGATCTATAATAAAACCAGACTTCTCTACACTATTGAAACTTCACTCTCTCTCTGTAACCATCAGTCTTCGGAATAATGGACTGCTGAGAATCAGCCACCCGTACTCCCCATCACCGAGCAGGTTCTCTCCGACATTGAATTCAGTTTGAACGATGTGGCCCACCTACTTCTGCGTGTTAGACCCTCCTCCCGCCCTGGCTATGACGGCGTCCCCCTAGCACTCTTTCGTCCTGGTGGAACTGACGTCGCTGCTATCTTTATGAATCTCTATAACTTATCCCTTAAACATGGCATTTTTCCATCCCAGTGGTAAACTTCAGCCATTAATCCTATCCACAAAAAGGTCCAGTGCATGACCCTTCAAATTATCGTCCTATTAACCATATCCCTTTAGCTTCCAGAATGATGGAGCGTTTGATTAAACAGCGGATGTCCGATTATCTCATTTCCCATAACCTCATTCACAGCGGTCAACATGGCTTCCTAAAGTCACTTTCATGTACCACGTGCCAGTTTGATTTCTCCAACCCATTGACAAGGGAAAATCTATGATTATCATCTACCTCGATATGACCAAGGCATTTGACCGAGTTCCTCATTCTTGGTTGTTAACAAAACCGCGGGCCTACGGTATCCATGACCCGCTTTTGCCATGGATAACTTCCTACCTGTCGGACAGAACTCAGGTTATTTACGCTAATGGTCATCTATCGCAACCAGTGCCTATCACTAGTGGAGTCATACAAGGAAGTGTACTTGGTCCGCTATTTTTCTTACTCTATATTGACGACGTTTTTTCGGTTGTGCGACAGGGCACAACTTTCCTCTTCGTCGACGACATCAGGATCGTTTATGAATTCCGCCATCAATATTTGAGCACAGCGCCGTCTGAAATATATAATGATCTTGAGAAAATTGATCAATGGTGCACCTAATAGTAGATGTGCTTCTCGACATCTAAAAGTTTCTACACAACCTACAGATGTCAAGTCCCTCCCGGAACCCTGTCACCGAACCAAGTACCCATCGCCCCAAGCTTATCAATGAGGATCTTTGACTTCGATGCATCAACAATCTACAATTCTCGGAACATGTCTCATTTCAGACGGCCAGGGCCAGACAGACAATAGGCCTAGTTCTCAGATCATTTAAAATGAAACATAGTATTCTGCTTACATACCAATCCCATGCTGGATCCCACCTCGAATGTTTCCCTATAATCTTCTTTGGAATGTCTAAATCAGATAGAATACGCCCGGAGAATGCACTGCGCACCTTCGCCAAAAAGCTAATAGGACATTCTTCTCCACTGAGCTATAAAGAGCGAAGCACTCCACTAAAACGTAGCCCCGTATGGCTTAGACATGTCAGGCTTAACTTGTGTTTTCTATATAGAATTATTCATCGCTCTGTGTTCACTTCTACCAACTCTATACAGTTTTCGTTACCCTCATCTTACCCTCTGCGCCATGGAGACTTCAGTCTGACCATCCCACAGTCCAGGCTGGAAATAAGATGCAACTTCTTTCTCATTAAATATTCAAAGCTTTGGAATAAGCTGCCCCTGGCTATTCGCAAATGTGAGCCAATAACCCAGTTTAGCCAGTCCCTAAAATCACAACTTACTGTTAGCCATATGTTATCTTTGGCTAAAGCCAGCATATCTGAGAATCGGGCCTATGAAGAAGGCGTCGAACCTTAGAACCCTAGCTTCCGTCTCCCCTCCCGCTCTCTGCTATCCGTCGATCTGGCCCTCGAAAACGGGTTCCACTACTAGGATCATGGCACCATATCCAAAACCTACCATTTCCTGCCTAATGACAGACTCTAGGCTTACCATTTATTATCACTTTTTTACGTATACCGTACATAACCCACATTGCAGAAGGATACAGTTTTTGTCGTTTAAACTATAACTAGCTAGATGCCTGCCGGTTCTCGTTACTCACCCACCTTCACCTATAATCACTTAACCCCTACACAACCCTGCCTTATCTAATTCACTAGCCGGTCTTCGAAAATATGTCTAAACAATTACTGCCTCCCTCGCTGTGTAATACTAGGGCAGCCGTGTAAAACAACTTTCCTCTAGCTGAAGGTTCTTAGCTATTGATGTTTTCCCCTAGCCCCAAATGGTTCGGTGGTACTGGATCCTAGGACATTAAGTCCCACCACCAACTACTTCACTCTTTGATTCTCCGACTCTTCGCTTATTTATTCTGGCCTCCTCTCCTCTCAGCTTCCTTGCCCGGCCATAATTTGTTTTTCTTAATCATCCCGGTTGAAGGCCTTTCATCCCATACGTTCACCTTCCAATAGCCACATGTTGGCCTCAATTTCCCCCTTTTATATTTCCCTACATGAACGCTAGTCTGTGTCGCCATGGTTTCTGAATCCATCACCTAATTTAGACTGCTATCCTCTCTCCGTGTGTGCAAATAACATCTACTGGCGCAGCCTAACTCAACCAAACCAGAACTGCCCCTGGTTGTTTTGGGCACGGTCTGAAGCTGTACGAGACTGAAACATATATGCAGGCACGTACATTACAACACTCGATGTCCTACTCCATGTTTGTTAAGCTCTACTCCGTATTTTCTCAGCCCATGCAAGCGAAACCCCTGATGTCAACGGTACCTTCACCATAGCAGCCTCCGGATGTGGGGGAAATAGATCACCCACAGCAGTTGCAAAAAAATGACATATACGCGGAAAATTACAGTTGGGCGGAGGGGCTATGGGAAGTTCCTATATGGGCTCAACCACCCCTCTGTTAGAAAAAGGTGGAGAACAAAAAAGACCCAGTGGGACCAATATGATCTATACATACCAATAATATCGGGCTGCGAAGGAAATGGGCAACCCCCAAACATGGGTGTCTCCCATCAGCTCAGACCTGGCCCTGCGAAAGGGAAAACCCCTGACCGCCCTTGTCCGCTTGTCATGCTTTTGGTTCCTACGCACGAGACTGACTAGGGTGATAGCGAACTGGTCTCTCCACATATGCTTACCCACCTCCCGCTCTAATTTTCAATCACCTCGTACCCTCCCATGAATGCCTGGCATTTTTGTTGACGTCAGCCACAAAACCACCGTGGCTCTGGACAGCAAGTCGATACATCAGGCAGCAGACACGTCCCATCAAAGCGCTAATTATATCCATGTAGATATTCTTGTAAATATAAACATACATGTAAGAATGCAGAGAAAAGCTCCTGTATTTTTCGAACACTTGTCTATTTTTCCTCCTTTCCGTGAGAAAGCGGCCTTCCTCTTGTCCTATATTCCAGCCCACTGTCCAGTGTACAGCCTTACCTAACAGCAACCTGCAGCATTAGACTTATAGACACTCCACTATAGGATTTGTCATATATCCTCTGGATCTTTCACATGAACTTGCCATTTGGATTCTTAGTGTGTCCCAGCTGCTTCCTTGCCACCTGTAATACGCCACTGTGGGATTTGTCATTTATCCCCTAGACTTAGTATGCAAACTTGCCATTCAAGGTTCTTCTTGTTGCCCAGCTGCTTTCTCACGTAACCCTCAGACCCCAGTCCAAATGCGCCTCCACTGCCTTATTAACTCCTGAAGATAGGACTTCCCGGTGAACGGCTGAATCGGTAATCAATAACTTTGCCTGGTAGTTCAAGCCCAGTTAGCCCTCACGAACAGCGAATCACAATACCAACGACTCCCCATTTCACCAAGACCATTACGCCTCATTTCCAACCTCCGTACTCTTATCTGTTATTTTTCTCACGCTAACCCTCAGCTGGGACATCCCCCAGACTGCGCCCCCCCCCCTTTTCAATTTCAGAACCACCAGGCCATCACGTTGCCTGGCTGTAACATGTGGTGCAGACAGCTCATCATTTTCTCTGCCCGTCCACAACCACACCAAAGGCCGGCTACCGCGAATACGGTTTAGCCACCGGGCTTCACCCAAAAGAAGTCCTGGCATTGCTGCATGTGCCCTTCTGAGGCTTACTGAGGAATTCTCACTACAAGACCCTCCGATGTCGAAGCCACCGTGCGAGGACTCCTAATTAAACAGTAATCCGTCCAGATTCGGCGATGCCCGCCTCCTTCCCAGGATGAAGCAGCGACCAAAAACCACAGCCAACTCTTGCCTAAAAAGCCCAACACGGACAAAGAGAAGCCCCAAGAAACTCAACAGAATGATGCATTCACCAATTTACCAGCATAGTCTGGCCTATTGCAAAAGTTTTCACTCTTGTCTTGACTTATTTTTTCCTCGTGGACATGGTATTGTGGTTGCTGAGTATTCCTTCCTGGAACTTCATCCATCTTTCACCAGCGGCGAACTGCCAACACTAGATGAGGCATGCTGCTTCTCATGGAAATTGTCCCACCTTTTCAAGGGGTGCTATTCCTTTTCATGTCCACAAATCTATGAAAATTACTATCCCTCTGCGAACCTCCATGAAATTCTTCCCTGCCTTCTTTGTCTCAGCACCAATTACCTTTTTAAGTGAACATGAATATGCATTACCGACCATTTTCTTGCATCATTCCTGTGAACATCTTATTTCCTGCTTCCTAAGCCAATGTCCTTCTGAACGCTCCTACATCCGGCCGATTCATTACTATTGCCGCAGTTGACTTGAAATCAATTCGTACTCCCAGTGTATTCTTTGGTCATTTTGATTCATTTAAACTCTCCTCAGACTTATTCCACTGTTGCTGTGATATGCGAATCTCTTTAAAATTTGTGAATTTCCCATCTCATTCAGTGATATTGTAAACTCTGATCATGCTTACATACGTGCTTCCCAACCACGGTCCAGAAATGTACCACTATTATTATTAATTTCTGTTGTCACCCCACGGGTCGACAGATGTGCACCATGGGAGGAGAACCTCGAACTGTTTTAAGGCCTCTAGTGCCTTGCCGCACCTTGTGTAAGGCGAAGTGATCCTCTTGAGAAAACGATGGTCTTTCGTCTCCAATGTCATGAAACTCCTTTTCATACAGCCGCTGCAGGTGGTACCCTATGCGGTCCGTTTCGGCGGATAAATAAATTCACGGAACCACGTACCCCTACTGGACCGCATAACATCCATCCCAGGGCCGTTCGTATGGCATAAGTTGCCTGGTGGTTCCCCACTCTCTGGTCGAGTACCCAATGTGCCCCTGGCACGTCGCAGCCGATGAGGAGATCCACTCCATCGTCTTCCCGGTCTACAAAGGTCACATCCTGCAGGTGGAGCCACCTAGCCAAGATTGCGTTGACCAACCTTGGTGCTCACATGGGAAGATCCGCTAACGTGAATGCCTCCGTTGGTTCAATTTCCTCGTTAGTGTCTAGAGAGGTGGGTTGCAGCCTCAACCTGCCGGCGGTCATTACCTGTGTTCCGCCCAGCGTGCTCACTGCCAACGACGTCGCACCTTTAGCCAGTTGGTGTTTGTCGGCAAACCGCTCTTTCAATAGAGTAGTGTCGGATCCACTATAGACGAAAGCCAAAGCTTTGACCACCCCAGTTAAGGTCACCACTCCCACGGCAACTACGCCTAAAAGTACCTGTTTGCCGGCAGACCGCAACGTTGAACAAATGACACTGGGCTCGGTACTCGCCTCGGGTAAGGGTACTCTCGTCTGGTGCAGCAATCGATGGTGTCTGCCCATGCAGCCCTCGTAACCACATCTGTTCCTTGTCCTACAGGCTGGCGCCCGGTACGTGGTAATGAGACAAATAAAACACGCTCCTGCTATCCTTGCCATTCCCCACCGTTCGCCTATTGTGGCGTTGCCGAAATTGGGGCATTCCGGTAGTCCATGGCTGACCTCACAGGATCTGCAATTTGATTGCGCCGTGCGCGTTGGTCCAGGGTTGATATTTAGGATGTTCCCTTGCAGGGGTTTCAGCCTGGCTAGTACTGGGCTTGTTGGCCCGGTTGCTGTCCCGGATGAGTCGGCCGAACCTGCTGTCAGCTATCTTCGTTTGACTGTCCAAGTATTCTGTCAGGTCTTCGAAGTTAGCCTCCCTATCACTTCGGCTTGTCCGTTCCGCTTCTTCCGCCCAACGACCCTGTATTTCGGGAGAGAGGTGACGGAGTATGCTTTCCAAAGTGTGCACTGCATCTAGGCCAGCCCTGTAACCTAAATGGTCTAGGGCTATTGAGCAGTTCTGCATCTTGATCACCAGGTCGGCCGTTATGTAGACTCCGCCCTTGGTTCTCTTTGCCTCTACCATCACGCCCTCTATTAGTTTACGGGCTACTTTGAATGGTTGGCCAAACAAGTCCCTTAGAATCTTCCTTGCCCTTGTGTAGCCTTGTTCCGGGTCGAGCATGGTGCACCCGTCGATAGCTTCTCTTGCTCGGCCTCGGCAGTAGTGAGTCAGATAGAGAAGCCTTTGCCCAGGGTCGGTTACCTTATTTTCAACGAACGTCTCGAACTGCTTGACAAGCTTGCAGTAGTGTTTAGCTCGCCCGTCGAAAACCGTTAGTTCTACTCTTGGCAAATCGATCGATGATGTTTTATAGTCGGCGACCGGCGTGGGGCTCCCTATCTTATTGCACCCTAATCTACCGGAAGTGTTGTAGTCGCCGGTCTCATGCTCACGCCCTTTCTGTATACGCTTCTGTTCTGCTTCCTGGGCCTGTTGTCTAGCCACTAACAACTGCTGTTCTAGGTCTAATATTCTCAGCCTATATAGATCAACATCCTTACAATCCATATTGCCCTCAGTAACACACGAACTAGCACTGACAGGACTAGGCGATCTAACATTAACTAAAGAATCAAATATGTCCAAAACCTACCCAGTGACTTGCCGTATTACTTCCTGTCCAGATTCCAATATCGTGGATCCTTTTCTTGGCACTGTGCGTGTTTTTCTTCGTTCCAAATTGGTCTATTGCTTATTGCAATTCACGTTTGAGCAATGCGTAGCCAGATTCTGAACGGATCCTGAAATCAAAAAGCAATTGTCTGTGATATTCTACGATAATAGATTGTTGGATGAACAATGACACCAAAAAGATACAAGCCTCAATAAAGAGATCGCAAGGAATCAACAAACGAGAAACCGAATTGCAGTGTGCGAGCAAGGAGCACGTGCGTCACGTGGGTCCAGAACAAGGATACGACAAAGTAGCGCTCTGGGTGCGAACAAACAACAATTGGTCCATAAAAACAAACAGTTCGTAAAGACACGTCAATAGTGTGAGCAAGTGAGTGGTGTTAAGAAAAACACTGAATCGCAAAGGTTTTAGGGGGATTTTCCACGACCGGTAGTTACACTCATTAACGACAATAATGAAACAATTAACCGTGAGACTACGTCGTGCCTCGATGGGAGTGTGGAGGGAAGCTACATTTTACGTAAGTTTGGGTGAGCTTGAGTAGATTTGCTTGTGTGAGGACAACAGTCACAATTTGTGGAGCGGTCTGGTGGATAGCACAAGATAGTTCGGCACTCCGAGAATTGTAACGACCCACTGAAATTCGATGATAAGCTTTCTGGTCACTTGTGGTGCGTTCGTTAGTCTGTGTGGATATGTTTGTGCACATGTGCAGAAAATGGTTACTTCACAAGTTTTTGCAACGAAGCAATTTTGTGAGTTTGTTACTTGGCCTGAAAACTTTCAGTTGAGTGCTCTTGGGCGGCTGAATCCGTGGAGTCGATTGTTCAGTCCTCATCTTCCAGAAGGCTGGTGCTATGCACTTCGCGAGCCCACTTTTCCTTGACGGTCCAAAACTTCGTCTTTCTTGTCGGTCCGTCTTTACTGCTGAAGACTTCCGCGACAGCACCCAAGGGCCACCTCTAAGGGTGAACTTGTTCTTCGAAAATCACGACTACGTCACCAACTATGAATGGTCTTTCTTCGGTTAGCCCCTTTTGCCAGATTTGTAGGACCGGTAAGTATTCTCGTAGCTATTGTTTCCAAAACACTGGCCAAGTGATCCTCCTGTTTCCACACACGTGGGTGGCTACCATGGAGGCTCACCGGCTCTTGGAATCAAACCCCTGACCTCAAGGTCAGCAGATCGTCCTGGGTAAGTACAAGATGGGTGGGGTCACTGGATGATACTGGAGCTGGAGGGCGGTTGTTCAAGATTCTCTCGAACTCTGTCATCCTTTTGCTCAGTGTTTCATTGTCTGGCTGCCGTTGTTCAATCAGCCACAGCAATGTCCTTTTAGTGGACCTAATTAGGTGTTCCCGTGCTTGCAGTTTGCTCGGAATTTGCCGTGCTCGGCCTAGAATCTACCTGCTCGAATGTGACTGAGCCCTTTAGGGCTACTTGGGTAAGCTCGGCTGTCACCAGAAAGGAATCCTAGTGTCTGCGATTATTAAACTATGCTCCACTGGTCTGCGCACCTTTTTTCGTCACTTTTCGATCAGGCCTACCTGGCTGTCACTAGGACTGGTTCAGTGGTGACATGGACTGACATGGGCAACATCCGCTGGAGGTTCACCATGTTGAACCTCATCACCCGCTCTCTTAATCCACCCTCTTCATGTTGGGCCCTGTTACTTCCTCTACCTTTAAGATTGTACGCCTTTCTGAGTAAGCTTTATACAGTTTCTTCCGACACTTTAGTGTCTATGAAAACCGAAGTCCCATGTTTCACGGATCTTCGACTTTTCTAGTCACCCCTAAAATGTCACTGAGGAGCTCTGTGGTACCCACTGACTTTGCCATCTCCAACGATTTTCCCCGCTTCTACAATTATTTTCCGTTTCTCAGATTTAACAGGGACTTTTCTACATCACTTTGTGTCTATACATGGTAAGATAACCGTAGTCACTCAAGTTTCTTTGCACTTGGGCCAGCATCGAGGGGGGAGCCATAAAAATACACCAAAAGAAGCCACCCGTCTGTAACAGTTTTTGCCAAGGAAAGCCGACAGCCGGAGGCATAACCAAAGTGACCCTGGTTTTCGTAAATCGAGAAGAACAGTGCGTACAACCTAACGGAGCACTGTGCCGTGGCAACCAGTTAATCGTACCTTCTCCGGGCAAAAGGTTCTAGAAGATCGGAATGAAGATCACCTGGAGTAGAGAAAGTGAGGGCTTTTGCCCGGCAATGGTATTGGCAGCATGAAGCGGATGCGGACGTTTGGAGGACAGCCAAGAACTGTGATGCATTTCTAAGCAAATCCAAGTTGCAACCAAACAACTGGAAACCATGGTTACGAGTATATGTCGACTTCCGCCACTCGTTTCTGAGCAAATACTATGCTCTGTTATCGGTCGATCCATATTTGAAGTGGCCTCAACAGTGACCAAGTCCCTTATACTTCACGCTGTGATAAAACACTTCTTCCAGAAAGGTACCCCATAAGCGCTCGTCGCCGACCATGGCTCGCATTTCCGGGCGTCTGAATCGAATTTTTGGTTGAATAGCACTGGCTGTCGGCACCTTCAAACGGCACCTCCGCCTCCTTGTTCTAACAGTACTGTGAGGAACCTGGTATACACTGTTAAGAGTGCTCTATCCCCAGCCGACCCGAAAGCACCGGACAATTTTCTGTCACAATATATGAGGGCAGTGTGCTCAGCGAAGAAGTAAATTCTGGCCATGATTTTCAAACCAAGAGATCTCAGTTTATCAATAGAGTCTAAATTCCAGTATTGCAACATGCTTCAAAAACAACTAGCTCCGGCTAGCCCAAAGGCTCATTACAGGGCAACTTAGTCAATCAGTGGCCACTTGGTGAGGCACGACCAATATTGGTAGAATTTGTGGACTAGTATTGCAGAGGTATTTGCCGGCCAAGACGGCATTAATAGCGACCTCGCTGAGGGGGTACATCGGGTTACACCTTACAAACAAAGAGTAATGCCGGCAGGTTCGTCCATAGGTGGAAAAGTGGCTAAACCCCTTGGGGTGCTATGGTAAGTCTCCCGAGGACAGCGGAATGCCTTATTCGGCGGTCCAGTTGCAGCACCAACAGCTATGAGTAAGCCACACAAACCCTAAGGGTTTGCGGTAACTGACGACGTACTGGAAAACGAAAATTGGCGGTGTTGTCCTGTGGAGGAAGATACAACAGCCGTCAACTAGGGTGTCAAGATAGGGCTCATAGCTACGGGTTGGGAGTTTTCGGTAGTCCTAGATGATAAGCGGGCTCTATGCACCCCGGTGATGGACACCACGGCAAAGAATTGCCGCCACCTCAGGATTTTCTCCCGAGACTCAGCCAACAAGGGAAGATAAAATTCCGTGGGCGTGGAGTCAAAGGCTTTGGTGCTTTACACCAAATAACCTAGTATCGGAAACGAGTAGATGGAGCTCTTTAGAGCCGCAGGGGAACTGAATACATCCATAGTTACCGTTGCGGAAACACGGCTCTCTGAAAATGACCACGTACAGGTTATAATACATACTTAGTTCGCTGCCTATAGGCAGGACAGGGAACATGACTGTGTAGAGGTAGAAGTGGCCGTCCTCATTAGGGCAGGCCAAAACCATCTGGAATGACAGATTATGGCTTGTTCTCGAAATATACAACTGTGCACCATTACACTCACACTCCGGAACAAAAGGGTAGACGGGGTCTTTGTACATAGGACGCACTCTACTCCTCCGCGTACCTGCTATGCTAGTTAAGGAGGCTAAGGAGACCCCATAGTTGGAGGCTTCAACCTAACACACGTAGACCAGGTAGTCGAGGTACGTGTGAGTCACTTCTCGCAAATCCGGCAAAAAGTAGCCAATTCAAACGAATCCGAAAACCAGAACAAGATTTATCCGTGGCTTCTACGGTACTAAACTAAACTCCACTAAAGGCACAAATATATACAGACCTCAAGTATTTGGCCAAATAGACTCCACAGTGAAGCCTAAAGGTTCAACACCCCGTAACTTAAGTACGACAGTCAGAAACGGTTTCGGGCCAAATTTAAACGTCTCACATGGATAAACAAACACGCGAAAGTGTGGTGTGTGGACGAGCTTTTCAAAGTAATGTCGAATACAGCCAAATCCACAGGGCACGTAGAACATTTGGAAGGATTTTCAGTATTTGTTCTTCACTGTACGTACCTCGGTAGCCCAAGAGGAGGAATATCTACAGTGGCTCCATTCGAATGCTCTGTTCCAAGACACGAGAGAGGACACCAGATATAGAATTGGCTGTACGCCTTCCCTGTTTGGTCCAGTGATATCGACACTTGGGAACGATGTAGGGGAACTCCAAGTTCACGCTCTGTTGGGCAAGAGCGATATTTTGGGATTTAAAATCACTCTTAGCACGCGCCAGCCCAAAGTATCCTCTAGGTTGATTAGAAGCTTCGCAAATATCGATATTCCTAGGCTTCGAAATAGGGTGGTCGATCTAATATGGGGCATGGCGGAAGATTCCAATTTGGAGGAATGCTGGCAGATAACTAAAAGACCTCTATATACCCTACAAAACGAGTTTTCTTTGAAAAGTAGGAGGGCTGACGGCAAGCCGGTGTGGTGGAGGGCTGCCGTGGGTAAGTCACTCAAGAGAAAAAAACGCAGATTTGCTCTCTTCTGGGCTCCCAGGAGCCGTTGGGCTTGGATTTGATATACCGAGCATAATAATGTGACGGTATATCTCTTGCGACCTGCTAAGAGCTTCCATGGATTGAATCTGACCCAGTGTCTCAAAGAGCATCTGAAGAAGTACTACATCCGCTTGCAGTCTAAGGGTTCGTTGAGAGGTGCAATAGGATCGCTGACGACCCATGATCATGGAGGGGCAGCAGACGACCAAAGCAAAGGGGATGCTCTGGGCGAGTATTCCGGTAGTGTACGGATAAGTTTGGAGGGCCGACTCGTCCAACGGTCATAGCGGACTTCAATCTTTCAGAGGAAATAGTACGCAAATATTTGGAAGTATTAGTTATCGATAAACCTGCCGGGCCAGATGATACCCACCCTGCCATCATTAATCCGTTGGCTAATATCTTATCCTTGTCAGTATTTAAGTCCCATAAGGTCTGTCTGGACCATGGCAGGTTGCCACAGGGCTGGAAAAGCGCAGCAATGGTAGCTATATATAAAGTGGGACCCCGCCCTGAGATGGGAAACTACAGACCTGCTAAGATAACCTTAATTCTATTCAAAGTATTATAGAAGATCATCCGGGAGCGCTTCTGCGGGCACCTACCAGGGAATTCTATGATTCGCCCAGCCCAGCGTGGATTCCTAAAAAAGAGATCGTGCTTGACCGGTCTCTCAAGCTTCCTATAGGAAGTCACTCCAGGAATGGATGAAGGTAAACAGGTACACGTATGTTACCTTGACTTTTGCAAGGCTCTTGACTCGGTACACCATCGGCCTCTGCCAATCAAGTTGAGGCCACTTGGCATGAATGGGCAGATTCCCGAAGGGCTGAGGGGCCTCCCTGCTGGTGGAACGTCCGAGGTGAGATCAGGTGACAAGAACTCACAACTGCAGAACTCCACCGATAGAGTACCACGAGGTTCCGTACTACGCCCACTACTATTTCTTGGTTAATAATGATTAAGCCCCAGTCCTACATCGGCCAAGCTTCTTCGCAGATGACGTGAAGTCAGTGGGAGCTCAGGGGAGAGAGAACCTGAGCAGAGACTTACTTGCTGTTTTTAGCTGGGCACAGAAGTGGGACTTATCTCCCAGTGGTGGGAGGAGCCACTTTTTGTCATGGATAGCGACAAGCCTGACGGGGGAGCACGACCGAGGCCCATTTACTATACGGGCAGTAAATTGGATGAAGGACCTAAGGATTTTGGTGACTTGTGATCTTAAGTGGTCGGATCAGTGCACTGCAGCTGCAAAAAGGAAAGCGGTGAGCACTTCAGGTTTGGATCAGCTTTTTCGTCCGGTGGCGATCGAGTGGTTTAGAGCGTTTTCTTACCACTTCGGAGGTCCGAGGTTCGAACTCCCGCCGTCACCGTTTACTTTGGTGGTAGACGGAAATCCACTGCCCTCCGGATCGCTACCACACCTGATCTATTGAGGCCTTATATGGCGCTTCTCCACTCCAAGTCTCAGGGTTTGGCTCCCGGTTTCCCAACTGTGCAGTGGACCTTTGTGGCCATAAGGTAAATGCGCCTTCCAATGAACTCATAAGCAAGCATATAATAACATAAATAAAATGAAATAAAAGTTTTGTGCCAGTGTACATGTCTATAGGTAGACCATGTAGTGAACCTGAACCACATTAAAAAGTTCCGAATGAGGAGTCAGGGACCAAAGGATAGGCCTTACTCAACAAAAAAATGAGGCATGGAATCTAGAGGATAAAAGATGAGCATTAGGGCGATAAAACAATTAGATAATTATTCAACATTCTCCCCGGCTGTTTCATTGTGAACCACAACTGTTCGAAGATATTTATGCTCATCGATTGCCTGAGCTGCTTGGACGCGCTCTTTGCTGTCTTTGGAGAAGGCGCGTTGGTCCTGGGGTGTGTGTATGTTCAGTAAGAGCAGGGCCACTGTCTTCCTGGAATGGATGCGTAGGTCAATTGGTCTCAATGTTACCGGTGTAGATTTTTTCATGGGCGTCCGGAAGCGCGAGGGTGCCTGTGAGTAAACTGTCTTCGAGGGGCACAGATTGAGGCTGACCAGGAGGTGCTAAGTTGTGCAGTGAAACAATTCCCCCTCTTCGGTCCTGGAAAAGAACAAGTGCATACTGTAAGCTGCAACCGATCTGTTCCACTTCATCCACCAAAGGGTCCTGCATTGAAGGTTTTACATTCCGGCGCAGGAGCACGGGCCCTGGCGCAGTGAGCCAAGTTGATAATGATATCCAGGAAGTCGACTTCCGATTATGAGAAAAAAGCTATTTGTGAAGCGTGGTGTCAGTTGCAGTACAAAACGGTGACCGGGTAGAACGTAAAGCATCCAGCAGCACAACCTCCCACTAAGGTACAGAAATATCCTTTGATCTTAGCGAGAGAGTTACGGCTTTTCACATGGTTCCGTTCATTCCTTCAAATTTTCCATCTCCTTAGGGATTGTATGGCGTATTTCAGATGGTTGTCAACCCTTTCTCAGTAGAAAATGCTCGAAGCTCAGCACACACGCACGAATCTTGGCTATCAGAGTGAATGCAGAGTGGCGTGCCGAACAATACGAGCCAACATAGCGGCCCATGGCGTACTCAGGTATAAGAGCATCACGTTGTTAGGGCTGCAAGTAGTGCCGCACCCTTGTGCAAACTGGTGTTTCATTGAGCTTGAACCCCAACGAATAATCGCAGGCTGTGGTTGACTCTACCTTCTCCCGCATTTTCTGTCTTATGTAAACCGCACTTAGGATCTGACTTCACGGATATGACGAGTGATACCTCGGCACATCTGTGAGCATTCCTGGCTGTGATTGTCTCCCTGAACAGGGTTGATCACCGATGAGACGACAGAAACCTCAAAAAGTGAGAGACTGGCATAAAAAGGGAGAAAAAATATGCCAGTGTTTTGTCTTGCAGGTATACCAGCCTTGTCACATGTGAGCCACGTCTCCAGGCTGCCGTGTTGCTACGGATTGACCGGTGTGGTTGACCTATTCCCATTGCGGCTTGTTACATCCGGTCCATTCTTCGGCCGGGGCGTGGGAGCCGTGGTCACCCACCAAAAGCAGCTCTGCCTTCTCTGAAAGCCAGATACCTGACTGGGATAAAACTAAAAAACAATAATAATAACGTTTAAAAATGTGTGGTGCACTCTTGGAGCGGCACGAGCTGGATGCTAATGGATGTGTATCGTGCTACCGCCCTAACTGAAGCAGGCCCTAGCGCCGCCTACCGTGGGCACTGAATGTAGACCGTTAGAGTTCGCTTCCCCGACGAAAATATGGTCCTATCCCGTTCCCTCCTATCACGGCTTTCCAAACCAGTCCTCACATGGGTGTTTTCCTGCTTTTCAATATGCCAACGACGAGAAAGATATCAAGGTAACCACGCAATCACCACTATATAGGATATCCTTGCTCATAATCAAGTATAATCTCAGCAATCTAGCACCATCGGGAATGAGCATAGACGAACGTACGGCTGTGTTTCAGGGCACTAGATCAATTTTCTTTAGTGCGTCATCACCGACACCATCATAGTTTCTTCCACTTTAGGGCTCCTCAGGAACCATTCAGTATAGAGTAACCACTATACCGGAAGAGACCGTAACAAATATAGCGCTATGCTAGCAGGGTACCAGTCCAATTAACTTATATTCTGTTCTTTCAAACCTACATTACCACCTCGGCGCCGAACTACAGTCCGCGTAAGCGAACTGTGTCGAGGGTTATCACTTCTAGATCCTCCTGCCCGTAAAGCCCTAGGTTTTTCTTGGTATCCAAACACTGCCATACCAACGTGCGAACCATTATTCCTTTAGAATTCATACAAAAATGCCCAACCGTTGGATGCAACTCTGCTAGCCTGTAGCATTATAGCTCAGTCCCCGGCGAACCTACTCCACCCAGAGCGTGGAGTAGGTGCCACTGACCGCATAAATGGAACTTTATCTTTGCCCCATTCACATAAACCTAACCAATTCATTGCTGTTGTCGTCATATATTACCCTGACCCACAGCTGGAACCAAGTCCAGACTGGAATCCCTATTTATTTCAGGTTCGTCGCCTCCCACTATCTCAGCCGCCAAACTGGATAACCAAAGATGCCACTATGACTCGTACCGACGGGAACCCAAGTGGGACCTTTCATATCATCTGGGACTGCAAGCAAGCCAAGCGGCAGAAAACACCCCCAACTGCGCATCGTATTAATCAGGGTTTTCTAACACAAAACCACTCTAGCTGATATCAACATTACGGCCGACACAAGTAACGGTTCACGCGCAACCTGCTAATATACCAGTCGTCATTTAAATCCGTCATATCCCGCCACATTGGACTGATTGACCGACACATATCCTTCACCCCGCCAGACGAACTATACCCATAGAATATAGTACATTACCAGTAATGACGGCGAATAACACTGAGGCTCAATGCGTTAATGCATATATATATATATATATATATATATATATATATATATATGTCAGTGAAACAGCATAATATTGCCCAATTCAAGGTGGAAATTTTCCACTTTGGTATCTGTTGCAACAGTCCGCTTTTCCCCCGATTCGTGTCCGGATGGAAATTGATCCTCCACTTTTCCAGGGTCCTCCAGTTGTACTTTCGCATTTCTGAATGGTACAGGTTACTGATCCTGAAATTTAACTCACCCTCATATGGACCTTTGTTACTTCCACATTCACCAAAGTACAAAAATGTACATTCATAAAATTGGTTTCCCGTCTCCTTGTTTCATAACTCATTCCTTTTATTGAACTTCGGTAGAACCGACATTCAGGGTTTGCATCAGCTTTATGGTTTGCTATGCTCTTCGCATGCATCAATTTCCCCGATTGTACTTCCATACAATCTCTTTTTCTTCCTATTTGAAACTTCGCTGTTCGCAGATCCCCGGTAAACCGCTGTTTTTTCATGGCTTGCATCATTTTCGTTGATAATGCACCTTTAGCAGTACGAATGAACGACCTACTCGATATCCCCGCGGTGCGCCGCCGCCCAGCTCGGAACAGAAACCGGTTAAAAGTTGGCGCAGAAACCATTATTAAGGTGATACATATAAACTACCGCTGGCTGTTTTTCTACAGCTGGCATTTTAAACTTTTATACCTGAAGTTTGTGAATATTTCATTTTACTGAGTAACGCTGTACACCATGATCATGCGCCTGCGCGTGTGTCTCGACCATAGCCGAGAAATATACCATTATTATTATTATTATTATTATTATTATGAATAGTTGACAGAAACAATCGATCACGGTGAATGCAGCTATGTCCGTACAAGCACAGGCAAACGGAAATAGGAGGCGCTCATCGACAGTAGTCTGCAGGTACCTCCTCTGTGATGAAGAATGTAAAGGTCTCTTGAAGTCGACACTGGGCCTTTCGAACGGGCGAGTAGCCTTGATAAGAATGCCACGCTTTCTGAGAAATCTGGGCTTCAATTCAGAGCAGACACTACAGCGAGACGTCATGGATTTCACCTCATCTACAGAGAACGGTAGATTTCCGGAACGGATGAAATGCAACGTCCCGGTAACACCGGGGTGGCACAAGGAGTCGTGTAGCCTCTGAAGATTTTGTGCCCGTGCATATGACCAAGAACGAACGCGTGATAGAGCTTCGGCTGTGAAGTTGTCTTTCCGCAGCCAGCATATGGATTCGAGACTGTAGCAAGAAAGTGCGACAAGCCACCGACAGATTTTGTCGTTTTTTTATTTTGCTTGTATGGTTATGATTGAACATGAGGGACACTGATCTGTGGACTATGATAATATTAAGTCGAGACCCAGTAAGACAGTGACTCAATTTTCCACTGATCCAATAGTGACATGGGCTTCTTTTTCAATCGCCAAGTGGTGTCGCTCATTAGGTGATAAAGTAGGAGAAAAAAAGGCAACTGGTAGTCCTTCCTGTGTTAGAGTAGCCGCGATTGCAATGTCAAAAGCTTCCATCCCCACTACAAGAGGAGCGGATTCATCAACAAGTGCAGTACGAGACCTCTAGATTTCTTTTTTCATTTCTTCTGAGAATTCAAAAACGGCTGGAGGGAGAGGAAAACGGCGGCAGTCCACTAGCGGGTGCATTTTGTCGGAAAATGTGAGGTCCATGAAGTGTAGAAAACAAAATATCCCACAATACGTTGCTGAGACTTTAAGTCGGTGGGTACTGTTAGGTTGCTTAACGGCTGAAGTCTTTCAGCGTCCGGTCGAACGATTTGCCCGAAACTTCAAACCCCAATAAAAGTATCACTCCAGAGCGATTAGTGCTTTAACTCTCATTGGAAGTTGGGTTATACTTGCGAGCAGTCTCATACGATCTCCTTTGGTTGAAGTCATGTTCATCCTCGGCGACTCTACATACGGTTGTGGTATCAGTGTGTGCGCACGCCCCTCTTGGGCCCCCGTCACGAATTACCTGGTCGACAACCCGCTGGACAAAGGCTACACCTTTTGTGAGGCCAAAGGGCACGAGATAGAACTGATAAAGGCTACCACAAGCTTCAAATACAGTGAACTTCTCGCCTTCTTTGATTGGTATCCGATTGTGTCCACTTTGTGGATCCAGTGTGCTACACATCGAGTAATGTGAAATGTCGTCAATGATCTCATCTATTCCCACCGAGGGATACGCATCTAGGTGGGGATTGTAACGGTTATTCCGATCATGAGTAATGCGTGGCCAATTTAACGAATCCCAAAGTGGGAACAAGGTTGTTCCGCTGATTCTACGGTACTGATTTACCAAATTATATGCATATAAGTTACGTACAGACCTCAGCTGCACGGCCACAACGTTTAGCAACGATGACGTCTGCAGTCCGATTTCGAATCAGAAATACGTCCCAGCACATGAGCAAAATGTAAACAAATGTTCTAGCGTATTGGTTGACACCTGCTGCACCTGTTCGAGGGTCAATGAGGTAAACGGCATAGTCTCAACAACACAAGCTTTTGACAACGGCCGGGGAGGATGTCCACGCGTGTACTTTACAGGTATGTCCGTTGAACTTGCGGCTATAATCAATAACCATCCGCCGTTTGAGGTTTCTATCCGTCTTTACCAAAAAATGTGTCCACCAAGTGGATAGAGGTAGATTGACGACACCATCTTCTGGAAGTTTCTCGATTCCAGCTTGAATGGTTTTCCGTCGGCGACCGAGCAGAGGCGCGATTTGGTTATCATTGGTTTGAAGTTGGAAGCAATTTCGCTGAACCAGGGTGGCGAATCCAGAGCAGCGGCTAGTAAACCATGTAGGTGGGGTGGAGGTTTCGTTCTGGAGAACAGGATCTTAACTGACTGATGCATTTTTGGAAAATCGTGTCCTAGAATAACGTCGGAGCACAGATTTGTGAGTGAGGATAGTTTGACGTTTGCGTACTGCCAGTTTTTATGTTGTAAAATATTAAAACAATGACCTTTTGTGGAGCTCGTTAGATGTTTACTAGCCATGGAGTTTTTGTTACGAGCTTTTATCACCTGCTAACTGAGTCGCCCGACAACAGGCTGCGACAAAAATTTCAGAACTTTGAGTGTCGATCAGGGCCCTCAGCCTAAGGTTGTTGATGAGGATATCAGCTGCAGCCTGTGAGGGGCTGTTGGGTGCCGCGGTGAGATCTACTGCCCACAGGTAGTTCTGGACCAAAGATGGGGTGCTCTTAGAGGAATGACACATCTGGTAATAACCCTTCTCGCAGCATCTCTAGCAAACAGCCTGGCGGGCGGGACACAGCGAGCATGTGTCTCTCGAATCCACAGAAGAAACACCTGCTAGTGCCAACACTGGTGGATGCAAGGGTAGCAATATTTTTAGCTGGAGTAGTTAATCTCTGGGCCGTTTGCTCCTACTTCGGTGGATAGGTTGCGAACGCTGTATAGACACTTGCTTTATGGGGTAGTGGCTGACACTGAGCCGACTCAAGAGACCAAGCTTGCTTGAACGCCGTGTGCAGACTGTAAATTCTACCCAATGGAATGTTCTAGCGACTCGTAGCAACCAGCTTCGACACAATACAAAACAAAGCCGATTCCAAATAGCTACTGAACTGAAGAATAAGGACCTTTAGTAAGCTTCCTTGCCCCGAAGCCATCTTGATCAGCCCCACTTCAGGGAGACACCTGAATGCACAGCAATAACTGTGGCCGGGAAGGCTGATCATGCTACTCCAGATGAAGTGGACGAGGCAACTGAGGAGGAACAACCACAGCCTACTGGATCATTTCATTAAGCTAGCCGAATCGACGAGGAACTTCTGAGGGATGGGGGTTATGGTGATTCAAATGCCTCTCACGTGGTCCGGTGGGCTACTGCTTCATTTCACGTATGCGAGCGGTCAAATGAAACGCAGCACTGACAGTGAGATTTTATCGGTACAATGAGATTGCTTTTTGATTGGTAGGCATTATATCTGTCAGTGGGAGCACACCTTTCTAATACCAACAGTTAACCCCAACCGAATGGGACAGAGTGCACTTCCGGTGTTCTTGTTTGGTCCTTTCACCCGCCCTGTGCGCTTAGTCTGGGTGCGAGTTATTTCGTTACGTGCTATTGGCCGGATGGATAGGATTCGCTTAGCTACGCCCTCGTGTGAGTCTCTATATGGATGGCACCCTTTCGCAGATTCCTGCTTTTCAAGGGTCGGGCGGAAATCCTTGGTTTCCCCTCATTGATGGAGCAGTTGGTCGACATCGAAGGGTCTGGGATGGGGGGTTCCGTAAAGAGTTACCCACGCCGCCAAAAGAGCCATTTACCTCGAAAATGACATCGCTTTTATTTGGTTTATCTTTTTTTAGCTTCATTTATGGGGTTCGAGCTGCGATAGCTCGACGTATACTTACAGTTTTGCCCTGCAGACTTATGCGAGGGAACTCCATACAGAAGGAACAAATCCAGGTCTAGTCTTTATGCCTGCGGTACAAACGAAAACACACCCCAGGAAGCTCCTCGCTTCGAACCTGGGACCGGGCTCCACAGGTATCTCCTTAGATGCCGTCGTGTGCGGAGCTATTCGAACAGACAGTGGCCTCACTGGAGCTGTCCGGCTCTTTACTCCGATTGACCGGTGATCTTCTATCTGAGTCCAAATTTGCTCTGATCATAGTGGGACATTTAGTTCCTGGTTGATGTGGCAGAGCAGTTAGGAGAACTTAATGCAGCTATGTACCTCAGAGGATGCTGGCGGACCAGCAAATTAGGCGGGTTTTTGGTCACTGCGGCACCCAGAGCCCTCAGACCCAATCAAATCAAGTTCCAATTACGATGGGTTGTCCTCAGTCTGGTCTCCATAAAAATGACTCCCCTAGAGGATGACAGCTGCAGACTATTCTCTATCCCCCAAGCAGTGTTTTCACTGGGGTATCGCAGTCAAGGGACTTTCAGCTTCGGTCTATATGAATATTGTACGATCATCAAAGGTCCATCATCCGTCGGAGGCATCACTGATCCTCTCAAATGTCAAATGACTAACCTCAAAGGTTTTGTTTTACAGCTTTGACACTCGTTCCGCGAGGCTGTCGTACGGAGCGCCGAGTTTCACTCCCGTCCGCCATTATGCGTCTCGCGCGGTCGGTGTTCTCAGCAGCGAAGCTTGTGAAAGCAAGCAGCTCACTATCGAGATCCTGTGTTAGGCCACAGGTTATTTCCACCGTTAATAACAGTGAGTTGTATGCTCTTTGGTAAAGACCTTGGCAGAACGTTGCTATGCTGCCCAGGCTGCCGCAGCTGCGCCCGCTACACCTGCTGCAGCACTCGCAACCGGTCGGGTGATTGCCGTCATTGGCGCTGTAGTTGACGTCCAGTTCGATGAGAATTTACCACCTATTTTAAATGCACTCGAAGTCAAAGGGAGGTCTCCCAGACTTATTCTTGAAATCGCCCAGCATCTTGGTGAAAATACCGTTCGGACGATTGCTATGGACGGTACCGAGGGTTTGGTACGTGGACAGCAGTGCGTGGACACCGGCGGCCCAATATGCATCCCCGTTGGCCCTGAGACTCTCGGTAGAATCATGAACGTCATCGGTGAACCTATCGATGAACGGGGTCCCATCCCGACCAAATTGAAATCAGGTATTCACCAAGATGCCCCTAGTTTTGTGGAAATGAGTACGGAGCAAGAAATCTTAGAAACAGGAATCAAAGTTGTTGACCTTCTAGCCCCTTATGTTAAGGGTGGCAAAATTGGTACGTTAGCGCACCGTTTGTTGACCAATTTCGTTTAAGGTCTTTTCGGAGGTGCTGGTGTGGGCAAGACGGTGCTCATCATGGAATTAATTAATAACATTGCCCGTGCTCACGGAGGCTATTCTGTGTTCGCTGGCGTAGGTGAACGCACCCGAGAAGGTAACGATCTCTACCATGAAATGATAACTACCGGTGTGATCGACCTGAAGGGCGATAAGTCCAAGGTGAGAGTTTAATGGCGTCGGACGACTTTTGCAGGTGTCACTCGTTTACGGTCAGATGAACGAACCTCCAGGGGCTCGCGCTCGTGTTGCTTTGTCCGCTTTGACTGTAGCAGAATACTTCCGCGATCAAGAGGGTCAAGATGTGCTCTTGTTCA
Source organism: Fasciola hepatica (assembly GCA_948099385.1). NCBI lineage: Eukaryota > Metazoa > Platyhelminthes > Trematoda > Plagiorchiida > Fasciolidae > Fasciola > Fasciola hepatica. The sequence goes on from CANUEZ040000019.1 coordinate 16,072,513, forward strand.
TTGATAACATTTTCCGCTTCACACAGGCTGGCTCAGAAGTTTCCGCTCTTTTAGGTCGCATCCCTAGTGCTGTTGGTTACCAGCCAACACTTGCCACGGATATGGGTACCATGCAGGAAAGAATTACATCAACTAAAAAGGGGTCTATCACATCTGTACAGGCCATTTATGTACCTGCTGATGATTTGACTGATCCCGCTCCAGCCACCACTTTCGCTCATCTGGATGCGACTACCGTGCTTAGTCGAGCAATTGCTGAGCTTGGGATCTATCCCGCTGTAGATCCTCTTGATTCGAACAGCCGTATCCTCGACCCCAATATAGTTGGCGAAGAACACTACTCGGTTGCGCGTGGTGTTCAAAAGATTCTCCAAGTACGGTGATTAAATTTAACTTGATTCCCACAGGACCATCGATCTCTTCAAGATATTATTGCCATTCTGGGTATGGATGAACTGTCAGAAGAAGATCGGTTGACCGTCGCACGTGCTCGCAAGATTCAGCGGTTCCTGAGCCAACCTTTCCAGGTTGCTGAGGTTTTCATCGGTCGGGAGGGTAAACTGGTATCCTTGAAAGATTCCATTAAGGGTTTCAAGATGATCATCAATGGTAGGTTTCGAGTTATTTTTCAAAATTGGTTTCTTTCTAGGTGAGTTGGACCACATCCCAGAGGCTGCATTTTTCATGGTTGGTGCCATCGAAGATGTGTTAGAAAAAGCGGAACAGTTGGCTAAAGAAAGTGCATGAGTCTTTCAACTTTACGTGGCCCGCTGGATACTAGTGATTTTAGCCATGTAAACATTGCTTGGTAGATCGAAAATAAAACTGATAGGCTTTTCTACAGCTCACTTAGTCTTTTGGACTAGTGGCGGGGTTTCCATTCTCGAACCGTCTTGCTTTTCCGCGGATACGGATCCTCAGTTTTCCTTCGCTCGCACAGCGTACGATGCAGGTTTGCTACAGTTGGTACCTTTCCAGTTTAGCTAGGTTTTGTTTTGAGTGCTGATCAATGAAGTAGGGCAACAAATTCCTTCCACGAACGGGTTCTGCGGTAGAGCCTTAGTTCTCGTTCTGCTGTAATGTAGTGGTGTTGCGTGTTGATCGTAAACAGTAATCCGCTGTTGTCCGGATCATTACCACACCTGACCTACTGGGACCCTATGCGGTTCTCCTCTCTAGGTCTCTTGGCCTGGTTGCCGGTTACCCCTAATGATGCAGTGGGCCTCCGTGGCTGAGGTATATTCCCTTCCACTGCACTCGTACAAGCATATAGTAAAAAAGTGCCTGTTACTAACCTGCGGTTGCCGTTAAGCTAGAAGCACAAGTGTGGCCTTTGGTCAGCAGTGAACTCAGCAAAGAGGGGTTACACCTTAGAATTTAGTGAGGTTTCGGGAAATGTAATAGGCGGCGTTGGCTCGAGAAGTACCACCACTACTGCAACAACCGAAAACCGGTGTGATATGACGTGGAGATCACAACTACAATCCACGCTAGTGACGGGCTAACGTTTGATTGAGCACCAAAAGAATGCCCTCTTTCTGCGATAACTTTTGAACCCAACCACCCGGGGTGACTAAATTTGACATACTGATGTGTCCGCTTATATATGCAAAGGAGTTGAAGGCTTTGGTTAAGAACCTTGATCATTCGGCTTTGCGGCTGGATACCCTAGCAATACCTGTCCGAAATCTCCCATGAACTGCACGAATACAAAGAATTTCATACTGAACCGGTCGTGGGGCAGGCTAATCAGGACCGCGCTGCCCATTGCATCAAGTCGGGTGGGTAGCGGAAAGTAGGCTCCTGCTCAGAGTTCCCTCTCTTCTATCCAACCTTTGCCTTCCATCCCGAACCACCTCTCTTTGCCCCCTCTATCCACCCATAATGCTCCCACTGATAACACGGTCGATACTCGCAACGGTTCATTGCCAAATATCGTCGAGAATAATCCTCTATCTTGCAACTAACACTTCCTTAAGTCTCGTCAGCCTCGGAATCTCGGCTCCTTTAACATGCGTACTTGCATGCAGGCCGGTCAGCAGGTGCACCCAGCGCTCACAGTAGATTCTGTGAAGATTGATCTCTGCTGCGTAAGTAGAACGCGTGTCCAGGATTCGAGCAGTGTGATTCAACTAACTGCTCCTGGTATCTCATCGAGGTATTTCCTGCACACTTCAGGAGACGAAGTAACTCGAGCTGTTGGTCAAAGTGGTGTAGGAATAGTCTTGACTGACAAGGCCGAGGCTGCTCTTTTAGACTGGGTCCCGATTAATAGTCGTTTATATGCAGTTAGACTCCAGGAGTCAGTTAGCGTTCGAAAGGATAGTTGTGTTAAGCGCAACTTGTTTGTAATCTCGGCATACGATCCAACAGACTGCAGCTCTGACATGCAGAAGGATGAGTTCTACGATGAACTCACCACTCTTGTTCGCAGGAGCAGAGGTTCTGACATTGTAGTGCTAGCTGGTGATTTTAATGCACAAGTTGACAAATTTAATGCGTCAGAAGCTTGTTTAGGTGGGCGTTGTGCTATGCGCACTGAGCATACAGATAACGCGGATAGGCTTCTCCAGGTTTGTGCAGACAATCGGTTATTCCTATTTAGTATGAATTTCCGACACAGCTCGCGTCGCACGGCGACATGGCGCTCTGATGCTTCAGGTGCTCTGAGTCAGATTGACCATGTCGCAGTAAACTACCGGTGACGCAGTTCTGTTCAGAACTGTAGATCTCACTCGTCCACATTCGTAGAGTCTGATGATGCATTAGTTTTAATGCAATTATCTCTCCAGCTCCATAGTCATCGAAGCAAACCGCAAACCCGGTTAGCCGTGCACCGTTTGTCTCACCCAGAAGTCCACACCCGTTATGAGCAGAAGTTAGCACACGAGCTAGGATCCACGACGAACAGTAATGTAGATGAGCATTGGGTTCATATCAAACAGGCGATGCACGTGGCAGCAAGTTTTGCCTGTGGTCCTAGATCCGTTGTCCATCAAAGACACTGGGTCTCGCAAGAGTCGTTGAGTATAATGGAGCAAAAGCGCCAGCTCTCGAACTGTAAGGAGATGAATAAGATACGTAAAAACCTACAGAGGCAAGTTACGAAAAGCCTGGGGAATGGTTGCGAAAATTGGTGGGTCAAGATGGCCAGAGAAATGGAAATAGCAGCTGCTTCAGGTAACAGTCAAAGACTGTTCAAACTTATTCGTGACACCGGTGGACGGCGCATCCAGGTCAGTGAAACGATTTGCGATAGAGATGGAGAACCCATCAATAGCAAACAGCAAAGGCTGGACCGCTGGACCGAATACTTCAAGGAACAATTTAGCTGGCCGCACGCTAGTGTAGTTACTTCTGTATCAACAACTGCGACTCCTTGGGTGGTATCACTTGAGCCCCCATCGGATGTGGAAGTAGAGTCATGTATTCGATCACTAAAGCGAGGAAAAGCTGCAGGTCCTGACGGACTCCCTCCAGTTCTTTTCACAATGAGTGGTGGTGCGTTGATCAGATCATCTACCACCTTGGTCTGTGACTTTTGGAAAGAGGAACGTATTCCGTTATTATAAGGCGAGTCATTGATTATACCCATCCTCAAGAGGGGAATACGCAATGACTAGTAATCATCGTGGGATTAGCCTCATTCCGATAGTCACCAAGGTATTAGCCTTGTATGCTGGAATGAAGCACCTGTGGCGGCGACCTGATATTTCGTTGAAATTGAAAGGTCGTGTGTACTGTGTCTCGATGCGTTCAGTTTTGTTGTACAACTGCGAGACTCAGGGTCTTCGTGCGGAAGATGTCCATCGTCTTCAGGTTTTCGACTACGGATGCTTGCGTAGTAACGCTAAGATTGGATGGAATGACCGAGTAAGCAATAGTAAGGTCAGAAATCGAGTATTGAGTACTAGTTCACAGAACGTTCCATTGCAGCCTATCCAGCTTACTTGGCTTTGTCGGTTAGGGCACGTGTTACGTGTGTCAAGCACGCCCACCACACCGTACCCTGTTTTCCGTTTCTCCTAGGGAGTGAGAGAAGCCATGTGAAGGTTAACAGATGACTTGGCAACGGGGAATGAGAAAATGTGCAGCGAACTTAGGGAAAGTAGGTTCCTTACGCCTTCGTGGTTGGGGTCTGGAATATCCCTCAACCAGTTGGTTGGAGACACTGAAGGATATGGCTTCGAACCGTGAACAGTGACGATCGTGTTGTCATGTTCTGCTGAATCAGTATGATTGACTGATGTGCGCGTGTACAGTTAGAGTGTGTATTCCGTGTGTTGGCAATTAGGGCATTCTTTCCTTTTCACTTCCGTGTAGGTCCACTCCCTGTACCTCTTGTATATTCATACTTTCTGATTCAACGTGTAACACGGTGAGAAAAGCAGTGATCAGTGGGGTTTGTCCTGCTGTTTAACGCTGTACGATGATGATGATGATGATGCTGTTTTTTGCATGTAGCATAATTGAATTTGTCCCGGAGACTATGCGGAATGCCACTAAACCCATTCTCGAGAGGATGATAGAAACATCGAACTAGTTTGCAAACATTGAATCTCGTCGCAGGTGACTTGTTTCCGATGTGCTGTTCATTAGTGCGCTTGTCACAGGTGACTTGTAAACGAAGTTTACTCGTGTTACACTTCGTGATTGGTGGTACTGACCGCATCGGAAAGGATGATACGAGGTCCAAGGCTCGGTGCTCGGACAAAGAAAATTACCCTGTACGCAGTTTCGGGTATAAGGGTGTCAGATTTTCAAGATCATTTTCACCGACAGTAGTTATTCGTAGCATCCTAAAGGATCCAAATTCTAGTGTCGGTGCGGGAAAATGTAGAATTCTAATGCAAATCTCCAAGCGGGCCACGATTGGACTCTTGCGTGGAGTGTCAAGCAAACTTACGAGTGCATCAAAGCCGATGGGATCCCCCAGCTGAGTGTAAACGTTCCGTGTGTACAATAATCCCTGCAGCCTGCACCACGTGGTACGGAAAAATGGGGTCAGCGCATTTGATGGGTTTTAATTTACTCGTTACGTATGCGCCCTAAAGACTCGCTGTATCATAAACGAAAACCGGCAACTTGGCTTTGAGACGAAGTACCGAATCACGTAAAGTCTCAGTGAGCCAGGTGTGGTAACGGGCAGGACGACTGGGTTTATTGTCTACCACCAAGGTGGCCGGTGTCGGTGCTTGGTTTCGAACCTGAGGTAGTGAGCGAATTCCTTAAACCACTCGACCACCACCAGTTATTTTCAAACTCCAGAGAATTGGGTCAGAAATTACCATTTGGGCTGCTGAATAGAAAGATGCGACATTTAACGACGAAAAAAGGTTTAATTTAGTTTGTTGTGATGTTCTGATTGTTCCAGAACACCGAGCTCATGTACTGACCTGCTGACGGTCCTAATTTGAATACAATCGAAAATGAAGTCTGTTAGCGAGGCGAATCCATGTAAATGGAGAAGTCTTTGGTCCATTGTGCGTGTTGCTGGCCACCATCCTGGATGAATGGGACTGCTTAGAAATTGAGAGAACACTTGAGAAGGCACAAAGCCGCTGGACCGAGTGGGTTGTCTCCATCTTTTTCACGGATGGTAGCGAAGCTTTGGTTTCGGAATTAACAAAACTCTGGGTTATTTGGGATAGTGATCAGATTCCCGGGGAATGGTGTGGGTCGGTGTTTGTGCTGACTTACAAAAAGATGACAGATCCTCTTGTAAAAACCGCAGAGGAATTAGCTTGGCAATTATCGCGTGCAAACTGCCCACCGGGCTTATTCTCCATCAGCGCGCGCGAAATGTGTACGCGTGACAATCAAGCTGGTTTCAGACCCGGCCGTGTTTGTATCGACCACATCGTTACTCTCCGGCAAACCTTAGAGCACAGACATATCTCATAAGCCCACAATCTCTATCTTTGTTGATGTGAAAGTGGTGTTCGATTCAGTCGACCGCACAGTTCTGTGACGCTGCTTTTCATTGAAGGGTGTGCCAGAGAATTGTATTTCTCTTTTCCAATGCTTGTATGCGAACACCCGAAGCCGAGTTCGTGCTTACGGTAATCTTTCACCCGAGTGGTGTTCGTCAGGGTTGCCCTCTTTCGGCCTTCCTCTTCAGTTTCGTAACTGTATTGATTATCGAGATAGTCCTATCCTCGTATGAGAATAGCGGCATCGATCTTTGCTCAGGCAGTGGACTTTCTGACTTGGAATACGCGAATGATATGGTTCTTCTGATTGAAGATCCAGGTAAGTTGCAAGCTTTCTTAGATAGCTTAAACAACAGCGTGGCAGTGTTTGGGATGTGTTTGGCACCTTCAAAGTGTAAAATGCTGCTGAAGGAATGGGTTGGCTCAACATCAAGCCTTGTATTGGCAGGGGAAGCTCTGGCTGAGGTAGGCAAGTTTGTTATCTGGGCAATCACATCTCACCAAGTGGTCAGATATCGGATGAAGTTCATCATATATACAGAGGGCCCGATTGGATTTTGCCAACCTCAGCCATCTGTGGCGCCGGCGTGATATCCGATTGTCTGTTAAGGGTAGAGTGTACACTGCGGTGGTTTGGTCTGTTCTTTTATACGGTTCAGTAAGATGGCCGATAATGATAGAAGATAGGTGAAGACTAGGTGTTTGAGCACGGATGTCTCCGTAGAATTGCCCAAATATGGTGTGAACGCTATCAACGGTGGTGAGGTTAGACGTAGGGTGTTGGGAACCAGAGGCCAGTCTCTGGATCTAGTACTGAACCGAAGCAGGTTAAGATGGCTGGAACATGTGTTACGCATGTCCACCGATAGCCTTCCTCGGCTTATGCTGATTTCTGTGGCAGGTAGTGGCTGGAAGGTAGGTCGAGGTGGTCAGTCCATGACATGGCAAAAGGGTATGAAACCTTAACCAGTGGACTTGGTCAAGTAGGACGTGTTAGACTTTCGGGTTGGGGTTCACGCAACCTGCCTACCAAATGGCTGGAGACAATGTATGTTATGGTTAGGTGTCGCGGCCTGTGATGTAGTTTCATTCGTACTCTTGTCTTTGTGATTTCTGCTTCTTGCTCTGCTTCTGGCTCTTTTTCACTTCGTACATTTATTTTTTTTGTCCTTGACTTGACGATGCTGGGAGGTAGCAACCGAAATAAAAGCACAAAAGTGCGAGATTAATGGTTGAATGAACTGAATTGAATTAACTGCTACCTACGACATGGTCGGGAAGGCAGTAGTCAGCGAGGCTCGCCCTGCTGACCATGGTGGTGGTTATAGAGTGTTTGTTGGTTTGCTGTTCTAAGTGAATCCTTGGCTCATCGTCATCATCATCGTACAGCGTTAAACAGTAGGGCAAGCCCCAATTACCACTGCCTTTCTCACCATGCTGCACGCTGAATTAGAAAGTATGAATATGCAAGCTGGACAGGGACTGGACCCACATGGGTGGGAAAAAGAAAGAATGCTCTAACAGCCAACGGAGTACACAGTCTAACTGTACAAACGCACATCGATCAGTCATTGTGATTCGATAGAAAGTGACAACACGATCGCCACTGTTCACGGTTCGCAGCCATATCCTTCAATATCTCCAGCCAACTGGTAGACGGATCTTTTGGACCCCAACCACGAAGATGTGAAGCACCTACTTTTCCTAAGTCTACTGTACATTTTCTCATTCCTCGTTGCCAAGTCATCTGTTGACCTCCACGTGGTCTCTTCCACTCCCTAGGAGGAACGGAGAATAGGACACGCTATGGTAGACGTGTGTTTGACATACGTAACACGTGCCCCAACCAACGAAGACTACTAAGTTGGATACGCTGTGACAAAACTTTCTCCGAACTAGTACCCAATGCTCGATTTCTGACCTCAGTATTGCTCACTCGGCTAATCCACGCGATCTTAGCGATACTACGTAAACATCGGTGGTCGAAAACCTCAAGACGACGAATATCTTCAGCACGCAGACTCCAAGTTTCGCAACCATACAACAAAGCTGAACGCACTGCGGCACAGTATACACGACCTTTCAACTTCAGTGAAATATCGGTTCGACGCCACAAGTGCTTCAGTCCAGCGTACGCCGCTCGAGCCTTGGATGTACGCGTGCTCACCTCTACTACCATGCTCCCATCCGTCGTCACGCTGCTGCCGAGGTAGGTGAAGTGGTCGACAACTGCCAGCACCTCCCCATCGAGCATCAAGCTCGGAATCGTTAATGTCCAGTCTTGTAACATCAACTTGTACTTTGAAGGTGCAAAGCGCATGCCGAATGGAGCTACAGCTCTTGAGAGTCTATCTAGTGCACGCTGAGCATGTTTCGTTCATTCGAACAAGCAGACAACGTCGTCCGCGTAATCTAGGTCACACAGCTTTCCACTATTTCCTATTTCGACGCCTACATCCTGAAGATTTTGCAGCGCACTTTCCATTATTTCGTCCATGACGAAGTTGAACAGGAATGGAGACATTGGACATCCCTGTCGAACACCACTGGTCGTTTCGAACCGACCGAATAGTTCACCGTAAATTCTAACGCGGCCAGAAGTATGATAATACAATGATTTCAGTAGGTTCACGAACTTCTGGGGCATACCTTTTCGCTGAAGAGTACTGAAAAACGCTGCTCGATCAACTGAATCGAAAGCGCCTTTTAAGTCTAAGAAAATCATTATTGTCGGTCGGCGGTGCGTGTGACGCGTTTCAAGTAGTTGACGAAGAGTAAAACTCTGGTCGGTGCATCCTCGACCTGGGCGGAATTCAGCCTGCTTTTCGCGGGTGTTCCTCTCGCAAGCGGGTGTAAGACGGTGCAGTAGAATTGAGGCTAATACTTTGGTGACTATCGGAATGAGGCTAATCCCATGATGGTTACTAGTCATTGCGTATTCCCTTCTTGAAGATGGGAACAATCTACGACTCATTCCATATTAACGGAATACGCTCCTCGTTCCAAATGTCACGGAGCAAAGCGGTAAGTGATTTTAGTAACACATTTTCACCCATTTTGAAAGGAGCTGGATGAAATTCGTCGGGACCTGCCGCTTTTCCTCGCTTTAGTGATCGAATACATGACTCTACTTCCACATCCGATGGGGGCTCAAGTGATACCACCCAAGGAGTCGCAGTTGTTGATACAGAAGTAACTACACTAGCGTGCGGCCAGCTAAATTGTTCCTTGAAGTATTCGGTCCAGCGGTCCAGCCTTTGCTGTTTGCTATTGATGGGTTCTCCATCTCTATCGCAAATCGTTTCACTGACCTGGATGCGCCGTCCACCGGTGTCACGAATAAGTTTGAACAGTCTTTGACTGTTACCTGAAGCAGCTGCTATTTCCATTTCTCTGGCCATCTTGACCCACCAATTTTCGCAACCATTCCCCAGGCTTTTCGTAACTTGCCTCTGTAGGTTTTTACGTATCTTATTCATCTCCTTACAGTTCGAGAGCTGGCGCTTTTGCTCCATTATACTCAACGACTCTTGCGAGACCCAGTGTCTTTGATGGACAACGGATCTAGGACCACAGGCAAAACTTGCTGCCACGTGCATCGCCTGTTTGATATGAACCCAATGCTCATCTACATTACTGTTCGTCGTGGATCCTAGCTCGTGTGCTAACTTCTGCTCATAACGGGTGTGGACTTCTGGGTGAGACAAACGGTGCACGGCTAACCGGGTTTGCGGTTTGCTTCGATGACTATGGAGCTGGAGAGATAATTGCATTAAAACTAATGCATCATCAGACTCTACGAATGTGGACGAGTGAGATCTACAGTTCTGAACAGAACTGCGTCACCGGTAGTTTACTGCGACATGGTCAATCTGACTCAGAGCACCTGAAGCATCAGAGCGCCATGTCGCCGTGCGACGCGAGCTGTGTCGGAAATTCATACTAAATAGGAATAACCGATTGTCTGCACAAACCTGGAGAAGCCTATCCGCGTTATCTGTATGCTCAGTGCGCATAGCACAACGCCCACCTAAACAAGCTTCTGACGCATTAAATTTGTCAACTTGTGCATTAAAATCACCAGCTAGCACTACAATGTCAGAACCTCTGCTCCTGCGAACAAGAGTGGTGAGTTCATCGTAGAACTCATCCTTCTGCATGTCAGAGCTGCAGTCTGTTGGATCGTATGCCGAGATTACAAACAAGTTGCGCTTAACACAACTATCCTTTCGAACGCTAACTGACTCCTGGAGTCTAACTGCATATAAACGACTATTAATCGGGACCCAGTCTAAAAGAGCAGCCTCGGCCTTGTCAGTCAAGACTATTCCTACACCACTTTGACCAACAGCTCGAGTTACTTCGTCTCCTGAAGTGTGCAGGAAATACCTCGATGAGATACCAGGAGCAGTTAGTTGAATCACACTGCTCGAATCCTGGACACGCGTTCTACTTACGCAGCAGAGATCAATCTTCACAGAATCTACTGTGAGCGCTGGGTGCACCTGCTGACCGGCCTGCATGCAAGTACGCATGTTAAAGGAGCCGAGATTCCGAGGCTGACGAGACTTAAGGAAGTGTTAGTTGCAAGATAGAGGATTATTCTCGACGATATTTGGCAATGAACCGTTGCGAGTATCGACCGTGTTATCAGTGGGAGCATTATGGGTGGATAGAGGGGGCAAAGAGAGGTGGTTGGGGATGGAAGGCAAAGGTTGAATGAAAGAGATGGAACTTGTTAGTTTGGTTGCGTGCAGAACATATTTGCACTGGAGACTTGTTGATATTATAAACATCGATTCTATTTCGTACTAAGAAAATCAACCGGTGAAGAAAAAGGTTAGCTGTCGAAAATCATCCGGTAAAATACGCATAATGCGACTTTATTCCTATATTGTCAGTGTCTTCTGTAGATAGTCGGTTGGTATCACACAGATTTGCTACGCATTTGTGACGTGAGGCTGCTTCTGTTAGTCAAACGACCATACTGTGTAGCTGTCATTCTCGCTAACAGATACGCTTCTGCTCTGTGAACCGGGAAAAGATTGGCGCACGTTTTCCTGATTAAGAGCTATTATTTCTTTATCGGAAAGAATTATATGGATGCCGCGATTATTGCTCGTACTAGTCTTAGCGGCTTAGAAAAGATAAAACTGTTTAGTCGCATCTTTTCTCTGTCATTTGACGGCAAATCGATCGTTGAATAACTCGCACTATCAGACCTAGTCGTAGGATGACTAGTTTTCATATGAGACGGTCACAAATTGATTCTTTGTTATGGCAGACAGATGTGGATCCAACGAGGTAAGGCATCCACATTTAGCCTTGTACATCTGAAACTTTCTTTGACCAACAGACTGCTTCTTACGGAAATTTGTGAGCTATCCTTTGAGAAGAATGAAGCATAGTCTTCAAAGTGGTATACAAGGTCATCTGTTGTCAGAAATTACGATTCATCTCAGGTATACCTCTTTCTTCTGTTCGGGGGAACGACTGATTATTCTTGAGCAAAGCCGGAGTCGAGACTTCAAAATTGATCATAACTTTGAAACACTTAAGTCATTTTGAGTCTCTGCAGTTTGATTCTTCAATAGGGGAAGTAGATTGTTCTTGTTTGTGAAAGAAAGCAGACGGTAGCAATAATTTCATTCAAACAAAGACACGGTGAATAATAATCGGATTAAACATAATGAATGACACATTTGTTGAGGAATCATATCTATCATGTGCCCAATCTCATAGCCGAAGTAGCCACAGAGAAAAGGAAACCAGCACGTCACGTATGTTGTATGGATCACACAAGAGACAAGGTGTACATGGGAGAGCAAACAGTGTGTGCGGGGAGCCAAAATAGGAATAAATGCGTATGCATATAAAGATATACACACATATCCAGGGAGAGGGAGTATACATGTTATGGGGCGTGTACAGACGTGGCATTGCGTAAGGATGTGTATGGTGCACGAAATCCTGATATACCCATTCTGTCTTTTGCGATTCCTTTTGAATGAAATCACTTTGGGCAACCATATTCGGCATGCGGATATGACAGTCGACTGCTGTAGTAAATATGCACACGGATTTCAAACATGATTCAGATAAATCAATTAATTCCGGACAAAGCGCCTCAGTGTGTACGGAGTGCTATTGGACCTACCTCTGGACGAATGGTCAGACAGCAGTTAGTTACGAAATGCAGTGACTGAAAAGCAACGTTCAATTATGCTTCCAATGATATTCCGGATAGGCTCAAGTCCCATACCATCTCATTTATCGAGGATAACGAACGCAAACACGGGCAAGGTGCCTAGGATTTCTCCATCCACATAGACTCACTTCGCTAAGGGACCCCAGACGTTTTCAATTGCGTTCAAGTCTAGACTGTGAGCAGGTCAGTACATAAAATCAATGCTCCGGTGCAATATCCACATTCTGGTGAGATTGGTCGCAGGAATGACCACGTTTTCATGTTGAAAGATCGCACGCCTCAGTTGACTTTTTGGAATCGTCGGGGAGAGAAATACTTCTGACTTGCGCAATAATTAATACTCAAACTAGACGTGCATGGTGCCTGTTTATTCAACGCTGTTACCGGCGTAGCCGACCCCAACAGCAGTTGGATTGCGCATATCGTCTTTACATCCTTTTGAAGTTCAGACCCGATTTAGCAGAGCAAAGTCAAACTGGTTGAAGTTTTGAGTAATTCCCTTTCTGGTGTCAGTTTTACTAACAGATCAAGCTCATTGTCTCAGGCTTCTCTTCAATTCAACAAGCAGAGCAGTACTACTGAATATTTACTCTGACATCGGTATTAGATTGGTATCTGTCTGTTCTCAGATCATCAACAAATCCTCAGGGAATTGTATGTATGTATGTCAGCTTATACTCAGTTTTCGCCCCGCCGCCTCTGCAAGCGTCCCTATCAACACTCATTACCGCAGTGTAGATAAAACGACAAAAAAACTTCAAAATCAAGCTCGAGAGATCAGGGTGCCTGTCACGTAAGCAGCATTTTGCAGTGATCTCATATGATGATGATACTAGAGAAGTACGGTGGTCATCCTTTAGCTTCTTCAGATTAGTCACTTTAATTTTTGATAAGCTGTTGTTATCTCACTTACTCTTCAATTTTCTCATTGTCCCACTAATTTTCTTCACTTTATTCACGCCAGACCGTGTATTACTTATTATCAGCCAAATTTATCACGTTTCCTAAAAGATGGAAAATAGTGTCATAAAAGTATAGCGCAATAATCTCAGTAACTGATCCAGTCCCTTAAAGTTCTTCTTCACTCATCTCAGTCTTTCCCCTTCTTCCTAATCCTACATCATGTTTACAGAGTTTTAAGGTCTCTCCTGAAAGGCACAATGTAATGCAGTACAATAGATCAAGTATAATAAAATACAATACGGTGAAATATAATGTTCGCTATACTAACGGATAAGATAAGCAAACTTTCCGAATGATTCCGGAATGAATAACGGTCTACAAGAACCAGGTAAGATCCAGAATTTCGCACTTGAACGCAACAATATTTTCTATAAAAAGTTTGTGTAAAGGAACCTCCAGATGCCTCAGTATGGTCGAGAGTAGATGTCTCGGGCTCGTCCTGAACGGCTCTCGAAACGCTCCCATGTGACCGTGCGTCTAACAGCCTCTGCTAATGAAGTCCTACTCACTGCCTTCTCGTGCATATATATATATATATATATATATATATATATATATATATATATATATATATATATTTGGGGGGAAGAGAGTAATTCATCTGATCAGTTCATCACGTGTGCGGTATTTCTTGCCGGTCAGGAAAAAATGTTGGATGGCGGAGACCCAGATGACTATTGATCGTCGGTGTGGACATTTGAATCCATATGCCAGAAGAAGTCTTCATTCACACATCTCGATTCGGACGTCCATGAAGATGGTTTGTGGAAAACATTGCACTGATCAGTTTTAAGTTAACTAAAACAGCTCCCAAAGGTGACTCGTTGAGTGACGTGCTAACTGCAGGCTGTAGATCGCCTTGCTGGTTTCTAGTTGGTATACGAGTGAAAAACCCGGCGATGCACTTACCGAGCCTCGGCTCATGTAGTTCTCTCTCTTTTTGTATCTTAAAGGACTCGAAGAGTGCAATTTTCCCCAAAAGGTCTCTTCCCCAACAGACTACAATTGCGTGGTATTGTTGTACTGGCCTGGAGGTGGCCGACCTTACTTGCTTAAATTCGCTATTTTAAACGAAGTTGGTTAAACACAGAACCAATACTGACGCAGCTGTGCGTACTTCACATGTTGTTCAGTGTCACGGGGCCGCGTTTGTTCTTTGTCCGCTTGTACAGACCACAATCGGTTTCCGCCAATCAAAATGCACTTTCCTACGGCTGCACCTGGACTAACTCCCTCAGGTGAACTGGTTTTTGGTGTCACTCTAGTTCTAAGACACGATAGACCAAATTCGTTCTCATAGGGAACACAATGTCGTTAGCGTTACCTTTCGCCCCTTCGAAGACTTATGGCAATTGTTGAAACATACAGCTCGTTACCCTGTTCCCTGGACCAACTTCACAGTCTGGTTTGTTCCCAGTCACTTGGGGCACTAAAATAAAACACATTCTAATTACCGTATTTTCACGCATGATCCGGTTTATTATTTTGTATTTTGGAAGAGCGAATAGTAAGTAATGGTTATATTAAAAAAGAATAAAGCCAATTACAAACGAAGATTTTCAGGTTGCCGTGCGCGTATGGACCAAAAATAACCCGTGGACAATAAATCTGTGTAATAGTGTAGATGCCGCTTGTGACCTCGAACCTCGATAGAAATTTGAATAAAAATATGATGTGCACGATCAACAAGACCTCATATTGACTTTCGGAAACCTTCATATGGTGGTGTGAATAAACTTGGAAGTTGCTTCATGCACCTCAAAAACCATATTTTCCCCCTTGTCTTCAAAGGAATAATATATTTCATTCATACATGAGTACTCGTTCAGTCCAAAGATAGTCACTTTTCACATGTGCCATATGAACGCAGATCAAATGCTTTTTTTATTCCTAAGCGTAAATTACGGCAGGGCGCCTAGAGGTCTTTGCAAAAGATTTATTCAGCTGCATAGGACACTTGCTAGTTCCAAGACAATGTTTGTACAACCTGAATCTTTCTAGTGCCTTGGGATCAGTTACAATAAGTTACAGGGTCAGAAAAATTAAACCATTGCAACAATAATGACAGTAGGAATCATAATTTTCCTAATTCCTTCACTGTTATACTACAACAATACGGTATTTGTGTTAGGGGACGTTGCCATTGAGAAGCTGAGGGGTAGGCGAGTTGACCAACTGCTGATGGATGCTCGATCGGTCGTAATCATTACCACGCTTGTGCAAACTGAATTGAACTAAACTGAAACAGATTTGAGTTCGGGAGCGCAGATTTTATAGTCCATTGTGATAGCTATTTAACGATCGAATGATCGCAATATGAAATGATTTCAGTGAGATAACCATGCGGATTCCGCTCGTCTTGGGTGTTTATTGAATGTGGCCGGGGAATGGGATAGTTAAGTCGATCATTAGCACAATAGTTTCACGGATAACTGGGATTAACCATGCAGTGGGCATGACTGAAGCTTTCCGTCCCCTGTGTGCTGTCCGAGTTCGTTTGTCTAAATCAGCAAGAAGTCGCATCTTGGCCACAGCGGAAGCCGTCACGATTCTCATCCACAATTCCCCTTGGTATGCTCAGAAACAATCTGTGCATGCACTCAGTCTACCCTGGTCAGCTCATCACCCAACGGGAGGTCCTAGATCATCTGAAAGCTGACACATTGAGCATGGGATACTCCCTTCCCATCCGGTCTCCGGATAAATCTAAGCTACAAAATGGTGTGAACATTAATCCCCAACACTCCTTTCCCTAACTGTAACCCTTTATATATATGTATATATATGTATAATATGGCATGATTAAGAAACACTGAAAACGAGCTTGTTTGCCAACTTGTTTTTCTCTTACAAATGTGCTGTTTGGGATTTTTCAGATAGCTGAAATTTGTTTTTTAATAATAGCACGCACAGTAAACCAGAACAGTTTACACAGAGTGTTTACGTGTGCATTCAGTGATACTCATTAGAATTCATAAGAAGTAAGTTTTGAGGATGCAAATCTGGTCACGAGAAAAACAAAATGCTACGAAGTCATAGAAGGTTATGATTCCGGAAAAACAGTTTATGGGAACTCCTCCATTTTTTAGTGGATGGATTGGTTGAACGGTTTTACGTCAGCAGTAGGTAAAATTTCATATATATGGAGTGTTTTTTTACGGATCTGTGCGTTTCCAAAATACATCGGGGTAGTTGATTAGTCTACAGGTGTTTTGCGAATAGTTGAACACTCCGGTTTCTGCAGGTGTGGATATGCATCCACCCGTCTGTCTGTCACTTGTCAAACTCGTCTCTGCTACTCGCTATTAGACATTTGCATGACCTCGGTGTCCACAGAGCCGAAGACTTTGTTTAGTGCTTTTGAAATCATATTATAGCATCAGAACTAAAATGAGGCCAGAAAATGTGTGGTCGGTATCAACTGTAATGTGGTGGAAACTCATTTGCCTACTGAGTATCATATTAGTAGCTGGTTGTAAATTAATTCATTAAAATTATATAGAAGTTCAAATCGGCGAAACAATTGTTTTTCAGTTATTCATTCTCAAGCCATTTACAGATTACATAGTAGACATTAGACAAAAGATCATGAACATAGACATGGAATAAGCACCAATCATGGGCATGGGTTTGTCAGTCAAGTTATCCTTATCATGTGATTGGTTTATCTAGCTGACGCCTTCTAGGTAACCGGACGGTAGATTCATGCGGATTTGGACTTCTATATGATGCAATGAGTATTTTTCAGTCATTAAAATTAGATCCCGCGTGTTAACTGCTGGAAACCGCAAGTTCTTCAGAATTTTAAAGTGATGGAACTTGGTTCTGATACCGGTCAACTATAAAAGTGACGACATTCCTAAAACAGAAGTGCACTTTATGGTACTGGCATTTCGCGAAAAAACAGCAGTATCCATTTGCCAGTTTGGGCATATTTTTACTAAATACGACCCCGAAGATTAAAGCTGTTTTTACTCTGCGTAATGTTTCTGCATGTGGACCGAATCACTATAGATTCCCAAAGAGTGGGCGACACAGGCCGACCACTCTTTCTCTGCTAACAATTTCGCGCTATCACAGCTTTGTTTACTGTAGCGCATCAGTGACTGAGAATGTCACGATATGAGTAGTGCACCTCCTGTCCGTTCAACAACACCAGTATTTTATCCCGAATTGAATGGAGTTAATTTTCTAACTGATTTTCACCCTGCCGAAGGCATTCCAGAGCTAAAGCCGTCCATCTCTAACAAACAAGGTGCGATCGGACGTTTTTTATTTGGTGGTCAGGGTGATATCATTTTGAAATTATTTTCTTAGACGTCGGTCCACACGGTACTGACATTGGACTTACTCTCGTCATTAAAAACGGCTAGTGCGATGATTGGAACTGAACTGCGAACTTTCTTGTTTAACCGGATTACAGACTGTGGATACTTTTACAGTCTGTTGAGTTCGAATTCGACCCCATTATTTCGCGTTCTGTTTCTCAAACGTATTCTAGTTCTGAGTTGAAGCAACGTTGCGTACTTCGAGTGTGATTCAGACATGAAACAGCTAGGCGAGATTTCGAGAAGTGCAGAGATCATCATCGCGATAACTATGCTGTACTTCGTGACGAAAGGCGCCACATGTAAAACTGGAAATAGAATAAACCTATAGAAATTATAGAATGTATGATGGTCGCTTGTTCTTAAATAGTATTTAGGCCGAGTGCTTGGTAGCTATTGAGTTATTCATGATCAGTGTTTATAATGAAAATTGGAGCCAATCACGATAAACTTGGCAAGAAAATTAGGAAAAAAGTGGTCATCCTCTAGGTGCTGAGTGTTGGAAATTATTATTCCCTACTGATTGTGTTCAATCCACTTTTGGCGTGTCACTGAAGGTGGCCAAACGGTTATCATGGCGGGTTTTAAACCGTTCTGTCTCGTGTTCGAATCCTTGCGTCAATGCGGGTGCAGTTCTCTCCAAGCGATGAACAAATGATAAACTGAAGGATTGATACAGAATAACTCGCAAGTCCATCCGCGTAATTTCATGATATTCAATATGGTTACCATCATATTTTATGCTTACTTAAATACTTCCTGAACAGGTCATTCAGATCAACAGAATAATTGTTCACTGAGATGTGATGGCTTCAAGCTCTCCAGGCTTCTTCACTGCCTTCACCAGTAAGCTACGGTTACGATAATCAAACTGAGCGAAGAATCTGGACGCGTTCTCCGATAAATTGCACTCATTGCCATCTACTGTATACTGACTGATGGTTTAAATATATGTTTGAGTATTGCCGCAATGTTTGTCTTAGACATTTACGGTGGTCTTCACATTGAGCCCCGAAGTTTTTGACTATTTTCACCGCTTTTATTAGTTTTTTCCCCTTGAGACCTCTACAGCATTTGCAAAGATTTATTTCACAATGAAACCCAGTCATTTTCACCAGTTCCTGGTAGCGCTGAGCTTACCGTTTCGGGTAGCAAATGTTTCATCCCACCAGTCGGGGTGGCATCATCGGTGCTCACCTCGGCTGTGATGAAGCGTTTGCGATCTGAGTGCCAAGCTCAGCACGATCAGGAATCTAAGTGGTATTCATGATTCACTTTTACCATTTCTGTTGTATTCACTTAGCACAATATTAAACATACTCGTGCGCGGTATACGAAAGACTACTACGGTACATCGTGTGCCATATCCGTGTTCTGATTCCGTGGTATACTGTGCGAAATAATACTTCAATAGCCCAAATACTATGAGAACTCCAGCGAGGTTTAAGGGCAATAATTTTAACGTAGTGTGATTCATTACGCAATGACACCTCTCAGCTCGTCATGGAAAACCATGGAATCATCATGCAGCTGTTTCATTCCTGTTAGGAATCAACAACAGCAGTGCACATCGCGGTGGTTGTTAATACCAGTACCTCATGTTGTTTTATTGCATCTGCATTTACATGCAGATTGTGATGGTACAGATTACAAGTTCAATTGCGTGCTCGCTCAGCTGGTATTTTTGATGCTTCATTGCGCATAGTTTGGGCAGAAGCATCGCTGCGTTCATCGTAAATAGCTCAAGTACTCAAGCGTATTTCCAAGTTGTTACATCTGGTGTCGCTGTCATTCAACTCGCTGTGGCTTAGAATCTTTGCATATTGATGGGAATTCCCGGGATGTTGGGAAACATGGGACGTTCGGAAATCTGCTGTTTGACGTGGAAATCCTTAGATTCAGATATAACCGCTCATTTCTTTGCTCTTGTCGGGAAGGATAAGTACTCCCTTGTGAAAGATGTGGTGTTTCCTAGTTCACTCGTTTCCCAATCGTATGCAGTGTCCGTGCAACACTTGCAGCTAGTCGATTTCGAAGTTTTTCAACGAGCAAGACTTCATTTATTAGATCGTGAGGATTGGCAATGCATCCGTAATTTCAGCTCACAACTGCAAACGCAATCCTCTATGCAATTTGGCGACCATTTAAAAACTCAGTTACGAGGTCGATTGATTGCTGAAACCTACTGTGTTGAATTACTAAGAGAGTTACTCCTAATTTAATATGGCACATTTCTGTCTGCTAAACGATTTTAAGACTTTGGCGCACCTGTTCATGAGAAGCCGTCTGTATTGTTTGATGCTTTCAATTCCCAGAAGGTAACAGCCCAAAGACCACACCGATTTAAACGCCTCCGTGAATGAAAAAGATACGAGGAATTCGTTTCTTCACCAGAAAGATCAGAAACCGTGGAATAACTGCCGATCTTGTGGTGCTAAACACTCAAGTCTCACTTGTAGCTTTCTCAACGTTACATGTTGCTAATGCGGTAAAGTTGGTCATATTCAGTGCGTTTGTCGAAGGGCCAGGGTTTGTATAACTAACGGTTCCATTACTGAATGTCTTTTTTCTCTTCTCTTATTCATCGTTTTAAACCCCACTCTAGATGTTAAGCCTGTTAACATTTCCGTAAAAGGTATTACCGGTTATGATTTGCATGAGTTAGAAGTATGGGGAATATTGCTAACTGATATGCATTCCACTGCCTATCAGTGCTCGTTCCTTGTCACTGACTCACAGTTCGTCATTGTTGGGCTTAATTGCATGAAGCGACGTTGTATTCCTCTTTCGTTTTCCAGTTGTAACGCTGAAACCATTCCCAATGCAACCTATTTGCCTGGTCATGCTATCACTGAAGGGAACTCTTCAGACTGTGTTAACCCAACCTCTGAAGAGTGATTAATGCCAGTTTGCTAAACGATACAATGACTATATGCATAAAATTCACTTCCAAACACCCAGACAAACTCCGTGGCCCATATTAGGCGAGGCCTGGCAGTGTGTTCATGCCGACTACTGCTGATCATTTCTGAACACGTACAACGCCTCCATTATTACTGATTCCTACTCCAAATGGTCAGAGGTTTTTTCACTGCTTCACCGGGTTCTCAGTTCAGTATTACTGCTCTTCGCAAGACATTCAGCCGAGAAGGAGTAGCATATGCATTGGTTACTGATAATGGGAGTCATCTCACTGCTCAGAAGGTGACAAATTGGTTGAAGTCCATG
Organism: Fasciola hepatica; assembly: GCA_948099385.1. NCBI lineage: Eukaryota > Metazoa > Platyhelminthes > Trematoda > Plagiorchiida > Fasciolidae > Fasciola > Fasciola hepatica. The sequence continues at coordinate 16,093,173 of CANUEZ040000019.1, forward strand.
GGTCACCATCACGTGTTTACTCATCCACGTCATTCGCAGTCAAATGGCATTGCTGAAAATACTGGGGGAACATTAAGCAGTTCCACCAAATCCACAATGGCAGGAACATTCAACGAGCTAGAGAGAAACATGGGCAACTCTCTACTGCATTATTACAATTCTGTTTATTCAACTACAGGTAGTAGTTCGGTTAGGTTGTTCAAGAGCCGTGCACCAAGTATCAGTTTGCTCCAGTTAGAGCCCTTGGAAGTTGTTTACCACATAGGGCATTATTCGAGACCCTCAACAGGCATTGTAATTAGACAAATTGGGAAAAGACTTTGTCAGATTTTGGATCTTACTGATGGTTCTGTTCACCGAGGACATGTAGACCAGATTGCCTTTAATTCTGTCTCTGGTTGCAATCCAGTTGATTCTAATTTTGATCATTCTGAGTCCTTTCCAGATGAAAACGATCCCAGTGCAAATTCCAGTCTAATAGAAACGACCAGAAAATCTGCAAGTCCACAGAATGAAGATTACAAAAACCCGGAATTTCATTCAAGCCGCGGCGGATGTGGTGATTGGTAATGACAGTACCTCATGTTGTTTTATTGCATCTGCATCTACATGCAGATTGTGATGGTGCAGATTACAAGTTCAATTGCGTGCTCGTTCAGCTGGTATTCTTGATGCTTCATTGCGCATAGCTTGGACAGGAGCATTGTTGCGTCCATTATGAATAACGCAATTACCCGGGCATAATTTCTAACTATTTCAACATCTAACGAGCCCCACTGAGACTTGACCGCGGGGAGGATGATTGTGAGTCAAACGTCCGACCTATCGGCTATCGGGGTTGGCTCTTGAAGGTTCGCTGAACGTATGTACTACATGATATAGCACCCTCCCGCAAGTGGCTTTGCACAGCAGCAACCCATTGCCTGCACAGCGACTGACTGCTCTTCATGGGTTCCCCTATCTCTGAGCTTAACCGTTGGATAGCGAACGTTTCGCCATCAGTGTGCACCGAAGATGATGTCATCTCGGCTGGTGATGAAACTTGAGCGACATAAAAGCCATGCTCAGAGTGATCAGGAGCTTATCAAAACTACGAACCTGAGTTACAAGCTATACCAGTAATCAGAACCACTAAGAATGTTCAACCGTATCGACTTTTCTCCTGAATTTAAAATATCTAAATACCTGTTTCACTCCGCTCACATTGAATTCTTCCCAAAAATTGAAAACTAGTTGTGGTCGAAGCGTAAGAAATCCTTTTCGTCTTTTGGTCAGTACATCTTTTCGCTGACCTGTATCAGTGACATAGTTAAATCCCAGTGTCGAATTTTCCGCTCGTATTTTTGTTTTTCATTTTACCATATCTGACTACAATAGGTTCTCTCATGAAACATAAAAATCATTAGCGAAATATGTCGTGGGTTTAATTATTCGGGTTCATGTGTTTGTAGGGTGAATCACTGTTTTGCTATGCCCTTGCGGTCAAATGTTATGATTCTGGAAGATGGACAAACAGTTAACGGCCTCAGAGTCCCACGTGAGGCAACCGAAGCAAACAAATTCTTTCTTCCTGTTATTAGAGACAACAGAATTCGCTTCAGTTATGTTATCGTGATGTAATTACCTTTGATTATTGCCATTTTCGTGAAAATGGACCAAAAAGGACTCTTTAGATGTAAGCAACCTGACTGAGATCTAAAAAGTCAACGCAAGTATTGTCTATTGCTTTTATGGACTAGTCACAGAAAGTTAAATCGAAAGGTTATCTTAGCAATGGCCAAAAAGACTGCTTATTGTTTGGGCATATTTATTTTCATTGTGAAGGAATTCTGGTTTTTGGGAAGATTGTTGTTGAGATTATCGCGCTTCCCTCTAGCCCAGGTGAAACTATCTTCCGACTAGTTCAACAATTCTTGTCCAGTTAGACCATATGAACTAAACTGATGTTATTTATATCAGCTTCAAACCTCGATGCATATTAATATGATATTTATTTTATCGTACTCCCGCAGCTCAATCAGCATTCCAGGCGGCTAAGCAAGCGTTGCTCAAATTCCCACCCTCACACAGTTAAGCAGTGATGACAACGCTAATCTAGTATTGCGCACAGACACCTTTTAGATGGCTGTTGGCACCGAATCGCTGCAGATTGTTAATGGTGTCAGGCAGCCATTGTCTTTTTCTCTCTGAAAAACTGCTACCGCCACAGACTCGTTACAGCTCCTTTGGCGGTGAATTTCTTGCGATCTACCTTGCAATAAAACACTTTCTACACATTTTGGAAGGTAAAAATTCTATCGCCTCCACCGATCATAAGCATCGGCTTCAAGGAAAGACCGTTATCCGCCCGGGGAAATTGGACACCTCGACTACATTTCTCAATATACCACCAGTAATAGGTATACACAGGGATCCAGTAATCTTGTGGTTGACACTGTCTCGCGCAGGTATCCATCCACCAACCAACCCGGAGGCATTCAGATGGTCTGAGATAGCACAGTCTCAAAAGAACGATCAAGAACTATAGGGCTACCATACATCGTCCTCTCCGATGTTGAAAATCTTCCCCGTACCTAACGGAAATGGCAATTGTTTGCGATGCCTCCGCTGGCAAACCTCGCTCGTTTGTTCCATGTTCCCTTCGTCGCTTGATTTTTACACATTTATATTCCAACTCCCATCCTGGAATGTGTGCTTCAATCAGACTTGCTTCCGATCCCTATGTTTGCCCGAATATGAATAGCGACGTTCGTGTTTGGTCTAGAACGTGCATACCGTATCATTGGAGCAAGATTCATCGGCATGTACTTTCCTCCCCCGTCCAAATACCCACAGACAATGCACGTTTTTCTCGTGTCCACTTAGATATTGTTGATCCCTTACCACCTGCCGACGGATACCGTTTTCTCCTCACATGTGTAGATTGTTTTACGCGTTGGCCCATGGCTGTCCCCGTAGTCGATACCTCCAGTGAAACAATTCTCAAAATGTTTTTACACAGCTAGATTTTTATGTTTGGTGTTCCATTTACTATCACCATGGGCAGGGGTGAACAATTTCAATCCAAACTCTTCTGTGATTTAACTTCTCTTCTTAGATTTCAGCATATTCGTACAACGGCATATCACCAAATATCCAATTGACTAAGCTTACACAGACAATTTAAAGCTTCTCTCACCTCCACCTCTCATTCTTCAAAGTGGACGGACGTCCTTCCGTTAACCATGTTGTCCATACGCACTACCCTGAAGGAAGACTGGTTTTTGTCCTGTTGACTTGGTGTTTGGCACACCCGTACAATTGCCCGGTGAGTTTTTCGGACACAACTGTGATGTAACTGACCACTCAAACTTTGTTCATTATTAAAGTTTCACATGAAACCACTGCATTCGCTCCCAACTCGGTCCTCTATTCGTCCTATTTCCATTCCCAAAGAATTAAACACGTGCTTACATGTTTTTCTTCATTGAGACGCTGTTAAACCCACGTTGCATCCAGCATACTCAGGCCCGTTTCACGTCATTTCCCGTAACGATAAATGTTTTGACATTGATAAGGCTGGTCGGCCAGATACTGTCAATATTGATCGCCTTAAAGTACCATACCTTGATTCGGACTATACGGCTTCAGTTCCTTCCACGAAAACTCCTAATTCTTATTTCACTGATGTCAATCGTCATGTTTCAAATGATCTGAGTACTTCCCAAGAGACTGACACTCTCCCTCCTCTCACAACTCGTTCTGGCCGCAAGCTTGTTAAACCTGTTCGTTTTCAACTCCCATATTTTTTTCGACGAGCTTCTATACCCATCTGGCCGATGCTCTGGGCTGGGAGTTCTCAGTAGAAATCTTACGAGGGAATGCCAAAAATGCCTTGCAATGAACTGATTGATTATGTCATAATTAATTATGCTATGACCAGACCAGTGTTTTAGGGACTTGAACATGACTTTAAAATCTTGTAGAGGCAGTCCGTGAAATGGGACGGGAAGAGGATTCATCCTAGGATTACTAACTGTTGATGAGCTCAGTTGCTGTTTACTGTAAAAAGGCTAATGTGGAGCTATCGGAGTTGGACTTTCGAAAAATCACATAATCTGCAGGTTTGACTAGGGGACAATCATCGTGCAACGGTATAGAGAATAGATAAATGGAAAACAAAATCTGCTACAAAATGGTACCATTGTGGACGTCTAGTGTAGAGGTCAATTCGGAAATGTTCGGAAATTTTATCGTGTGAATTGGTATATCGAAGTTGCTGACCGCTTGATTCTACCGAGGTTTAGAATGTTCTGGTGTTCTGTCTCCAAAACACAGGGAGAAGAAAACTCCATGAACTCATGGGGCAGTAAGTGCACCAACAGGATCCTACACTTACTCTATTTTAAACAACAATGAAGCTGCCTACATCCTACCCACTACAGTATAAAATACTGAATGCAACCCCGAAGTAAGTTAACTATTCTACAAATCACAACTATGTACTGTAAATGAAAATGCTGTCACCTCCGGCATTATAGCTAAACATTCATCCCGAGTGAACCGATTACCGTGCCCACTGTTTGTACTTCATTGATTCACATGCACTCTGCTTAGTCTACCTGAGCAAGTCCGTCTTTGCTCCATCCAGTGTTTGTTGCCTATTCTCTCTCTCTCTCTCTGTGTGTGTGTGTGTGTGTATGTGTGTGTATGAACTTTTCAGTTCAACAATACCATGGGATTAAGTCCATACACGTTTACTGTGCTTTGACCGGTTTACTTGCCTGCGTCGTTCGTGTGTGTGTCGGCTGCGCACGGACCAGTAAACCTCTCACGTAACTGTCACAATGATTAAGTACACATAACTGAACACAGAATGATTTGTGTGCATCGGCTTACACACACACACATTCCACTAACTTTAGTATACCACAGCATACTCACGGCAGACTCCAGTTCGTTTCTAACAGTTATAAATTTTACACCTAAGGTTACCAGTGACAATTCCAGCTAGATTACAGTGAAAAGTTGTTTTTATTAGGAGTATCAATCAAAAATATCCGGTGTGACCTAGAACTACCGGTTCCATGATTGCAATGTGCTGAACTAATTGAAAACATTCACACTCAGTTATGGAACTGGTGTAGAGTCCGAACTAATCCTTGAAGGCAAATGAACAAATATCATACCTGAAAAGCAGAGATAAGTATGAGAAGCTCAAGTCAGATGTGTCAGACAGATACGGTATCGGGCATTATATAAATGAAGCGTGAGCAGTAGGGGAATAGATCTTTGGATAATACGATTCTTCATGCAGAATGAATGTTCAGACCATTGAAAACCATGGAAGCACTGTACCACTGTTTCTTCATTGTTAGGAATCGTCAGCAGTTCACAACCACCGAAACTCAACTGGATCTCCGATTCGGGGTGGGCGATCATGAGTCGAACATCTTAACTACAAGGCTATCCGAGACGGCTCTCAACGGCCTACTGAACTTCGGCACTATATGATATAGCACCCTTCCGAAACTGGCTTCAAATGTCTACACAGCATTTCGCGCACATCGAGAGACTTTTACGCTGAACGGATGAAACAGCTGTGAGTGGATCCATTTCCGATCAACACACTGTACAGTGGTTTCATGGTTTTCAATGGTTTTAAAGTTCAAACAGCATGAAGAATCACCATATGTAAAATTCCAAACTCCTATTATTCGCACTCACTCAGTAGCCAAGCTCCGTAGGTTGTTTAACGGAAAGCCTTCGTTGTACTTAGAATAGAAATGTCTCCCTGTGCGAGAAATCGGTTGTTACCCTTCAAAGTCAGTGGCGGATGAGAGCTAAATCATGTGGTGTATAAGTTCAATAAACCGTTGAAAGCCAACCCGGATAGTCATGTGATTAAGGTGCTCGACTCACAATCGTGCACCTTGGGTTTGAGTCCTGGTGGAGGTTCAGTGGATGTGCATTGCTGATGACTCCTAAAAAGGACGAAATAGCTGTTATGTCCCTCGGTGATTTGAACGTTCATACTGCATGATGAATTACATCATGTAATGGATCAACCCGGTGGTTTACTACAAATATGTAGAATGATGTTGAGGATAAATAGATAGGTGATATATTATGGTTCATCATGCAGTGTGGAAGTCCAATTCACAACTGAAAACCGCGCGCGGCCGTTTCATCCTCGTTAGGAATCATCAGCAGTGCACATCCACCGAACTCTCACCGGGACTCGAATCCGGGATGAGTGATTGAGCCGAACACCTAATCACCAGGCTACCCAAGTTGGCTCTCAACTGCTTATTTAACTTAAACAATACATCATATATATATATACATATATATTCACTAGAATCTAATTTGAATCGTCTGGGGTGTGAATGGATACTCTTCATTGAGGAGCCCACAAGTGAATCACAACTGTGATTTCTCATAGTTATTCGTGTCTGGGTCACTGCTAACCCAACGAACAACGAGGCTGCATGTGCAAGCGCCCATATTGATAGTAAGTAGTATGTAAACGTGTGCTTCCGGGGAAAGTTTGTCCACATGTTTACATTCTACTTACTATCAATATATATATATATATATATATATATATATATATATGTAAAAATATGTATACAAAGTAATAATCCAAAATACAAGTGTAATCTCTTTCGGATTATATGGAGCGTGCATGGACGGAGAGTCCATTTTTAGAGTCACATGGTGATTCTTCCAAAGACATTGCATTGGTAAGCACTGTTAATGAGCGACAACAACCGCGAAACCGGTCTCGTGTTTCCGAGAAAGTGCAGTACCGTTATCCAGCTACGACAGCATACTACTCATTTTGAATGTAGAGCCGAGTTGAGAACACAAAATTCAGCATGTCTCTAATTTCTTTTGGTGGTGGCTAAGCCGTGTCTGCTACGGTTTTTTGAATTTCGTTTTCCTTTCTGAGGACCATTAGCTTAGGGATTTCTGTTCTCAGTTGAACGTTTATCGCACACCAATGATTGTTACGCTGTTTCGTTACATCTTCGTGATGATTGTTACGTTATCGAGTTTCTCACGAACCCAGAACCTGGTTCCGGAAGAAAATCGTCCATTTTTTTACTATTAGATTGTTTGTTAAAAGATGTTTGGAAATTTTAAGCCCTAGAACCTTCTTCCCCACCTCATGAAAACAGAAAGAAGGCATGAATCATCAAATGCAAGCATACTGTGTACTCCTGCTGACTGTGAAAGTAAAACATTATGCAGTTAGTAAGAAAGTTTGGCACAGGGTTTCTGTTTGCATTGTCACCAACTCAACAGACGTCCCTCTTTTCTCCAAGAAACGCATTGTAAAAGCCTTCGATAGAACCTGATATACTGAGATATTTCGTTTATTGTATTATGCCTAAACTTTCATGTTTTACGTTCGCGACTGACAAGACTAAACGAAATGTTTCTTTTTATCCCCCGACCTTTTTTCCTTGCGAACTGTTTGTTGTTTGATGTTGTAGTTCAAACTTCTCCCGCAAATCCCACCATATTTTTGTGTGAGAAAATCTTTGTTTAAAAAATGGGTAGCTTCGTGATATGTTACCTGTGTTTTGAACTTTGTAAAGGTGACCTTACATCAGTAAGAAGATATTTGATCTTCAAGTTGACACATCGCTGCAGTTTTTCCACACCCTTTGTTCAGGATTTATCGGTCAATCATACACATTGTCCGGAGAGTTTCTTATATGCATATGCTCATGAATCTCGGTAAAATGTTGTTAAACAATTTGGTCAGTATCGTATTTACTTCAGAGTGGACATTTTCACAATTCCATTGGCCGTGTGCTGCTATGTTCATGGGAGAATAATAAATTTAGTTTGAGCAAAGATCTCGCGTTGTTTTACGCTATTTATTTTCCGGTGCAACTTACCCAACCCACGATACCAGTAGCCATAGCGCCGTATAAGGTTACTCTGATAGCTACACGGAATCACAACAGACGAGTTATTTCAAGGTAGATTCAGAGTTATGTGAACTTTTAACTACTTTAATGATTCCGTTTGGTTCTCCAGTTGTGTTTTGAATGCTTTAAGAACAACTAAAACGTTCAAGAAAACTTGAAAGAATATTCGGTATAAACCAACCTTTTGGTACTCAGTTACGATCAAAAATAAGACAGGCTACTCACCAAAACATCGGATATCACAAAAGTACCGAAACACGGGCATGTTTGTTGATTCATTGCCAACAGTTGTGACTAGGTTAAATCTCACATGGCTAAATGGAAGGAATTGTTCCTCATTGTTCCATTCAAAGGAAGTCATGTATCGGCGACAGTTAGCGGCAGTGGACAATCGTTACCCACCGACGCAGAGTAGCAAAACTTGGCCCAACTGGTAATTTCGCCTTAAGAGTAACAGCCAAACACCTTCATCTCAATCACTTGTACATAACTGTGCTATTGTTTTAACATTCAATATCACACGTTTTTTGTTGTTCACATTCACTTCGATAGTAATTGTTCACATTTCGCCTGACGTGTTGAGTTCACACGTTTCTCCTGACGTGTTGAATTCAGCCTGTTGGCTTCTCGTTACGTCGGCAGGAATGATACACTCACACTTACAGACTACCTCGTCGCACGCGATTGCCGAGGCTTGACCGGCAATGGTTAAACAGTGATCATTATAGACCTTGGATGTTTACTATCCGGGTTCGATTCCGGCCACTGCCAGTCAGCTACCCATACGACCACTTCTAATCTCCGTGACCACTAAGAAATGTGCTTTGTCGTATAGTAAATAAAGGGAGAAAAAGAGAGAAAAACAAACCCATTCTCTTCACTAGCATTATCTGACTATCGATGGAAGATGTTTCAACATCGGAAATCAAAATTGTAGCAGCATTGCCATAGGGAAGAAAACGCTTCCATCAGGAAAACTTGGAAAAATATGCTTTTGTCTTACAGCGAACGAATTTTTGAAGCTGTAGAGCACGTTGTAGCAGAAAAATACACGCAGAGAGTGTTTCGAACAGCAGCTAATGAGAATTTACTGGAATAGGAACTACTTGTCAGTCACGAGAAGACAAAAACGGGAATTATCCTTGAATTCATTCAATCCGTAATTAGTCTAAGCGAAAAAACAGCAACCAGAAATTCACAATAAGTTTTGCAAAGTGTTCTTATGTTGTCGAACAGCGAAACTACAGTGGAGTTAGGATAAATTATGGACCTGTAAATGGAGCGGCATATCAGTGCAAAATGAATGGAAACGTACATTTCGCAGCCGCAAGATGACGATGAAAAATATGATGAAAATGGCGTGATTTATGAGAATAGGCGGATGTAATATTATCACCTGTCATGAAGCCATTCTGTGGGGAAAAATACCATCAGTGCTGATCGGAACAACTGTCATTAGATGCTTTCTTACACAAGAGAATGCAAACAGTTTCATTCTACCCAATCGATGCACGCATTGGGCGAAAAACCAAAGATTACTATGGCGACGGAATTATGCCCATGAATTTTTGATGTAAGTGAACAATAATGAGTTACGTTACGAGGCTTAAAGCTTTGCTTGTTAAAATGTCTCTAAAATTAGTGAATCAACAAATATTCCCCTTCTTTTTCAGGATATATTTGCTTGTCTCTGTTTACCGTACGACGTGAAGTGATGTTAACTGTGGCGCGGGACTATACCAGCAGTCAAAATGATTTACTATTTCATAAGCTAACGTAAGCAGTTGATAGAATTGAAAAACCAATTAGAATCGAAAATGTTATTTCAAAACTTGACACTTATTAAACTTGGGATGTTTTGTATCAGCTTGCTTCATGAAGAACTGTTGTCAGATATTTAGAGATAAAATAGTTTACTCCTTAGGGAGCTCAGTCATTTACGGACCACATTTAAACAATTGACTTTTACACAAAATCTTAAAGGAACTGAACTTGGATTTGTCTGCAAACACCGAGAGTAAGAGCAAAAATCAGCCTTTTAACAAAATGGTGTGGAGTTTGAGGAAAGCGTTGCGTAGTCCTGTAGGAAGATCAAAAGCAACTGAGTCTTTCTTAACTGTTAAGTTTACGTTTATCCCTGATATTCTTTCCATCTATGTTCACCACAAAGCTGGTCAACGTTTTCAGTGGGAGGACTCAGTGGTTATACCCAAGAGACTATTTGAAATTTGATACGGAATGCTATCCTCAACGGTATTCAAGTCAATTCTCCTAATAATATCTTTTGAGATAAACATAATGACTCAGTATAAGTACATAAGTTACGATAATGATAAGGAGCAGATATCATATGAAGTTTTGTACAGAACATTTCAAAAACTAGCGCACTTCGTTTAAATTTTTTGCTCTAATTGTACAGCATTTCTCAAGCTGCATTTGCCCAAAAATTTCCGGTCAAGTTTTTCCCAACACGTCCAGTCAAAATGTTGTTATGTCATTAACAAGGCTGAATTCCCCCTCATTGCCTGTTTCCTAAGCTACCACATTTGCTCTGTTTTATTCTGAACCCAAATGTCTGAGAAGAGAATTGAGGATAGGTTTTTTGTACCATTGAAATGTTCCTTGTGGAAAGAAGTAGTCTGACAAGCCGACGATTTTAAACTGAAAAAAACACAGAGAAGAAAGGTTGAAATTTCCATTGAAAGTGGTTTGTTTAACCGATCGATCAATCCACGTGATCCTTACTGCTAATACTAATTACTTTATCACACAAACTGTGGGAAGAATCCAAACTAGAGATAAAGGTCAGATTACTTCTCAAATTGACCATAATTGTGTTTTAAAGGTGACCTCAGAGGTAGTGATAAATGAGATGCTGTTTTTATCTAACACTCATGAGGAAAAAATGATTCCATAATTAATTCAAACGTAATTCATTTCAGAATGTCACGTTGCTACCAAATTTTTTTAAAGATTATAAAAAAGGACTTGAACAACGATATTTCCTCTGTTTTTTGTATTGTTTATTCGATTAGTATGGCCAGTTTACTCTTCCAATGACCCAGAACAATTAAAAATTTTACACACAAACAGCTGCGGTTAACAGTTTGTGCCAAAGTAATCCTACCTTTTCTGTTGAGATCACGTATCCTCATAATCGACTAGATTATAAATTCAGGTAGAATTTCCGTTTAGTCGTACAACTCGGATTTTATCGGTTGCCTGGCTTCCTGTAACCGTACTACCCGCAATGAAACAAGTATCTTATTGTACGGCAAGTTTACCAGAAGCGACGTCGTCCGACGGGGTTTTTGATTATCTAGTTCATTTTTGCTAATAAATCAGGTTAAAGTCTTGAAGTACATATTTCCGTTTCCGTAGTTTGTCTGTGGTGCGTTGGCTATATTTGTCGTTCAATGACGATGAAATGTTCGGCACTCAAGCTGAAGCGAAAAAAGAAGGACGATGCTTGAACCCAAGTTTCTAGTGTTCGAACTTGGCCCTTCAAGTTGGACATTTTCCTCGGTCATCAGAGATGGAATCGTCCATGAGCACTGAGGATTTTACCTTGATGAGAGATGTATTCCGGTCGTCATCCAACATTGTCATTTTGACCTTTGGCTATGTATGATAGTTCTCAGTCATTTATTACCTTACGCATGAAATCTATTGAATCAAACGTTCTAAATCGTCCCCAAAGGAGAGACTCAGTGGGGTAAATATGTAGATCTCGGTCATTTTTCACCGGCTGATTCAATATATTTTATACTGAAAGTACTAAAAGACTCAGAATTGTGAAAGAAGTCTGTAAAAACAAAGCAGAAAGGCCACAGGACGAAATGGCAGCGCTGAATAACTTTCAGAAAATGTGATGAAACTGTTGCAACCCAAAGGCCGAGTTCAGTGGTCAGAAGCGGATGACAGCCATCAAGGAGAACTATACAAAAATGCCCTTTATATTCCCTTTCTCATTCCATATTCGGCAATGTACAACAGTTCCGGAAGGGGGCAGTGGCTAACGAAAGGTTGCCAAAAGCGAAAGAGACCGGCGGCCGCAGGAATCGAACCCACTTCGTTGTGACCCAAAGTTCTCTATGATAGCCATGATGTTCTGATCGCTGAGCTTGGCGTTTAGATCTCAAACGCTTTATCACCAGTCGACGTGACATCGTCAGTGCATGTGCGCTGTTGGTAGTGATCTCTTATATTTATAAGTTTGTCATTGGTCCTGACCTTGAGCTTCGTAGACGACGTTGTGCCCAAGGCTCGACGTTTGTTTTTCGGTTTCGCCTCTAAGAAGGTCAAGTTCTTATAGGCGGAGCCGAAAAACAAACGTCGAGCCTTGGGCACAACGTCGTCTACGAAGCTCAAGGTCAGGACTAATGACAAACCTATAAATATAAGAGATCACTACCAGCAGCGCACATGCACTGACGATGTCACGTCGACTGGTGATGAAACGTTTGCGATCTAAATGCCAAGCTCAGCGATCAGAACATCATGGCAACCAACAACCTGAGCCACAACCAACACAAATATTTAAAACTATTCTCTATGGTAACCGTGTGACCACCGCTCATATTCGAACTCATAAGAAGGCAATTAAATGTTGACCAAATGTTCTGTGTGAACTAGAATTGTGATAAGGATGTTCTCTTCTGATAAGCCTGTATTTGTAAGGCATGTGTTTAGGTGCCGAAAGGTTGGATGATAAAGCTGAAATTCCAACTACCAAGTCATAGAGCCAAAAGAAAACGTCATTAAACCATTTTTCACCTATACCGTCATCTCTATGGTTTTTCTTAAGGTGGGGTCTCGTTCATTCTGGGTAGCACCAAAAATGTGAGGATAGGCAATCGACTTTTGTTCTCCAAGTTACTTATATTCGTAGAAGGACCCAAGTATTTTTCTGTCGAGTTGTAACTATAATGAAACAAATAAGTAGTACGAAATAGATCTACAAGAGCAACAGAAAAACAGCGCACGTTCAACGTTGTCTGTTGGATTACTCACAAAATTGATGTGACCGTTCCTGTTGAAATTCAGTAAGGACTATTTCTGATTTATATTTGCTCATTTTCAGCGGTAATATGCATTTGTACGATCCACAATATGAAATATGAAATGAATGATGAACGGTTTCGCGTGCTCACTCAGGCAGATGTGAACATGCAGATGAGTACACAAACTACATAACTCGGGGACAGTCTGTCTACCTGAGGATTGTAAACATTTTAAACTTCTGCAAATGGAACCAGCGAGTTACTTACTCACAATCAGTTTTATCGTAAATTGTGTAAACTGCAAAAAAAAGATTAGCATGTCAATGCAGGAGATATGTTTACCAAACTGTTCCCTTTCAATTCTGCTGAACTATCATTATTGACGAAGGGACTGCGAATTTGTGGGGATGAAGGCATAGCGCAAGTTACAGCAGAACAGCAGTTACTGTCCACAATCTGGCCATCGAAAATCGTAAGAGAAAAATAATTCAGCTCAATTTGAGCATACAGATGCAGATCACGGGAATATCACTGATTCACCTAAACGGAGACGGACTAAAGTGATATTTCACATACTCATTGAACATTTTAGTAAGCCTACTTACTGGCAACATTTAGGATAAGAATTTGCAAGATTTTTTCATCGTCACGGTTGGCTGCATTTATGCTATGAAGAGTAAGCTAGAAAAAGCATCTACGTAGTAGAAGGCAGATATGGAACTCGAAACGGTTAGATAAACAATTAAGAGGAAAGAGTTACAATCGGCCGAAGAAGAAGAAAGAATTCGTTGGAATTAGTTACCGATTGCGAACATTCGTTAGCAAAAATGTCCTAGGACGTGCGATGTCAAACGCCAGTCACTCTGTCACCTAGTCTTGAAGTCATGCCTTCAGCTGATAACATCAGCTTATCTTTGTGGTAGACTCTTGCATTCGAGTGTGCGTCGATTAGTGTCGTGCTAAGACTTACTGTTTGTTGCACTCTACGCAGAAGTGCATATCCGGGATAATTTATTTTGGAAATGATGAGAACTGTCCCCAAGTCACCTCGGGCAATCACCTCAATCTCAGGTAGCCCGAAAACCATGAAATCAGCGGTCTGGCTCCCTATCACCCTTAAACCAATCAATCTTGCCGAGTGAAACCACCACACAGCAGGCAAACTAATAGGTGAGTGAGTTGGCGGGCGGGCGGGCGGGCGGGCGGACGGACGGACGGACGCGAGGGGAAGAAACCAGCGAGAAATAAATCACGTCAACAATCAAGATTTCCCCACACTCGGGTACGGGATTCATCTCATTTCACGAGTATTGTCCTTGAATTGGCATTAAGCCCGAGCGACGCAATGGTACGCGTAGACAGGACAAATAGAGTGGGATAATAACCCCCACACGTTTACTGATCGGGCAAGCGGATAGACAAATTCGGGTTGATTGAGTAATGAGAAGTGGAAAAGGTCTTCGTGAATCATGACCAAGGATGTGGTCTCGAAGGCGTGTTATCTAGATCGTCCGATTGACTATTTTTCTACTTGTGACCACGCCGTCCAATCTTACCTATTACAGAACTGTGAGATTTGGTTAGCGCTTGTGTACTTGTATGTGCGAACATGGATAATTCGGTTGGCATGGATCATGAGCAAAAATGTGCCGAGAAATAACACCAATCTAATGGATACCAGCTGTTTCCAAATAGTGCTTGTCTAATTTGACGATGCACATGCACTGAACATCAAAGTTACAAAAAAGGTAAAGGAAACGACAGCACAGACTTTGAAATTTGTGGCTAAGAGGCACGGGAGGAGACTTTTCCCACGGAATTTAGTGAACATTCAGGTGAACATATGAAGGAGGGGCTGCATGTTAAATCAAAATAGTTCATTGGATTACCTTTATTTACCGTTAGATCTTCATTCGCTCATAGCATACGATGTGTAACTTTTTGAGAGGTATTTTTTGGTAGTTTTTATGATAGATAGTTGCTGTCAGTAAAGGGAGATGATACTTTTTTGCATCGCGGACTGATAGGTCATAAAAGTGCAAACCTTTAAACCGGGAATCACATGAGGTTGATTCGATGTTCGCAGCAGAGAAATTTCACTTTGTAAACGTTTGTGAGGTCATGTCCGATGTACATGTCATTATGCGACTGCGAAATGATATTTATTTCAGATGACAATGAATAGAAAATAGTGTGACAAGCGCAAAATACTGATAAACATTCATATATGCAGAAATTATGAGGCGTGGGGAGTCGAAAGTTTGGTAAAAATACCTCGGTCTTTAGCTTAGAAGCTTTCGATGATTTCAAAACGTATCCGCTGTTTAGGCACGGAACTTCGATCATCTAGATACAGTGTTCTCGCAGTACGTTGCTTTTCCAAGCAGATCGATATTTCTTACAGCGCAAATATTTCCAGTGTGATGGCATGTCAATGTCAATTTTGATAGACGACTAACTGTTGTATTCGGATTAAACAGTCACGTGCGCAGACGAGCAGTCTCGCCCCCTCCCACACACGCTCCACGGACAATTGATCAGTATCGCTCACATGAATGAGCATCTGACTGCAATTATCCACGCACGCAGTGTTGGGGCGTCAGACTCCATCCCGGACTGCATTGACCAACCAGATCCTGGCACTTGCCGAAAAGCCTTGTATGGCCTGATCCGATTACATGCTTGGCTTGTGCCCTCACGTGCATGTGACTCTGACTCACGTACTTACACAACGGCGTACAGATCGGTTTCGCGCCTATCCGCTCACGAATGAACGGAGTACAAATGCTACGTGTGCTGCCAATAACTCAGGGCAGAACAGTAAAAATTTGTATTTGGTTTGCAAACAAAGGAACATTGTGGATGTTTCTTGAGGGGTTGGATCTAACTACGTCAGAAGTATTTAAATGTCACAGTTAGGTGAATGTTAATTAGATTTGATGAAAATGTGAATTAGAGGGGAACACGATGAAGTCACTGTCATGTGCCCCAGTGTAAATTATATCAGAAGTTTGAATGGATTCTGTTGTTCCCTGTGTACGAACCAGTATAAACATTATTGCTGTAGTTTTAAACACAATGACATGATGTCGCATTAGGATTACGGGAAACACGGAAGTATACACTTGCCACACTTTGACTAAAAAATGCACCAATTTCCTTGTACATCAGAACACATTCCAAAACATGTTTACTGTTTTGTGTAGAAGATAACAATAGACTTTTCCTTAGTTTATCTGAGGGATATGCGAGGGGTTCGTGGTGAACAGCATTTCTGATCTATCAAGCAGCAAACAGACGACCGAGTCCCCCTAATATCGAAGGGCAGATTTCTTTGCCATCGTTAATTTCCCCTCCAAACCTTTATTTTTATGTAATTACAGTTTTATTTTTTTGGAGAGTCTTATTTAGAGCCTTGATGCCAGTGGTTTCTTAATTAGTTAATTGCTTCACCTTAACATCAATTTACAAGGTCGGTCTCCCTGGTTCGAGTAAAATACAGAAAGTTGAGCTTCATGCTCTTTTGACTAAATTGTGATATTGTGTCGTCAATATGCGCCCATCTGTGCATCGAATACTCTTTGTCTAGTCAGCAGAAGGTCTAGATTTGGTTGTTCTGCACGCCCAGTATTTTGTTCTTGCTAGAGGCCCAAATGGTGTGCGATTACGGGCTAAAGCGCTCCGCGGAGTGTCCGATCTATGTTTTATATTCATTGTGTGTGACATCTAGTTTAGATGACTTTAACGAATGAATGCTCCGAAGCTTGTGAACAATCGGATAAGTCACAACAAAACCGATGAACAGAGCTAAGATTTCATGAACTCGAAAGGGGTCGAGCAGGACGGCTATGCGAAACTAGATAACTTTCACTGAGAAATTTCATCAAGACTTTCAGAACGCAAATCTCACATGTGAGTTCTAATTAGCTGCCCTAACATCATATCAAAAACAGTCTCTTTTCTGGCTCAAGTTATCGAAATTTCATCCACCGTAAAACCTAGTTTCTCGCCCTTTGTGTTTGGTGTTGTTCAGTCTCGGTGCTTGTTCCACTGGAATGCAAGTGACGAGACTGATAGATAAACCGGAAACCAAAGTAGTAACTGCGTTCAGGTGAAGACCCACGTCTGTGCGTGTTCCGAAGAGAGTAGCGCAATTGTTCAACTGTTAGACCAGGTGACCAGGTGAACGAATGATGTTCTACTGGACTTGGTCGCACGGGGTAGAAGATCCGATACCGAAAAAGAGCTTGAGAGTTTCCGTCCAAATGTTCAAAAGTAAATCTCACAAGTTTACAACTCTTAGACCGTTGATAAAATGTACTGGTTGAATGATGTGTGAAAGATTCGTTCTCTTATGTGGAGATGATAAAACATCAGGATCTGTCTGAATGGACTACGCTTTCCTTAGATATGAAATCCCCATTCACAAACGGTCCTTTGATCGAAACGGTGGATTTCACCTTTCAATACTTGGCCGATAATGATATCAAACTCGACATTCCTGTGGCCAAGCTAAAAGAACTAATCCTTAGATGTGTATGGAATGGACAATTTCTGTATAATGGAAAATACTACGGGCAGAAGGACAGGTTAGCAATGGGATCACCACTTGGACCCTTTCTGGCGGATATATTCTTAGCAAAACTCGGAAGTGGACCACTACGCAGCACCAAAGCCAGTCTATATATGTATACCAGATATATGGACGACAGTTTCATAATTTGCAACTCAACAAAAGACATTACCGAACTACTGCGGACATTCAACAACACCCACGCAATGACCACATTTAAAGCGGAGATAGAGACGGACAATTTCCTCGCTTTTCTTGATGTGAGATTGCGTAGAATAGAGGATAGACACATAGAAAGGAGGGTGTGTCGGAAATGTACATGGTTGGGGTAATACACACATTTCCTAAGTTTTGTCCCCCTACGATAAAAAAGAAACCTTGTGAGCTGTCTGACCTACAGAGCAAGAAACATCTGTAGTCCTGACACGATTGCCCAAGAACTCGAACACATACGTGACACATTATTAAAAAACGGCTATCCAGAACCGTTTATTCGTCAACATATGGCAGAGAGGAGACACAAAATGAAAGTGCAAATGGCCAAGAAAAAGGATATTTTTCTAACTGTCCCGTTCAAAGGTGACAAAATCTTAGAAATACTAGAGCTAGGCACATCTAAGGCCTTCGGGAAGTCCTTTCCCGCTGAGCATGTCCGAATATTAACAAATACGAAGCCCTTCACTGTTCAACAATCCAAGGCCAGGTTGCCTCATCAGTCTCAATCTTTTGTTCTATATCAGTTTACGTGATCTTGTAGTGCACAGTATATTGGACATACGACGAGACGCCTGTCTAAGAGGATATCGGAACACGTCCCGTCTTCTTTACTCAAAGGAACAGTTCGGACCATCAGTAGTGCAATCCTACAACATCTGGTGGATAGCGGACATCAAATCGACACGGTGTCAGCTTTCAGACCAGTCCTGACAACTCCCAGAGTTCACGCGAAAGGATTACGCAGGCGGTTGCTGATGGCGTCAGAAGCCATAGTAATTCGACTACTGAGGCCGGAATTGTGTAAGCAACGTAACCTCGTGCAACAGTTGTTGTTGCCGTGGCCGTAACAAGTGATTTTCTTATGATCCCCATGTACAAATTCTCCCCAGCCCAGCACCTCTTCTTCACACCTTTGTTTTTCACACCTGTCTTTTCCCGTCATTTGATTACACATTTCACACTTATTGTCGTTCACACAACGAACAAGATTCATCAAGTTGAAGCATGTTGTCGAGTTGTCGGATTTGTTGCACATTTACTCACTCTCTGCTATCTTTAGCTGCACATATACTCTCTTTTACCTAGTACTATATATATCAGTGCCTGAAGTGATATATCGAAAAGAAATTTCTTCGTGTTACAAGTTTTTCATGATTCGATGGGCATATCCTATGAGTTCTAGTTACTTTCTTGCGGGTTTCATTTCACATAATGTTTATTCTGACGTAATAGATACCAGCCTCAATGTTGTCGTAAGTTTAATGAGTTGCGAGACACATAGAATAGGTTTGAACCATGAGAACAGTTATTTTTTAACAAATGTGGATACAAATCCGTCGAAAAAGTTTTGTGAGCTCGCGTAGTCTCTGGGCCCAAAGTTTCTATTTATGTCCTGGTTCAAAGTTCTTGAGATTTTGGGAAATTCGATAATTCATAGAACCTTCGACTTTCTGCATATGGATCACAGTATACCCGCCCAAATTACGGTAGCACATGGCATCCACCACAGTGAACTAGCTTGTAATTTGACTGCCTACAGCAGGATTTCCCTTTGTACTAACCGGACTCCACCAGTTAAGTGCATTGGGCATGTTTACAATGTATTGATGGTTGGCAGATTTTGATAATGTTTTGAGGTGATCCAAATGTGAAAAGTCTTTGGCCTCGGCGGGATTCGAACCCACGCATGGTCACCACCCTCGCTTTAGTACCGCGAGTGCTCTACCAGCTGAGCTACGAGGCCACGCCGGAGAACCTTCGACTTTCTGCATATGGATCACAGTATACCCGCCCAAATCACATTTGGATCACCTCAAAACATTATCAAAATCTGCCAACCATCAATACATTGTAAACATGCCCAATGCACTTAACTGGTGGAGTCCGGTTAGTACAAAGGGAAATCCTGCTGTAGGCAGTCAAATTACAAGCTAGTTCACTGTGGTGGATGCCATGTGCTACCGTAATTTGGGCGGGTATACTGTGATCCATATGCAGAAAGTCGAAGGTTCTCCGGCGTGGCCTCGTAGCTCAGCTGGTAGAGCACTCGCGGTACTAAAGCGAGGGTGGTGACCATGCGTGGGTTCGAATCCCGCCGAGGCCAAAGACTTTTCACATTTGGATCACCTCAAAACATTATCAAAATCTGCCAACCATCAATAAATTCATAGAACGACAAAATGGTGCGAAGACCTCAATGATTGCAGTTGCCCGTAAAAACTTGGCCGAAAACTCTCAGCGAGGTCCGTAAATTTCACTAGCAATGTAATTGTAATTTCTTAGTGTTATAGTTGTGATAAGCTTACCGCGTTTTCCTAATCTCCTTTATTAACTGTCTTTAGTACTCACATTACTGTTTACCTCATCTTTCCACATGGTTTACTCTCATATTTGCCTAACCTTAGCGTTGATCATACTGGCAGTTATCAGGGAAAACTCATTCGATGAATTGAGACGTGAAAAATCAACTTCACCGGAACGGGTAAGGAAGACTGTGGTTTGCAAACCGCATACAATGTAATCCACTAGCAGCTATCTTTCAACAAAGCTATTTGATCAGATGGGTCGAAATGCTAAAATTAAATTCCTAGTCATTCTAAAAACAATTGAGGTTGACTTCAGCTAAAAAAGGTTGGGACCAAAGAACCATTATCAGAAGAGAACGGAAATCAAGCTGGCAACTAAGCAGAAATTAAACAGGCAAAACAAGTAGTAGATCGGAATGCTCCCAGTATCTTTTAACAGGAAACCCCGCATCTACCATCATGTTCAACACAAGGTGAAAGCAACTAGCAAGTCCAACCAAATCTCCCTGAAAAGTTTCACACACTGCTAGTTAAGTTGTTTTCGTCATGTATCGATCTTTCCGATAGTGTTTCGCTTGATTGTGAACAAAACAAAAGTTCTGAGCCGAAGAGGACGTGAAAAAGGGATGGTCCAAATTCAGACGCGGGTATTACAGGTTTTTCTACCGCCTAGCTGTCACTGTCGATTGTTTAATAGGTACCGAAGGTCACTGAGTGAACACAGCCTACAGTGCAGCAATCAAACCTCTCCGGCACACATACAGCACAAGGCCATAAGCTGTGAGTATTTGCCCCCAGCTACGGGACTTGGCAGCCTTGTGCGAGCCATGTGAACGGCTGCGTGCGAGATACATATTTGATCTCTATCACCTTTCAGCTCACCAGATGAAAGAGTGCTTCAATATCCGCAGAATTCTCAGTGAACGAAATTGAGATAATCAACCTCAGCGAACATGTGAATACAGATTCGCATCGAAAGCGGAAAACAGTGACCGATGAAGAAGGCAGAATAATGGTCTAGTGTGTAAGGAATGATGACAAGGTGAAACATATTCCCAGTCGTCTTGGAATTAAATTGAAAACCCGCAGAGCAAGCACCAAACAAGGCACAGAGTCTAGCCCTAAAGAAAGATTGGTGAAACGTAAATTTTCCGATGAATTTTGCAATGGAATTGTGACCACTGGTGAAATCCTACGATTAATTTGAAGGGGATGAAGAAGATTAAGATGGAATTTATGCACCCGAATCCAGTCCCCAGTTTGGTCTCTATCGATCGTCTTCCTGGTGACCCCCTAGGAGTATTGATGTGTTTATCCGTTCGGGCGAAACAAGACCCATATGAAACGGAGAAGAGATCGGTGTGCTATATGCTTACCAGTGCACAGTCTTTCTGTCTTACTCTTTTACATAAATAAAAACAATTATAACATATAGTTCTCTTGGAGAAGAGGTTGATTAGTGAAGAGCAAACCGTGCATCTTGTCTTTATCATCAAAGGAAAGTGCGAACCTCAATGCTATTGCTTGCTGTTCCGCCATGAATACGCTATATCATGAATACCATTCTAAAATGAACACTGAAATCTTCATCAGCACTTCGTAAAAGTGTCTCTGAAGCTTTCAGCTAAATAGTTAAACAGTGATACCAGATTTTTGTTCGTAAATGCTCCAGTTCACAAAAGAGCGAGCGAAGCACTATTCGCAATCGCGCATGATGTTTGGTATCTTCGTCGCCATGCTCCACTCTTCGATCCGATCGAGGAGGTATTCAGTATGTTCAAAAGAACTGTCAGATCGTTTTCACAAGAAAAATGGCTCTGATTCACAGTGTTTTGGAAGATCTATCCATTAGAAAACTTAAGTTCCGAGAGTTGAAGCGTTTATGTAAAAGAGGAGTGGTCAGGATTTTTCCCGTTTCATGTACTGCATTTGACAGACACCATTTCACGTTTATTAAACCTCCCAGAAATTGTTCCGATTTGTAAAACTGATCTTATTCGATGTGATAATTTTTTTAACAAATACCTTGAAGACTCCCCTTTGTAGCTCCTGCGTATCCAAGATGGTGACTCAGAAGGCTACCAAGCCCTATACGTGAGAGCGGATTCGAAAACGAGAGGTGAGATTTTGCGGTATGAGTAGGTCAGAAAGGCTTGGTTACCGTAACCGAAACAGTAGTCACTGAATAAACATCAAGAGCTAATAAAAAATCATCAGAAGCCATTGAACGGTTGCCAGAGTCTACTAAGCGGTCTTCAGCGGCTACTAAGTGATCACCAACCGCTACTGAAAGATAGGACAACCTGTAATATTTATGGCCCTAATGATCACTAATAACGACCACGCGTTCTTGAAATACTCGCCATAAACCAGCTTGTCGTACACAGATAAAAATTAATATATGATGTAAAATGACTCGTCAGGCCACATCATCGATTAACTGGACACTGGAAACCATTTGTTTCATCCCAGTTTGGAATCATAATCACCACTCCTACGGAGAAGTCATCCGTCAGAGTGTTTGGTCGCTGTGCGGCTGATAGCTTGTTCCCGTTGAAATAGCGGTGGCGGGAGGGCTTTAAATCATATGGTTCTGTTGTTAGGAAATTGTCCGAGTCATCCTGGACAGTATATTGGCTCGCAGTTTAAACCACAATGGTTCATCTCGGGTTCGAGTCCCAGTTGGGGCTCGGTGAGTAGGCACCGCCGATGATTCCCAACAACTGTTCGGTGCTTCCGCGAATTTCAGAGATAAGTTCATCATTGATACAGGATTAAATTTGAGCTTTAGACATTTATGGCAGTAGTGTGTTGGATTTGACATATTAGTCACGACGGATATTTTCTGACCTTCATGTCGACCTTGAAACCCATGATACTGTGAACCACGTGGCCATTGCCAGTGGGATGTCTAGTCTACTGTAAGTCAACAAAGACGACGACAACAACAACAACAACAACAACGACGACGACGACAAAAACAGCAACAACAACAGCTTTATTACGCCTGGCTGCTCTCTGGTTGTTGTTCATTTGCAATTGAGTAGTAGGAGATTAGATTTGTATATAATATGATTCATCATGCAGCTTGAACGCTCAACTCACCATTGAAAACCATGGAAGCACTGTACAGCTGTTTCATCCTTGTTGGGAATCATCAGCAGTGCACATCCACCGAGCCCCCACGGGGACTCGAACCCGGGGTGAACGATTGTGAATCGAACACCTTAACCACAAGGCTATCCGGGCTGGCTCTCAACGGTTTGTTGAACATCTACACTACATGATATAGCACCCTTCCGTCACTGGCTTCGAACGGTAACAACCCGCCTCCCACACAGCGATCGACTCCTATGATGGATGACTTCTCTGTAGGGGCCTAAGTACAACGAAGGCATTCCGTTATGAACAACCTACAGAGCTTGGTTACTATTTGCAATTGAGTAGTAGGAGATTAGATTTGTATATAATATGATTCATCATGCAGCTTGAACGCTCAACTCACCATTGAAAACCATGGAAGCACTGTACAGCTGTTTCATCCTTGTTGGGAATCATCAGCAGTGCACATCCACCGAGCCCCCACGGGGACTCGAACCCGGGGTGAACGATTGTGAATCGAACACCTTAACCACAAGGCTATCCGGGCTGGCTCTCAACGGTTTGTTGAACATCTACACTACATGATATAGCACCCTTCCGTCACTGGCTTCGAACGGTAACAACCCGCCTCCCACACAGCGATCGACTCCTATGATGGATGACTTCTCTGTAGGGGCCTAAGTACAACGAAGGCATTCCGTTATGAACAACCTACAGAGCTTGGTTACTATTTGCAATTGAGTAGTAGGAGATTAGATTTGTATATAATATGATTCATCATGCAGCTTGAACGCTCAACTCACCATTGAAAACCATGGAAGCACTGTACAGCTGTTTCATCCTTGTTGGGAATCATCAGCAGTGCACATCCACCGAGCCCCCACGGGGACTCGAACCCGGGGTGAACGATTGTGAATCGAACACCTTAACCACAAGGCTATCCGGGCTGGCTCTCAACGGTTTGTTGAACATCTACACTACATGATATAGCACCCTTCCGTCACTGGCTTCGAACGGTAACAACCCGCCTCCCACACAGCGATCGACTCCTATGATGGATGACTTCTCTGTAGGGGCCTAAGTACAACGAAGGCATTCCGTTATGAACAACCTACAGAGCTTGGTTACTATTTGCAATTGAGTAGTAGGAGATTAGATTTGTATATAATATGATTCATCATGCAGCTTGAACGCTCAACTCACCATTGAAAACCATGGAAGCACTGTACAGCTGTTTCATCCTTGTTGGGAATCATCAGCAGTGCACATCCACCGAGCCCCCACGGGGACTCGAACCCGGGGTGAACGATTGTGAATCGAACACCTTAACCACAAGGCTATCCGGGCTGGCTCTCAACGGTTTGTTGAACATCTACACTACATGATATAGCACCCTTCCGTCACTGGCTTCGAACGGTAACAACCCGCCTCCCACACAGCGATCGACTCCTATGATGGATGACTTCTCTGTAGGGGCCTAAGTACAACGAAGGCATTCCGTTATGAACAACCTACAGAGCTTGGTTACTATTTGCAATTGAGTAGTAGGAGATTAGATTTGTATATAATATGATTCATCATGCAGCTTGAACGCTCAACTCACCATTGAAAACCATGGAAGCACTGTACAGCTGTTTCATCCTTGTTGGGAATCATCAGCAGTGCACATCCACCGAGCCCCCACGGGGACTCGAACCCGGGGTGAACGATTGTGAATCGAACACCTTAACCACAAGGCTATCCGGGCTGGCTCTCAACGGTTTGTTGAACATCTACACTACATGATATAGCACCCTTCCGTCACTGGCTTCGAACGGTAACAACCCGCCTCCCACACAGCGATCGACTCCTATGATGGATGACTTCTCTGTAGGGGCCTAAGTACAACGAAGGCATTCCGTTATGAACAACCTACAGAGCTTGGTTACTATTTGCAATTGAGTAGTAGGAGATTAGATTTGTATATAATATGATTCATCATGCAGCTTGAACGCTCAACTCACCATTGAAAACCATGGAAGCACTGTACAGCTGTTTCATCCTTGTTGGGAATCATCAGCAGTGCACATCCACCGAGCCCCCACGGGGACTCGAACCCGGGGTGAACGATTGTGAATCGAACACCTTAACCACAAGGCTATCCGGGCTGGCTCTCAACGGTTTGTTGAACATCTACACTACATGATATAGCACCCTTCCGTCACTGGCTTCGAACGGTAACAACCCGCCTCCCACACAGCGATCGACTCCTATGATGGATGACTTCTCTGTAGGGGCCTAAGTACAACGAAGGCATTCCGTTATGAACAACCTACAGAGCTTGGTTACTATTTGCAATTGAGTAGTAGGAGATTAGATTTGTATATAATATGATTCATCATGCAGCTTGAACGCTCAACTCACCATTGAAAACCATGGAAGCACTGTACAGCTGTTTCATCCTTGTTGGGAATCATCAGCAGTGCACATCCACCGAGCCCCCACGGGGACTCGAACCCGGGGTGAACGATTGTGAATCGAACACCTTAACCACAAGGCTATCCGGGCTGGCTCTCAACGGTTTGTTGAACATCTACACTACATGATATAGCACCCTTCCGTCACTGGCTTCGAACGGTAACAACCCGTAAGCGTCAAATAAAATCAGGCTTTTTCATGTATGCATCTTTCCACCTTTCACCTTATACTTCTGAGGAGCATGTTCACTTATCACGGTTATATTTTGGAGTAAAGCAACGAAAAGATCCATGCCACTCAGAGAGTAAAATCTCATAACTTCAGGCAAACTCCAAAGTTCCAATTGAATTGTATTAAAGATCAAATTAATGAAGCTGTCTTAACTGGTAGTACAATAAAACATTCGTGGGTGGAGAAAGAATCATTGTTTTGCTTCATCGTTCTAACTGAGCATTGATTTCACCATCTGAAACTCACAGATTCACCGCACAACCATTTGATGACTGCAAGGTGTCTATAAGTATGGAGTCTACCCGTTTATCGTTCGCAGTGGAATACTTCACACCCAGATTGTACGCACCAGGGACCTACAAGACAATAACGGCGTGAAAGTACTCTGTCCGATTCGACCGGCACAAGCTCATTTATAAATTTAAAGGAAAGCATGTCACAAATAGCGGATTACGTCCCAACCAATTATAAATCGGCTTGATGTATCTGGACGATATGTCCGTGAAGTTATGGCCCCACCGAACTGACTGGATACTGGAAATGAAGCTATAGCGCACCTGGCGAATGCGGAAGCATTGGAATCAGGGCAGTGTCCTTACCGATTTGCTTATACCTCGAATCACAACTGGAAAGATCTTTTCACACAGCTGGATTACGGAAGCAGCAGGTAATCCTTTAGGCTCCGCAGGCTGGCAATACTATATGGTATAACGCTTTCCACTTAATGGGTTTGGACGTTAGAGCTCGTCAGGAACCCAGCTGTGGACTACCACTTTGGAAGTCTTCTCGCCTCTAAAGCTGGCAGAGCACACGCGGTACTAAAAACGTGCGTGGCGACCGCCTGCGAGTTTGAAAATCGTAGGGTTGTCGAATTTCAACGTTTAGATCTTTTCGAAGCTTGCCATGTCCGTTAAACCCCAGTTCAAAGTCACAAGTGATGAACACTTTTTTAAACATTCAACCGTGATCTAGCTGATAAAAATGGCCTTCCTATTCAATAAAACCCAAGGACCTGGCACAGAGTTTCCGTGTGAAGGTAGAATTTGAACAAATTGAACAAATTTCCTCAAAAATTTCATCACTAAGTGTCCCATACAGCACTGTGTAAACAGAAACATTCGACGATTGCTTGTGAATGCTCGCTTAGGAACAGAAAAGCCGTTCACAATTTCTAGATCAGGAAAAAATGAAGTGACGGAGTGTACCTTTTTCCAACTTACTGACCAAATATTTTCCGCAGCCAGCAAGAGCCTCCGGTTAACTTATTAGTCGAACGGTGTACAGGAAATTAACTGTAATTTTACGTTTTTTCGAGGAAGTTTTCCCAATATTTGTCTCAATTAAACTAGTGAATATTAAAGTCTTGTCTTTTTCAAAGCACTCAGCCTACCGTCATACGTATTGGCGGAACTGAAGATATACATTATCCTTGCAATGGATTCCCAGTTGCTGAATAGTTTGCCATTTATTAGACAGTTTCAGAAGTCAAGATGGTGAACATAACTTTTTACGAAATTCTTTGGCCTTGCTTGATATGAGAACTTATCAAAGGCTTCAAAGTCCGAATGAATAACGGTTAAAAGCACCTTGGGAGGTCCTGCTCAGCACCGACTTATGGCATTTCCACTGTAGAAAAAATGGTTTCTTTGGAATGTATAGTCACGAGGGTCTTATAAACGAGGTCCTTTAAATATCCGATTTTTTGCCTTATCGGAAAAGGATGTATCCGGCACCAGGAACTGTCACTAATTTAATGACGAGATTAGCCCGATAAACACGACACATTTCTTGGCATTACACATGTAAAATATGGTCTTAAAATAAGATGCAGTGGTTCAAAACCAACCTATCCAATAGTGAATATTTCCCAATTGTGATACAAAAAGCCGTCTGAACGGCAGCAAACATATCCGAGGAAAACATTTTGCAGTCAGTTCCCAAAAGCCATTGCAAATTAGGTTAGGGAAGTAAGTTGCGTTAGCTTTCGACTGACCTAAAGCTGGCGTCATGCGCCCAGCAACGTTGATCACGTGTTGAACTTCCAAACAAACTAAAGTTTATCACAAATCGTTAAGGCTGTTGATATGCTCTTTTTGGTATGACTAAAGTGGTTCACGAGAACGGAACTCTTGATCGAAAATTCCTAAAACACCTCTCTGCCTCCTCGGCAATTTGCTGACAAACGGCTTCGCTTGCGATACCCTTGGCCACTTCGGTAAACTAATCCCTGATTTTTGTCTACAGGTCCCTATTATTCCAGTTCCTTATGGCCTCAATTCATCGGACACTGAAACTTTTTCTCTTCCAGTAGCAGTTACATTAGATGCACTAATAACTACTGAGAAGGCTGTTTTTTAGTTGCATTTAAATCTATCTGAAAGATTTCGTTCTTCCTTTTAATTTTGGCTTGGGAAATCCACTTTTATTGTTGTAGCTGACCCATTTCATTTCTTCGCTAAATACTTGTGCAGATATGTACGATCTGTTCGATTTGTATTTCTTTGACATTTTCCGGCTTTCGATTCAATACCCCGACCTTTTCTTCTTCAAAATATCGAGACTCTTAATTGTCTCACATAAATACTCACCTGGCTCTCCTATTCAAACCGTAATAGAGCGCAGAGAAACGAAGATAAGGCACAAATATTAGTAAACCCTTATGTGGTGATTCAGTAGCTGTCACACGTGATACCGCCAGGCAGAGCTTCGCGGCCACGCACGCGGATGAGCCTCAACCAATCAGGATCGCAGTGGTCAAGTCTGACAAAAGCTCTCTGTGATCGGTCTTTCTCCAGTCTACCAATTATCTCCTCTGATTTAATATACTTATACAAACCAGTCAAGCAATACAAATAAGGTGCTATTTCGCAGCCCTGGTCTTCTTGCTACTTTCGTTCGCGTGGTTCAAGGACGGGCAATTTAAATGCATCCTGTCAGTTCAGTTCATTGTGATTACTACACCTTATCAACAAGTTTAGACTACTCGCGGGTCCTGTGTAGTCTTCTCTTCTGTTTTATACTTATGTCAGCAACCTACCAGTACTCCTCTTACTGAGGTGCTGCAATAAGCTAACCATATTTTTCTTTGCGTAATGCGATTCTACATGCAGGATAAATGTTCAGACCATTGAAAACCATGGAAGCACGGTTTCTTCATTGTTAGGAATCGTCAGCAGTGCATATCCACCGAAACCCAACTGGATCTCCGATTCGGAGTGGGCGATTATGAGTCGAACATCTTAACTACAAGGCTATCCGAGACGGCTCTCAACGGCCTACTGAACTTCGGCACTATATGATATAGCATCTTTCCGAAACTGGTTTCAAATGTCTACACAGCATTTCGCGCACATCGAGAGACTTTTACGCTGAACGGATGAAACAGCTGTGAGTGGATCCATTTCCGATCAACACACTGTACAGTGGTTTCATGGTTTTCAATGGTTTGAAAGTTCAAACAGCATGAAGAATCACCATATGTAAAATTCCAATCTCCTATTATTCGCACTCACGCCATTTTATCGTTATTTACGACCCTTAGGATCTAAGAAAATTCAGTAATATCATGCAAACCAGAACATTTATCTTCCCAAATTGGGTTTCGCATTGAATCTCATTAAGTGCACTGAAAGTATTTCGAGCATTTCTCGCTTCTTCTTTCCAACACACTCAGTTTCTGTAAATTTCACTTCCCTGGCTTGGTTAGATTTTGTCAAATGCCCGGAAGCTAACTTGGCTAATGACAAACAATGCAGGTGCGTTAATATGTCGAACAACTAAGATGTTTATCTACTAAAATTAAAAATCCTAATCACCTTCGGGGAACAACAGCCACTTGTTTCAAAATTCGTCTCCCAGTCCGTTATTCCTATTTTGATTTGCTCTCTCTTTGGAATTGTTTTCATCTTTCTGAAGGAAAACCTCAAGGCACTGTTTCCTGCCTCTGTAATTATTAGTCTGCCCTTAGAAGCAATCTATTGACTGAACTTGTTGATGAGCATACAGTTTTATATAATATGATTCATCACACAGTGTGAACCTTCAAACCATTTAAAACCATGGAAACCCTGTACCGTTGTGTTATCCTTGTTGAGTAATGAATCGCATCATATAAAACTAATTTTCTACTACTCGTACGTACCTAGAGATTTATTTAACTCCGATCAGCCCCGTTGCACAAAAACATGTAGTTTTTCCGTTTCCATCGGGCCGCTCATTCTTTATTTCGACACCTTACTTCTCTAATGAATCTGTTCGAAAATTCCCCTTTCCTTATGTGACTCGGGTCTTGACCAGTGCGGCGAGACCGGAAGCTGAAACGCCTACAACAAATTGCACACAGCTTGTCTTTTCTAATCCCTCACGTGCATCTATCACTTGATACATTTTATCTCCTATATGTGCGCACCCCCAAATCTGTGCCGTTCGCGATGATTTGTGTGTATGCGTGCGTGTGTTCACGTTTATTTATTCGTGTTTAGACTGAAGCAAAGGAATACTCTTTGTAGAAGCTGTAAAACTCATTTGACCGATAGGTATTGGCTGCAAAATATCCAAGGAGGAGCTAGCAGAGCCATAGTTTGGACAATGCAGAATTCATCGGGCCTCCGGTCCGGTCAATCAGACCAGAAGTTCTTTTGTAAACACTACTTTGCTGCAAGGTATTTGGTCACGGCACGCGTCATAGAGAGTTAGATATCGAATAGACGTGAAAATATCCAGCATCCTGTAATGAGCTTTTACAGTAGAGAAACCGTGAAAACCTTCAACGACTTTTAACAACTGCCCTTTTCACAACCTCGTTTTGAATAGGATTAGGAATCTTTATTCAGTGTTGGAGAGTGAAATTCGTGCTTTTTCTCCGCATTGAAATTCGGAGGTCAGGTTTTAAGGCTGCAGAGAATTCTATGAACTAATTTTGAGGTCAGCATTCACTAGAATTATGACAATAGGGGCTTTCCATAAAACAGAAGCAAATATTAGGTTTCGTTACCAATTATTTGCATAACCTTTTTATTTAATATTGCCAGGAAAATACTGAATCAATACATTTGGTGGCCAGTCTCAACAGCCTAGGATATTTCGTATTAGTAATTTTATGGGTAATAGTATTTTGATCAGAACTTTCATTTTCGAAGAGAACCCATCCAGTTTATCTTATTTAGAAGAGCCAATTTCCCACTGTTCACGAAACCAAACTCTTCTGTGTCACTGTAGTTGTTTGCGGTCATCCGGAATTTTTCGCCCAACTACGATACAGCGCTTTTGCACAATTGATGCAGCTCTTTCCCCGGGGAAACAGAGCAGCTGGAAGTGTACCATCTACGAAGACTTAGAACATAGGAATTCCGTGAATCGGACCTCAGTAAGTGGGAAATCAAGCATCATTTATTGCAATGTGTAAAGATGAAAGCGGCGATCAATGTCTGAGCTCGTTACAAGCACATAAACAAAAAAATAACAAATGTGAATCTTACGTACGGTTCGTCAACTACCACTAAATCGTGATCGTTGAATTCAGTTAAGGTTGAAACACGTATCTGGAAGTGTCAACAGACGAAATGGACCACAAACATTTTTTATGTTATCTAAATAATTCAAAAAAGCTTCTTTGCATTTTGACAATGCGGCGAAGACAAAGTTCTTTTTGAGCAATAAAAATGTCAGATTTTTCGTTATCTATAGTATACAGTGACCTGGTCATAACATTGAAACAGTGATGGACGATGGAAAATTAGTCGTGACTGATCCGTAAAATTTGTTTTTATACGTTTCCGAGTTGAAGGAGGACAATCACGCCAAATAGGGGACATGAACAAGAAGATTTATGGGAAAAGATAGGGAAAAATAGAAGAAGCAGAGGAAACGAAATGTAAAATATGGGAAGAGTGTACTTGAAAATCGCCATAAGGAATCCCCATAAAAATTGTACCAGTGGTTGTATTCTCTAAGATTAGGCTTTGTTCGTGTGTGTGTGTGTGTGTGTGTGTGTGTGTGTGTGTGTGTGTGTGTGTGTGTGTATGTGTGTAAACGGAGCTGCAGTAGTGTTGTGCGGCTAATCTCTGAATCTATCACATCCGTTAGAATATACTGATTATTGGTAACTTTTTGACGTTATGCCGTCGCCAATACAAAGTAATTCAGCATTTTCTTTTGTTCGAGATTTAAAACTGATTTTGCGTTCCTTTGCTGATTTGCCTGTGTGAGATTTATCTGAAAGGTAAGTGAAAGATGCTGTTTGTCATCCTTTGTGTAATAACCCGTTCATGGTAAAAAATCAATGTCTCATTCGTAAGACGTGATGCTTTGGGCATACTGGAGAAGAATATAAAGCAGGCAAAACACTTCCCCTGGAATCGTGTGAACTGTGTTCCTCAGTAACATGTTTAGATTCGTTTAAAATTAAAGCTTCAAGGTAGACAGATAGATAGTTAGGTAAATAGTTGGATAAGTGAGTGAGTAAGCAGGCAGACTGAAATAATCTCATATACATAACTGCTTCATTTCATTGATCAAAAATCGACTTGAGACGACAGTACTGATAGAATGGCATCCTCAGTTCAGGAAAAGAAAACTGTTCAAGGATAATTGCCGTCACTGGCGCTTTAAAATATGGAAGTCATATTTTTTCTATCACTGAGATCAATGTCCATCTACTTTCAAAGCTTTTGCTGATCAGTCATGATATATAAAATCAATAGTTCTACAGTGTTTCTCCCGAATAAAAAGGAAATAATCAGTAAACGGCTTGTAGAGTATGATAGCAAGTGAACAAGATAGACAGGCCGGGTGTTAGTTATTAAAAATGTGATTTTTAGTCCGTGAGTTAAAAAATCCACTTACCAAGCAGATAATTAACAGAAAATGAATCTGGTAAGAATTGGAGATTCTTCTAACTGCGGAATTGTCGCGGAAAGACTTCCTTGGATTAAGCCGGCTAGCTTCACTTCCTGCTTCTTCTTAGAGCAAAAATAGGGTTGAAGAAAATACAGATTTTTTCTGAGTCAAGTTCGCCATATAGTGATGTTCGTCAGTAGATGGCTTGGCTGGCAAGCGCTGGGCGGACCTCAGTGGACGCTTACAAGTAGATGTACCAGATTTTCCCAAACGAAACTCGAATAGAAATGACAAAGCACATCAGGTTGCATCAAACACGTGCTGGTGTTATGCGTACCTCCACTAGCGGAGCAGTCATGTGATATTCCCACGATCAACGCTACCATTGAGACCAAGATGGTGGTACCCGAGAGATGTGTTAGTCCATTCTGCGCATGTACAGAGATAACTAACCTTTACTGCGACCAATCTTTCGCTCACCAGGAAGGACACTTCGTCCGCGCGAACTCTCCGCGGTTTACACTAGAGATCGATTGAAGAGTCTGACATGTTCATGGGAAAAGCGTGGTTGTGTGAAAAAGGTGGCAAGCCACATTTCTATTTGGTTAATAACTAGTTGAAATTGGTTATGCGCAAAGCAAGTATCAATGAGTTGTTTTATAAACGGACATTTTGATCGACTGTGAATTCGGTCTAGCAGACAAGATCCAGAGGTGCACAACAGGAGAAGCTTTAGAACTAGATCTGAAAGCGCTTTGTGTCACCTTTTCCATCCAGACAAGAGTGACACTTTTAGCTCGTGTTTTTGGGAGTTTTGGAAACAAGAGCCGATAATCGGCCAAAGCTTAGTTATAGCTATTGAATGAGGTGCTAACAACTTGTGTCTCGTGCAAAACGTTGATTACTGATTACGCAAATAGATACCGACGAATTGTGGCAAAGGATCCCTCGTGATCCAACAACCACCCTAAGACATATGGGAGAAAGATTGGACTTCATAAATAGAAAGCGGCTTTACGTATAAACCACAGCTCGATATTTGGATTGCTCATGAGTGATGATGAAGATACTGTTTACATCTCCGATAACTATGAAATGAAACACTGATATTACTGAAGTCACAAAGCATCGGGCAAACAGGAAGGGATAATTTGAATTAAAAAATAATTAATATTGAACTGACCTGAATACCAAAAATCTTTTACCCCGGTGGGATTCGAAAGCTCGCACGGAGGCCACCCGTGTGTGTGCTTCACGGGCAAACCTACGTGGTTAAATCAGAGGTTCCGAATTTTTCACCAAATGGGCACGCAGTTCACCCTCGAAAACTAAATTACCGCACAGAGTACGCCACAGCAAACTAGCTTGTAATTTTAACTACTTGCAATGAGGATTTAGTCTGCTTTGGAGCGGAAAACAGCCATTTACGGACCTCGAGCACCCCGAATAATTGTGAACAATAGTGGGTCGAACTTCCGCATTACTGAAGCGATTGGTACTATGAGAATGGGAAGCTATTGTTGAAAGAGACAGCTATACCAGGGGTTTCAGAACATTACGATACAAAGGACTACCGAATCAAATCGTTGAAAACCTCGAGTACTAAGTGCTTATCATTGATAATACACAATGATACACTCCTAGAGAGACTGAGCGGATAAAAATACTACAGAGCAGTGAAGACCCACCTGAAGGAAAATGGAGGATATTGAAGCCAATATAAAGAGCATGGTGGTCGCTCAGTGACAGGCGAAGCTAGCGGGGAATCCTAGAGTCTGTATTAAAATCAAAAAGGTGGGTGATTTCTTGGCAAATTTCGTTGAACGATCAAAATAACCGAAGATAGTGACTCGTTATTGAGACTCGGTCACACATGTGTCTTGACAGAATAGGAGTGTAATGGAATTTCGTGATTTGTATGTGAACTCGGTGGATCTTCTCCGTTTATTCTCTACTGTTTAGTACTTTAATTAACTGAACAAATTCACAGACGAATGGTACGTTGACTTTGCTCTTCAACAGACAAGGGTTTTGTAAGGACGTAATACTGCTTGGTAGGTTATTCGTAGGTTCCGGCAAAGAAAGGCCATTGAAGTAGAGCCAAAGTCCGTATGCGAAATTCATGTTACTGATGGAATAAAACAGTAATTTTTGGATTGCATGAGGATCCAGCGGGATAAAGGTGATGGGCATCCCAAAAACTTTTACTCCACGATGAGGCTATTCCGTTGAATAAACCCAGAACAGATCCTGCCTACCATGGGAATAGTGAATGAGCGTGATTGAGTATGGACTCGCATTTTTCGCGTTCTGTTGGTCGTATCACGAAAGAGAATTTGGTAGAGCAACTTTTCGGTTAAAGGAAGGTCGATCGGCTCGCGGCGTGGATTCTGAATGCGAAAAAGTGCAAGCTGAATTTGCAATGCATACAAAAATAGAAATAGCGCTTCAGATGACCCAAAACGGTGCATGTCATCCCTATTGTGAACCAAACTGTGAATATCAGTGATAGGATTTTGACTGCGTAAGACTGGGCGTACTCTTAACTGAATGTGGAATGAAAAACCTACTTTACTGGGGAAAATGAATAGTAAGCCAGAAACCGTATAATTGGGCCCATGATCAGCGACTCAAATGATGCAGCAGTTGAACTGGCGCTTTAATACGTCGAACAACCTGTTGGGTTCTTATTTTATCAGCGTCCAAAACAGCGTTTCTCCAAAGAATATTTGGAAAGCACGACCACTGTACGTACAAGACAGTTGCTGTGTTTATCAACTTTTGATTGGCTCTGCTAATATTTTGTATTTTGTAAATAGCACCAACTGGCTAGAAAGAAAAACAGTACTAGGGACTAGAACGTGACTAAGGAGCAGTTAGCAGTCTTGTCAACCAATGACCTCACACCTTGGTACCCTGTATGTGGTTGCGACCTTGCAGTTCTACCTAGTTTGGGGTGATATAAGTCGAAGTACATAAGGTTAGTAAGGAGGAAATATCCAAGCGATGCTCGATCAGACTGTCATTTTGAAACAGACTTGCAATTAGATGCATTTTTACCTCCTGATAAACACGGAGGATGTGTGACAACATCATCTCCAAGAAGTCACTCTTTTTCTATCAATGTATATGGTGTTTAAGCCTTACTCTAGCCTGAATGGTAGAGAAATGAGTAGAGAGGACGTAGTGTCTATCCGGAATATGTATTGTGAGCAGAAGGCTGATCACAGTACTGGTTAGCTCCCATTGTGTATACTCATAATAGGCTAGACACATTTTTCTGTATCTCCATTTATGGCCACAGTGGGAACGTTGATCAAGGAAATAACACATGACTGCTCAGCTAAAGAGGCAGCGTACAATACTGCAACGTGTTAGACCTTCTTTCGGATGAATGCAGGGCCTTGAATTTTTTCTTTCGGTCCGTTAGACACAGCAACGTATCAGCTCTTATAGGGTCCCGCCAGGGGTTCGCCATCGGAAAGTTTTATGGACGAAGGTGACTGATGAAAGCCATGGAAGGTGTCACGTAGTACATGAGATCTTGGAGAAGTAGTCCTGTATTATTGGTATGTGCTTGTTTTTCTTTGAGTTCTCATAATTCTTCGTTAGTTGATTTGACTATCCTGCGAATGAAACTGAAAACGTATCTTCTGGATTTTCGGTTGTGCGGAAATACCTGCTAATGTGATTTTGTGGACCCTGATGAGGCATGTACTTTCCTCATTTTGATCCAATTCATTTAGAAATGTGATGGTTTTAGCCCAGAGCTGAAGCATGTTTGTCGCCAGAAAGTTATTGTGTGTATGTTTTTAAAGTACTGGTCCCAAAAGAATTATTTCTGTGGTAAATGGAGCAATAATATGTGTTTCTACACTTGGGCAACATATATGAATGAAATAAATATTTAAAAAAATTAATTCTTAAACGACGGATGAAGTTTCAAGCCTGATACTTTGTATTTTAGTCCGCCGCACATGTGCACGCCTTGGGCCTTTCCAAAATAAACCATTATTATTATTACTGTTTTCAACAATACTACTGAATTAGCTTCAAGTTGTTTAATTTTCTGTCGCTTTATCCTTAAGATGATGTTACCTCTAAATCGCATAAAACATCGCTTGTAATAATTTTTATAAAAGAACCGACTTCACCAGCAATTATTAAGTAATCGTTTATCCCCTTTCATTTATTATACAGCAGTGTACAATGTGGAAGGGGTCGCAGCCTAGTGATGGCTACCGACTAGGGAGCCGACCGGCGGTGGCAGGGAACAAACCCAGGAAGTCAAGTATGAACTGCCAGATTGCGGTCGCTCAAAGATCTGTGTCATGTACGTCTCTATATTTTCTTTTCTGAACCATCTGAAACCAGGAATCTAAAAAATAGCTACTCCAGAAAGTTTGAGCAGTGTGAAGTGAATCAGGTGAACTGTCACACTGGACACTTAGTGAAATTCCCTTAATTCAAAAGCATCTCAGTTTTCATGTAGTGATTACAGTTTTTTATCGGAGATAGTCATTTTCGAGAACTCTTTGGAATTAATTTCTTCTTACTCTAGCAATCTAAAAGACTTCATGTGTTTCTATGATTCTTCTTGTTTGCCCTAGTGTTTATTTGTATGTCATTTCGAATTTCAGGTTTGGGCCGAAAAACTTCTCACGATGTCCTCTTGTTGGTCAGTTTCTTGATATCCTGTGATAAATCCAATGGAATAATATCTTCCGCATCCAGAATGAATATGAACTCAAATCGAAATCTACTTAGCTTTGGAAAACAAAGGAGCCGGTCGTTGTCAGCACGTCGGCATTCTCGAATGAATGTTTTCTCTGTGCCCACGGTTATCACTCTGACGAATTTTGATGAAGAGTTCCACTGTTCCACCTTCAAAGCGGCCCCGTGTCAGTTTCAGACCTATCTTATTAACGTATTCTAGTTTTCATGGATGTCTGTACATCGTAATAGCAGCGACCTATTTCAAGGATGCTATCCAATTCATCAGAACCTCGTACACGATAAAATTCTAACTAAATACTCTTTATTTTCTAAGTGAGTTTCTAACCTTCTCATGGATCTTGATCCCAGATACGCTAGTGGAACTTCTATTGGTTCATCGTCACCTCAGTTCTGATTGTGAATAGCTCGGTTGCATGTATACAGACGTATCAGCATATTTATAATTTCGCGCATACATACACTCATTCTTTCTCTAAAAATTCTCAACCCGCATATCCAGGGAACACAGATTAGCGATGAAGCCCGTCTTTAGCGATTCATATTAGTTCTATTATGTTCATAGAATGTATTGTTGGCACAGGAAGCCTGAATCTTATGTAATGGAAAATCCACTTGCATTTTTCACGTCGAAAAATGGGAAAAATGTGCGTGGATTTTTTGTCTCATAAGATTCAGGCTTCCTACGCCAACAAAGCATTCTATGAATACATTTCAGTGTCCACTGGATCACGTTCAGCCGTGTACTGTTCGTCCCATTGGGAAGCCGCCTACTAGGCCAGTCCAGTGACCGAAGCTAGGAGAGTTGCTTTGTATCACTGGAATAGTGGTTCGCGCATCATCGATCATTCACTTTCGTCATTCGCGCTCGACTTTCCGCACCGTGATAGCTCCGTTAGTAGAACATCTCCGTGGTAAGCGGAGTGTCGGCGGTTCCATTCCAGCATACTGTGTTCGGCTTTTCAATATGAAAAATACAAGTTGATATTCCATTACGATTCTATTATACCTGAATGTAATATGACAAGTCAGTGATTCGATCAATCAGTCAAAGAGAAATACTCTTACTGTTCTTCATCTCTGGCTTTCCTTCACAAAGTTGGACAAATAGGTGGAATTGATAAGGATGATTGGCGGAAAAATTGCTATCTAAGTTTAACTCTAGACCGGATGTAAATCATTTCATAAGCTTTATCAATCTTTGTCTGGTCTTTGGCCTGTTCTAGGCAGGAGTGGGGAATTGGGAAGCTGAGGGGCCGGCACAACGTGTGAAACAGTTCACAACCGGTCTAGAATTAAAATCGAATCACAATTTATGTGATCTTAAATACCCGTTATGTCCATTGATTAGCCCAAATAATCGAACCTCCTAACTTGTCGTAATATGTCGTGAAGTAATGAAATTATTAGGAGTCACTGAAGACGGGCTTGTTTCCCAATCTGTATCCTACATTTACATATATATATATATATATATATATATATA
Source organism: Fasciola hepatica (assembly GCA_948099385.1). Classification (NCBI taxonomy): domain Eukaryota; kingdom Metazoa; phylum Platyhelminthes; class Trematoda; order Plagiorchiida; family Fasciolidae; genus Fasciola; species Fasciola hepatica. The sequence continues at coordinate 16,132,043 of CANUEZ040000019.1, forward strand.
TATATATATATCCTTTAGGGAATAAGTTTGTTTAGCTGAAAAGATGCACCGGTGAACGGATGACTTATTTGCAGTCTGAAATTCGGTGTTTCAGCGAGAAACGTTGGGCAACACAATCCAGCGTTCGAACCTGTTCAGTACAAATGTACACGAAAATATTCCGTCACCTTATTTGGTCGACTTTTCTAGGTTTATGTTGCTGGTTTACGCTCTTATTCTATGCGACACTCGTCTTCACTTTTTATGAATGTCACCATAGAATACAATATCCCAAAGGCGAGAGAATTGAGATATGAGCTTTAGCAAAGTAACTTCGTGGTGAGTTTATTGTTTATAAATTTCGGTTGACAGAACGATATAAATCTTTCCACGGGCACAGTCAATAGTGTCTCAAAAATCCACAGAACGCAAAGAGAACAAACAGTGTGGGTAACAAGCTGGTTTTCAGCTACTTGTACCCACACGAATGTATAAAATCAGATGACTCACAAAACAAGAAAGGAGAGTGACTATCCAGAATTGTCAGTGCACACGCAGGTTTGCGTGGGAAATTGATCACAGCGTAGTCACTAGTATTACAATAACCATTATTTAGTGAACGCCTTAAGGAACAACCTACAAGGTCAAACCTTTTTGGCCTCGAGTAAAATAGTGACAAAATTTTGAGAAGCCGTAGAAATAATTGTGCTAATAAAAAGCCAAACCAAACCAAAAAGCAACCCCAATTTATTTGATCGATGCACTTTTAATTCTTGGTGAATGCGAACAGCAGTGAAATATCTCACCGTTGACTGCGGCACTCCGGGGCAGTTTTCTTCACTCATCTTTCCGCACAGACTGTTTTAGATAGAATGGATTTCAGCTGGTAATCGTATACCAGATGAAATGAACATTATGTTTTTTTGAAATGGCAAAAGCCACCACGGAAAGGAAACAGAAGAAGAATTGTTGAGTCTATCTCCTCTGGGATTAGTGAACTCGGTGAACAGGCATGACCACGACTTCAGTCGGGCAAAATTCACCAGGCTCCGAATTTCGCGAAAAGTTTTCGACGAAGTGAAGTTTTTTGCACGTATTCTGGGCAATAATGGAGATTGGTTAATGCAATTTGCGGAATACTTGCAGCACAACTTCTCTACGAATCAACCAGTGTCTATCAGCTGGATGCGTGGGAGTACTTGGTTAAAACAATGGAAGTCCTGATGCAGACAGTTAAATTAGAAGCTAGTTCACTGTGATGGATGTCATATGCTTTTGTAGTTTGGTCGGATAAACTATACTATCCATTTGCCAAAAGCATGGAGCCCTTAGTGTGGCCATAGACTTCATCTCGTATAGCTCATGTAGTTCTAGAAAGCGTGAATGAAGTCCACCTCTGGGTTTGAATCCGACCGGGTTCAGTGGTTTCACATTTGGATCAATCCAAAAAATTCCGAACTTAGCGAAGGGCATTTAATAACCTTCACGCATTTTGAAAATGAAAAGAATAGAGTAGTAGTGAGGATGAAATGCGACTTTTTTGGCCCAGATTTTAAGGAACGTGCCTGAAATCGGTGTACTAAAACCAACTTTACGAAATGTGTCCCTCACAATTATACACGAATAATATGTCTTATGTAGTTGAATTCTTCGAACAATTAGAAAATAGATCAAACCAGTTCACTTTGGAGCATCGAACCATACATTTTAGTCGAGGGATGAAATTCGTCGACGTCGTATCCTTTAGCTTAGTTCACAAGACGAGTCACTTAGTTAATTCGTGTCAGAGTAAAAATGTTATTTGTGGCGATAAACTCAAATTCGTACCCAAATAAAATATCGAAACAATCCATCAGGTAATTTGTTCGTTTTTAGTCTCACAAGACTATTTAAAACGATACTAGTACCACAGTCTCAAACGTAACAAATTGTTGATTGACTGTCTGGCCTGGAAGATAAACTTATCTGCTGAAATCAACCTTTGTTGACTGCTCTGCGAAAGGATCACCGAATTGCCTCGCCCCACACCCGGCAAAGAAACCGGCATTCGTTTTGTGCATTTCCACAGTTCATTGGAAACTGGTTGTAGTCAAAATAGAAACTGCGAATTCTAAATTATTAGGGTAATAAACAAGCTGACTGGACCATTTTCAAGAATAATATGCTGTAACGACGTTTGATGGAGCAAAGCCCTGTCAGTCTACTTTTCAGAGTCAGACAAAATAAACACAAAGCTAATAGGATTTTAGGGATCCGTATAAAAAAGGATTGACTTACCACCAATTTATGCGTTTCTGTGTAACATCCGTGCCGTTGCTCTGATTGAGAATTGAAGAAGGGGCTAGCCACGGGATTATCCTCAAACGATGTTTATAAAATCATTTGCTCACACCATCGAAAAGATTCTGGTTGTACAGATGCATGTCCGGCTGTTTTGACACGAGATCTCTACTTCAGTTGCATAAGTTTTGACTGGGTAATTGAAGATGCATTAAGGACTATCATTTATCTAGCAGTGAATTGTACGCTGATGCGAAAATAAGATATTCTAAAGAGTATAAGTAGAGCGGGAATCAATACCTGAGTATCATTTATGCAAAGCAACTACTGTGACGAGTTTTAGGTTATGTAATTTCTTGTTTATTGCGATCGTAAACAAATTTACGCAGAATAAACAAGAAGAGCATAAACAATACAGGAGGTAAACTATATTCTGACCATGGTTTGCTGGAGTCAGTTAAGATACTTAATAATCATGATGGGACAAGTTCATCAGATGCCGGAGTAGGAAGTAGCCACCGAAAAACATGTTTAGTTTATGCGCAATATCAGAGTGAGCGATGCTATGGAGGAGTGACTGTTAAAATCGCATCGGTCCAACTTTCAGGTGCGATTTTCGGCAACACACTCCAATGGGCTGAATCTGTAATGATCAGGTGGAACTGCTTTCCGAGTAAAATGTCGCAGTAGCTGTATTTTGAAGGGTCTGAGAGAATAAGAATGGCTCGCGATCAGTTCAATAACAGCTGGTAAAAACATTAGGTATTCACCCTGCACCCCTCAGACAAATGGCAAGCAAGAAATATAAACCTCTGAGGGTATCGATAACTTAGGTTGGCCACTATATGCTGCACTTTTCTTCAGACGGACTAGAGTGCCCGGTGCGACTGGTGCTGCAGTTTTCGCATACGTAACCCAGTAGATACAGTGAATTTCATGCTGATATGTACTGTCTTCTTCGAAACTTGGAGGTGCGAAGTGGCCGAGTTCAAACAGTTTTCGCGGTGGACATTCAACTCTTATGTTCCGGGTTCGAATCCTACTTCCACCGCAGGTCGCTTTTCTCTGTCGACAGCATCTAACTGGCCGTGACTCCCCTCCTAAAATCGTGTGCCTTTATTAGGCAGTGAAAGGGGAGCAAATAGAAAACGATAATAAGAAAGACACTTTCACGTGAATAGAGCTTCCCGGAAAAGGTTCTTCAAATGAGTCTTGTTAGTACACAAAAGAGAATATCCAGAACATTTTCCCAGGTACTACCTGACAAACGAATCGCTCCCATGACTCGTCTCGATATTTGCCTAAAGTTTTCTTCCCAGCCATTTCTATGTGGTTGTTTCGCGCAAGATGTCTGCAATAACACGGTAAAACTTCGTACAAAGGATCGACCAATATCTCTGCGAATGGGGTCGTTGAAACTGCCTATAATTTAATGATTCGGATTGATGTTACTTTTGTAGATAAGCAAGTCACGGTGGGCTTGCTTTAAATCCTAACCCTCACAAACATCGTACTTGTTAGGTGCTACCATTACCTTTTACCAATGAGAAGAGCAATAAAATACATTCAGTGCAAAAGTTCCACAGTTACCGATAGACAGTTCAGACGATCACATTCGACCCAACTTTTGTTTCATTCCTTATTCAAAAGCTGCAAATTCCGCTAAATTAAATTAAACAGTTAGCTCACAAGGGTGATGGTAGATAATTTACGTTTATAAAGGTCATCTGCTGATTCTCCGCTCTGTATATTAGTGCATGAAAAAGACAACATCACGCAGTGTTTGGAGCTACGGAAACACGTCGACAACGTAACTATCTGGACGCACGATTGGCTCTAGCTAAACAAAGTCCTGTGCAAACTGAATTGAAATGAACGGAAATATTGATGCTACCGTAGCATGGATCTGACATGATAAGTAGAATCTGTGTGTTTAAAACTTTCGCATATAATCGTCTATTAACTGTAAAATTTGGCACCGTTTTTGACTACAGCATGGGAAGTTAAACGACTGCAGTTGTCGTATCTGTTCCCTTAATCTTCTAAAAAATAAAAAGTTAGTTTATTTGTAGAATTTCGACCGTTACAAAGCTGTGGGATGCAGAAAAATACAAAAATAAGGATACGAAATGTCAGTATAATGTCGGCTTTTGCCTTTACATATGCGCTTGACAAGAAAGACACGGATAAATAAACATGGAGAAAACAGATTCCATTTGGCACAGTCAGTTCATGTAGCTATGCGGCCTTGTACGTTCAGTCAGTGTAGCAGAAGTAAGCACAGCTTGCTACTGACTGGGCCGTGACAATTTCTGATTCCGTTGGAGAGGCCAATTCACTCACGCTCCATTCACCTATACTTTGATTTATGCAACTTATTGGAACCAGTTAACAGGAACAAGCAGTATCTCATGCATCACCAGGTTTTTCGAAGCCCTATATATATATATATCACAGCCGGTTGATCGGTAAAATGTTTGTGTCCTTTTTGTACTTTTAGTGTCAAATGTGTATTCAGCTTATCTGTTGCCGAGGAAGAATGATTCTGTGGGTCGCATCAGCAGTGCAGAATGTGAAACACACCACATTTCAACGGAGTTTTCCTCGCGCATTTGTAAAACCACTCACAGTTGGCGTGCCAAAATAAAAAACAAAGATAGTGTCCTATGAATGCCATTTGGCCAGCATTAGCAGAAGCGCCTAAGGGAGAATTTCTCTAATGTAACCATACGGACCATTTACTCGAAGTAAAACAATGAGTTTGGGACAACTTTAAGATCAGGACTTTAAACCAATAGGTACGAATAAATCTGTTCAGTTGGAAACATTCGGTGCTCAAAAACCTATTCGAGAGTAAAAAGTTATCGACATTTGGATGATAAATCAGCCTATACCAATGCCAACTTCACCTATGGAATTCACTCCCAAAATGCGCAAATGTTCCAGTGTTTTTAGGATTAGTCAACTGAAATGCATATATACCCTCTCCAAAACCGCACTTGAATTCACCGGCTTGCAGGTTGGTGAGTCACACAGACACCAAAAAACAGAAGGCCCCGGAACTGACTGTCCAAGGCTTCCTTCGTATCAACTCTATGAGCTTGGAGACTAAAATCCAGCCAGTTTATGACATCCCGTGGTAGACTAGCTTAGAACTTTCCATTACCACCTCGGAAGTGATAGGTTCGAATTCGGCCATCACCGTTCACTTGGATGGTAGACAGTGATCTACTGTTGTCCGGCTGGCTACCACTTCTAAGCTATTGGAATTTTCAGTAATTCTCTTCTGTAAGTCTAAGAGTCTGGTTGTCTGTTATTCCTACTGATGTAATGGATCTTTCAGACTGCGATATACATCTCTTCCACTGTACTTGTATTCAAGCTTGTAATAAGAAACCAACCATTGGTAAATAAAGCAACTGTTTGGCATTGGTTACCCACTCATATAATACTGGAATATCCCGCTGCTACTCTTTGTATCTAGCAATTGCTGTACTCATTTTAGATTGAAGGGCTTTTCGGGATCAAACTCTATCCTCCGTCGGCAGAAATTATCAACAAAATGAAACTATCCATTTGGTTTATTTTAAAAATCTGTTTATCATGAGTACTCAGTTGGAGCGATAAAGTAAGCAGAAGATATTATTTTAGTCAGTCACAGACGAAGGTTAAACCGAGATACTGCAGATTTGGAAATAATGGAGCCCAAAATTCGGTTTTTATTGATGCAAATTAAAGTCCTTTGAAGGAAGAGTCATTTGTCAGCCATCCCACCGCTCATGAACTGCCGTACTGTGATACTGTCTTTCGACAAATGAAGCGAACTGGTTTTGAGTCCCTAGGTGGTAATGATTCCTAACAAGCAACCGGATCAAGTAATTTTACAATAAGGATTCCACGGTTTTCAACGGTCAAATGGGCCTTGTTGATACATGATGAACTATTTTCTGAACAAAAAAATACTCAACTACCTCCCACATCAAAAGAGAAGTGGGACCAATATTCGAAGTTCAGAAAAACAGGAGACAGTCATGTGGAACTCAGCTGCCCGGTGAGTAACTTTTTATTCCTTAAACAGAGACAACCCGATTTACAGTTTGGTTGAGACTGGAGCGAGCACAGCAATTTTTTAACGCTACAGTGTGGCGCTCCGTGCCGGAACATTTATTCACAATCAGGGTCAAGAAATCTCTGATGTTTCAGTTTTTGTGAGTGGCACTGGTGGGTTTTCTGTCAAAAGCTTTGTTGACTGTGCCCATTTATTCTATCCGCAATAAAGTTTGTATTCCAAGAAATCTCCAGTAATTTTGCTGTCCAGGTTTATTTTGCTGTTCGACACCCGATCAGGTATGAACAACAGCCCTCGTACTTTGTACTGAACATCTAACAAACTTATCTTGACAAGTGTGATCAATGGTATTTCGGCAAGAAATATTACCGAAGTATAACTTGAGCTGTTCATTCGAGATTCAGTCAAAGCAGAACCAAGGCCATTTTTTACCAGAATAAATTTAGCCTAGTACCAAAATTAAGTACACGATCTGGGTAGTTTTAGGGTAATTGCGTAGGAGCATGAAAACAAATTTAGATTTTCAGAGCAAAGTGCCACATTGTAACACTGTGTTCACAGGCAATGTTTCCAAGTCTGACAAGCTGAAAACCAGACTGATGGAAAAGACTGATCGAATCAAGCTGCTGCTATCCTAGCTCGTCATCTATTCGTCTGAAAAATACAGCGTCCATCGCATTATGCCCGGTTGATTTATTCAAAGCACTGTAAATCAGTACACACTCGTGTTTTGGGTTCGTCTTAATTTTCGATCTCATTTCACCGACAGCTTAAAGAAAGTGTCCTAGCATTTCGTAAGCTAACCCAAAGAGAACGGTAATTGTTGGAAAATTTTGCATTCGCATTTGAGGTTTCATCTATACTCAGAAAATATTTTCCATTCTACAACGGTATCATGTTATTTTTTTTGTATACGAATTAGCAGAAAGTGGACATGTCTCACAGAACATATAAGGCTGCTGGAAAATTGAATCAACTCTGTGTACAATTGATTGGTTATAGTTGAAAAAATATAAAAAACGGTCGGCAGTTAATTTTTCAAGAACAATATTCAGAGTTGTGACGACGGATTATTTTTTTGATGGATTTATTGAAAATTAAATCTGTTGGTCCCCGGAAATTTCAGTGATGCGGGACTTTTTGACAGACAAGTAGAGAAAATTTTTCCAACTATTCTAACACACGCTATTCCTCATGAGTAGTGCGCATATAATCCACACTCTGGTTTTGGAATTCCGTTTCCGTTTGTAACTTGCAGGGTATAGTGATACCGAAAGGTGGTTGAATAGTCCAGGAAGTGGTTGGATTTCCATCGCACAAATCCACTTCCTCTGTTACCATCCCTTCCTGTCCTTTGGATGTTTTTCCGTGAAATTCAATATGGCTGAACGTACGAAACAAACACTTGGATGTCTCAGTTTTGATCCACAATAAGAAACATAGTCCCCCCCCTCCCTTTCTGTTTTTTGTCTTCATCTTCTGCTACTACTGAATGATCAAAACAGTCATAAAGCAGAATTTTTGGCAGTGTCATTCTCATTCATTCTACTACTCTCCAATCAGTGTCCGAAGTAGCTACGTTCATTGAAAAAGAAAGTTGAAACTGCTGCCTGTTTCATTTTAGATAGAGTGCTCATGCGTATTCTACACCGTGAGATTGTCGTTAATGGTGAGCAATACATAAAAGCAAATAAGTCAAAAGAAAATACTTTCCAGGGTTGTGCAGGCTACAAAAAGGCAATCATAAATTCCCAAAGGGTTTACAATGTCAAGTCATCTCAGTCTACCCTTCTTCGAACATGTAACAAACACTGAACTAAAACACCTGTCACAATCCGTTCGAGAAAAGATAACGATTAGGAAAGTTGTAGATTCAAGTTGGAGAATGTGACTATTTTAAAAATAGTCAAAAGTATTTTCAGCTTCGACATTTTGTTAAGGGAGCATTCTTGATGCACGCTCTAAAACCGTGTAACGTAATCATTTGATCTCACTAAGCAATAAATAATACCGTTTGGAAAAAACCTTAACAAATGGTAACAAGTTTTGATTAGAGTCTTCATGAATAAATCTTGTCGTTTTAGTGATTTACTACCTAAAAATGTCACTTTGGGGACGTTGTTCAACAGACAGCAATCAGTCTTATAGATTCCAACAGTCTTCAAAATCTTCTTGCTAGAATAACAGGGATGCCGATTTTCTGCCAAGATCTTACGTATTGCCTGAAAAATACCACAGAATACATTGAGAATAAACAACGTGGCGAACAAGCTCGTTTTCAGTTATTCGTACTCATACCAATACATAACAATATATATGACTCAAAATAAGAACGGACAATGGCAATCCAAATCTGTCTCTGCACGTGCGTGTGTGCATGTGAAATTGATCACAGTGTGGAATGTTCAAGTGGTTGCACATGTGTTCGGGACCATGACGTGGGCCACGGAAGCTTAAGTGCTTGCACAAATTGTTTCTGAGCGCACAGGGGAGGATTGTAGAGACGAATGCTCACGGCTTCGGCTGTGGCTAAGATGCGACACTTGACAAGTCTTGATTGCTTTCCTCGAACTTTCTAAATGGTACGAAAAGCGTTTATCACCTCCACTGAGTGGTTTGACTCAACATGTCTACTGATAAGTATATATATATATATATAATCGTTTCAACTTTCGCTTTTGTGCCTTAGTTCTAAGGTGGGTATTCGAGAGCTAAAAGATAGCAAATTCCGTTCCTCTTGAGTAAAGCAGCCGCTTGAAAAAGATAATCCTACTCGTGGTTCAGGTGTCACCTTTGCTCACGCAGGTATACTCCTGTTTGGTGTATCTCAGTGTAAGTTTTTCTGATGGTCTAACAAAGTACACTTAAATACTGGTGAACATTTCCGTGAATGATGCTGCACATTATCTTGCCCGAAATTCTCAACTGGTCATCTCGAAAGAATACGTCCGCATATGTGGCCGGATCTTCGGATACATCTAACGAACGAAAACCCAGACAAAATAAGCATTGTTAAGAGGTGGCACAAGCAGTGACATCAATTTGAAAATCGATCAGAAGAAACGGGCATTCCTAATGGAAAAGTTCAATTTCAAGCAAATTACCTGTTAGAGTCAAAACAAAACCAGTAAGGCCAAATCTGAACAACACTAAAAGATCACCTATGGTGCTCAGGATCTTTAGAACCTGATTAAATTAACGCCAAACTTTTGAAATATTCCAGAAAATGTAGTTTGTTGGGAAAGTACTGTGCAAAATATAGACCGATCATCTTTTTGAATGAAAAGCAGTAGTAATTTAACACACGGTTCTGTTTGTCCAATCGGGATGCCCAGAATTAATCATTTAGCCTCGCCGTCAGCCGTGTGCGCAGAAAGCTTATTACCGAAAAGGAAACGATGGAGTGCAGTTCAATCAGTCAGAAGGATATGCCAATAACAAACGAGAGAAAACATTTGAATAGAGTAACAACTGTTGAATGAATGAGATAGTTTTGGTCACCTACAAGTCTTTATCTCGTAAAGTAACAATATTTTAGAACGTTTTGTGCTGTGACGTACACGATAAAGCACTGTTCCCTTAATATATATGCAGTCAGAAAATAGAGAAGACTGTCAATAAAAAAAGGTTAAGTGTTTTCTATACAATTTTTTGTTGTTGACTGCACTCGATAAATAACCGGTAGAAACCTTTGAGACTGTAGTTTGTCTGGAAAAGGTGGCACCGTATGAGATTGCCACTGCCACTAGACTTTCCCAATAGGCACTAAGGGTTGTGTTCGAAAAATGTCTGAAGGGAGATCTATTTTACGTCGAGATGCTTTTTGACTACAAAATAAGCCGGCCTCAGAGCTACATCCAACATGAGTTAAAGTCGAAGATTTCCTTTGCGCACTTCCGGGCGACTCGGTTGTACAGATCGTTGTTATTACAGTCTCGTCAAAGCATGTAACTAAAAACTATTTACAGAGTAATATTTCGGCAAAAACTGATGGACATCACATAATATCTGGCGGTATTATCCACTGGGTTCAAGCACACGGACGTCAACAAAATCAGACACGGTAGCCAATTTATTCACTATTCTGCTACTTTCTAACGGGGAGAAAAACTCGACAGATTTACTGGACATGCTAACTCACGTATGGAATTAGGCGCCAAGTCGGACGCGATAAATTGTCACAAAACCGCCGTGTTTTCCTTTTTGCATTGAAATTTCCAATACTACAATAACCCAAATAACTTAACACTCGTGTTCAAAATATAATTAGAGAGTGGGACGATTGAATGACTTGCCTATTTGAAAGTATTATTAAATTTTATGCTGTTATTGAATGAAATTGAAGGAATTGATAAACCATTGTGAATTTCATCAAGCCTCATGCATACCATGTCTCGAGTAGCACAGAAAGCAATGTCCCCCGATATAAACATTTTTTGCAAAACTTTTCATCACCTTACTAGGTGAGCAGGTTGGTTTGTGAAAAGTATTGATCTGATGTATTGGCGAATAAATGAAAGTTATTGTTGCGTATTACGCGGATCACTGTGTAAAACATTTCCACGCAGAAATGAAACCGGAATTCCGTGGTTTCCCCCGTAACTTAGTAGGAGAAGCCAAAACTAAAGTCAAAAACAGTTTGTCCGGTAGGCATCAGTATTTGTCGCGGGGGGAGGTGCATGTTTAAACTCCAGCAAGATGCAATCAGATTACAAATAAAAATGGAGGCGTAGTGCACAAGCGATGAAGATATATGGGCGGAAGTTTTACGGAGATTTTATTTCTTTTTTTGCCAGTTCCTATGCACCATAAGAAACAGTAGACTGAGCTGACTGAAACACAGAAAATAAATATTCTGCAAAAGTGTTAATTATTTGGGCAATCCTGTTTATTTCCATGGTAATACACGTCTCTAAGGTATTCTTTCACATCAATTTTACATATTGGCTCAGTCAAAAAATTGCTTACTTCTCAAGCGGAGCTACACAAGACTTCTTACCCAGGCGGCCTTTTCAGTTACAAATGAGCAGAACTTGCACTGATCCAGAATTGCTTCGGTTTTTCGGCTAAAGCCACGACGTACGGAAAGTTTGTAGGTCCGTATTTGGCGGAAGCGTCAAAAAAGGAATTGTGTTTTTCTACGTGACAGGCGAAAGTTCCTGATGGCAGCTCACTTGAGTTGTTAAAGTATTTCTACTAACAATACTGATAAAAAGCTGCAATAGGGACAGTAAAAATCAAACTAAACTATTATTTGGTCAGTGTAGGCAGTAGGCTATCTGGTACGACTTCCATTGGCTTATTTAACTATACCTCTGCCTAATATCACACTCCAATGTTACCGTGAGTGTAAGGTGAGTTATTTGCTGGTCGAATTTAACCTTCTACTGAAACTCGTCAGATAGTTAGGCTCTGTAGGATTTTTCCATCACAAAGAGTTTTGCTGTCACTTGGGCAAAGTCACCCATCAATGAATTGATCGAGTTATGGTCAGCAGGTTGTCACCAGTGAAAAATCTATGCCGGAATGGTGTTACTTCATGTGGTGTATATGTTCAACAGACCGTTGGGAGCTATCCCAGAAGGCTTGGTGGTTAAAGTGTTCGACTCAAACTCCTCCACCCCGGATTCGAGTCCCCGATGGGGCGCATCGGACGTGTATTGCTAGTGATCGCTGCCGGCGAGGAAGAAACAGAAGCTTTCATGGTTTTTCGAGGGGCAGTACAGCGTTATTATTGCATGGTGAGTCATTTGATAAGTTGGTATTTCAGAAGTTATTTCTGAGCAAAATGATTATTGAGTTTGCACTTATTTTACCTGCGACTACCAAGAAAAACAAGTTAACCAAAAACCTCTTCATGAATTTAAAGAAAGAAGAACGAATTAACTTGATACGATCATTTTAAGGCTGTCTTTAGAGTACTCAGATTCATTCGGTGTATTTGGATTTGAATGGTAAGCCTTAGCACAAACACACTGGAAAAATATTTTGACAGTCAAAAATATTTTTGCTACTAGGATCGTATCATAAAAAAATTGATTAAATAAGTTCTTTTTAAATCGATCGGCATGAAAAATAATTCACTGAAACGTTCTGATGATTTCACATCACTTAGGATGAAGAAATTTTCCTCGAAATATGCAACAATTCATATGTGAAGACAAAACGGACTTTCGAAGAAAGTTGCATAGTGTTTTTATCTCACACACACATACTAACATATACAAACCGACGGTAATCAGGGCCGGAATACTAATCATGATTTGCGGTTTCTGAAGGCAATAAATTTCCTACAGCTCAGTATGGTTTTCAAAACTGAATTACCGTCGATACTTAAGTGACCATTATGGTATAATTTAGACCCTTCCTCCCCGGGTTCGAATTCCTAAGCCACAATTAGCCTCTTTTCCTAACTGATGGCCTCTGACTTGCATCGACCTTCTTCCTGAAATGTTGCAATATGACTGTGTAATAAAAAGAATGCACATAAAATGACGAAAAGGAAAGTGCAGAACGCCTCCCATGTTAAGCAAAACAAATGGGTCTCCATTCACTAGCTGATTGTTATCTGAACTAGTTACAAGAAGTTAGCAGAATTTAATTCTCCTGAAATCCCATTCTGTGATGAGTCAGCTAACGACATTTGGTCACCGTTACAAAATACGAGAGTCAGTGTACAATTCTGGCCGTTACTTTTAGCAAAAGAGAGCAAAGGGGAAACTACACTTTTTAGACTTTATTCGAACCCGAGTTAACACTTTTTGTAGCTCTTACCAGTAACTTATAAAACCCATCGACCCATGAATGTATCAACGATATTTCGATGAATACTATCAAATACTCTTTAGCTCTTTGACCTTGTTTACGTTTACATGATGTAAACCACTGAAGCGCCTTACCATTTGGTAAGAACAAGCGAGACCCCATTGGAACGTTATGCAATCAAGCTGTTGATAATATTCCCAATGGATTTATATGGGATGTGAGGGTCACATCGCTTTGCCGGGTGTGTTCATAACTGACAGTAAATGCCGAGCCAGTACGCATGCACATGCATGAATATATATATATATATATATATATATATATATATATATATATATATTCGAAGGAGATGCCAACATAGAAAGAGGCGTTTATTCAGGAGAAAGAGAGCCTTCCAAGCTGAATAAAGTCAAAGTTGAGATATTGTCTTTGTTCTCGGACTGTAAATCAATACTGTATGACTAGGCAATGGAGGAAAACCGGAGTAGAAAATGAACCTCACATCAAAACATTTTTTGAGTGATTCCTCGTGGTTCACATTTATCCGAAAAAGAATAGAGCACAACATATCTGAAATGAGTCAGACTGAAACCTTCACTTGATCTCACTTGAAAGTTTTCATTAAAAACTGAAAATTTTGAAAGGTCATGTGTCACCATGTCGGGTGGTAGACATTGTTTTCAAAACTTTCCACAACATTTAATTGAATGATTTGCTGAAACTCACAGGCAACAAGCAAGATCTCACTATTTCTCTCTTTCTGTGAGTGTGTCTATGTGTGTGCATGTGTAACTTGAACAATGAAGCCCATTTTTGAATTATACTCAGCCAATATTGGTTCTCCTTAAGGTTTGAGATTAATTAATTAGTAATCTGAAACAACCCACAGCAGCTGGATAATGTAAACAATATATTCATAAAATACACAGAATTATAATTTACTGTACACAGTATATCATTTCGCTGAACGAAATAATGAGAAATCCGATGAGAATTCTTGTTATTCTTGGTGGTTTCAGGACTAAATGCTTGTTTGGCTTGAATGAAATAAATTACCCGGCATTTTATTTGTATGCTGAATGAGTAGATTTGCGCTGAATCCAGGATCTGGCCTGTCTGAAGCTGTGGCCTTTTTGTCAACTCGATCTCTGATGCGTTCTGAATTCTTGTTACCGTGTCTCCGCTGGGGTGGAATCAACACGGCTATATTGTGGCATAGTTTGTGCTACACTTCCCATTGTAATCCTATCCTGACGTTCCATACCGTGTCGAGCTTCCGTGACCGATTGAGTTCACATCGGGGCGAGACACTCGCAAAGGCTACTAGAGACTGCAAATAACACATCAGAGATGTAACCATTGTTCGATTATTTTAACATCAATTTTACAACTTCGTAAACTGTAGAAGAAATCATTTTTGGAAATTCATTTGTTTTAATTGTTTTCGGATGGGTTAGATAGACATAGGTCCGTTTTTGTCAAACCCTTAGAGTACGATGTGTTACACGCTGTACAAACAGGATTTCAGAAACTGATAATCATTTGTAAGTAAATAGGACCAATGTTCATAAAAGAAGATACGAAAGACACAATAGAACAAAACAGTTTCATTCGTCCATGGATTTGTCAGCAATGAACAAACAGAAGACCCCTATCAGTTTCTAAAACCCACCGCCTTTCGGAATCGTCCCAAAGACCGAGTTTTCAGATCAGTACGCTACAATTCCCACAAAAAGTAAAAACGGCTTTCACTGGGAATTTTGAACAAAAATACAATTTTACTACGAGCAAAAGGCAGAAAAGTTTGAAACAACTATTTTGTACGATGGCATGCGTGCTGATCACAATTAACAGCTGCTATACTCAGAAATTTTTTAAAGTAGGGATAATTTGTTTAGAGATTTCTCCTTCGATATTTTGCTTCTTATCTTGAGAAGTATCGTCGCGATCAATGCTCTAACTTCTGCTATTTAGATAACTCAATTTCAGTACTGATTGACAGGATTTAATCTATAGGGCCACTGTTCAGAAGTGACGTGCAATCTTTTCGCCTTAGTAAATGTTAATATACTGGGATCAGTCACTTCGTAACAGAAAGATGTATACGGAAATGATATAAACGATGTAGTTTGTTTCACACATTTTGCTCTGAGCAAAACATCCTTAGAAACTAGTTGTGCTGATGCTCACTGTTGTTTATGTCGGAAGTAGGGATGAAAAAACCAAAACAGCTCATTCAGATGTGCAGCTCAAATGCCAAAGATATAATTTAGCTCCGCAAATGATTTGGAGGGAAATACTTGCTGTCAAATTCATATATTCTGTTACTCCAGTGTACTGGGAAAATTGACTCTCTAATCTATCATTTTTGGCTAAAGGGGAAAGAAGAAAAGAAGGACTTTTGAGTTAGAACAAAAACTGAATTACCCCGATCGATAATTTCAACCGAGTGAATGAAATTTATTTGTGATAGACAAAAGGTTTACACTCCCTCCCTCAGTAAATAATCAATTAGTTGATAGAAATGGCGTTTTTGTTTGACTCAAAGATATATTTTTTGATATCTTGTAATCCGGCCCAATCGAAAGTCCAGAAAGACATAAGATGACGGCTAGTCATTAGTTTTGAAAACCAGGGTGATGAACTTGACAGTGAGTTTATTTTTAATCCTCAGGTTTCAAAGTAAAATACATGTCTTCGTTATTGAAAACCATGACGATTTTAACTCTGACGTACGAACAAAGCAGCTTTTTGGAATCTTCTCTCCTTTGTTTTTAAATGTCATCTATGCAAAGAACAAGTGCAATCCGAGTTGGAAGAAAACTTTTCAGGGAATATTTCACTGAAACACAATGGAACATTAAAACACGAACGGTGAAATGACAGGAATCTCTCAGAAGTATATTCCTACTATGTGGATCAGTTGAGATCAAAGCCATTCTGTTGGCGAACTCAATGCCGGTTAACTTTTTGTATAAAGGGCTTAACAGGAAGAAAACTCATTGATCACAGGCTTCAAATATGGCGCCGTGTCAGTAGGATCACCTTACAGCCAACCATCATGTTAGTGACTGAAAACAACGCTCTACTGCCCGGTCGGAGCCAAGGAGGACACCTCATTTGGCTTTCTACATAAAGTCTCAGATTCACGTCTCTAGTTAAACCTAGAAGATCAGTGTGTTTTTGAGAAAACTGGGAATAGCCTTTTAAAAGCACTGATATAGAAGAGCGTGACTGAAGAAAAAATAACACCAAACTGGCTACCAGCGATTTGCTGCAAAGTCAAGTCAAGTAAGTAGTAGCCTTATGCACCGTATTGTGTGGATTTTAAACATTCAGAGCGTAATTATGAATATAGAAATACGGCATCACAAAAGTAGTGCAAGCTGCAGTATTGATCATCTTAGCTAACATTCTCGTAGGCCTACGGTGAGTTTCATCGGATCAACAAACAGATGAGCATAAAATGGCAATACTAAGTAAACAAGAATTTCTATTTCGACTGGGTGCAAGATGTGGACAGCTTTTGCATTTTCAGAGAATGTGCAGAGGATGATGAATGTCTGGATGTATCTTGGAGGGGAATCGGACACATGCATTGAACGGTTTATCAGGAATAGTACCAATAATTGTATCTTCGGATGTGCTACTGTATCTAGAAGCTTGTTTCATGGATCTTATCTTCAGCTTACAGTCGTTTTCCAAAAGGCCTTGGAAATAAACGGAGAGCAGTGCAAGTTGTGGTGGAAAATACAGAGAGTCACATATCTAAACATGAACTGTAAAGGGACCAAAAGTAATCTTGAAAGGAGAGGGAGAAACGACAATTTTCTTACTTTACAGGATGTCTGTTGAACATCCATAGACACCAAGAAATTCAACCATTTGTAATATCGGTATGGCTTCAGTATTTGCAGATATTAGAGGAAATTTTTCAGTAAGGACTTATCAGAAAAAATTGTTCTGACATTTAGAAACGTTCAGTAAAATGAATCGGGATAGGAAAAAAATTCACAACTCCATTTAATTGTTTCTGAATGAGTGATGCTTCTTTTGGGTGTCGGTAATTCGTAGCCCAGAACTATGTCTCTTGTAGCCAATGTAAGTCGAAAGGATTAGAATTTGATTCATGTAAAATGTGAAGAGAAGAGTGATAAATAGGACCTAGTAAGACATAAGAGCCAACGGAATGAATCGAGGACTTTTTATCCTTGAAACAAGTAACGTGTCATAAAACAGTAAATTTGGAAATCAGCCTGATGGAGCCGGGGCCCACTCCACTCACAGAGAGCAAACCAAGCAATACTAATCGATCGAAGTTACCAAAAGCGTTTTTATAGCAGAAAAAATCATTCTGAGAGTTTTACACTTCATGTCTAAATGTAAAGCCTTTATCTGGACTGGGTAAGCAAAGGTGTCATATATGGAGCACGAAGACCAGTAAGCGAACTGGAGTATGTCTTCCCCTTTAAACTTGACATTAAACCAGGGGTGAGAAAGACTCTCGAAAAAATCGATCATCACAAAATTGCAGGCGATGGTGCGGTTCCTTCTTCGAACAAGTGTTATACTGGCCAATGTTGAAATGTCATTGAGTTTCCCGTTTGTCAAGGAATCATTCAAGATATTAGCTAGTGGAACCGAAAGGTCGTCAGCACGCGCCCTGAGCAGAACAGACGAGAGGTCATGCAGATCAGGAGTTTTACTTATATTTACTTTAAGCAGATAGTAGATGACTATGTCAGCAGGCTCGATAATTGTTAGGTGAGATGAGTTGTCCAAGACCGGCATGTCAGTACACTGCGACAACCTGCTGAAACAAGATTTCGATTTTTCAACATCAGAGTTTTATGGCTTTTCACATACTACGGCATCTGATGTGCCTCAAGATGATGTCTATATAAAACTTAAACTTTCCACTTCTAACTTGATCAAGTTGGTGAGTTGTATGCCTCGCATTCTCCGTCTATTGTAATAAGCCTGTTCACTCTTTTATTCGTAGCTGTTAGAGCATTGGTAGGGAATAGGAACTATTTTCAACGTAAACAATTTCAAACGGACAATAATGACTAAACCAAAGATGGAGATAATCAGTGACACCTGTATGTGTAGCAGATAGAATGTTTGTGGTTCGAAAACAAAGAAAAGTCGGTTGAGGTAACCAGAAACCTTAAATTTATCAGGTTGTCAGGTATATATTTTCTCTGATTCATTGTCCTGGTTGGTTTTAACATAGTGCACCGGTTGGTCTAACCATACACTGTAGGACTCAGTTTCGAGGTACAATAACCACATTTGTTCAGTGGTACAAGTTATTGAACGATAAACAAGTGTGTTCTGGTCGTGAAGACCAAGTCTAATTGTGCGTCAAGTCTGGTACGAAAAAGTACCAAATTTATCAAGCCAAGCGTGGTGAGGAAAGTGACATCATATCTGTCAAAGTCACCGACAAATATGCAAACGGATTCACGCATTCGTGCAATTACTGAGATAGACAGACCATCCGGAAATATATATTTGACTCAGATAGTGACGTGCTAGGTGCCAAGTAAATGTTTCTAGTGAATATAGTGCGAAATCATCTTTAAAAAAATATGGCTCACAGTCTACCATGTGACAGCCAATCACTTCATTGAGTGTGTGAAGACTAAGTTAGTTGATTTGCCCCAATTAATGTTAACCTAAGTGATGGCACCCCTCCGTGATTATGGACATCAGTGACATGATCGACCAGATACGAATGGAAGTCATTCAGTCGTATAATTCCATCGGGTGTATCCTTATGCAAACAGGACTCCCGTATTATAATGAGTTCTGTATTCTTGTACTCCTTCTTTATAATTGCTGCCATTTCTCCAAAAGAGTAATGAAAATATTGCTCGTTGAGATCGCAGAAGTCTGAGTTTTCCTGCACTTCACTGGACAGTATTTCTCTACTGTCCCATCACGTTTTTCAATCGGCCGTTTGGATCTACTTCGAACTTTATTGAAATAATTCACAAAATATGCAGTATGCTTGGTAAGACATAAGTACTCCATAAACATGCACGTGTACGACAACACTGATGACCTTCAAACTAATGCGAGTACCAGTACTGGTAGAAAAACTCACAGAAATTTGTGTAATACGATGTTCCAACGACAGAGCATGGCCGATTCCAGGGGCCCCGCAAGCAGTTGGGGTTAATCAGGACGTTAGTTACTACTGAATCAACATGGACAGAAGAGGAGATATGACCCTTCCTTTTGAATGTAATCATAAACCTTGATCATGGAACAGCAGTTGAATTTTATTCGTGCTACTTGAACTGTATAAAGTCACGCACATGAATCTCTGAGAAGATTGTCCGTTAACGGTGCACCACTTCAACTGAGACTGTGAACTGAGCTATTGTGTCACTGGAAATCAGTTGTGAATAACGTAAGTAAATATCCAGTGATGCCCAATCCATATTCCAATGATGCACTGGAACTGCTCTGGTTTCAATCACTGGATTGGCCTCGTTGGGATTTTTGCAACGGGACGAGCATCAGACTTTTGAATATGATCCAGTGGACAGTGAACGATGTCCTTTTTCATTCTTGTCAGGAAGAGTCTTGATCTTGAACGGATCTTGGATAGAGGAATATCCGCTTGCGTATTTCTCATTCAATAGTCCAACCCCGTGAGGGTTGAACTTTTGGGTGAGAAGAGTGCGAATGGATTTTCCATCATTTATTTGGTTTCTCGCTCGATCGGATAAGTGTAGAACTATCGTTTTGGAAAGCAGTAACAGGATCACACCCCTGCTAGGATAATCAACAGAACAGAGGAAAACATAAAAAGATAGTTGCTGAGTATATCTCCTAAGATTTCTTATAAGTTTGCTTATATCTAAGGAGCTTTATTACCCAAGTCGCCTTTGACGAGTTGGTCAGACTTAATGTAAAAACTGAGCTATAAAGAGTTCGTTTTAGAAAAATAGAAGTCTTATCTGAGAAACAGTGCAAGAATTTGTCGTCGTCACGTGCCCGCTTCCGATAATTCTAATCAAGGCGAAAAATCTACTGTGTAGTTGGCCGACCAATCAGGTAAGCAGGGGAACCTGATAGGCAGGTTTTGAAACCTACCATGAATAACTGCTGGAGAAACACAGGGATGTGTACCGTCTTTTACAGAATTCATGAATTCCATTGGGCAGAACGTTCTACAGGCCTGTTCGGTGGGATTATACATTGTCTTTTTGTGGAGATGGTTGTAGTGGAGTTGATGGCGCCGGAGCATTAAGCTAATTACCCGCACTAACTACTCTCGTGATCACACATCCGACTGTAAAGAAAATCAAAGCAAGTTAACAAAAGAACATGATGGTAAGTCTTGAAACAATCATTTCTATTCTATGCTTTGATCGACGCATCCCACCTGTACATTTGGGCAAATGGTACAATATATTTTGAAATGAATCGGTGGATAAAGAGGGGTGTATATTAGGAGTAAAGCTGAGACCAGTGTACCATATGACCCTATACAAAGTAGTCATGCTTTGAGGTAGGATTCTTTGCTGTAATTTAAGCGGTTTCATACAAAACTTCTACTGACGGTTAACATGTAACTCCACTGAAAAATAGCAACCAGGACACCACCTTATCTTGACTGACTTCGCAGCAGGTTTTGATTTCGCTACAAAGAAAATGGGTTCAATCATCGTCTCTGCAGTTTTATTGTACTTTCAGTTTTTACTGTCATAAACCTCTGTGGTCATTTAGTCATAGAATGCAGGCTTGAGTACGGGACATAAATCATCAAATCATACCCAAGAATGTGTTACTATTTACCTGGGAATAAATCATGTGGATCGATCGTGGCCAAACTATCAGCCTAGGGGGACTGGGTACTATCGATTTTCGGATTTGAAGCTAATCAACATCGGTCGATCCCAGTGATTCTTAATCATGCCAACACATCAAAAATAATGGTACATTATCAACCGGGATTGCAATTACGGGTATTGGGTCGAAGAGGAGTAGGGCGTTTTGGGCCGAGAATGAATAAGGGTCTTAGTTTGATCTAGATCATTCTCTGAAACGAAGGTGGCTATAATTAGTGTAAGTATTTTGTGTTCGGTATTGAGGAGTAGATCATTAGGAGCAGCTATAAACAAGCTTATTCATCAGCTTATGTTGTTCTCCATGTGTTCCGTGAGACTAAAATGGCTTTAATGAGTAGAACTTATTGGCCATCTACAATGAGCTACTTTTCCCGCCTGAAGTTGTTATATAACAATTGTGAAATTAACTAATGTTTTCTAATCGACGGAGAAATATCTCCTTAGATGTATACAAAATGGTTTTAGAGTGAAGAAATTTCTTTATGATATCCGGCTTAGGGTACTTACGTTTATGAAATTTTAGATGGAAATTAAACGGACAACTTGGTTGATAGTGTTTGAAAAGGAGTGCATGATTTTTGTTTACGTGATAGCAGACTGATCGAAAGAGTCCGAAAGTTCAACGTGGACATAATTACTGACGGAGAAAGTGCGAAACGGCGTGAAATGTGACTTGGGATTAGGGGGAATATTCCAGTCTAGGAACTGAGGTAGGACTGCTCGTTTTCTACGGCCCTGGCACCAATAACGGTTCCGCTACGTAGCGTTGCCAGGAAAACTCTGACTTGAGCATTTTATTTATCAAAGTTACACATATAAGATGAAGTTGTTTGCATATTACTATGTTGAGAAGCCTAGTTGTTGATATCAGCACGATGAAGCAGTCAGTCATATGTCCACTGGGGACCATGTGAGAGAGGACCGTCACAGTGTACCTTTGCGAAGGGAGGCTGGACACTGTTCTGTTTGTACCTCAGAGCCCATGAAACTGATTGCGAAAACGTCGAAAGCGAGATGTCAAAAGTCAAAACTTCTGTTGTATCTGTTCAGTTTCTGAGGACGGTTTTTCCCATTTTATTCAAATCTTTTATCTTTAAACTAGAAGAAAGATGAAAACATTTTGTTATGCGGCAAGTCGTTCGGTAGCGAGTTAGTCGGTTTCTAAAACCCATACCAGTTTGAAGAACGAATCATCTAACCTTCAGTGAAATCGTTTTGTTAGTTGAATTCTCACAGTTTTCTAAAATGTATCGGAAAAGCGCTCGAATGGTAAACAGCAAATGAAGGGCCTGGCGATTCAGTTATTGATCCAGGTTTTTTATTGATATATATATATATATATATATATATATATATATATATATATATGCATAAAAGGTTATCAGATGGCTAAGGAACAATGTGAATAAATTATATGAAGGAATTCTGGCGTGATTTTCAGCTTAGAGTGCAGGATTAGCGGGACTAATCATTCATCTGTAGAAGCTTTTATTTGCACGAATGGTTTTATTCTAAACACTGAAATTGTTCGTGTAATGCTGCTTAAACCTCTGAAGCTTCCGATGAATGTTAAACGCCTAAATCAGTAACAGTCATTCCGACTGAATATGAACAAGTAAGCTTCGATTGCAAACTTTACCTTGAAAAAGGCAACCCGTGGTCAACGAAACATTAGCTAAGTACAAATATTTCGGGCATCTGTATGTTATCACACGTGGAAAATATTTAAACGAAAGAGCTCGAATTGAATTTGACTATTCATACTGGTTCAGAGTGTTTTCTCTGGATTACTTTAAACTGTGGTTAACAGTCCTTAATAATGTTCCACATGACAAGGACAAATTGTTTCATCACCAACACGAAGCCCGGGTTGTATATAGAACACTTATTCCATGCTATTTTCACAATAAACCACAAAGTAATAGCTTTGACACGTAATAACAGACGTGTTTCAGGACTTCTAGCCAACTCCATTGTCTTCCCCTGAAGTTATGCCATCTCAGCTTGCGAACTGTAAAGCTTCGTGTATAACAGGGGTATAATTAAAACAACTCATGTATGGGAAAAATACATACCGTATATTACGCAAAAGAACCAGTAAATCCTCAGCATTTAAAAAATAATATCAATATATCTCACTTGCCAAATGAACATCAGGAAAATACTGTGTTTTGCGAAGAAAACCCTGGCGAAATTACTTTTGAGAACTCTTTTAATAAACTGACCGCGTTGCGCTAATTACTTGAGGCTGTCTGATTGTTGTGGTGGCAGATCTGAACGACAATAAATTAAAATTTTTCCATTCGGACGCACTGCATTCAAATCTAGAGTCAGATCGCTGCTTTCCAGTTACCAGGTATCAGATTCTAGTTTGGATTCCTCGAATAAAATTACAAAGAATAACTCCTCAATTTAAAGCAACATATTTTTTATGATTAATGTGGTTGCTACAATGTCATGAGCACGTTTTACAATGCTTTTGGGCGTAGAGGAAAAATTGAGATAAGTTCTACACACACCAAAACGGGGTTACCAGTTTGGATGAAACTTCGTTCTTGTTTGTCAAAACTCGGTCAAGGTACAGAACTACGGAAGTTTTGTACAGCTATAATTTCGAAGAAAATGGTCCTAACTTGTACGGCCAAGAGAAAGGTTGAGATACAGTGGGTGTAAACTGTCAGTAATGATCTTTTCGGTGACCGCTGTAGAGGCCACTATGTGCAAGTCATATAAGTCTGATATGAGGTCTTTCAAGTTTAGGTTAGAAACAAGGCTGATGATAAGCAAACCTCTAGCAGTGATGTAGCTCTTCTCATCAGATCAGCGGAAATTACGGGAGGTGAATTGAGAATTATGGAAAATACGCACTGGTGTACGAAGGAAGAAATAGCAGACGTTGGAGTATTGAACTGTCGTAGTTTACAAAGTTGAAGTGACCATTTACGCAACGTTCTAACAGCAATTTCTATATGTAAGGATCTATGCAGGTTCTCTTACAAAGTTATACTCGCATATTTCTCACCTTCCACATGTGCAAGAAGATTAGTGATAAGAGTGATGTTGCATTCTATAAAACATGGTCGCAAAGTAAACAAATTCACTCTTGACATTTGGCATAGCTGCTCAGAAAAGTTTTTTATAAGAGCATGATTTTTATTAAGCTAATTTTAAACAGACTGCTGAGAAACAGACCGTGGCAGGACAACGTCATTGGCATACTTGGATGGAAGAGCCAAATAGGTTACTGCTAAGTCGCTGGTGTAATTAAAGAAGAAATAAGGGGAAAGAACAGCATTTTGAAGAACAGTGACACTGCTCAACAGAAACCTTTTTTCCAACTCTGGTACACTGTATTGGTTCCGAGAAGGTAGTTAAGCAAGCACGTGGGAAAATTCAAGATTCCAGTTTTCTGCGAAGCAAGGATCGAGGCATTTTGTTAAAAGCCGATGTCTATTCAAGAAAAGCACACCATACCTGTTTGCACGAATCACTGAAGGACTTGTCAATATACTGGAAAAGGCACGCCACTGCTTCCACGGTGGAATGCCGGGTTTTATGCCCAAACTAACATTCGTCAGTGGGGATTCTGACTGTGTTTTGAAAGCGATAACATGCAGTGCTTTCAACTGGATTCATCACCAACGAGGAAATAGCAGCCGGACGGAATTTCTTGGTCCCCGTTTGGTTTCTCTACTCCCTTGGTATAAGAATAACTGTGACAAGAAGCCAACAGTCAGAAATGGAGAACTATTCAAGTAAATCATTGATGTCGGGAGTCTTTAGCTCAAAGGGACTTCCTGTCCTGTTTTTTTATCATTGTCGAGGGTTCACCATCCGGCTGAGAAGCTTTGGTTAACTCAGCGGACTTGAGGAGTTTAAAAACTGCCTCACTGGGGAATTTTTCAATTTCTGAGCTGCTGGCCTGATGGAAAATCGGGATTAGGTCATTTGAGTAACCAATGGTCTGAGGATTCAGAAGATCAATGCAGACAGACAGGAGACATTTCTTCTGGCCACAAGGTAGTTCGATCCCCTGCCATCGGTCTTTGATGTTCCTGGAGTACAGAAACCGCCTAGAGAATATAAGTTCCAGACCTTTGATTCCTTTTTGATCAGGCTTGATAGTTTACTAACTGGGTTGCGTATTTTGTAGGCCAATTTCTTCCGGTGTCCCCGTTTTCGATATGGTGAGACATTTTTCCTAAGTGGAAGTATGCTGGTTCAGTGGGACAGCAAAAGTTGTAGTTGTGGTTTATGGTTTCCGTTGTGAAATGTGCCGAAAAGCGATGGCTAGAGCTTTATTGTAATCAGGAAGTGGCGAAAAGCAGAGAAGGGAGGGGAGGAATGAAAAGATTTTTTAGATAAGTTTCGCCGAGAAAAATGGATCTGTTTAGTTTGTATGCAACATGAGTGACCATTTTTCACAAGTATTTTTGGACGAAGGTGTAATTTGCTATAACCTCTGGTACTAAAGGATGTAGTGCATCTGAAAGGAAAGAGTTCTGGGGATTTGTTCATAGAAAATGGTTTTTGTTACGGAAAAATAGGAAGAAAATGAAAACCAGCGCAAGGCTTCGAATGATAGTCAAACGGAAAGTCTGAGCATTTTGAACAGATTTCCGTTATCGTTTCTGGTTTCACCACGCCCAGGCAACACGGAGTCGGTTATCTCTTTTATTAAATAAAAGTGACCACTAATGGCTGGGAAAGTTTCGTGAGCTGTTCAAGCGGTAAAATGGACGGTACAATCCAAGTGGCTTCCATTGTCGTATATAATTTGATCATTCGACACTTGAAATACATAACTATAAATCAGCTCAAGGGCATTTTGAATGCTGGAGTTTCACATAGACAATTTAGGAATGCTACTTATGAGTTATCAGGAATCAGTTACTGGTTCATATTTTTTCAATCTTGAACGAGAATTAACTTGGACTTGAAGCACTGAAAGTGGCAAATCATGGTCAGGTCAAATCATTAACAGGAGAAATGCAACTTTTCTTATGCCAATTTCAAACCAAACTTGGGAATTTTCGGATATACTCAGGTAACAGGCCAAGCAGCAGATGGATGGCCAATGCTGCTCCCGATATTCTTTGGGCTACCAGTCTGGTAAAATGTCTGACCTATACGTCGTTTAGACCGGGAAAACAGCAACTTAATTACGAACATTTGATCACTGGATAATTCCAAATTGATTAAAAAAAATTGGAGCTTCAAAGGTTTGCGCATTTTGAGTTCAATGTTGGCAGATATTTTGGCAATGATGTTTTATATCACTTACCCATTTGTTATTTTTCCACCTGACACGAAGAAGTGACAGATTTGTCTTACAAATATAATAGCTACCAGGATACTAACCCTATGTGTTTCTACCCTGATTGCTTCCGTAGTCAGAATCATCCTAGTCCACCACCGAGGTGATGCTTTCATTTTTATTAAATATAGGTTTGGTAAAAAGTGAAATCACAACAGAATTCAGAGTAATCCTTATTCGGTAACCAAAACAGGCATACTTTTCTCTCATCCTCACTCACATTGGGGCTTGTCATTGAATACGACAAAACTGTTGAATTCAAGCACTTTCAGATCGTATTATTTACGGTTATTTCACACACGATAACACTATAAACTATTTGTATCCCATACAAAACTCATTGAAACTGCAATTGGGCAAATGTGTGTTGAAAAATTAGCATTCTGTACTAAACGTGTTGTGATAATCAGTATCCTTGATTGCACTAAGATATGTCATACACGCGCAGTACATTTGTTTGTGTGCGGAAAAGCATGGTTGCTGACTGGGGTGTAAATTGAACAGATGGACTCTCACTGGTTCGATTGGAGTTTCTCAAACTGCATGTAGATATGATAGAATCTTTACAAATTCTAAGGGTGTTCTGCCGTTGTGAGTTCCAATATGGTAGTGCTTTGCAAAATAATAAAATTCTATGAGCGCCCATGTGTTACTTTTGGAAAATGAAAGCGGATTTTCCGCGTGTGGTGAACAAAAGCAAATAACTACAAGCTAGCAGACTATTTTGTTTTCAAAGTTCTCTTTGGGTGTGAGTTACAAAGTGACTGACGTTACTTTCCGTCCTAGAAAAGAATGAGTGGGAGAAGAATTGATCGGTAAGTAGCAAAAAGCGAATGTGCAGATAGGCATTTTTTACAGACGGATTTTTCCGGGAAAAATTTATTCGTGTTGATCTCTCTAGTTCACCGTCGTTACTCAAGCTCAATTAACGGAGTAACACATTTATTTAGATACTTGCGTCATTGATGTCACTCATGATTCGTTTCACTGAACAACAAACAAAATTTAGACATTTTTTAAAGTTCGAAATGGAAATTGAGATGAGATGACAAATTCCTGAATTTCAGTATTTATTTTGAAACTCTGACTGAAAGTAGAGTTAAAAAAAACTATTTATACCTTGATAATAGCGTTTGTACGAAAATGTATTATGAAAGGTGTCTCTGTGAAAATCAAACGCATGTCGCAAAGAGCACAACCAAGCCAACAGAATGACAAACAAATACTGCAGTGCTACTTTCAGCTGCTCAGAGTCTGCGTAACTCAAAGAAGTTATTGACACTTTTCAAAGGGATTGATCTCACAGCTAAAACCCACTAGACCCGTTCGTGGTTTAAGAGCCTCGCACCATAGCTTTAGAGCCATCCATCATCAATGAGAAAAATCTACATAAAAATGTGAGTAGTATCATTTGTTTTGACAAAAAATCCTCTATTAGATTATCGGATGGCTTTATGAATGTGAATTTGGGCCTATGGCAGAAGCAAATGCTATTGTTGTAATATCGTGAATGGTAAACTTTCTGCAGTAGAAGAAACGTATGTATTGTGGTAGATTGTCCTTTGGGTTCTCTGATGAGCTCGTATTTGTTCTTTTCTAATAAGACTTTTGCCGACATTTTAAAGTAGTCAAGTGCCTCCTAGGCAGCTTAAGAGAAAAGACCATGTGAGTGGAAAAAAACCGAAACAATGTCTAGTGGCCAAACGGAGCTCATATGCCCACCCGTGCAGAGCAGAAATATACCATGTTTGCGGGACTGTCAGAGCTCACCTTAGAAGGGCGTACTTCAAGGATACATTGAAAAACTGGTTGCTTTTTTTCTGTTTGACATTCGTAATGTACCATCCAGGAGTGTAAAATGTCGGTAGTGATATGCTGGCTCGTACCTTTGCTAGACGGCCAAATATTGGTTTTCTTTTAACAGATCATCCGATCTTTTGGTAATACTAAACGTTAAGTAGTAGCACCGAGCTCCGCTGCGTTTTTGACCATCTCACTTATTGGATACGCTTTGTCCTGACATCAACGCTGCTACGCTCAGTGAGCTAGATTGTAAGGTTTTTAATGTTGTAGCCACGGTTAACAAGGAGTCGATCAATAGAGGTCGCGTCAACTGTCAACCCGGCAATGTCCTGTTTCTTGCGGTCTCCATGAAGCCCAGTTTTCGATTCGTTTGCAATACCTCTACTTGTTCCATTTTGAGATATTGAGGTATCCGCTTTTAATCGGCACTGTTTGTGACACGTACAATACGCCTGCGAGCTTCATTGTTGACAGTTTATCTTCTGCGGTTCAGATTTTAATTTTCTGGGTTCAAATCCATTGTTTTTACTTCCATTGTCACTGCTTAAGCGGACATCTTCTTTCCGCCTTGTTCGTTTTACGAATGACACAGCTGTCCAATTGTATAAGGTTGAAACTGACAAGACGATCAAGAGCAGCCCAGAATCTACGGTCAGTTGACATTCCCTTCTGTGATATTGGTGTGGTGCTGATAATATCTAATCTGAATTCTTCCCTTTGAGCCCATTGAACCCACTTAACGATTTTCTTCCGCCAGCCGGTACAAATAAGTTTATAGGCTTTACATCGTTCAAAATGGGAAATCACATGCAGTAACAATAAAGGTTTTTATCAGTCTATGCTTCGCCTTTGAGTTTTGAACTTCGTTAGGCCTCCAGGTGCTGTCGTGTTCGTGTTTGTCCGAAAATTGTTTGCACTAATTTCGGATTTCGGATCCATGTTACAACTTCTGGTTAGATGTGAGTCTAAATGTCCGATACTTCATCGTTTATAAAAAACGGTAGATAGTTAGTTCAAGTTATGCTGATGAAGGCCTAACAAACGTCGGAGCAAGGTTCTAAACTATTGTTCAAAGCCCTTGAACTACGGAAAGTACCGTAGTAGACAGAGAGAGTTATCATTGAGCATGGCCAGCAGTCGTGGACAGTGGCGTGCTCCTGACCGCACGTATATTTTCTGTACGTGTTCATCGCTCTGGATAGGATTCCTCGAAGCGTGATGTTCCGTGAGGTTGGAAGATGAGCAAAGGTGGTCAGTCCAAGAGACCGAACAAAGGCGTGAAAAACCTAATCAGTTGGATTGGCCTTATTAAGCGTGTTAAACTTTCTGGATGGTGTCCAAGTGATCTCCCCACTCAGTGGTTAGATACGTTGAGGAACATGGCCCAGTGGCGTGAATGCTGCGCGGTCTGCCTGATGAATCTCGCTCCCAGTAGTTACAAAATGTCACTCAGACAAACAGAATGGCGAAAAACATCAAAAAGAGAAGTGATAAGAGGAAAAAGAGGGCAGTATGTAATACCTCTTACTAACTACCTCTTATTCTCCATTGTACCTCCCTCCCCCCATTTTTTGTACTTGTTGTTGTGTTGGCATCATACCTAATTCCAACCCGAGTGATATATATATATATATATATATATATATATATATGTCCGGTAAGTTCATTTCCATTTTCTGCAGATAGTAATGTGTTTATGACACTGGTAAAAGCGCGAAGTTGATCTTACGCGACAAGGAGATATTTCACGGTTAAATTATTTTCTGTTGAGTAATTACCTGAAAGCTCCCCTTCCTCAATTATATGAACCGAGAGTCCAATTTTATATGAACGACAAGAATAATACTTCGTTGAGTTCGATTTGTGTGGAGTCCAGGAACCCACTGCGGCGGGGCCTTCAAACTTGGTCGTACTGTTCGTTCCATTGCAGTACTGTTGTTACTGAATTACCATTCCGTCTGCACTAATTTCGTATTAACACAGGCTGGTTATCACAGAAACGTTGCGCCTTGCAACCGACGCATTTGAATATTTATACTTGTATGCATAAAGCGTGCACTTCACTTGACTTATTGTTCTTGAAATCAGTTATTGTACAGCCGTCAAATATGGTACATCAACAACAAACAAGGTCTACCTACTGATTATTCGTAGAGTCTGGAGGTTTGGCACAAAACTGAAGGACGGCCGTGGTATATAATAGAGACCATGTATGCTACTGTATGTTTTATCATAATTTCATTCTAAAGATTTGGATATCCATGAAATACGAAAGCTTTTTGCAGTACGTCTATGAATTTGAGCAAGTTACTGAACGACTAAAAATTGTGTTCCACAGTTACATAGGAATAATAAAAGGAATTATTATTTTATCTAATAGAAAATCCACTTGCATTTTTCACATCCAAAAGTCCAGCTCTGCCAGTCAAAACTAAACCGGCAACATTCAACCAGTACTACGTTCTATGAATACATTTCAATGTCCGTTGGATCACATTCAGCCATGTGCTGTTCGTCCTGAATGGGAAGTGACCGACGAGGCTAGTCTAGTGATTAAAACCAGGACAGTTGCTGTGTATCATTGGGAAAGTGTCCCGCGCATCATCGACCATTCACTCGCGGTATTCACACCCGATTTACTGTAACGCGATTGCTCAGCCATAAGCGCATCTGCCCAGTTAACGCAGTGTCGCAGGTTCGATTTTGGCTTGCTGCTTTGGACTGCTGGATATGAAAGGTGCAAGTGGATTTTTTCAATATATAAGATTCAGGCTTCTCGTGCCCATAAGGATCGAAAAATGACATTTGAGAGTCAAAGTTTGATTTTGCCGCTTGTCCAGAGGTCAGACTTTTTGAGAATGATTGTGTGGGCTCAGAGTTGCATTGTGTAGGCTGCGTGGTGAACGCGATAATATTTACTTTGTCGTGGTATTTCTGTATGAATGTCTCTAGACTCACTGTCCATTCGTCAATTCCTTCCATCTATTTGCCAATGGTGTGTGCCGTTGATTTCGGCAGCTATCTGATTTAGAATCAGCAGCATTTGAAAGATGACACAAATTACATCTACGCATGAGGTTTCTTCATGGTATGACTTTGAAGTCACTCATAACTATGGTCAAGGCTTTGATAATGTTGTGGTAAACTCACAAAACTTTACAAAACTCACATAACCCTAAGCGGATAACTTTTTTGTACCCTCCCCGATTAGCAAATATTTGTTAAATTTTTGAAAATTATTTTCTACAAGGCTGTGCAATGAAACGAATTCAAAATGTGATGTTCTCTTCCTGATACTTTTCTTATTTACTGGACAAATGCAAAATAAGGAGCTGCCATGTTTCTATTGAAAGGTTCTCAGGTGTTGTCTTTTAGGGGGACATCTCCATAGGACACATGTTCTGGATGAGACGAATTTATTGACCTGTAAATTTTCGGACCAAAAGGAATGCATCGAAAGTTTGATGCGCCGTTTGAAGTTTTTATTGAGAAAGTTATGATGTCAATAACACAGAGTTGTTGGTAGGTTTAATTAGCCAACGTTTTGGTTACCGTGATTAACCTTTCTCAAGGCAATTTTGTAACCAAATAACTCTGTGGGGACTCTCGCATGTCAACTGATATTTGGTTGCGTGGTTGTAGGTGTTTGTGGGTGTGTGCATGAATGAGTGTGTACTTTCATTCGTGTGATGGATGAGTGATTCGTTGTCTTTCACACCGTACGCGTCGATGGTGACGAGGTTAACTAGCATTGTGGCCTTTGGGACGCTAATTCACTGTTCAAAGTATATTAGAATTTGACCATCGGGAGGTGGTGTACCCACTGGGGAAAACAGATTATATATACCTATTGTATACGTACATATACGTATACTATTGAAACACTGTGATTGTGGAGTTAATTTATCCATCATTTGATATATTGCAGTACAAATTACAATACACTCACGGAGTCCCATTTGAGATGTAACGGTTCTCCAAGCTCACCGGCCCTCTTCACCAACCACATCTGGGAAGTACCGCGAATGAGTTATAAAGGAAAAACAAAATGAGAAGCTCGTGCAAACAGACCAAGCTGCTTCACAAAACATTCAGAGCTTAATCGCTACGGATTCAACCAAATCGTGCTCGTCAATGCATAAAGGAAAACCCTCGAAATCATCTAAGTTTCGAAGCATAAAAATTGATCGACTTCTTCAACAAGAACACGAGCAACGAAAACGTGAAGTTCAACTTTTACTGGTTGGTGAGTTTACCGATTAGTATTTTCCTTGTTGTATATCATATTGGTAACAAGTTTCAACCCAATTTTTTAGAGTGATTATTTTTGAATTCACAGCATAAAATTCAGACAGCTACGTTTGGGGATCTTGAAACCACAAATGGGGTAAGCTAATCCATCAGTGATGATATGTGAATTGGATCTCAGTTGATTAAACCGTTCAAACTTCGGATCTCTTTGGGTCTTTTGATCTGAGGTCAAAAAATCCGCTAACCGAAAACGACGGATCGGTTCGTAAGAATTTAAATATTTCTCCCTGAAGTTGCAAACATTATCCTGGCAAACAATTCTCGTGCTTGTCGTTGTTTTTTCGCCAGACTTAAATAAAGTTTCGGCATTATTATTTCACGTCTTACCTTCGAAATTTCCTGTGGGTGTCCCATTGTTCGTTTTGAAGAATGCGTATTGTTAAACGCAGACAGTGCAGACTCATCTGATTGCTTACAGTTAACAAAAGCTTCCAGAATAATGTTGATCTGTCTCCTAAAAATGAACGCCTCAGTTGTACAGAGCCTACAGGGGCTTACGTGTCATACCAAGATTAATTGAAAAAGTAACTAGACAAATCGAATGACGGTAATAACGTCCTATAATTTTTGTATTGATGAAGATATTCCGCAAAACAGTTGATCGAAAATAATCATCACCAATGTCTCGCTGTTCAACCGTTAGAAAGTGAGTTTTGGCAGATCACGTATTCAAGACATCTAACCTAGGATCTGAATAGAGAAGCCTTAAGGTTTGTTTGCACAATGCACCCAGGATCATTTTGCTACTTCTTCACAAAGTACATATTGCAATCACGGCATCTGTTTATACAGTCAAGGAAAACCAAATTTAAGAGATGAAACTGCTACCAACTAACAATTGCTTGTTACCAAGACAGGGCCAAAGAGACGAACCATTCACGCTACTTACTTAGATCGGGGTTTTGATTACGAATGTCCAGTGTTTCTGCGTAATTGAGCAGTCGTCGGTTGTTGCTAGAGTGTGTGACCTCGAATGCGTCGTATGGAATGACTCAATGCTTCTTCTCCCAAAGGTGTCTCAATATCGAACATCTGAGACATTTTCATTCATTGGGTGAAGTCACTGTCGTGTGTCGATCATGCGACACCTTTGGGAGAAGAAGCATTGAGTCATTCCATACGACGCATTCGAGGTCACACACTCTAGCAACAACCGACGACTGCTCAATTACGCAGAAACACTGGACATTCGTAATCAAAACCCCGATCTAAGTAAGTAGCGTGAATGGTTCGTCTCTTTGGCCCTGTCTTGGTAACAAGCAATTGTTAGTTGGTAGCAGTTTCATCTCTTAAATTTGGTTTTCCTTGACTGTATAAACAGATGCCGTGATTGCAATATGTACTTTGTGAAGAAGTAGCAAAATGATCCTGGGTGCATTGTGCAAACAAAACCTTAAGGCTTCTCTGTTAAATTTGCATCGGGACACAAATGCCTACCATAAATCTAAGATCAACAGCTTAGTGAATTCCATATGCCACTGTTCTTTAACGGTTAGTTGTACGGTGATACATTGACTGAAATGAGCCCAGGATCATATTCAACGCTTCTGGACAACAACAGAACATAAAACATCACGGCGAAGTAGTGGGTGGAATACAAGAGTACAGCAGACTAAAGAGAAAGGTGTTAGAGTGCGTACTGTGGAACAGAGCGAGATCTGCTAGGTCAATGTCAGGGTAAGGCTGCTTCTCAGATAGAAATACACTTGATTTCATCGGGCACATACAGGGCCTGACCCAATCGTTCAGAATAGTACTGCAAAAGCCAGTAACGAAATTACTGGCATTCAGTGAAACGATAGTAATCCCCCACGATGGGCACTGTAAGAACTTTCGATCCTGCCCACGTTACTGTTACATATACCTCCCTACTATACCATATATATATATATATATATATATATATATATATATATATATATACTGATCTGTTTCACGTTCATGATCAACAAGAGTATAAGAAATGCTAGCACCTTGTGATCTGTGTTATGCTTCTGTCCCTATAAACTGGATTAGGTTAATCCAGCGCTTTTAAAGCAAGACCGCTGGGGGCTCTTCCTCCTGCTGATAAAGCACGTCAGTTTTGTTTCTGATAAATTAAGATGGATATTGGACGTCTACTTTTGTAACCAACGTAAACAGTGGTTTTGCCCAAAATGCCTGATTGCGGTAAAAACAGACTATTTGACTGCATGTTTATGACAAAAATACGCAGCTTATGAAAAGATGAAAGCAGGTGAACTTTAAAAGAACAAGCCCAGCTATCATTTACAACAGTTCCTGATGGCCAAATTTATTTTGACTGTACCTTATAGGAACGCTATTGAATAATTTTGTTACTGATCCTTCGAAGCTCCGAGGTAGTTGTTTGGGTATGTTAGTTCATCAGCATTCGTGGTCAATGCTCATCCGTTTCGCTGTTACCCGAGTGAGAAACAAAGCTACTCAAGCGGAAAACGGTACTATGTTGAACGTCAAATAAACGAATGAACAGACGGCTAGACTCACCTTTCGCCTAAGTGTGCACCGGCAGAAAGGAGAATAGGATTTCCAATTTCGCGGAACAGTTCACATCACAAGATAGAATAACCTTGTGGTCAATGAAACAGTTTGGCAGTTGGCCTGCACAGAACAAATAGTGAAAAAAATACTGCGTGAATATCCTCTGACAATATATTTGACTTCAAAAATGTAAACTGTATTCTCCAAGATTATTGTCCGCTTGGCTAGTTTACTGCATATCTTTTCTTCGGTATGAGACAAATACAACTGTTTTAAAGCTGATATAAACGATTCCTGCCACTAGGAAGGTGCCGAGGTAGGACATCATTATTATCGTAAAACGTTTTCATACATATTTACCTTGTGCAACAAAACTTGATTCGCCTATTGCAAATCTGATTGTCCTGCAACATAATTTGACAATCAACTCACAATGTGAACTAGGTTTATAGTTTACACGTCAACTCTAAAAGAGAGAATCATTTTTGATGAAATCATGAAAGTTTCTTAGCAATTTTGCCCGCAATTCGGTTTTTTCACTGCTAATCTTAAGAACAACGTACAGATAGGTAATAAGATTTGTCCATTCATATCATCTGGCAATGAATCATTGGATAGAATGTGAAATTCAGCTTTGATTATTTTGTCTTTATATGCTACAGTTTTAAGCTCTGACTGAAGCTGTATTATGAATATCCGACTGAATCCGTACTTAAACCTTCGGAAAAATCTAATTGCACTCGATAGATTGAGACTGTCTTTTCAACGGTGAAGTTACCAGGAAGGATTGATGTAGCGAAGTGAACGAATAGTCCAGCTGAAGCAGTTTCCATTGAGGAAAGAGTATTCTAAGTAAATACGACTGCTGATTAGTTATTTAGTGCAAACCGAAATAGTTTCAGTTCAGAACAGAACAGATCTTCCTTCACAAAAGCGCCAAGATGGATGAGTAAGTAAAAAAACACAAAGTGAACATTTTCAAGTCACTTCAAGCTGATAAGCGAAGTGACTACTTGGAGTTCAGAATAGTCGGAACTTTCTGATATTGTTTCCCAAATTTAGAATATTCCTTGTTCTCCGTGTGCCCAACCGAAAACTCTGTTGTGGCAATGTCACAGCCAGGAGGAATAAGAATTATTTTCCCCTGATTAAGTTACAGGAGCCCTAATTTCGAATACGCCGAAACGTCAGCGACAGGCAGCTTTCCGTCAATCCTATAACCTCCATATGTACCTTACGAAAAGTCAATCACCACTCGATGGACTGGGTAGAAAGATTTCTCGTCGGCTTCAGAAGGCTGGTCCGTATGCATTCAAGTACTTTCACTAGGGCGGTATTTTCCGTATTCAGAGGGAACGTCAGTCCGGGACCACTGTAACTTGGTCTACTGCCGTATCAGTTCAGTCAGAAACAACCGACTTTCATCACGAACTGTGGTGAAAAAGGCCATCAAAGTCTTCAAAAATATGTCCCAAAAGATATCGTGAGCAACTTGTCAGCAAACAAACGGCTAAAGCGATCTCTCGCCAAAATTAAATTTAAATGATCATAGGTAGTAGGAGCTTGGATTTTGAATTATACTTTTCATCACACAGTTGAGCACTCACACGGTAGTACATAAAAATACTGTAGGTACCTTGACAAGTAAACTGAGTCCACTGATACTGTTTTTAGGGTTCTTAGTAAAAGATCGTCGGATGAGCGTTTTTCTGTTTGTTCTGCATTCCCGTATCACAGTTTCCCACTCGTCCGTTTGAACACAGTCCTCATCATACTGGGAAATGGTCGAAGCATTTGTACCATTGTAAAAACATGTGTACTCATTGAGAACACAGATACATGCCGAACAAGCTCGTTTGCAGTTACTTGTACTCATACAAATACATGACAATAAATGACTCACAAAACTACAAAAGGGAATGACAATCCAGATCGGTCTATACACGTGCGTGTGTGCACGTGCGTGGAATCGATCACAGTGTAGATCGTTCGAGTGGTTGCGCACGTGCTTGGGAATAAGAAGTGGGCCAGTGGAGTTTCAGTGCTAATAGGAGAGGATTGTAGAGACGGATACTCACAGCCCCGGCAGTGGCTCAGATACGACACCTGACAAGTCTTGATTTCTTGCACCGAACTTTGCAAGTGGTGCGAAAAGCTTTTATCACCTCCACTGAATGGTTTGATTCCACAAGATCTGACAATACAGCAACATGCTCTATCATGCAGTAGTGAAGAGGTTGGCTACATAGTTAGAACCAGTAAGAGTCTTGGTTTCCGGACAGCCTACAAGACCCTTCTCGTTTTGCAAAACTGAGTGCAACTTGGATTTCGACGACAAGCAAATAATTTCGCTAGACTTTGCCTCATCGCTCACCAATGTTCAGATCACCAAACCAATCAGCTCTCTATGTGAATATTCGCAACAGAACGATATCCATGCCTAAATTCAAACATACGGCCATGAGAAAGACAGTTTGCCCGTTACAAATTCGAAGATAGAAATGGAAACACAGATTGCACGGTGTATGTTGCACCGTTTCGTAGTATTTTTCCGAAGTGCATGCTGTAGTCAACCTGATTATTTATATAGCCATACAGATCAGCGGGCAGTTTGGAATCAAAGGGGAAATTTCATGGTCGACACATATTTACATGTCTACCGGATAAGCACTCAACAGTTATCACACTTCGTTACAAAGCCGATGATATACAGACGACAAGCCCATGCTATTTGCACATTTTAGTGCGGAATGTTTAATACCTGTTGCCTAGTAAACCATCTTGAATGACGTACTTACTATGGGGCAATATAAATTTTTGGAGCACTGGATGACCTGGTCGACCTTTGCTCGGTGGGTGGTGCGATCACGGTGAAGTGGCTGTTCATTGTCTTTTGAAACCAGGCCAGATTGTGCTCATCCTTTCGGTGACATAACTGCATTTTCGTTCCCATTCTGTAGGTGGTTGAGCACTCACATTTCGATTGGTACATGCAGTTTTATTTGGCTTGGATAGGCCGTGCTTCTTTCATCGATGACGTAGTAAGCCGGTAAATCGGGAATACAATCATTGGATCGGCAACATAGTGGATGCGGCTGAAATTTAACTGCAGACCCTTTGTGATCCATTTATTTATAATATCACCTTCACCAGGTAGAGTTAGATACTCTTCCATCTCATATATTGTGGTTGAAGCATCTTTTCTTGGTTTAAGGTGGTAATCTTTTACTAGAAAGGGTTCTGGATGCCGCTTTCCCCGTCGGAATTTTAGTTATCTCTTTGTTTTCCTCCTGCAGTGCATCTGCCGTGTAATTCTTCTGTGGTCTGAAAAACCGCGTTCATATTGTGACGTTTATTATTTTACCTCGCAGATAACAACCATCTGTATTTTGTAACGAGGTTCTCGTGACTTCTAATCCCAGAGCTACCATATGCCATTTTTTGTTTCCTAAAGAATAGTGATCCAGTCCAGATTAAACTTCGTGACTTCTGATACACAGGAAATACAAATATACGACTGAGTGGTTTGATTTACCAT
Organism: Fasciola hepatica; assembly: GCA_948099385.1. Classification (NCBI taxonomy): domain Eukaryota; kingdom Metazoa; phylum Platyhelminthes; class Trematoda; order Plagiorchiida; family Fasciolidae; genus Fasciola; species Fasciola hepatica. The sequence continues at coordinate 16,170,475 of CANUEZ040000019.1, forward strand.
GAATTTAAAGCGGATAACAAAATTCGCCAACACCAACCCTTAACATTTCTCAAAGATTATCAGAAAATTCTTCCTCCACAGCAATGCGAAGAAACAGTGGGAGGAATTCGAATTATTAGGAATGGAACCTGTTAGCGTATATGCCTATTTCCAGCACATTGAATGTTTGAGATGAACGAAAAAAAAACGATCGTACTTCCGATTTTATCTTTGTTACGCAGAAAAACTTAACCTTGATCGTAATGAATAAAAATCAAAAAACGACAAACGTTCAATTAGTCCCGAAGTTGGTTCTACATGAAGATAAGATGGAAAACAAAACGTCTTACCAATCCACCGTCTGACTACCAGATGTCATGTGGAATTTTTTATCACACATTCCGGTTACCTTCGATCCACAGAGGATAAGCGAAAACCATCTGTTTCATCTGGAAAAATAACTTGTCTGTTTCTCATACGAATTCACATTTTAATAATTTTCACAAATGGGACAAAATTACGTTTTGTGTGAATACCGAAAGGGGTTCTTAGATCGCGAATTCATCTCTAGCACAACAACATTTCATCGGTATTTGACAAACAAATGTACCCAAAAACCCAAGTTCCTAGATGGGTATCTGCCGCAAAGCATACCACGCGACTGCTCAGCAATTTCGTGGTTTATCTTTTGTTGAAAATCTATTTGTTTTTATTCAGTTTATTCACCGACCTGGTACTTATAGTAGTAATAGTATCACTATTACTGTTGTTATTGTTACTACCATTATTATTGATAGTGAGCTGCTGGGAGTACATCTCGGAGGGCTGATTAGTGGACTAGGGTGATGAGACCTTAAAAACTCCCCGGTAAAAGTTTTCAACGTAAGCTTAGTCAAAGTCTAGTGAACATAACCTTAGAAAGAGTCTATATTAAAAAAATCACATTTTATGACTGAAGTCCATGCGTTGAGTCTTTTAGGGCACTAAATGCGTAGTCTATGACAAAAACATTGTACATTGTGTCCAATATGTTCATTCTCAGAAGCATTTTGGCTGACTCCTCCAATAGAATAACTATGCTTAAGGCTTGGACTCAGTTTAATCCAGTCAAATGTATGAGTGTTTGAAAACAAGGTTTACGGCAAAGGACTTGAAGTAATGAATTCTTCTGATAAAATCCTCTGCAGAATGTGAGAGCGGAAATAGTCAAATTGCCTTGTCTAGAATGTTTTAAACACACGCTATTATGTATTGGAGCAAATGGTCTGTCGCGTTGGTTCTCAATAGATCAATAACCTTTCTAAATTCCCATGTATTGTCATTAAGCTAACTACTGGTACTTGTTTGTTGGCTCTTTTCTATACGCACAAAATAAGCTGAAATGATAATACTCACTAGATGACCAATGGCATAAAACCGTCCTACTGAATCAGCCAATGACGAGTAGTGACCCAGTTTGCCATGTCCCGTAACGCGGCAACAATGTTAAAGTCTAATCACAACAATCAGAAAGTGAGCTTACGATTAGTCGTTACAATTGTTTAAACTCCGTTTGATCTATACAAGTTAGTGAAATATTTGTACACCTTTTCTTTCTTTCCTTTACTTCCTGTTTATTGAACGAAAATAATGCGGCTTTTCAGGAATGAGATCTCGATCTGTTCGAGGTTGACCGTTTGGTCAAGTGACTGGCGGCGATGGAGCTAGGAGTCGAACCCAGGACGGAAGAGCATAAAGACCACCATGATGACCGTTTGACCACCGCACAGCCATATCCCAAAGAATAGTATCGGTGTCCTATTGCTTCGGAAAATAAAACTAGGCTTTAAGCTAAACATCGTCTACCTATTTCAACAATCGGACTCGTTGTCCATTTGCTATTAGGTAAATGTCACAAGGAGGAATACTGCTTTCACCTTAGTGGGGCAATGTATAAAATTCCAAAGAAATGGTTACAGAATGGTAGAGATAATCAAAATACATTGATTCACAATCATGACCGGATAAATCGTGCCTGCCAGATCCTGGCTCTGTTCCTGTACTGCTTGGGTTCTGAGGCTACCACGGGGAACTTAAGAGATTCTGAAATCATACCAATTCATAACGGGTTGAGATGTGACTGCTTTAGACACAATCCGACAAGAAAGAATGGCTTCAAAGTAGTATCTTTATTTTCTCCAACAGGTTTTGTACACGCAAAAGTGTCTGATTGTTGGAACAAACTTGTACGTAGATCGGCCGGTAAGTGTGATGATCTGTTCGTCCACGAAGTGCCGTCTACGAACAACTGAGACGAAAAGAGAGGAAGCTCTTTCAGAAAATCTTTTCAGTACCATTCACCTTGCAAGATCTTTGTGGAGAAAAGCGTTCAGATCTATCGTTTGTTCGGTGGCGGTTAATTACTTTGAGCGTTTAGAAGAGTGGATGTAGCAATAGGATTGATTTTATACGACAACAGCATAGGTACAGGAAACCACCATGAAACGAAGGTCAAATGCGTGATGAATTTTGAGCAGACTTGTGTGCGTTTCCTTGCTCACATTTGCTTTGAATAATTCGGATGGAAGAAGAGGAAATCATTTTTTATTAGGTTAAAATCAATCGTCAACACCGCTGGGATAACAATTAAATAGCATTAGTATACTTAATTCGCGGTCTAATGAATAAGGCCAAAGCCAGTTCGGTAAATTCCAAGCAATATATATATATATATATATATATATATATATATATATATATATATATATATATATATATATATATATATATGACTGCAAAGGAGCCTGTTCACCAGTCTGTGTTTTCTAAATATAAATATCAAACACAAAGTGAATGCTTTCTAATCCATAAATAACTTAAGTAATGTGAAAGGAAATCAATCCGTTTTCGGAGCTCGTTAATGTCAGCAGTCATGAAATAAAGTCGTAGTTGGCAAAAAATCGTTCCGAACGATTTCCTGTTCACTGACTGACAGAAAGCGTATTCATTAGTTACGTACCCCACAATCAATGCAGACAAACAGTGATACCGAAAGTGATGAATTGTGGGTAGTTTGTTAGGGAACTCAGAACAAAAATCGATTTTATGCAAAAGATTTTCAAAGGAATCGATTTAAGCAGGCAGCTAAAGTCTGCCTGTATGTGATACAAAGGATAAGCCAACGAATTTGGGGCACTCTCTCCAGACTGGACGTTGGAGGCAGAAATAATACATGCAATAGAAAGCTGGGTATCTACGTCGGTGGAAACAATACATAAAAGCTGAAAAGATTCCCTGGGAATAGAGTGAGTCAGCATATTACAATCAGGAAAAAGCAGCACTTATGAGTTTTAAAGGTGTTAACGAAGTGAAAAACTGCATGAATTTATTGGGTCAAATTATTCACGGGGATGGAAAGTAACTTGGGATACCTGGTGTCCACTGGTCGAGAAGTGGTACCCGTAGATAGTATAAAGACCATTTTTTCAGGGTGCTGCGATATACCTAGCAAACTGATTATATTAAAAATCATAATATTTATCAAGCAGCAAAAACACCTTTGCCTTAGACATTTGACAGCTGAAGATATATCATTTGCTTGCCGATGAATAAGTGAAGTACCTAGCTAAGGGAGAGAGATAATCTCTTGAAGGCGCACACACGGTGAGGCATTCTGCTCACAGGCTTCCAGTCTAAACCGTCAAATACGAGGGAAAACCAGAAATAACAAGGAAATTTCATAGTCTTAAGTAGTCGGGTTGGTGAGCAGTTCAATCAGCCACAAAATTTCACCATGGGCAAGAAAAGAGGGTCAAAAAGGTTTGTACGGGTGATGATCTCACAACACTTCCATCTCTCAATCACCATTGTTTGAAGTTTGGAATAACCACCGTAACATACTCTGAATTATTTACCTTAATCATGTAAATCGTACAAAACTGGAGAGAGGGTGATAAAACAAAACTGGGTCTGTGCCATAGGAGTTGGTTTTCTTCAGAAAACAATGATCACGGTAATAAACTGGAATGTAATTTGTTATTCCAGACCGGTTCGCTGAGGTTCTAATAGTCTCCTGCAAAATTTTTGGCATCAAACTGATAATAACCAAACCAGGTGAATAAAAAAAGAACTTCGGTTAGCTCAATTTTTTGTACCTAAATTATTCATCGAAGAAGGTACCTTTTACCAGGAATGGTAAATTTCTATCCTGCCGCTGTTCAAGCTATCCACTCTCCAGATTTTGAACCAGAAAGTGAAACTACACTCATTTTCATAATGAACACGAATATAATGCTCTTTTTCAAAGCAAAACAGTGTAGCTCTCGTCTGCTGATCCTTCCAAAAAATATGTTGACGTGCAAAGCAAACTACTTAAATGGAAGTGTGAAAAGCAGCACATTTTGTTTCCTGTTGAGGAAACTCACAACTGCGCAGATGATGAACTATCAAACAATTACTGGGCAAATGTTCTAGATGTGTGGAATGTGCAAGCTTTGTGTTGAATAGTCAATTCGTTGACAATACAATTGCATCCATCGAGTGCCGTCAGTCTTTATCAATGAACCAACTAATATCAACTGCAAACCAATATCAGTCTGTAAAAGTATTGAGAACTAATATTATTATTAATTTACTCCGGGCACAAGATCGTGAGAAGTAGCAACACCTCAAATACAGGACAAGGTGACATTGACGAACACGTGAACAATGTTCCTAAAAGAACCAAACCCCTAGTAGCAGGGTGATTAGCAGAACTTGGGCTGACATTTTTTCTTCAGGGAAACAGCTTTAGCCTTCGCACAACGGAGTGTGATCTGTAGGGCAAAAGGGATGTTATAGAAGCACGGGTGACTAGTGACAGTTCGTGAGTCTCCACTGAATTAAGCTGCCGGGAGTACTGCACCACAAGAGTCAATGGTCACACCTAGTGACAAGCCACATTTGCCATAGCACTGTGTTGTCCTCCGATTCATATGACGTTTTGTGTGACAATGCCTGTCTAGCTGAAAACCCACCACATCCTCGAGCACGGTTGCTGCTCTCCCACGACTGCTTGTCCGATGGACCTGAGTTCCCCTTCTCGACCAACCAGGACGCGTGTTGTCATCCCCCATTCCGAGACCTGAGTAGAATCCCCTTTGCAACGTAACTGCTAGCTTCGCAGTGGGTTGCTTGCAGAAAGCAGCCTGTTCAGACATCAACAAAACAATTCAAGAATTACAAACATGCTCGTTTGCAAAGTAGCCATCCTGTTCACCTGAAAACACTCACCTTCCAGTGGGGGAGCAGTCGAGTGATTTGTCTGTCGTTGTTCATTTTACTTCGCTTAGTCTCTTGGGCACAGGGACGTTAATAATCCACAACTGTTCATAATTCTGTTTTCGGCAATCAGCTACTTACCGAGTAGTATATACACTCATCACAATAGCAGTACAGAAGGGGACTCGCAGCCCACTGAAGGCTGCCCTTTGGGAAAGTGAACGAAGGCTGCCGCCGTGTGAGGAATCGAACCGGAGAAAGAGGGGTCAGAAACCTACCTTGATGACCCTTTGAATACAAATCAACACACAAATGCATAAGAGTTTACAGTTTACTTCCTTTATTCGGTTATTACTGTCCGACTTGCGTGTTGGTTGATCGGGTTCAACGAATCATAGCTTGTCAAAATGGATTATTTCAGAACTTACGACGAATTTCCTTTCATCATCATCCTAAACTGTAGTCAACATACACTACGTGGGTCAAAACTCTAAGTCATTAGGTCATAGTCCATGACCTTACAGTGGACCTTGAAGGCCAAAATACTCCTGCGCAAGCGTGCAGAAATGCTAGCTGAAAACACTGCAAAAGCTGTCCAAATATAATATTCTCTGCAGAGGACATTTTCCGGAAATCTTGTTCAAGTGTGTCTCTGGTATATGGAAGACTAAAATGGGTTATTTATTTTGCCATTGATATACAATCATTTCCGCATTTGTACTAACTCCGAACGTGAAAAACTCTGAGTGACATTTTACGGATCATATTTACGATGAAGATCGTTTTGAAAATCATCACTGGTGAACTTCCTCTCTGAGTTGGTAGGTATTGTCGGGGAATATTCAGGAAACAAAAAACATTCCAGTCTGACCAGAAGTAATCGAACAGTCACCAGAGTGAAGATTGGATCTCATGGTCCCGGGCCCTAGCCTAGCCTCTACCGAGCAAATCCCCTATTCAATCGCGCTGACAGACCCATACCACGAATATTCTATCCATGTTGCATGGTCAGAATGGGGAGTAAAAGTTTGTTGCCCAAGTTATTGACTAAAGCTCAATCAATGGTATGTTGTGTCATACGTCAGGGGAGTACTCGCCGACAGCCGCTTCTTCGAAACTACCGTAATAATGGAAAAATAGTGCTGGAGGAGAAGGGGGGTTGCTACAAGAAAAGCCAGCTACGAAAATAATTTGCGCGGAAACAGATTCATCGGACAGTGTGGTCACATCAGATCATTATTAGCATTTATCCGTTCTATTTGTAACTATTGTTTATAATTCCGTCTGATCAAGGTCTGCTCTCCCCTACCCCCGACCCTGCTTACTCATACTCACTTACTCGTTCACTTATTCACCCACTCATTCGATCAATCAACCAATCATTCAGTCGGTCAGTCGATCAGTTAATTAGTCAATCAATCAACCAATCAACTAATCAAGCGATTAGTCAATTAAACAATCTATCTATCTATCTACTCATCCATCTCTCTATCTATTATTTATTTTCTCCCGCCCCTTACTTAACCCATTACCAACTAATGCTAAATTTCTCATAGGACCCCCACAATCCGGAAAGAACACTGTGTGTAAACAAATTCGAATCCATTTCGGTGACGGATTTCCAACAGCCACTCGGATGAGTCTGATTCCCATTATTTTGGCCAATCTAGCAGATGCCGTGGCTTTAGTGCTGCTGAACATGAAAAATTTACAAGTAGAATTCGAAGACTCCTCCGCGCGGGTGAGTATGAGTACTCTGAAAATCTTTATTGAGTTTTATTCACGATTTCGTTGGGGTTATTTCATTACGGTTCACTTACGATGTCCCGTATGTTTAGTTCATGTTGAGAACAGTTAGAAACTGCTCTTGAAAAAATTGTTTTTTTTTTGTCTCGTTTATGCCCCATTTGCTTACTTCAAGCGAATTTAAAAAAAATAATTTGTTCACCTCTGAATTAAACAAAGGGTTTGATAGTGCCATTCATCCGGGGAGGTTCTCCATTCAAAGAAACGATCTCACAAGCAGCTTGACCACTTTCTCATTAACAGTCGGCCACAGCCGAATAAAGGCTAATCGCGATACCATCCCTTCATAGCTTTACTAATGATGAGGCAAGAAAAACAAGCCAAAATAGCAGGGCGTTCCTGAGCTCGTTTCATGATATGCGAATGACTAAATTTACAAACGAATGACTGAATGACATTGAACGGTCTCTTCGATTTTACCCGTGCAGCAGGGAAAATATTTTGGCTCCGAGCACTATCACCTTATCAGTTTGATTAAAATTCCTTGATAAATATTCCCGTATTAGTAAGAGATATGCATTTTTCACGAAGTGAGTCATCATGCTCAATTCATTCAACTTATCAAGGGAAAAATGCCAGTGTTTTATCCTTGTTAGAAACCAGCATCACTGTATGCCCACCGACCTTATTCAGTCTGTCTTGGTCGGATCTTTTCTGGAATTCGGCCCCTTAAAATGTAAGCACCAATCACCGTGCGAGTAACATTGTCACAGGGTAAAAACTGGTGACACACGGACACCACATTGTGCAGTTTTGAAGCGAAACAAAACCCTTCCGAGTCAAACCGAACGACCGATTTTGTTAAGGTGTGTGTGTGTGTGTGCGTGTGTGTGTGGGTGTATGCGAGACCACCAGCCACACACCTCGAGTTGGCGACCCAAGTTCGGGTTCGCTGGTTACGCACAGTTGATGATTTCTAGTCAGAAAACATTTGTACAATGCTCTCACCATTTCTAATGATGAATGGATCACCGAACCTTGTTGGGAATAAATGTCCCAGAAGATCATTGTGCAGGTAGCAGATCGGTTTCTGTGACATTGTTATCTCCTCAATTCTAGCTTTATCTAGACCTGTCTAGTTAAAGTTGCTTGGTTTATAAAAGGCAGTGAACTTGGGAAGCCAAAGGCATCACTACAAATGTTGATTCAAAAAGTATACCCGATTCAAGCATCAGAGTGGAAATTCATCTGTTCTGAATAAACACCCACGTGGTTCGTCAACCTTAGTGCTTATAGTAGATGAAGGAAACAGATGGATAAGGCATGGTTCCCAGTGGATCGCCTGAGAAGAAAGTGGATGTGATAAGTCAGTTAGATATCCCTGGACATGATGGTGACACGCTTAGTGTGGTTGGCACTCATTTTTGTCCTCGAAAAGACCGACTAGGTGGGTCTCCCCGGCTCCTTGCAAGACCGAGACGGATGAGCTCGGGAAGCGCAAGTTCTGAAATCAGTGCGCAGGTCACAGATGAAGTCATCTCGAATGGTGATGAAACATTTGCGACCTAAACTCCAAGCTCAGCGATCAGAAGTCACTGAACAACACTGATTGTTTATTGTGATCTGAGATGCCATGGTAGACTAATTCAAGTTAGCTGAAGTTGTAGTAGCCAGGTGCGCAAGGAACACGAAAATGGAACTCACGTTACCAGTAAGTCTGACGGGATGAAGAAGTAGGTGGCACAGCAGTCAAGGGCGTGGGTCGTCTGAAATAGGTAGTACTGTGAGTAAGTCATATCTACGTGCCAACGGCCAATACCACACACACACACACACACACACACGGCACGAATGAATATGCTCGGTAAGGAATACACGATAGAAGGCACAGTCTGCAGGTAACGTGTATTAACGAGTGAACATGTCCGAGAGGGCAACTGTACGGCACGGCGCGGGGGGGGGGGGGGGGGGGCACGAGTGAAGAAGAAGAAATGTCCAACGTTCATTCGAACAACGTTGATGATCACTCATGGTCAGAAGGCGTTTGGTCTCAAAAGTCATCCGCATTTCTTGGTTCATTCAGGGCTTTTGCCTCTGAAAGGTAGAAAGGGAGAAAGTACGGAGATTAGAGGCGGGTGTTTAAACATCTGAGGTTCACTACAAAATGGATCACCAAAACATCCCGAATACTGAACTCTTGCGTTTGTTTTATTTTTATCATCTACTTGGTCCTCTGTGTCGGACTCAGACAAAAATTACGTTATCCTGGAGAGAAGAAGGATGTTCCAGAATTTTATTTGGTTCATAGAATAACTGGAGAACATTATTTGTCATGCGAAGAGGGAACTACAAGTTGAAAAGCAATTAGAGCAGAACAATAATCCTTCCCTTGTGATTACCACATACCATGATAAGGTGAAAAACGTCTTCTGAAGTGTTTATTATGGACTCCAGTTCATTTTTCTAACCCGAGCGAGTGATTGTTTTGGATTAAGAAGCTGTCTAATAGGTTATATCTTTAGACTTGAAGTTTGGGTAAGCTTGCAAACAAACCTCGCCGAATATCATTGAGAAAAGAGTTTCTCGTGAATAAACTAAGAAAATCCTATCGCCTGGGACCAGAGATTGGTTTCCATGCGAATACTAGCTTTACAACTCATAATACAGTAGAAAAGTTCATTCACAAACTAAGGATACATACAAACGCGGTTACTGTCTGTTAGCTACAACTCTGTTCTGAAATGATGGTCATTCAACGATCTGACAGCCTTTCATGACCTTACTCTGAATTACAAAACCAAAGTACATAACTGGTTCCTACCAGTTATAAAGTCAGTTACAGGAATTAGAGTGCATTCAACAATCAGGTAGAGATGGAGTTACGTAGCTTGTAAAGTATCACATGTGTAGGAACCTCCTAAGTTTGCACAGAAAACAAGCAGCACAAAGATAACTGCTTCACTGGGGATGCTCTGAACTCAATGTACTAGAGGGATAAAAGACCACAACGTCCGTCGTGGAATTCCGGGGGACGACTCTCCTGTCTTCCACATGGGGCACAATACTACTTAGGTCGGATATATATAATTTGCAAGCTTTTCAGAATAATAAGTTTTGGCTCGAATGTTTGAACTCCATATATCACAGTGAGTGTTGTTCTTGTCACAAGACAAAACAGATTTTATGTCAAATTAAAAGGTTGCCATTGCTAATTTTTTAATCATGTTCCAGAGGAATATCAGTGGTATGCTCGGTCATCCAATCAACATCCCACGGAGTAAGGCAGTCAGGAATGGATACAGTCTATCACTGGTATGATCTAACTTCAAAAGTTTTACCTGTTCTGTTGGGTGTGCTCGGTACAAGCCATCACACAAGCTCTCATTACAAAAAGAAACGGCTTTACAGCTGTTATCTCATTTGAATCGAAGGGAGCTTGCATGAACGGGGAGTCCATTTCTAGAATCACACTGTGATTCTTCAAAAGTGAGATTCTAAAAATGGACTTCCCGTTCATACACGCTCCATTCGATTCAAATGAAATAACAGCTGTAAATCAACTGTGGACTGCTCAAGTATAAGGATGATTAGGCGGAAGAGTACGTTGTACTCATACCTGATGAGCGGCAATAACTGCGAAACCGGTCGTGTGCTTCCGGGGAAATTTTGTCCTGTCATCCAGATACAGTGCTATACTACTCATTTGAGAAATGGCTTTGTTCCACAAATAATATTTCTCTGGCATCATAAGAAAAAGTTGCGGAGTTTCGTTTTGCTAGGATATATTATTAATTCTTAGAGAACACGAAGTCACCCAACATAATTAAACGCTCAATGAAAAAGAAAGTAATTTGGTAATGTGTGGTATTATTATATTGAAGTTTACACCGTCTCACGGATGACGGATCCACATCTGTTACACCGATCTGAAGAACCACAGACTAAACACGTGCTGACACTCAGCACAGTTGAGATCACACAAGAACACTGGACGGAACGCCATTTATTCAGTAACTGAATGAATATGTGGCCAACCTGCATAAACGTGAAACAAACGAACTTCACTTCGCGATCTGGAACAATCTTTTAGCCTCCGTAACAGATATGATCGTAAATTACCTCTGGCTGTTCAGTGACCACCGGGTTTGTTTCACCTGACTGACCGGGACTAACAGCAGTGTGATTTTGCCTCTTTCGACGCGATACAATTTACTCCCTCACAAAGTGCCGCTGTTCTTGGCGTCATCAGATACTATTTCAACCGAATAAAGGCAGCTTGCTGGCACCAAAACGAGCCTATTTGGGCGAGTGAGCACATTTTATGTTGGACTGATGGTATCCTGTTCCACTCATAGTTGGTAAAATTTCAGGGGAACACCGATGGGAGATTCAGGTTTGGCCACCCAAACTGAATCAGTCGAACTGAACGGAAAACGTGTCTCCCTTGTTTGAAATGCTACTTTTATACCGCTTGGTTGCTTATATGTATAGTCACACTGAACCATAATCTAGCATAAAACGGAATCATATCTAGTGCTCTCACAGAGAAGCGCATGGGGTTTTATTCGCGGCCGCAGATAAGTGGGATGTGAATACATAGCGGTTGAAAAAACAGTAAGATTTTTCGTGGTCCTCAAAATACCGGGAGATCAGTGTGAAATAAAATGAAACAAATTATGTCAACTATTTGAATCTACTCACTTCCCATTATGCCATCAAGTCCGTGCACGGTGACATCCTTTTAGCACTCAGTCGTTGGGGCTGGATCGAGGCTTTGCAGTATCTTACTACTTTAATAAGGAAAACACAGAGATGGATACCGATGCCTAATTGCACTCGATGAGCTTGATGGAACTTATTTAATCGCCCTGGGCGGATCGTCCTATTTCCCAGCATGTCAACGATCTGCGAGATACAGAATAAAGGTACTGGAGGTGGCATTTTTGTTTCCCTTGTCGAACTAGTCCGGTTTATGCCCCTTTATTCTGCAGGGGTTTCTCCTTTTTGATCAACATAGGTGGCTTGTCAAACACAAGCCAGCCGTAGAATATGAATTCACGGACGAAGTCAGAACAATAGGTTAGTCTTTAGAGTCCAGTGAGGTAATTCGTGGACTAATCAAATTTGCAATTGGAGGGGCCGCAGGTGGTGTGCGGCAGAAAATGTTTTCAGGCCCTTAGTAAGGAATATTCATACTGAGTCCCTTTTGACGTGCAGCCATGTGGACAGCTCTGTCTGCTCAGATTTTCTTACTGGAAGCGCAGCAGATTTTCTCTACCTGTTCTCCTGAGAGAACAGCTTGAGCTATCCACTTTGTGTGTGTTCACGTCTGAAAAATCCTTTGCGTAACTCAAGGCCTAGTGAACAAATGTTTCTGACCCATACCACACACGAGATCGAACAATATTACGCCTGCTTTGTACGGGGACAAAGCGGGGATATCGAATGTATCGCTTCATCCATATATTAGATAACGATTCTACGGACAACCCTGTCCCTTCGCTGCGTAATGTTTGGGTAAAGTCTAGAAGGAGACACCACATGATTTACTCCACTTCAGACGTAAAATTATTGGCATAGTGAGTTCTGGTGAAATCCACTAGCAATGCCTTCATCGTTTCATCACATGAATTAGGTAGAATGGAGAAATAATCATTGTGTCTGCAAAAACATGTAAAAATTGTGTTCTTTTCCAGTTTCGAGCAGAGGCATGCACCTGTGATGAGCCTAATACCAAAATGACCGCAAAATCATCAGGTTAACTGATGAAATTCAGCTAGGAACTGAAGTCGACTCTTGAAATCCGTTTGGTTAGGCCAGCTATACAGATCCTAATGTCACCCAAGTATTCCCACAAACATGTGTTCGTCTCGGACAGAAAAACAGCTGTGGAAAAAGACCCCACAGCCGAGGAAATCACCACCTGTCCTGTTGTTGTGTTGTTGTCTGTAAATTGGGACGCTGAAATGAGAACGATCTTTGAGTGTGATGCATTTACTGTTGGGTTTTAATTTTTCCGTGTGGAACAACAACGCTGATATAAAGTTTCGAATGTGTGCCACATTTATGAACATAGATATTTCCTTTTTAGGTGGAAAATTAGAGCCTGTTGGTACTAGCTCATACTCGGTGTTACAATCTTGGGAAATATACCTAGATCATCTGGCTAATACGAATTCCCATATTACATATTTCGCTTTGAGTTATTACCTTTCAAGCTGAACTTCAGGTCTTCAAAAATGAACTTCCATAGCGAATCTTACCGATTGTCTTCGGACACCTCTAAGGCTTTTGATTTGGTCTGGCACGAAAGGCAAATAATACACCTGAATTCGGGATTGCTTTTGGCCTTATATTGTGAGTCCTGGGCATGCTTCAGGACCATTCACTCACTTTCCAAAACACAGCCGGCAAACTTCAGCTTTTCAGAAGATTCCGTGCTTCGTCCCATTGTGTTCCTTCTTTATTTAACCAACTTTTATCCAGCACACGAAATTCCATGTGTTTATGGCATTGATGTTTGTCTTCACTCATCCATCTCCTATCGGCCTTCTGCTTCTTTCTCTGAAAAGTCTCAAGATGGCTGTGAAGAGCTTGCTTTTAACAGCCCAAACTTGATCATCACCACTGCTTCAGAAGCCGAAAATTCAATTTTATTCGGTAATGATAAAACTTATTTCATACGTGTTACTCAAAAGCGTATCATGCTCTTTAAAATAGGAAGATCTGGAGATAGTGAAAAAACTGTTGTCAGTGTGCCCGAATTTATGTGGTTCTGGGAAAGATTAGGTTTTGTGAATGGCACCTTTTTACAAGTGCTTACTGGTATATGATTTAGGTTATATTGTGCCTGAGAATGGGATCCGTGAAGGAAAATGGTTGAACGTGAGGTTAAGGGAGTCGCTTTAGAAAAATAGGTTCCCAAGTGTAGCTGCTTCTTCTGACTTCATCGGGTGGCACAAATCCCGGCCTCCGTAGATACGTTTCTTGTTTTGGCAATCATATAACTTGGGTGGAGACGAGCTAGCAGCTCGTACTGAATCTCACAACTGTTGGACACTGACCAAGCGTGAATCTTAAATGAGTGTTTGTTCGACCCTGCTCAGTATCTGTAGGCCTAAGGGTATACGCTAGATTTGCCACAAATTTCGCCTACTACCTTATGTCAAAGATATATGTCAGCTGTTGGGAGTCTGCTTCACCGATTTTTATAGAACGGGTGATCTGAAGAGGTTGCTCATTCCTCAGGCAATCATTGTCTACTCCAAGGTCCTAAAGTGTCCGCGGAGTCATTCTTGTGTCAGATTCCTTATTGCGTGTCAGTTTGCTAACACAATTGAGGCACTTCTATCTTCCTTGGGTTTCTTGATTCTTTTTGTTCTGAGATTCTTCGCTATATAGAATTAGCAGAAAGATATCTTGCTCGTCGAAGGCTTTTATCCTCTTATTTCTTTCAGTAACTTTGACTTACCGCTAGACTGATCCCAGAAATCCAGCGTTATAGTTGCTATGCCAAGGAAGTAAATCTATGCACTTGCTGGACCAACCTGTACAATTCCAAACATCGGTTTCCCTTTGGTAATTAAAGATCACTGCTGACGGCAAATGTGGTCTGTTTTGTGATACCATTGGGACGTTCAGTCTCTGGGGTAGAGGAAATGGTTCCGTGAATAAATATGCGGAAGTGACTTGGCTTCGTGCCCTCAACAGTGTAGATTGAGTGGAACTAACTTTGATTATTGGCTGGGCTTAGAACCATGGCATGAAACAACATCAAAAAAGACGTGACAGAGCTCTACGTCAACCGTGTCCCCCTGTGTCGACCAACCTCTTTCTAGGGGCATCGGCCGAGTTAAACCAATGAGAACCTTCGCTTAGGGTGCCGTGTCAAGTTGCGGTTTACCAAGTCACTGAAAAAGAAAGAAATTCCCTGCGGCAACTAAACCAGTACCATTCAGCAGTGATTGTCCAAGTTAAGAACGTGTGATGTCTGTTTTCTTTCCAAATGTATGTGCTGTTTCTTTGTATTTTCCATTCATCATGACGCTTTTGAACTGATCGTGGAATCTACGAGTAATACCTTGAATTCATGATTTTATCTGATGTTGTTTTCCATGGTGCATACACCAGAGAACATCGTTTTCCTACCTGACCCCTTTCCCGTTTCTCGCCTCTAAGGGTTTAGCCTTATTGGCCTTTTTCAAAAGAATAGCTTTCATGTTCAAATGACTGTGAAAATTCTCATTTAGAAAGTTTGTCGGCCGTTTTGTCTCTTTTAAACTCAAATCGATTTTGATAAATTTATTGTTCACCAGTTTTGGACCACTTGCAAACTGTATAAAAATGAAGAGTTTACAGTCACATAGTGAATCAGTTAAATCGTTATGCACTCTTGTACTTCAGCAGCATACCATAGTTAGTTGATTTATTTTACAGTGCAGAAAAATATGCTCAGAATGTCCAAAGAGACACTTTCTCTCGTCTTCTCAAATAAATAGTTTGTTTTTCACTACCTAAGCGTGATCATTATAATTTTTACGAAAAAATCAGAATTGGTGTCAGTATATTTGAAGATTTTTGTCCACCTTGTCAACAATCAGTGCTTCGGGAAAATATATCATAACACCAATTCTCTTTTTATGCCTTTTCAAGGAACTGGCAACTAGCTTACTCGATGCTCTTCCGTGTGAGGGCTCATTTACGGAAATAGTTCAGAGGAATTGTTGTCCAAACGAAACCGGAGACAAGCAAGCCGTGGAATTCTACGCCTCATCTAATGGGGTAGATGAGTGTCTGTTTGATCGAAGCAGAAATACAGCGCAAGAAGCAGCACAAAACAAGTTGAAATTCCTGATGAGTGAGCAAGAGGCGATACTGGAATGTGCACACCAACAGGATGTGATAAATCCATCCATAGCTCGTGAAAATCTTGATGAGACGAACGAAGAGACGGTGAATCTGCACGACGCCGTTATTCGAGCATTACGAGACCATGATTCGATTCCGCCATCATTGATGAAGCGCCTTGAGATGATTACCAATAAGGCCGTAATACAGGATTTACAGAGTGCTGGACATAACCCAGTTCAGTTCCAATCACTTTTACTTCGCTGTGTTGGTTCCGAGTTGGACGGCAATAATAAAGCTGCTTCTAACGAGTTTCGACCCCCTAGCCCATCAACACCACCGCCAAAAACGTTTGAAGATGAATTAATTGATTGTCTGATGGAAGAAAATCAGGAGTCGGACGACACAATTACTTCGTCTAACACAGTTGGAACTGGATCAGTTTCAGAAATCTTCGACGAAAATGGAAAACCATTTACTAGTGAAAATAATCACTGGAAGTGCAATCCAGACGAAAATTTGTTACTGGCGGACACAAATCTCAAAAAAGAGACAGTAACCTCCCCATGTTCCTGTTTTGGGTATGATCTCAGATCAACATTCAATCAGAAAAAGCATTTATCCCTTCAACTTAATCCGGAACTGATAAATTTCATAGAATTTCTCGAAGGCTCCTCAAGCAATCCGGTTTTTCTTCAGTCGCTCAAGATTGTTCTGAAATTACTCACGGAACAGCCCGAATTCCAAGCAATTATCACACAGAGAGATTTGACTGAACCTTCAGTCACATACGCCGACTCATAGTAAGTATTGTAGTCTACTGATCAAACCGACTAGTGTAGATGTGAAAAGAAAGTTGCGAGATATAAACATATCTTTCTCATGTTACGCTAGTGGATAGCATGTTCTAGTGTAACTTGGAAGTACACATTGTTTGATCCGTTTAAGAAACACCAGAAGGCCTAAATGTAGCCTAGCAGCGTAAATTGCGGGGTGTGTTTTACCAAAGCGAAATTGAAGTCCACGTGTAGGTACAAATCCAGTCCAATTCAATCAAATTTTCAAAAACCGAATCAGTTCAACACTTTATTGTTCTCCACCATAAACATAAAACACTGTCCTGCATAAAAATTGATCGCGGGATATAGCACGTCACTTCCTACGGCAAGACAGTCAGATGAACATCAGGTAGCTACTTCGAAGAGAATCCCAAGATGCGGTTTGCCAGGCCCCGCGTACACAGTAGGGCTCTCTACCAATTAACTGATAAAGCTCCTGCTAAGACCGATATACGTTGGGGTGACATTACCGAAGATAATTTTGACACACTGAGTTTGGAATGTGATGAATTTAAGTTTCTAGGCTACATGTCTCATCACCTTTGGAACTTGGTGTTGATCTGTTCTGAACATGTAAGTCTGACTGCCGCCGCTGACTAACCAGTGTACTACCAGAGAAGTTTGTCAGGTTGAAAACTGTTAGAAAAAGTTTAAGAATTGTATTTTTCAGTAGGGTTCAACAAATTGCTTTTCTACTCTCATTCACAGGCATTCTGCAGCCAATCTAGGTTCTCCGCTAATTTGGTTAAATTCCGCACTAAATTTGAATGGAATCAATATTCTGACTGCTCCTTACTCTAGCGTATAAAATAGGTCGACGGAACACCTTCATTTTTCACGCTGACCAATGGAGTGCCATCCACCTTAAAGATCCTAGAGACTCACCGGTAATTACCCAACAGTTCCTACAAACCGCAAGACTATTGGGCTTTGTAATCGTGTTCTTAATGAACCCAGTTTATATTGCTCTGCTATATCTGTTTTGGCTTTGATACACTGGTGCTCACTCAGCTGTCTCATAGCTGTCATAATTATCAGAAACCATTATCCATAAAGAAGCCAAAATAAATGCTCGCGGTCAGTAGTGTGGCATTTCTTTTGTACCTATTACAGTAATTAGTTTAATCCGGTCGTTGAAAGATTCTAGAGTTGAACAAGCAGACTGGTAGATAACAGAACCGTGAACTTGTTCATGAATTGTCTTCCAATCAAACTGTTGTTTATTTACAACACCAACTGAAACATGTAAAATACTTGTATCTATTCGAGAAAACTGAATTCAAACCAAAGAGAAATCAGGAGAAGCTTACATTACCGACTTCTTTTGATGCAAAAAACCCACTTCTTATGCCATACTTTTTCCCACCGCAGCTAGTTGAGAGAGTGTTTCAAATCCAATTATCGAGAGGAGATAAAGTTCCGTCGATAACGTCACATTGTACTCACGTTTATCTTCTTATCTCACTCAGACAATAACGGCAGCTCAGTAGTGAGGAACGATGCACTCTCTCTTGCTTTGTGATTTTTACTATTCAACATTGTGCATAGAAAGTGGCTATGGAGTATCCATTGCTTCTTGCCAATCAAACGGCATGCACGCTTAGACGGGCACAAAACAAGCACCCTCGACAATCTGTCTGATTCAAATGAAAATGAAAGGAATCAGATACTGATACAGGTTTATCAGCAGAGAGAGAGAGAGAGAGAGAGAGAGAGAGAGAGAGAGAGAGAGAGATACGGAGAGAGATACGGAGAGATGGAGCAGCATAAATCAAGTGTAATCGTAAGTCAGTTTTACACAAGATAGTGGTCGGCGGTGAATCTACTCCGTACATATCTCAATTGTTCCATAAGACAGAAAGGGGATCAGTTTGATTACTGACGGTTGAGGGGTGGTAAGGAAATTTGTTTCCTTCATTCGATCAATAATTTCAGTGGCAAAAGCAGATGCGTTGTTTGCACGAACGAAAAAATAGCTCGTTTTATTACTGATAAATGTATTTGATGGTGTTTATTTGCCCGGCGTATTGTAAATAGGTTCGCCACTTTCTTCTTCGGTCTATTCCAGAATAAGGAACTAGATTTTACTGAGATTGAAATTTGCAATGCTTCACGGAGCAAAGTAGTTTCACATCTGCCCTTATTCTATTCGAGTTATAAATGAAGTTTTACTCTAGTACAAATAGAGGGTTGAAGTAACTCGGGCATAATACTTTATTCACTGAAGAAAACAGTCTCTTCCGCTTGTTATATCTCCATCTTATCTTTCCACAGAACATCTGAATTTCGAAAAATGTTGAGGCAGCAAAAGAGATAGTATTATAACTGGCAGTTCTGTTTCTCTTTTGATGCTCAGTGCAATACAAAAAGTAGAAAGACCCGATTTCGCCTATTCAGCAGCAGAAAATGGCTCAAAGAATAGATCCTTATCGAAAAAAGCAGGAAGCACTTTGAAATCGCACTTTCCCTGGGCACAAAATGTATGGCTAACTTTGATGGTCTCCACAAATATCCTAGTCTCAGTATCTTATACTGTCAAGAGTAGATGTGTGCTTTGATTATTTTGAATAACTCTGGTAGTTTGGGCAAGATCACAGTCAAATACACTGATAAAATATTTTTCTGGTGGGCGCTTCAAAGCATGTGAGTAGTGTGCAAATGAATTGCATTAAACACCAGGACAAATATGTCTCAATATACCACTTAGACAAAAGAAAAGTTCCACTGAAATAATGTCTGACTCACAGTAATTTCATCATAAAATCGGACGCAATATTATTATAAAAGTTAAGAGTTTGAAACGTGAATGCAATCTAGATAGTAAAGAATACAAGTGCTATCGGAACATTAAAACGGATGGCATATCCACTTTCTAATTGAACCGAAATCCTCTGAATTAAGCTAGACGCATTCTTTTTACCAGAAAGCTAATCCCGACGTGACTTTGGTTCGGAAACCACAGTTTGCAAACAATTACTTAATGGACTAGGAATGCTATTTTCATTTTACGAAGTTTTATGTGGAAATGTAACTAAGTAAATATTTTTTTTAATATTACCGGAATCATAATTTTACCTAATTTCACAAATACTTTATTGATGCGGTGATATCATTTGGTAGTCGGGATACCTTTTTAAAATGTTATCATTAATTTTAAAGATGTATAATACAAATTAGATATTTCTGATTTCTATATGTACGTATTTGAGTCAAGTGAGCTGGTAGGGGGTCGCATGGTATTCTCAGCTGTTTGGCATTCGAGCAATTACCTACACTTACCGCGTCAATAAAACCTTAAATTAGTTGTCAGTAGGATGCGGTTGAAAAGTATCGCATTCGAAGTACCTCGGGTTTAGAAAACAGATCTAACGTGATCGTTGGCTGAATGGTTATTCTCTCTATTGGAAATGATTCGCTCCATTTGTGGGTCTTTTCCGGTATCAGAGTGGGTAACGTAGTAGCAATCAGCGGGTTGAACTAAATCGGTTAGCTATTTGGTTATCTTTGAAGAGAAACGCTGGTACGCTGCGTAGTTTTGATGGCATGCGTCAGACCGGTGGTGGTCAGACGGTCATCGTGGCAGACTTCAGAACTTTCTGTCCCGGGTAGGAGACCCCGCTTCGCGGCCGGTCACTTTCTCCAGTTGGCTGTCTCAAATAGGCTGTGACGCTCTCTCTGAAATATTGTTCTGCTATAGTATAGTAGAAAGGAGGTGAAAAGAAAGGGTGTCATCTGTACGTGGGTGATTTATGTGTGTAATTCGAGCTCTTTTTACGTGTATTTCGTCTACACTGCTTAGTTCACGAGCACTGCTGAATCTTTGTGTCAATACACTCCATCTTCAGAATGCGAAAGATTCGGATGAAGATAAATCAGACGGTTGTCACATGCTGCTTTTCACTGAGTGGACCTCATCGATCGTCATGCGAGTAAACAGAAGAACAGCCAACTGGTCGACTGATTCAGTCTCATCATCCAATGACTATGTTAGAACATTGAATATGCCTGCAGCTGGTACCGTGTTCTACGAATTTGCTCATCATACGTCACTATCTAGCGAAGTAACTTGTACCTGAATAAAACAGTGGTTGTTATTCACACCATTTCTAATTCTATCACCCATGAAAAGAGTACTGGGAATATTGGCGCCCGCCTTCGTTAATGCATCCGTACTGTCGTAAGGTCATGCGTTAAAAAAATCCAAAAATAAATTATTTCTCAAATTTTGCCACACTTCTACTCCACGGATTCTGTTTTCGATAATTGGATAGCATGCTGTTCCAACGAATTATATCAGTTTGGACAAACTCTCCATGGTGATTCATACTAAATGACTGTTTTATTTTCATTTAATCTAAGGACTAGTTTTGGAAGGAAATTAAACCCCCTGCTGCATTCATTTCCTGATTCTGTGGGATAAAGAGACTTCCTGATCAGAAATATCTGGATTTCATTCCAATCATAACTAACTAACATGCGAGACTGTATATTACAATCAAAAATGCTCTGTAATTATTAAACCGTATTTGTTGATTTTCCACTTCAAGTTGCATAATAAACGAATGTCACTGACTTGTTCATTTCCGTCGGACGGCCAGTCCAGTCATCAAGAGTGGGTTCTGTTTGAATCGATGTACTGCTACAAATGTTTGCTCTAGCTCTAGGCAACGAACAGTGAATTTTGTTGGTTAGTATTTTGCTGATAGGATAATTGGAGTCCGTGACGGATGAGCGATTTCAAACAATCGTCAAGCTCATGAATAGTCACTGCTCTTCGTATATTTTTTTGGACAAAACTGTAGCAGAAAAGAGCCCATAATGGTTATGCTCAGCACGTCAACAGTGACGGATAGACACAAAAAAATTCTACCGAGTTCTTCAGCGTTTTATTCACTAGCCATGGTTGTGCTTGGCGCTACGATAACCAGGTGATGAGCATAAGGCGTGCAAAACTTAATTATCAGTTTTGGAAATTCACAGTATATGGTTCGCAGCACACTAGCCAGCTGAGGAGGACTTTTTTCGTTTCACAGACCTTCTGCTATCAGAGGAGCTTTTGCACCTCAGAAAATCGATAGTGATGTTTGTGTACTTGACGGCACGTTGTACTATTTGTCAGAAAATAGTAATACGCACGCCTAATGTGGTTTTTAAATTACCAAAATGACAAGGGCTGTATGACTAAGCAATTGTGATATCCAATGCAAAGTTAGTTTTGTTATGGGTAATCAACTCAATTGACCAACACCGTTCCGTTAGATACATTTTGATTATACGATACTGTCAGGCTTTACCGAAATTTCGACTCATGTTTCGGCTGGAATATAGAATAATTTTGGCCTTGAGGTTACTTTCTGCTCACTTGGAAGACTGTAGTAGTACATTATTCGCTGGCTACACGAGGGTCACATAAACCGTGTTTGAACCCACAGCATTCCGTGAAAAAGTGACATTTTTGAAAATTCCTCTCTCTCTCTCTCTTTTTCTACCACAGAAATGCTCGTCAAACTTTCTCACTTAAGGTTCATTTATTTATTTTCGATTATCTTCAGTTGGCTTTTTGTTAGATTGATCACTTCTCACCGATAATCCTTCATTACTTTGTGCACCCGTGTTTTTCTGTCCAGTTTCGTCACCCATGTGGATCGAATAATCCAGGAAGATTATGTCCCGACACTTCAGGATTTGCTTGTAACACGTGAACCGTCAAAAGCAATCCGAGAAACGTTGACATCAGTCGGGATAACCTACATAAGGTAAGACGTGAAAAAACTAGGAAGACTTGCTCATTTTCGATTTAGTCATACAAATTTTATTCTTTCATAGTTAATTGTCAAATTTTTCCTTGTGAAACCGTTAACAGCTTTCAGAGATATTGTTTGATCAGACGGATGTGACCAAAGAAATTAGTTACATGGGTAAAAATACCAGAAACAAGAATTTAATCTGATGCAATTGAAGAAAAAGTCATGAAATATTGTGTGAACCTGAGTGAGGAAGGGGATAAATGTATCCGCATAATTAGTCGGTCTCTTAAGGAATCCGATCGCATATTTTCTATCCAAAAGTCCTTGCAGCGAGGTGAAATTTGGAGACTCAAAGATTTCCTTTAGATTTCGTTCAGCACTATGTTGTTTATCCCACCGAGAAGCGAGTGACCGGGGTAGTCCAGCGAATCAAATCAGAGCAGTTGCTGTGCATCATTGAAATTCTGATTTCTATCCAATAACTCTTTACTCAATTCGTTGACATCCGATTTGCCGAGCCGCCATAGGTCAGCTTGTGGAGCATCTACCTGGTAAGCGGGAAGCCGCCGACTCGACTCCGGTTCATAACGTTGGACTTTTGGACGCGTAAACCACTTACTGATTTGATCTGCTGTTTATACTGACTAATACGAGGATGAAACCTTAATAGCTGAAGCTAGTTATTTCTAAGAATATGCAAGATGGAATAAGAACACAAAATATAAACGTGAACTTAGGAGTCTCTCTTCTCATTTCAAACTGCATTATCAATCTACGGACTTATATCACAAACTATACGAAGCTTTATTTTTGAAATGGAATTTGTCAGACCATGTGAGTATGAAAAACACCGAGTACTTATTACATTCGCGAGCATCTACGCATTTCATTCCCGTGGATTCCTTTGAATTAGCTGCCCTAAGTAAAGAGATATAGTAAGTATCCATTCATTTTGATGAATTTTTTCGGACAAATTTTGACTACTTTCTGTTTTGTTCATCATCGCATAGTTTTAATCCAGTCCACTTACTTCAGCCACTAACTTTGGATTTCTGTGCTGTGGTTTTGGTTGCTACCTCACAGAAAATTTCTGTCATAAGTGGAATAAATCAAGGACTAAAGGACAAACAACAGACTGCTCGAAAGTAATTGCCAGACATCAGAAAATCGATTATTTAGTTAAGTTCATTTCGAATGGAAGTGCTCCACTGATCGAGACACCTAGAAAATTCACCTAATATCTCCTATCGGACAGATTTCGCGAGCCTGTTTGGCTAAGTCCGTTGGTTAATGTTGTCAAACCTTTTAGCCATGTCACTGACTGACCACCTTAACTGAACCATCGGTCCAGACTTGCCTCGCAGAACTCTGTCCATGGGCATACGAAACATGTCCCAACTACCTTGAGTCAAAGATTGATCTGCGAATCATATCACCCCAGGACTAATCCAGCCATCATTGATAAGACACTCCGACCGGACTGAAGCTGTGCTGTGAAGACACTGAAGTTCATGCGCTGATAGTCTTCACATATTTCCCACCCATTACAGGCACGTTTCTGAGCCTCGGAGTGGAAATGAACTCAGAGTAGCACAGATGAGGAAGCACTTGCTAAGTCAACGCTTCAAATGTTTCAGAGCTGGAAAAACCAGACGGGCCTTTGCGTAAGTCGTGATAGCCCATCCCATATTCGACCTGCAAGTGACATGGGATAATATTTAAGTTAGGACCAACTCGGTTCTGCAGTATGATTTTACTCTTTAAGGAAACGAAACGCAATTCAATGATTTCTGCAATGTTGTTCATACAATATGGAGAAAACATGCAACTCACTTGGATTTTGGCTCAGAAGCATAACATCATCCACAGGTTCCAGGTCAGACTGAGACTATGTCCACAAAATAGAAAGGCGAGTAATTTTCCATTACAGTATTCATTCTTGTTGTAAGTGACCGTTCTGGACCAGGGTTTTAATGATAAATTTGTCGTTCTGTGTTACTGTCATTACTACAAACTTAAAACTTCAATAGAACGGCGGTGATTTCAGTTTGCGAATTGACAAATGAAGAAATTCTCTACCTTTTTCCCATGCATCGAGGTCTGCCTTATCTATCTGGTTTAATGCTCCGATCATTGTGAACAAAGTTCCTCCTTTATTTATGGTTCCATATCAAATAATGCGAAGCTTGAAGCAGAGGGCTACACGGAACTGGAGTATGGATCAGAAATGATCTTAGGAAGTACCTACGTGGTTGACATGATTGTGAAAATACATTTTCCTAACATCAAGAAAATTTGTAATACCCTGATAAATATATACGGGAAATGAAAGCCTGTCGTTTTTCGCGATAAAGTATTCGAAAAAATCAACCAATCAGTCATCCTGCCTCGGGAAAATGGGGACTGAACAATTCTTATATTCTTATGGGTTTGTTCCGATCGTGCACCAAATCATCCTCGTCCGAATTGTGTTCCGCGGCGAAAGTAAGACATTTCTGATGGGCACACTAAAAGAACCACATGAAGAATACAATGTTGAGTTCAAAATATTTTCGCGGCCAACTTATGTCCCGGGATGATTCCCATCAAAACACAGCTAGTCAACTGGGAAACCAGTTACTCTCACTGTCACGTCAAAACTGATTGCGTTCCTGATGCTGTTTTCAGACGACACTATTTACTGCCCTAAAAGTGGGGTGCGTGAGCTTTGTAATTGGCCACGTCGCCTTAGCAAACATCATTTATTTCTCCATTAGAATACAAAATTATTGATGAAAAATTTAAACTGGGGATAAGGAAAATAACAGAAAGGAGTTTAATTGCTTCTACGCAAGAATCGCCTGTGTACACACACCAACAGGAGTCGTTTTTGTATTCAGGTCCACTGTTTAATGGCCCAAGGCTTTTGCTGTTTTATGTGTTTTCCATTTGCCCACAAATTTCTCCCATCCTCTTTGCTCGTATCCCCTACTGTCAACACTGGGAATATCATCTGGACTGACTCTTGTTGTTTCACCCCAACCCGAAACACACACGCCATCCCACCACCAAAACCATCGGCCTCTTCCACCCATTTGATATTCAGAACGATCGATATGGCCGAACAGGGGGGGTACCCCAACAGACACTTGCACTATTTTGAGTCGGTAAACACTGTGCTGTTTCTAGTCTCACTGATCGAATGCGTGGACTCTAAAAACAGCTCAATACGAGAAGTAAGTTGAACGATTTGACGGCCTCAAAGAAATATACAAACAATTTGCAGCTAGAGAACAGATAAAATCTGATAAGATCGAGGTGGTGAATGAATTTTCTTTCCAGTTAGTCTCAGTCATGTTCACTTTCACCGCTCTATTTGTGCGGAATTTGAATTTCCCTTGGAAATGATTCACCCATGTCAACATCCTTTACAATTCAGGTTTGAGAATTGTTGTTTGTGTTCACCATTTTTTGGGCTTCTCCGCCAGGTTGTCAGCACCTTGCTCCAAGCTGTGTTCTTCGTTAGCTGTGTAGCAACATGCTGTCACTTACCTACAAATCGAAGCTTTAGGCTGAAGCCCCAAATGTGGGCTTCAACAGGCTGTGTGTGTGGGGGGGGGGATGGAGGGAGTCATCTTTATGTGGTGAGTAAAACTCTTGTTTAGTTTCGAGGTTCTACAAACGAACTCAGAGAATTGTTTTTTAAAATTCAGGTTTTTTCCGCGTATTGGCAACCTCTCTCTCTCTGATAATATCACTTGATCTGACGGGAATGAGTTTGTGTTCTAAAAGTCAAGGTCAGTAAACAGGATTCTGTGAAAACCGACTCCAATTTTGAATACCGCCGGTAATCGGCGTGATAAGAATGGACTGTAGCAGCTCAAAAATCAAGCAGACGTAATGTTACCAGCGAACGTTTTACGTAAACCAAAACTGAACAACCAGGATTTATCCTTCCTGTAAACGAGAAGTGATAGTTTTTCCAGTTATATCCTACTTCATTTGGACCGGTTGCTTGCTATTGTAGAATACCTGACTGAATCAACCTTGACTCTGAAAGACTCGAACACCGTTGCTTGATGAGCGAGTAAATGTTAACCACTTTGGTCGTTTACTGAACTGTGAGACTAAGTTCACATTAACAATCCAGATGACTGTTGACTGAGGGGCAAAAAATGTGGTTCGACCATGAATTATGGAAAACCTAGGTAAGCCGACTAACGTATCGGACTGTGTTCGCTTGAGTAGTCTCCCTGAGCGTAGCAAGAGAGATTTATCCATCAGCTATTCCGACCGTATTTATCTAACTAAGGCTCAAGTCTGCGCACTTTCTGATCTGTTTGATTAGCAGCCCAATGTGATCAGCCTATAAAAGTACTTACTGTAACGAACACATGAAAATTTCTAATTTGAATACGATAATGGGCCGTCTGAAGTGACCACCGGATAAAATCGGCTTTAGTATTTCACACGTAAATACGGGACCGTTAGCTACCAGCTCATTGACTCAGCACATGCCAGTGTGAGGATAAAGGCATCCCCACAACTTGTAATTACCAACCGTGTAATTAACCCCTGGGCTCCCAGAGTCCCAGTGACTTGCATTCAATGGATTGGGAAAGAGCGAATAATTCTGGAAAGCCCCCGTTGTTCGATGTACCATGATGCATATTGTTGATGACAGTGAGTATATCTGGGACGGTAATGGAGAGGAAAGGACTGATAAGAAAAGAATGACAAAGTTTGATATATCGTTTCCTGTCTAGGGTCAACTATGGTCACTATTTCATCAAGAGTTAGATTATTCGCCAATCTTCCCCTTTCTGTAGTGATGAATGTAATGTTGATAACATTGGGAGAAATATTCAAACCGATGGACAGATCGGACACTGAGAAACTAACATTGACGCAGAAAGCAGCGATTGGTGACATCAAACATGACAACGGATGAAGTCTGACACCACGAGTGGTATAACCAAACAAATGACTCCGCCTGAAATTCAGTCAGAGGAAGTACTCGGTCAACCCGTAGTGTCTGGACAGTAAATCCGATCGAGTGGAAGTCCACTCGATAGGTTAGCCACATTCTTTGCATTCTCTATTTATACGCTTTTTCGTAAATAGTGCCGCTATTTCGTTATTTTTTTCTAGGGTGCTACAGTCTATTCTGATACGCTTTAGATAAATGTTCAGTAAGACTATATAAATATAGAAATTTTGTGGATTGGTAGATTACATTACTACAATATTTTTCTGTTTTTATTTCTACATAAAACTGACCAGAACAAGCTGTCCGAATATATCAGATTGTTTGAATCACTAATCACCTCGCCGTACATGGCACGAAAAGATATCGTCGTATTATTGAACAAGCTGGATCTTGTCAAATCGACGAGCAATCAGGTGTCCCGAGCTCAGGGGTCTGACAATGCAGAAACAGGTAATCACATTTATCATTACAACGATTATTTTCCGAATTCTGATCAAAACCCTGATCATCCTAATCATAATCATAATAATACTAATCGTCATGATCCCAGTAATAATAGTCTCAGCATGAGGATAAAGATGAGGATAATTTTCACATTATTAATACCAGCACCAATAACGATAATAATAGTAAGAATAATAATATTTACAACCACAGCCAAGAACCGAGATTAGTTTAGAACCCACGAGTAAATAATTTAGTCAGTGTACGTAGTTTCATAAAGGGCAGCTTTCGATGATTCATTTTCCAGCCGTCAATCATGAGGAAAGTGAGGGTGAGAGGACCGTCAGTCGGATTGCACGGGCTTGGCTAATCATTCAATCGACTGGTTGATCAAGGGGAGATGGGTGGGATGCCTCAGCTAAAGCATGATGACGTCACCCACGCGGCTTTGTCGATCCGAGTCACACGACGTCACTTGCCACATCCCGCTCGTATCAGTTTTATGAAACAATCGATTGATCGACTAGCCGATCGAGTGCAATCCGACTGGTAGACCCACTGACTGTCCCTCTACCCACCCCTTTTATCATGACTTGAGAATGAATCATCGAAAACCAATGTTCGCCTACGCAATGTGCCTGTTTATTACTTTACTAAACAGAAATTTATCAAATTATTGATCGGATAATCGGATCGTCTTTTGAATGATCAAATAGGGTACATTAATTAAGTATTCGGCTGACTAATTTGTTTACTGAACAGTTTGTCCGTCTTTTCTTCAGCTCTGGTTCCATATTTCTACGTCGGTTTACTCTAATCTTTACAAAATGATAATTTATAATCGGTTTTGTGAATAGACTCATACATCATTTCCATAACTAAATGGCTTTCACTCCGCAAACATAGATGGAACGGATGCTTTGATGGAAAAAATTCAGCATGCATTTCTACAAGCGGTGCAAAAGCAAAATTCTCAAATCGGACGAATTAGCTTTCAGGTGAGCTGTGCATTGGATGTGGACCAGATGAAATACACAATTCACGAATGCCTTCGAGGACCGTTTGAACCCAACAAGAAGCGGCATATATTCCCCTGATTACCGATCAGTTCTGCTCTTCGGCGCTGTCTTGTCTCGACGATTGTTACGAAGGGTCATTTTTACCTCGTCTGCTTGTTTCACGTCTACTTTATCTATCTCTGCGAAGCAAGCAAGCGCTTCTCCAACTTACTTAAATGTGTACATATCCTCAACTGGGAACAAGCTCTCTCGCGCGTTCACATAAATCCCCAGTTATATAGAACTGACTACATTTCTCTTATCCCACCTTGCTTTTCTGTCCCGTCAACACGTATGCGTTCACAGAAGAATGCCTTGAACTCACATTCCTGGTCTTTCAACTTGAACTCTACCAAAGGCACGGTAGACTACTCATTCAGTTGATTGCACGCAGTTAAACCGTATCCTTATTGATTGTTTGCCTAAGTTCAGATGCACCGTCCTTTATCAAATAAACCGCACTGGCAACTGTGAAAAGAAGATTTATTTGCGCAAATACCGGGTTCTCAATTAAATCAGCTAGATAATTAGGAACTTTGAACATTGTTTAATTACTGGAAGGTGAAACTGTCTGACTAATCATATCACGTAAAATTGATTTATCCAGATTAATGTGCCCCAGAATGAGCGCTATGTTAATAAATGCAACCCTGGGCAAATGCCAAAACCAACCAACTTTTAGCAGAATGCGATAACCCCTGGTGGTGACGAATGAAACACAACTTTCAGATATGCTTACAAGGATGTTCCGAATGGTCTCACGCTCTACAATGTCCAATTCATTGAGGATGGCAGACGTCCTAGCGTGCACACTGCTGTAGACTTTTCGAACCGCAAAGACACACCAAACTAATAAACCCCAGATATTTTCAATCGGACTCAGATCGGAAAGGTGGGTGGACCAGTACATAGTCTTGGTATTCCGGTACGGTGTCCGTTTTCTCGTGGAGTTTGGGGTGTGTTTAGCTAAGTTGTCACGTTGGAAAATCATGGGCCTTAGTCGATTTTCCTGACCTGTCGGGAGAAGAAATGTATTCGGTGCTATGATTTGGGATCCAGCCATCTGTTTCCCTTCTAGAATTACTAGTTTGGAATTCACTCCTCAAACTCCATGCTCCAGACGATGACAGAACCAACAACAAAAGCTGAAGGACTGACTTCTGGCTTGCTCCTATTGAAGTTGTTCCAGTGGTCAACTATACCATCCGGTCCGTTCAAATCGAAATTTCCCTCATTGATAAATATCGTATTATTCCATTAGGCATCCTAGTCAATGTGATTTCTGGTCCATTTCGCTTGATTTTGAATATCAATCATCCAAGGTACTGATGTCATTTTTCAGCACTGCAAATTTGGTACAGAATGTGGGAGTTGTCGTGAATACGGACCGACAGCATGAAGTGGCAAAAACCCGTGCGCATTAGATGCATTTGTAAACTGATTCGATGCTTCATGTAAGAGACTCCTCTTTACCGGCCCAGAGATTCTTCCCCGAATTCCACGTTTTCCCCAAGTGACAAAGGTTCGGATACTTCGAAAAGTTCCAAATAACCATATTCGGTCGGGAAATGTTTTGCTTTTGGAAATCTGTTGTATGCTCGGCCAAGAAGTTTTTTAACGTGAGCATTTTTTTCGTGTGCAAACTGATCAACGGGAAATGATTAGGCACCCCATAATATACGAAATGAGACATATAAGATGAAAGTCACTGTATTTCGTCACCAAAACAACTGTTTCCTTTGCTCGTTCGGAACTGGGTTTATTAGCATTTCTTGTTCTTCGAGGCATGTTGTCCAAGTTAAATCGATTCACGGAGATCGTCTTTAAAATCAGGGTGCATATTCTATGTGGTAGTGAGCTAGTCCATCAGAGTGATTAACAAGTAATCCTATCTAAGGTGAATGGATCAGGTAGCAGTTTGTCCACCATAGAGTTTATTGCACGGAAAAGCTAAATAAATCCGTTGAAATTAGGCAACTCCGGCACCTCAAATCGTAGCTGTAGCAGGCTACTGTTGTGTTCGTAATCAGTAGCTGCAGAACACGCATTTGTTTTACTCCAGTTATTTGCAAGAATGGGAAAGCAGCTGGACCCTAGCCGGCGAGTAAGCCGCTGGCTCGCAAGCAAGGAAGTAAGTGAGTGAACAAACAAGCAAAAGAGTTAAGCCACGGGTGCTTTCACTCAGAAACAAGTAAAACCAACCAATATATAGAAAGATCGCTGAGTGAATATTATCCGCGCTGAAGCATGACTAATGACCAATAAAAAGCAGACCCATGACCACGCCTGAGAAGGATACTGATTGGTTGTTCGCGTAGTATGCGTAGTATGAACATCAGCTACTATGAATATTCCTTCTGGTTAACTATGCCCATTCTCGAAACTGATCAACAATAGTGCTCTCCAAGGCTATAGCACCGAGTACTGTCAACGACAAGAAAATTACCGAACTATCATGAAATCCTTGGTCTCGGACTAATCAACCACAAAGGTATCTTCGCGAGAAAGATCGTGCTCGTCTTTACGCATAAATCACATACGTATGTGCCAAAGTTGATCACAATATTCAGGTATGCACGCGTGACAATCTGTGACGTAGCATGTCCATTTGCACGCCTTCTATGTTTGTTACACCTCAAGAGGCACAACTGACAACTAGGTGACCAAACACCGACAAAAATGAATCGGACTTTTCCACAGTTTTGGATCAGTTGATGAAGCCGTACTAGCAGAAAAGTTCCTTTGATGATCCCTAAAACTGTCTCACATTCATTGGCCATCCGCGTAGGCCAAACACAAAGTTAAACCAACTGACCACAGTCGATAACATTTCTGGTCGAATAGTTGACCACGTTTCTAAGCAGTCTGATATTGTACGTGGATTACGGAGCAAAATTCCCGCCGATCGGGGTTCTGCTTCGGTTATTATCGTCAGCCCAATAGCCCGGTTCTGCCTAATGCTTACACTCTCATTGTGCTCAGCTGGTCAAAAGGCACGAGACGGGTTGGTCCGCTGTGACTATGATCGTACTGTACCATTAAATTGTTTGAATTACTGTGTCACAGTAATGAACGCACCCATGTCACGACGGAAATGGGGGGCAACGACTCCAACCGCCTTTCGACAAGGACCCCGAGACAAGCCGGGTTGTCCGTGTTGTGTTCGTAGTTAGTAGTCGAGCACGTAATGTCCGCACTGCATTTAATTGTACGAGCGTAAGCGAAAAACCCAGCCATAGCCAGCAAGTAATCTGCGAGCAGGTAAGCAAAATGGCTAAACTACGTGCTTTCACGCACAAAAGAGTAAGTCCAATTATTACATAGCAAATCGATCGGTGGGTACCGCTGGTGCTGAAACATGATTAAAGATCGAGACAAAGCAAGTGTGTGTCCGTTGGTGAGAGGAATATTTAGCGGTTGCCCACGTAGTATGCGTGACTTTAACCAGCCACAACAGTTGGGTGTGCTGGAAGCAGTGCTCTTCAGTAGGGAGGGGGTTGCACATGCATAATCTGCAAAGGCATAGCAAAAAGGAAATCCCGATGAGCCGAAGCCCAGTGAGTGCATAAGCAGGTATCAACACCTACATAAGAGAGTACGGGAATGACGATCTGTGCCAGTGCGTTAAAGCAACAATAGACGGAAAGACTAAACAGATGACCTTAGCCGACTGAACTAAAGAGTACTACGATTTATAAACTTAGTTTCGGAAAGAAACACTTGTCTTTATAGACAAGTAAAAAAGAGAATCTATCTTTTCGACTTCTAACTAGTCAGCTCAGGTGTGTAAACACAAGGTCAGTTTAAATGATAAGGAACTGGTTATGTCGACCACGGTTTCAGGAAAGAGTTTACGCGAGGCATTTAGAAGGATTTTATTTGGAAACATGTTAATTATTTCTAAATGTTGTATTGTCATGATAACTGTTATTTCACGTCGATCGTAGGAAGTACCGTTCATCGCATCTTCCCCGTCAGTTGCTTCTATGCTTCTGCAGTATTTTGAAATTGATTCCAGGTCGCCGGGATAGCAAGCTTACTTCTTAACCTCAGTGCCCAATTCTCATTCTATCCTCATCGCTGGATTTTTTACACTGCTTTTCGGTTTTATTCAAATCGATAATAACAACGGAATCTGAAATTATTTTTAGATTAAATCGCATAGGGATGATTTTAAGTGGAGCATGTTTATTTCAACGCTGTTTCTGATATTTGTTGATTATTGTACGTACACAAACAGTGTTCGCATTTCACAGCAGCGAGACAGAAAATGAAAGTTAGTTAGTTTAACTGATGACTAAAAAATTCTCTGCTCTCTGCGTAACGACTAAATGGGCTTGGCAGCTTGGAGGGCACTGAAGAGCGTGGAGTAAAGGTCATCTGCAATGAGGATGTTACATGGGTCTGTTATAATGCTCAAACTTTCGTTTGCATGTTTTCTTTAGGTAAATTTTATTGAATAAAATTCAAACATATCTAGCTGTAATGAGTTCATTGAGTAAAATCTGCTTGCAGATGAATGAACTCTCTTTTCTGGTATGATAAGTTGCTGAGATAATAAACGCAGCTTCCGATGCAATCTCTCCAAGAGGTCCTTTACACAGATTTGAAGTTCGATGTACTTATTTTCTGGGAGTTGTCATACAAGTCCGAATAAGTATCGGAAAAACTGTGGTGCCTTTATTCGATGTCAACCGCAAAGATGTACCAAAAGTAAGAACGCATTGACCCGATTAATCTTGTGACTACTTTTGACTAGATGGTGAGCGCTTTCTGGTTTCGGTCAACGTAATGCTGTCTTACTAGACTACGTGGGATAGGTTGAGTGGTCGCATCACGTATATATTTTGGAATGTGTTTGACCATTCAACAGCTCTCGGTGATTTGTCGATCCTGTCACTGTGCGCATCCTTGAGGCTGAGGATTACGACGGATAAGAAAATATCCGCATAGCCATTCACGTGTGTTCCACGGGCACTCTCAAATATGGATGAGACAAATATTTCTTGAGAACGGGGCTCTAAAATTTTCATCGGCAATTACATGAACAATAAAAAACTCATATCTAGTTACCAAATAATCAGTCCGAATTTCTCTGCCTCTCATTTCCGTTTACAGGCTACAGTAGAGCAAGCAGCTTCCACCAACGGCCAGGTCAACCTATTTTGCTAATAAGTTGCATATTTTGTTCACCCTTAGACCAACTATACTTTTGTAAACGAATATCATTTATCATTTAATTTGTTTCTTGGGTGAAACTTACGTCAGTCGAACCATAAGAAGACCACTGTCTGAAGCAGAAGAAAGCACCATCCGATTTAGTTAAATCCAGGACAGATGATGAGGAAAAATCGGGAGATGCCATCCATCTGATGGAATCACGTCATCTGATCAAAGCAAATATGGACCTGTCTCCCATCCTCTCTGTTTAAGGATGACGAGTAAAAAAAGGTCGAATTTCGGAGAACGCGAAGGTGATCAAAATTCGTTTGAACAAGCTCCCTTCCGTGGGTTACGAAACCACGTCTAAGAACTCTGGAATAATCCATCAATCAATGCAGGTTACCCAGAGGTATTCATGAATCATATGCAACCAATATGACAGTCATTACTAGAATGTGTCCCACCTTGATATCAGTGGTGTTCGACTGTTTTAGAGGGTTTGCTTATCACCTCGAAGGTCAAAGAGTCGAGTTCTGTCACCATTGGTCACTATGGTATTGGATATTAATCCACTATCATCCGGCTGGTGACGACACCTGACCTAATGTGGATTTATGTGGTTCTCTAGTCCAAGTCACGCAGTCTGGTTGCCTGTTATTCTTAATAATGCCGTGGGCCTTTGAGACTGTGGGATACACTCCTTCAGCTGCCTTCACGCGCATGCATGAAATAGAAAAGGACACTTTAGCTGGGCGAGCATGCAACAGTTACTTTTCGTCAACATGATCATTGATATTCTTTTGCAGTCATCCCTAACCAAATACCTAGTGAAAGTGATGAAATAAGATCACAGAAGTCACCGACTTTCGGTTGCTTAACGCATACCGGAACAGTTCGCCGCATCCGTACTAGTACATACTGCACCCAAGGTAATCTTTTTCAAGTGATAAATTGAGATTCCTTGAGGTTCATAACTACTAAGATCTAGTCCACATGAAGTTGGTGGAGGGTAGATTAAAATACGATGGATTTTCGAGATGTGGTGCATATAAATCTTCTGTAACGGGTCCCTGAAAACTGGTCATTGCAACTACGTCAATCTGCTGATGTCCTTGTCCGAGGAAATAAAATCTCGAATTCGAGATGTGCATTAGTGACAGGCATGACAACTCGGTGTTTGCTAATCCTTCATTCAAACTGTCATCAGTGATAACTTGCCGAATCCTATCAACGGTCTCGTGGAATGGAACGTTGGTGGCGAGTGACTTAACATCCTTTGTGAATAATTGCTTAGAGTGAATGTTCGAATCGCCCAACAGTTCACATATATGCAAACTATTCTCCTTTGCGTATTTCCCTATAAATCTCCATACCGGTTCGGGTGATTCCGCAAGCCAATTAGACAAATTATTTTGCATGGAGTTGGTGAGGGAAAATGTGCGCCTTCTTTGTGAAATTTTGGTGGGTCATACATCTGAGGTATTCTACTTCACCTGCGTCTTAGATTTTTGATCCTTTGTTCTGAGATCGAGTTAGCTTTGGCAGGGTTGTCGAGCTCTGCGTTCGTTTTATTTTATTATTCACTTTGGGCGTCAGTCATGAGTTTCTTAGTAAATTTCATTTCACCGACTAGGATAATCGCATTTTTCTATTCACAGACTGGTTTATTCAGAACAGGTACCAGCGAAACTTTGTCTGGTCTAAAGACCACCGTGCCTGAATCTGTTTTCAACTAGCTGGTGGCTTTCTTATAGTTTTTGCCGGTAGATACCTCTGTTTTGTTGTGTTCTGTCTGCAAACATGCACCCTATCCACTAGTTTTTCCATGAACCATACTACAGCGATCTCACTCACTGGTTGTAGTTATTCAAGGAGCGATTCAGATATGGTCTGAGTGTTGATACAAGCAGTTTGTTTTGACGAACATAATAGCTAAAACCGCAACATAACACCTCTAGTTGAAATATATTTCGTTGTTATAACGATGGATTTTTCGCCTATACTTCCGGGTTTTCTGGAATCGACGATACCCTCAGACCATGAATTAACTATTCCTCCAGTCGCTTCATTTCACACGCACCCGTTTGACAGATCTTGTTGGCACAGAAGATTTTTGACAGTGATCCGAAGAAAACCGAATGAAGCTGGTCAGTAGCCGGGGACAATTTCACTGACTAAGCGGAAAGGTGTTTGATGCTATCGTTAAGTTCCTCCGCGTGACACTTAACCAACTTTTTCAGAAATCTTTTTTTAGGTTAGGCAGTTTTCAGTTCGCCAGCGTTTGTATATAGGAGTCCATCGATATGAATCAGCACGGAAACATCAGTCTTGTAAGTTGTGTTGCGATTTTTCATTTCACTCTCAAAATTTCGCTCAATCTTTTGATTACCACGGTCGGGAGAAGACAATTTATAAATCGGAGGCGTAAAAGTCCGGATAAAAATGTGAACGCAGAAGTCAGAATTATTCGGTTGCGCTATATGTTCCGGAACTTTTGGCTGCATACGTACTAGGGGATACTTCAGTCAAAGTGATCGTTTTAAAGTGGTTACCTGAGAGTTCTCATAAGATCTCATACATAGTATGAGTGACCGCCTAACTTTACAGTGTTGTTGTTCATCAACCAATATTTTTATATATTTACTTTCTTTTTATTATATAAAAGTGGCAGTAGTATAATATAGTAGTAGTATAGTATTTGGGGAAGGCTCTGGTGCAGTGACTGAAGGAGGAGAGTGGATTCGAACCCAGGATAGAAGTGCCAGAAACCAATTACGATGGTCATTTAATCACCGCCCGATAGTTTAATAGATACTAAATATTTTGCCACATATTCGTCTGAGAATAAGGTTTCCCAATGAGCATACAGAGATATACCAAATGATTTTCTGGTGATTACCATTTTCCCGATCGACTGGTTGACGGAAACCCCATAGGAAATTTTTCGAAACTTATGGGGACGGTAGCAGAAGATAATTCTTTTAGCAAAATGCCATTCCAGGTGGGAATTTTGGGTGGTATCTCAACCCCTCGCCTGATCAAGGAAATAAGTTACATGTCCATCCACTCTACTTGGTAAAGTTTGTTTCCACGATCACAGCACTGAATGACCATCGCTGCTTCTGACCTCATTAAAAGGTTATGCGCAAATCTGAATCACTTTGTGACTTACCACACACTACTCATTCATTCACAAAAATCACTGTAACACGTCTGTCATGTTATTCTGTTTACGGTGTTTTGCTACCGATTATTATTCAGTAGTCAGACTTATTATTGAACTTTTGATCCCTGTGGTTTCATGGACCAGTTCACATGATCCCTGTTCTTGAATTTGGTAATTTACTCGTTCGGATAACCAAGTAGGTGCGTCTCTCGCCTTGAACATCCGGTCGCTCACCTTGTGCGTAATTCGGAGTTCTGCTGTCCGTTGTTTACGTTTATTAGGACGTGTTCCACTGGCATGATTGTTTTATTATTCCGGGACCATCAGTTTACCAGATTTTTCGACTTTCTGACTCTGTACTGACCTCCGGTACGACTGGTCAGATGAAAAACCATTGCAAATATCGTACAAAATATATGCTGTTCACAGTCTGGCTGAACTCCAGGCGTACCGGATCGGAAAAAATGGATTCTAAGAGAACACACCTACCACTGGGCACTGGATAAAATGCCTTTTGACCTCGCCCATCGAGTACCCTTAACCAGATAAACGAGGGCATTTTGATAATACTTCCGCTATTATCTTACTTGGTTATTGAACTCGACTTTTTCAACAGAAACGG
This sequence comes from Fasciola hepatica, assembly GCA_948099385.1. NCBI lineage: Eukaryota > Metazoa > Platyhelminthes > Trematoda > Plagiorchiida > Fasciolidae > Fasciola > Fasciola hepatica. Next base: position 16,208,293 of record CANUEZ040000019.1, read on the forward strand.
TCCACAGCCTCCCGAAGCAGTAGACGATCGTCGATTCCAATTTGTGCCAAATTTCGCACTTGGTTGGTTTTATTTTTCACTCCTCCTTAAATAATCTCCCGTATTTTAGTCTCATATTACGTATGGTGGCTTCATAATCAATCACTGAGAGACGTTTCACTAGCTAAACCAATTATTATACGAGCATCCTGTACATTTCGTGACATCTGAGCTGGATGAACGTATTGAAGTCGCTCCAGCCCGGAACTACGCATACCGAAATGGCAAGAAGACCAATGCTGCAGAACAGCACATTAATTTTACTGCAAAGATGATTTGTATAGATGTTACACAATAGTCAGTAATTATTGGATCACGGGCTAACTACCCACAGTCAGCTATTGTAGTACCTGTTCACCGTGATTCTAATTGACTGCAGCTTCTCAGTGTGTGTATGTGTGTGCCACGAACCCTTATCGAATCGTGTCACACGAAATGCCTGTCGAATCACAACATATTCGGAGGCGCTTTGGGTTAAAATAACATCTGAGTGTCATGCTCAGGAACAACTAAATGGCATGGTCTGGTGATACTATATCTTGGCGACTAGATAAAAGTTTTTTCGGAAGCATTTGACAGATTTCGCGGTTGTTGCAGCTCATCAGGGATCATGTGTCCTAGTTCTGAAGTTTAGCCATGTTTGCCGATAAAATAACTTAGAAAGAAGATACGGTCAACACAAAAGATGGCCTAAATTAGGAAGAAAACTCTAGGAAAGATACATCTGTGCTCATATAACCAGTCATTTATTGCCAGTAACTTTTAAGACATTTTGATAACTTTATTTTAATTAGGTGAAAGGACTATACTCATGACTATAAGGTCCCACAGGGCTCTCACGATGAACCATGAACAATAACAAAAGTTTGAATAAAGAACCACCATTTAATTCTAGTAAGGCTGCGGTGGATACCATAGAGGCTCTGTACCACGAGAGCTGAAGGTCGAATTTTAGTTGCTTTGCTTAGGGTTTGCCTAGCTATAAAATTCAATCGAAATTCGTCACGGATGTGTCGTGTGTGAGGGTTTTGTGGTATCTCAAAGGTGAATGTGCGATCCTATATTAGGGCTTCGGATTCTGGTGTTTCCTACTCTACTACTGCTTGAGTTCTTCAATTCATTAAACATGCTAGTAAAGCACTTGTTACTCCAAAATATTTGATGATAAGGAAGCTGCATGACTAAGAATACTCTAAATCAAAACTCGGAGGATCCTGCAGAATGTGTTCGCCATTTTAAAGAACTGAACTGTTTTGGAGGAAGTATATGAACCTATCCTCCAAGGTACACTCAAACGCTCACTCGGTTACTCCACCAACTGCCAACTAGTACACTCTCATTAGCAACTCAGGTCGGCATCATGCAATACTTAATCGTTGCCAACCTTCCAGTCGTGCCATCTGGCTATAGTATTCTGCGAGCATACGCCGCTGACTGTTCGTCGCTCGACGAACTTTGTATCAGAGTTTGTATATATCACTGTTACACCATTTCAAACCGGTTATGAAGAACTAGGTGGTAAAAAATCGAGTGTGCCGAGGAGACTATACCCAATGATAGTCTAGGAGGGTCGTTCAAGCAACGGGAGCACAATTCCGACTAGTGTTCTGTCATCACTTCTTGCGGGAAAGTTAATCTTCTGTCCTGGTAAAGTTTGCTTGGCTGAGACAAATATGGAATTTACTTCATCGTGGTACTTATCTCGGTTTTCCCCAGACATTCAAAAATCTAAAGCAAATTAAGCTGTCCTTTATCACTTTTTATTGCAATTACCATGACGGTTTACAGTGGTACCTTCCTAGTGGTCAACTCTCACCACTTTTATGTGTTCTGTAATTCTGATAATTTAGTCACTAAACTATTTGTGACAAAAAATGTAGCTTATTTTTGATTTCAGGTCACTCTCCGCTCTACGACAGGGATGATAATGAGTTTATCCGCATGAATGAGAGCACTCTTATGAATGACGGCTTGCCCCAATTCCTATACATTTCAACTTCATACAGCCTGTCTGTTAGCATCATTTCATCAAGTTGGAAGTAGTGATTATACGATGGCTGTTTTCACCGTCAAATGTTTCCTACTAACTGTGGAAATGGATGAAGTCTTCAACAAAGCACTTTAGATTAATCATATTTTCGATCAAAAGATTCAGTCTAACCAAAGCTACTTGGCCTATATTTAATCTGTTACTGACTTTGAACGCACACAACGCTTTACCTACAACGGTCGACTTCTGCAAAGACAATCTTCATGTTGAGGGTCTGTATACCATGGGGGCGTGTAAGCCTGGTGTTTCTGCATGTTCACTTCGAGCCTGTTTGTGCGGACTCCAGAAACCTAGATAAAGAAATACTGTTTTTGTTCACATAAACCTTTGTGGACGAGTAGAGTTTTGATACCACATGCGGACCAATTTATAACGTCTATGGCTTCAAACGGTTTCATTTGAACATCAGCTAATTTTTCGTACTCTAAATTATTTCCATCTTAATCTCTTTCGACGGTATTTTGCGTCTTAGGAAAACTTGCATATCAATAAACGTCGATCAGACAGCAACGCTGGTGAATCTCAGAACAATGGACAGTTTTAATATCGATAATTTGTAGTTCATATTTGAGATAATATGTTGATAACGGCTTCCATTTTACCAGTTTATAAACTGTCCAGTTTGTATATGCTTATGCCGTAGTAACATTGCGCAGGTTTCGTCTATTTTCTGTGACTCTTTGCTCAAGGGTAAGGTACCGTGTTCTGCGGTGCGTGAATTTTCGGACAGTGTGACGAAGTAGAGTCTGGTATCTGAACCGAGAATAAACTTAAATACCAGGAAATTCAACAGATAGCGGACTACCACTGATATCAGTCTCACAAAACCGTTCTGTTACATTTTGTTTTTGGATTATTGATGATAAAAATACTACACCATATCTGACTTGACAAGAAACTTACCGGTTAGATGCCTCGTTTGGTTGCGCAGGGCGGTCTTTTGACACCCATTGCACGAGCTCACAAGTCTACTCAGTTCAGAACAGTCTGACCGTTGTTAAACACGTTGAGCAGGTCTTGTGTGTACGGCTAATTTGGTAAACACCTGCACAATACAGAGTAACGAACTTCCTTTCTAATTCATCCGAGACGTGTACGTGATTTCCGATAGAAACTTTTCATCATGAGTGGATGACAAAGAACTTAGTCTTCATTATTTTACTTCCCAATTAGGGCAAGACTGAAAATCGGTTGTCTTCCGCTAACACATTAGGATATTAGAACAATTCAATGCGAGTTTTTCTTCTATTCAAGTAGGTCTCCACTGGTTCTGTCTTACCATAGGGGGCGACTTTCTTTGAATTTGTATGTCGGCGGCCGTCGCCCCCGCTGCCGAGGAGAACAGGGAGGAGACTGATACCCTCCCATGAGCACCCTAATCCTTCAGTCTACTAGCCTATGCAGTTGGGTCATGAATTCCTAAAAGCTCAATCGAGTGTGACTCGCAAACGTGGTCTTTGCACATCAGACTATGATGCTAATTGCTTGCATAAGTTTTCGTTCATGAATAAAAAACACGACTACTTTCCACGATACTCTTATTACAGTAATTATATACGAGGTCAAAATAGGACGATAAATTCAATAAGTTCGTCTTTATTTTATGCGGTATTATCAAAAGTCAGCTCTTCGGGAAATGCAATCAATATGTTTTCACAGCTTGCAACAATGAAATAGTTGCGCTCCTTGCAAATATCACGAGTAGTACCACAGGAAGGACATTAGCCCCTTCCCGCGAAGTGTTGTCTGCCACAATAGTAACAATCCGCCTTTGACTCCATGCGTGTCTCTGATGTTGTTTTGTAAGCACCACGCGATTCTGATGCATTCAACATCTCTATGCTTTGTTCGATCGCTTTCTCACCTCAGCAGATGTCGACGCACTGTTGAAGTGGCCATTCTGAAGTCTTCAACAACCTTTTCATCATTGTGGAGTCGAATAACCCAATCACTATCTGATCCCACACGAGGACCTCTTCTAGGCCAGGGCAAAAATTGCATGATCGTGCCAGTGTTTTTTCCACCAAAATCGAGTCAAATGATTCGTCAGGCTTTTGTGTTCTTTGGTTAAAAACAAAATGCTCATATGTTTCGTTTCACTCACCAAGACCATATCGCCCGAGTTTAAGCATCACCGTCATCCAGTCACCACGGTCCTCATCAGAATCTTATGAAAAGCCAAGCTGGATCCTTTTTGATTAGTACTCCATCGCTGACAGTCTCCGGAAATCTTCATACCGCTTTCGCTTCAGCCTCCAGTTGTCAGCCCATCTACCAGTGCCTTCCACCACTAAGTGCGCCGATGGGTGGATCTGCGTACGATTGTGCGTTCATGTTTCCGAAGTCCACATTTTCATATCAATTTCCGCTGCGAACATGTCAAAAGTCATTTCTTCGTGAGACGAAGCCGGTATCGTGCGGGATTGGAGAATAATAGGATTACGCAACCCCACTGTGTTTAAAGGTTATTGAAGATTCCAAAATTACCACTCCACCAGTGAGTCGACATCTGCTGAGGCGAGGAAGCAGCCGAACAACGCAAGGAGACTTTGAATGCATAAGAATTGCGTGGTCCGTACGAAATGACGTCAGAGACACGTACGGTGCCAAAGACGGAGTGTCAGTTTTCCACTTTAATTCATTCATTCACTATATATCTGGTAATGTCGAATATTACTTAGAAATGTATGCTTCTGCTTTTGAGCAAAAATGGTGAAAGCTTGCCGGAGTGGCGGCAATAAACGTATATGAATCAACAGAACCTGTAGCACTACCCACAAGGAGTATTTCTGTTCAAAGTTGATGAACCAACAGGTTGGGTGAGTTAAATCGTGATAGTGAGGATAGCATTCGAGGAACTTCGCATTCTCGTTGATCCCAAACCACTAAACAAAGCACTCAGGCGAGAGCACTTTTCGTTACTTGCTTTTGACGATACTTCTCCTGAGTTGGCAAACGCGTGTTGCTTTATGAAAGCTGATGTGGCTTCAGCGTTTTGACAGACATGGAGCCAATAATACGGGAATATGAACCACAAAAAGAAACTCAAGTGAAGTTTCGTTTTACATGTGAATCCAAACACAAAAATGGAGGCACTATCATTTTCCGGGTAGCATTATTCTGTACCTTTTCTTTCCCAGTGGTTCATTTCTGCTTTCGAAACACGGAGCCAACCAACCAAGATGCTAGACTAATAGTCATCCCTTGATCCGCATCACCTGTATCCACTTCGCTTCCAAAGTTCAATGTGGAGAAACTGTATTAAGTTTTTTCCCCAACACTGAAAATGAGTTCTGCAAAAGAACCATTTTGGAGTTGTCCATGGTACCGCTGTGCTGAAAACAAATGCTAAATGAATGAGAGTTTTCTCGACTATAAATATTCAGCCTTTTGAGGCACATAATGTGTCGCAGTAATCTCCAGTAATGTAGGCTTCCTAAGTGAACTTCCGGTCTGACATAATAGAAACATTTAGCTTCTGAATCCCAAGGACGCTGGGTTGTTCAAGGTGTCACTGATTACACATCTTCAGCAACAAGATTGACCACGATTCAATGTAGCCCCATGTCAACTGATCCAATGAGTTTCCCAATCTCAAAGTGGTTTGAATAAGTTTTATGAGGAATTTTACCGCAAGTCTTGTATTATGAACCTTACCAAATCTCGTCTAGAATAGGATTATTGCCATTTATATTTCACTTTTGATGGCCGTGCAGAAAATTGTATTAAATGGGTCAAATTCGTTTGTTTTTGCTCGCCACCTCTTGTTGAGATGCAGTTTCACAGGAATAATGAAAATAAATGCGGTTCCACTAGCAGAGAAATTTCATACGGCATCTTCTTTTAATAGGTGAGGATTTGAAACTGTTCCATCGCGTATATCACAAACCAGCGTGAACAGGCCAGTACACCAATATTGCCAGCTTTTTACCTATCGGGCGTACACTTATCCTTGTTAGCTCTCTCGCAGCCTGTGTGCGAATGATTTGCTCGGATGAGTGAAGAATTAGGCGTTTTGAAGCAAAAACAGTTGGATAACGGATACCCTTCGGGCGCTTCATTCAGAAGAACATAGCAGACAGGCGTTATTGACCGTGAAGACGAAAGAGTTATGCACTCAACTCCCTTTCAAAGGGGACGACAAAAGCGATTTACTCATAAGACGCTTAAAAAAGCAATCGCTCGAACCAAAGGCTGCTACACTTGGTGCCCGCCTCGTCAGTCGACCAGCCATCTCAACCAAAGATCTCAGCTCATCCATGCTAACCTGTTCGTTTGTTTGCTCGTATTAGGCAAACTACGTCGGGAGAGCGACGCAGCAACTATCACAAAGGATCAGAAAGCACCATCCAGCTTGGCTGACCACGGGAAATAGAAAATCCATCACCGGACATCGCGTAAACGACGACGCGTTCAAAATAGTCTACCGAGTCTCTACAAACGCGCCGAAAGTCGCTCGAAAACAACTTCTGGCAACGGCAGAGTCTGTGATGATCCGACTACTCAATCCATCACTTTGTTCTCAAAAACGTTTCGGTAAAGCACTCCAACTGCCCTGACTGTGATCCAATACCGACCCTGGAACTCAGTACAACTCAAAAGCTGGTCCTTTGGTTGAAACCCGGAAATTAATAATCTCTGAAACCCATGTTCATTGTTTCACTGGTCCATTTCTCAACCACGGAACAACAACATTTCCCCTCACATCTCTCCTAATTATGCAACACCAATTTTGAGGGCTACCATATCACACTTTACCATCAGACGTTGCTCATAATTTATGCATTTCTCACCTATATATGTAACTGTATTAGCCATGAGGACGATGTTACCGAAAACGAGCTTGTTTGCTATTCGATTTATATATATATATATATATATATATATATATATATATATATATATATATATATATTAAGTTACTCGATTGGATAGGCGGCCACTCAATAGATAAACACGGGATGTTTCACAGTCGGAGGCCTGGATCGGCATCACATTCGGGAATGACGTTATCTACCTTTGGCCACGGAAGTTTAAGTGGTTGGGCCAACCTCTTTCATGAACGAAGCTTTGGCTGTAGTAGTCGGATGCTGATTGCCTCGGACATCACTAATGTCCTATGTCTGACCGATTTTGACTCATTCGGTTGGACCCTGCATAGGATGCTGAATGAAGTAACCGGACCGGCCATGTGACCTGAGTCGAACAGATGAGAGAGGATAGAGCTTGATGCAGCTCATCTTGCTCTACGTTGAAGCCAACATGTTTGGTACCCTTTACTGCGCTTATATAAATGCCTTGTTGTTCGACCCACAAAAACGAATTGACAGAAGATATTTGGAGAGGTCAACAAAGACAATTTATCCCCTTTCTCGTATTTTAGGGTAACTGATGTCGAGAATAAGCATCTGAGCTTCACAGCTTAGAAAGTGGCTTAATATGCTGTGAGTGAAACCCCGCTAACTCTGTCGGAAATCTGAGGAATAGAGTTTTCCTTTCCACTAATGATATCGTTCCTGACTCTATGGGGTACTCTATAATACGTTCGATGAATCTGTCTAGGCAACGGCTTTCCGGCAGGATCTGTCGCATCATTCTTAATTCAAAATTTGGAATTTCAGGTATTTGCATTGACAAATATAAGAAAAAGTAATTTAATGAGGATAAAATAACTCGCCCAGCGAATTACGACAAAACTTTGTTTGCTTTCAATGGCACTGGAAATGCGGATTATGCAACGGTAGCCGTTAACCCAGTGTGTCAGGTCCGAACGAGGTTCGGAGTGTATCGAGATAACGATGCACCAAGTGGAGTGTTAAACGAGAAAACGGTTGTGTAAATAACAGCGTTGTCGGCGGAAAATTTTGATTAGCTGATATTTTGGACAGTTTTTACAATAAAATGGCTCTGAGAAATCATTTGCAGGCCAACGATGTGTGTGTGTGTGTGTGTGCGCGTGTCAGGGTTGCTAACGCATATGCAGCCCGAAAGTCACATCGACAATTCACCTCGTCACCAATGTCTTTGATAATGGGGATAGGGGTGATCAAAAACCAGTCGGTCTAATCGATGGACAATTTAAAACACACACACACACACACCCTTTCTGACCTGATGTAACCCCGCCTTCAGAAAGTTTAGCCATGGTAACCGAAACTTCGGCTAGTCTTAATTCCCCACCGACAGAGCCTTGTGATTTACACTACATTTTTCTTGTAGTTTGTTTATTGCTCAACACGAAAAAACAACACTGTTACTGCACTGCTTTTATGCCATGTCAGATTATTCTTAACAATGAGGTAAACAAACATTGATCATACACGGTGGTGATAAAACCGACCAACGTCCCTTTTTCGAAGCACTTAATCTATGAGATTCCACACTTGTTCTTCCTACCCTGTTCTGGTTCGTGAAAATGATTTTTACTTCAGTTTCAAAAATGTCCGTAGCTTTGAAGCACTTGTGAATTGGTTCACCGCACCTTGCAAGAGTCGTCTCAGTGCCCGCTCTGAGATTAGTCTTCGAATTCCACGTTTCCTGTCCGTGACATAATGATATGGATCCTTCAGAGTGTTTGGAATAACGGTTGTCGATCGAGAAATTTGGTGCAAGTTCTCCGTGAGTCTTTTTATTCCAGCATTTTTTCCTATTCCAGACCAGGCAGCCTTGAACCTAGTGCCATTCTCTTGGAGTGATAAACGAGAGGTTGCTAATTCACATACCGAAATGTATAATCTGGGTCATGTTCGTGCGCGAATTATGTATGACTTGAACACCGTGCACAGACACGTGACTAATTATCCTTGAGAAAGAAAAATGAGCCACGAACGATAAATGTCTTTCCATTCAACCTAGTCGCTGTTTTCGCCATTCTTCCCGCGGTTGGTTTAATAACATTATGCACCCTGAGGCACAATTTCCGGGATGAATCTATCTATCACAAAAGGGCTGGGGGTTGGGGTCAAGTTTGAAGCCCGGCGTGCATTTTAAACATGACTGTGCGTTGACACATCAGCATGCCCGATTCGGTCGACCTTCGCGGGCTAGTTTAAAATGAATCGCAGTAAAATATCGCGCATCTCGCGCACTGCTCACACAGCATGAGGTCGAACGATCAGGTGGCTTATCGTTGGATTTCCGTTGCAAACGCAGCTTAGCCTTGGATGTGATTTGTAATTTGATTGAGTAGAATGTTTTGCAACTGTGTTAGATAACCGGTGGGAAAATTCTTCCGAAGTCTTCTCACTCTGAATTCAAAACGAGCATAAACAAACCTTTTTAGGGCTTTGGGATGCTTTGGTTCACTTTCGTGTGTCGGTTGTGAAATCTATCCGGGTCCCCTTTTTGTCTGAGCGATTTGCCGATAGTTTCCAGGGCTCTGGTTCTTGTGTGGCATATTTGACGAACTCTTTGGGTCGTACAACGTACTAGATCTCGTGGTTACTGCCTAGGAAAAAACTTTCGAAGTGAGTGCACATCCCTTATCTATGGTGACTTATTCGACCAGGAGCAAGTGGGGTTACAGAACTAGCTGGTTTTATACTATTATTATTATTATTATATTATTATCAATATTATTATTATTATTAATATTACGGAGCACCGATCGAATCATAATAAACCGTATTTTTCAGAGTGAACCAGTAAAATGCCGATGTAGGATTGACTCGGCTTGTTGAGTTTGAAAGGTGTACCTTTATATAAGCAGAAAGTCTCGTGAGCACTGTATGACTGTTTTATCTTTGGTAAGAATCCTCAGCAGTGCACAACCCTGGGGACTTGCTCTCGGGGTAAACAGTGATGGATCGAATATTCAGACTTCAAAAGGATACTCCGTGGACTATATTCCACGAAAAACTACCCACAAAGCAAGCAAATCAACGGTACCAGCCCTTGAGTTTCCATTCGTGACGAACTCGAAAGCAGACTGACAACGATGCTACTTGTCAGTAATTCATGAACATGCCGAAGCAATGCAACGCGGCTTATCACGAGTGATTAGAAGCGTGGGGCGTATAATCAAGGAGTGTGTGGGGTGAAGATTAGTGCTCAAACCTATTTCGGTATGGACTTTGCGCAAACCAGATTCGTTAGGAACCACCTTTGAGTGGTGAGTAGGACAGTAAAGACTAGGTTTGTGCACTAAAGTTGCTTACAAACTAATAAATGGGGTGTGAATGCAAAACCCGATTTTTCCCGCTGTAGTTAGGATGTGACACCTAGCCTGTCTGTACAAAATCCGAAACCAGAGTTGAAAAGCTTAAAAACCACTGAATGAGCTAGTAATATCGGCTAGGTGCGAAACCACTGGGATGGAAATTGACTCGTTTGCTCAAACCTTCATCCGTAGATGTATATAGAGTCGTATGCTCGTGCGGTCAATGCACTCTGTTTCACAGAAATCGAAGAAAAACACGTACAATAAGCTACAGAATCAGGCGCGATTTCCCGTAGCCGAAAACATTACGGTCCTAGGTGTGAACAAAACGCACAGCTTGGAAGCTGAGAATATCTCACAGAAGACATTTAACACACTACTGTTCACTACTCCTGCTAGGGTGTGGCCTTTAAATGACGGAGATGTACACTGACTTGCTCCTCATTAGCATCTTCTCGGGAGTTTATATGTCATTCTTCCTCACTCCGTCAACTATACATTACAGGTATCCGTTTGCGTTAGAATACTCCGTACAATTCGGCGTTCTTCTTTGACGGTTTCATGAGCGCATATTTTCGATGCTCTATCTGTTAAGCATTGAACTGGGTTGATTTTATCCCGAATGGTACATAGTTGCGGAAACGGAAATACTGTCCACCTCCTATGGTTCCCATCAGCTACGACAACCGAGTTGAGCCCAGTGACATAAGAAGCTCTCTGCAACAACATGGAGATAAGGCAGAACTTTTCAAGGTAGTAAGATTTGCTTTTGTCTCACTCCTCAACAGGAACATCCGTGTGATTATCAGGCTGCCCTCCCATCATAGCCCGGCTAGAATCAAGATGCCGCCTTTGCTACAGTCATGCACCCAGATTTATGCATCTTGTGCTCTATTTTAGGTGACACGGAGGTTTCACGGAATAGGTCTATTGCTTGCGCATCGCGTCACTTGCACACTTCGCTTTGTGACCAGTAAATAAAAATAGACTCTCCGAAGTATAATTCAATATATACCACCTCAGGCGAGAGAGAATAGTTGTGAGAAAAACATTTTTTCATCAAGTTTTCACGACTCCCGTACATTTGAGGTTGAATACTTTTCTGCTCAAGGTTGAATCTATAGAGGCATTCATGGGTTTGCAAAAATTAGATAACTTTAATTTAGTTCGACTTTGTTGCGATTGATACCACCAAAGAGGATATAACCTTTAGCTCTTACTGTGCATTTCCCTTTACCGGTTAAAATAATCAAAAGCAAAATTAGAAAATTGAGATTTCTCGATGTTGACAGTCATTGAACACATCACAGTTGTTCTTAGCCGAGAAAATCGTTGGGAGAAATGTTCGATTCGTAGTACTTTCGAGATGCACTTTCTGCTCGACGTCTGGAATTATCTGAAAGTCGAAGATGAGAGCATATGACCGGTTTTGGAGATCAGCACGAAGATAGAGCACATTATATTCCAACAGTCCAGGACGAAAACAATACTTCGGTCAAGATTACTAACTTCAAATGAATCGTACATTGTAGATAAAATGTATTATGGTGTATTTTTTATTTGTGGAAAGTCCTAAATATGCCAATACGATGTCAGATATATGCTAGTCACTTAGGATCCCCAGGTAAGCAGTTGGTATTCCGGTGGTAAGTGAATAAGTTCCTTTGCATAAGCGTCTATCTTTACTTCAAATACCATTGCTGAATTTCGAACAGTTTTTCTAAAGTACTGCATTGTTAGCTAGTACTAAAAATTGTAAAATTTATCCAAGACGCAAAAACAGTCTGATTTTAGTTCATCCTGACCTACTGGGACCTTAGGAGGTTCACCACTCCCAGTCTCAGGACATTGGTGTAGTGGGCCCCTGAGGGGTTGTGGTACACCCCCGTTTCGCTTCATTCATGAGCAAGCCTATAGTAAAAAGTTGAGCTGTCTTGCAGAAGTTTCCTGCTAAAAGGGATGTCCCAGTAAAGTTAGACATCTTAAATCAATGTTTATATAGTGCTTATTGAATAAAATGTTAACTGCATAAACAAACATTCAAACTTAATCGCCATAGAAACTCATTCGTGTTCACCGTCATCACTCACGTCCGAAAAATTGACCACGTTGATGAACGAAGAAGATTGGTTCATCATCTACGGCAGCCGGTATTAGGGGTTCCATATCTTCCATTTGTGCTATAAGAAATGTGAACAGTAGACTCCAGTGAATAACTTTTGTTTCGAACGGCAAAACATTTACTGTTGGAAATATACTAGTTATTCTGAAATTTCCATATTTCAAATTATCTACACTCAACAGGACGGTGAACTGTGGCACGATACTGGAAAGGTACAAAAAGATAAACCACAGGGTCATATCCACTAATCGTTCACTCAATAGGCAGATCCGTTCAGTTGAAGAAAACCCTATAGATTGTGTTCAGACAAGGTTCAGGTCATTTTCTGTTTGCATTGCCAGTCGAACTTAGCGTTGCGGTAGATACATGCGTTGCCAATTCCACCCACATTCTGATGAATAAGTAGATAACCCATTTTGGAAAACAGTAAATAGTCCTTCGTTACAGCTGGAACAATTAAATGGTAAATTAAACCCCACGATTGGCCAGATAACGGGGTTTCGACCATATCCGTAGGCACCTAAACAGTGGAATAAGATGTTGTGGGTAATAAAACGAAATGTGTTAAAGAATAAGAGCTCAGGCCGTACAGTTGCGAAAGGATTCTTAAGACGGTTTTGCTCTGTGTCGTGATAAGTCTCTTCATACATATATGTAAAAAAATATCAAGCATTCTCATCACTTATTGTTGCTAAGACGAACTGGGAAAACCAAGCCAGTGGTAGACTCTAGTGAACACACCACGGGTTTTGCAAATAATAAGGTATTACCGAAACAACATGGATTTTCAGTGGTGTGGAAAATTTTGTTTGAAGTGAATCTTCCAGGTGCACTCAGAGGCCCACAATTCGTCTTCAAAGAAATGGGTTTACGGTTTCATCTAAGGCGTGTGGTATAAATCCTTTCATTGTTTTGAAAATTCAATTGCTGATAAACGAGTCATACAATGATTCCTCAGAACTGATCAAGGTTACACATAACTAACTTTCGAATATTTCGTCAAGGAGTAGTTAGTGTTTATACCGCATTTATCAAAGCGTCATTCATTTTGTCTGTTCTCGGATCGCTTTTTGGTTCTCAGGAATTTGTCCAAATATGGTTGCATATCTGTCAGCGTTTGATGCTCGGTAATGAGAGGTGATTGGAGACGATGACAGTCAGTCCCTTTCTCCTCCACTTAAGACTGTTTTGTAAACTGATCTTTAGAGAGGCTACCCGAGGCGACCGAACTACAAACTAACTACTGTTATTCCCAACGATAAAAAGCTACAAAACATCAAACTTTTGCACATCATATTTGGAACTGCGAATTCTTTTCGGATATCCTTTTGAACCAGATCTGGCCCCGACAATAGTTGTATACCTTTCAACGGTTTGGAATATCCCATGGTAAATATGAATTCAGATTTTCATTACATTAATTTCGTAGCAATAATTTTATCTCGGATTTATTAGAAATAATGACCAACAACTTCATTATCAACTCCTTTCCTGGTGGATAACACGACACAGTACCGTAATAGTCGTGTTGTGATTCTCCTTTCAGATTCATCACAAGAAATGGTTATTTCAATAGTCATGTTGACCAAACTGATTAGAAGAGCTATGCATAAAAAGACAACCGAATAAGGTAGTCATATTCAATGTATAAGTCATTAGGAGGTTCTAGTATTATTATTTATGCTATATATACATATGTATTGTACGTATTGATTTCAGCGGACCATTAAATTCGGCCTACTTAAGGCTCTGTATAAAATTCATTAGGATGAATGACAGTTCATCTATTGTCTTACATGTACGGTTCATAAGTGCAAACAAGAATTTATCGTGCGAAACTTCTCATTAGGCATTGCAAACACCACGATTTGGTGGATTTCAAAAGTATAATCGAAAAAGATTCAACACAGATAGAAGCGGAATTGAATGTCAATTCTCTGACAATAGCGACATATGGACAAATAAATGCTTATTTCACTTATTGGACATAAAACGTATATATTTTTGGAAAAATTAGTTGAGACTGAAGTGAATGAGGATTACCATTTATATGATGAATGAAATAAATTTGAGTGGTTTTCACCGCGGCCTATAAAAAATTGTTGCGAGAACACGAACTGACAAAATGCAGTTGTTTTTCCATCATTGATTTTAGATGTGACCTACTGGAAAGTTTGATAGAATAACCGACAGTTGTTGTGTCCAGAATGCAACCGATAATCAGAAATACGGAGGCCGCATTGTAGGCATAGGAGTGTGAAACATTTCCACGTTGAGATTATTCTGCTTGAGCGACTACTGATGGCCATAAACACTCTTGTCTCACCACTTGAGGCAACTGGGTTGTAAAACAGTGAACCATCCAATTATAGATAGAATCACCAATTTTAGGATCTGCACTTTAGTATCTTGTTTTGCTTTGTAGCTTAATGCTGAGTCCGGACCGCTTCCCAGGTGGTTTTAATCCGCACGTGTTACCCAGTAGTTGAGAAATTATAATGAAATGTAATAAACGTTATTTATTTTCAACTATTCCCGAACTTCCATGACTCGGGAATGTCTCAGTGAAGAGGTCACTGTCACTGTTTTATCCTCTTTTGAAATGAAGGAGCATCACATCAAGCCGAGAAGTGGAAGACTCTCTTTTGTGACGTCGATTTTCTTTGCGTGGTACTAAAGCTCAACTCACGGTGGAAAACACTGAAGGCCTTGCACACATGTTTCATGTCTATCGAATGTTCTTAGAATTTATTATCTGCACCAAGAGCCTAAATCTAACATAATGGGAAACCTACCTTTATCTTTCGCATTCAAAAGTCTGAAGCCGCAAGCTGGAATCGAATCAGCTACCTTTCGCCTAGTGGACAGATGTTATACCGGCTGAGCTGTCGCGACACTGCCAATCGGGTGTAAAAAGGACTGAGGATTTTCATGCTAACAATACACTCTATGAATATATTTCAATGTCCGTTGGATCACGTTCAGTCGTATGCTGTTCGTCTCATTGGGAACTGACCGACGGGGATAACCCAGTGATTAGAACCAAGACAAACTCTCTGTATCACTGGAATAGTGGTTAGCGCATCACTGCATATTCACATGCGTTATTCACACCTGACTGGCCATACCACGATAGAACAGCAGGCAGAGAATCTTCCTGGCAAGTGGGTTGTCGCGAGTTCGATTCCGACTCATGACGCTGGACTTTTGAATGTTAAAATTTCAGGAGGACTTTCCATTACTTTCACTTAACATCTTGGTCCGTAAACACCCACGGAGTTCCTAGTGAAATCCCAAATACACCATACTGCCACCTGCAGGGTAATAGAATTAGTTTCTGATCGTATGTCTCACTTCGGTATCATAGAATATAGCTGGTTTTGGTGGTCAATAACTCATCGCCTGCCATTTTACCGTTCAACAGACTTACACAGAGTCTTGATGGTAAATTTCACTTGAAATTTCACGACCTTCGATGAATTCGGCTTCAGAATATTTCATCCGTAAAATTCGAATCAAATTTTTAAATATTCAGCACAGCCCTCATTTAGTAAACGATTTGTTCATGATTATGATACTTCATATGAAACTTTATAAGATTATTGCATTCAAATACTCCTTAGTGAATATGACAATGACAAATTTATGAAATTTTGATAAATTGAAAATTCTTCCTAAGAAATTCAGTAGTACGGTTAATGGGAAATTCGTTTGCACTTTTTGCTTCCAAAAGTCCAAAGCTTCAAGCCGGAACCGAACCATTGACTTTTCACTTGTTGGACAGCTGTTCTACCAGCTGAACTATAGTGGTATAGTGGACGCGAATAACGCGCATCACTTGATTTGGTCGTGATGCAATAGCTCAGCTGGAAGAGTAACTGCGCGGTAGGTGAAACGTGGCCGGTTTGATTCTGGCTGGTGGCTTGTTTTCGGATTCTAAAAATGAAAATGTATTCTCTACTACCTGGATCATTTAGGCTTCTTGTGACATCCAATAAGTCTAAAAACCAAATGGTATGAAAACACCCGCGATTTGTATCAATTATTCTGAAATTCATATGAGGATTCCTGCTATTCCGCCTCACGAACTAATCAGATCGCTATTCGTTTTAGCAAACCCTTTATCTTTGTCAAAACGAGAAATAGGAGATGAATATACCAAACGGTGGAACTGTTAATTCCTTACACAGGAATCGCAAGGACTACTTGCCGTTTCACTTAGTGGACTTAAAGGGTTGGACATCCTAGGCCCCACCGGATTCCACTTTGAAGCCCCTCCCTATTTTCATCCTATGCTCGGTTTGATTTATCTTTGTTTGTTAGATAATAGATTATCTCGGTGCGTGTTTAAATTCAAACATCAACTTTCACGAAAGCGCGTGCTCTTTGGCGATAACCCGTCACGGGGAAATATATGCAACCTTATCAATTTTACTTGTATACAAACTTTGGCCAGAGGATAGCTGGCAAACGTACGTGAACGATGAGGAAAGCGAAACGAAATCGCTTGCGTCACTGTGAATAACAAACCAATTTCCAGCAGGATGTTCCAGTTCATGTCCCGTTCACGGTTGCTCTTATACCCACTGCTGAAAAACAAACGTAAGGAAACAGTAGTGGGAGAAATTTCATCATACTTCTATTAGAAGAGAGGCAGTTGCGGAATGGGTTCTGTGCTAACTGCAGTAGGTAGAAAAGGGAAGCTGGCTGAACTGTTTGTATTAGGGTCACTTTGACGAATTTTCAAGTTCCAAATAACAGGACTAAGATTTGGTAATGGTCAATGATCCTTTTATGGAACTATACTCAGATGAGGAGAAGCCATTTTGAAAGCCTTGAAGCCCAGTAAAAAAGTAGCCGTGGGGATTTTTCACATAGCATTCCTTTGGTTGATACTTTGATTGAGCGTATGATGGTCTTACTGGCTAAACACACAACGATAAGATAAATTTCCCCATAAGTGATTGGCATGTTACCCCATGCGTTCATGACCCTTGATATCTACCATAAAACCGATAAACTACATTTCGGGGAAGTCGAAGCCCATACTCCTGGAATTAATCAAATAACCAGCTCCATGATCACTGTGCTGCTTTCAATATGTGCCAAATTCTGTCTTATTTTCAACCGTCATTCACTTTTTGACAAAATAGTGCACTCTCTTTCGATAATTCCTTTCTGTAGCCAAGAATAAATGAGCCCCGCAGAAGGTCGGAGGAGACCGACTGGGGTTTGCAATCAATTCAAATGATTCCTTACAGTGTCTCCTTTATACACACATCGTTGAATAGACTCCAAAAAGGTAGAGGAAATAAGGTCAACTGTTCACAAAGTCGTTGATGATAGTAAGCTTCTAACTGACGATTCATGGAATAATTCCTTTAAGTGCACACGTGAGAGTCTACTGCAGCATATATGTGTTAATCGTTTCCTTTTTTGTACATCTAAGTTTAGAAGGTGATGGGTCCTGTAACGGCTTGCTGAATTGTTTTTTCTCGGTCCTTTTTGGTCTTTGCTTTTGCCGTTCTTCTTCCTATGGACGGATGCGAGCCATAGTCCTGATTCAACCTTCCGCCTGATGACAGTTCAACGCGTAACATCCCCTTAAACGGAAACTGTTACGACCAAAAAATCTCAACACTTTATTCTTCAATGCACTTCACTGACTTCGTGTTAGGTAGCCCTACGGCATACAAAAATAAAGGAATAGCGCCAGTTTGGATACAACGGTAATTTCTCATGAGCAATACATACCCCAAAATCCATGTACACTGATTAATGGATTGAACTGCTGACTACTTGGAACTAGAACTGTGATGAACATTGATAACAAATAACAAAAGAACATGCGATGGATCTCTTGGACACTGAATAGAGACAAAGCCGAGATGCCGTGTACACGTTTTAAAGTTGGCCAATTAGCTGATAGTTTTTCCACTGAGAATAATTACCTACATTAAGTCAAAACAAAATGGAACATCTTTTCACGGACTAAAGGTAGCCTAGTTGAACTGCCGTAGAGAACACGTATGACGTTTAGACGAAAAACACCGTGCGAGACAGAATCCCATCACCTGACCGCGTTTCTATTCTCAACAGATGACAAAAGCTTTAGAAAACACCTTAAATTGGTGTGTGTTGGGGCAAAACTCAAGAACGGTATCTATTACGCAATACTTTTTGAGGTACTGTTATGGTTCAGATGAACGTCGATGAAAGTTTGGTTTTGCCATCGGACAGAAAAGCAGCCAGTTGTGTAATCTTGAACTGATCCAAATGTGCGGATTGGTTGGCCCCGAAGCTATCCCAACTCATGCATGGTGGCTACTCACTCACTGTTTAGTACCTCGTGTACTCTGTATCTGCCAGGTGAGCTGCAGTGAGTTACACTAAGAACATCCCACGTGGTTCACGTAAACCGTGTATTTTATACTCACAAATCACATAATCACTGGGAATCTCCTGAGGTTAACTTGAAATTTGGCGACCTATGAACCAGACAGTGCCCACCAGTTGAAGAAGTGATACAGATGTAGATGAATGAACAGCATCGCATTACAAATATCAAACATCATAGTGCAGTGTTTGTGACACTTAGGAACCCAGTGAATTCATGACCTGGGCCAATCATAAAATTTTGTTTTACACTATGAAGTATGTTGTAAATTTCCGACACTTTTATCTTCATTTAGGCAGCTCGATAGATAATATTGAGAAACAACGTTAACTGATTCCTCGTCCAGAGCACAAATCAGACAGTTCATAAATCCAATAACCAGATCGTGAAGTTTCCCACTGGTTCGACTGAACGATAGTACATGGATCTTGAGTGATGGCATTTTATTGCCAGTCTGGCCTAATTTTACGGGACAAAAAACAGCACCTTGTTTTCAGAGATTCGTCTTTAAGTATTATTCAAAGTTAATCTATCCATCGAAGATATGTGCACTAGTTTGACTGGTAAACTCATTGAAATTCCACCATTGCCACGGCACAGTTTAAGACAAAAGTCCGGAGATGGAAAATGAATGGCAATGCATCTCAAAAGGTACCGTTTTTATCCCACGTCTGTGCATGAGTAAGGTAACTGAAGCGCATATTATGGATACGAAAGCGCTGAATTATTAGGATCGGCCGGTGAATATGGCCTCGGGGCTTAGCGAGGAGAATGTTTATAGCTCAGACGAGATGAAAACCTGTGCATAACACTGAAGTTTTCATTTTATTGTACGCTTGCGTATGACTGAAGTGGAAGGGATATATCCCGCAGTCCCGAAGGCTCACTATATTGTTAGGAACAGACGTCAACCAAACCCTGAGACATGGACTGATGGAGAACCATATAAGGCCTCAATACTTAACGAACCGGACTACAGTGAATTGCTGTCTGTCACTATCAAAGTAACCGGCGGTTGCGGGGTTCGAACCTCATACCTACAAGGTGATAACCAAAAGTTGTTAACCACCAGACCACTACCGAGGGTTCGGCGATATTAAGAAGTGAGTATCATCCTGGGAGTTGCTACAGAGTCACTCTCAGCAGACGAAACCCAACTAACCGTCGATGCATAACCAGTGAAATGGGTCAAACCCAAATGTAACGCAAAAAATAATTTGCACTCCAATTGTCATTAGTGACTGTAAAGTAAAGAGAATGTCAACAAAGATTCAGCAAATAACTGCACTCAGGATTTATCACGAGGATGATAACAAACGATGGCGTGAAATCACCCAGAGGATGACACCATAGAGGAGTAGAATTCCACTATCCTAACTGACTGACTAGCATAGAAAAATGAAAGAAATGAACAAACCCAACTACCTAAGCAGTGCTTTGGCTTTGATGCCTTTGGATGGGGTGGGCCATTGAACTATCTGAGAAGCAGAAACCCCATTTCGAAAGGAACCATATTCAGGTAGAATTTTATTGTTCAATAACACAGCGTAGTCGAAATCGTTGGTAGGTTGTCGACGTTTCGGTCACCACGGGTAACCTTTTTCAAGACTGGTTTTACAACCAAATGATTCCAGTTTCATTCGGTTGTAAAACCAGTCTTGAAAAAGGTTACCCGTGGTGACCGAAACGTCGACAACCTACCAACAATTTCGACTACGCTGTGTTATTGAACAATAAAATTCTACCATAACATTTCACAGGGCGCATCGATTTTTCGATACACTCCGAACCGATCTCGGTTCGGACATATTGAACCGTATTCAGCTTTTATACTTTAACTGATTCTCATAACCCGCTTGTATAAGTGCCTGCATGTAACTCAAGTGAATTGAATTTTATTAACATGAAAAATAACCCAAAAGACTATCATCCATTGACAACAAAGATGTTCGTTTACTGAAAGTATCTGGCCTACGCATTCCTTCACGATAGTTAACTAATATAACTCACGGAAATGTTTCTGATTTCTGAATGCCACTGTTGTAATTAGCCCCTCTATTTATAGAATATCTCGTATACCGCTACGGTCTTTATTCGTCAGACTTAGTCAAGGTCAACCAGAGTCAACCAATCAGGTTGGCATTAACATCGAACCTGTTGGCTAACTCATAACGATGATCTCAAAGCTGTTTTGTAAATATGGACAGGATATCGAAGTGAGCAGAAAATTGGGATAGTTAAAATAAATTCGACTGATCGAGTTATTAATAAAAATAGTTCTGAATTACCTTTGGTAGAGTAAGGCAGATCTCAGTTTCTTGTCTTATGATTTCCCTGTCAGTGCATCCATAAAGATTGGTGAAATCTTTAAGTATGTGAGTGTAATATTAAGATAATGACTGCTTTCTTCGTACTGAATACGTTGGAATATAAGAAAAGTCCTACAAAATCGTGTTTATACTTAACACCAATTTATCATTTGAAAAGGATCAGAAAAAGCACACTGCTTATTTTTATGCTCAAAGTGTACCACATTGTACCTCCTCTTAGTAGGAATCGTATTGCCCTAATTATGTGATGAGAAAATTTCTAGGTATTAAGTTCGAATTTTGGTCTTTGTCTTGGCTGTTTCGGCTTGTTAACAAATTCCAATACGAAGTAAAGTATCGGCCTTGATGGTGTTACAAACGTTGCGAACAGCTCCTGTTGGCTGAGCTCAGAATCTTATCACCGACCGCTGTGTTATGAGCAGTTCGTAGATCTCCTTCTCTTCTTGTGATGAAAACCGAAGTTGTTCGGAAGTGGGTTACACCTTGCTACCATCGGTTAAATCCTCCTTTCGGCAGCTTCTACTTGACTACGTCCTTCTTTCTTGTACCACTGTCATATGATGAATATCATGCACATGCGAGAATCAATCTTAGTGCTTTAGCAAATTGGTGTTGACCGCTCAAGTTTTTGGTTTTCAACGGCTTCTGATTGCTGAGCTGGACATTTAGTTCGGAAATATTTCATCACCAACCGAGACGATATCATCAGTTCACAGATCATCTCCTGGTATGATGAAAGGTTTGCGAAAAAGTGAACAGGAAAACCAACAACCATGACGATGACAGGTGAATATTAGGTGTTCAAATTGTTATGGTGTCGTTGGTGTCACAACAGATAACAGGTGTGGATAATAGTCATGTAGATCGCATATGTTTGTGGACTACATCACTGCGTCTCGGGTTAGAGTTTAAAGCTATAGCGTAGACCATCATAACCTTCTTCTCTGATGCAACTGTTGGTGCTTATTCACACACCCACTGAGCTACGGCTTATCGAATACTCTTTTTCTCTAATTCCTTGCAAACCATACACGTCAGAAGTCCACGGGAAAGCACTGCATCAAGCACACATTTGACGGCTCTGCAGACTCTGAATACCTTGTTAGTCCCCGACGACGTGGACCAGTGTGGAATTGTTGTCCATGTTGTTGTTGTTGTCGTCGTCGTCGTCGTGACGTGTCCGCAGCTTGTTTACTTTACAAGAGATCACACTTGTATTTTAGGGGAACAGATGGGTTGTTTAGGCGAATTATGGTAATTTCGGGGGTGGCTGGTGTTTGAACTTCAAGAGTATGCTAGAAAAATGTCCTAACTGCAACGGTACGTGGTCA
Source organism: Fasciola hepatica (assembly GCA_948099385.1). NCBI lineage: Eukaryota > Metazoa > Platyhelminthes > Trematoda > Plagiorchiida > Fasciolidae > Fasciola > Fasciola hepatica. The sequence goes on from CANUEZ040000019.1 coordinate 16,230,720, forward strand.
ATGAATAATCCTCTCCTAGATTCAAGTGTATGACTCTATACAGTTCAAGTAGCACGAATAAAATTCAACTGCGATTCCATCATCAAGGTTTATGATTGCATTCAAAAGGAAGGGTCATATCTACTCTTCTGTCCATGTTGATTCAGTGGTAACTAACGTCCTGATTAACGCCAACTGCTTGCGGGGCCTCTGGAATCGGCCATGCTCTGTCGTTGGAACATCGTATTAGACAAATTTTTGTGAGTTTTTCTACCAGTACTGGCACTTGCATTAGTTTGAAGGTCATCAGTGTTGTCGTACACGTGCATGTTTATGGAGTACTTATGTCTTACCAAGCATACTGCATATTTTGTGAATTATTTCAATAAAGTTTGAAGTAGATCCAAACGGCTGATTGAAAAACGTGATGGGACAGTAGAGAAATACTGTCCAGGATGGTAGTTGGATCCTCGACAATGAAGTGCAGGAAAACTCAGACTTCTGCGATCTCAACGAGCAATATTTTCATTACTCTTTTGGAGAAATGGCAGCAATTATAAAGAAGGAGTACAAGAATACAGAACTCATTATAATACGGGAGTCCTGTTTGCAAAAGGATACACCCGATGGAATTATACGACTGAATGACTTCCATTCGTATCTGGTCGATCATGTCACTGATGTCCATAATCATGGAGGGATGCCATCACTTAGGTTAACATTAATTGGGGCAAATCAACTAACTTAGTCTTCACACACTCAATGAAGTGATTGGCTGTCACATGGTAGACTGTGAGCCATATTTTTTTAAAGATGATTTCGCACTATATTCACTAGAAACATTTACTTGGCACCTAGCACGTCACTATCTGAGTCAAATATATATTTCCGGATGGTCTGTCTATCACAGTATTTGCACGAATGCGTGAATCCGTTTGCATATTTGTCGCTGACTTTGACAGATATGATGTCACTTTCCTCACCACGCTTGGCTTGATAAATCTGGTACTTTTTCGCACAAGACTTGAAGCACAATTAGACTCGGTCTTCACGACCAGAACACACTTGTTTATCGTTCAATAACTTGTACCACTGAACAACTGTGGTTATTGTACCATGAAACTGAGTCCTACAGTGTATGGTTAGACCAACAGGTACACTGTGTTAAAACCAATCAGGACAATGAATCAGAGAAAATATATACCTGACAACCTGATAAATTTAAGGTTCCTGGTTACCTCAACCGACTTTTCTTTGTTTTTGAATCACAACCACTCTATCTGCTTCACATACAAGTGTCACTGATTATCTCCATCTTTGGTTTAGTCATTATTGTCCGTTTGAAATTGTTTACTTTGAAAATAGTTCATATTCCCCACCAATGCTCTAACAGCTACGAATAAAAGAGTAAACAGGCTTCTTGCAATAGACGGAGAACGCGAGGCATACAACTCACCAACATGATCAAACATGAAGTGGAACGTCTGAAATAAGTTTTATATAGACACCATGTTGGAGCACATCGTGGAAAGACATAAAACATCCGTATTGAAGTAGCTCCAGAAAAGATAAAACGATGATATTGAAAAATCGAACTCCGATTTCATTTCGATTTCGCACTGTGATTCCATGCCAGTCTTCAGCAACTCATCTGTTCCAACAATTATCGAACCCGCTGCCATGCCCCTCCAACGTCTGAATAAAACTCCTCACCTACATGAGGTCTCATCTGTTTTATTCAAGGAGTGTGCTGACGACCTTTCGGTTCCACTGGCTAATATGTTGAGTGATTTTGTTACGAACGGTGAAGACCCACAACATTTGGAGTCTGGTCAATATAACACCTGCCCCAAGAAAGAACCTCCGTCAGTGGCATCGATTCAAACGTTTACAGTCTGCATTTCGACTACTATATTGATGAAAGACGTTTTACCTATTTCAATGGTAAAACGTTCTCTCTTCTCTCAGTTGACCCTGGTGTAGTACATGGTCTGATTACTTGTCCTTTTTTCTCCCCTTTGTACAACAACATTACAAGTGAAATGGCGTACAGAAATACGCTTTTTTAATCGGCGGAATTGATATGCTTTTCCTGAGGTAGTGCAACGCACTGGCATAGACCGTCATTCGCATACTCTGATATAAGTGTTGGTACCCGCATTTACACTCACCGGGCTTCGGTTGATCGGGTTTTCATTCTCTCTGTGCCTTTGCACATTGTGCATGTGCGACCCCACGGAAGAGCGCTGCATCCAGCACATCAGGCGGCCCTGTTTGTCTACGTCCGCGTCGAACCGCCGTCGTTTCCATCGTGTCGCGAGCGCGTTCATTACCGTGTTACAGATGATTTTTGGTTGGGCGGCCTAATAAAATCATGCAACAGCTGACCTAACCCGTCTTTCCGGCATTCGGGTGACGTCATCACTCTTGAACAGGAGAGGCATGGTGACTATGGCCCAAACAAGCCTTAGTTGAAAGCCGAGCGACTGAATGAACGCATCTGTGTGTGTGCGTGCAATCTAGGATCAACACCGAAATTAGGAGTGACTGATTCCTTGCACGAATTTTCTAGGCTGAGACCTCCTATCCCGATGGTAGCAGAAATATCTCTCGGCGGAACGTGCATGGTGCGCATATGTGGTTTGGAAATGGTGCCGTCATCAACGTTAATTCAGCTCAGTCTTGGCGCACACATTCATGCGCGGTTGACGCAATCTTTAGTTCTCATCCTTGCACCTTTGTGCCAATATGGCTTGATTTGTGTTTGATGTGGTTGAGCTAGCTACCTTGAGGATAGCAGGCTTCAGCTTACGGAAATCATGCAGAATTTCATCGCAGACATCCTGATTTTCCAAAACCATCAGTGTAGTTTTGTGCACGTGTTGCCGAGAGAACAACCATCGTCTGCAGTACTAATCCTTACTCACCAGTTCACATGCAGTTGCGGGGGCACTTACGTTGGTGGAACAAATCAACGACAAATTTCAAACCGATGGCAAGAAGCACTCCCAGAGGTTATTCGGACCAAAATTCACGATGATGACAACCAGACAAAAAGTTGACCCGATTTCTTCTTTCGAGCTTCTGCTATTTATTCGCAATTCGAAGCCGTTAGCATTCAGCGATATCGAGTTAATCAGACTGCGTACTGCCGTTCTTTATCAGCAGAAACTACTGACACGATCGATCAGCTCAACACGGAGATAACTGATTCTTTATGGTATAAAACTAATGCTTTACATCCATTCACCTTAGTTGCAAACACCACCCGTTTAAATTCCAGTTTGTTTTACCTAGGTGGTTGTGAACAGATGAAATATTAGCATCTCGCAACTTTTATTTTCGTTTTGTACTGACCAATTGGATATCGGGTTCTCAGTGCTTCAAATATCCTGAGAGAAAGTAGGCAGCTTTATCTACTATGAGTAGACTAGCACTTAACTAGATAGTATATGTATGTATATTGTTACTGAAATGATCAAGCGAGTTCGGTCGATCGTATTCATTTCTGTTCTCAGCCAGCCCCGTTGCTTCATTCTTTTCATTAACCTACCTGAAGTTAATGCAGCTATTGACTTTCTCTCCCGATATCGTCCATTACAGAGCTTTGCAACATCTTCCGGATTGCGCTTATTCTCCATAAAGAGACAAACAAGCACTTGGTATCGCTACGATTGAGAACCACCGACTTTCCGCGTCCCACACAAATGCCTATAACCAACAATCCCATGACGATCGACAATCAGCCGCACTGCATGTCGCTGCTGTACCTAACTTGCGCACACATGCGTACACTCAGCCACCCAGCTTTCAACCAAGGCCCGTCTACTCCGTGATGCTTTTGGCCGTCAGACTTTCAACAACAGGTGCACGGAATTTCGATGCCGTATGAAGCTGAGCACGTTGTCAATCGTTTGTCCTGGTTACACACGCTCTTATGCGTCTCAAATAACGTTTTGCAACGCGTGTGCAGCGTGCACCTATGGGGCATATGCAATAGTTTGCCTACTAACAATCATTGAAGTAGTAAGTTGCGGATTTCGACCACCCCAGAGCGACTAAAGTGTGACCAATTTCCCACGTACGCACGCGCGCGCACAGACAAATCTGGTTTGTCATTCCCCTTTTTCGTTTTTGAGTCACTTGATTTGATGCATTTGTATTAGTACAAATAATTGATAAACGACCTGATTTGCCACGCTGTTTATTCCCAGTATGTTCTGTGAGACTCGTCAGACACCTTTACTATGCTTGCCAAAGTATTGTGTTGTGTCAATCGAACGATAAGCCGGACGAAACCATAGTTAGGTGCTGGTCAATGAAGAAAAACCAATCTGCTGAATTATAGTTCACCACTTAGGCGACCTACTGTGGGCTGAAAAATGTTACACTGTCGCATAAACAAACAGACCTGACGATGATGCATTATTGGGTGAGCCGTGGGCAACGAAATACGTGATTTCATACTACAGTCGGCGGAACTTCTGCGGCACTGATGCGCAAACACTAATACCATCGAGGCTCTCTAAACGACCAACTGAGCATCCGCATCAAATTTACTGGTGGTTTAGGTGGTTCGAAATCTCGGTGTCTGGTTGACTGACGCCTCTCTCGTTAGTGCGGTAGACGCTTGCGGTTTTGGGTTCTTAAGTAACGGTTACTGTTTTCTCTCGAAAAGAGAGTAAAAATAGGTTACGAAACCCGGTGCTCCTTTGATTTACCAACAGGAATGCATCTCAGTCAATGACGAATTGCCACAGCTATTCTATTGATCGGAATTTGTATACTTTGTCTACATCATGTTGACGTTTTCAATCACCAGTTAGCTAATTTGCTAGATTCTATGGTGAAAAGGTAGAAAGCAAAACTTGGTAGGCTAATGGGTGTCTAAATCGGTACTGATATCACGACCAGATGCAAAGCAAAAAATCCTTCTGTTAGTCAAAAAAAAAACGCACTACATATGAAACTTCCTTGATTATGATGTATGCGTGGATAACCAGTAATTTGTTGTGTGTGCGTATGAAAGACAGGACATCAAAAGAGACAAACATTGAGGAAAAAAGCAGTTGTGCACAGAGAGAAGCTTTGGTAGAGGTGATCATTGAAAAGATGATGAAAACATCTGAGTCAAAACATTTGCCAAATGCAGTAGAGCTCAAAAGGATAGAGGAACAGAATAAAAAGGAATGCAAGTTAAACCAATCTGACTGGAATGATTAGCTAAACAGAATTTCCGATCTTTGGATGATAAAAATGACAAGTCTGACCGACTTCCAGTGTCAAACACGCGAATGGAAACTTGTGAGCGCGCAGTACGTGTGTACCAGGACCAAAGCCAACGTTGGATATACCAAGACGATAAACCTAGTTTTCGATATGAGTGAACGCGGTATTTGTTTTAGTATAGAAATCATAATCACGTATCCACAAGATGTGATGGAAGAAACGCGAAAGAAGACGCAAAGGAGAAAACGGGCAAAAATAGTGAAAATTTGAGACAATACGTAGGGTTATATGTAAACAGTGAGACTAAAGTTCTCCCAAAACCTCTGTTATCAATGGACGCAGCAATATGTTCCAATTTACCTGTATTTTAATGTTAATAACGTGAATTTAACTCGTGTTCTGAGCAATAAGGTCTTCTGGTTCCAAGCATTTACGATGATTGTGTCGCAATCAAGGAGAAGAAAGAAGGAATGCATGCCAACCAATGAACAGTATCACAGAAGGAAAGAGGGGAGAAAATAAGACCCAGAATCTGAACAGGCAACCAAAGAAAGGAAGGAAATCTGATTATAACTGTAATCCAGAATAATATTATTATTGTGGTGACAAAAATGAGTGTGTGTGCAGGCCCGCACGTGAGATAGACAGCTACTGGTTTCGGCTGCTTATCATCAGCGAACGAATGGCAGGACTTTGGGAATTCGCGGCTTCTGTGGCGTATAATTGAAACGCGGAGTCAGCGCACTGGTTCGAACTGTCTTGCAATTTTGATTCAGCAAGTATGGCTTTCGCTTTGGAAACCATGAGATGAAAACGTTGGATTAGATGGGCAGCCTGTGCAGAAGAAAACACGTACGGATTAGCAGCTGAAAACGAAAACCTAGATCACGTTCAGATCGACAAATGGACGACATCAATAGAATACACACGCATACATAAGCAGAAACAACACCAAAGGACCTGAATCGGCCCATACATAGAAACACAGAGCTACAACGTGCACAAGAACTTGGATACAAAGAGCGGTTTCAACTACCAAGTCATTTCAGTGCTTTGGTGTAGAGTGAAGACCGGCGATAAATTGTCGTCGACTGATCGCCACCATGAGCATGCGCTGCCAGAAATTGAGCATCAGAAGAGCCTGGAGAGTTGTATTTGAATTGATCATTTCAACATATCCGAGGGCATCAACTCGTATACATAGATCGAAAAAATCTCGTAGGCAAAACACTATTTCTGGTTAGTCCGATTTTTATGCCTATCGTACTGTCACTTCAATCAAACAAGATCAAGCCATATTTCTGAATAAGGACTGATTACTGACATTGTCGTAGTAGGTAGTTTCAAAAATCTAAAAAGGAAAAAGGAGCTGCATTTGTGCATCTACACACAAGAAACAGTAAGCTATAAACTAACCATATCTGTCCGGAGATTCCGAACTAACAGGCATTTTTCTGTGGCATCTGAAAATCAAAACAAGTTTATAGGGACAGTGAACGTCACAAAAGGGCATTTAACAGAGGCGTCCATTTCACTGATCAAGAAATGGAACATATTCGTCTGCAAATCCTACCGTGATGATACTGACAAACAACCGAACGAATAGAAATACAATTGTGGCCGTACGCATCTTACAGAGAAAACTTATGGATTGATTCATTCAAAGATAGCACAGAATATACCAGGATCCATTGTGAGAGGCTTACCGAAATATTCGATGGTGAAAATGTCATGTTGGGGAGCGCTGCAACGTTTAACGTGTGAGATCCTTACAAACATCTGCGGAGTGGAGGAAAGTTCAAAAGACGTCCTTTGGTCAGAATGCGAGGAAACAAGGACTTCAGGCGAACATAGCTTTTAAAACATTTCATCTATTGCATTGGAAAAGAGTCAGGATGAGCGAACGGCGAACCAAAACATCGTATATACCATTCAAGAAAAACGAGTAAATTAGCGCGCCTGCGTCGATTGAACACCTCCACTGGTTTATCCGAGCTGACATAGTGCATCAAATGGATCAAGATTGTTCTAGTCTTCAATTTCCTCCTTTTGGATTACCATTGTAGAAAAACTATGTAATTCCGTTTCTGGCTTGTATCATAGCCAACAAACCCATTTTTCCCTAGACTTTTTTGTTTTCTATAGCTGGAAAGCATGTCAGATTCATGTTTTTCCGACCGTAATGCTAATAATAACGAATCAAGGTAATTTTTAGTCCAATTTTTAACCTTTGAAATTCACTAGGATCTTAACAAGACATCTAGACCCCACTCAGCGTCAACGGAAGCGATTATATCTATGATCAAAGCTACTTTGCACCCGAAACAAAATACATGCCACTTCGAAGGAAAATCCAGTGATTTAATAAGCACAATGATGATGCATAGTTTACCATACAGAAGCATTCATACATCTACTTCACCACCATTTGATCACATCATTGGTGTTCTGGATGACCCACAGATTTGTATTACATCTGTTCGGGACGTGAATGTTAGCTTTTGATCATCAATCTTCGGTTGGAAGATGAACTTTCCGACCCGGTCACTGAAACACCGTTAACCCTGAGTCGCCTTTCTTCTCTATCGTATTTTCGATTTCTGAAAAAATGTAGCATCACCAATTTTATACGGATTGCAATCTCATTTGCAATTGCCAACAGGACAAGACGACAATACACTTCAATTGAAGACAACAGATGCCATCAACTGTCAAATATCAAACACTGAAGGCTTGCCTACTCTACATTTTATCGTGAATGAATTGAAGCGATGCAAAACCATAACCAAAGGAAACAGTATAGGTGTCATATGATTCATCGTGTAGTTCCAACGTTCAACTTACCACTGGAAACCATGGAAGTACATGTATAGTCAAAATCTGAATGAATACTAGAGTCCGGAATTAATCTTTCCCCTACATAAAAAACCTAACAAAACACGTTTTATATCAACTGCGCCTACCACTTCGTCGGTATTAAATACAAAGGTATTCTAGGTTACTTCTTCTCTGCGTCAACGGCATAGCAGAATAAACGCACTAATTTCGTATACGGTATCGACCGACGCATAAACACATGATAATGTGAACCACAAATGGAAAAAATAAGATGCATTCCTTTGTTTGCGAAATTCCACCACATTGTTCTATTCATATAATGTCAGTTTGTCCATAATGTGAATTTGCTTTTCCTATCAGTTACTTATTTAGGCTTTTCAGGCGTCCAGCGCACGGGCCTAGCAATGAAACAGCTGTTATCTTGTTCTCCATTATGTGCACTATTTCGCCTCTATGGAGAAAGTACATCCATTAATTTCTCTAAAACTAAAAATAATTATTCATCACAATCAAATCAGGGTTGTGATGGAATAATGTGACACGAACCTTTAAAGCACCCACGGTTGCACTGCTGTGAGAACATAAAAATAATTAGTTACCGGAACATCCCTAACACGACGCATCACCCAGCGATGAAGTAGTCTTCTTACTAACATTTCCGACCCGAAAGACTGAAAACATTCATTTTTCGAGCCCAATGGATTCTGCATTGTTCAGAGTGTCACGAATAACAGTTCCTAAACAAGGCTGATCATGATTTATTGCAGTCCACATGAACCGGCTTTATCATTTTTACAATTTCTAAGTTACTGGAAAGCGTTTCTCAGTGAATTTCTCGATCTGAATCACATTTTTGTGAAAACTCAAAGTCCCGCTATGAGGCGCGCACAGCAACTCGATGGCAAAAACTATTAGTGATGCAATGTAAATACCTTCGCGAATGGAACACGTGACTCTTTTTGTTGAGCTCATAATGATGGTCTTTCATGTGCCGAACGATGAAATATACTTCGACTCATTCTTCTTCCTAATGAAGCATCGGAATTCACCGGGAAATATTCACTGTGGATATATTTATTGCTCATTGGGCGCTCTTTGTCATCAAAATGCAAATAAAAATCATAATCCGAATCGTATGTTGTAAATTTTCGCACATCGCATCTTGTTTCGAAGTCATGTTTCAAATGAATAATGCGAAAAAACGGTTACTCATTAACAGAAAGATTCTGAGCAATATCTTGACCACAAACAAGCTGGATACTTTGTTCGAAATTAATCCCTTTCTCAACTAGCAAACCAGTGAAATATTATGGTTCAAAGTCCGAACATCCTCATGATCACGAAAATGAAACAGATGATGCTCATATGAACTTCATCTCAAGGCCATGGGTTCCGAATGAACCAGCAGTGTTTTCCGTGAGCATGCCGTCAACCGCGAAAATGCTATTATGCCGCGAGTAATGCAATATTCTCCAGAGAGGTTTTCATTGATTTTGATTCTTCCTATTAGGAACATATCATCCAAACATTAAAAAAAAGACTTTCCCTTACAGCATCAGCGTTCGTTCATCATTAATCAAAATCAATTGTATCAAATTTCATCTTAACCTTAAAAAAGTATTCATATCAAAAGATTTACAAAACGCAGACTTTCAAGCCTCAGGAAAATCTGTCACGGTGTCGAAGGTCACACAACTTCATCTACCCAGAGGACACTGAAGAGTTGTTGTTAACAAAAAAACAAATAAAGTAGAATTTTATATTTCCAACTTTGTTCGGTACGCTCTCAAAAATTACGAAAGAAAAACTCAGTGAAAATAAAATATTTTTCAAGGGCGTTTCGGCACATCCAATACATCATGGGAAACCGCAAACAGGAACCCTGAGGAAAAAATACTACACCCAGTTTATCACCAATCCCCGAGAAGAGATAGTGTGCTCGATCGACGTAGCATCCAACTCCAGTTTTGAATTTCTATTTTAGCTACTCATAACAGTGACAACAGTCTGCAAGTGCATACAATGTCCGGCATTACCCAAATTTGTTTGGTTGACTGTCCTTTAAACTTCACGTGTCAAGCGTAAACCTCAGGTCATCCGACCAACCTGCACTCGGAAGCACCAGACTCGAGTTTCGCTCTTGTTAGAGCGACCTGAGGTTTGCGCATGAAACGTGGAGTCCAAAGGGCAGTCAACCAAACAAAGATTCATCAACCCCACACACTAGCCACAAGAAATTGCGCGATATATTGCCCAGCTTGTCCAGTTCAACGGCGATCAAATACAATCCAAAATGAATCGACTGACAGTGGATACACTCAAAAAAAGATGTCACACACAAGCATCACGGCTGGAAATAATCCATCATTCTGTACCGCGGAAATGTGAAATGGAATGGGTTCGGTAGAAATGTCTTCATGCAAGTCCTGTCTCGATGTGAACAACCTATTTCTCAACCACGGTTTGGAATCCCTAGTTTGAGCCCACGACCGAAATTGTTGAAAGGTCACTTCCGTCTATTACTGACTGAAGTATGATAATTACCAAATACAAACTTCCATTCACTTAGGTCGAAAATAGAAACTAAGCTAAATTCTACTTTTTCTGGGTGATGAAGAGCAAAGATAATGGGCAAAAGTCACGTTTTACCAAGAAATAGTTTCGAAGCACATACAGTGAAGCTAAGTATCAAGATATAACAGATTACTGATAATTTACGTGCGTAGTATTACAGCAAAAAAATAGTCTCACCTACCGAATGTGCTCATTCAAAAAGGACCTTGATGATATCCAAAGGAATAAACAGTGCCAACGACGGCAGTGATTGCTCCCCGTTTCATTTATCGTTCTTGGAACAAGCTGTATTAAGACAGCTACACGACACCACGTGGGACTCGTCACCATTTTCAGTGTTGACTTTCATCTCCACTGGATGTAACCAGCTTTGAGAGTCTCTTAACAATATTAGATAAGAGCTTGCTCTTTCATGGGGGTCTCAGATTAACACATATCCCGACGATCAGACGACACGTCCCCCCCCCTCTAGAAGGGATGCGATATCCGTGGATGCTACATCCCTGACAATCATCAGCGGAAATGAACGAATCATTCTGATCCACTAATAAGTGTAATAACATTGATGCGAATGAGTTAGGGTAGATGAGGGTGAATACGCACACAGTCCAGTTGCGACGAGGATAGCTACAGTGGGCAAGGACAGTGACACCGGATGTGACCTATTATTCAAGTCAAACAAGGTGACTGATAGAGAATAGCTATGAACAACCAGCTCGTTGTTATATATATCGAGTCATGGACAACAGATAAAATGAGAAAGATTTGAACGCAAATCAAGCTAACCGCAAAATCCAGTCATGTCATCTAATGTGCCCGGTGGTAGGAACTAGAGAACCATAATCTGGAAGCCTAGGGTTCTACTTGGGCCAACTGCTACCCGCCTCTCAGAACAATTTACACCAAAGAATTCTGTTTATCTCTGGGCCCGCGTAACTCATCATGTTTAGATTCAGCACTTGTTCCAGAGACTGAATACTAGCTCCAAACAACCTACACATGACCGTCATCCATAGCGCAGAAAAGCTGACGAACATTAGAATGTACGGATAAAAACAAACCTCCTTTTGATTGAACTTCATGTAAAATCCATCCGGGGTAATTTTGATCACTCCAGAAGAGCCATTTTCAAGATTGATCACATTCAGTTCTCCGTTTAAGTCACCACCTTGACGGAAATGTTAAACAAATCGAGAAATTATTATGTGAGATAAAACTAATCGGCCGTATGACCACAAAAAGCATTAACTGGTGGGGGACGAATTGAGAACATTATGATAATCCCGTAGTAGATTAGGCAGACTAGATTATGAGCAGTACATGGGTGGTTAGAGTATTCCTCCATGGGCAGCAATTTAATCGAATACAGCATCACGAATCCATTCACCGCTAAAAAAATGTTCGAAGCAGTTGTTCTGTCTTCGTTAAGCACAAGCAGCAGTGGGTATCCACCGAGTACAAACAAGGTCATGAAGGATTCCGAGCTGCACGACACCATAAGATTATCAGATTCATTTCACTCTAGAAATGCACTATACGGTGTGAAGAAACACTTGGTCTGTCACATCGAATCGTAAACTGCTCTACACGGTCGCCTTTTATTTTTTCAATTATCCGGGACTTGAATTAAGAATAAGCCTAGTTCTTAGTGGCGTTTTGGGGAAATTTGATATGACCAGGAAAACAGGACGGGGCAGAATAAAGTTGATCGGTTTACATTCAGATAGGTTCCGTTGTATCTCATCAGACTTGTTCTACAAATCATATCATCATCATCATCATCGTACAGCGTTAAACAGTAGGGCAAGCCCCACTGAACACTGCCTTTCTCACCATGTTGCACGTTGAATTAGAAAGTATGAATATATGGAGAGGAAGTGGACCTACACGGGTAGCAAAAGGAAAGAATGCCCTAGTAGCCAACACACGGAATACACAGTCTAACTGTACAAACGCACATCGATCAATCATTCTGATTCGATAGAAAGTGACAACACGATCGCCACTGCTCGCGGTTCGCTGCCATATCCTTCAGTGTCTCCAGCCAACTGGTAGACGGATCTTTTGGACCCCAACCACGAAGACGTGAAGCACCTACTTTTCCTAAGTTTGCTGTACATTTTCTCATTCCTCGCTGCCACGTCATCTGATCTACAAATCATATGAAATTAATCAGTGCAATGGCAAAGATAACACTAGCAGTGATAGATGCACAAAAGTCATGTTTTACCAGGGCAACTCCAGGGAGACGAAAAAATCCGTTTACGCGCACAATCTAGGCTTCCATCTTTCGATCGCAATCGCTTCCACAAACTGTATACAACGTGAATTAGTGATGGAGAAAATCACAGAGAACGCAGCTGGTCGGTCAAACCGATGATTTGTGTCCAGTATATGGCGTGATGGAAGATGCTGGCAGTTGTTCAGTAAGTGACCTTTGTTACTGTACTTGATATAGATGAACAACTACGTTCTTCGTGATTTTCAACGTCACCAAGTTACGTCCTCTACAGTTTGCGGAAGCGATTGTGATCCAAAGAAAACCTAGCTTGTGCATGTAAACGGAATCATTCATCTCCTTGGCAAAAACATGGCTTCCGTGCACCTATCATGGGTAATGTTGTTTTTGCCATTGCAATGGATAGTATCACATCTGCTGAGATACAGTAAAATATATGAAGATATAAACTGTTCAACGTGTCCCTGTGCTGTTTTCTTTTCTAGTTTATTTAGGAGGAAGGTTGTTTCACATTTTTCAAAAAATGTCACCAAGACTTAGGCTTGTGCGTAGTTCAAGTCCCCAATAATTTTAGAGCAGAAAAATTGCCGTTCAGAAACGAGAATTAGACGCTGACGACAAAGCTCCGACTGAACGCGGGTGAATCATGCAAATTGACAGAAACTGGCTTGCTGAATATCACCCCACTGGAGCACCTAGTTCTTTAGTCTTGTCCTTTTCTGGACAGGATGAAATAAAACAACATCAGAGGTTCGAATATAACGCATAGAAAGCACTACACCGAGGGGTCAATTTTGGATTTCGAACCCGCAAAATATATAACAATGGAGCAAAGTGAGGGATTTCTTGCTATATGCGTGCGACTGGCAATCAGGCCTGTATTAACACTGCATCTTGCGACAGTGAGACGGAAAGATTGACGGTTAAATAAGAATGGAATTATTAAAAGCAGCCGAAAAGTGTTTAACAATGGACATGGCAGAAGTATATAGCAGCGAAGTACGACATCGCGTGAACTGAAGCGACTGGTCCCAGATCGCCTGCACCAAAATTCCGTTACAATCACTGTTATTTTTGAATTTGTCCACGAGAAACATAGTAAGAAAGATGGGTTCGGGATGCGGGACCGGTTAGACGAGCATGAGCATGTAGATAACTGAATAGTTGTAATTAAAATGACAGGTCACATTTATTAGCGATCATGATAAAAATTCCCCTTTGTAACTAGGTAAAAGTGAGACAATCAAGCGGTATGGTAGGATTAAAATGCGTTCGACAAGACAGAGAACAAAGTCACCATCCTGCACATGTACGCTTTAGATGATGAGAAAGATGCACCAGAGGAATGGCATTACTTGGTTGACGGAACTTCTGTGTTACTAGCTCACCTGGATAGCCAGCACCAAATCGACAGCCTTCCCAGTCGATGAGTGTCCCCGTAGATCAATCATCGGTGATTCAAATGTGGTGACGCTGCACCGAAACCACATGCATCCGGTCCGAACAAACCATAGGTCACTTCTTTCCATATTTGTCTCTCACACGCCCAAAATGCTTCGGCTCGACCACAAACTTAAGCCAGTACTGCGCAGGCGCTTGAAATCTGCCCCCACATCATGTGAATATAACCAGCGTACTCGGGTTAACCAATCATACTAGTCGTGACTCAGCTGCGGCTCGAATATGCTCTGAAATGTATCCTACCCATAAAAATGTTACTTCATGAAGCAATAATCCAACTCATATTCATGCCAGTACGACTGAATTCTGGTTTTCACTCCAGGCAACTTGAGCACTAAGATATATAACGTTGCTGATCGAAGCAATTTGATCTGATACGCCTGCGATGGTAGGTGTATTTTCGTTGAACAAAATAACAGATAGGCGGAGCTTAAAACTCAATTGTGCAACTCGGGGTGGTTGAGTGGCTTAGTGTTTACTTACTATCTCGGATGTCAGAGGTTCGAATCACGTCACCGTCGGTTACTTTTGTGGTAAACAGTAATCCCCACTATCATCCGACTCCTGACCACACCTGACCTATTGGGACTTTGTGTGGTTCTCTCCTCCAGGTCTGAGGGTCAGGTTATCAGCTATCCCGAGTGGTGCAATGGGTCTTTAAGGCTGTCCCTATGCGCAAGCATGTAAAAAGAAAACAAAAAAACCAAGATAAGCAGCCCCGATGTTATCCGATTTATTTTTACACCTCGATCATTGAAGTTCCATTTAGTTCAGCGCTCTGAGTATCGCGTAAGCGAGTTTAGAGTTTCTCAAACACAATCGATGCTCTGAGATATGAACTCTCAACGCAGTACGATGTGCCCGCGATAACTTGGAGCAAAATTCAAGCAGAACGACGTCAGAACGCGTTCAACGGACTAAGGTACTTACCATAAATTAGGAGCTTTGGGTTAATGAAATCGGTGGAAGGTTCATAAAGTAAGGCGACTACTTCCTAAACTACAGAAAATACCGTCATGTCACAGAAATGGACTGACTTTTAACCACAATAAAGGCGTCTGGCACATGAGATGAGCGTCATCCATTTACCAAGACTTGAACATCAAGCAACAGTGAAGCTGCTTATCATGGAATCAGGGTAACAATGGTGTAGCACAAATTCATTCTAGACTGACCTTAGTATTTGCAAACATATCCCGGGGTTACCCTTACTTATTCAATGATCTCAGTGTTTGCCATTACTTAACAGAATTCTGACCGATTATCTTGGTGACGATCGAGGTGTTAAAGAAAGCGGGGATGTTAATATGAATCAAGTTTATCGGAAGTGTAGTCTTTTAGGAGAGGGTTCCTATATACCGATCGTCCGGAGAAAGATGACGACTGAAACCTGCCCAAAGCTCACGGATCATTATCGATTCGTTCGACGGAAATCGCCAGAAACGGAGTAGAACACAGTCGAGTACTGAACAATCTGGGTTACTTTATTACCATCATATGCAAACAGAACACACACAAAACGCGATCAGAAGTGCGAGATATGTGAAGCAAATGCATGCGTATGCATGGAATGATATGTGTGTCATGACAGATTCTCGTAGGAGACCGGTCACTTTTGGACAAAAAAAGCTGAGGAGCCACAGTGGAAGATGGAGAAGAGACCGGGGGAGAAAAGAACAACACAGGGGTCATATAGTCAAGATCAGAGTGAACGGATGAACATATATTAGAAATAGCTAGTGATGACCGTAAGTGAATCACATCGGGTCTCGTTTTCCTTAGAAAAAATAGTCAGAAGTGTCCGAAACGCAAACAAAACTACAAATCCAGTTACTTATATAGTGCCAGTGTGTGTGTGTGTGTGTGTGCAGAAAGAAGCACCTGAAGCTCGATTGAATATAGTCATTGGAACCAACTTGTGACCGACAGGAAGGCTCAAATGTGCAAAATAGAATTTTCGGCTAATCGGTAGTTCACCCGGTCAAGGGAGTTAAAAAACGTAGGTAAAATCAATATTTATTGAAGCCATGTAGTGACACTCACCAAGGGGTCCACGACGAGAATCGATGGATACCTGTTCCATTGCTTTTTGTATGGCAAGGTACAAAACTTCGCCCTATTAAAGTAAAATGGTGATGAACAATAGAAAGATGATGAGAGAACGAGACACGGAGAAAAGATTTGTGTATAGCATCGACCATATGCGACGGATCAAAAAGACCTGACATTGGTGGCGAACGATTTCACTGACCCAAATAAATTGGATTGAGTGGAACTGAAAATTAGTTAGTGCGGTTAGAAGAAATGATCACAACGCTCGACCGGCGGTGATCAAACGGTCATCATCATGGATTTTTGACCATGACGTCTCGGGTTTGACTCTTGACACCATCGATTGCTTCCACGTTTAGAAGCCTTGGACTGGCCGCGGTTTCATCATAAGTTTTGCAGTTTCACGAATAATAAATAAAGGAAGTTAAGGTGATTATTATTATTATTATTATTATTATTATTATTGTCGTTATCATTATTATCATTGTTATTATTATTACCTAGAGCCGAAAATGCACACACGGCAATCGATTACCTATCTTGAGCAGACTAAAAGCGCATGACTAATCGCACCAGTGGTTGTCAGTTTTACTCTTGTCAACCACAAATATCATAGGTAATTTCCTTGGTTTGGCTACCCATTGATATGTACTTATGCTCCAAATGAAAAACTGAAATCTGACGGGAGAGTAGACAGACCAAACGATGCAATCAACCACTGAACAAAAGTACGTCATTGTCAGCGACACACTTCGCAGTGTCACTTGACACTTCTAACCATCATCTAAAAGGTCTATTACATTCAACGTAACAAAATGACCCAGACTAAATTTCCATCACGTGAAGAACTGGCCATATCTACAACCGTCCGAGAAACATCCAGGGGCGGTTTCCAATAGGATTCAAGTTGCTAGTGTCTGACACATTGCAAATTGCGCAAAACGCGTGAGGATCAGATTTTCGAGAAGTAGGGTGAGTTTCACGCCGGTCGTGGATGCAGTGATCAAGTCTTCACACCCCGATAGCTGCTAGAGCATTGGCATAAATTCCAGAGACCAAGAATGACCGTGTTCCTAGAAATTCACAAACCCTTCGACTCTGTGGGACTACTCAAGAAGTACGCAACAATCCTCGGTTGTATCGTGATACCTCAGGTCGGGTTAGGGCCTAGAGACAGCCTTCACTAACCTTTGCTGCCTTCAGCGGAGTACGTCATTTTCAACTTTGCAACAAAGGGTGCTACATAGTGCCTTGTCCGGTCAACTAAAGGGTGGAATTGAACTGTTTCCAGGGAACCCGAGCTGGAACTTAGAATATTCCGACGACATATTGCGTGTAAATTTTATATATATATATATATATACATATATATATATATATATATATATATATATATATATATATATATATATATATTGGTTCAGATCAATGTTTAAAACGATCGACAATTCTTCTACCTTTCCATCATGCTGCCTTAAACTATTTGCATCCGGTTTCCGACACAACGAGAGTAGGCCCACAAAATATATTTGTTTCACTAGTTGATTGTGAGTGAGACAGTTATGACGCCAATAAGGCTGAAGATAGGCAAGAAAACAGACGATCATAATAAGGTGAATGAAATAAGGGGCGATCCGGGCATGGACACATTCATTCGATCAGTGAACTCACTTTGGATGTGTAGAACAAGTGCGAAGTGGGTTTCTGATTAATTTGAATCGAAACGGAGAGGATATTTTTGGGTTTTCGATAGGTGACGTTGATCATCTGGTCGTACCACCAACGATCCAAAATGAACCCGGCCAAATTACGAATCAGCAGACATTCACAACCAACCTGGATGGACGGGAAAATAGAATGGGTGTGTGTGTGTTGTATGAAAGAAGCACGTTAGCGACGCTGTTGCGCTGATTAGGAAAATTCATCCACGGAAAAAATGGCTCACTAGCGGAAGTAACATAACGCGCCCTTCCGTTTTGATCGGGCAGATAATTTTGGCCTAATAGTGGACCGTTCAGCTCAATGCTCTTAACTGGTAAACTCAAACTTTTGTGCTTTGGTATTGTTTGCCAACTCTCAGAATCGTTTGATCTAGAGCAAAACGAATACTGGTATACAGAGCAAGTAAACAGGAAAGACAGGATCGTCTAATGAAGAAACAAAAAATCGGACAGAGATGTGAAGAAGGAGAAAAAAGCAAATGGACAAGTGGAAATCATGAAGATAATGATAGCTTTTGATAAGTACGCCACCGACTGCAGCACCTAAACATATCACCTAAAGTATCCAACCATCCAGTGGGCGGATCTCAGAAGCCTAACACGTCAGACTCAGCAACATTCACTGGTTAGGTTTTCATACATTTTCGCAATGGTACGGACTGATCACCTATAGCTCCAAACTCCAACTGCATCGAGGAAAAACGTTCACCAAAGAAAGACTATCAGTAGATACGTGTAACCCATATTCCAACCACCTTAACCTGGTTCGGTCGAGCACGCGACTCGGGGACTGATCACTGATTTTCAATATCTTACGTCTAACCCAAGTATCGCTGATACGGTTTTCCCACCACATTTGAGCAATACTATTACAGAGACAACTACGCTAAGACATAGATCGTCTTCGCCTATCATTTAACCGGAACGACCGTGTTTTTGAGGCGTATAAGAGAATGGGCTTAACTGCCGCAGTACACATTCAGGACGAGATCGGAAACCGGATGTCACGCCGGCTCCACGAGTGGTTCGAACTGGCAAATGCTCAAGTTGTCTTATATATATATATATATATATATATATATATATATATATATATATATATATATATATATATATATATATATATATATATATATATATATAGAGAGAGAGAGAGAGAGAGAGAGAGAGAGAGAGTACAAGCAATATTTAAACGCGTGTACAAAACGTCTCTGGAAGCACACAACCGGTTTCGCGGTTGTTGCTATTCATCAGGTATGCGTACCCACTCGTCATCATACTTCTGCACCCCGATATTATATCTTCATCAGGATCTAATTTGAATCGTCTGGACTGTGAATGGATACTCTTCATTGAAGAGTATAGCTGAGTCAACCCAGTCCTGCAACAGCATTTTGCACTTTGAAGGTGTAAAACAATCCCAAACATCGCTACACTGTTCTTTGGACTAGCCAGAAAAACGTGCAACTAACCCGAATCTTCATTCAGGAGAACAAAATAGTACGCGTACTCTAAGCGACACAGCTTACTGCCCTAGCAAAGATCGATGCAGCCATTCTCACACGAGGATAAGGCTATCTCAAGAATCAGTTCAATTACACAGTTGAAAAGGAAGGAAGAAAGAGGGCAACTCTGACGAACACCGCTTGTCGTGATGAACTTGGATGAAACATCGCCGTAAGCACGAACTCGGCTTCGTCTAGTAGCATTCAATGACTGGAAAATAGAAACGAATTGCTCTGGCATACCCTTCAATGAGGTAGTACTAGAGAACTGTGGTTGACCGAGTCGGACGCCACTTAAGATCAAAGAAAGCAGAAATTGTAAACCTACGGTAGGTGCATTTGTGCCCTAAAACTTGTCGTAGAATGAAGATGTGCTCGATATAACCCTGACCGGGCATGAAACCAGCGGTGGAGAATAATGCCTGCGAGTAGTTTGGATGCGATGCTTACCAAGCTAGATATTCTGTGGTTTTCACAAGAGGGTCTGTCATCTTGTGAATCGGCACAATCACCGATTCGCATCAGTCCCTGGGAATCTGTTCACGTTTCCAAATTACCCAGAGTTCTGTCAACTCCCTGTATCTTTTCAGATTACCAATCTACCGCATAACCTTTATACCTGATGGGGAGTGATACCTACCTGCATCGTCTCTTGTATGCATGTTTGGAAAGTCCACTGTGGAAGTGGAACTGTTCCTTAATGCGCTTCCCACACGACGTTCGTGGGAGCGAATCCGTGAACCATCGAACACCTTAGTTACTTCACTAATACCTGGTTTCAGTGGGCAGGTACTTTTGATCAAATGGTAAAGGAAGAGATTATCACCAATAACCGCAGCCTTCTCCATTTATCTACATATCACAATCTACCACTGCTTAGACTCATTTCTCTAACTCCTAGTCAGTCGATGCCTCAGTGATTGGCATACCTCACAAAATGTAGCATCCGCAGAGACAGTTCTGTGAGCGCCTAACAGCAATTAATGTCTAAAATATCCACTGTTTGTGAGACCTACTTGAGTTGGGGTCTATTGACATTGAAAACAGTGTACAAGGCATCCTTGATCTGCTGCCGCTGTTTACTTCAATCCTGGGGATCGACGACTGCTTACAAAGCTCTGCCCGGAAAGCAGACGGTTCGCAATCGTCTAAAACCAAATGTGGTGAACGAGTGGTTTTAATGTTGGTGCGACCACAGACGAGGCGCAAACGAGACGTGACCTGGTTCCAGAGGCATAGCCCAGAATGAAAACAACATTCGCTTTATCCACGCCAGTGATGATCAATGACAACATGATCAATGTGAGTCCAACGCTGCAAAGGCATAGGAGGACACTTGGTGAGTCTACGCCGAATTTAACGCATAAGTTCGCACGCGCTAGACACAATTTGCGATCAGAACACCAGTGAATGAGACGATCGCCATTGTCAATTCAATCAGCTGCGATAGTAAATCGGCCTCCTACGTGCATTTCGGAATCCCTCCGTCACTCCCCACTCCCCCCCCCCCAACAATGACCACAACGTTCGCTGAACGTACGCTTTGAAGCGCTTTTTCGTGAAACGCATTAATTATCATTATTTTGGTAACTGGAGACAAGCGTAGCCTGTTTACGTCTGAACATTCTGAAATGACTTGCCATTCCATCTAACTAGAAATTGGATAAGACCTCAATAGGTCAGTTATGGTAGCACACAACTTGATTAGCAATTAGTTGACCAGTGCCTCAGGTTTTTGGGAAAATTAAATGCAAATGGAAATTTACGTTTCAGCTAATACTCGTCCCCTGAGCAAGAGAATGTCATGGAAAAACTGCTTCAAACTTCGGAAAAGTGCCGGGTGCTGAGCAATTCCAACTCACTTCAATGAAGAGCAATTCACCAGATTTGTCAGTCCCACGGTAGACTTCGTACGCACGATGTGAAGTGGCACGGCTCTGAAGGGTCTTCAAATCGACATCATTTCCATACTGCGAAACAGAAGGAAAGAAAATCGGTATAATGTAAATGTCAAAACGACGGGAGAAAACTGGAGAAACGACAACACTGACTGCCTTTATGGGACTCGGAGAATATCGGAAAGCGGACTCAGCCAAATTTCGAGGAGTCCTGTGGAAAAGATTGATATTCTTGATGAGCTGGTAGTAGGGATTTATCGAATGGGTCACAGATCGGAATCGAATGATACACGGCTAAATTAGGTTTTTACCGAGAACTTAATCCACTCGGGAATTACAAAAACGATGAGGAAAAGACGAACAGAGTGATGACTTTCTTAAGTTAAACGGAACATAGCGGAACTATTCGGAGACGTGTGTGAAATGGTCCATCACAAAATATGCTGATCAAAGTGAATTTTCTGCAGAAAAAAATTTTGAGTGTGCGAAATCGTACGCCTAACGTCAGTTTCTCCAATGTGATGATCGTTGGCTTAGATCAAGGTAGTCAGTCTATGACATGGTAAAATGGTATAAAAGCCCTGACCAGTGGACATGGCTAAGTAGGACGTGTAAGACTTCCGGATTGGGACCCGTCTGCCAGATGGCCGGAGACACTAGGTGATGTGGCTAGGTTTCGCGGTCCGTGGCATTCAAACTTTCTCCTTACTTGCGTGACTTCCGCTTCTTAGTTTGTTTTCGGCTCTTTTCTATTTATAAATATAGCAATCCAAACCAGAGCACAGAAGTGCGAGGTCAATGGTTGAATGAACTGAACTGTCTGTAGCCTGGATTCTGTGCAAACGGGATCTTACAGAATACATGAAGCAATAATTCACAAATGAACGCGAAGTAAAAAAATCAACTACCGTTCTTTGATGCGACTCTTAGGAGTATGGAAGATGACCGGATCCAGCGAAATGTGTAGCGAAAACAAACATGGACCGGCCAGTATCCAAATTCCAACAGTTTTGTTAGAACGCAACAAATACGAAACTTGATGAAATGCTTGGCCTTCAGAGCGAGGAGAATTTGTTCTGTTGACCTTGCAGAATGCATTGATGTTCACAAGAAACACCGTACATGAGAACGATTAACCGAATGGGCTTATCGAAAGAGTCTCGACAAATCACCGTGGAAACCCTAAGAAAAAAGACCTTCTTAGTAGCTTGTCATTTAGAGGGGATACTGTGAGCGAAACGTTAAACCGATGACCGGGGAGAAAAATTCAAAACACGTTCAATATCACCAAACTACTTTGTGTTTTGGGGTGCTCTTCTGATCCAGATTCAAAACAAGGATAAACCATCGATGATGACCTATTCAACAGTTGTGTATTTTATGACTTTTAGGGTGATATACCTTAAGTAGGTCGAACGGTACGAAAGCTATCCACTCGGATCGAAGAGCATCACCAACGGTGGTTAAATCAAGGGCAGACCGGATCGATAAACAGCACAATCTTAACGCACCCGGTTGACATCTAACATCAGGTGAGTCCGGACACTGCCTTCAAAGTTGTTCATCGTGTCCTCCCAAACAAATACGAGGGTGTTCACTTATGCACTTATGCGACAGCTGAGGCAAATGGAATAAAGCAGTTAAACCTCGAACTTTGCGTCCAAAAACGGTTGGTCCGAGCACTCCAACTTTCATGGCACAGGACTGGCCAAGGCCGCATGAACCTTCCGCTCTATCACCTGAAGGGCATAAGCTGGTTAAACCACAAATATAATTTGACTGCGACAACCTCCTGTCCATGACTGGTGTTTCACTCTAGGTCCATCGGCACGAAGTCTTGTCCAACACCTCCGATGTAATCTGTCACTGGCTTGAGAATGAAACACTGGAAAACAATAGTTTCGTCCAACTGTACTTTTGATTTCATCGAGCTTCGATTTTGTCCTTTTTCGCTTAATTCGACTGTGATTACTTACGTTCACATCAGTCAAACATAATTTCACTGTTGCCATCATGTATAGACGGGTGTCTGGTCCGGTTAAACTGGGTGAGACACGTGGTACGCAAACCCGCCAATAGACTTTCATGATGTACATGGTCCTCCGACGCAAGTAGTAGTTGGAGAATGGGTCGAGGTGGTCGGTCCATGGCTTGGCAAAAACGTACGAAAACCACAGTCAGTGGACGTGATCAAGTGGGACGTGTTGGGAATTCGGTTTAAGGTCGACGATATCCACCAATCCGATTAAATGGCTAGGTGCCGCGATCCGTGGATTTGCTGCATTCGAACTGTTTCTTATCTATAACAACCACTTTTTTGTTTTCTGTCTCATAAATTAGGCAATGCTGAGGGGTAGAAACCCAAACCGGAGCAAAAATGAGTACGGTTCATCGTTGAATCAACTGAACTGACTCGTGTACCCGAAAAAAGTACACGTACGCCCGCATCTGAGTTCTTATCATTGTGATGGAATTAAGAGCTAAATAACACCCCAGATTGGTTTAGTCGGAAGACGTCCTTCAGTGTACACAAAAATGAATCCTGGATCGAGGAGTAAAATCGAAAAATGGCGACTGGGAAACTCAAAATGCATACCAAGGTATCAACCTCAGAAATGACGAATTTCACTAGGCAGAAGAATACCCGTTGTGACACTTCGACCTGAATTAGGACTAAGTAAATAGTTTTTTCTGACTTGACCAACGATAGTCTGCTGCTCTCTGATAATCGTTGAGGAATAAGGCCTTTTCAATGAGTGTTAACCTGCCGGTTCACCATTTTCGCGAACCGACTGGTACAATCTGAATTCTGTCGTCACTCGCTTGATCGTAACCTCGTGATATGCTTGTGTACCGCGGTGAAAGGTGTGGCCAGGAATGAACACGTCACAAAACCAAGTGGTAAACGGCTGCTCTCCTTGGGTCAAACTGCGGGAGATTGTCGGCCAACTCTTACGGTTTTAGCAGTCAGATTCATCATGGTTTCAAGTTAAACGTAAGAGTTAGTCGGGCATAGCAACTGAGAATATGTTTTGTGTCAAAGAGGGGACGAAAATCCTACGACGCGAAACAGCCACAAAACGTTCACTTGTTTTCAACAAACATTTGGCCTAGTTCTAGAAAATAGACCGTACAAGCAATAGCTGATCGAATACAATTGTATTTTTCCTTCAGACGCCGCTGTCGGTTGCTAGGACGACGAGCCAACAGACGAAGTGGCCATCCTCTTGGCATTTTCCGAACAGTAGCCTCAACCCACGTACACAAATCTCCAATCGTTGCACTTGCTGAGTTTTGAACTATGTTCGCCTGACTTGGAAGAGGCCTAACATGAGATCAGATTTGTTTTATCTTGCAGCTGATCGTCAAGACCAGGGAACCTGGACTTTGTCTATTACATCTCGCATCAATAAGGGGATCAGAGAACGTGTTGATTAATTCACTGACAGAAAAACTACAAAAACCGTGGTGTATTGTCTCATTAAAAGCTGCTGGTGTTGTGCGGATGCGCCGGTACTTCAGCCAACGCCAAACATTTTATCTACTTGGATGATAACAGACACCTTAAAAGAGCGAGTTAACAGGCATGTCGGTAGGAAAGAGCGAAAGTGCTGCGATCCACTCCAAATCATTGAGAGCCGCGGTCAACCCAGTCAATTCATTCTCTCTAAAAAACGATGGTTCGGTAGCCTAATCGTGCGCGCAGTATAACTGTTTTACTCACGAAACCATTATCCTAAACCAGGACTGACCACAGCAGAACAATGAAACGGGTGAATGACAGCTCGTCAGTTGATGACAATATACAGGTGGGCAAAAACAAAAACGGGCAAAAATAAAACAGTATACTTCCCACAAAAAAGTCATCGGATTGAACGGACGCAGATGTGTTTTCGAAGCTACTCTCTTCTGATCACGCAACAAGTCATCTTTTCCAGGTCAACGAAAACCACATACGTCGACGTGCGCACGTGTGATTTTATCTACGCAATGGAAACTTACTTACTGAAACATCGGGAATTAAAAAGTTCGATTCTGATAACCCAACCCGGTCGCCTTATTAGCGACACAGGCATACATGCACATTGCACACACACACACACACACACACACACACACACACGATATATATATATATATATATATATATATATATATATATATATATATATATATATATATATATATATATATATATATATATATATATATATATATATATATATATATATATATATATATATATGGCACATGACCACTGAGAGCAAACAAACAATGCTGATAATGAGGGAATTGAGCAGCAGACCGACAGGCGAACGAAAATCGGACAGATCAAGAACAGTCCGGTGCGCACATGCGTACTTCCAAGAGAGCGTAGGATCAGTCGAATAAAGCGTTCCGGTTAATTTATTTACCAACTAGTGTATGAGACGAACGAGGTAGAAAAGCTTGGATGCAAATCAAACAGATTGGATTTTTATCTATTAACATGACAACAACCATCGCTTGGATGCTACGAACACGCATCCTTGATATCAGAGAACTGGACAGAGAAAAAGGATCGGTGCACTAATGACAATAATTTGGACAAAAAAAGCGCTTCATTAATTTTTGGTTCGCCAAACAACGAAAAAGACAGACCCGAGTAATATCAAAAGTGAAGTTAAAAATAGCTCAAAAGAGCATTGTCGTGAATTCTAAAACCCATTGATTAGCGCCTGCAGTGAACAACTCGAAATCCGGAAGGATTTCGTTCATTTTTTCTTTTTACTTATCGTACAATTCAGGAAGGGAGCCAGGGCCAATGGAAGGCTGTCAAGTGGGTAAGTGACCGGCGGTGGCAGGAATCGAACCTGGGCTAGTATCGCTGAAGTTCACGATGATAACCGTTTGACCACCGCCGGCCATCTCTAAGGTGAATGGTCATGTAGCGGGCGTGATTTCGTTTCGGCTGCGGGTGGCATCCGTTGCGTCTTTCTTTTCCCACAATGACTAGGAAATACCGAAGAAGGACATTCATCTCAAACAGCGAAGAACGATCTTATTTCTATACATGGTACAGTAGGGGGGTAAATGCAACAGTAAAGTAGACACGATCGAAATTTCTTACAGTGCGTACGTTGGGGAGATTGAAGTCTGTCGTGTTAACGCCAAGGTAAACAAACGTTCTTCTTTCCCAATTTCTATTTTACAGACGATACGTTGATTATATTTTAATTTTTACGACTGAAGAACGTTTTATCCCTCTCGTTAACGTTCTTAACTGTATTCACCCAAACCTCAGTGTATCTCACGAAGAAGAACGCGATAACAGTTTGCCCTTTCTAGATATTTTTTTAACCATGCGTCAGGATGGGACTCTACAGCGCAGAATCCACCGAAAATCAACGTGGGGCGGACGTTATTTACAATTCTCTAGTGGCTTACAAACGTGGATTGGTCAGAACTCTCTTCAACAGAGCCCAGAGAATCTGTACAGACGATCAAATACAAGACGAAGAAGAGTTCATAAAAAGAACGCTGCTGGCTAACGGTTATCCGGAAAACTTTATCAGACAACATCAGAAGCCAAGACTTATGCGCGAGAAAACAATGAACGTAGAGCAGAAGCAAGTTTTCATCACTTTACCTTTTAAAGGAGATCATTTATTCAATCAAATAAATTGTAATCTTAAGTCAGCTCTAAGGCACACATACACAGCGGCGCAGTTGCGTTCGCTGCAGACGACCAAAAGGTTATGTATTCAAAATCACTCAAACAGTCTTGCTGATCCCAATGTCTTACATATTGTCTATCAATTCACTTGTAGTTGCGGTGACGTATACATTGGCAGGACGGATCATTGCTTGACTCAACGGGTGTCAAAATACATACCCAAATGGCTGTCAAAATTGATGACGCAACCTGCTGGGGCAATACACAATGTCGTGAAACCGCCAGCCTCTTCGATTGCAAGACACTTGATTGCATCAGGTCACAAAGTTGACCTGGCCCAGTGTTTCAAAGCATTGTTGCGCAATCCAACACCGAAGCTTTTAGCGTTCAGTGAAGTTATTCTGATCATGATGCATTAGCCAGCACTCTGTGCACAAAACGATTGACCCAAAATGTTTGTTTACCTTGACGTTAACGCGACAGACTTCAATCTACCCAACGTACACACTGTAAAAACTTTCGATCGTGTCTACTTTACTGTTGCATTTACCCCTCTACTGTACCATGTATATATACTGGCACGTTTTACGTCCGCGAAATGCTTGCATCTCGCGACTTGTCTTCTCTCTGTTCTAATGAATTGGATAAAGGGGACTCAATGTTTCGAATTTCTCACGGGAGGTATTATTGCTAGAGATGAGACGACCGCAAGCATACGTCGCTCATTTCGCGTTGCATTTTTTGTCCGTGGGTGCGCAGTTATGTTAAGTTCAAGGACTGTTTCAGGATGATCTGGCGAGAATGAGCAGTTTTGATCGTACTGCTCCCCTTTTTAAACGTTTAATCGGGAGAAATCAAACTAGCAACAAATCCTCCCACTGCGTAGACGGTCATTCCAGAGTAGTATGAGCACATTAGGAGATCTAACAACAAACCAATTACATCCACTCATTTTCAACTCTTCAATCATATCTTACATCATTCCGCTAATACAAGCAGAACTTTGACACAACGTACCAGTCAAAATGAATCTTACTTGAATGTTCCCCATATATCCCCTTTACAGTGTATTTTGACTATAGGGTTTAGCCCTTTGCCGTAAAACAGTTTACTTATATATATATATATATATATATATATATATATATATATATATATATATATATATATATCGAACAAAACATGGAACGATCGAGAAGCAAAGGGTAGACAGAGTCCGATTCCACGATGTGTGCCTCACTCATGCGTGCATACGTAAAATTAAAAAAAAGAACAGAACTGACGGTCACCAGCAGCAAATTAAACGGAAGCATCCCAAAACTCAGGAAGTAGGTCAGCGCGCAATTAGATGATCTATAGCTATATACCACGAAAAACGAACGGATGAAAGGAGATCTGTGAGAATACATGCCCTACCTATTCTTCACGTTTTTAAGTCAAGGGTGCAAGATCAGAAACTAACCTTCTCGCAGCAACAGTGATTGCACAAAAATATTCGTAGTAGAAACACAGTGGGGACATTAGGATGAATCATTCAGAAAACGTAAGAATGGAGTAATAAACTGACCAAAAAATCCAATACATCCAACAGATTGCTGATTTCCTGTGAATAGTGCAAGCCCATATGACTTTTAGCGAGTAGACGACGAATTTTCCGACGAATATCTGTCCGCTCGACTCCCATCATCACCATGAACGCGATCAGGTTGTGCATCAGACCAGCCAGAAGACGATCTTCCTCCAATTCTGCATGCTTTCGTTTCAACGGCGATGCTGAGTTGTAGCGTGCAAGTAGATCACCGGGTCGGAAGTCCATACCTTTACATCAAACAGTCAGGGACAACAGTAAGGATCAGACAGTGAAAGCAATGAGGATCTGCCACAGAACTAGAGGTACGAAAAAGTGATACGACAAGAGAAGCACTGTAGAAAAGTGACCCAAGGAGATTCGCGAAGTGATGTACAGAGCACAGCTCACGCGTTTCAAATCAATGATATCCTGAATTCGACTGCCATTCTCAGGCTAATCATGTGAGGACGGGCAAAGAACCGTATCATCCAGTACACTGGACATGATAATCTTCAAGCTCTACTGGTGACAGCCCGGAAATGGGGGACAAAAATTATATGTTCAAGGTATTACCGTTATTTATACAAAAACAGAGGTGAGCGCATACGCCAGTCTCCGCACATTTCTATGTCCAGTCTGAGGCTGGCCGCCGAGTCACTTAATTTAGTCATGCACATAGCATGTTTGCTTGATGAGATAGGCGATGGGCAGGCGAACATAAAGTGTAACATCAGATCCAATGTGACGTTATTATTTGGGTAACAAGGTGGTTACCAGTGGTAGTTGCCTACGTCCTATACCCGACGATACTGACAGCTGGATATAGCCGCCGAACGCGAAAAAATATTCTGACGAATCGATTACTGAGAACGAAACTTTGATAAACTTCCTCAGCACAGAACGGCAATGTCTCAAAATCGCATAACAAAACACTCGGGTAAACATTAAATATCACAGGGTGATCAAGTAATTCCAAAATTCGTTGTTGTAATGCAGATCCGGAAGTGTTTAGGATTATAAATAATCCCCGGCTGATAAAAACATTGACTGCTTGTATACGGAGGCTTCCGTTACTTTGATAAGAGCACTTCACTCGGTAAGAACAAAGATCTATTTCAATCGCTCGCGGTATAAAAGACATGGTGCTGTCTATGTTACCATTAAACGAGGGAAGGTTATCTGTGTGCCATATGTGAAGCGATAGCCTGTCCACGAAAGAAATTCAACTCTGCTTTTACACAAAATGATGTCCGTAGTCCTTCTTAACCAATTTTCGAATATATTTCCACACCTCAATATATAACGAGCGAACCAAATGAATGATCCCAACATTCATATCTGTTCGTCAGGATCATGAAAGACATCGAATTGACATCCTTGGTCAAGTAACGCCGGAAAAGGTGACCGAAAGATACGGGCCTTAAGTGAAGTAACAGGTCGTGGAGAGCGTCAAATCTTTATGCTCATTGGTGATTTACCAGTGTGACATTCACTACGAAATAACGAAACAAGAGTTCGACTTTTGGAAAGAATATAGACCCTCTGAAGCAGACAAATGGCTACCAAACAATTATGTTATGAGCCGAGTGATTTCTAAAACTCGGCAAATGTTCAACCGAGTGTGAATTCATATAGGGACTGAACGAAAACTAGTACTTACCAAGCATATCTCGTTCTTGGGCGACCGCATCCAGGAATGCATCTTCCCAGAATTGGAGATTGTTCCACACACCTGATTTTGTTTGATTCCCATTCGTTAAATCCTCAAACACAAAAGTCCGGCCCACTTTGACCCGACCGTCTACGCCTCGAACATTGATTCCGGGAGACGAACTACTTGGATGCAAGTAATGCACTTCTCCCAATGAACGACGGTACCTCAGATTGAAAGGCAATGATCGCATATCGTCCGGAATGGTGGTATCCGGAGTGAGCAGACGCGAACGATGATAGCTGTGCAGTCAACGAAGAGGCACGAAGAAGATTGACGTCATTTATTTTTACCAAATGATAGCGGTCAGTATAGAAGTCGTTTGTGAAATTCGACCGAGATAGAGAAATGGTCAGAAATGACAGCCTGTTGCATGATAAAAATTCGGTGTTGCCGGAACACACTGATGCTTAACGAACGATGTGGTATTACAAAGCTAAAGATATTCAGGGAAACAGAGGAGGCAAAACCAACATTTTACGTTTCCTCTCGTCGTTGGAAATGCATTGGTCTCGTCTGATATCACTGATCACCGACTAAAGACCTTTCCGAATGGGAACATTTGCCCACCAGAAAAAGCCAATAGCGAACGCTGATCATGAAATCCCTTAAAATCCAATGCAAACTTGCCTTAGAATGACGCACTTGGACTTTCAATTTCCCAATCAAAGCCTGCAAAAGTTCCTGCGCTGTCCATCAACATAGAACCCAAAATGAATCAGGAGGCCATCAAGGAAAAACTGTGGGAACGAAAAGATCCATGATATTGAGATAAATGATCTTTGGTCATTGAATGGTCAATCACGATGGTAGGTTCCCTAACACGCTTCGCTACTTCACATTCTGCAACTTGACTTGATAGTCATGACCCAACAGGATCCAGAAACGTGACAACTTGCGAACTGCACGTTTGTGTAGTCCTGTGACAGGCGAAATACAGCGCCCTGCGGTCAACCCATCGTTCGATCCTGCGTGTAACCAACGAAAAAAGAGATTACAGGAACAACGTGGACTGGTAATAAACGCGCGTGAATGACAGATCGGAAATAGAACTAGTGCCAATATGGAAGCAAACCAAAGAAACATACCGATATCCGTGACTTTGTGAGCTTTTGTTCGTGGTTAAGCCCGAGTCATCTGACTCATCAAATAGGGGAACGCGCATGGAGCTGTATGGCTCCGGGGTTAACGAACGCATTGAGCTCGGTTCACTTGGTACTTCAAACACTGTATTTGAATCACTGGACTCGTGCACCTCCGGACATTGGCTGTGCGAACTCGAACCGCGAGAACGACGGGGTACTGGTGGTCGACTAGCTAGAATTCGTTTCTGTGCTCCACTCGACGACGACGCACGGACGGTGGCGTTAGAATTCAAACTGCTTGTTCGAATGCGTGGATCCAACTTAGGCTCACTGAGACCTGGAGTAAGCGATTCTCCATCTGAACAAGTAGTATTTGTGACTGATAATAGAAAGAAAGAAATTTTCTGGAGGATTTTCCCGGGTTGCAAGTGATAAATTTCGCTTAAAACAACTGCAACGACGAGGTAAACGATGAACAACAGAACCGAATAGGACGCAGACAACGCTTAACACAGATTAGATCCGGACATCATACGTACTGGCGGACCAAATTTATCTTGTTCAACAGTCAGAAATATACTTACAAATCATCCTATACACAATAATTTAGAATGAAAGCGGTGGGACAATAATCAAAAAATCTCAACTCTTATCTATACCCATCAGCATGATGACTCAAATTCTGATCTCGTAACCTGGTACATAGTCATATGAACAGGCCACGTATTTCATCTCGATACCAGCTGTGCACACTTTATCTCATCCACAAACAGTGCTACTTTCAGTTATTCTCGAGTGAACTAAACATACACATTCTTCGCGAACATTCTGTGGTCATTTAAGGCCAAGTGGAAATTGAAGCGTGTACTGAAATATTAAAAAATCAGAAATACCCGAAAGGGATACAAGCATGAATACTATGCTTTTGCCGTGAGAGACTGCACCTGTTGGTACCGTAAAACAATAGCACGACATTGTTATGATCAATTTCCATTTGTTCAAACGAACACACAAATGCATATATATATATATATATATATATATATATATATATATATATATATATATATATATATATATATATGAAATCACGCTTGAAAAATAATGAAAACATTGGTAACAGCAGTCATTCGATAGAAGTAGACAATACGAAACCGAGGGACAAGAGCGACATCGAGACGTCGACACGCGCGTGCAAGAGAAACGGACACTGGGCACAGAGACAGCATGCTGAATCTGACGACGATTATGTGGAGAATTCACCGTACCAGATCCACCGTATCCACAAGACATCAGCGGCGTGGTTGGGTTGGACGTGGATTGCATGCACCAGTAGCGTTCTCCGGGGAGTTTCTTTTTAACACCCGGATCGATATCATTCTTGATATTATTATTCATCCGAACAAGAGTCGCAGTGCCCAAATGCCCGTTGATTATCGGATCAGAATTTACAAGCACTTGTGGTAGAGATGTATGAAACACGGGTGTCTTTTGATGCAACTGAGATACCGTGTGATACAATGACGAGGTTGCAGTGCTCAGTCGCGAAGATGATTCATTCAACTGACGGCGCAGTTCGGACCAAGCCTCATTAAGCTCCGCAGAGGCAGCTTTACTCCACAAATCGTTCAGGAAAGCTGGAAATCGTGCAGCCAAAGTTTGGCCATCCAGGATCGGATTACCTGTGTCCCAACTGGACCAAACTGGTGATGACACGAAAAGAACGATAAACATGGGCAATCGAAGGCTATCAAAAGTGCAGATATAACTCAATACCGATTTAAAGTGAGGCGCATTTACACTGACAGCTGTTCATATAAGGATGAAGCAAAGACAACGAGCCGAGACAGAGAAAACTGTGCGAATTCCCACGGCAAAAAGGGGAGAATGGCATCACGCGTTCATGCAGCCCACGTGTTCGACCAAATTTTTTCATGAAACAACATGGTCGTCCATGAAAAGTAAAGGCAAAGCTTAACAAAAAACATCAGTCCGGTTCTAAGATCATATGAACCGGAGTGGTATTGTTGATCGCTTCTTGAGACCACTAATTGGAGATAATCAAAATAGGTGAAGAGACCACGCGTGGTAAGATAACCTTCGTGTTTTTGTGCAGTTTTCTCGCCTTCAATTCCACAAAATTACAATCAACTATACACAGATCAGTCGCTATGCCACAGTATCTGCACTGTGAGCAACCGTTCTGAGTATCGGTTAGAAAACTCGGTTTATCAATTACTAACAAATAAACTGATATAAACCGGTGGGTGTATGGATGACAAGATTCGTTGGTCAGGATAAACGAGATCGATGGCTTGAAAGCGGGTTAGTGCTGGTCAACATAAATGACAAGCAGCTCGACTCCTGTCATATTCAGCCAGCAAATCAAAAGAGGTGAATATCGCTCGCAATCCACCATTCACATCATCTCACTTCTTCGGGAAGCAGATGTTATCTGCCTGCTCTCAACAGAAAAATTGTCAATGAAAATTAGTTGATCACAAACAGCTGCAGCTCTATCCTGTTTGTCGAAGTTAATACGAATGTCTCATTAGGGAAGACGCCTTGAAAATATAACCCGGAAACCAAATTTTTTCATTCGTTAAATACAATCTGCTTTTTTCGATGATGGAAATGGAATATAAAATGCATTAGAGCATTTTTCTTTTCATATTGGTGTTCGGTAAACAGAAGAGATTACTAACTCTGGGTGAGAGATTTCATGTTTTATAGAAACAGGGAATTGATGTGAGGCAACTGGGGA
Organism: Fasciola hepatica; assembly: GCA_948099385.1. NCBI lineage: Eukaryota > Metazoa > Platyhelminthes > Trematoda > Plagiorchiida > Fasciolidae > Fasciola > Fasciola hepatica. The sequence continues at coordinate 16,265,002 of CANUEZ040000019.1, forward strand.
ACGGCGTCCGAACATACCCGATGTATCTACTGACCAATTGAACTCCTACTAAACCGAAAGTTACTTATCCTCGTAGATAGTCTCGGAAAATGCGCTTATGTTTAAGCTAAAATCGACCAGGTCGTCAGCTGTGGGAGAAATGGTTGTACTGCTTTGTTCCACAAATTTAACACAAAAAACAGCAGGGCATATCCTTGAATCGATACGCAAAAGATCACGGGAGATTCGGGGGGTCAACGCGAGGCCAGATGGAGAGTCCAACTGCTTGAACGCAAAATAGAGGACACGCGCGGTCAAATGAGGCAGACAAAACCGGTATAAATGAGTCGTTGCCATGGTCGCCATTAAAATTGCGACCTGCTTGCAAAACCTACTACAACTAACTCATCCACTAATTATGTCCTCAATCTGCAAATAAAATGAGATCGGGTCAACCGCGTTAGTGCGTAACCGATCGAGTGAAGCAGAGAGGATGTGTGTGTGTGTGTGTGTGTGTGAGAGAGAGAGAGAGAGAGAGAGAGAGAGAGAGAGAAAGAAAGAAAGAAAGAAAGAAAGAAAGAAAGAAAGAAAGAAAAGAAAGAAAGAAAGAAAGAAAGAAAGAAAGAAAGAAAGAAAGAAAGAAAGAAAGAAAGAAAGAAAGAAAGAAAGAAAGAAAGAAAGAAAGAAAGAAAGAAAGAAAGAAAGAAAGAAAGAAAGAAGAAAGAAAGAAAGAAAGAAAGAAAGAAAGAAAGAAAGAAAGAAAGAAAGAAAGAAAGAAAGAAAGAAAGAAAGAAAGAAAGAAAGAAAGAAAGAAAGAAAGAAAGAAAGAAAGAAAGAAAGAAAGAAAGAAAGAAAGAAAGAAAGAAAGAAAGAAAGAAAGAAAGAAAGAAAGAAAGAAAAGAAAGAAAGAAAGAAAGAAAGAAAGAAAGAAAGAAAGAAAGAAAGAAAGAAAGAAAGAAAGAAAGAAAGAAAGAAAGAAAGAAAGAAAGAAAGAAAGAAAGAAAGAAAGAAAGAAAGAAAGAAAGAAAGAAAGAAAGAAAGAAAGAAAGAAAGAAAGAAAGAAAGAAAGAAAGAAAGAAAGAAAGAAAGAAAGAAAGAAAGAAAGAAAGAAAGAAAGAAAGAAAGAAAGAAAGAAAGAAAAAGTTTCACACGCATATGGATTAAGCCGAATGAATGAGATAATCTGGGATGTCTTTGACAGACTGACACTGCAAAAGTGAGACTGTTTAAACGAGACTAACACTCAACTGTGGATAAGAACGGAGCCGAGCTGAGCTTACTTTCCCAAAAAGAGTTAATGAGATAGGGATTATGCACCAATAGAAGGTGATACACGGGAGGGGATTAGGACTGCATCTATTTTTGCTCTTGTGGAGAAGAAAAGCGGGGAAAATACACAAAAAATGATATTCGATCGTGAACTGTGAGGATAATACGTACACTTCTTTGTAAACGGCTAATCAGAATCTGTTAGCTCCGTAATATTTGCGATTAAATCCATGGTGTCCGTGTTTTTAATTTGTGTCCTAGTCCTTAAACAGAGGAAATCTAGTTTAGGCCCCACGGGCACGAGTCGGATGAGTTGGCGAGACCCACAAACGCAAATCTACTTATAGAGCACTGGAAACAAATCAGAGAGGGTGGTTCAATTTCAACAATAAAACAGGACAGCGGTTGTAATTTTATCTAACAGTTACTATAGTAGATTTGTACGAGAAACTCCTATACGGGAGGGAATGCTAGCTTACCGTTATTCTCCTGATTGACTGATAACTGATTGTTTTCGGGCTGAAAAAAATTATAAACATGGGTGTACGGTGAGGGTTAACTTCAACATGTGTGTGTGTGTGTGTGCATATTTATGGTTGGTCGGACTATTCGCTTCTATGTTGTCCTGTTGACCTCTTCATCGAGCGTAACTGACTGCAAAGAAATTTTACGCGCACACACACACACACACGAATTACGCATGGAGTAACAAGTTGACGCACGATTAACTCATGAATGCTATTTTCCGAAAGATATGGCTAATATCCTAATAATAATGATGATAATAATAATAATAGTAATAAGTAACCAGTTTTGTTGTACCCACATAACCAGTACGTGATAAACGGACATTCGTCGTGGAGGATTACACTCAAGTAACATGTTGGCACATACGGCGTGTTACGAATAACGGTCAGAGGTAGCCAATGGTCAAACCTCCACCAAACCAGGTCATGTGGATTTCGAAGTAGTTTAGTTCATGGGATGAATGTTGTTCTGCCGAACAAGGTGGAAGATTATTGTGACATTCTAGCGGAACTGTGGTACCATGAATAAGCCTGCGAAATTCCATCATGTAGAAAACATGGATTATTTCGAACCGATCTTCCGTACAACGATAATTTATCCTAGAATCCAACTTTCTATGATAACTCGTAAGCTATCTGGGTAAAATGAGAATTACACGATTGGTGAAAAATTGATCATATTTGATCAGGGGTCAGTCGATCGATTGCCCCTAAATGCATGAGTTTAGGCATCGCTCAGCACGGAGATTTGCTGATGTGTATAAAAATAATCTCAGACTCGTAATTACTTTCTTCGAAAAGTGGACTTTACAGACTATTTGCACTGTGCCTGGGCATTATGATTCTCTGCCGCATTATAACCCTCCTACTGAGATGAAGTCGAATGCCTTCAGAGAAGGGGGAGGGAACTCGTGTCGAATTGCCAACGTGCAGCGTACAGACAAGTCCAGTTTCGGAAGCGTACAATTCATACGCGAGGCTTTCCGACGTACCCACTCGAACACGAATATTTTAGGGAGCAATAAGTTGGAGATGAACGACTGAAAGCAATAAATGAAAAGCCGGAGGAAACAAATTTATAATTGTTTCGGGAGCGTGAACAATATTTCCAGGAAGCGATTTTTCTTTAAAGGAAATGTAAGCATCTTAGATATAGTTGTGATCGAACATGCGTGAGGAGTCAGGGAAATGTGGCACGAGATAACATTACAGTGCTTTTTTTCTACTCGAGGACGCATCTGTTAAACATCTAAAAAACAACTGCATTTCAACGTTTACAAACGGGTGCAGTAGATAGAGCGGACTCAGTAGCCCCCAAAGTGACCCGCGGAGACGATAGAATTCGAGTCCTTCGGACCAACGATGGGTTACCGGAACATAAACAGTTCTATATTTATATCTCGCGATTACTTCTGAGTAGTGTGGCATTGATGATACTTTGTTGGCTGACTGTCTTTTATACTCCACCTTTTACGCCCAAACCTCGGGTCATCCGATCAACCCTGCATCGGGAAGTACCAGACTCGAATTTCGCCCTTGTTAGAGCTCATCAGTGGCGCATATCCTCCGCCATACCCAGGGTTTGAACCCGGGCCTTTTCATCTTGATTGCGTGTCATTACTTGGCCACACTGCTCCCGTCCGGGCTGATCCCAATCACCGAGTTAAGCTTGTTTGAATATTGTCCCCTCTGAGGGCCAGAAATGCCCGGCAGCTTCGAATGGAAACACGGTATCTGACCCGTTAACTTCGAGCAAATGCCTCCCATCAAATCAGGTCTTCTTTACGGGATGGGCCGGGTTCAAACCCTGGGTGTGGTGGAAGATATGCAACACTGATGAGCTCTAACAATAGCGAAACTCGAGTCTGGTGCCTCCCAGTGCAGGTTTGTGCGTGAAAAGTGGAGTCCAAAAGACAGTCAGCCAACAAAGTTCGATATTAGTTGTGTGAAGAACTAGAATTCCAGTCTCAAAATCCATTCATAATTGAAGGTAGTTACTTACCCCTCGATTACTATCTTGTCCCTCTTCAGTGGTGACCGGAGACACCGGTCGAGACTCGCTTGAACGCAACTTCCCCGAATCAAGCGAGCCCAGTGAGGCACGACCAAAAGTGAAAAAGCCTCGTTCATTGCGTGAGGGTAATTGATAATAGTGCGTGTGGGCGATCTCGAGCAACACAAATGCTGAGGCCAACCCACCGCGAGCGGATTCTTCGTTCACGGGGGTGGAACGATTTCTTGAGGTCATATAAGCTTCCGAGTGCACATTAGTTGGCGTAGGTATGAACACGTCGGAACGGAGGCTGACGTCCAAACCTTGGGTGATCTGCCGCAGAATCCAAACCAACGCCTTGTATTGACTCCAAGACTCAACGGGCTAGACAGAATCAATGATACCCGACGAGTTAGAAATCTTCAATTTGATACTAATCATTTAAACTACTCAATGTAAGCTATCCTATAGCTAAATGTTCAAGAATACCAGTGAACTGCTTAACACTTGAACAGAAAAATAATGAATGAATGAATAAAACTGCAAACAAGGGTCCATTGTTTCGTATCTCAGACAGTTGACGATCACTCGACTCTGAGGAAAAGCCGAAGGGGAAACCAATGAAAGGTGTGAATGGGTGAAGAATAAGCGCTAGTGAATTGGATGATGGCGACCATGCTTGACAGTGAATCTGGTCGATGATTTATGGTCAGAACTCAAAACTTTTCTTTTTAGACAAATCGTGTACGTTTGCAATTGCGGTCGTACGGATGTGACCGATTGGAATTCAGCTTTCTTATCCACAAAAAACTAACAGGCAATGCCTAATAGGTCAAAAGCGAGTCCGTGTTTCAAAATACTAAGCACTGTTGTGTCAGTATGGTTTCGAATGGAAGAATCATTTTGTCGAGGTTGTATAAATGCGAGAATTGAATCCCAACTCTTGGGTCCAATAACAGCTTGTGAGAAATTCCGCCCAATGATATTTTATTTCAGTGTAAATCAGCCACCAGTGCATTATAACAAATCATCAATATATGGTTCACGAAGGAAAAGACAAAGTAGGATGAAATCACCTTGCTAATGACACCTTCTGACTGCTAAGTTCACAGACATAGATTTGATTGAAATAAAGCCGCGATTGTAAAGTGGAAAATTCCTCTATTTTTTGAGTATTTAAATGAAACGCAGAGAAAAACTAGAACATCAGGACAATGATGAAGCATCTTCTTTTCCAACAACACTGTTTGAAGGTCTAGAATAAAATGTCTGCGACAGAGCAAGCATTCAAACAAAACAGTATTATCTAATTATGAATCAACGAACAATACAGCCCCAAAAACAGACACGAACAGCACATTGTGAGCGTACCACATCGATCATCAGCGACGACTGTTGGACAGAACTGATTGTACCAACTGCAGTATTCGCACGGCTCAGGTTCAAACGAGCAAGCAGCAAATTTCGATATTCCTCATATTCGAGCATGGAGCACAGACGACCGCGTGAAAATATGCTCGGTGTGTTGCCCGCTTTGATCGCTCTGGCCACCTGTATCAAATAGGTCTCATCACTCAACCTGCAAAACAAAGGGATAAAAAGTGGCTAGATCAAAAGAGCAGAGATTACTGACAATCGCCAGTGACCACCATTGCCTTTTGACAAAAAAAGAAAAAGCAATCACTAGAAACTGGATGAAACTTTAAATGTTGATAGAAACTCCATGAGAGACTATTTGATAGGTCACGTTGAACTGATAGATGAAAACAAATTTGGGAGTATCTTCGAACTAACACCAACATCTGATACTTCCTAATTCCAAGAAAGAACAGAAAATGAGCAGTCACCAAAACAGACACCGTGTTCCTGTGTAAATGAAATCTAATTCACGGATGACATATATATATATATATATATATATATATATATATATATACATATATATATAATCATTGTCATCGCACAGCGTTAAACAGTAGGGCAAGTCCCACTGAACACTGCCTTTCTCACCATGTTGCACGCTGAATTAGAAAGTATGAATATACAAGATGGACAGGGACCAGACCTATATGGGTGGGAAAATGAAAGAATTCCCTAGTAGCCAACACACGGAATACACAGTCTTACTGTACAAACGCACACTAATCAATCATTCTGATTCAACAGAAAATGACAGCACGATCGCCACTGTTCGCGGTTCGCAGCCATATCTTCCAGTGTCTCCAGCCAACTGGTAGACTGATCTTTTGGACCCCAACCACGAAGATGTGAAGCACCTAGTTTTCCTAAGTCTGCTGTACATTTCCTCATTCCTCGTTGCCACGTCATCTGTTGACCTCCACGTGGTCTCTTCCACTCCCTAGGAGGGGCGGAGAATAGGACACGGTACGGTAGACGTGCGTTTGCCATACGTAACACATGTCCCAACCAACGAAGTCTACTAAGTTGGATGCGCTGTGACAGAACGTTCTCCGAATTAGTACCCAATACGCGATTTCTGACCTCACCACCTAAAGCCAGAATGAACCTGAACTCCACAAGATCACAATTTGTTGTACGAACACATACACAGAGTAGAACGTATCTTCGTACCAGAAGAGAAACTCACAACTGACTAATTCAAAAGGACCCCAGGTAACCGATGAACTAGCGAACTGAGACTGAATATAGCCACGGTTGGCTTTAGCGCATGAGCATGGATGCGTATATAGGAATCTGATGCGAGCACAGTCAGGTAGTTTGCAATATTTCAAAACACAAAAGAAAGCACCACGGTTTCGTGTGAAAAAGTTCAATTCGAAGAGACAGCAAAAAACTGAAGACAACGGCCATATCTACCACCTCCATTTCGTTTGAGTCGTTAGGAGCATGTATGTTCATTTTTCAAGACAAAGGTGTTAAACCTACTGTGGAGTGTTCAAGTACAGAGATGAATGGGCAGGAGAATACCGCGTGCGTATTCCTGATAAGCGGCAACAACCGTGAAACCGGTCGTGTGCTTCCAGGGGAATTTTATCCTAACATGCAGATGCAATACCATACTACTTACATCAACACTGATCATATTGTCTCGACTGACCACGACACTTCGACGGTCAACCTGTTCATGCAACAAACATCAAGCAGATCAACAAAACCAACCTAAATCACAAGAACCAACTTTTGGCACTGAATCAGCCAAGGCCGAGTGTGCACTATCGAACGATGATGCACTCAAATGATGAGTCACAGAACCCGGTGAGTGCAACAAGGCCCCCATGGAATCTGACGAGTGATTTTCACGCAAACTCCATTGACAAAGTTCGCATATACACATACGAGATGAAATCATATACATGTAAACGGGTCATCGCTGTTGTAGTTTTGATGTCATATTTGTATTGCATTGCATTTGCGAATATTGCAAATCACTCAACTTACATTGTATTTCAGAAGAAGTGATTGGTAGCAATAAGGTAGGAACGGTGGTTAGCAAGTGCACTGAAGTACACACGAATGATGAGAATTGGAACAGGTTCATAAACCTCGTTAGGTGTAGCTCAGCAGAAATTTTGCTTACACATGCGAGTGCGAGCGAAAAGCAATACAAGTTAGTTTCTATAGAAGAATATTTCGAAGCGGACTGAACAATGAAGTGATTGGTTGTTGGATATGAACAACGGTATAAACTGCTTACATATTCAATACAAACGTTTTGCATCCTGTGTGGGCTAGCTTGATTAGTGTGTGGGGATCATTACAGAAGACAATGCCATAACATGTAGAGGTGCGGAAAAGTATGAAAGAATCACGAAATGCGTATACTGGTGAGCAAAGCAGGACAATCATTTAGGATAAAAACACAACAGCGCGAAGATGTAAGAAGAGAGACAATGCTCGAGCAATGCACCCGAAAGATATGAAATGATAAAAAATGAAAAATTGCTCAAATTGATGGGAATGATGATGAATTCTACTCCGAAGAAAAACTGCTGGTCGAGATGCCATATACCTAAAATCAACTGTATGGCTACTTAAACAATATCAGTTCGAACAATCATTAACCATGGCCTAAAGTCCAACGGTTTTTTCAGCCGTCTCGCAGAGGAAGTCTCAATCGGAAACAATGAAAAAACAAGAGTATGGAGAGAAACACAACTGGTATCTTCAAATCGATAAAGAAAGTTTGTGGACACAAGAGCGCCATTAGTTCCGCAATCAGATGTGGGTAGCAAGGCTGGATGTCAACTAGTTCAGATCATAAGCAGAAAGATCGTGAGAATGGTTATACTCGACCGAGGCAAGCCGTCTGAGGGAATGAGGCGAGTATTTGGGAAATGCATGTGCTGAGAAACCAAAGCGTACAATTTTTTTATTATACACCTGCGCGTGAGTGCAGTGGAAGGGCCGTATACCCCATATACCCAAAGACCCAGTGCACTGTTAGAGGTAGATGGCTACCAGATCCTGAGACTTGGAGCTAAGAACCATTTAATGTCCTAACGGATCAGATTTGGTCCCGAGGCGGACGACAGCGGATTACTGTCTACCACCAGGGTGACCGGTGGTGGCGATAATTCGAACCTCTAACCTACGAGGTGGTAATCAAACTCTCCAAACCACTCGACGACCACATATTAGAACAATCGGATCCGTATTATGGGCAACAATGATAACGACCAAGGGAAGACTACATTATTCAAAGCTGATAAGTCCATTTTGAATTTATGGCCACATGTCAGGGAATGTTCTTTAGCTTATTTAACATGTTCTAGGGGTTGCTTCTCAGAGATATTAGGGTATGATTATGCACACGATTGCGATTCGAATTATTATGGACGAACTGGTAGTCGCATGCACAGTGAAAAGCGATTACATTGACATGATCCACAGAGATCACTGAAAGCTTACCGTTTGCTCAAAGCTCGTTCCAACTCTGCCGACTGATCGGTCGCATCTGGAATCGGAATAATCATCATTTCAAATTATGACGAATAGTTTTACCGCATCAAACTGGATGGGTCGAAAAAACACAAACAAGCAGCAAAAACAACAAAAAACAAATAACCAGTTCTATGGGCAGCACTGACATATTCAGTATGGAAAAAAACAATCGCTTGGCACATCTGGATAGAACGATCGTTCCCATCTTAAAATTCTTTTGCGTCTATTGCACAGCAGTCATGACATTTGTGGCCCTTGAGTGACCACTGCTCTCTTCCAGAAATAGTGTACATTGTAGTATAACTATAATAAATCAGGGATTTATTGCGATATTTCATTGCGAAACCAAGTACAGGTGGAAAAAGAGGATCACCAGGGGCAGTACACGGTATCCGTTTCACCTGGGTAGTTAGATCTCACCGAGCAGTCGGATATCGGATGAAGTTTCATCGTGTACATAGAACGGCTGTTTGGCCTTTTCCAATTCATCCACCTGGATTTCAGTTAGATCCTTCCTTTTACAAAACTCAGAAACATGGCCTTAACGGGCAGAATATACGCCGAGACTTCCGGTAAGAACCGATGTGTCATACACCGGCAACGTCGTCCTGTTCGCTTCCAACATCTCAGCAGCTCAGCTTCTACAAAACCACATGATAACTGAAATGGCTCTATAGGGAATGTACTTCGCACCGTTAAAGTGTAATGTGCTGCTCTGGGGTTGGCGACAGCACGTACTCACGCTCTACTTGGGCAACGGAAGACTGGAGATTACCGAGTTTTGTTCACCTGGGCAGTTGTATTACTGAAAATGGAGGCGTGGGAGAGGAAACATCTGTGAGTATTTCAAAACACAGACTAGTTTTTTCGAACCTCAAGCATCTCTGAAGCCGATACGACATCCATCTTTCCTCGAAAGGCCGGGTGTATAATACCACCGTGCGCCGCGTGCTGCTGTATGGTTTTGAAACACGAAAAACAAAACAACGACAAAAATGCAAAATGTGCACATAACAAAACGAAAAAAGAACTTTGGTTTTTTAACTTGGCTTCCCCCCTCCCCACTCTGACTCCACATACTCACTCCTCCCTGATCGTATCATGTTTTGCTTGGCACACAGCATGGAATATATATATATATATATATATATATATATATATATATATATATATATATATATATATATACCGGTGAGAACACCGTATCAGCAATGCTTAGCTTACGCGTACAATGTGAAGCAGTAGTGAGTTTCCGGAGCAAGCGTTTAATCTAAACAGGTTAAAATGGTCGGAATAAGTGTTAAGCACGATCACATACGAATTTCCTCGGTGTTTTGTTCTACGAGGCGGGTACTGGGTGGAGGATAGGTCGACTTGAACCGTCCATAATAGCAAAAAGGCATGGAAACCTTAACCAATGAAATTGACTGTGGAGGGCGCACATTCGGCTGATTGATTGAGACCTACGGAACCCGCCCACCGCATGGTGGAGACATTAGCTGACATGGATGGCCGCCGTGGTCAGTGGCGTAATGACGACTTCCTGTTCGCTTCGCGCCTCTGTCCGGTTTGCCATCGAACAGATGGTGCCGCCATGTAACAACCCAAACCAGAGCACAGAAATGCGAGGCTGGAAGAAATGAACTGATCCGTTTCACCTCGCCCGTATAACAACATCACATGGCACGGAACACCACACTGTGAACTATTCACTTGCACATCTCTGCACCCAATGCGTGAACAGTACAACCAAGAAATACAGCATTACTGAGCGCAGATCGATCGGCAAAATCCAGTAATGAAACTAACCAACAATGGGGAATCTGAGCTGCTGATGTTGGCTGCGAATTCGTGAACACATTCTTAGGAACCCGTCACATTCGTACTCCGACCCGGGAGGCATAAATCATGCTTTTACGAAGTGACATCCGTGCGATCGCAGCGTATCTTATGATTAGACTCAAGCGATAATCCGTGATTTACTTCAAATCATCTAGTCACAATATTCATAACAACCTGTTTGTTTCCCCACTGGCTGTACGCAAATCTGCTGGTACTTTCACGCGTTGCAACTGTTGCAGATATATCCGACAAATCGGAGTAAACCTTACGGTAAATTGGTACAATGGAACCATAAGAGAATCACTTGTTACGGCCACGGCAACAACAACTGTTGCACGAGGTTACGTTGCTTACACAAATCCGGCTTCAATAGCCGAATTGCTACGGTAAATTGTGAGTTATTTTGAAATACTGTTTTTTCTTTGACCGAAACAATCTATGACCGATTTCGGTGGAACTGCCTCCCCCGGCAGACCTATCTTCGTGAGGTATGCAGAGGGATACGTGGCCTAAACGGGCAATCTTTCAATGCACCAGATTGGTCATAAATTTGCTGATGCAAGTCTTACGTATTCGATCTTCCAGCTCAGTCAACCAGTTTCTATGACAGCGCAAAGCATCTGTTCTGATTACGCTGAACATGCACATATACCTAGTTAGATGCCCTCGGTTTGCAGTGTTACCTGAGGCAGGTAGCGGTTGGAAGATAAGTCGAGCAACATGGCGAAAACGTATGATCGGTGGGCTTGGTCTCGCCTGACACGTTAGGCTTCTAACTTGCTTATCAGATGGCTGAAGACACTACTGGGCGACGTCGTCACGAGCTCTAGCTAGTGGAGTACTTGTACTCGAACTCTTCATTTAATCCATTCGGGTGAAATGCACTGATACCAAACTTAGTTGTCTTCTACTTCCTCTTCTCCGTGTTTTCATTTGTTTCACTTCCAACTGCGCGGTGCGAAGGGAGCAACCAGAACCAGAGCATTGAGGTTAAGGGTTACTCGTTGAAAAACCGGACTGAACTGAATTGTATATTTAAATAGGATCACTGTCAAACCACAGGCGGATTAAATTGATTTCGTATGAAATTCCAACAAGGCAGATACACACGCACAAGAGAGGGTCAACGTGGTGTAGGAATAGGCTTGACTGACAAGTCTGTGGCTGCCCTTTGAGACTGGATTCCTGTTAACAGTCGTTTATGTGTTCTGAGACTCCAAGGGTCAGTCGGCGTTCGAAAGGATAGTTGTGTTAAACGCAATTTGTTCGTGATCTCGGCGTACGCCCCAACGGACTGCAGATCAGACTTGCAGAAAGATGAGTTCTATGATGCCCTCGCCACTCTCGTTCGCAACAGTAAAGGTTCTGACATTGTAGTGCTAGCTCGTGACTTCAATGTACAAGTTGGCAAACTTAGTGTGTCAGAAGCCTGTTTAGGTGGTTGTTGTGCTCTACCCGCTCAGCGTACAGATAACGGGGATAGGCTTCTCCAATTTTGTGCAGACAATCGATTGTTCTTGTCTAGCACCAATTTCCGACACAGCTCGCGTCGCACAGCGACATGGCGCTCTAACTCTACAGGTACTTTGAGTCAAATTGATCATATCGCCGTAAGCTACCGGTGGCGCAGTTCTGTTCAGAACTGTAGATCTTACTAGTCCACGTGCGTAGGATCTGATCATGCATTAGTTTCAATGTGATTATAGCTCCAGCTCCATGGTCATCGTCGCAAACCGCAAACCCGATTAGCCGTGCAACGTTTATGTGATCCAGAAGTACGCACCCGTTACGAGCAGAAGTTAGCACATGAGCTAGGATCTACGACGAACAGTAATGTAGATGAGCATTGGGCTCATATCAAACAGGCGATGCACTTTGCAGCAGATTTTGCCTGCGTTCCTAGATCCGTTGTCTATCAAAGACACTGGATCTCGCAAGAGTCGCTGAGTATAATGAAGCAAAAGCGTCAGCTCTCGAATCGTAAGGAGATGAATAAGATGCGGAGAACGCTGCAAAGGCCGAAGTAAGCAACGATGAGGTCAGAAATCGCGTATTGGGTACTAATTCGGAGAACGTTCTGTCACAGCGCATCCAACTTAGTAGACTTCGTTGGTTGGGACATGTGTTACGTATGGCAAACGCACGTCTACCGTACCGTGTCCTATTCTCCGCCCCTCCTAGGGAGTGGAAGAGACCACGTGGAGGTCAACAGATGACGTGGCAACGAGGAATGAGGAAATGTACAGCAGACTTAGGAAAACTAGGTGCTTCACATCTTCGTGGTTGGGGTCCAAAAGATCAGTCTACCAGTTGGCTGGAGACACTGGAAGATATGGCTGCGAACCGCGAACAGTGGCGATCGTGTTGTCACTTTCTATTGAATCAGAATGTTTGATCGGTGTACGTTTGTATAGTTAGACTGTGTATTCCGTGTGTTGGGTACTAGGGCATTCTTTTCTTTTCCCACCCATATAGGTCTGGTCCCTGTCCATCTTGTATATTCATACTTTCTAATTCAGCGTGCAACATGGTGAGAAAGGCAGTGTTCAGTGGGACTTGCCCCACTGTTTAACGCTGTACGATGATGATGATGATGATGATGACTTTACACTTTGAAGGTGCAAAGCGCATGCCGAATGGAGCTACAGCTCTTATGAGTCTACCTAGTGCATGTTGAGCATGTTCCGTGGATTCGAACAAGCAGATAACATCGTCCGCGTAATCTAGGTCACATAGCTTCCCACTTTTTCCTAGTTCGACGCCTACATGCTGAAGAGTTTGCAGCCCATTCTCCTTTATTTCGTCCATAACGAAGCTGAACAAGAATGGAGACATACGACATCCCTGTCGAACACCACTGGTCGTTTCGAATCAGCATAGGTCACCGGAAACTCTAACGCGACCAGAAGTATGAGAATACAATGATTTCAGTAGGTTCACGAACTTCCGGGGCATACCTTTTCGACGAAGAGTATTGAAAAGCGCTGTTCGATCAACTGAATCTGTGGCGCCTTTCAAGTCCTAGAAAATCATTATTGTCGGTCGGAGGTGCCTGTGACGCGTTTCAAGTAGTTGGCAAAGAGTAAAAATCTGGTCGATGCATCCTCGACCTGGGCGGAATCCAGCCTGCTGTTCGCGGGCATTCCTCTCGCGAGTGGGCTTAAGACGGTCCAGTAGAAATGAGGCTAATATTTTGGTGACTATCGGAATTAAGCTAATCCCACGATGGTTACTACAGTCATTGCGTATTTCCTTCTTGAAGATGGGAACAATCAATGACTCGTTCCATAATAACGGGATACGCTCCGCGTGCCAATTGTCACGGAGCAAAGCGGTAAGTGATTTTATCAGAACATTTCCGCCCAGTTTGAAAAGAACTGGAGGAAGTTCGTCGGGACCTGCCGCTTTTCCTCGCTTTAGTGATCGAATGCATGACTCTGCTTCTACTTCCGATGGGGGCTCAAGGGATACCACCCAAGGAGTCGCAGTTGTTGATACAGAAGTAACTACACTAGCGTGCGGCCACCTAAACTGCAAATTGAAGTATTCGGCCCAACGGTCGAGCGTTTGATGTTTGCTATGGATGGGTTCTGCATTTCTATCGCAAATCGTTTCACTGACCTGGATGCGCCGTCCATCGGTGTCACGAATAAGTTTGAACAGTCTCTGACTATTGCGTGAAGCACCTGCTATTTCCATTTATTCGGCTACCTTGACCCACCAATTTTCGTGATCCTTCTCAAGGCTTTTCGTAACTTGCCTTTGCAGCGTTCTCCGCATCTTATTCATCTCCTTACGATTCGAGAGCTGACGCTTTTGCTTCATTATACTCAGCGACTCTTGCGAGATCCAGTGTCTTTGATAGACAACGGATCTAGGAACGCAGGCAAAATCTGCTGCAAAGTGCATCGCCTGTTTGATATGAGCCCAATGCTCATCTACATTACTGTTCGTCGTAGATCCTAGCTCATGTGCTAACTTCTGCTCGTAACGGGTGCGTACTTCTGGATCACATAAACGTTGCACGGCTAATCGGGTTTGCGGTTTGCGACGATGACCATGGAGCTGGAGCTATAATCACATTGAAACTAATGCATGATCAGATCCTACGCACGTGGACTAGTAAGATCTACAGTTCTGAACAGAACTGCGCCACCGGTAGCTTACGGCGATATGATCAATTTGACTCAAAGTACCTGTAGAGTTAGAGCGCCATGTCGCTGTGCGACGCGAGCTGTGTCGGAAATTGGTGCTAGACAAGAACAATCGATTGTCTGCACAAAATTGGAGAAGCCTATCCCCGTTATCTGTACGCTGAGCGGGTAGAGCACAACAACCACCTAAACAGGCTTCTGACACACTAAGTTTGCCAACTTGTACATTGAAGTCACGAGCTAGCACTACAATGTCAGAACCTTTACTGTTGCGAACGAGAGTGGCGAGGGCATCATAGAACTCATCTTTCTGCAAGTCTGATCTGCAGTCCGTTGGGGCGTACGCCGAGATCATGCCTTGGGATAGTCAACTAGAAAGTTTTCGTGGTACACTTTCAGCAGCCTGAGTTGTGTTATTACAATTTTAGTCCCCGTGGGGGCTCGGTGGATGTGCACTGCTGATGATTCCCAACAAGTATGAAACAGCTGTACAGTGCTTCCATGGTTTTCAATGGTGAGTTGAGCGTTCAAGCTGCATGATGATGATGATGATGATGATTATATATATATATATATATATATATATATATATATATATATATATATATATATATATATATATATATATATAATCAGAAAACCAATAAGAATGCAAGCACACACATTAGTGCGGGCAAGGGACAACGGACATAAACGTACTCAAATGCAGCAGTTCATTCACAAGTTTAAACAAAGAGGAATTCCAGTTTATCCCTCCATCGGACAAAACGCTCGGGTTGGCACGATCTCCATCAGAATTTCGATTCGATGAAGCGTTAAACATATTCGCAGATATTCTGGCCACGGCACGTAGTGTTTGCTCGGTCGATGGAGTCGACGGTTTGAACGATCGAGATGAATCTGATTTCGCGCCAGAGGTGGTCTATCAGATGAGGGGAGAGGATACGTTAGTAGCAGATGAGAACTATCGGTATGGAACAAGGAAAACGTTGAACTTTGGATGACATATTAGATAAGAAGCACAATTGAGCTGCAATTGGAGTGCTGAGTTGATGTGAACTTACATGTGGCTTATGGCACGTTTTGTTCGTTAGTAAGGATGTGGTATTCGTCATAAAAATAAACATCAGCGCCATTTCGGGGGCTAAAAGCTGTGAAATTTTCTTGTAAAAGTGTACGTAATGCTCAAATGAGACCGATTTGAGTGATCCCACCAGTTACCACGAGACATATTCGTCTCTTTTCGGTGCTACCATACTTTCTGACCCTCATCAATCTCTCTTTCGCTTACTCAGAAAATACTGCGCCGCTACCGATTCAATAGGGTTCGCCCACGCTGAGAATCGAATTATTCACATTTCTAGTGCGATCCCGACACATCCCTGTGCCACCCAAGTCGCACGGACTGACTGACTGATTATTTAAAACAGCCCCTGAATCCCTTTCCGTTGATATTTTGATAATGCTCTTTGGATTTTTCAAACAGCGCAACGCACCCAAGCTAACTTCAGGTGCCACAGTATCAAACCCTGTTTTCTGCCCTTGGTGAAATTCCGGGTTCTTTTTCATTGGTCACGTATTTCCTCATGTACTTGTTTCTTGCCTCTGCTATCAGGGTCTGTCCAACACTGCTATTTCCACGCCCGATCGTACGTTCTGCTTAAAATTGTGTTCAACATCTTGTTGATTACCAGTTCCAGGCATTCTGACCATTAACTACTGATCCAAACACCACTGCGATTCTGTAACCACCAGTAAATTGTCGTCCCTACACACTGCAGTATATTGGTAACCAAGATTTCTGGTTGGTGGTCATTATTATAAAATGAGATCTGGCGAAGATTGCTGTCATAGTCGAATGTGGCAAGACTCAGACATGGAAACCTCGTCATCTGCATAAGGTTGCACGTACACAGTTTTCTCCCTGATCGTTGATTATGATTCGCTTCTATACGCTTCAGTTCAAACAACCAGTAACCATACACGGGCTGCGGTGGCATTGGTTACAATCTCTCAGTGGCAACGTCAACCGACAATAATGTAAAAAAACAAGAGTATGAAAGAAGAGAACTACAAATAATAGTATCAGGGTGATAAAGAAAACTGTGACAGCAAGTCACATCCTAACCGCGGAGGGTCTCTTCGACCTCACCGAGAAAGCCCTACATGACCAAGTTTACTGGTTGGGATTTCCGTACCTTTTTCCACGTCATGAACTGACCAACTTTATGCATATTCCAACCACTACCTCCTTGGATTACATTCTGAAACACGTTGTGTGGCTAATGTGTCAAAACCGAGATCGGTTCGGAGTCTATTGAAAAATCGATGCGCCATGTGAAATGTTCCGGTAAAATTGTGTTCAATAACACAGCGTAGTCGAAATTGTTGGTAGGTTGTCGACGTTTCGGTCAACACGGGTAACCTTTCTCAAGACCACGTTGTGTGACTGCCCGCGTGAGAACGCTCGCATTTGTGCGACCCGTCAGGTGAGACACTACCCTCTCACTAAAATGACTGACCCGTCAGTCGACCGGTTGTGTTCGTTATTTTGCTTCTGCCTTCTATTCTCCTTTATGACTGTTTGCCTTAACCTGACGCAGAGAAATTGAAAATATTTTGATCAACTCAAAAGATATGAGAAATCCTACAAAATGAGGATTTTTTCTTTGAACTTCACAAACACAATGGAAGAAATGACAGGGAAAAAAGAGTTCATGAATGCCAGTGGCACATGAGGTTGTCTCCAACAGCAAAATTATCCGAAACCCCCAAACAGATTATCCACACTTGGAATGGGTAAGGTGGGCATACCACGACTAACTGTTGACTGACCCAAGTTACTACAAAGTATTCACAAGGAACGTGGGACATTGAAAGTTGATCATCGATGTGTCACAGTGTGGAGAACAAGAAAGAGAACACAAACCACAAGTTAGTGAAACCATGGGGAATAATGGGTCAGCCACGGCAAACACATTAGCTATCAGGACGATGATATTTGACCTGGTTTACTTCTGGGAATTCCCAAAACATCAAACTCGGCCGGCTAGGAAAGAATCGATAGCGATATTGTCCAAATAAAATGGTTCCTAGCTTCATAAATCTCCATGTTGTAAAGCATGAAAAAAACCACATCAATAGGCAAACAGGCAAGATCACAATAAATTTCTTCTATCTACTGGCGTGTACCGGAAAATATAGTTTGAGAAGAAAAAAATCCACCATATTAACAACGGTGATTTTACTAATCTTTAGAAATATAATTTAAAAGCAATGCGAATATTGTCACCCACTGAACTAGGTCATTTTTAGAGGAAACAATCGCGTTACTAGTTTAGCGTCAACAAAACCAAATAGTTTGATCACCATGTCACGACGAGTGCTATTTTATAGCAGAAAGTGCGCTTAAGACTGGTATGTGGTCAATGGATTAGCTTTTAATCGAGGATCATACACAGAAGATGGATTGTTCAGAAACGCAGAATAATCAAAATGATGAATCACGTTCCTGATAAAAAACAATAAACGGTATCATTTTGAAATTGATTAGTTGAATGCTGTCTGCGTGTGTGGGGTATGCGATAAATCTCAGGAATGTCTTCTTTTATTACATGCTTGTCTATGAGCGAAGTCAAAGGGGTGTATGTGCCATGGCCTCACGACCCATTGCACTATTAGGGATATTCAGCAACCAGACCCCGAGATTTGGAGTGATGGAGAACCACATAAGGTCCCAATACGTCAGTTGTGGTGACCAGTCGGGCGACATTGGATTAGTCTACCATCAATCCCAGGTCAATAATTGAAAACAAAAGAAATGTAAGTGAATGAAGATCACTACTGGCCCTTTTTGATCCCATGCCCGTGTACCAGTGTGCTGAAAGGAGTATACTCCATAGCTTCAAAACCCAATGCAGTAGCAGGGTTAACTGACAACCTGATCTTTTGAGTTGAATAGGAAATCTCCACAAGGTCCCACCAAAAAGAAGACCAGGCGTGGTGGTGAATCAAGTGATAGAGAATTCATAAAATGTATTGTTGGCACGAGGAGCCTGAATCTCACGTAATGGAAAAATCCACTTGCATTATTCACATCGGAAAGTCTGACGCCGCGAGCCGGAATCGAACCGGCGACCCTCCGCATACCGAGCAGATGCTCTACCAGCTGAGCTATCGCGGTCCGAACAGTCGGCTGTGAATAACGCAAGTGAATAGTCGGTGATGCGCGAACCACTATTCCAAGGATGCACAGTAACTATCCTGGTTTTAATTAATGGGCTAGCCTCGTCGGTCACTTCCCAATGGGACGAACAGCACACAAATGAGCGTGATCCATTGGACATTGAAATATATTCACCTCATCATCATCATCGTATAGCGTTAAACAGTAGGACAAGCCCCACTGACCACTGCTTTTCTCACCATGTTGCACGTTGCGTTAGAAAGTATGTATATATTCACAGAATGTATTGTTGTCACGAGGAGCCTGCAAGTGGATTTTCCGTTACATGAGATTCAGGATCCTCGTGCCAACAATACATTCTTAGTCTCGGTAGTGGAGAACTTATGCTACTTGTCAACGTTGGTGTAATGACCCCGAGTGAGAGAGACAGTGCAAAGAAAAAATTCGCATTACAGTTAGATCGAATCGCTTCCGACAAATGAAACAGCAACGAGAAGACCAGAAGACCAAACTGCGTGTACATTTCTTCTGTACGCAGGCAGATTGCACAGTGTGCACCGTCATTTATGCTGTCCTCCGGAACGGAGTTGGCTCCAATCTGCACATTATTTTAAAAGTGAAAGAATGGGTCAATGATGACCGCCCAAAGCTAAGCAATTCTAAGAGAAATGTTATCGCCTTCTTGAATTCGGTGCATCATTTATTCTCCGAGCGCAACTATACACCATCCCAAACAGTTGAACACATGAATTCGGACTGACTACGTTAGTTCAGAAACATCCCAAGTGTACAAAATACACGCTATTTGCGACGGCTGGTTATCTACCGATGGATGTGAACAGCGGTAAAATCGAGAGATTGTTATATTCATCATCTTAATACTAGAGCTTCATAACTAGCCTATCCGTTGAGCAATCCTAAAAGGTTCGAGTAGATACTTTGGAACAACTTACCGATATGATGTCCTCCTTGTCCACCTCCAGTTCATTGGCTGAATGATCACTCCCTTGCATAGCGGGTATACATACGATGATTTCGTTCCCTTTGACTGATGGCAGTTTATTAAGGACTGGTGCCAAAGGTGGGTTGAAGTAGTCCGCCAATGAGGACGGCAAAGGTTCGCCCGCTCGAACGAATAACTGTTCCGCGACTGAAGGATCACTATCCCGTCGTGCAGAGACAACAGAGTCAGTACGTACAATGGTAATGTTCAATCGCACGCCAGCATCGTTCCCCTTGTTCTGTGGCTCTGTGGAGAACCGAAACAGTGTGAAACACCGGTTAACGACCTACCAGGGAGCATTTATTCACTTAATTATTTGTTATTGCATATCAAGCCGCGCTACATCGTGGAAACGGTTAGCTTGACAAGTATGAGATCCGACTTATCCCAATACGTGGAGGGGTGGATCACAAATTGCCTTAGACAAATAGGTGTGGAGCAACATTTGACCGATTTGAATGACAGACAAACGACTGATGAAACTATGTCACAAAAATCCCACAGAAATCCCAGCAGAAAACACAGCAAATATGATTTATAGCTGAAACAGAGCGAAATAGGATGGACTTAATAAATCAAACGCATAACATTTTCCAACAATATTGACGATAGAGAAAGGAAAATTTATAAATCAGCAGAGCGTTTTGACAACCGATGATAACTATTACTATGCAGTAAACGACCGCATGGGATTTTAAGCAAGCCGCCACAGAAAACTCAAGACACACGTGACAACTCAAAATGAGTGCGATCAGAAAATCATGAGGCATTTTTTTAATTGCATGTCAAAACAATCTGTAGGGAAAATGCCAAGTTTACAACTGGTTTCTTTAGCCTCGAATGCCTGCTGATTGGTGACCAGCTCAACCTCCTGAAAAGGCTTCTACTTATCGGCACTGTAGCCAAGGATTTCAGCCGTAATTGACACACTCGGTTGGCATCAAGCGACAAGCACATCACCCCTTCGACGATGCGATCAAACAAAAGCACTGCAGCATAATATACAAACTGGAGAGACCTTAAATTAAACGCCACACAGTTTCACAGAACTGATGCCCGGGATTTCGAACACCTCCAAAAGACCAATGTTATATAAATTGGTTGGTGCGTCGTATCATGAGGTACGTTAGACTGCTCCAACTCTTTAGGCTGAGCTTCTGATCCAATGTGGTCAGGAATCTTGAGCATATGCGACTGCATGCCGAAAACAACTTCAGCCAACAAAATAGTGCCAAAGTCAAATGACCGAAGTACAAATACACTCATCATTTGATAGCAAACGGTGCTAAACACTGGATGCCACGTAGAGGGGAGACGGACGGACTAGAGTATCAAACTATCCGTTGTCCAAATATCATATACGTGTATATATTATATAATATAACCACCCTATGCAATATATTATTATATAGAGGAAACCGAAGCATGTGGGTTAAAAACCTCAGAAAAGCATCTAACCGTTCAACTAAAACATACCTCCGATCCCACTATCAACGCAGTCTGAGGTTACATCGCTCAGGGTTGAACCGATAGATGCTGTGCTATGCTCTGTCTCCGTATCGCTTGCACTTTCATCTGAAATGGAGTAAATTGGAGAAGTCCAACGCGATGAATTCGGATATATCGAGAACTTCGCAGTGAACAAGTGCGACAAATTTAGAGGGGAAACAAAACGATGGACTTCGCATGTCAGAGGTTAGAGACCCCGGACTACAGGGTGTACGTTTTAGTCACCATTATTCCGCAAGACCGAATCAAAGATTGAAAAATGAAAAGTAGACAGCAAGGTAAGTTGCCATTAAGCCCCTAGGGTCAAAGGACTACTAAACTGACCGACTGACTGAGTGAGTGATACATTTTGTTATGCGCCTACAGCTTTACCACGTAGTGTAGAACGACTTAAAAAGTGCAAGCGAAGAAACCAAACAAGGTGCTAGACTGTGTCAGTTCCAAATACTAATCGAAATATCGTGGACTCGTCACTCCAATCAGATTTCAAACACAACCCATCCTAGAGAACAACGGGAGTTCGAGATTTCCACTTAGATAAACAAAAGCGAGACTGTTTCCCCAACCATTAATGTTGTTCAATGAGAATACTAGTGCGAACTAGAGTCGTGCAATTTGCCAAACGTGGGTCGAAATTACGAGTTACAAGATAAGGCCACTACATCACCATCAACATCAACATCATCCTGACGTGAGGAGCAAATACTTTATCGTTGTGCTCAACACCCTGAGTTTAAGCCTTCATATGAACATTTTGTTAGCACCGGGATAAAGTGCTGTTATTATGTTGCAATTACCAAGTAATTTGGCAAGGCAAATGCAAACTGAAGCCACGCTTTTCGCACAGCGTACGATGCGTATCCCAGCAACTCAGTGAACATACGCCGTTATTGGTCAGTTAGATTGTGCAAAGAAGTTTGAAACGAGTGACACTGATTTGCGTCAGATTTGCTTACCAGTCGGATAATCGGACAAGTCATCTCGTGTTACGTCCAGTTTGAGATCACCGGATGAAAGACCGACCGCGTCCGAATTCTCCGGACTAGCGAACTGGCTATTGTACTGAAGGCGAGCGGCCACAAGTGCATACAGGAGCGGACTCCCGGCACAAGTGTTCAGCCGACCGAAGTTGGACGGTGAATCTGCGGTTGAATCGGGCCACACATCGAAATGAACATTTTGCAGAAAACTGCTAAACCATTCGGCTTTGTCACCAATCAACTCCGGGGTATAGTCGCCCGCTTCGATACGTTGGTACGCCTCATTCTGAGAGCACAGACTGCATTCGGCAAAATACTCCACGGCCTGACCAAGAGAATAATAGGGATACATTGAGCAAATGTTGGATCACCGTCAAATTTGTTCAATCACTCTGACTGTGATGTTACATTAGGATTCTGAAAGAAACTTGGGTTTCGAACAGCTACGTTGTCAAGTCAGGAGTGGGATTAGTTTTCCAGTTGGATTTCACGAAAGACGGTGATCGTAAACATAGATTTCGAATGCAGCGGTAACAGCTGTACACATCAAATAGAGAATCGCCTTAACCACCCTCTGGTAGGGCAGGTAGAGCATACCAAATATTCACGTGACATCTTTTATGGCACTCGAGTTTGCTGTCACGCTTGACCTCATTACCGAACCATAGGCTTTTGTGTTTTTGTGTATCCGATCCTTCGTTCAAACCACGCACAGGAACAAAATAAAGTTTGAACAGTCTCAAGGTCACGTTAGAACAACATTCCATTGAAAATAAATGTTAGCTCTCCAGTGTCGAAATAAACTGTTCACCGAAATCTGAAGAATGAGACAGTGAGGTAATCTCTATTGGTCATTGTCTTAGTCACTAGTTCACGAGGGAAAATAATTGATGCATGTAGGGAGAATGCTGTTTTACCGAAGTGAGGGGGATAAAACCTAATGTGATCATCACACAGAGTGCGCAATGTGATTACGCAAACACAATATTTTAGAGTAATCTGACTAAATAGGAAACGAGATCTGTGAGTAGAACTGTGAACTGGACACGGTACAACAAACGACTGCAGTCACAGGGAACATATATCCATGGCATTTGATTTAGTTCGTTGGGGAAACAAATTGTCCGTTAATCTGCCCCATTGCTGATACAAGAACTCCCGTTCGAATTTGTTCACTTCAATAAACCATACGGATCAGAAACAGACAACCGGCAGATAATCAATGAAGTCAAGCTTAGCGTTCTAATTTTATTCAGTCTGAATGGCTATTATTAGCACTCGAAGTCAGACTTTTACCCAGAATTTACACGCCCACGAAAATGAAGTTCTGTACACATGTACACATACATACATGTGTATGCGTGCGATAGGAAAGCGGAACCAGCTTAGCATTTGTTATGGATCAATGAGCTTGCAGTATATGAGCAGACAAGATTAGACAAAAATTGTAGGAGTTGTGTAATTTTTGGAGTGGTACTCTGAAGAGCAATCACACGAATGCACACAAATTCATACATACAAAAGAGACCATACAATTACGCAAGCGCCGCTGCCTATTTAAGTATCTGTGGAGCATGTTTCGGTTTTAACGCCATGCAAGACTGTTGCAGGCCGAATGTTTGATCAGTTCATCATCAGATCATTTTCGCCGCGTCATCCACTATTATTTACTTCGTCCACATATCGATTTGCAGTCAGCTGATTCCACTGACGTGCACATACGCGCGTACGGTTCTTCCAGTATGTTTGAACGATCATTGTTCTGATAAATGCGTTCCAAGTCATTTCAAGTCAATAAACGCTTTCATGTGCCTGAAGCAGAGTGAATCTGCAGCACGTACGTGATTTACAATGGAATCCAAAAGAAAATAGTGTAAGAGTTAATTGGAAGGTGCAAAGGAAAGCGTCGAAGCAAAACGAAGCAGTACATGCGTTTAATTAATGACGAAGGTGAACAACGAGATCGTTGATTACTTGGTAGCAGTCGATGAGTAAGCGGACAAGGTCAGGAATGAGATTACTTCTATATGCCGACGTGCGTGAATGAAGTATTTTGGGTTTCAAGTGGATGGAAAAAAGAGACGGCTTTGGAGAGTGGTTCGGGGTGACTCAGCTCCGAACCATGTGACTGTTGCGACCTAATAGTGAAAATCGACACGTCGGTCTAAGCACTCTCCCGCAGTTTTCAATCCGAATGACCCTTGACCATTTCAACGCAATCATTTCCCATATGACCTTCTCATTTTAAACTGGGAAAAATTATAGGGGAGCGGTAAAGCCAAAGAGGGAGAATGCAAGTAGTTATAAATTGAAGTAAAAAACTGCAACGCACCCTAAGCTTTCGTAATCTGAATGATAGAGAAAACTTTCTGACTTTAGTGAAGACTGTTAAAAGGTGACTAGTCCAACAAAAGTTATGAGTTAGAGTAACTTCTAGGTAACGGACGTGGGAAGCTTTGGGAGAAGTTGGTTATCAATGGAAAGATATTGTGTTTTAAAAGCGTGATTCACACTGGAGATCGAAGATTACGCCAACGCAATTTGGGACGTTAAAAGAAAGCGAATGGGAAGTAAACCAGTAGAAAAGTTCGTCCAGACAGTTTTGAGTAAAATGCAAACTTTTATTCCACGACACCATTTGGGCTGTATGAGTTCTCATGTACCCGTTTTCGCTTGCACGATGCCACCAAAACATTTCGGCAATTCATGGAACAAGTTCTCCGTGATATCAATTTCACTTTTGTATATGTTGACGACGTCCTTCGTTGCAAGCAACGATGAACACCAACAACTCGAGGATTCGCGCCAAGTATTCCAAGGCATCCACGAGTGTGGTGTCTCGGTCAACACCTCTAATGCATCCATGGGGCAAAGTTCACTGAGTTCGACCGCTCCAGAACATATTGAGTGTTACCTGCGACTATTCGGAATTACAACCGTTCAAGAGCTTCTGTCATTTCCTGAGGATTATCAACTACGATCTTCGATTCATATCAAACTGTTCGAAGATCTCGCAACCACTTCTCGAAATCAAGAAAGGACTGCGCACGTTCTCTCCTGAAACTAAATCAACATTCCAGGTTGGCAAGCAATCGTTGCTCAAAGTTCATGTACTTGTGCATTTAATCAGTGACGACAAATCCAATCTTGGTTTGCGAACAGATGTCCACCAAATAGTCGCTGGCGCTGAATCGTTACAGATAGCTTATGGCATCACACAACTGTTTGCATTCTTCTCTTGACAGCTGCAACCGGCACAAACTCGTTACAGTATCTTTGACAGCGAACTACTTACGATCTACCTTGCAATTAAACTGTTTCGACACACTTTGGAAGGTACAGGCTCTAGCGGTTACACCGATCATACGTATGTGACTTATGCGTTGACTTCAAGCATCGACCGCCATTCACTCAATGAAAATTAGACACCTCGATTACACTTCCCAGTAATATCATCGATATTAGGTATATACACGTGTTCAGTAATCTTGTGGTTGATAAACGCATTTGCAGTCATACTGCAGTGGTCTTTTCACTACACATTTTTCCCAGATCAGGCATACATCCAATTAAACAAGCAAAACTATGATCGCAGTGGCGAGTACGTGACGTATCACGCTGTGGAGTCTACTTAGTGTCAAACAATGTGCAAACGGAGTGGGTAATCGGAACCAGTCGAATCACACATCAAGAATCTTGCATGGCTGATCGTATTCGATTCGGCCGTTGTTGTTGCTGCCAGCGGAGGTGGTAATGTGGCAGGTTCACCGAACAGGAACAGTCCCATGCATGTCAGCACTCAAACAAATTTTTAATAACCATCGTTTGAGACCCTGTCTCACTGTAGGCCTGGTGAGGCTACCTTTTCAATATAAAAAACAGCATTAGCCAAGATCTTCCTCAAAAGTTTATATTCCTCCAGAGAATAAAATTGATAACTGAACGAATAAATGGAAGATTAAAAAATATATAACGTATGAAATGCTATCAAGCCCATCTTGTTGTCCTACGATTTCTCTTCAACCAAACCATTCAGGGCGACCAAATTTGGCAAGCTAATGGGTCAATCCACTACGATATTGAGTATACACACGAATTTCCAACCCAGCCCTGGACGGATGGCAAAATAGCCAGCCAGTTACGAAACACCATGACTGAAACACAACACTCAGTTATGTTAAGAACGATGTTTCGGATGGTCCCAAATGATATGTCGTCCAATGTATTGAGGATGGCGGACGTAAAATCGGTGGCAGTGTCGAAGAGTTTCTCATCCGTATAGACTTGCGTCGCCAATAGAATACAGATGCTTTCAATCGCGTTCAGATCTGGATAATGAGCACACCAGTCCCTGGTCTCAATGTACCGGTATACAGCCATATTCTGGTAAGGTTGGC
This sequence comes from Fasciola hepatica, assembly GCA_948099385.1. Taxonomy (NCBI): domain Eukaryota; kingdom Metazoa; phylum Platyhelminthes; class Trematoda; order Plagiorchiida; family Fasciolidae; genus Fasciola; species Fasciola hepatica. The sequence continues at coordinate 16,291,764 of CANUEZ040000019.1, forward strand.
TATATGTGTAGCTGCTTTATCATGTTGCAAGATCATGGGCCTTAGTCGATATCCCAGAACCACCGAGAGAATAAACTCACTGTTCTGGTATAGGAGTCAGCCACCTACTTCCCTTCTAGGACTGCGAGCTAAAATTTTCCACACTAAATAATCCCATCCCAGGCCTTTATAGAGCCCCCACTGAAGGCTCGACGACCGAAATCCAACCTACTTACTGAAGTAGTCAGTAGTACATGACTCCATCACGGCTGTCGAAATCAAACTTTTTTCCATCACTAAATATTACATCATTCCATTCATTATTCTGTGGTGTTATTTATGAACCATTAATCTCCATCTTGAACATTGTGGTAAGCCATCCAGTGCACGGATCTTTTCTTTCTGCACTGCAGGTTGTAGTTCTTGTCGTAAATACTGAACGCTAAAATTCAGTTGCAATGACCTCTGAAGTTTCGATGCATTTGTAAATTGATCCGAGGCATCACGTAAGTCTTCTCGTGGTCTGCTGGGAGAGTTTTCTTCGAATTTCATGTTTTCCCTTCGCGATGTAATGATATGAATCCTCTATAATGTTACGAATAACCATGATCGACCAGGAAATTCTCTTAGAAACCTAGCGTATGCATCTCCTCAATTCTTTGGATGCGAATATTTTTTTCTTATTCAAATCCAAACAGTGTTGGATCTCGCACCCCTCTTGATTTCATAAATGAGGGAGAGAGAGAGAGGGAACCGCGTTTATGAACCATGTGTGACGCGAATGCTGTTCAATAACGCATAACTAGGCATTCCTAAGTACTGAAAATGGGTCATTAATGACGAACGTCGTTGTGTTTGCAACCCAGTTCGCTGTTTTTTCCCATTGTCTAGGGATGAGTTTAATAGCATTTCGCACCTTCTCTTGCACAATGTGCGGGATGAATCAATTTAACTGGGTGACATTTGAAACCCGTGCACACAAACACAATCCTCCGGGTTGGCATACCAGTATACCAGATTTGATCGCCCAAATTAGTTTGGTTCATAAGAAATCGCAGAAAAGCCCAATGGGTATATCGGCATTTCATGCACATTATGATGAACAGAACTCGAATGAGCGAGTGGAGGGAGAAGTAACAGGCACACGACTGACCACAACAAAAACAACAAGTCATGCTTATTGAGAGACTATAAAGTGGATGGGAACGGCATCGAACTCCATCAAGTTTCTCAAAAGAAGGCTCATAGAAATTGTTGAAACAAACACAATCCTGGTTAGTTCAGAATCTGTTACCAATCGATGATGATGACCAGATGACCAACTCGGTGTGCATCACGAGTGCGTTTTATCTTGCTTTGATCATGTGACAACCCACTATCAACGGCTGAAACCGAATCCAAAGCTCTTTGATGCATTCGCATAGGAATCTCATCAACCAGGTACAGTGTGGTTGTATACCTTGTTTCAGATCACCATTAGCTTATTCAACCACTAACCTCGCACTTCGATGCTCTGGTTTTGGTTGCTACCTTCCAGCATCGTCCCGTAAAGGGCAAAAAACAATAAACGCGTGAAGTAAAAATGAGCCCAAAGCGAGGTAACAAGCTAAAATTACGAAGACAAACAAAGAGTTCGAATGCAACTACACCATTGGCTGTGACATCTAGCCATTTCACTTAATATCCCCAACCATTTAGTAGGCGGATCACGTGGACCCCAACCTGGAAGTCTAATACGTCCTACCTGGCCAAGTCCACTAGTCAAGGTTTTCATACCTATTTGCCATGTCATGGACTGACCACTTCGACCTACCTTCCAATCACCACCTGCCTCAGAGAACAGTGGACGCTGAATTGATCTATCGGTGGGCACGCATACCACATGTCCCAACTACCTTAACCTGTTTAGATTCAGCACTTGATCCAGAGATTGATCTCTGGTTCCCAACACCTCGCGCAGAACCTCAGCGTTTCTGATACGGTGTTCCCACCATACTCGGACAATGCTACGGAGACATCGGTGCTCTAACACCGACAGTCTTCGCCTATCTTCTACTCTTGATGACCATGTTTCAGAGCTGTATAGAGGAACGGATCTAACCACCACAGTGTACACTCTACACTTGGAAAACAATCAAATGTCACGCCGGCGCCATAGATGACGGAGGTTTGAAAAAGCCAAACGCGCCTTCTGTATACGCGATGACACTTCACCCCATATCTGTCCACCTGGTGAGATGCAACTGCTCAGGTAACAAAACTTATCTTGTGTAGTTTGTGGGAGGATAGTTCCAATGAACTTTCACTTTAGAAGTTTAAATGTTTCATATATCCGGTAAAACACTGCGAAGCGCAGATTTGAATGAGTTAAAAGAAGAGCACAAAGTGAACCGAATGTGACCGACTAGGTTGAACTCGCCTGGGTTTTGGCAAGCATGCTTGTGAATAGGCATGGCCGAGGTCGTGAACGCATGAATCGTTCAAACTGGAATGCAACCACCGGACGAGGATAGAGACGGAGAGTACGAGTGTACTCTGACAGGCCACCCAATATGTTTTTGGTGAGCAGAAAAAGAACCTGAGGTTAACGCGAAAAGAATTCATGAGCAATCATAACGATACGGTTCACAGAGACAAAGTAAAGAAAAACCACGTCATATGCATGGAGTTTCATAAAACCATTGAAAAATCACTATTCTGATGACTTATATGAACCAGAATTAACAACTGTACATAAGTCAGACAAAACCAAACTAACCTCACTCGACAGTTGACAAAGAACCCATCAGAATCAGTATTTTTAAAAATATCCATATTGAGATAACGTATATTATGAACAATTTTACTTTTCTCATTCATCAGATACCAACGATACAACGGATCAGGAAGAAGGACACAGCCTACTAGATACTTGAGAGAGAGTTAGCGATAGGTGGCAGGATGACTGGAATTCGGGACCTCAAGCTCTCGTGTCCACCATGTTAGTCGCTTGAACACAGCTGGCAGTGTCTTGCTCCGCCAGTTGATCAACTCACAATCGTTTACATGCTTACTCGCTGACTTGGTGATTCAATTTACCTAATTAGTCACCCGATCACGTAACTGGTTATTCATTCACCTGCCTACTTACTGATTCACTCGCTGACGCAATGTAATTACTTGCTGAACATCGGCTATCGGTTCACCTGCGCAAACAGGTGTATAATGTATCAAACTGCTGGTTAGAAACAGTCATAGAATACCGTTTCACGAAGAAGTTTACTTTCTGCTCAAAGGTATCAGTCGACCAGAAAACACTTGGGTCATCTCAATGAAAAATCATGCTAGAACAACAAACATTTGAACCCAATGGAACTGCGTTCGTCCAGATTGCATAAAACTACGATGAAGTTCAAGTTAATTCATCGAACATTTCCACTCTGTTGGAAGAGCACCAAGTCTCGCACTAAACGTAGCTTAGCTGTCGCTATTTAGCAAGCAAATTCTAGAATTTCAGAAAAAAGCAGCATTGTGTGGCACAGTTTGTGAAATCCTGAGTCAGTCTCGATTATCTGACGAACGTAAAGAAATGATTATTCATGCAGCCTCAACGCTCAACTCGCCGTCGAAAACCCTAAAAACAGTGCAATCATGTTAGAAACCATCAGCAGCGTGCATCCACCCAGTCCCAACTGGAACCTAGACCAGGAGTGAACGATTGTGCAAAATATGATCCCCTGTTATATTCAGTAAACATGCCCCTTAGAGTGTACAGCAGAATACGTTCGTTGTACTTAGGTGCCTACAGAAAAGTAGTTCATCACAGGAGTCGATCGCTGTGCGGTCAACGGGCCGTTACCGCTCCAGGTCAGGGCCGGAAGTGCGCTAGATAATATAGCGTTTGTTCAACAAACTGTTGATAGCCAACCCGGCTAGTCTGGTGGTTAGGTGTTTGGCTCACAATCGTTCACTTGGATTCGAGTCCCCGAGGAGGCTCGGTGGATGTGCACTGTAGCCGATGATCCCTGACAAGGATGAAACAGTTGTACAGCATTTCCACGGCTTTGAATGATGAGCTGAGCATTGACACTGCATGGTTAATCATCTCGAAAACAATTAAATCTCCCACTACTGAAATTGATGAATGAACGCCAGCAAAAAAAACTATTAGTGAAAATGAGTGACGAAAGATTTGGGAAAGGAATACGGAACAAAACTCAAAATGATATTACGTCAGCTCAGACCCGCGCACTTTGGAGGCACGAGGGGCATACTTTGGATATGGTTTAGCATATATCTAGGAAGGCTCGGAAAACTTGCGACCCAAGTGAATCATCACAACGCTATCTGCGAATTTGAGGCAACATTATCTTTCAATTAATCGTGATGATCTCATTCACTTCGAGCTGATCCACTGATCTACGGGAAGCTGCAAGCATGATCTCCATTCAATACCAAGTCGATCAACAAAATGCGGGACAAACCAGACGACTGATTAGCGTCCTCGAGATTCCTATTCGAAACATCTCAGGTTGTGCTCAGTCGACGATTACCACGGCTCGGGCAAGATAGCTTAGATGGGTAGTACTTACTTGGGTCGGTTCGTTGACTTGCACTGATTATAGCCGGAGATCAAACAGAATGATTTTGATTAACGGTTATGTACGTGCAGGAATGTTCCAAAATGTTGAACAGCATGCATCGCGGTGGGATTCGAACCCACAAGCATGGGTGGGTAGATGCTACCCTAGTTACAGTATCACGTGTTTTATCAGCTGAGGTGCCAGCTTTACGTGGGTGACGTCTGTGTGGGTTCGAATCCCAACTGGATCACTTCAACACTCAAGATAATTTCCCGTTCTGCACTGACAACTGTTGGAGAGACTGTTGAGTTTTCCCAATGCTGGGGCGCAGATTACGATGGCGATACTGTTTCCTCCCCCTCCCCCCCCCCCCCCCGCAATATATATATATATATATATATATATATATATATATATCTTACTTTTCGAGTAATTCAAACCATTTACTTGTTTTTTAATTTGAATTTGTGTCACAACGCGCCATGATAGATTGGTAACAGGCATGTTGCTTCGCCCCGAATGATTGGTTACCCTAGGTGTCTATCGATTTCCAAGGTCGGTCCGCTCCGTCCAAGTAGAACCTATATAAGCAGTCGAGTTAAAGGCTCCCTAAAACACAAGACTCGGATGCTCAATAAAACAATAAACCCCTGCCCGGCGGGACAATAACCTGTGTTCTCATTCAGGATAGTGGACAGTCTAGCTTTGATTACTGCACTTCTATTGTCGATCACATTCCGCGGTCCTGCGAAAAGTCTTTATGCTGATACGAGTCAGGCTGATCCTTGTGCGTCTAATATCAGTTTGATTCATTCAAAGATTGTAATATTCCGAGACTGTGGTTAAAGACACAGCAACGCAAAGTAAACACCCAGAATATTCATCGATCAACGGTAATGATCGTTTTGGAATAGTACTTGACATTCTATAAACAGGGGTGGGAATGGCACTCCAACAAGAAACTCGTTTGAAACGATCCATATGTTTACGATAGGCTGAAAAAATGAACAACGCAGACAATATGATTGCAACAACAGATTGGAACTCCAGATAATGAGAAGGTACTAAGCAAGAACTGAGTTTGTTTGAGAGAACGACCATTTGATAAAAGGACTATTTACCATAGAAACACGAGTTGCCACACTTGTTGACGCTTCGTCGGAGATGTAGGACAACGGATTGTAGCCTGTCAGCGATTTTGCAGCTGGGTTCCGGAACAGTTGATTCACTTGGTATAGTGCCAAATCCAGTGACGTATCACTTGAAACGGATGGCAATGTGCTGAGGGCCTGAGTCAACGTGAGTAACAAGTAGAACAATCTTCAAAAAATGACTGATTAAATGCGATAAAGAAAAACGAAAATTGGAGTAATGTGATAAAACAAAATAAAGTAGGGATTAGTTTTCTCCCATTAACATCGTCAGGCTGAACATTCATGGAACAATTGTGAAAACTAGAAATGAGTATGAACAGCGATCTTAAAGGTTACAAAAAAAAGGAATTACGCGGAAAACCAAGATATAAATTTCACTAAGCACACTTGAATGTGTGCGTCGGAAGCACAAAAAGAGGAACAAACCTCAGAGACTGCACTACAGTGAGCGACAAACATTATTTCACCCCTTCGATTTTCCGCTTCTGTATCTACCAACCAGACCATATCCGGCCGTAACGACCGAACGCCCATCGTGATGCGAAACATAAAGCCACACAATAAGTTAATTTTTATAATGAGCTAATCAAACCAGAAAATATGAAAGAGTAGTGACGAAAGTATAGGGCCCTTCTCAGTTCGGCTTCTATAGTATCTTCTTAAATTATGTGCAAACGCCATTCTTCTTAAGGATCCCATGACGTCTCGGAATAATACTTCGTACAAGACAAGTAGTTGTTCCCATTCTCGCCAATGGGTAATGACTGTTTCACATTTTGACTGGTAAATAATGAAATCCTAGGACATATGGCCATCAAGTGTGCTCCAAAGGTCATCAATCGGGTTGACAGTTGGGCTACAGACTGACCACGGCATGACATGAATCCCACGGAACAACAGCCCACGGTTTGTAGTGCATGAACAATGGACAGAAGTATTATCATTTTGGAATATGGCGTCATCTTGTAATTTACTGGTCAGTAGCGGCAGCAAAAACTGTTCCAAAGTAAGAATATACCCAACGGAATCTTGCATATCCTCAAGTATAACTAGCTCACTGTGGCCGTTGGCTGAGAAGGTTCCCCAAATCATCACAAAGTTGATATTGTTATTTCTTTGACTGAGAATTCCTTTTTCTTCTGTGATATCATAGTAAACATTCTCCCACTTGTTTTTCCAAACTTCGTGTTTCAGTCCATGATAAGTGCATTTTTTTATGAAACAGTATAAGAGCAATACATTTTTTCTTTTTTGGCAATTTATTCACGACACAGCTTTCCGCATTCTTTGTAACATTAGTTTCAAAACACTAACTGTGAGGAAATGATCTGACATGCTGTCAATAGACGGACTGGTTCGTTTAGTAGACAACACGATGGTTTCTCGAGCAGCCTGTACATCTTCACTTGTCCTGAAGCAAGGACAAAATTGGAACAAACGAAGCGGACCGAAGGACCAACCAAATGCCAAGTGTCACCTAAACCGAATCAACCAACTGGACTTGTTACCAGACAAACCACTCAGAAGAGCTGACTGTGAACAACAGGTGGACCAATGAGTGTGCGGGCCAGGATTTGGCTATGACCATCATGCATCGTGTATAAACTGTCGTCATTGGGAGGTAGATGAATGAAACCGCGTTCGTTAGATTCCAATAGTCTGTTGGGATGACCCATTCGCTTTTTACATGCACGGTGTTCAAAACGTTCCAGCTTACATTGCACGACGTTTCTCGACCACTTGCGCTGCTTGGCGATTTCATGCAAACTGAGTTCCGTTCAGCAGAACGCACATATTTTATTCTTCTCAAAATGTGTTAGTTCCTTTCAGTGTGGCATTGGGCGCACAAAATTCGACGTGAGTTCTTTAAGGCGTATGAATGCAGCAAACATCAATGAAGGTCGCCCAGAGTGACTAGACAATTTGGGTGCATCATGTACTCCAGCACGCACGAGTTACTTGATTTCGGTTCCCATGGGTCTGTCTGGCGTCAAACCCACAGACCCGACTAATCAGCTTGTTGTCAGGCTCAATTCCTTCACCTGGTTCTGACAAACTTTCCATGGGATAGGGCACCATAATAGTGGGTCCTGTCTTTTCATACTCGTTTTTTACGTTTTCTGCTCTAATTGGCGCATCGTGCAGTTTCGCTGTGAAATTTGGTATGGCGTCTCGTATCGCCCCTTCTGTCATTCTGGTCAGATATGGCCTCGTTAAAGAATACAGAATCGGACACATGCGGGAAAGTGGTGAGAATATTGTACGTTTCTCGCGCATTGTGAAGTCAAACGAGTGATCCCTTTTCCCCACAAACGTTCACTTATCACTCGATGAAACACTCAGTGGTTTATTAGAGAATCAAGTAGTTTGAAGAACAAGTAGCGAGACATTCGAATCCCATCTGTACACTTGAACATGAAAGCTGTTAACAGACGTAGTTATGAAGAAAATCTGGAGGAAGAAACGAACCGGAAAAGCGTTTGTTGGGAAATATCAACGGAAGTAAAAACGAGTACTAGGAGACTGTACATGTTTAAACAAATGATTCATGGCGTTTAAACCGACAAAGTAGTGAAGCTCTGTGGGTTAGCATGATATAAATTATATATATATATATATATATATATATATATATATATATATATATATATATATAAAGTAAATGGACGGACAAAAATCCCCCGGAAGCACGCGACCGGTTTCGCCATTGTCCTTGCTCGTCAGGTATGCGTACTCGGTACTCCACTTTCCACTCATCTTCAAACATACACACTCCGTTGTCATATCGTCGCTAGGATTTAATTTGAGGCGTAATGAGTGTGAGTGGAAACTCTTCGTTGGGTCAGCGGTGACCGGAATAACTAACAGAAATCACAGTTGCGAATCATATGTGGACTCTACAATGAAGAGTTTCCATTCACACTCCTGACGCTAAAAATTAGACCGTACAGCATTCGGGCCACTGACTTCTATTCTCAGCCATGTCTCCCAATGTTCCCAACCGACGATAATCCTCATCACGTAGGCCCCAATCAGGGAGGTGGGAAGCACCAATCGAAGCCAATGCCGATGCTAGACTCTACATACCTCTACGCCAAGTTGTGGCCTGACCGCTGCGTCGCTTCTGCCAGCCTTTCCCAGCACGTGCGAATAGAGCACGGAAGGGTAGACGACGAGCAGGCATTCGTAAAATGTCCGAAACAGCGGAGACAATGCAGAGCAATCACTTTGGTAAGAGGGCGGCTAGTCGTGCCGAACACACGACGACGCACTTCGTCACTACTCACTCGATGTTCCTATCCGACACGAGCAATGCTTCGGAGAAATCGGTTGTCGAACACAGAAAGATGTCAAGCATCCTCAACGCATTATATCATGGAATTTTGAAACAAAGCAAACACTTGACAACCGGCCTGGAAAGTCTGTGGTGATTAGGTGCTTGACTCACAGTCATGCACTACGGAGTTGGGTCCCCGTTGGGGTTCGTTGGATATGTCGTGCTCATCAATCCTAACAAGGATAAAACAGTAGCACTTTTGAATGGTCCATCGAAAACAAATGTATCGAGTTTCAACCAGTGGGTCAGTAGTTGATCTGATGCACTAACACTGAATAATGTTGATGCAGTTAGTTATGATGTCAGTTTACAAGCCCGTTTTCCGATGCAACAGGTTAGTGCGAAAATGGAGTTCAGTTGAGTTCTTCCCACCATCGGCTTCGCACTTCTTTGTATTAGTTTCAGTTGTTAACTAGCATCATCGTTCATCTGAGGGCAAAAAAGAATAGAAGCATAAGGTGAAACAGAGGCGAAAACAAAGTAATAAGTAAGAAAGTAAGTAAGCAATTAATAAGACGAGGAAAGAACCCGAATACAAATGCGTCACAGGCCGTGACATCTAACCATATCACTTGAGGTCTCCAGCCATCTGATAGGCGGGTTTCGTGGATCCCAACCAGGAAGTCTGACACGAACTACCAGGCCAAGTCCACTGATCGAGGTTCCCATACCTTCCTGTCATGCCACCTCAACCCACCTTCTAATCACTACCTGCCTCGGGGAACAGCGTACACCGAGGAAGTCCATAGATAAGCGTGCGTAAAACAAGCCCCAGTCATCTCAGCCTGTTTGGATTCAGATGTTCCAGTGCCTGACCACTGGGTTTCAACAACCTATGCCTAACCTCGGCACTACTGATACGGTGTTCACATCACATTCGCGAAATGCCACAAAGGCTTGGATGCTCAAACACCGACGATCTTCCTTTTTTACCCGTAACGACCATGTTTTTGAGCCGCATAGAAGGACGCATCTAACCAGCAAATGGAACTCATGAACTACCACAGATTCGTTCAAAACTTGTATACCTGTGAAGTGTTCTACACCAAATAACAATTTGAACGACTCTTTTCAAAAAACCCTGGGAATAATGTGTTGGTATGGCCTGTGAAATAGCTTCTTCTGTGAAATGGTGCATGTGGTCAGCGAATGAATTTTGATTTCGATTTTATTCTCTCAGAAATTTTCGGCTAATGGGAAACTGATGGTTATAATGTACCTAATTTGGCACTTCTGAAAACAAAGCAAACGTAACACAGCTAGCGATGCACCGATTGGAAAAAAACACCGAAGCAATGCATTTCAATACACTGCCATATTTGGCAGACTAAGCTAACAATTGTACTGACAAGACTATCATTTCAGGTTCACGATCGAACCACCCAGATCGTATATCACACGACCAATGTGTGTTCTATCGAATTAGGATTAAATGACTGACGTCCATCACGAAGAAGTACACAATTAAATCCACCAGTGAGTGATAGGAATCATCAGTAAGCGTAATTGCACAGCAAGAGACTGAAACGTACTTCACTGAACGATGCGTACAAACAAAGGGTGAACGTTTTAGGTGGAAATGGCGTGATGTTATGGGAGAAGGGAAGACCGAAAAAATGCCAATCCGACCAACACGCGGAATCACGCACCCAAACAGTTTAACTACAAGAAAATCACTTCCTTTGACACCTCGCTTTATCTTCAACTATCTGGTGGACGAAACTTTCAGACATTAATCAGGAAGACTAGAGGTAACTACTTTCTCTATTTTCTCTGTCTATTTGGCTCAAATTCATCTTCTGACCTCTACGCATTTTTTCACTCACCAGTAATATGCGTTGCGGTAGACGTCCCCCCCCCCCTGCACGCGTAGCACGTGTTCCAGCCGCCGTAGTCTAGTTTTATTTGATGGGACAACAATTTACTCAAAGATGAAGAAAACACCAGGAGTACAGTTCGTCGCTATTGGGTTAATCGCTCCACTTCGCCCGTGCTAAATCTAGCACACAGCGGCAGTTGAAAAGCTCTGGTCGATGGACATCGGTAAACAAACTACAAGCTGTGCACCCGTAAACCAGAACTGATTGGACTACAGTGCAGCGCAGACGACGTTCCAGCTTCACTGAAATGTCAGGGCGAAGCCACCAGTGTTTCAGTCCGGATTCGGATATGCGTAAATTGACTTCTTGCAGAATGCATACGTAATTGGCTATACATCGGCCAAGCTATGTGAAGAGTTCTGTCAATGACCAGGTCCTCACCTTCTGGAATCAGATCGAAGACCAACGGACCGTCAAACACAGTCAATCAGACTGAGAGGGGGCGGATAAGAGTGGAGGGGAAATACGCGATTTTCCGTGACAGGATCTGGTATAGTAGCATCATATTCGGGGTTGGTCATGATGCGCAGAAGAGGTGATTAATACTGGTAAGCCTCTGGCTAATTTGCTCCTGCAAGCACACGGTGGAAAAGTCGAATTTTGGTTAGCATCAATGATTTGAAGAAACAGGTTCTACGGAAGGAATAAGCTCAAAATTAGCAATCCTAATGGTACCCAGAATATGATAGTTAGAATCAAGATGTTTGAGATAGGTAGAGAGGTGAAAAGAAATACATAAGATGAACAGGATATCGAATTATGTGGAGGCAGTACACCGGATTGGTAAACAAACCGAGAAAAAGTAGCCTATGCGAATAAACCCGCTGAAATGAAGACAAGGTAATAATGTTGTCCTGACTCAGCTGTCACATGAGTCGATTCCACCAGTTGGGAGGTTAATCAATTGTTTATAATAAAACAAGAAAACGAGAAGCTTCATTTGAATTTCTCAAGTTAAGCGGCTCTGATAGATACAGACAACCAATAACTTGCATAAATTTGCGTCACATTTCGGAATATGATTCATCCTTTAGTCTGTACAAGTCATATTGGAAATGGGTGCTGAAAGAGGTCAAGGGTCATCCGGATTGGACAAAGTTTGTGAAGGGGGGGGGGGGGGGTAGAGTTAAACCGGCGTGTTGATCTGCACGTCTAGGTCATGACAGTCGCACGGTTCAGATCTGAGTCACTGGAGTGAGTGCGACCCAATTGCAGCCAGGGCAATTGGAGGGCTTGGACGAATTTTCCTTTGTGCACAGAGCAAGTGCAAAAAGACCTAGTCGTGCAAATTAACACGTCGATCTAAGTTTGATCCCCCCCCCCCCGACAACTTTACCCAATCCGAGATTTGCTTCAGCCTTGATTACAATATTCTATCAAAGACTCGTAAGCAAAGGAGAGTTCAGGGTCTGTCAGTTTTGAAGTATAGATGAGTTTCTGTAGATAGCAAGAGTGTGACCAGAAGTACGCCCGCCATCGATCACACCAACTGACCTTTCCGTCTTGTTTCCAACCGTGAGACAAATAAACTTCCTAAGCCCTATGTAAGACGGCCAGCAAGTCGTGTTCAACTGGTCCAATTGGTTGAACTTCCGATACCGATCGTTCGTGTTATGGAGTGGTTGTTTCCCGTACATTTTTCAACCACTGTCAAAATCAATGTACGTCGTAAAATCTAATGAGATATAAACGTCAAAAGCAGACGCGATCTGTTATTGATGATTTTGATGAGTTCAAATGTCCAGTATCAAATCCTCCACGTTTGGAAATTGGCTGACCGTTGGTTCAGTTATTCCAACAGAGTTAGCCAGCCCCGCACAGTGAGTCTTCGAACACATACAAAGTAGCGATTTGTTTTATGCCCGCGCTCACACGTCACAATAAAAATCCCGTTGAAACCAATCTTAGTCCACTTAGTTTAATACTTGTAGTATAAAAGGACCGGTGTCTGCCGTGGGCGTTGCTCGTGTTCGATCTGCAAAGTACAAAAACGCAGAAACTCCATGAGCACAACGGTTCAGTAAGTGCATCAACAGGATCTTACACGTACACTAGTCGAACACAAATATGGCTGCCTACAGCCTGCTCACTACATTCTCATGCAATTTCACACACCACCAATCAACCAATCGTGGGTGTCCGATTTGTTCAATTGCAGACTTTGTTCACATTGTCTAGCTATTATTCTTGAATATCGTCTCGCACACGCGCACAATCGGCCTTTAAATCACGTAACAGCATTTGGTATACTCATGTGAACCAGCCACGTTACCTGTGACTCAGCTACTGTTCGCATGTTTCCCGTAAAAGTTTTCTGCTTACAAGAATACCTGTATGAAACCATCAGTAGAATCCATTATCAGTTTCAGCACAGCTGGACTTCATTCCGGGCGAACTGGTCACCCCGACAGCTTTCGTGAATTTCCACAAGTAGGCTCGGTTTTTGAGACGCCCACTAGACCACAGCAAAAAAATCGAATGATCAAAGACCAGTAATGATTCAACATGTCACACAAATCAGGCAGCCTGTCGCGGAGTTAAAAATCGCCATGCGATCAGAGAACTATACAAGACAAAAATTAACGGTTGCAGCACCAGGTAACAGAATAGGTGTTGAAATTAAAAGCAGTCCCTCTTGTCGGATGAGCAGGCGAATAAGACCAAAAAATACCAAGGGTTGAGAATCGACCGTGTAGGACAGGTCGGTCAAGATAGGTTTGGATTTCGGAGGTGGGAGTAGTTGGATGACGAGAATTAAGCGGGATGTAAATGATGAACATACCTTTAATGCAGATAAGATCTAGCGTGTGTGAACGAGAGATTAGACGAACAGCGTAAAGTAAGCACCGTTAAAGATAATCAACAAATACAGCCATAATATGATCTACTTACGTGATTCAACTGTTTGATCAGATTGTTACATTCGGGTTCCGGGAGATCTGGTATCTCTTCCAGTACTTCGGGGTACGAAAGCTGAAAGAGGTGAACGGTAATTAGTCGACGAAGAACAGAGAAATGCATTTGACGCTACAGACCAATTACTATCACCAGCGTTGGCACCAAGGTTTTGTTAACTGTTCACATTAAACCTGCATCAATATGCCAGCTGAACAGAGTAGTGAGAATCGAGGACAAAGTGAGAGAGAGAGAAGGGAAACAATGCCATACCACAACTGCCGCAGAGAATATCAAACTGCGTAGTACAACGATTTTGCAGTTCAAACCGGACGAACATTATAAAATATCGACAAACGCGAATATCATATTCGGTCTGTTTACCCCATCCTTGCGTATCAGTACGGTGGAACAGGCAAATCACTCGGGCCACAAAGAACCATCGCACTATCAGTGAAAATCGACTGTGACGACTCTGAGACTTGGAGTGGCAGGAAGCCGCATAAAGTATCGATGGTTCAACCGTGACAGTATGCTAGACGACAGTGCATTGCCACCAACCAGTGACAAAATGTTCGCTCATAACTTTAACGAGATTGAGCCAGTCACGCGACTCTAGATTATGCGGGACGACACCAAAAAACGCCCCTCCCCCCCCCCCAAAAAAAAACTCGTCATGAGGTCCAACACCACCAAGTTCGGAATATTTCAAGCAAGCCCAGCACTGTTGTACGTTTACGTCATACAGTCTACCGCTGCACGAGTTTTTTTCACGAGAGTCAGACACACCCATGATAACCCCCACGTCTATTCACCCTTTTGAGTCCACGTGATAATTAAGAAGGAAAGGGTCGTTCGGCACGCCACCGGAAGGCGGGAATCAGAGAAGTCAAGCCACGAGACTAACAAGTATTTTACTCATTCAAGACGCACAATGGTCAGAGGGATCGATCCGTTCAACAAAGGAAATCCACCATATGAACCAATGAGTCATTATATTTGTTATTCAAACATGATCGTCGAAGGCGTGTTTGGAAACATCTCTGAAACTAGTAAAGGTGAATTGTTGACAGCGACAACGCAGGTTCGATGCACATCTGGAAAGCCATCTGGGGGGAGCGTCGGAGCGATCAGGTATTTCTGGACAGCACCATCAATGATCAAGTTTACCTAGATGTCCTGATCCGACACATCTTGCCATTGCAGAGCACAACCACTAAAGCGATTTTCCAGGACGACGATGTCCCTGCATATTGTCCCCTTATCGGACGCGATTTTAGTGGGCATCACGCTACAAAGACGCTGCCCTGGCCAACTCGTTCTCCTGATATAAATCTAACCAAATTTTGTAGGACCCGATTGGATTAGAGGAGGCAATGCAAATCTCTTGGGGAGCTGAAGACTGCCTTCAAGGAGGAATCGGGCCGTATGCTACAGGATATAGTATGATATGATATGATATGATATGATATGATATATATATATATATATATATACATTATATATATATAATATATATATATGTATATATGTATGTATATGTATATTTGTGGGCTCTTCAATGAAGAGTATCCATTCACACTCCAGAGGATTCAAATTAGATTCTAGTGAACATATAAGATCGGAGTGTACAAGTATGAAGACGAGTAGGCAGAGGAGTACCGGGTACGCATGCCTGATGAGCGGCAACAACCGCGAAACCGGTCGTGTGCTTCCGGGGAGATTTTTTCCACACGTTTACATACTACTTATTATCAATATATATATATATATATATATATATATATATATATATATATATATATATATATATATATATATATATATATATATATATACTACAACGGCTTAAAATCAAGCAAGGTGCCAAAGCAATAACGACAATTGCCAAACAGGGGAAGGGGAGTAGAATACAGTAAAACATGCAATTAGTGAGAAAAATGCCACACGATACTATCAGGCGGTGGATAGCGAGTATGAATTGACGGGTAAATACTGTTTGACCAAAATGATAGAGCGATCATAAGATATTATAGGTGCCTGACGAAATTATCACGTTCGTGTGGGGTTTAGTCATGTCCCTGGTGGGGATCTCGTTAGATTTTCGGTATCCGTTGGAGACGAAGATCTGCTCCTCCGGACAGCAAGCCAGCCCAGGCATAGAAGAAGCTGGAGACACTCGGTGGAAGTTCACTTCACATTACCCAAAAACAAAACAATAAAGCACTCACTTCTTGCGTATCTAAATTTGCTAACCAAACATCTTTTGGCATTCGGAACACTTTGCGCGCCGAGTAGAACGAGGTCGGCACACCGATAATGTAAGGGGTTGGTGCAATAAGCAACTGAAAGGGAAACCGTTAAGACACAGCACGTTTACAGGTATCAATCATTGAAACAAATAAATGAATGAACAAACAATGAACTGACCAATTAGTGGATCGTTCAATCGACTAGACGAATAAACTCACTGATCAACTAATCAATGCGATAGCTAATGAAAGTACTGAAAAATAAATTGTCCACCATCACAAATGCATGAAAACAGCAGGGCGCGAAAAAAGAATAGGTTCCCTTATTTTTTCGCAGATTTTCGTCTCCGTATTCTCCGTCGAAACCACAACTGGTCAGAACGATCGAATGCCCATCGTGATGCCAAATTTAATTACTTATTATGAGCTAAATAAATCCGAAAATATGACGAAAGGGCGGGGGGTGAAAAAGTATAGGGCTCAACCCAGATCGGTTTCTATAGTAACTACTTCAATTATGTGCAACCGTCATTTTGCCTAATAACTCCAATGTATCTTCTCGGTAAACTTCTTACAAGACTCGTGATTAACGCTTGATCAGTTAACACCCATTCTCTGCGAAGAATGGTTATTATTTCACTCTTTGATTGGTAAATAATGAAATCCTAGGACATATAGCCATCAAGTGTGCTCCAAAGGTCATCAATCGGGTTGACAGTTGGGCTACAGACTGACCACGGCATGACATGAATCCCACGGAACAACAGCCCACGGTTTGTAGTGCATGAACAATGGACAGAAGTATTATCATTTTGGAATATGGCGTCATCTTGTAATTTACTGGTCAGTAGCGGCAGCAAAAACTGTTCCAAAGTAAGAATATACCCAACGGAATCTTGCATGTCCTCAAGTATAACTAGCTCACTGTGGCCGTTGGCTGAGAAGGTTCCCCAAATCATCACAAAGTTGATATTGTTATTTCTTTGACTGAGAATTCCTTTTTCTTCTGTGATATCATAGTAAACATTCTCCCACTTGTTTTTCCAAACTTCGTGTTTCAGTCCATGATAAGTGCATTTTTTATGAAACAGTATAAGAGCAATACATTTTTTTCTTTTTTGGCAATTTATTCACGACACAGCTTTCCGCATTCTTTGTAACATTAGTTTCAAAACACTAACTGTGAGGAAATGATCTGACATGCTGTCAATAGACGGACTGGTTCGTTTAGTAGACAGCACGATGGTTTGTCGAGCAGTCAGTACATCTTCACTTGTCCTGAAGCAAGGACAAAATTGGAACAAACGAAGCGGACCGAAGGACCAACCAAATGCCAAGTGTCACCTAAACCGAATCAACCAACTGGACTTGTTACCAGACAAACCACTCAGAAGAGCTGACTGTGAACAACAGGTGGACCAATGAGTGTGCGGGCCAGGATTTGGCTATGACCATCATGCATCGTGTATAAACTGTCGTCATTGGGAGGTAGATGAATGAAACCGCGTTCGTTAGATTCCAATAGTCTGTTGGGATGACCCATTCGCTTTTTACATGCACGGTGTTCAAAACGTTCCAGCTTACATTGCACGACGTTTCTCGACCACTTGCGCTGCTTGGCGATTTCATGCAAACTGAGTTCCGTTCAGCAGAACGCACATATTTTATTCTTCTCAAAATGTGTTAGTTCCTTTCAGTGTGGCATTGGGCGCACAAAATTCGACGTGAGTTCTTTAAGGCGTATGAATGCAGCCAACATCAATGAAGGTCACCCGGAGTGACTAGACAATTTGGGTGCATCATGTACTCCAGCACGCACGAGTTACTTGATTTCGGTTCCCATGGGTCTGTCTGGCGTCAAACCCACAGACCCGACTAATCAGCTTGTTGTCAGGCTCAATTCCTTCACCTGGTTCTGACAAACTTTCCATGGGATAGGGCACCATAATAGTGGGTCCTGTCTTTTCATACTCGTTTTTTACGTTTTCTGCTCTGACAAACACATTGTGCAGTTTCGCCGTGAAATTTGGTATGGCGTGTCGTATTGCCCCTTCAGTCGTTCTGATCAGATATGGTTTCGTTAAAGAATACAGAAGCGGAAATATACGAAGGGTCCTATACTTCCGTCGTGTATTGTATGTTCTGATTGGCGTGTTCTGAAGATGATAATCCGCCTAAGTTAGGATTTCAATCAAATTTTAAGCAAACAGAATTTCAGGCACTCAGATTTACGGCAACTTGTGGGCACTGCACATTATTTTGCAAAAGTCGACATCAGTTCTTATGCACATTCCAGTTTCAGGGGAAAATAGGGCACGGTTAATCCGAAAGAATTGACCAGATGTATTCCCCGATCCCTAATCACATTTAGTACCTTAGAGAGACACAATGTGCAAGGAACATTGTGATGATTGTTCGGTCAATGAGACCTAGTCACGACTGACCTGACAAGTTATAGGAACCCAAATGTCATCCAGCAAACTTATTTGTGGTAACTCCAATTTATTCATGGATAGTGGGTATGCTAAGGGGTTTTCCAGTTATATATGTCATTCATTAAGCTGGAAAGAGTATGAGAGGTTGAATTCACGTGATGACTTTGAATCGACCATCTGGAGGCTTGAGTATGCAGTACCATCAAAAGGTGCGATTTATTTGGTTTTCCATATATAGTACGGAAGTTAATCGATGCTCATGGAATGAACAGCAATGAGACAAATGATTCATGTCATCTTCCAATTAATTTGCAGATGCGGTGACGCGAACATTGGCAGAACGGATCGCTGCTTGGCTGAACGAGTGTCGGACCACGTATCCAAACGGTTGTCAAAACCGATGACGCAAACCGTTGTGGCCAAATAGAAAGACGTGAAATCTCCAGCTACTTTGATTGCGAAGCACTTGGCTGCATCAAGTGGCTTTCGGCGAAGAGATGTTTATTATGATGTATCAGCCAGCGATCTGTGCACAAAACCAATGGACCCAGTTTTTGTTTACCTTGGCATTAGCCGAACAGACCTTCTCTCCCGACGAATGCGCTAAGTCTTCGGTTCAGCCCAATACATTGTAACATTTTGTTACTGCCTCAAACATAAACTAACAGGCGTTGGCTTGCCACCTGGTGCCTTGGTAAAAATATGACGCTGTTGAACCTGTCACCGGTAATACTATCTCACTGATAATGTTTATTATTATAATGTCTGTAGTATGCACTTAGTGACGTACAGCGAAATCTGTCCGGATACAAATCGTGCAACGTAACTCTGACGTTCTCTTTTCACAAAACAACACGATTTACGCCAATGACATGATTAAACGAAATACTTGCACTTGACGACAAGTGTTTCTTTCCGCTTCGGTGGGATGATGTGTGTATGCAAGTTCAGAATGTAACCAAGAAAAAGTTGGTAACAACGTCTCAAGGCTAATCGGGAATAACATTGACTTTGTCACACTTAAAAATACTGGTACACTTAAAAAGCAAAGAGGCTTAACCTCTGCTAACTTATTCCCCTTGGAAGGCCAGCAACTTGGTAAAACACGCATTTTTTACACCACATCTGTGCATCAGTACAATGAAAGGGCTATTCCCTTACAGAACTTAATGTTTTCTGCACAACAAAAGAGAACCGACAGTCCCTGAGACTTTGGAGTGGAGAACTACATCATGTTTCAAGGATAAGGATAACGAGCCCGGCGCGACAGCGTATTGCCGCTTACACCCCAAAAGGACCGGCAGCGGTGGCGATGGTGGGGCTTGAACCTCTGTCCGCTGTAAAACCAAATCACATAACATTTACAAACAGATAAAGACCATACACCGGACAAATTGTAGCGGACTTCCCAGAGATCGATTTGTCTAAATGTCTCGACTGTTATAAGTGTGGTGGCAAAAGTTATCGAAGTTTCATGTTAGCTGTACTGTGTAATGATTTGTGGTTTATCTTTGTCTTCCGTATATCTGACCAAGACACGGAACAGGAATTTGATAGAATCAAGTGACTGTTGAACCAGCGGATTGCTCCAATACGATTTCATGATAAGCAACTCGTAATAGACATTGGCATAGAAAATTTGGCCATACATAGTGTTTTCTCTCTTTTTGAACCCACAACTGGGCTGGTTCGTTCATCGAATACGTACACGAAATATCTTCAGAGCGTAGCCTACGGTTTCCGGAATCCCATTGTTCAGTAAAACTAGAACAATCACGTACGCTCAATTACCAACATATTTTTTGCTTCTCAAGACCAAGACTAACATTTTCATTCCACTCCATCCGACATTATTCAGCATAGCCAGTTCATCAATTTTAATGGAGCAGAATGATGTTTGCGTCTTTATCTCCACGCTTAGAACGGAATGACTAGGCTAGAGTATCGATTTCATTGAATCATGTGGCGCTGAATTCATCGAGTTGATGTGTTGCCATCGCCGAAACAGGTGAACACGTGAACAAACTCGTATTAGCAATCGCATTAAAGTTGGCGACCCACATCCGGCTCAGTTATCATCGATTTTAGGCGGTGAGGAGTGAACATTTGATTGTATCACGTGAACAGTCTCTATTAAAGGGCGGGAAAAGCGCCCAACAAATCAACGATCCAAGAAACAAAATAGTACGTTCGAATGAGGAAAATAATTTGCACCGAATCTGATTGGGTAAACTCCGCTGTTTCCGAAACACCCATACAAGATCCAACTTCAATGTTAACACTTCGATCCCCAGATACAAGTTCAGATTCGTATTTCACTCTTCGCGTGTCAGGCGATTTAGTGTCTAGTGCTCGTAGTCAGCCTGGAATTAGCATCGCTCTCAGCATAAGAGCTGAGCGTGCACTGCTCGACTGGATCCCTGTCAACAGTCGATAGAGTGCAGTTCGGTAAGACGGTTCCGCACGTGTCAACAACAACAGACTAAAGCATCGATGCCTGTTTGTTGTTTTTGTGTATGCCCCAACTGACTGTGGCCCTCCTGAGGTTTAAGACGAATCCTACCACGATTTGTCTCAGGTGCTTCGAAGCTTGCATTCTACGGACATCATTGTCGTTGCTGGTGATTTCAATGCTCAAGTTGGAAGCCTAGACGAGACGGAGAGGAATACAGGAGGCCGATGTGGCATTCCAGTCCATAGAACCCATAACGGTGACCGACTCATCCAACTAAGTCCCGACCATGGACTATTCCTAGCGAGCACGAATTTCTCACACAAAAAGAGGCATCGACCAACCTGGTTTTCTACTGCGTCTTCCCAGTATTGCTGGCATTGATCAATTCAAGACTGTCGATCATTCTGGTCCACGTCTGTAGACACTGATCACGCTCTTGTCTAGGCGCGTCCCAACCTACGTCTCGTTGGTGGCCGAAGCAACGCTAAAGCCAACCGTCCCCCCCCCCCCCGACAGCTACCGGATGACAACCATCGATCAACTTTCCAAGTAGCCGAATGCCCAGGATCCAAAAGAGCGATGCTGATGCTACCCAAGGTCCAAAAACCAGACACACACAGAAACGATGAACATCTGCATCCTTAGCTGCACTGTTACACGCGTGCAGATCGATTCCTCTGGATTCCAGATATGATGAAGCACGGAGATGCCTCAAACGCCAACTAAGTCGCAGTCTGGGAAACGACCGTGAGCGGTGGTGGATCATACATATATAGTTATTCACCGATAACCGGGTACAACGTATGGAGGTGTGGTGCCATGCAAAAACATGAAACAGCAAAATAAAAGCGAAATATCAAAGGGGAAGTTTCCCAGGAGTTAGAACACAAGCTGTCACAACATAACCGCCACCGAGCACGATACTGAGCTATATCCGACAAAGTTTCCAGCCAGCTGTGTAGTGGATCTCGAGGTCCCCAATCGCGCAAGCGTGAGGAACCGACAGGAGCAAGTCTTGACGTCAAAACTTTGACAGATCGGTGCCATATCATGGCTTGGCCTCCACGTTGTCGTTTCCAGCCAACCTTAGGCTCAGCAAATAGAGCGCGAAGGGGAAGTCGAAGAGTTGGCATACGTAGCACATGTCCCAGCCAGCGAAGCCTATGGAGTGATATGGTAGCACTAACTGGGTACGCGGCACGCCAAGTTCCGTATATGCGCGCTCGAACTGGGGAATCGCTTATTCGCTGCTGCCACCAAACTCGCGAGATACTTCTCAGGCATCGATGATCGAATACGGAAAACCGGTTGACATCGGCCGCTCGAACAGGCCAGGTCTCACAAGCGTATTGGAGCACACTACGCACACCACCGTTGTACACCCTACCTTTCAGTCGGAGATATATCACGACGTTCCACAGGTGACGTAAATTGTAGAACGCCGCTTGAGCTTTCGCTATTCCGTTGTCTACATCGTCTCCAATGCTTCCGTCGACAGTTATACAGCTTCCCAAGTAGACAAACTTATCAACAACTTCTAACCGATCGTTACCGAGGGTAAGTGCGGGGCTGGATTCCTGCCAGTCTTGTAGAAGCACTTTACACTTGGAGGATGAAAAGCACATCCCGTACCGTAATACAGACGACGCGAGGTTGTCTAGGACGCTCTGTGTCAAAGTAGCACCTTAGCAAACCAAAGCGATGTCATCTGCATAGTCTGAGTCTAAAATTCTATTACAGAGTAGGAGCTCAACGCCTTCGTTTGTCTGACTTCTTTGTTCCCCTCTTAGGATGTCGTCGATTGCAAAATCGAACAGGATGGGTGAGTGTGCAACCTTGACGCACGCCACTTCCATCTGGAAAGCTAGGTGACGATGAGCCATATGCTTGTACTCGGCCTGAAGTCTGATGGTATAGAGCTTGGATGATTTTCACATACTTATCAGGCACTCCCTGTCTGATGTGACAATCCCAGAGGGCTGTCCTATCAACGGAATCAAAAGCTGTTCGGATGTCCAAGAATATAATTACGGTCGATCTACGATATGTGTGGCGGAGCTCAAGTATCTGACGGGTGGTGAAAATTTGATCGATGTACCCGCGTTTGGGACGGAAACCGGACTGTTCTTCACGGACTTGTAGTTCGCGCACTGGGGACAACTTTTGGAGGATTACCAATGCCAGCAACTTCGATGCGACCGAGATCAAACTTATCCCTCGATGATTGGAACAGATGTTTCTATCCCCTTTCTTGTATATAGGGATGATGGATGTAAAGTTCCAACTTTCTTGAACACAATCGTGGAGCGGAATCTCGGAGAAGAGGATAGTGAGCGCTTTGGATTGGTGTACACCACCATCCTTGAAGAGAGCCGGAGGGAGTTCGTCAGAGCCGGGAGATTTATTGCGTCTAGGGAAGTGGAGCGCACGATCGACTTCTTCTTCTGTGGATGAGGTAGTGCAGATAGTCCATGGAGCATGAACTGGTTCAAACGGGCTACTGAGTGGGGGCGCTGGCACTGAAAGCCAGTTAAACTACTCTCCGAAGTGTTCTGCTGATCGGTCCATACACCGTGAAAGCTGGTGGATTGGTTGGCCGTTTGCCTAGCAGATCACTTCGTTCATTCCAGGCTTCTCGGTCCCAGTACATCGGATGAGTTTGAAGTCACCGGGCATTGTCGGTGGCAGCAACTTGTCCCATTTCGGCCGCGCGTTCCGGCCACCAATTCACTCGGTCTCTGCACAAGCTTCTAATCACATTTCGTCGTAGTTGAGCGCGGGCATTGTGGTTTTCGCTTCCGGCAGGGATATTCCGGCGGTTATCTAGCAACTCCAGAGAGCCTGGTGAGATCCAGAGCGTAACTGCATGCCGTGTGACTAATCCACAAGATGTGGTACTCGGTACTTTTATGGCGTCTTAGGTGTGTTGCCAGCGGTCTGACATGTCATCGAGTGTGGATACTTAGTTGGGCAGCAAGCTCATTCTGATATCTCTTCCGGACCGACGTCCAGAAAAGTTGGTCTACGTCTACCCGTTGACGGCGGACATTCGACTTGGTGGAAAACCGTACTATGAACTCAGCATACACTAGGGCGTGATCTGAATCTAGATGTGTGCTCCAGTACAACCTACAAGATTTGACTGAACCACGCCAGTCGTAGCTCGCGGCCAGGTGGTCTATTCGTGCCCAAGACTGATTAGCAGATGACGGCCGCCTTGTGACTGTACGACGAAAGCTGCGCCGGAAGTTTGTACTCGACAAGAATAGACAATGATCTGCGCACAGGTGCAGTAGTCGATTGCCGTTATCCGTGCGCTGATGGTTGGCGCCGCTTTGGCCTCCAAGCATTTGCTAGGCGGCCAATCTGGGCGTTCAGCCAGTACCACTATACCTCTATGAGATGCCTTTCCAAGAAGTTTGTGAAGCTGCTGGTAGAGCATATCTTTGACTGTATCCGGACTGCAGTCGGTAGGGGCGTAAGCAGCCACAAAAAACAGACAACGATTGCCGTCGTGGCCTTTGTTAGCTTTGAACGAACCCTCTAAGCGAATCGCACATTATTTGCTGTTAACTGAGATCCAGTCGCGTAGCGCTGATTCAGCTTTAGTAGTCAAAGTGATTCCTACTCCTACATGACCAGATGCAGAATCCTCGGCGTCTCCGGATAGCTATACAGTAAAAGCACATCCTGAGGGCGAATTCAAACGAACTACGATGGTGGGGTCCTAAATGCAGGTCTCGGATAAGCAGCAGACGTCAACAGTCAGTGTCTCGAGTGTGCGCGCTAAAGCTGCTTGTCAGCCCATTTGCATCAGAGTGCGTTCATTGAAGGCTGAAAGCTTCAGTGGCACATGTGGTCTCAGTAGTGGTTCTCATGAGCTGCACACAACTGAAGGAGGAATCTCATTTATATGCCCAGCGCCTTTATCGATGGCAACCTGAAAAGTACATGGAGTAGTACTAATATTGTTGTATGTAAAGGAGTGGATGAAAATGGGTGGTGTAGTAATAGGTAGTTGCTTTCGTCCGACTGCCGTCACTTCGGCCATAACTTGTGTAGCTTGAGTAAGTGAACAGAGTCGAGCGCGAGAACGAGTAATCATATATGTGGAGATTTCATCCAAGCATACTACCCAGATGCCCAGCCAGAAGTAGAGGATTGCATAGGGGGCCCCACCCCCAGCCTTTGACCAGAATGCCTAACCTACAAGGCAGCAGGACGATATGCCGGTACCGTAGTCCTCTGGGGGCCGGTGACTGACTGAACAGTTCATACACCCTTCGGATGAGGTCAAACATCCTGGGTGCCCAGTACATCCTTCCGCCACAGATGCCGGTGAGCAAACTATTGCACGCCTCATACGCCACCCGTGGTTGGTTTGGAATCAGGGTTTAGCCATCTTCCTCAGACTGACTATCAGTCAGTCAACCCGGTGGAGAGTGCCGGGCATTCGCTTTCGTCCTCTCACTTTAGTGGGAACACCTCCGCCACGAGAAGACAGTGAGTAGGGATTCCTCAGCAGAGGCTGTAGAAAACGCACGGTCATCTGAGAGCATTTCGAGAGGTGTTCAGACCAGTAGCCATCTCGGAGCCTGAAGCGCCTACCCTCGACCATACTGAGACATTTGGTGGATTGCGAAGTGTAGGGAGATGGAAAAAGCTGCAGTGATTGCAACAGCCGGGACCTTTTCAATCTGATTAGAAAAATCAGTCCACGAAAACCAAGCGTTTGCGAATTGATCAAAGAAACGAACGGCTCGCCGATTCAAACTCGGGGCGTCACCTAGTTCGTTGGATGGAACATTTCGAGGCAATTTGGTTGGCTTTTATTCGCGATAGGCTTGCTAAGTAGCACCATAGATACAGTTCTGGTTGTAGATACCAATCATCCATCAAAAATGGAGGTTCTCCGTGAGACAAGCTATCTTAAACGACATAAGGCTACCGGGCTAGATGGGTTGTCTAGGTCTATCTTCAAAGACGGCGGTGGGGCATTGGAATTGAAGTAGTGTTCCACATAATGATTAATTCTGTGCCTAAAACTGTAAGCCTAACCTCAACACTGCTAATGTAGTATTTCTATCAAAACTGCAGCTCGAATTCCAATATTTTTTGTGTATTCTCGGCCGGCAGTAACTATGTTTCTAAACCGTAAGGAAAAACTGACCCAACCGCTGAATCTTAAGCTCGGCTCTTGACAGAATAAGGGATTTTACGTCAAGACCAAGTACGGTTAAGGTGGGCGAAAACCAAACGCGCCTTAATTATACGCGACAACACTCGCTCCAACACTCAATCTCCAAGTGAAATGTAGCTGCCCAAATAAATGAACTCATCTACCTGGTTTATTGCCTCCCCTCACAACATGAGTTTTGGTGTTGGGTCAAATCAATCATGCAGCAGCATCGTGCGTTTTGAAGGTTCAAAACGCGTCTCGACAGAATGTTGATTGTCCCAAGCAAGTTTATCCATCACTCCCTTACCGTACTGGTCATCTTTCTTAGCTTAGCTTGCTCCTCGTGTTGCGCACAAAGTTGATTTTCTGTTGCACGCCAGACGTTTCCCTTATCCAGCTCAGAGTACCCTATTGTACAAAGTTCAAATCCACCCTCTACTGAAATACTACAGTCGCATGTGGGGTGGGGGTTCGTCTTCTGCCTTCGCTTTTTGATCACACTCAACATAAGGCCATCCAGATGATCAAAGCTTTTTTATGACCTCTGATCTGTAGTCACTGGTCCACCGTCGGGCTACTGCTTAATTATCTGCTTTCTACCATCGCAAGTTTAGCTTCTGTTCCTTTGAACTTGCCTTGGCGATTCACCTTCCTCTAATGTTTACCTGCTATTCTCGTACGCAGGCGGCCAGTCATCCTTAACACGTTTCCAGCCCGAAATTTCGCACGTCTATCCCCTAATTTTCTTTTCGCCCCTGGACCGCCAAAATCTGAAAACCACCTCTTACTGTCTTCATGCTTATCTGTAATCTTCCTTTCCCCAAAAACAGTATCAAAAAGCTGGTTCTGACGTGAATGTTGCCAAACTCCCCCTTGCAGTGCCTCTTTTGGCTATGGGGTCTACCCCTCTACAGTAACCCCGTTTGTGAGTAATAAAGGAAGAACTATAGCTGCCCAATAAAATTTGACCACTTCTCCCACCATCGAGAGATATCTCGAGTAATCCACACCTACGTCTACATAGTAGAGGTCTCCTGATCGGCAAGCTGTTTCTTTCCGTGCTTGTTCGCTGAAGTATCCTCTTTGGGAGCATAGTGGCTTGTCGTACGTAACCAAATGCTGTCCAACAACTAGTACACTGAGACTGAACTTTACCTGGCCTCTATTCATTGATCTGCCAAGCATGACGGTATCTCCGGTTCAAGAAAACGATTCTGTGTAGCTCCTTGGGTCGTGAAGGCACGCGAGTCATGACACTTCTTCAAGGTGCAATCTCGCTGTGACGAGACCATACAAGTCTGCATTCGCAAGTGTAGGTACCTGTGGCGACAAGACGGTGGCAAAGAAGAGACGGAAAATATGGCACTCCTATTCTAGGGTAATACACAACCATACTTACCTGTTCCGCATCGGCCATACAAGGTGGAAGCAGTGGAATCACCGGAAACATATACTGAAGTGGGTAAAGTAGGGCAGTGAATGCGAGGACGCACAGAGATAGCTTGTTGTAATCTGCCGACTGCAATACAACCTGGAAATGAAGTAAAGCAGAGTGTTCATTTCATGCGGTGTGAGAAGAATTGTGAGACGACCACACGAAAAACGTACAAACAATCGGCAACGGCAGTAAAAAACTATTTTTGTTATATGCCTGCACATGAGTACCGTGTAAGGGGTATATACCCCATGGCCACAAGGGCTCACTGCACTATTAGGGATAACCGGAAAGCAGACTCTGAGACTTGGAGTGGAGAACCACATAAGGCCCCAATGGGTAAGGTGTGGTAACGATCCGGACGATAGTGAATTACTGTCTTGAATGAATGTCAATCAGACGGACAGTGATGACTGGGTTGTAAAATGAGTTGTTATTAATGGACATTAATTTGTGGTGTAATAATGGCATCGATTGATACGGAACTCCCGTAATCACTAGGGAGCTAAATCCAGAGTAATTACGTTGGTGTCCATGCTGATTTTCAAACGTGAATGTTCCCGTTTACGTTCCGTTCGAAGTTGCATCAACGCAAGAGGAGACGGCAAAGTAAAATCTAAACAAGCAAAATTATTGATGTAATCAGATGAAAAAGGGTCCACCAAACATTAGCTGTCGATCAGAAAAATGCAATTTTTGGTTCCTATTATCACTAAATACTCTGTTGAACTTGCACATATACAGCCTCCGGAGCTTTCGTTCGAGGTTTGTGAGACCCATCTACGGCCTACTGATACTAAGCTACGGTATTGCTCGTAGTACTTGACTATTTACACTTCGTTTAACCGACGCTTTCTATTTTTAATTTCTGAATTTCATGCATGAGTATTTCAGTGTTTTCCACAAACGGATTTTACGGCCCAGCTGGGAACCAAAGACAAGAGCAAATACTCAATGTATACCACCACAAACTGCTCAGAAAGTTACTTTTTGTTCCAACAAGAGACACACAAGAATCCGCAATGTTCTGGAGATGCCCATCAACTGGATTGGCAAGTGTAATGGAAAATCCACCAAAGGGAGACGCGATTTATCCGGTAAAGCAAATACCAGTGGATCCGACAAAGATTTCGGTTGTAATGAAAGCTAAAAAAAGATGTCAAATGATATAGAGTATCATGCAAGTGCACATACAAAACAGAGCGTTCATTTTTAAAAGTGTATGAGAAAAATTCACGGATAGCGGCAGAAAAAAAACAAATCTACTTACGTGGAGACACGTTCTGCCGGGTATTGGAGCAGGAGCACTTAACAGTTTGAGAATCCAAACCTCGATTTCTCGGACACTTCGTGCGACTAAAGGAGATGAAACTGACGTAATCGCTCCAGTAAGAACACCCCAAATTGATTCACTAAAACAAAATAAAACCATAAAATTACTGTGTACTCCAAGTAAAATTAAGTTATTAAAAAAACATAACGTACATAATCTTCTGAAGGCGAAGGACAATTACTAAAAAAAAACTACGAAAAGTCAGCGGCATGATGTTAGCATTCTTTGTAGTTTCCGTAACCTATCGTCATGTTTTCCTATTTACATTTCAATAACTACCGCCGCTGTTAGACGAGTAAGGTACTCGTTACCACTCCAGATTCAACTGTTTGCTGCACTCCATCTGCTGCCTCCAGACTCATAACAATTTACTCGTCAAATAACATGGATCATTCTGCGATCTGTACCAGGTGCTTTGATGTCAGCCCAAACACTTAAGACGAGCTTAATCGATAGAATCATTAGTTTTATGCGAAGAATATCCATGTCACAGAGGTAAAAACCGTAAATCCTGATCAAGTGAACAAACAAACACACACATATATATATATTTTGTCGATTCATCAGTCTACAATCACACTCTGGCATGCGGAGATTACGGATCCGCCATCGAAACACCAACGAATATCTACCTACCATCACGACGAGATTGCACATTGACGTGGTGTGATGACTCGCGTGCCTCAAAGACCCAAGAAGCTATGTAGAATGGTTCCCTTAAGCCAGAGGTACAATCATGCCTCACAGGTAGATGGATTGAGGCCCGAAGAAATCCAGTCTCTGACCCAATTCGTGGACAACATCCGGTTCTAACCACTGCCCCTACGGAGGACACTCCAGCAAATAAACATGGAGAAATAGTTTACCGGTCTAAAAACCTCCACTAGATGGATGTAGGAGTGAAGTACCTAGAGTTTCTCTCGACGATGGGAGAAGTCACCGCATTTCATTGGACAGCTATTGCCCGCCTAAGCTGGGTAGCCCCTAGCCCAAAGGATGCTGCTTCGTCCACGTCCCATTTGCTCCATTGGGTGCATGGGGCTGACGACTGAATCCGAAAGGTGGATCGATAACAAAGCACCAGCAAAGATAAGACAGAATGCATGCAATAATCAGGTCTCACATAGTAGACCAAAAGAAGTTCCTTCAAGGGTTCTTCGGTCACGTTCCCGTCCTGGGTTAACGTCCCACTGCCTTGTGTGTCAGACTTTTGAGCCAAAGGTCCAAGTTAGGGTTCTCAAAGAAAATCCACTTTTGTGGTTTGGGTAGTCGCGAATTATGAATCGCCCAGAAACTCTCGACATTCTTTCCTTAAAGGGTCTTACTAACTTTTCTTCTTCAACTTAAGATCAATGCAACACGCCACGGGTAATTACAGCTCTGAAGAAATCAACAGTTCGGGACTCAGGCCTGAATCAAACGCATTTCTTAAGTCTACATGTCCGCTTCACCTGGCTACCTCCAACGTCCGCACGCTATGTCAGATAGGGTAACAGGCTGCTCTCGATAGAACTCTTGACACTTTTAAAATAGATGTATGCTGTTTCCGAAACACCCATACAAGATCCAACTTCAATGTTAACACTTCGATCCCCAGATACAAGTTCAGATTCGTATTTCACTCTTCGCGTGTCAGGCGATTTAGTGTCTAGTGCTCGTAGTCAGCCTGGAATTAGCATCGCTCTCAGCATAAGAGCTGAGCGTGCACTGCTCGACTGGATCCCTGTCAACAGTCGATAGAGTGCAGTTCGGTAAGACGGTTCCGCACGTGTCAACAACAACAGACTAAAGCATCGATGCCTGTTTGTTGTTTTTGTGTATGCCCCAACTGACTGTGGCCCTCCTGAGGTTTAAGACGAATCCTACCACGATTTGTCTCAGGTGCTTCGA
The DNA here is from genome assembly GCA_948099385.1 of Fasciola hepatica. NCBI lineage: Eukaryota > Metazoa > Platyhelminthes > Trematoda > Plagiorchiida > Fasciolidae > Fasciola > Fasciola hepatica. The sequence continues at coordinate 16,322,550 of CANUEZ040000019.1, forward strand.
AGCTTGCATTCTACGGACATCATTGTCGTTGCTGGTGATTTCAATGCTCAAGTTGGAAGCCTAGACGAGACGGAGAGGAATACAGGAGGCCGATGTGGCATTCCAGTCCATAGAACCCATAACGGTGACCGACTCATCCAACTAAGTCCCGACCATGGACTATTCCTAGCGAGCACGAATTTCTCACACAAAAAGAGGCATCGACCAACCTGGTTTTCTACTGCGTCTTCCCAGTATTGCTGGCATTGATCAATTCAAGACTGTCGATCATTCTGGTCCACGTCTGTAGACACTGATCACGCTCTTGTCTAGGCGCGTCCCAACCTACGTCTCGTTGGTGGCCGAAGCAACGCTAAAGCCAACCGTCCCCCCCCCCCACCGACTGCTACCGGATGACAACCATCGATCAACTTTCCAAGTAGCCGAATGCCCAGGATCCAAAAGAGCGATGGACAGAAATCAAACAGGCCCTACGTGAGGCTGCTGATGCTACCCAAGGTCCAAAAACCAGACACACACAGAAACGATGAACATTTGCATCCTTAGCTGCACTGTTACACGCGTGCAGATCGATTCCTCCGGATTCCAGATATGATGAAGCACGGAGATGCCTCAAACGCCAACTAACTCGCAGTCTGAGAAAGGACCGTGAGCGGTGGTGGATTGCGAAATGTAGGGAGATGGAAAAAGCTGCAGTGATTGCAACAGCCGGGACCTTTTCAATCTGATTAGAAAAATCAGTCCACGAAAACCAAGCGTTTGCGAATTGATCAAAGAAACGAACGGCTCGCCGATTCAAACTCGGGGCGTCACCTAGTTCGTTGGATGGAACATTTCGAGGCAATTTGATTGGCTTTTATTCGCGATAGGCTTGCTAAGTAGCACCATAGATACAGTTCTGGTTGTAGATACCAATCATCCATCAAAAATGGAGGTTCTCCGTGAGACAAGCTATCTTAAACGACATAAGGCTACCGGGCTAGATGGGTTGTCTCGATCTATTTTCAAAGACATGGGCTCAGCACTTTTACTGGAGTTGACAAAACTCCTCGGTTCGATTTGGGAGAAGGAACAGGTTCCAAAGTGCCGGTGTGAATCGGTGATCAAACTGATGGGTAATAAAGGCGACAGGTCCTCCTGTGAAAATCACAGAGGACTAAGTCTGGTTAGCATCGCATCCAAACTGCTCGCTCGTATTATTCTCCGCCGCTTATCTAACGCTCGCGAACAGTGCTCGCGTGTGAATCAAGCTGCATTTAGACCTGGTCGAGGTTGTATTGTTCACATCTTCACTCTTCGACAAATTTCAGAACATGGGCACACCTTCCGTAGCTCCACTATTTCCGTTTTTCTTGATCTCAAAGCTGCCTTCGACTCAGTCGATCTCACGGTTCTCTGCCGCTGCTTCTCGTTGAAGGGTGTACCAGAAAAACTCATTTCCATCATAAAGTGGCTTTACATGAATAGCCGAAGCCGAGGTCAGGCTTACGGTGATCTTTCACCCAAGTTCACCACGAGAAGTGGTGTACTTCAGAGTTGCCCCCCCCCCTCCCCCCTTCGCTCTCCTTTTCTCTTTGACTTTTCGAATAATATTGTCCTAGAGACCGCACTTTTGTCAGGTGAGGATAGTCGCACTGAACTTTTCCCGGGGGAGAAAGTGTCAGATCTTGAGTATGCGGAAGACATAGTTCTTCTAAGTGAAGATCCAGGTAAGTTGCAAGCTTTTCTAGACAGCGTGATGGATTGCGTAGCAGTGTTCGGTATACGTTCTGCACATTTAGAGTGCAGGATGCTGTTGCAGGACTGGGCTGGTTCAATACAAAACCCTTCAGTCCCTGGGGAGACTGCAGACGCGGTAGACATGTTCTGTTATTTGGGCAGCTGCAATTCACCCGGTGGTCGGATATCGGATGAAGTGTCTCTGCGCATACAGAAGGCTCGCTTGGCATGTGCCAAATTGAGTCATCTGTGGCGTCGACATCCGTTTACCTATTAAGAGTCTAGTGTACGCTGCAGCAGTCAATCCAGTGCTAATGTATGGTTCGGAGACAGGATGACTACGGGTGGAGGATAAATGAAGACTGTCGGCATTTCAGCACCGATGTCTTTGGAGCGCTACTCCAATATGGTCGGAACTCCGTACAAGCAATGATGGGGTTCGACGGAGATTCTTAAGTTCAAGGAGCAAATCATCAGATGAAACACTTAGGCTCACCAGGCTAAGATGGTTGGGGCATGAGTTGCGCATGACCTTTGACAAGATTCCTCGGCGTGCAATTTTTGCTGAGGTGGGTCACGATTGGAAAATGAGTAAGGGTGGTCAGTCCATGACATGGAAGAAAGGTATGAAAAGCCTAACCAGTGGACTTGGCCATGTGGGGCGCTAGACTTCCTGGATGGGGTCCAAGAGACCCTTCGACTCTACGGTTAGATACATTGGAGGATATGGCTAAATGCCACAATCAATGGTGCTCTTGCGACCAAAAATTTCCTTCACCGAATAGATATTATTATTTGTAGTTCTCCTCTCACTTCTTTCAAACTCTCTTCTTTTCCACTGTTTGTTTTCGAGATTGCCGCTAGGAGATAGCAACCAAAGTTACCGCCAGTGGATGGTTAGTTGTTGTCCGAACTGAATTAAACTGAACTTTCGATCTGAAAGTGGGTTATACGAGCGACGGCTTCACTTGGTTTTTATTTTGTGCGGTTAGCTCCTGGGAGACGCTGAGCTGGCTTCATTGGTCCTGAATGACACTTACCCCTTAGCAGCTCGGTTCAGTTCAGTTCATTAAACCATTATACTCGCACTTCGGTGCTCTGGGTTCGGTTGCTACCTTCCAGGATCGTCCACTAAAGGACAAAAGCAATAAACACATGGGGCGAAAAAGAGCCGACAGGAAAGTAAGAAGCGGAAATCACATGCACAAAGATAGAGTTAGAATGGAACTACGCCGTTGGCCACAACACCCAGCCATAGCATATAATGTTTCCAGCCACCTGGCAGGCAGATCGTGCGAACCCCAACCCAGTAGTCTAACACGTCCTGTTAGGCCAAGTCCACTAGTCAAGGTTTTCACAACTTTCTGCCATGTCATGGACTGACCACCTCGACCTTGCTTCCAGCCACTATCTGCCTCGGAAAAAAGCGTCTTCCGAGAAAATCTATCGGTGGGCATGTGTAATGCATGCCATGTGCCTGTTTGGATCCGGTAATTGATCCGACGACTAACCTCTGGTTTCCGACATCCTACGTCCAACTTCACCACTGGTAACACAGTGCTACCACCATATTCAGGCAATGCTAAGGGGATATCGATGCCCAAACACCGACAGTCTTCATCCACCTTCAACTCTTAACGGTCACGTTTGTGAGCCGCATAAAGGAATGGACCTAACCGCCACAGTGTACGCTCGACCCTTAACAAACAATCGGACGTTTCGCCAGCACCGCAAATGGCTAAGGTTGGCAAAAGCCAAACACGCCTTCTGTATACTTAACGACACTCAATCTGAGTCCATCTGGTGAGATTTGACTCCACAAGTAACAAAACTTACCTACTTTAGCTAGAGCTTTCCCTGCCAACACAAGGTTTGGTGTTGAGCCAACCCAGTCCTGCAGCAGCATTTAACACTCGCAAGGTCCAAAACGCATCTCAAACATTGCCACACTGTTACTGAGGCTATCTAGGAAAGCTTGAAACGTACATGGGTCTCCACTCAGAAGAACAGTATCGTCTGCATATTCCAAGTCAGACAGTTCATTGCCTAAACAACGATCGACGCCGCTATTCTCACACGAGGATAGGGCTATCTCAAGAATCAATTCAGTTACAAAGTTGGAAAGGAAGAGTGAAAGAGGGCAACCCTGACGAACACCACTTTCCGTGGTGAACTCGGGGGAAAGAACGCCGTAAGTACGAACTCGGCTTCGACTGTTTGCATACAAGCATTGGAAAAGAGAAACAAACTTCTCTGGCACACCCTTTAATGAAAAGCAGCGCCAGAGAACTGTGCGGTCGACCGCGTCGAACGCCGCTTTCAGATCAAGAAAGACACAGATTGCGGGCCTACGAAAGATGTGTCTGTGCTCTAAGATTTGTCGGACAGTAAACATATGGTCGACAACACTTCCACCGGGCTTGATTCTCACGCGTACACCTTTCACGGGCAATGAATAATCGGTGGAGAATAATCCCAGCGAGCGGCTCGGATGCGGTACTTACCAAGCTAATTCCTCTGTGGTTTTCACAAGAGGACCTGTCACCCTTATTGTAAATCGGTATAATCACCAGTTCACGCCATTCCCGGGGAACCTGCTCACTATCCCAAATAATGCGGGAGTTTTGTTAACCCCGAAACCGAAGCTTCGCCTCCATCCTTGAAAAAAGATGGAGACAACCCATCTGGTCCAGTGGCTTCATACCTTTTCAATCAACCGATCTCCCGCACGATCTCCACCTCTGATAGAGGACTGATATCCACGTGCATCGTTTCGCTGGCAGGTATATTTGGAAGGTCCAGCGTATAAACCGGCCAACTGAACTGACACTCAAAGAACTCCTCCAAACGGTCCAGACGACGTTCGTAAGAGTAAATCAGTGAGTTATCAGATTCCTTGATCAGCTCACTTACACCAGGCTTTCGTGGACCGGTACTCCTAATCGAACAAAGAAGGTTGCGAGTGTTTCCAATATACGAAGCCTTCTCCATTTTCCTACATTTTGCAATCCACCACTGCTCACGGGCATTCTCCAGGCTCCTACTCTGTCGGCGTCTCAGAGATTTGCGTACCTCATCGAATGTGGCAACCGGAGGGACGGATCTGCGAGCATCCAACAGAGCAGCTGATGTCGAAGATATCCATTGTTTGCGAGAACGACTTGAACCAGAGTTCTGGATGGTATTGGACGCGGCATACAAGGCTTCCTTGATCTGTTGCCAGCGTTCATTTGAGTCCTGAACATCTGGCTACATCGATAACTGCGTAGACAGCTCCATCTGGAAACTTTGTCGCTGGTTATTGTCTAAAAGCAACTGCGCGAGACGCGTGACATTTACTTTGGTGCGACCACGGACGAGACGTAAACGGAAGTGACCACGTATCAAGGCCTGGTCTGAGTTCATAGGTGTACACCAAAATGAACGACAATCGTCAACTGATCCACGCCAGTGGTGAGCAATCAAAATATGGTCAATCTGAATCCAACGTTGTGAAGACGAAGGAGAACGCCATTTGAGTCTATGCCGCTTGTTATGGCAGAAGTTTGTGCTCGCCAGAAAAAATCTGTGGTCAGAACATAGCTAAATGAGACGATCGCCGTTATCCGCACGATCGGCTGGGATAGCAAATGGGCCTCCAATGTGCCTTCCGGAATCTCCCAAAACGGCCAAATTGGGCATTGAAATCCCCAGCAACGAGCACCACATCCGTTGAACGTGCGCTTCGAAGCAGCTGAGACAAATCCTGATAGAATTCGTCCTTGGCCTTAGAGGAGCTACAGTTAGTGGACGCGTACACAGACACGACGAACAAACATTGGCGCTTCAATTTGTTGTTGTTGACACGAACAGAACCGTCCAACCAAATTGCACAAAAACGACTACTGGCTGGAATCCAGTCCAGCAGTGCACGCCCAACTTTCATGCTCAAAGCCAGCCTGACCACGAGTTCTAGATACCAAATCACCCGACACGAGAAGAGTGAAAAGAGAGACTGAGGTTGTATCTGGAGTGCGAAGAGTGATCAAAGAAGTGGGGTCATGCATGCGTGTTTCGGAGACAGTATACATCTATTTTAAAAGTCTCAAGAGTTCTAGCGGGGGCAGCCTGTTGCCTTATCAGACATAGCGTGCGGACGTTAAAAGCAGCCAAGTGAAATGAACACAGGCTTAATAAGTGCATCTGATTATACCAAACTCCTGAAGTACTGCTTTCATCAAAGCCGCAATTGCCCTTGGCGTTTTGCATCGACCTTAAATTAAAAGACAGAAAATTGGTAGAGCCCTTTATAGGAAAGATACTGGAGGTTTTTAAGCGACTCATACTTCGCGTCTGCCCACACCACAGAAGGGGTATTTCTTTGGGAACCCTAACCGGAGCCTTAGACTCAAATGTCTCACTCACAAGGCAGTGGGGAGTCAACCCAGGACGGGAACGTGATCGAAGCACCCGTGAACGAACTTCTGGTCTGTCACGTGAAACCTGATTGTTACAAGCATGCTTCCCGCATACCCTTCAGTACATCCGTTCTCGCAGCCGCTGGCCAAACATGCTACTTTTGCGGATACAACAGATATTCTCGTTCTAAATATCCTGTCCGGGAAATAACTTGTAAAACCTGCGGCAAACTGCGCCATTTCCGACGTGTTTTTAAGTTCAGACCCACAGAACACCACATGAATTATGCCCTCTACCCCTTACCATCCAGCATGCTTGTAGCCGTGGCCCCGAAATGCCTATCACAGTTATCATTATTTATTTTCTGGAATACCCTTTCCAGTGTTGATCGAAAGCAGTAGCCCCAATAGCTACCTTCCCCCTTATAGTTGAACGCACTAACAATGGAAACTTCACCACAGGCTATGGCTGTCTATCTAATATATATATATATATATATATATATATATATATATATATATATATATATATATATATATATATCGGTTTAAGATCAAGCAAGGTGTCAACGCAACAACAATTAAAACAGCAGAAGGGGCGTACAATACAGCAAAACAGATAGTTAGCTAGAGAGAGAAAAATGCTGATCGTTTTGCATTTTCACCGTGCGCTTTTGGAAGTTTTTTGTCATTTTGTTTGTCGAAATGATTATGGGGCACCAGAGTTCAACAAACAGACCACACGGCATTTGCGTCACTGACTTTTATTCTCAGCCATGTCCCTCAACGTCTCTGACCAACGACAAACCTCATCCCTTGAGCCCCAACCAGGAAGGCGGGAAGCTCCAACCGAAGTCAATGTTGATGCTAGATTTTTCACACCTCTACGCCAAGTCATGGCCTGACCACCGCGTCGTTTCTTTTAGCCTTGCCCAGCACGTGCGAACAGAGCACGGAAAAGCAGATGATACGTTGTGTAAAAATTACCAACTCCTGATATTACCAAACCTATTAACCGATGTACCACTTGCGGGTGATTTCCTGATCTCCACAACAAGGATGATATCTCTTTTGATAAATAACGAGGCATTTTTTCCCTGTGGGTTACCAGCCACTAAAGCGCAACCACCACTACTGTTCTACAACTTACCCTCCGATTGCAGACCAATCGCAACTCAATCACATCGCCATACACCAGACGAGCAGCTTAAACGCCACGAAGTCAATTTCCCACTCAGAGACGGTATGATCGAACTACTGACCTCCCAATGGAGAACATAAGTGTTCGTGCCAAGAAAGGCGAACCCCAGGCGATCTACAGTGGTTGACTACAGTCAAACCACTGGCCGCATTACCTACCTTGAAAGGTACCCCATACCATGGCTGGATAAGACAGTTGAAAATAGTTCGCATCAGGAGCTATACAGCACTCGACCTTAAAAACGCCTGCCGCTAAATCACAATAATTGAGGTAGAAAAAAAGTACACGGCTTTTGAGGCTTGTGGCATCCGCTTGCAAATCATACGCATCTCTTTTGGTGTAACAAACGGCATTGCTTGATTTCAACGTGTAAGTGACCAAGTAACCAAAAACGAAGGTAAGTGTGACACCTACGTACACACAGACAACGTTACAATTTGTCGACAAATCCAAGGTGAACATGGTCATAATCTTTACACATTTCTCGAAACGGCCAAGTGATATGGAATAACACTTAATGATGCATATTGATAATACACATCCCACACGCAGCTAGTCATCTACAACAGAAAAGAACACGCCTATGCAACTCAAGTAATCGAGAACCATAGCTATTTTCAAATTACTATGGTTTATAATTAGACACCTGGGTAGTATGTTGTATAATTACCTGATTGGTTTACCATAATGATGCATTTTTTCCTGACAACTCCCAGACTGCATACCTCAGTTATTCGTTGAATAAAACCTATCCCCTCGGCCTTTCATTTTTCTCAACTGGAACAATTTTACATCATCCTAGCTCACAAAAACTTGTAACAACTCGCCTACAAACCATCTTTGTCAGCTCTTGATACTGTTGGCTACATTGTAAACTATTACTTCTACTCCTGATTACGTGACCGTGCTTTGAAGCTATTGTTTGGACCATGCGAGTGCATCTGGTTCTCTTCACCGTGGCACCCTTCTGTGTATTCTATATGGTAATGGAGTTGACCGTCGTACGTTCAACCCCACTGGTGACTATTTTTCCAACGGCACATTTTACTTCCTATGGTAACAAGCATTGGTCTTTTACTCAAGTTAACTCATGGTTTTCAGGGCGCAGTGCGCGAGGATCTCTGGAACCTTGGGTGAAAATTTGGCTTAAGCCTCCACATCCTGTGATCTGATTTGATCTGAACCTATCCTTATTTCTTCTTTCCCCTTATGTTACTTAGCTCCCGATTTCACTTGATTGTATTGACCTGAAATACATCCATGATATTGTTCTTGGCTGTTCCTATAACAGAAATGAAAGTTTGAATTTCCTTCAGAATAAACTGAATGAACGTCTTTACTGGCCAACTTTCCATTCTTTTACACGACGTCCTAAAATCCGTTGACGTGCTTGTCAATCTCCGATGTGAATTACCCTACCAAACTGCTTTTATTAATCTCCTATATCTTACTATTGACAGCCAACATGTTAAAGCTTCTTCTGTTCGTTTCCTAGGAGTTACTCTAACTCAACTGGACTAATTATGTTGAGCCACGTTAAAATGGTCTTTACTGAAGTAAGAGAGCTCTCTTTTTATCGTTGAATTATAAACCTGAGTAACTTATGATTTTATATTTACGCTTGTAACTCCTTGCATTCACCTTTACTAATTTTACTGCTCCTCCGTAATTTGTCCCAGTTTACAGGAAAACGATTTTGAACTTGTTTTCTCATTGTGGCGACATTGGTAAAGATACTGCCACTGACATCATCATCAGTCAACATTTTGATGGTTGTGAAAAATTCACTAACAGGTTCCCTTGTTGCAAAACCGTTCCGAAACCGATCAATTTTTGACCGGTTTTTACTGTCACGCTGGTCGGTTTCTAAGCGGTTTTTAAATGGCTTCTAAACGGTTTCCAAGGTTGATGCCAGTCGTCTGAAATGCGTGATACGCTTCGTTAATTTTTTTCACGTTTTACGATACTCACTTCTAGCTCTCAAGTTATGATTTTTCGAACAATTGTCCTTGTTTTGCCCATTTCGAGGGCATGAAATAGGGCAATCTATAACGAGGTATTTCAGGGCATTTCGATAAATTAAACCAATTTATTGAAATAAAAAGCCAGCTAAGTACTGTACATTACGCCGGTGGCGATTTCCTTCATTTCGATTCGTTTTAAATCCGTGTAAAATGGCTACTAAACAAACCGTTCGAAAACCGATGTTACGAACGGGCTGCGTGTTACGAGGGTTATTACTTGATATATATATATATATATATATATATATATATATATATGGAATCGCATTTACTGAAGTGAGGTGACGGTAAAAACTAAAGTATTATTTACATAACTTGACACAGTTGGAGAGTTAACATATGAAACTGTGAACAGGAACAACAGAGATGGTTCACTTACCCTTCAGGAACTTCCGAACGGCTACGCTCGTGCACTTTCTGAATCAACTTCTGAAGGAACTCCAATACCGCCCGAAACTTTGAGAAAAATGGATGATGCGTTATTATACACAACGAGGTCAAAGTGTGCGTTCGAAGACGACTAACATGTTTTCCTTTCGAACTGTCATTTGAAATGCTCATTCTTGTATTATCTTCTAAACAGGAGCTGTGCGAGTTGGTCCCAGTGTTTACAGCTGATCTTTGGAATTTCGCCTCCAGTTGGTCCTCGATAAGCGAGGTACTTTGCTTCCTGCTTCCACGTCGGCGGCGGATAGGGCGCATAAAGTTGAGGCAGATCCCATACCTAGTTTTACTGGACTCTTTATCGGTGATAGTGAAGACGAAGGATACTGGCGAACGACCAGGTAAGGACTGATGGGGAATTTTGGGTGCATGAGGACCGCAAGAATTATAACAACCGTCGGGTTGGCAAAACAAAGCAACGTCAGGCGGTAAAATGAAATCATCGTGGTCCAACGGCGGAAACCTATTTAAAATAACAGGGTTCTGCACAGCGTAACTAGTCCGATTAGATGAATGAGACCCAACGAGGACAATGTAGTCAACAAATCGAGGGCAAAAGTCTCTTGAAACTGACATATCCAAGAAGGCAGCACGCCTATTTACAACTCATCCCAGATATATAATCGTCTTTTCAACAAACCAACTTCGACCGAAGACCCCGGTTGCAAGGTCAGTAGGGCCAAGGTCAGTTAGTTCAGTTCAGTTCAGTTCAGTTCAGTTCAGTTTGCACAGGACTTGGTGTGGCTAGAGCCAATCGTGTGTCCAGATAGTTGTGTTGTCGGCGCGTTTCCGTAGCTCCCAACACTGCGTGATTTTCTTCTTCTGAAAGGCAGAAATTTTGTGCAGTATCAGCCCTGGCAGAGTAAGGTGGAAACAATAAGTAAATTGCATCTGACCCTAAAAGCTGCTTAGCATAACTCGGGGTATACTGCCACCCAACATAGGTCTAGTGCTTTCTTAAAGGCCTTCACTGTTGTGGTATTTATGACCTCTTCCGGGAGCTTATTCCAATAGGGTACCACTCTATTTGAGAAGTACTTCGCCCTAATTTGGAGCCTCGAATGTTTCCTTTGTAATCTAAGGCTATGCCCCCTTGTGCCACTCTCGGGGATCAGCGAAAAAAGGTCTTCTCGACTTATTCCTGACAGTCCTTTCATTACCTTGAAGGTTTCTATCAAATCCCCGCGAATGCGCCGTCTTTCCATCGAGAATAGGTCTAGGGCAAGGAGACGCTCTGTGTAGTTAAACCCCCTTTGCCCAGCCACCATTCTAGTGGCTAGCCCTTGCACTTTCTCCAGACAGTCGATATCTTTCTGGTAGTACGGTGCCCAGGCCTGCACGCAGTACTCCATATGCGGCCTAACTATGGCCTGATATATCGGAACGAATATCTCCGGATCTCTACACGACATAATGGATCTAACTCGAAAGAGTTCCCTCCTGGCCGTATTGGCTTCTGAGGTGCACTGCTTTGACGGCTTAAAGCTGTTGTCCATTATAACGCCCAAGTCTTTGACCTGCGAGACCACTTGCAACGAACTCACACTATTCTCACTAGCCCCTGTATTTGTGGTCAAGCATTGACACTTGGTGAGGTTTAGTGGAAGGTCCCATTTGCGTGCCCAGTTTTGTACTGCTAACACGTCAAGTTCTATATCTACTCCAGCTATCTTGACGTCATCGGCAAACATAAAGGTGGGGTTTGTAAGCCCACCTGCTAGGTCGTTGATGAAGATGAGGAAGAGCAGAGGGCCGAGCACCGAGCCCTGTGGCACCCCACTCGTTACACCTTCCGGTTTTGAAACATGGTTCCCCACCTTAACACAAAAGGTTCGCCCTGCTAAGAAACTACTTATCCATTGTCTTGCCTTTCCAACAATTCCCATGGACTGCAGTTTGACGTCCAGAAATCTGTGGTTCACGGAATCAAACGCCTTGCTGAAGTCCAAGTAACAGACCGCAATCGATTGCCCTTCGTCCAGACGCTTGGTTACCTCATCGAGGAACAGCAGGAGATTCGTCAGACAGGATCGCCCTGCCACAAACCCATGCTGAGCATTTGATATGAGGTTGTGTTGAACCAAATGCCTAGAGATCTGCTTCCTGACTATTCGCTCCAGGCACTTACACAGTACCGAAGTCAAGCTAACCGGCCGGTAATTTTCCGCCTTTTGCCGGGGCCCACTCTTGTAAATGCCTACCACTGTTGCTCTCCTCCAGTCTCCCGGCACAGTTCCCTCTCTAAGTGATGTTTCATACAGCTTCGTCACCGGAGCCTTCAGGACCTCGGCCAGAGGCTGAACGATTGCAGGATGAATCCCTTCTGGACCTGCTGCTTTGTTCCTATTCAAAGTTTGCAACTCCGCGTACACTTCTTCTTCTCCTACAGTAAGTTCGGGTATTGGAGGCGCCTGTGGGCCCTCCATTCTTTCCTCCAAACTATTTTCTGGTCGATATATGCTCTTGAAGAATTCCAAGAGCGTGTCAGCCTTGTCTTCGTCGTTTAGAGCTAGTCGTCCCTGTGCTCCTTCCAAAGTTGCTACGCTCTCTCTCATACGTTTGTGAGATTGCACGTAGGCGTAGAATCGCTTTGGGTTTGTGCGGACCGACGCCGCTAACCGACGCTCGAAAGCATATTTCTCCACTCTTTGGATCTCTTGAGCCCTGTTCCTAGCCATCTTATAGCTATTCCATGCCCCCTGAGTTCTGTACAGCTTGTACGCCGCCCATCGTTGCCTACGAATAACTATGGCCTTGCGGACCTTTGACTTCCACCATGGGGGTAGACTTCTACTGCTTGCCACCATCAGGGGTGCGAACTCATCTGTAAGTTCGAGTAGCCCCATCTTGATGGTCTCCCAACGTTCCTCTACGGAGGCATTTGTGTGTCTCGGTGTCCACTGAATTTCCTCCGCCGCCTTCTTCAGTTCACCTATGTTGATTCTCCCATAGCGCCGACGTAACACGATTTCCTTCGGCGCCTTGCTTAGTCTTAGTGTGACCCTTAGGACTACATGATCACTTTTTCCAAGTGGCTCTTCCCACTTAATTTCCTTAACGTCCTGATGGTGCCGCGTTATGATTAAGTCAAGGAGAGACGGGTGCTGTCCACCTCTGTGTCTAGTGGCCTGTGTCACATGCTGCGTAAGTGCATGTAACTGGACCCACTGCAGAAATTTGTCGCCCGTTGATCCCCTTGGTGCGATCCCGTTTTCCCAGTTAATTTCGGGTAGATTGAGATCCCCTAATAAGATGAACTCCTTTGTCTGTGCCAGCACCGCATCCAGCATTTGGAAAAGCTCAACATCTTCCTCATCTGTGGCTAGCGGTGCCCTGTAGATACAGATAATGCATACTGTACGCCCCTCGACTCTGATAAAGCAGGATCTGACCTGTACATTACCGGAGACTAAGTTGAACGGAGCCTCCCAATGGCCTATGTCGGTCCATATTAGAAGTGCCACTCCGCCCCCCTGCCTTCCATCTGTTCTATCCTGTCTGTAGGCAGCGTATCACTGGAAGCGCACGTCAGTATATGGCTTTATCCAAGTTTCCGTCAACGCAACGACCTCAGACTCTGCGATCCTAGCCGTCAACTCCCCTCTTTTTCCTGGGAGACTGCAGGTGTTGGTGTACCATATTGACGGTTCCCTGGTCCTCGTTACTGACTTCATTGCTAATTCTAGGGCTAGGTTATCCTCGGGCGCAATCTCCGAGGTGATGCCCCGTTTTTTGCCTCCAAAGGTGTCGGCGGTGCAGCATCTTGCATACCGAGTGAGACTCTGAGTGTCGTGGCTTTTTCTTTTCCACCCGTCGCCCCAGTGTCAGGCTCGACATGCACAAAGGACGTTACCCCCTTTTGAGTCGCCGTACCGATGGGCCGGGATGGTCTTGCGACCACCTTAGCCCAACTGGTTTCCTCGGCTTTTCACTCTGATACCTCCAACTTCGCTGGGTGCACCAGAGAGGACTTCTTGGGGGTATCCCTTAGAATCGGGCTGGCTGGCTGCACGTTCTCAACACCAACCGGACTAAATGCCCTGTGAGTCCCCTTCTTTTTGGTCTTTCGAACTTTCTGATCTTTGGCTTTTTGTATACCGGAGCCTGAAGCCACCTTTGGTACCTGGATTACTCCTTGGGCCTTAGGTGTTGACTTCCCAAGAGGAGTCATCTCCAGTTTCGCTATATGTAGCTTCGGCCTCTTAAGATCAGGTGTGCCCGTTCTCAGCGAGACTATGGCATTAGCCGGTTTCACAAATGCTGGGCTGTCAGGTGTAACCCTAACCAGTTCAGTTCAGTCTGCACAGGACAGGTAATGGCCACGGCCAATCGAGCGTCCAGAATTCCTTCAGGTTAGGTTCACCTCAGTTCAGTTCATTTAGCTTCAAAGGGCCAATAGTGTCGGAGGCCAATCCCACAGGACGCTCCTCTCCCACAGGACGCTTTACGTCAAAGTGGGGGACAGGTGCTCCAGTTTGGTGAACGTCACCAGTGGTGTACCTCAGGGATCCGTCCTAGGCCCGGTCCTATTCTTATTATTTATTAATGACCTAGCATCCACTCTTCAATCGCCCAGCTTTATTTTTGCGGATGATGTGAAGATTGTTGGATCAAAGGGTAGGGCGGACTTGGGCAGGGAAATATGTACCGTCCTGAACTGTGCATACAAATGGGACTTACCTCTAAACGCTCAAAAAAGCCATTTGTTGTCAAGGGCAACAGAGAGCCTAACTGTCGCTCATGATCAAGGGCTGTTCACCGTAGAGGCAGCCAGTAGGGTTAAAGACCTGGGGGTCATCATGAACAGTGACTTCAAATGGTCGGAGCAATGCAATGCTGCTGCGCATAAGGCTCATGGGGAGCTCTTTAGACTGCGATCAGCTTTGTCTTGCCGGAAGCCGGAGGTATTCGTACCTATTTACATGGCTATAGTACGACCTCACTTAGAAGGTAGCGTGCAGGCTTGGTCACCCTTCTACAAAAAGGACGCCGCCTGCCTCGAGAAAGTCCAACGTCTCGCCACGCGAATGGTTGAAGGGCAGAGGGGTAAGACTTACGAGCAGAGACTCCGTGACCTGAATCTTTTCTCGTTGGAAAGGAGGAGACGTCGAGGGGATCTCATAGAAACGTTCAAGGTAATGAAGGGCTTTTCTGGCCTTAGACCAGATAGTCTATTCCAAGTCGCCGTGGACTCCAGAACAAGGGGACACGAAAAGAAGTTGATAAAAGCCCGATCTAGGTTGATGGCTAGATCGCACTTCTTCAGCAATAGGGTTGTGAACAGTTGGAACGGTCTGCCTGGTGAAATGGTAGATCTGCAGACAGTCCAATCCTTCAAAGGTGCCCTAGATCGCAAGTGGTACGAGATCTTTCCTTGTAGTGAGCCTTGGGTATATCAACTAGATGGATGACGGATAGCACTGTGGTCCTTCTGCAGTATGTTTGAGCAGACTTTTTCCCTCATTGCATGCTGTCTCAGTGAACGCTCACGATGCATAATGTCTCACGCAGTTGATGTGCGATGAGGTTTTTCGTTTCCCTCTCATTTTTAGCGGGGATTCGACGAAATACACTCGGCAGTGGTGGGTGCATAACTGGTGTGCATAGCATCGAAGGAATTCTGGACGCTCGATTGGCCGTGGCCATTACCTGTCCTGTGCAGACTGAACTGAACTGAACTGAACTGGGCAGCCAGATTTCTTTCGGCGGTATGCACTGCAGTCAGCGTCCACCAGGTTCAGGTTGATTGCAGGTGTTATGCACACCAGTGGGGACGACCGGTGCAAAAACTGGTCATCATCTCAGGCTTTGCGCCTGGAAACCAGACGAGAGTAAATAATGAAAGACACAGCAAACGCTGCGGTTTTATATACTAACGCGTGTATTATTAGAAACAAATGGATGGAATTCGCCAAAACTGCTGGGGAGCACACCGCGGATAAGTGGCTTCCTAAAGAAGACGGTTTTGCAGTCCGTAGGCAGGATAGAGGACACGATCGCCTTGGTGGAGGAGTAGCCATACTCATTAGATCAGGTGCAAACCACCTTGAGCCTCAGTCCAAGATGTGCACTTGCAATGTCCAGTTGAGCGCAGTTAGGATCGTCCTTCCAAGCAGAAGGGTTATCGTTGTCTGCGTCCACAGGACACCAAGTACAAACCGCGGCGAGGAAGTTTGTTTACTTCGGGCTCTGACTGAACTAAATAAGGATGCACAAAATACCCTCATAGGAGGTGACTTCAATCGTTCGCACATTGAATGGAAGGCTGAGGTCTGGGTGCCGTTATTGGAGAAAACCTACTTGGAACGGCTGCATGCCAATGCGTTGCACCAACATATTAGGGAAAATACCAGATATAGGACTTGACGGTTTCCATCTTTGCTGGGTCTAGCAACAACAGATCTCCCCAACGATATGTCTGCACTGCATTTCTGTGCACCGCTGGGCAAGAGTGACCACGTGTGTGCCAAAATCGCCCTATGCACGAGGCAACCTAATGTATCCTCAAGGCTGGTTAAAAATCTCGGTGGTATGGACATAGATAGGCTGCGTCATAGGGCCATCGGTCTTTCCGGTCAACTTGTGCTCGATACGAGCTAGCTACCTAGGGTTACGACGAAGCAAAGCTGGGCCGGAGAAAAAAGTAAAGGCCAACCATGGGCAAACACACACGCACTATCACTCGAAGGTGAACATTTGCCGGTGAGTATGGTTTTTTGGGCGCCTCACCACCTAGTTGAATCATCATCATCATCGTACAGCGTTAAACAGTTGGGCAAGTCCCACTTAACACTGCCTTTCTCACCATGTTGCACGCTGAATTAGAAAGTATGAATATACAAGATGGCCAAAGACTGCACCTACATGTGTGGGGAATGGAAAGAATGCCCTAGTAGACAACACACGGAATACACAGTCTTACTGTACAAACGCACATCGATCAGTCATTCTGATTCGATAGAAAATGACAACACGATCGCCAGTGTTCACGGTTCGCAGCCATATCCTTCAGTGTCTCCAGCCAACTGGTAGACGGATCTTTTGGACCCCAACCACGAAGACGTGAAGCACCTACTTTTCCTAAGTCTGCTGTACATTTCCTCATTCCTCGCTGCCACGTCATCTGTTGACCTCCACGTGATCTCTTCCACTCCCTAGGAGGAACGGAGAATGGGTTACACGTGTTCCCCATAGTTCACATGTGCCCCAACCAACGAAGTCCACTAAGTTGGATACGCTGTGACAAAACGTTCTCCGAATTAGTACCCAACACGCGATTTCTGACCTCACTATTGCCTACTCGGCTACTCCACCCGATCTTAACGATACTACGTAAACATTGATGGTCGAAAAACTCAAGACGACGAATATCTTCAGCACGCAGACTCCAAGTTTTGCAACCATACAACAAAACTGAACGCACTGCGGCACAGTACACACGACCTTTCAACTTCAGTGAAATATCAGATGGACGCCACAAGTGCTTCAGTCCAGCGTGTGCCACTCGAGCCTTGGATATCCCAGTGCTCACCTCTACCACCGTGCTCTTTTCCTCCACGCTGCTGCCGAGGTAGGTGAAGTGGTCGACAACTGACAACACCTCCTCATCGAGCATCAAGCTCGGAATCGTTAATGTCCAGTCTTGCAACATCACTTTACACTTTGAAGTTGCAAAGCGCACGCCGAATGGAGCTACAACTCCTGAGAGTCTATCTAGTGCACTTTGAGCAAGTTCCATGGATTCGAAAAAGCGGACAACGTCGTCTGCGTAACCTAGGTCACACAGCCTCCCACTATTTCCTATTTTGACGCCTACATACTGAAGATTTTGCAGTGCATTATCCATTATTCCGTCCATGAAGAAGTTGAACAGAAATGGAGACATACGACATCCCCGTCGAACACCAATGATAATTTCGAACCGACCAGATAGTTCACCGTAAATTCTAACGCGGCCAGAAACGTGAGAATACGATTATCCCAGTAGTTTAACGAACTCCTGTGGCATACCCTTTCGATGAAGAACACTGAGAGCGCTGCTCGATCAACTGAATCTGTGGCGCCTTTCAAGTCCTAGAAAATCATTATTGTCGGTCGGCGGTGCATGTGACGCGTTTCAAGTAGTTGGCGAAGAGTAAAAATCTGGTCGATGCATCCTCGACCTGGGCGAAATCCAGCCTGCTGTTCGCGGACATTCCTCTCGCGAGTGGGCTTAAGACGGTGCAATAGAATTGAGGCTAATACTTTGGTGACTATCGGAATTAAGCTAATCCCACGATGGTTACTACAGTCATTCCGTATTCCCTTCTTGATGATGGGAGCAGTCAACGACTCGTTCCATAATAACGGGATACGCTCCGCGTGCCAAGTGTCACGGAGCAAAGCGGTAAGTGATTTTATCAAAACATTTCCGCCCAGTTTGCAAAGAACTGGGTGAAGTTCGTCGGGACCTGCCGCTTTTCCTCGCTTTAGTGATCGAGTGCATGACCCTACTTCTACTTCCGATGGGGGCTCAAGGGATACCACCCAAGAAGCCGCAGTTGTTTATACAGGAGAAATAGAGAAAAGAACATAGTGGAAACCGGTCACCTTTTCCATCCATACACCCCCCCATCTTCCGTCACTTTTCTCAGAAAGCGGCCTTCTCGATGTCCTAGCATCGTAGCAACGTTTAGGTTTACAACCCTACCCAACAGTGACCACAGCCTCCTGCCAACTACAATCACTACCGCAGTCTGGACTTTAAGCCCACTGACATGGATAACATATGGAGGCAACAAATGACCAACACCTTCCTCACTTGAGTCTACAAAAAATGAACACGGAGAACTGTTCAAATTTTTCCATTCCCTGCTAACTATCTCTCCTCACTCTTATAACAAATACGATATTCAAGCGACCGCCAAGTCATGAGATTTCCCTGCTCACATTCAAATCAAATCTGAGTAGGCCGGCACTACCGAGTAGGAGCACAGAACAACATACGTCCACGTTTCTGTGCATGATAACAATTTTCTCTAGCGCATCACCACCGATGCCCTAGTGGTCCTTTCTGCATTCTTTCTTAATTGCCCTTCAGAACTTCTAATTGCGTGCAAACCATTTATCCTTTGAAATGCAGACGCAGCAGCCCACCCGGTTCACGCTATCTTGCAAGCCTGAAGTAGTACTTATCAACCCTACGTTATTTAATCTCTCGAATTTAAACCCAGACCAAAATATGAAATGTGCCACCGACCGTTCATATAAACCCAACCAGTTCATTAATAACTGTCGCCATTAATTATCATCACTCAGCTGGAACCACGTCCAGACTGCCAACATCATTTATTTCAGGTTTGTCGTCGTCCACTCTCTCGGGCTCCACTTTCGGTGACCAAGGTCCACACCTCGACCCGTACTGACAGAGACCTAAACGGAATCTTTTATACCAAACGGGATTGCAATCGAGCCACACGACCTAAAACACTCCCAACTGCTTACCAGTAGATTGACAGGCGTCTTCTGACGAAACACCTCTGCTACTGATGTCACCGCTGGAGTCTTCACAAATAACAGTTCACAAGCTACCTTCTACTGATTGACTGACACATCCCTTACTTTGCCCGATGATCTATACCCACGGGATGGTGCACATCACCCTGGTCTCATGTGAAACAATCCAATAACAGAGCCAGAATACGCAACACGGGAAATTTTTACTCAATAAATTTCGATACGCCATCCGAAAGCAAGTCCACTTATCCCCCTCCCCATCCGTGGTTCCCAATGATGACGCTGAATATCACTGAGAATCAATAAGTCAATATATTTTTGTCAGCGTAACAGAACAATAAGGCGTGAGCCTAATCCGGGGGTTCTCACTCAGTTTTCTTTTGCAAGATTTCATTTTTCTTTTGATCGTTACCCGGCTTGAAATTGATTCTCCACCAATTCAAGGCCTTCAAGTTGCGCTGAGTGATACGGGCTATTGATCCTGAACCTATACTCACCTATTATATAGATTGCGGTTTCCTCCACATTCATCAACGTTTCCTAGTCCAATTCCACGCAGTTTGTTCATGTCTCCCCTTTTCATGATTCACTCCGTCTATTAAGACCGGGAATATCCGTCATTCCGGGCCATCGTCGTCTTCATAGAGAGCCGTTCTCCTCATATTCACCAAAGTTCACGAGTGCACTCCCATTCATTTCTTTCATCTCTTCGTGTTCATAACTTATTCCGTTCATGGAATCCAATAGGCCTCCGTTATCCACAGCTTGCACTATTTTGGTTTATAACGCATCCTTAGCGCTATATTTTCACGACATATTTTGCATTCCCACGGGCCACCACCAACCAACCCGGATTCGAAACCAATCCGTATTTGCCGCGCGAACCATTATAATTTCGGTCGATTAAAACTAACTCTAGCTATGTTGCTTTGCCTCTGACGATTTTGACTAGCTTTCTTGAAATTCGTGTATAGTTCATTGTTTTGAGTGACTTTGTGCACCGTGACCATGCGCTTGCGCGTGCGTCTCGACCATGGTCGGGAAATATACCATTATTATTATTATTATTATTATTATTATTATTATTATTATTACACTAGAGTGCGGCCACCTAAACTGCAAATTGCAGTATTCGGCCCAACTGTCAAGCCTTTGCTGTTTGCTATGGATGGGTCCTCCATTTCTATCGCAAATCGTTTCACTGACGTGGATGCGCCGTCCACCGGTGTCACGAATAAGTTTGAACAGTCTTTGACTGTTGCGTGAAGCAGCTGCTATTTCCATTTATTCGGCTACCTTGACCCACCGATTTTCGCAATCATTCCCCAAGCTTTCCGTAACTTGCCTTTGCAGCGTTCTCCGCATCTTATTCATCTTCTCACGGTTCGAGAGCTGACGCTTTTGCTTCATTATACTCAGCGACTCTTGCGAGATCCAGTATCTTTGATGGACAATGGGTCTAGGAACACAGGCAAAATTTGCTGCAAAGTGCATCGCCTGTTTGATATGAACCCAATGCTCATCTACATTACTGTTCGTCGTAGATCCTAGCTCATGTGCTAACTTCTGCTCGTAACGGGTGCGTACTTCTGGATCACACAAAAGTTGCACGGCTAATCGGGTTTGCGGTTTGCGACGATGACCATGGAGCTGGAGCTATAATCACATTGGAACTAATGCATGATCAGATCCTACGCACGTGGACTAGTAAGATCTACAGTTCTGAACAGAACTGCGCCATCGGTAGCTTACGGCGATATGATCAATTTGACTCAAAGTACCTGTAGAGTTAGAGCGCCATGTCGCTGTGCGACGCGAGCTGTGTCGGAAATTGGTGCTAGACAAGAACAATCGACTGTCTGCACAAAATTGGAGAAGCCTATCCCCGTTATCTGTACGCTGAGCGGGTAAAGCACAACGACCACCTAAACAGGCTTCTGACACACTAAGTTTGCCAGCTTGTGCTATAGAGTCACAAGCTAGCAATACAATGTCAGATTCTTTACTGCTGCGAACGAGGGTGGCGAGTTCATCGTAGAACTCATCTTTCTGCAAGTCTGATCTGCAGTCCGTTGGGGCGTACGCCGAGATCACAATCAAAGTTCGCTTGACAAAACTATCCTTTCGAATGCCAACTGACCCCTGGAGTCTCACAGCACATAAACGACTGTTAACAG
This sequence comes from Fasciola hepatica, assembly GCA_948099385.1. Lineage (NCBI taxonomy): Eukaryota > Metazoa > Platyhelminthes > Trematoda > Plagiorchiida > Fasciolidae > Fasciola > Fasciola hepatica. The sequence goes on from CANUEZ040000019.1 coordinate 16,344,007, forward strand.
GGATCCAGTCTAAGAGGGCAACCTCACTTTTTTCAGTCAAGACTATTCCTACACCACGTTGACCCACAGCTCGAGCTACCTCATCTCCTGAAGTGCCCCAAAAATACCTCGATGAGATACCAGGAGCAGTTAGTTGAATTTCACTGCTCGAATCCTGGATACGCGTTTCACTTAAGCAGCAGACATCAATCTTCAGAGGGTCCACTGCGAGGGCTAGGCACGCCCGTTGACCTGCCTGCATGAGTGTACGCACGTTAAAGGAGCCGAGATTCAGAGGCTGACGAGGCTTGAGTAAATGTGGGCTACCAGACAGATGATTATCCCCGATATTATTTGACGGTGGGTCGTTGTGAGTATCGACCGTGTCGTCAGTGGGAGCATTGTGGGCGGATAGATGGGGCAAAGAGGGATGGTTTGGGATAGCAGACAAAGTTTTAATAAAAGAGGGATAATACCCTCGCTTCCGTGACTTAGACGTTGACGAACGATGGACAGTGGATAGGGGACAGGGCGCTTGGTTTTTCTGTCTCAAAGATTCACAGCGAGCGGCGGTGTGCCGAATGAAACCCAGTTGTAGTCAGGATGGACGCCATGGGAAACACCATTGCCTGCTGCACAATCCCAAGAAATTGAATGCCGGAGATATCCCGAAGCCAAGTGTGGTCTGCTCAGTGTCTCGCTCCACTAACAAGCCCATTCTCCTGAGAGTAATAGTAGTCCGCGCAGAAACCCCAGTTGGGGCTATAAGAGTGTTGGCCTTGGTAGGTAGTAGCACGGATACCACTCTGATGAGGAAGGATTTCGCAGAGAGATATGAGATCACAGGGACTCCGTCTTCGTTAGCAGCGAGCACAGTGAGTGGCAACCAGATCGTCCAATCGACCAAACTGCACCTACAACTCGTCTCCTTGGTCAACAACAACAGAGCAGAAAGTCTAAGAGCACTTATCATAATAGATCTGCCGAGAAGTGCACTTCAGTTAGTGCATTCCATTCTGACTCACTGGCCGCATCTCGACTGGGTTACGATCGCGGAGTGGCACAGTGACGAAATTGATCTGCTGATCGGTTGTGATGCACCGGGAGCGCATTCGGTCCTGGACCAAAAAACAGGAGGCCGCAAAGCACACTATGCAGCACGCACTATATTTGGCTGGACTTCATGTGGTAGCACAGATGGAAGACGCGGCAAACAAGTCCAAATCAGCTGCACTTCGGTCAAAACGGCGAACACTGAACAAGCATTCCAACAACTGTATAACGCCAAATTTGCCGACCTGGTCATTGATAGAGATGCCCATCACGAGAAGATAGGGCAGCTTTGAAAATGGTAACCCAGAACGTCAAGTATGTGATAGGTTGTTTCGAGGCTCCTGTCCCGCGGAGACCCAGCATGAAACCTATGCAAACAACCGAGAAGTGGATCTGACAAGATTATACTTCCTCATAACCAGGCTAATTCGAGAATCACATTTAGGGATAGAATACACGCGAGCCATGCGTGATAACGTAGACTTGGTTTACATAGAAAGAGGGGATACTGCGGCAATCAACGCAAATTCGAGGTGGTACCTACCCCATCACCAAGTCGTGAACCGAAAGAAACCGGGAAAGGTCAGGGTGGTTTTCGACTGTGCCGCGAAATGTCAGGGTGTTTCACTCAACGACCATATGCTGCAGGGCCCAGACCAGACAACGCTACTGGTCGGGGTTTTATGTCGTTTTCGGCCGGGAAAAGTGGCCGTCTCTGCGGACATACCTGAAATTTTTCTACAAGTGAAGATGCCCGTTAAATATAGGGAGGCCCTTCGTCTTCTCTGGTGGCCTGAAAGCGATGCAAGTCGTGCACCAGACGAGTACAGGCTGACCGTGCATCTCCCTGGGGTGGTATCATCCCCCTTCTATGCTAATTTTGCCCTCCAGGAAACCCTCAAGCGTTTCGACGGCACCAGCAATCTTCTAGGGAGAGCAGTGGGCCACTTTTAAGTGGATGACTTTCTGTGCTCCTTTGACGACCCACATACTGCTATTTTATATATGACCGAACTGACCGCCACTCTAAATGCCGGAGGATTCAGTCTCACTAAATGGACTTCAAACAGCCAAGAGGTGCTCAATGTTATCCCGAAGTCCGAGAAAATGTAGTGTGCGAGAGAGCTTTTGGGATCCTCTTCACAAACGGAGCGCACTCTTGGTCTTCAGCGGAAACCCAGAGGTGACGAATTCATTTTCACTCTGGACCTACCCAAACGACCAGTCACACGCAGAGGAATCCTATCATCAGTCTCAAGCCTCTATGACCCCCTAGATTTTGTTTCGCGATGGTTGTTACCGGGAAAGTGCTTGCTGCAATCTCTGTGTCAAGAAGGGACGGGTTGGGACGAAAATGCCCAGGATGATGACGATAAGCGATGGCGCGACTTGCTGCACAGCCTAGATCAACTTGGCGAGATCAAAATACAAAGATGCTTGACAGGAACCAAGCGTACAAAAGATGCCTAACTGCACTTGTTTTCAGATGCTTCAGAAGTAGGCCACTCGATAGCGGCTTACGGCTGCTGGGTAGACGAAAATGGTGGCCGGCACAGTCAGATATTATTAGCAAAAGCGAGGGTGGCTCCACTGAAAACGGCGTCGATTGCAAGGCTGGAATTGACTGCAGCAGTACTGGCTGTGAAAGCCCCGACGCTGATTCAAACATGCTTCTATCGGATAAGCTGGGAAACAAAATTTGGACGGACTCAGCCACGGCACTACATCAAATAAACAACATAACCACTTGCTTCAACACCTTCGTGGCTAACAGACTGACTATACTCCACGAGTCTACTATGACCGATCAGTGGCACCATGTACTATTCCCCAGTGACCCAGCCGACGTCTGCTCAGGGGGCCTAAAAACACTAAAAAGGCCGCGAATATGGACAGAGGGACCGGACTTCCTAACTGCATTTTAAGAGATGTGGCCAACGCTACTAATACCTAGGCCTGATGACGGCGATATCGAGATCAAAAGATTGATACCGGCTATAAATTCCACGGGAAGCGTAAGCCTAGTAGACAAACTGTGCCACTTCCCCAACTGGACAAAAATGTAAAGAGCCGTTGTCTGACGGACACGATACAAAGTACTCCTAGTGATTTTGAAAGGCACACGACCACAGAACACGTTAAATGCGGGAACGATATTACCGGGCGAGCTGAACCAATCAGAACTGGACGTTCTACGCCTACTACAACTAGACGCCTTCCGTTCAAGACCTGCGAGCTAGTCAGGATAGACAATAACACCAAAGGAAGCAGGCTGTTGTAGAGTAGTATCCGAATACTAAACCCTGTGCGAGCCAAAGGGGACTACTGCGAGTTAGAGGGCGGCCGACGGATTCAAATCTAAAGTGCGAAACAAAATACCTCATAACAGTTTCCGGTGACCACTACATAGCGAGATGCCTGATAGACCATTTACATCGGGAAGAGGGACACGCAGGTTTGAACCACTTACTGAACAATATAAGTCGACGATCTTGGGTGACGAAGGGACAAGCAACGGTCAAGCGAGTCATAGGCAACTGTATCGCCGGAGTGCTGTAGCAGGCCAACTAATGATGGCCTTCCTTCCAGCCTTGAGATTTCAACCGGATGGTGCTCGTTCGTAGAAGCTGGAGTCGATTACTTTGGCCCGTTGCTTGTACGACAGCAAAGAAGCACGCAAAAGAGGTACGGCTGCCTGATAACGTTCACAATCCAGAGCAGTCCATCTCGAAGTAGTGGATAATATTACCACCGATTCATTTCTGGTGGCCTTTCAAAGGTTCATGGCCAGATGGGGAGTCCCCAAGAAAGGATACTCAGACAATGGCTCGAACTCCGTCGGAGCTCACAATGAGTTAGAGAAATGGATCAGCCGCCTGGACCACGCCAATATACAAAACACGACAGTAGCAAAAGGGATAGAATGGCACTTAAACCCGCCTTGTGCCAGTCATCGAGGTGGCCTTTGACAAAAGGTAATACGATAGACTAGGAAAATACTCACGGCCCTGAACTCGCAGCAGACCCTCGATGACGAGACACTGACTACTTTACTAACAGAAATAGAACGCATACTGAACAATAGACCCCTGGTGCCTATCTTCCCAGACCCAAAAGGAAAACCGGCCCTCACTCTCAACGACCTGTTTTATTGCGGTCAAACGAAAGAGCAACCACGCCAAAAACCTTTCGTGGAAGGTACATCCTAGGTTGGAAACAAGTGAACCACCTGGCACAGGCTTTCTGGAAAATTTGGACGAGGGAGCACTTACCGACCCTGCAGCTTTGGCAAAAGTGGATCTCCAGAGAATGATCGTTCAGACGTGGCGATGTCGTCGTCCTCGTGCAGAGCCACCTGTGTAGAGACGAATAGTCGATTGGAGTGATCAAGGACTGCCGTACAGAAATCGATGGCCTCGTGCGCTCGGAGCTGGTGAGAAAGAGCAAGGAAGAAGTATTGCGAGATATCCGTAAGGTATGTCGGCTAGAAGGTAACAATAGCGAGGGCGAAGACGACGCTACAGATCGAGCTAAAACCAAGTGTACTGATACCAAGTGAAGCATTCTCCTGCAGGTCTCAAAAATTCACACAGCTTCTGAAGTATATTTGTGTCTAATTTTCTGCGGTGTTCACGATTTACAATGACTTTAGCAGTCGAAACTCTAATTTAGCACACGACATGACATTGTTTGTGAAGTAGCGGAAACTCTTGAACAGGCTATTGTTGACCTTTTGTAGAATTGTCTCTGCTTCCGGGAGCTTCTACTTGTATTATTATCAAACCTGTGTCCAAGTGGATTTAAGTTGTGAGTCAAGCATACTTCTAATTTGATAGCACCACAAGTTGAACCCACTGATGTTCGGGCACCCTGTAACCATCTCAATCCTTCATCGAGAATTCTCAGTCTACAACTTGCCACGCACGTTACTCTAATTTGGGAAGCCTTTTTCCTCTACATTCCGTAATCTGTCTACGCATCCCATTTCCGTCGAAGGACTTTTTGTATACGAATAATGTGGTACCATCCTCAGACGAAACTCCAAGATATCGAGGTATGGAGCATAACCTCAAGAAAACATGTAAGCCTGTCTGCTACCGGCCAATAGCAGACGAAGCGCATGGCGATCTACTTATGCCCTGACTTTGGGGCCTATATAGGTTAGGGCGAATCAGCACCCCTATTTACTCCTTAGATGTTGACTGTTCCATGGGAGGATTTGGTGGGCGGTGTAACGCACATGCGTGAAAATCCTCCCTGGCCGTTGTAACATAGTTGTATTGTTGAGACTATGCTCTTCAACTTATTGACCCTCGAACAAGCGCAGCATGCATCAATCACTACACTCCAACATTTGTTTAACTTTGTTCACGCAGAGCGGCACAATTTTGATTCAAACTTGGACTGCCGTGACGGTGGTACCTGACATTGGCATTTGTTCAACTCTGGTCCTCATTGTTAGACGTTGTGGCCGCACAGTTGAGGTTTGTACATATTTATATGCGCATAACTTGTTAATTCAGTACCGTAGAATCGGAGAATCAATCTTGTTCCGGCTTTGGAATTCGTTAATTGGGGTAAATGTTACTCACGATTGGAATAACCGTTACAACCCTTAATGACTCTTGTAAAAGAATGTATACATGCGATCCGCTTTTTCTTGGGCTGAGAATTTTTCAAGTTTTCTCTGTTCGCTCTGTCCGGTAAAGACTTCCATGCATCCAGTCTTTCTAGACAGGAAAAAAGGAAATATCTCACCTTCCAGTTCAGTCTATTTCATTTCGGCTTCCAAGACTTGGCGGCTGTACGAGCAGAGTAAATTTGAACTCCGCTATCTCCCCTCAGAAGAGCTATGGGATGGTACACTGAAAAAAAATACATTTTGCAAAATACTACACGAAAAGATTGAGATCACTGTACACTGTGAAGTACTAATGTTCCGTTATGGCTACACATTTGAATACAAGCCGCCTCGGCTGTGCTTCCAAGCTGTTATATGATCGCCGTTTATAAATGAGTTGCTGCCAACTTTTCTTGTTTTCTTTACTGGGTTCGGTGTTATACATTTATATTTCACCTCTAACTAAATGGTTAGTAATAACTCAACCCCGGTTCCGGACCAGTCCAAACTTCCCAAGCCTTCAGACTCAAAGCCAAGTGATTCTGACGCCTGCCACATCTTGAGTGTTCCTTGTTTTGGCCAACCAGCGACTAAGGTAAGCGAACGAATGACTCAAGTGTCCAATCTAGAGTCTGAGGTTGGGCACCTATGAGCCCTAATCACGAAGTCGCTCCCGACATCTTCCGCAGCAGCTCAAGCAGTCAAACCGTCAAGATGTTCAATGTAACAAAAGGGCTAAAATCTGGGGTCCTCCTTCGGAGGATACAGGCACGGTGGAACAGGCTGTCACCCTGCTGACGGGGGTAACGACCAGAATTCCCAACCCAGTTAAGGCTTCCTTGTTGCTTTCTGTGCCTTAAAAGAAACCATAAGAAATATTCTCAGAAATCAACTTTGAGAGTACTGTCCTGGATATGCTCACATGGACTATGGCGACAGGAAGAATATTGGGGCACGTCATCCGGGTTCAACAAGACAAACCTCCACTCCCGCTGGGGAAGAAAGTAGACCAAAGGTGCTCGGTACGGAAACGGAGATTTCTAATGGGAGAACGGTGACCTCAAGCTTTCCAGCTTCTTTCGGATCGACCTAACCGGATTGTAAGACGAACAGAAGCCCACGGCAAGAGTTGAATCTGCGAGACCTGCGTCTCACAGTGCCCCTCAGTGGTTGCAAGTTTCCCTTGCCTAGCGGCTCAGACAACAACCAAGCCCCTATCTTCCGGTACACTAAACGCGAAACCAGAGAAATCTGGTCGAGAAATTCTAATAACGATCTTCGACAAAGAGGCCGATACCAAAATAGCCCCGAAAAACGGGCAGGCGAAAAAAGGGCACCACTCGCGGCTCCGCTATTCCCAGTTCCGCTATCAAGAAATACATGCCTCCGAGATTCAGGTGTAACAACCTAGGGCTATTGAGCAATCCTCTGTAACCCCTGTTACTAGTAATCTCTCTCTCTGTCTCATGGTTCCCAAAGCCGACATGGCCTCGGCTGGAACTTCTTTGAAGGCTTCTCCTACTAATGCTCCAAAGTTCTCCAAAATTCGTTCTCCTCTCCATTTTTTCGTTCCACCACAACGCAGACCCGTCCTCCGGAAGGGACTCCGAAGGAGCTTACCCTGCAAAAGGTTAAAGCATACGCGAAGGGCTCCAAGGACAGGATCAAACTGAAAAGGGCTCCCGAAAGATTCACAATCAAGTATTTTCCTTCCAACCGCAGTCCTCAACCTTTCAGAATCTCTACCGAGCATATTCTGAGATGCTTCTCTACCGTGAGAACGAGAAGGCAGTCGGGAGAGACGGTGGTTAGCAGGTATTTCAGGGACTGAGTTCAAGCGCGCTCAAGAGCGACGGCCAAGTGGCAACCGCGCTTGGTTCAGTCAAACAATAAACGTGGTAAAAGCAAGAACGAAGGCGGCTATCGCTACAAAGAAACCAAAGTAGCCAAAGCATAATGACCGCAGAGTAGCGCGTTGGTTTTACTGCAAGACTAGTTTGTATAAATATGTTGAGTCAAATAAAATAGTTGTTAGAACAGAAATCAGCCAATCGCAGTCGGCTTTCGCCGTACCTGTTTTCGGCGATCCTGATGGTTTAGGCTAATAAGCGTGCATAACAACGAAGCCGTTTCTGGCTGTATCACATGCGGCGGCCACTTAATCACCACGCCTTCCTCCGAGGGTATCTCCTTTTCAATTTGGCCTTACTATTGCACTAATATTCAAACTGGAACTGGTGGCTTTGGCTCGGCTGCTGCAGCCGTCACTTCGGTTGGAGGAATAATTATCCTCATGGTCGGTCGAGGCAACGCTCAGACTTAAGAATGTACGGAATGCCTTGCTTTTGACTTCCGAAATGATTTGACGGAGTGTGGAAAGGTGAAGGCAACGCTGAACGGGGCTGAAAAAATGAATACTGTCAACAAGAAGCTTCGACTAATGCATATGATGGCCACATAACGCTGTTTGCAGCAGCTCGATGGTCTCGGTTTGTGCCGTTTGAGAGCAGAGGTGGTATCTATGATGGATAACGGAGCTACTGAAGAGCTATCACTGAGCAGTGTCCCTCTTTTTAGACCATCCTTAGAGAGAGCTCCCGTAAGATGGCCCATAGATACATTTTCATTTGTACCGTTTCGGTCAACGAGGTAAACTTTATCGCTCCGCTCAAGCACCTTCGTAAGACCGCCTCAAATGTCGCCTAACTCTATCCAAACCCTTGGAGGTGTACGTTCAGCTGGAGAGCTCTGGTAGATTGTAGACCGATCAGGACTGCAGCCGCCTTGAAAGCGTTTGCAGGTGGCCCATCAGTGCAGCCAAACTTTGAGCACATGAGGCACAACCGTCGCCACCCAGGCGACCTATATCAAAGCAATCCGAGGGCACCCAAAGGGTTTGACCGAGGACGGCTTCTGCAGCTGGTGCACTACTCTCAGGTTTATAAGCGGAAGGCTAAACTGAGAGGACGACTGGGAGTGCCTGCACCCAACAGGAGCTGTCAGACGCGGTGAGCGAAACTTTAACCGGCGATGGATAGGCTGGGCCATGCCGCTGGTTGCCGGGTGATATGCTTTCGCACGATAACGGTGACAGACTTACACATGTGATTTTTCCCCAAACAGGTTTGACTCGAACTGTGCGCCGCAAACAGTAGCTACTTTTGTAGGAAAACTTTATAGTAAAGCCCAAGGTTTGATAAAAGTGGCTATTAGAGTTAATGTTTCTATATTGGGAATAGGGGCAGCATCTGGCCAACGGATGAAACGGTCGACCATGGCAAGAAGGTGGCGGAAACGTTCACAGTGGCTGAGAGGACCGGCTATTTTCGGGTGGACGTAAGAAAGCCGTGCGAATAAAACTGGAAAGTGACCTTACAAAGCCATTCGACGTCCACTTTCCTCTGATCATTAGCACCAATACCATGAACAAGCCCACTTACGAATATCCTTTCCCACAAATCGCTAGATGCACTCGCCTGAAACTACCTTGGCGGTGACCTGGATTCCCGGAGGGGCTGTGCTATTTAAAGCGTCCACAATTTTGCGTCAGCAAAACCTGGGTACGACGAAACGTGGGCGCGGCGAAGAGAGATACCATCTGGCTTGGACCTGGTAAATACAACTACCAACTTTGGACTGCTGTCGACGCTTCGAGGTCTATGACCCACGGCTGACAAGAAATGGATTCCGCTAGAAAGAGCCATCAGCCACAGCGTTGTCAATGCCAGACACGTGACAAACGTAGCTAGGAACGAATTTACCGCCTTCAAAGATATGATGAAAATGTCTTACAATACTAAAGCAGCAAGTAGTTCCCAACTAAGCGCAGGGCACTTAGTTTCAGCTGTCATGTGAAGACGACAGAAGAAGGCTGGTGATTTCCACAGTGACGTAGACCATTGCATGCCGCCCACAGCTTTGTCGGAGGCATCGGTATCTTTACCCAATTGGGCTTTGGAGTCGAAATAGACGGTCATGATGGCGGAAGTCAGTGCCTGACCGCATCGGATAAAGTTTAAGCCTCCTAGGGTAACATAAGGGGCCATCTTCAGCACCTTAGTGCAAACTTTGTCTAAGGCAGCATTAAGAGGGCACAGTTTGGGGCCAAAAATCGAAAACAGCTTACCATTCAGTTGATGCAACAGAGGGTTGCTAGTGAAGCAGATAACGAAATGTCGCAAACGGAAATTTACATTTATCCCAATGGACGAGCAAAGCGCTTGGTTGATAAGGGGTCTAATATCCTAACCGAATTTTGGCATTGAAGGCTCCATTACGCGCGGCCAAACGCTCCAACCACTGACGTAAATGTTGTACATATGGTTCCCCAGGCTCAGTGATTACGAGAAAGTCGTCTGTATAGGAATAAACAAAAAATAAACCCCTGGTAACCAGATAGATAAAAAGCGGAAAAGTTTGTGTGGCTCTGTGCAAACCAAGTGGCACGCTTGAAAATTCGCACGGACCGACCGTTCTTGATACCGCCATCTTGGGTATTCCCCAATCTGCGTGGGTAATCAGGTGATGACCACGTACCAGATCTACGTTTGAGAATACATGAGATCCGCTGAGGTTGGCAGTGGCATTCTAAATATATGAGATGAGGTATCTAACTGAAACAATAGTGTTTCCGATGGCTCCATGGTCTCTACATGGTTATTATTCTCCTAACGTTTTAGAAACCATATGAAATGGTAAAACCCAATGTGGCGATTCAGCGGCTGTCACAGGTGATACGGCCAGGTACAGCTTCGCAGCCACGTACACGGATGGCTCTCAACCAATGAGAGTCACCGTGGACAACTCCGAAAAAAGCTCCCTATGATTGGCCATCTTTGAGCCTACCAATTATACTCTCTCATCAAACATATTTATACGAACCCACTCTGCAATACAATTGCCGTGCTATTTCGCGGCCTTGGTATTCCTGCTCCTTCTTTTCTGGGTGAGGGGGGCAATTTCGATACGGAAAATCAACTCAGTTTTTTACGACCATTACACCTAAGCAGTATTTGACTCACGAATAATACCGAGATCGAACATGTGCTCGAAGTCAGTCAGCGAGAGTTCAGGCTAGTTGAGTGAAAACTGGCTTGCCCTGGAGGGTCTGAGGTGCTAATAAAATGACCCACCGAGCAGACTGCCTCTAGTGATTCAGCTGTTATCACAGGCGGGGCAGTGCTCCACAGCTCAATTCCTAGGATCCAGCAAAACAGAGGAAGCCCGGCCGCAACTGTTAGACATTGTAGATACAGCGAAACAAAACTGTGATTGGTCAGCACGTTGTCAGCCAAAAAGGCACGCCTTCACTTGCATTTAAACGAGTTAGTGCCACCCGATCATGATAGAACACATTCACTTCGTTCTTTAGTGGTCTTGTCGTTCTCTCAGTGTGCGTAATGCGGGTGCGAGTTGTTTCATTACGTACCTCTGGTTGGGTAGATATGACTAACTTCTGGCACCACGAGGCCGAGTAACTGACAACTGAATAACTAAACCTGCACGGTTACCCATCGCAGATCAGGAAATGAACCCAGCCGTTTGAACTTTGGTGCATTATTCGCGAAGCTGAGCTAGCTCAGTCGACCCCATCACTTATCGCAGTAGGTCGTAAATTTATTCTTTGTTTGAAGAACCTGGCCCACCGGAGGCACCCGCAAGTGCAAAATATGACAGAGATTATAGAAATTTTTGCTGAGCCATGTTATGCCACTCAGTATTCAGGCCGCCGAACGAGCAAAATACTGTTCTCTGGTGCAAGGACAGCACTTGCTTCTGCCACGATTCTATTCCGCAGCTGAATAAAAAGAAGCTGGCTGCAGTCATGGGGATTGTTCGGAAGAATGGCTTTGTGATAGATCACTTCTTCTCCTTGGGCGACTCCAGTTGTGGTGGCAGTGAAAGGCAACCGGAAATAGCTGCGTATTTGTGGGAACAACAAGCACACTTTGAATCCACGACTGCGAAGATGAGCGGCTGATGTCACGGAACCGGACAAATTTATATAATCCACGCTCGGCAGCACATAATTTTCGAAGATTTACCTAGCTGACGAGTACCAAAAGGTTACGCTGCTCCCAGAATCCAGGCCACTTATCACCAACTGTACCTTTTGGGGCTTGTCTCAGCACAAATGTCCACCCTTTGGATGATGCCCTTATTCCCGCATGTTTCAGGCTGCAAACGGCAAAGCGAATAAAGTGGTAACTGGAGTAACGGCTCCCTAAGATGACTTGACAGCCTTCGGTTCGTCGTAGAAAAAACACGATCATCGCTGGACGCGGATCTTGGGACGATTGTTAGCTCAGGTAAACCTCACGAAGACTCCAAAACGCAAGTTCGGAGTCCGGCGTTGAAAGTTCCTTGGGTCCACTATGAACGTCTACGGACAACAGCAGGACCCTGATCACTTCAGATCTATTCGAAATGGAATCCCCGATTATTCTAGTACACCTGAGGTCCATACTCTATTGTAACGAACGTTTGAGCAATGCGTAGCCAAATTCGCAACGGATCCCGAAATCAAAAGACGATTATCCGTGATATTCTACGATACTAGATTATTACAATAAACAATGACAAACAATATACTAACCTCAATAATACGATCACAAGGACTCAACAACGAGAAACCGAATAGCAGTGTGTGAGCAGACAGCACGTGCGTCACGCAGGTCCTGAACAAGGATGTGCCAAAGTAGCGCTCTGGGCGCGAACAAACAACAATTGGTCCAGAAAAACAACCAGTTCGTAAAGACAAGTCAATAGTGTGTGCAAATGAGTGATGTTGGGAAAAACACTGAATCGCGAGGGAAAAAGGGGGATTTTCCACGACCGGCTGTTACCTCTGTTGCTTGCCATAATGCCTTATACCGATAAAAGCGCGACAAAAGCGCAGCCGTCGTTCCTCACCGAGTCGCCGAATGTGTAGCGGTGGATGGATCAATGCGAGATTTCCTTAGCCGCACAGGTGAATGTCTAAATTTGTCCTCATCCGCGATATCCAAGCGAGCAGTGCTAATACCGACTACATCTTGGGTTGAAATTGGTGCTGTGCTTGAACAAGACGGAAGCCCAATCCTCTGTATTTCCCGGAGTGAGGGCAGGATACTCGCGGAAAAGGAGAGAAAAACTGGCCATATTTTGGCCAGTACATAGTCGTCTCAGGTACTCGATTGAATTAGAGTTCGCCCTCGGTAAGTACCACAAGGCACTGAAGTATGCTTCCGATCTGAATAAAGATTGAGACTTCCGTATTGGGCTCCACGGACGGAATCAAACGGAACAGGGGTCCCAAAAGGTCCAAAAACATTTTCCCCCTTCAGTTATAGTTCTCAAACTTTTCAAATCTCTACTGAACATATTCTGAGATGCTCCTCTACCAACTGCCTAGGCATCTTCAATGAGATTCTAGAACTCAAGCAGCTGGTGACCAGCGTAAAACCTCACTTCCTCGCGGTCACAGAAACTTGGCTCAACCCAAATAACCAAGATGGGGAGGTTTATATCACTGAGGGCACCTCAGTCCCCCACACAATAGTTCAGATCAGTTTCATCTGATGGAACAGCTGCGAGGTCTAAAAGCCATCCGCCACTTAGCCCATCTCTTGCTATTGAGGGATTTCAACTGTTCGAGTGCCAGTTGGGCGAGAAACATCTCTGGCAGTCACTTTGGCCAGGCACCAACCGGCCTAGCCACCGAACTTTCCTGGTCAAAACAAGGCAGCGGACCGACTGGGACCTTGCCGGGCACGATCCTTCACAGTTCGATCTGGCGATCGCCAGCGAGAACCACCATATAAATGTGGTCGATGGGCTTACTGCTTTAGGCAAGAGTGACCTTGCAGTCCTTCGACTTGGTTACAAGGTTCGCTAGAGACTTAGTGCAAACTCACCCGCGAATTCAGTAGGGCAAGCTTCCACGACCCATTATCCTTTCTGGGTGGAAAAAGTTGCGCTTTGGACCGACTGGCTAACAAAACTCTCAACGACGGCCTTTTAGATGGTATCCATCAGGCTAATCAGCTTTATGTCCCCAGGAAGCGATTTATAGCCAACAGATAATCTCCACCCCTGCAATCTATCAGACACTTGTCTGGCAGTCGCTCTGAAAGGTTTAACGGACTTAAATCCACGGGACTGGAAATGGACGCGGCAGAACTTGAGCGCATTCGTAATGTTTGCAAGGGTAAAATAAGAACTCTAACAGGTCTGCTCTTTCCAGGTTCATGCACTAACCAGGCAGCCGGGTGCCATCCCGCCTGCCCTCTGCCCTGGAGATGGCACTTCAGCCACAACCTTTTCTCCAGTGGAACCAATTTTTAGGTCGCATCTCTGACTCGCTATACCTTTCTACCTATAGCTGTACATTTCCAACTCCAAGTTCTTCTTGCTGAGCATCATCTATGCGACACGATCTTCACAAGACAGGAAGAAGCAGCCACATTCAGCAACTTCGCCCGTTTAGCTCTACGGTCCCGGATGAAATCTATCCTCGAATTCTTAAAGAATCGTCCAGGTCGTCGGCGGAAATCTTCACGGGGCTCCCCCAGCTATGATTTGACTCTGGTACCTCCTCAACCTCTCGGAAGAAGGAGATAGTCAACCCTAACTTCATAAAAGGCGATAGCCGTGAAACAATGAGCCACAGACCTACCAGCCTAACCAGAAACTTCAGTAAGATTCTCGAACACGTGCCGAAGCCTGTCACACTAGTGTACCTGCGAAGGAGAATGGGTTATTCTCCTCTCCTCGGCATGGCTTCTTACCGGGAAGGTCATGCGTTACCCATGTGCCTCGCGCCATGGATAGTCTTACTCAGGCTTACGAGGAAGGAGTGATCCCACGTGCAGTCTTTATCAACTTTGCGAGATCTTTTGGCGGGGTTCCTCATATTCCTGCTACACACAAGCTGAAGTCCTACGAGATTTGTGACAAAATGTCCCCTCATCTTTACAGTACCCTCGCGGACCGCTCATTCAGGGTCAGAGAGAGAGTCCTTGCCTATCCGAACAATCTCCGGTTAACCCCGGGGCCCCAGGTCTTTACCGTTTCTCCTCTATACAAGTGACCTGCAAACCAACATATCACTGAACAGTACAACGCACTCTGACGATGATGCTATCTGGGGCAGCAGTGCCACAGATTTGCGGGCAGCGACGAACCGCGCCAAGCAACAGTCTTCCAATCGGAGCCTACCAACCAAAGACGACAAATATGTGAGCACTGTATTTGACTACTTTGCTAGACTACTAAAGCCACAGTTATCCGGGCTGTGGAGCAGCATAAGGACTTCAGATTTTGAATAAACAAGGCATTTTTTCTCCTTGCTGCCATCAACTAGCCAAAAGATCAGCCCTTCGCGCACCCAACACAGTGAGACGAAATTACCCCGAGACGGTGGAAGGCGACTTTCAGATCTTTTATGGAACTTGCGGTCAACCTCTATGAGAATACGGTGGCCAAATTATAAGCTCTGGCCCGGTTAAGGATCCAGATGCATTAGAAGGTGCGTAAAGGAAAGCCACGGAACCAGTTTGCGGGTTTCAGCACGTCCGTTATCCTCAGCAGCTGACCGACACAAACTTTAACCCTTTAAAATCCCTCGGAGTAGAAGGAGACCTTTCCTCAAAGCACAATCTGTTTAATTCAGGGCTTACATATCACTTTTTCAAGTGCACGGGCCTGGATACTCTTAGAGAACAAGGTGGGAAAGTGATTAACCCTTGCTTCCATACGGGCAACAGTAAAACTATTTTCACCCAAAGAATAGTCTCGCTTTGGAACAGCTTACTTTGGGTTATCGACTTTCCGAACAAAAAAGCTCCTAAAATGCAGTTTGACGAGTTCCTAGGAATAGTGTTTCCTCTTTCAGCTTTTGTACCATTTCAGCTCGCGTCTGCTATTCCCAGCGTCTCCTTCACCCGGCTCATCTTGCTGGGCTCCGGGGTAAAAATTGACGAAACATGAAATCTTGCTGTTGCATTTCCCTCTGCTTAGATGCACACATGTGGCGATTTCGTTGTGCCTTTTTACCGTGCGCTTTCATGCCTTCTTCTGAGCTCAATATGCATGTCGTATTACTGGCTATTCTGGGCCATAATCTGTGCCGCTACCTACCGCACATGCCCCTGGCAATCGTCTCCTGTTTTCCAGCTCTTTTGACTTCAGTGGAACCACTACTACAAAAGAGATACCCGCAGGACAGGAAACAACTGGCACAGTCCACGAACCCGTGTACTGTCTCAAGAATTTGAGAAGTCAGAGTGTTTTTATGCGTGCAAAAGTAGGTGAGTGGCTCGGCATGATAAAGAGCTATTTGCGAAATAAAAATGACCTCTTCCGTTTTTTCACCGATTTTTTCTTACAAATATTTCCAGCATAATGTGGTTTATCAGTGTTGCTTCCAATGATCACCGTGGGAGCTCTCGCGGGCGGAGCTGCTGCGGTTGGCCGGCGGACCGCATACATTTTAGGGGGGCATCCCTTAATTATCGGGCTTTTTGCTCGAAGGGAGTTTAATGGATTGCTTGGCGCAAAGAACCTCCTGATGGTCCCGTAAGAATCAAGGAAAATGGTCAGGATTTTCGCATTAATTTTCGTAATGCCAAGCAATAACTGGGTAGTGAGAGACCTGGTGTGCCTCATTGCAGGCGCTCTTTGTGCTAGAAGTACGCAGGAATGTTAGCTTCTATGAGACCCTTCTCTATGGAAGGTAGAAGACTCACGGGGAACTCGTAGAATCCTTCAGATAAATTGCAAGACCAATCATCCCAAAGGAGCAGTTGTTAGTGTTGGCCCGGGATTTCACACTCAAGGGGAGACGAAATTAAGCTCTTCAAACCGAGAGCAATAAAGAGCATCAGAGAAAGTTTCTCTACTTGTTGCTCAGCCAACCGACGGAAAGCTCCGCCGGCTGAGGAGGTATCTGCTGCGTCGATGGTAAGTTTTGAGAGGAGGTTGGACCCTGGCCGACCTGATGTATTTCCCGAGTACACCCAAACCGACAACATTAGATAGCATTATTGGAAGCAGTGCATTTCCCCTTTAACTGCCACAATCCTTCAGTATTGTAGCTTTGATTTTCACACTCACCGATTTTTCACCATCCCAAACGTCATCTTCCTTCTATCCAGCTTGCCGTTATCAGCAGCTTATCTAGGCACTGTTTATGTTTGTGACTCTACCGGAGAGAGTTAGACTTGTAAAATGCCCGGCTCGTAACCGTGTGATTGCTATACTCTCCAGACAGCGAAACAAATCCAAACACTTTCTCTTCTACGGAGTAAACAGCAGAAGCATAACACAATTACAGGATTCGCCGCCTACTGGGATTCGTCCTGACGCTCCCTGGTGCAAGAAACTGGGTTGCTTCACTGGCTTGCGCCTCGGTTCCTGTGACTAGACCCAACCTTTCACTCATTTCACTCCCTTTCTCCCTTCTAAGCCACAACACATCGGTTTCTCCGTTGCGGGACAAAGTAAGGTAGACTGCTGCCTTTTTGTTCATTCAGTTATCCCTAAAGGGGACACTCAAGAGTAAGTATGGCAGCAGGGTGAGGCAGTAAACCCGTTTATCCAGCGCGACGGCGGGTTCCTCGAGGGCTTACCGGCTTCATGTTCTCTTTCTTGTGGTCCACCACTCAAAAGTTACAACATTCGGACCGCCTGGTGGTCGAAGCACTTTGAGAACATTGCTGCCTTCGAGGGTAATAACCTGTACGCACCCTTGCCAAAGCTGCGAGTCGTGTGATCTCGCTTTAGGCCGTATAGTCTATTCCAGGTGGCTTTAGATTCTCGAAAAAGGAACACGAGAGGAAGCTGACGAGAGTGCGAGTTAGGTTGATGACTAGATCGCACTTCTTCAGCAACAGGGTGGTGAACAGATGGAACAGTCTACCTGGTGGAATGATAGACCTGCAGACCGCCTAGTCCTTCGAGGTTGCCCTTGAGGACAAATGGTATGAGAGATTTCCTGTTGGTGAGCTTTGAGCACGTTTACTAGATGGATGACGAGTAGCAATGTGGTCCGTTTGAGGTATGTTGTAACTGATGAATTCGTTTGTTGCATACTGTCTCGATGAACGCTCAAGACGCGTAATGTCTCTCGCACTTGATGTGCGATGAGATATTCCATTTCCCCTTCATTTTTAGCGGGAATTCGACAACATACACTGTGTAGTGGTGGGTGCATATCTGATGTGCGTACCATCGAAGGAGCACTGAAGGCTTGATTGGCCCTGGCTATCACCCGTCTTGTGCAAACTGCACTGAAGTGATCTGATCTGGGGGCCATTTGGAGGCGCCCAGTTATTTACTCATATTGGTATCGCTTTGCGTGAAATGGTCCGCTAGAGCTGAATTTTCTCAGCACCTCTTTGAAAGAATCGAAGTTGGATTGTCGACTCTTGAATTTGTTTCTTCTTTGTAGACATCACCCTTCCAAAGTGGATGGGAGTTGTCGCACGGTTTGAATTTTTGGAGAGCTCTGCTCTGTCCTCGTTCGTCCGTCCTGGTAGCGAGGTAAAAATTGTCATTTTATAAAAACTACGTACTGCAGTTTTACTGGATTACGCTTTTTATTAGTCGAAGGTTTTACTCCCATAGGTTCGTCTTTAGTAGACTGCCGTTTTGTTGGCAAATGGCTTTATTCTTAGTGCTCTTGATAATTAAGTTTGTTCACACACTTATGACAACGGCCTAGTCTCCTTTTTATACGCTATTGACTTTTTGTCCTGATCCACACTTTTTCGGTCCCTCTGATAGCATGACGATCATTTGCAGCGCAAATTCATTTGGGGTTAGTAGTTGTGAAGAGTATGTTGGGACGGGCCTACAGTGTGATAGGTGCAATCTGTGTTACCACCAGAGCTGCTCTGTCCTGTCCAAGAAAAACTACCAGCTGCCCAGGGAACACAAACCGTTGAAATGTATGTGTGTTCGCTGTGTTGCCCTGGCGGAGGAACGCTCATGTATACTCCAGGATCCCAAGACAGAGAAAACGGGGCCACCGTAGAAAGCCTAGGGATATGGTTTCAACACAACCCGGTAGTAGCAGAGCTCACAGTAACTAGGAAAAACGAGTGGTTGGCAAGTAAGGGTAAGCCCAGCAGTAAAAATATCAGAACAAACAGAGGGAATTGATAAAGATTGAGATGCTTAGACAGATGATAGAGAGGCTCAAAGAAGAGCTCAAACATTGAAGGTCTTCACCGAGGGAGTTGTTTGGGAAAGCGAGCGTCTTCTCGTGCATAATTGTGCAGAGCCTCTGAACAAAGAGGCACAAATCAGAAGGGAAGAAGAACAAGGGCAATTTGTAAATATACTGAGAATGGCGGGGCTAAACGCTGACCTGACGTATGCAAGGTGCCACAGAGTAGTGCTTTGGAAGGCAAACAACGCGTTAAAGCCAAGGCCCCTGCTTATCTTCTTTGCCAGCACACACAGCAGAGACTTGCCTCTAGGCCGGGTATCAAGAGTTAAGCACGCCGCAGGGGGTGTATGAGGATCACACCTGACACTCCCTTCAAAGGAAAGGTGGCACCGGCACAAAATCTACCGCATTCATCAAAACCGGAACTCAGGCAACCGGGTCTCATGATAGCTTAAGCTGTCGTCACACCTCTAAGCAAGTCCACACCTAAAGCCACAATCATTAGCAGTAGCCCAGATGGGCAGCCGACAGTGAAATTGCCAGCTAAAAATTGAGGCGAATGGAGCAATAGATACAAAAGTACACACAGGGGGTGTAAAGCAGGTGGACTTCCAGCGACTGCGTATCAGCAAGAGAGGAAGTGTGACCGAAGTGGAAACGGAAGTGGCGGCGACGCCAACATAGATCAAAGGGAACGTCACTAATACGGATGAAAGCTGGACAACAGTCACTGCGCGAACACCCACACAGTTGAGCAGGAGTGGGTTTCTGACGTCCTCGAGGATCAACAGAATGCACAGTAATAAGACAAAAGAAGCCTCAGGAGTTTCCTCCGACGGCATTATAAATACTACGCAAGGTGTGGCCCTGAAGGTTCAGGAAAATATGGGCCTGGTGGCTGTAAATGCAAAAAAGCGAGGTGTCTTCTCGGGAATTGCGCCCGAGGGTTCAACGGCCGAAACGGGCATAATCAGAGCAGCTGACCTGGAAGAAAGTGCCGCCATATGGTACACAAGTGCCTCCAGCTTAGGGTTAAGTGAGGGAAACTGCTGACTAGAACCAACGGATCAGTGATTAAAGCTTCCACGGAAACAAGGCTGAAAAAGGACCAGAGTGCCATACAACCTCGTAGCTACACGGCCCGCAGACAAGGCAGGAAAGACTGTAGGCTGGGTGGAGGGGTGCTACTTCTCGTGAGGGCTGATTATAATCAGTGAGAGGTCCCGTTTACACTTGTCACACCCAACATACAGGCCACTGCATGTTGCTATCGCGTAAGCCGGTGGCCGGTAGAGATAGTCCATGTCTATAGAGCTCAGCAGGCGCATGGGGAAGAACACTCTGAACTATTCCAGCTTTTACAGATGGTGTCGAGTAGGTTACAGCGCTTCATCTTGTTGGGAGACATAAGCCCCCAGAAACAAATTGAGACGATGAATGTGCCCCTAGGGGAACCACCGGAAAAGCTCTGGTGATGTGGCTTCACAACCATGCCCTCACGCAACATGTAACAGAAACAACGCGCTTTCGCGACGGAAAACGTTCATCTGCGCTGGACACGCTTGTAACCAGACGTCGATTTGACGCCAGCTCTTCGGTGGTAGAGGAACCATTGGGGGAGAGCGATCATGGAGTCCTTCCTGCGACGTTCACTGCAAGGCACAACAAGCCAGGATCTAGATTGATTAGGAACTACGCTAGAGTGGATGAAGATCAATTGAGGGTAAGAGCACAAAGCATATGTTGGTACCCGGAAGTCCCGGAGCCATCTGTGGAGGATGGTGGGGGACAATAAGAGCTGGGCTAATAGGCTTGATAGAAGAGTTTGCTCCCTTTACACAACAAAGAGATAAGGGCCGGCCGCCTTGGTGGAAGCCCAGGACTGAAAGCATCAACTGTTAGTAGAAGGCTATGGGCTCATTACAAACTTCATAGCACGCATCATGCGTGGGCTGCTCATAGGACACCCAGAAACAGGGCACAAGCCCTGCAACGAGAAGCGAAGTGTGAGAATGAGAGAAAACTAGTCATCAATGTGAAGGCAGACCCTAGGGAGTTCTTCGCTTACTTTCAGTCCAAGAAAACGAAGCGTGGGAGCGTAGGTACCTTGGAGATATCCAGCGGAAGCATTGTCCTCGGCCCTAAAGACAGGGCAGAAACCTTACTTGCGTTCTTCAAGAACGCGTATCCTCAGGACCATATGCTTAGTGCTGCGGGATCAGGTATAGGGAGTAGGCCAGTGCTTCAGGAGCTTACCTTAAGTGAGTACAAGGTTCTCCACAAACTCAGATCTTTGTGCGAGCACAAGGCAGCCGGACCGCATGCAATCTATCGGGCGATTGTTCTAGCTGGTTCCGATTTCTCATCAGGGGCTATTACCCAGCAGTACGAAGCATCTGTGAAGGAGGGTAGGGTGCCATAAGGTTGGCGCAAGGCCATTGTGGTAGCTATTCATAAGACAGGATCCAAGCAGAAGGCGGAGAGTTATAGACCGGTCAGCCTAACACCAGTGTTGTGCAAGTGCTTGGAACGTGTAATCGGAAGGCAATTGTATCTGGATGTGGTTAGTACCGACCTGCTGACGCCTGCACAACATGGTTTTGTTAAAAAAGATCGTGTTCGACAAACCCACCGATGTTTTAAGACGCGACTACAAGACGAGTAGATGGAGGGTTGACAGTGGAGGTTTGTTAGTTGGATTTCAGTGAAGCTTTCGACTCTATGAGTCATCGCCTGCCGAAATATTAGTTACAGACCTTTCGGACAAGCGGGAAAGCAAGAGATTGGGTAGCATACTTTTTAAGTAATCGTAGCTTCTGTGTCAAGATAGGCGACTATCTAGCGAGATCGGAGAGGGTTACCAGTGGTGTGCCACAGGGTTCAGTACAAGGGCCTTTGCTCAATCTCATATATATAAATGACCTAGCGGAATAACTGAGTAACTCATGTTTCATCTTTGCGGATGATGTGAAGATCGCGGGGGCGATTTACCACAGGATATAAATGCGGTGCCCAGATGTGCAGAAAGATGGGGTTAACCTCTGAATCTCGCCAAATGTCAAGTCCTGACCACTAACATAGACGAACCGAGCAATATTTCATTTAAAAGAGTGTCGGAGATAAGACACCTGGGTGTAATAGTCACACAGGACTTCAAGCCTTCAAGACAGTGCCAGAGAGCTGCTAATATGGCCAGATGAATAGTAATTAGGGTATGTAAAGAACAAATACTGAAAATCCTTCCAAATGTTCTACGTGCTTTGTAAATTTGACTATATTTAACATTACCTTGAAAAGCTCGCGCATACACCACACCTTTTTACGTTTGTTTATCCATGTGGGACATTTGAATTTGGCCTCGAACCGTTTCTGACCGTCGTGCTTGGGCCACGGGGCTTTGGACCTTTGAGTTTTACTGTGAAGTCTATTTAGCCGCATACTTGAGGTTTGTATATATTTGTATCCTTTGTGAATTTCAATGTAGTACCGTAGAAACTACGAATCAATCTTGTTCTGGTCTTGAGATTCGTTTGAATTGGCTACGCGTTGCTCGATTTGCGAGAATTGAATTACAGTACTCAAGTGGGACCTGGACAAGAAAACTCATTGGAAATGCCCAGGCGAGGAAGCGGGAACCTTTTGAGACAACGGGAATTAACTCGGCAAGTCTCTGGGGATGGTTTGGGTGTTATTGATTCTCCAGATAATGCTCAGTTTACTAGTTCTGTCAGTGCTAGGTCATATATCTCTAACCGCGATGTGTTTGCCGATATTAGTACTTATAGAATGGGAATGATAGAAGTAGAAAACGAGCTGCGGTTAGCCAGAAAGGAAGCAGAGCCTTCCAAACAAGGAACTGGTCTTAGAGAGCCAGCAAAGAATCCATGTAGTTCACGATATCAACGTCGAAACGGCACTGTGATCGACGAATATAAACCCGCGAGACAGCCTGAAACTACCGAGGTTTTGGCATTCGACCTGCCTAGAGTGGAGCTGTCCCACTTCGACGGGCACCCCCAGCAATACTGTGTATTCATGAAACAATTCGAGAATTTTGTTGAGTGCAAAGTTGCAGATCCTTGTCAAAGGTTTTTGTATTTATTACATTACTTTCTTGGGAGGGCCAGAAGTGCTATCGAAGGCTGCGCGATGCTTGATCCACCAATGGGGTACATCGGAGCATGCAGAATCCTGAAAAATTGGTTTGGACAACCATTCAAGGTGGCTAGAAGCCTGACTGATGGTGTTTTATTGGAGGCAAAAAGGACTGAGGGCAAGGCTGAATTACTGTCACACTTGGTGACAAAAATGCAGAATTGCCGTATAGCACTGGAGCACTTAGGATACCAGTCTGATCTGAATGCATTGCGTACACAGGAAAGCATTGTCCGATGCCTACCTATTGATTTACAGAGCCGATGGGCAAAGGAAGTTGAAAGAATAAATATGCTTGAGCGGGAATCTACGTTCAACGATTTGACGGAGTTCATAGGTCGTCGATCCCGTATCGCCAACAGCCGATTTGGACAATTCGTACGCGAAAGATTCAGGCTGGCTCGAGCGGAACCAACATCTGCTCATATTGTCTTTGGCTAACATGCACATGATAATTCAAGAACCCGAGAGGTCAACTGAATGCAAGCTATGCAACTCCCTGCATCGGTTACTAGATTGTCCGACCTTTCATGGGATGAGTGTACCCGATCGGTGGTGCGCAGTAAAAAAGATTGGCTCATGCTTTATGTGTTTGAACAACTCTCATCGAGCCTCTGAATGCAGCTTAGGAGTGAAATGCAACCAAGACGGATGCTTGGGTAATCATCACTCGTTACTGCATGGCCTTCTCAACAATAGACCTATTCAGCCAGATGAACCCAAAATTGTCTGTTCAACAGGACATGATGATTTCAAACAGGCGAGATAAGGCATCGTACCTGTCGGCATCGTGACACCTAAAGGACTGAGGAGGGTCAATGCATTTTTGGACACGGGGTCGGATGCCTCGCTGATTACACTCGAGCTTGTAGAAAGCTGTGAACTAGTCAGTGAGCCTACATCGCTCACTATCAGCACGATTGCAGGGATTCATGTTAACAATTCTAAGAGGCTGACCCTGCAGTTAACATCTTTATCTGATGAGAGGACCGTAGAAATTCCGGAAGCTTTTGCAATAGACAGCTTGCCAATGAAACCAGTTGACTCTGTTAGATCGACCGCCAAGAGATGGTCTCATCTCAGTGACATACCGTTCGAAGAAGTGTCTGGCCCCCACTTCGACATACTAATTGGATGCTATGTATCAGAGGCTCATTGGGTGCTTGAACAGAGAATAAGCAATCGAAAAGAACCATTCGCTACGCAAACGATACTTGGCTGGACACTTCTCGGACCTCTGACGAACGAGTTTCAACAATATGCATCAATAAATTGCTAACTGTTACTGAGAGAAGTGCCTCCATAGAACACAATCAACTTTCGATACTGAATCCAGTGGTTCATCTCAGGAAAGCGAAGTTCACTCAAAAGAAGATCAGTCGGTGCTCCAGACGGTGAATCCAAAGACGGGACGTCACAGTGGGCAACACAAAGTTGCTATACCCAAGGGACCACCGTCAAGTAATCTATCAAGAATTGGAAAATTTGCCCGGAGGCGCGTAGTGACCTCGATCTTTTTGAGAAAATGACTGTTTTCTGAACACCATTTTCGATCTTTTTTCTCTACATTCCTTTCTGACGTTTGACATCGACCTCATAGTGTTATCCGGTTGCGTACGTTTTACTGGACTGACTTTTCCGAGGTTTCCATCGACCTTGTTTTAAATCTCTTTCGCTTTCGGTCGTTCGCCGGTTGTACGCACTTGCGGTTTGCTTTCTGCACAGTCGTTGCGTTTCGTTTTACGTTCGGTGTATCTCTCTTATCGGTACTGTTTCGGTGCCACGATATATAGAATACGCCTTGCATCTATAAACCGACTTGCATTTTTTCTATTCGTCCGATAGAGGGAATAACGTAAATGTTTTGCTGCTAGACCCAATAGAAGACACGTTCACCAGCCGCCCTCGAACGTCTTCTATACTGGTGAGCCCGGAACCTCCAGAACCTTCCTGGAATATTCGCCCGCCCGGTGAGTCCGTGATTTTTTGCTATTTCACATCCTCTTTCTGCTGCATCATATATATTTTTACGATATATTATAGCAGCTTAACCATGTCAGAGGATAAGATGCAGCTCGACACAGACCTCACTTTGTCTGCGGTTGCTCTTAAGCCGGTTACTTTTATCCCACATTATCCTGAGGTTTGGTTTGCAGCCTCAGAGCTGCAATTTGAGGCACGTAGGATTGTCGGCCAGAGCAAATTAGTTAATACGCCTAAGATGCAATCCCGGGCGATATTATCGCCTCAGTGAGGGATTTAGTATAAAATCCTCCTCGAGAGCAGCCGTACGTTCGGCTTAAGGAGGCCATACTGCAGCACCTCCTTCCTTCTCTGGAGGAACTCTTACGTCAGCTACTTGCCCGGCACCCCATAGGGTATACAAAACCCAGCCGCCACCTAGCTCACCTCCGGTCCCTGGCAGGGCCCGCCGATAAGGGTTCGGAGATAATTAAGGAACTATGGCTGGACTCCCTACCCTTTCATGTTCGGACCATCGCAACTGCTCTCCTCGGGGATTCGTCCTCGGAACGAGCAGCCGCCGTGGCTGACAAGATTGTCGCAAGTGTCGGCAGTGGGGCTAATCCCTCATCGCCACGACATCGCGCAGTCCTCGGGGTTTTGATCTGGATGAATCTCCGGGGAGGCCCCGGCACTCTCGATCCATCCAGCGCCGCCTGTCCTTCAAGGACAGAGGTAAAATAACGAGCCCTCGCAGTAGCCCACGTAAACAACGGCACGGACGGGCGCCCTTTACTACCCACGTCACCCATGAGTCCGCCTCACCTGCCTCGTCCAAACCAGATAATCCTATCAGCAGTTTTTGTTGGTTCCACCACGTTTTTGGACCAGCCGCCAGTAGGTGTAGACAGCCGTGTTCATACGCGGAGGGAAGCGCCACTGCCGGCGAATAGAATGGGCCGTACTCGCCGGCAATCGGTCTCAGGTTGGCCGTTTATTTTACGTGCATGACTCGTGCATTAAAGCTAAGTTTCTAGTCGCTACTGTAGCCCAAGTTTCTGTCTTGCCGGTTGTTAAAGACAAGCCACGAGCTTCTTTGCTTCGGCTGTCCGCAGCGAGTGGTTCTTCTATTCCTACCTACGGCACGAGACAGCTTGCGTTCAACATGGGACCACGAGGAAGGTATCTGTGGGCGTTCATTCTTGCTGATGTTCCCAGAGGCATACTGAGAATCGGTTTTCTGCAGCACTATGAATTACTTGTTGACTCACGTAGGCTGCAGCTTATCGGTCCTTCGTCGGACACTAAATTTACGGTTCTCGCGGCTCAAACAGATGCACACTGAATCACATATTTGTTTTTTAATATTCCTTACGATTTTCAGTCCTTATTTATTTAATTCTCCATTTTGACTAAACCATTTGAAAAGATAGAGACAGTGACTGATCGTGTGGCACACCACATTGTCACTAGCGGACCACCAGTCACGGCACGACCTCGCCGACTGGCACCGGACAAATTGGTTTTCGCCAAACGTGAGTTTGACACTTTACTTTCTAAAGGTATTGTTCGTCCTTTTCACAGTCCATGGGCCTCACCTCTGCATATTGTTATTAAGAAAGACGGCATAAGCTAGGGACCATGTAGCAACTATCGCGCACTAAAATTGGTTGCCCCTCACGATAGCCATCCGATACAACACATACACGACATCACGGCATCACTTCACGGCACGAATGTATTTTCTAAGATCAATTTGGTGCGAGCCTATCACCAGATCCCAGCCGCCGCTGAAAATGCCGAGAAAACCGCTGTCACGACTCCTTTTAGTTCGTTTGAGTTCCTACGTATGCCTTTTGGTTTGCGAAATGCTGCCCAGACATTCCAGAGGTTTATCGATAGCATTAAGCGAGGCTTGGAATTTGTTCACGTCTACATCGATTACTTGCTAATCGCATCGTCGAGCGTGGATGAACATTTCCAACATTTGACGCTACTATTTCAACGTGTGTCCGAACATCGAATAGTAGCCCATCATGATAAATGTGAACTTGGCAGAACGGAACTTTTGTTCCTCGGCCACAAGATCACTCAATAGGGCATTAGGCTTCGCGAGGATTACGCCGTGCCGTCCTCAATCAAGGAGATTAAGGCACCTTAGGGGTTAGTTAGCTTTTAGCATCGTCTCATACCCCATGCTGCTGAACGTTTGCTTCCAATAACTGACCCACTTCGTGGTAACTCACGTAAGTTTTCGCTTACAAATGCCGCACGAGTAACGTTCTCGGAGATTAAAGCGACGTTAGCTCAGACCACGCTCCTGATACATCCGATTCCGTCCGCTACGCCAAGCATAGCGGTGGATGCATCCGAATTTGCCATAGGAGCGGTCCTGCAACAGTCAGTTTCTGGGATCGGGCAGCCACTAGAGACTTTCTCTCGACGCCTCAGTCCCACGGAAACCAAATATGGTGCCTTTGGTTGCAAACTGCTGGCTGCATATAATGCCGGTAAACACTTCCGCCATGTAGTCGAGGGTCGATATTTCATCCTCTTTACAGACCAAAAGCCTTTGACGTATGTCTTGCATACTAATTCTGACCGTTACTCCCCACGAGAAGTCAGACATTTAGACTACATTTTTCAGTTCACGACTAACCCACAACTCGTTAAATATGAGTTGAACTGCGTTGCAGATTCTATGTCGCGTTTTTCGCCTGATGCTGTTAAATCTCCGGTTTTATACATCCCTGCCATGGCTGCAGCACAGGCACGGGATTCCGCGTGTATAGAAGTCGCTCAGCCGTTGTCGCTACATTCTCAGCCCGTACTTCTGGCCATCAGTGCTAGGACTATAATCTGCAACATGTCTACTGGCATACCCCGACCATTCGTACCCTCTACATGTCGACGTCCCGTGTTCGGTACCCTACATGGACTCTCACATCCCGGCATCGCAACCAGTCTCCGATCAGCAGCTGCACGATACGTCTGGCCGTCCATGAATAAAGATGTTCATATGTGGACAAAACAGTGTCTACAACTTCAACAATCTAAAGAGCATAGGCGCGTAGCTTCGCCTATCGGTACTTTTGCTACGCCTGATGCTCGCTTTGATCATATCCACGCAGACATTGTGGGTCCATTGACCCCATTGCACGGGTACACCTATTTACCAACAAGCACTGATGGATTCACGAGGTGGCCCGGGGCTATTCCCATCTCTGTCGTCACGGCCGAATCAGTGGCTCGACATCTGATAGAACGATGGATAGCTTCATACGGTTGTGTTTCCACAATCACTACCGATCGATGGCAACAACTTGAGTCCGAATTACCCTCTTCATTAACTCACATGCTGGGTACGGAACGCATTCGCACGACCGCGTACCATCCGGCATCGAATGGTTTAGTCGAACGTTTTCATCGCCAACTCAAAGCGGCGTTTAGAGCACGCGAGAGCCCCGACTGGTACGAAACGTTACCGCTAGTTCCGCTTGGTATCGGGACTTGCACCAAGGCAGATATCCAATGTTCCGCCGCAGAACTTGTCTACGGCACGATATTACGACTGCCTGGGGAATATTTTACGCCACGGAGTACAGACCCACTTGCCGTAAAGACTTACGTTCATCGTTTGTCTACGTACGTGCAAACCCTCGCTCCGGCGCAGACTCGAATGCAGCGACGACAGGTCCTTGTTCCGACGGAACTCGAAATTTTTCGCATGTACTCATTCGTGTTGATTCGGTACGGAAACCATTACAACAGCCTTAAGAAGGTCCATTTCGCGTGGGCTAAAGTTTTTACAAATAGGGTTGTATTTATGTGAAATAGGGTATCAGAGGATGCCTTTGGATGCAGCAATATACCAACTTTCAAGAGGGCCCTAGATTCATTCTGGAAAACCATGTCCGAGAACTAGCTGTGTGAACGAGGGGTGGGGTTATGAGCTTCTTATATTTTTGTTAATGAACTTATGTCTGTGACGGTGACACTACCTAGCAATTTCTGCCTTTTAGACAAAACGTTCAGCGCTCAGTGTTGGGAGCCGGGGAAACTCGTCGACAACAAAACGATTTGGAAGCTCGATTGGTCTCGGCCACTTTCTTTCCGTGGAAGCTGATCTGAACTGAACTGAATAACTGGATAAATCACAAAAGAGGTACCCGGACCACCATGGCAGCAAAACCGGTCGGAAACGGATCTGCAAGGTTGATTAGACCTTACTTCGCGGTCTCCTTAGTAAACGCGTGCTTCGGTCCTTTGTACTGCGTGGACCACCTGCACGTTACTCTAATGTGCGGCACTGCACAAATATGTTAACCAGAACAGTATTCTCCACGACCCGTGAGAACGAGAAGGCGATTGGGAGAGATAGTGGTTAGCGTGTATTTGGGAGCGTGCGTGAGAGCGTGCGCGAGAGCAACGGTCAAATGGCAACCGCGCTTGGCAGTCAACGTTCAGTTAAACAACAAACGTGGTAAAAGTATGAACGAAGCTGGCAACCGCTACAGATCGGTTTTCGGCCGGTTTTCGATCGGTTTTTACCATTACTCCAGTCGGTTTTTTGTCGGTTTGTTTAGTAGCCACTTTACACAGATCAGCATTGAATTTACACACAGGAAATTGACGACCGAAATCACATGCAATGCTTGGTTGGCGTTTTATTTAAATATATTTGTTTTATTCACCGAAATGTCCTGAAGACTTCGGTATGGATTGCTCCATTTTTTCCTTCGAAATTGTCCTTATAAGGACAAATAATTGGAAACCCACAGATAGGGCGATAGAAATGAGCATCGTAATACGTAATTTTGGGTTATTGAAAGAAAGTAACGAAGCATGTCGCGTACCTCAAGCAACTGGCACAAACGGCCCGGAAACCTTTCGGAAACCGGTCTAAAACCACTTGAAAACCGGCCGGAAGCCGATCGGTTTCGGAGCGGTTTTTGACCGGTTTCTGCCAATCGTTTGAAACACGTATGCTTACAAGCATACTGTAATGTGCCTCGTTAATTTCTTTCATTAACCCAAATGACGTATCACCATGCTCATTTCCATCTCCTTATTTGTGATTTTCCAATTAACTGCCCTTATTTCACCCATTTCGAGGTAACCAAATAGAGCCTTCTATACCGAGGTTTCCAGGATATTTCGATGAGTTAAACCAGAACATGTGAATCAAACTCCAACCAGGCATTGAGCATTGTAGTGGTCGTCAACTTCTTTCTTATAAATTCAGTGTTGCTCTCTGTAAAATGGCTACTAAACAAACCGACCGAAAGCCGATCGAAAACCGATGTCACGAGTGGACTGGGTGCTACAAGGGTACATATTTTTAATAAACGAAAACCATCAGGTCGAATAAATCAGAAGACCCTTAATGAACTACGACCAAAAAATGCCGGATACCCCTCTGGTTAATCCACTGCGAGAATATTCCCATGGGAATGCCTGCTGGCACTCTTACAGGCCCAGTCAGCACAACAGGCCCTAAACTGGCACCAAAAAGACCTTGATAAGTCCTTAAAAGACCCGTAAAAGAACGCTGTGAAGCAAAATGCGGTCTGTTTCGGGGCTTTTTTCGCCGTCATCGGAAAGACAGCGTATTTGTTCGATGATTCCAATGCAACAAAATTTACTTGATTTGTTTTGTCTATGGGTACTGTTTCGCACCCGATGTCATGTAAGGCCATGGGAAGCTGTCGGCTCTGGCCTCCACCGTTTGGCGAATCGACATGAAAGGTAAAATATCCCACTTGTCCCAAACCCCCCCCCAAAAAAAATGCCCCTAACCGGCCCCGAAATGCCGGCATTTCGGATCAGTCCCACTTAGCCCAACACGAAGGCTCAGTAAAACATGTTTGAGTTTAGGATTATATACTTTCATTATTGAAAATCTTGTAGAAACCAATGACGATTTTAAAAAATGTATCCAGTGTTTAAGTTCCCCCTCCATTTACCAGTTGGTCGGTTGAAGATTGTTCATTTATGTCTTGGTTTCCAAGTATGTGAAAAAGAAACAGTAGGCACATGTTTAGTCGAACGCACGACTTGTGGACTCAATTCCCGTCCAGCGAATAAAGATGCAGAACGACAGCGATTGATGGTTTTTGTACTTGTATTGATTGCCCTGTATGAAGTACAGGAGAAGGGAGGCTGATCTAGCTAATCACCAGAGCTGATGAGCTGGAGCGCGCCTTGCCGTTTTGACGTAGTGTGACGAAGGTTCTTCTTCTTTTTGACGTGCTTTTATTTTCACACCGGTGGACTTAAACAAGGCGCGCCTAAGCTCTAAGCTCGCGATTGTATTTTATTGAATTTGGTGTCTGCGAAGCCGCTACATCAGTCCCCCTCCAGAAGGACGACCGAGTAGGAGAACTTCGACCTAAGAGAGCGTCGTGAGTTGAGCCAAAAACCAGCTGAATAGTTCCAGCTGGAAAAGGTTTGTGCTCAGCACCTCTAAGGTGATCTAAGGACCTCTGGGCCATATATAGCCGCAGAGGAGGTTACTCACGCGTGAACTGGTGGGGTATCCTCTCCCCGTGCTCTCTATCTAGAAACCTAAAGTTGGGACAGGGACGTGCCAAACCATGTACAAGGCACGTAGGCAACAACAACAACAACAAAATGGTAATGTTCATATAGTGACACATGTCCATTGTTAGTGGTGTGCCAGATCCTTCCTGGGTAAACAACGACTGACCCTAGAAGAGATAAGAAAAACTGGATACAGTATGCAATCAAAAGGGGAAATCTATGCCAGAACAATAAAGTCAACGAATCGTGCAGGGAAACGAACATGCCTACCAGACCTGGTGGAACGTGATGGGGGGTCGACCTGTGACTCACGCGTGCTGGAGCTAGATGTTGTTGGGGTCGGGCAAACGTCTGTGTTTTTACCATCGACGGGCAACGGCGTAGGCTGGGTTTCCGAGTCGACGAACGCTGGCTTAAGGCGGTCGATGCTGACGGTTTCTTGCCGACCATTGAGATCGATGATGAACGTTTTTTCTAAACGCCGAATGACTTTGTGCGGGCCAGAATAAGCTGGAGTCAACGGGCGGCGGTTCGGCGTACGCAGAAAAACATGCGTGCACGTATGTAGATGACTGGGAATAAACGACGGCCGATCTGTCGAACGGACAGGAATACCAATCTTCTGACGCATGTAGATCATGAGACGTTAAGTGTAGTCTCCAAGGTTGGGGAAAGGTGCGCTCACCTTGGGTGCGACAAATTCACCAGGGAGATGAGCGGTGGTGCCGAATGTCATGGACGCAGGTGTGCAGGGAGTGTCGCTGCGCAACGTATTGCGAATGCCCAATAAAACCCGTGGTAAGACGTCCGTCCACTGAGGATTGTTGCGAGCACTGAGCGAAGTTTTGAGGTGCCGGTGAAAACGTTCGACTAAGCCATTTGCCTGGGGATGATAAGCTGCGGTGCGAATACGCTTAGTGCCAGTCAGTTGGAGGAGATTGTCGAAAGTGGCAGATTCAAACTGAGCTCCTCGATCGGTGGTTACTGTGGTAGGACAACCAAAGCGGGAAATCTAGTGTTCCATGAACGCACGGGCGACAGTTTCACTGGAAACATCCGGAATGGGTATGGCCTCGGGCCAACGAGTGAAACGATCAATACAAGTGAGTAGGTAGATCATACCTCGGGATGGTGGCAAGGGTCCCACAATGTCGACGTGCACGTGAGCGAAACGGGCGTCTGGAGTCTCAAAATTTCCGACTGGACTGGTGGTATGTCGCTGAATTTTGGCTCGCTGACAAGCAATGCAGTTACGTGCCCACTGACGAACGTCGCGATCCATGTTTGGCCAAACAAATCGGGCACGGACTAGTTTGCATGTGGCCTTGATACCCGGATGGGATAGACCGTGCAACACATCGAAAATTGGACGGCGATGTGAAAGTGGTACGATTGGCCTTGGGTGATCCAAGGTGGTGTCGCAGAGGATAGTGCCAGCAGATGACGGAAGAGGCAAAGCCCGCACTCGGAGACTTGTATCGCGAATGGTTTGTTGAAACTCAGGATCCTGCTGGCTTCGTGCCAGGTCCTCGAGATCGATACCGAGAGCAGCGGGCGACCTGAGACTGTGGATCCTGGAAAGAGTATCTGCAGCCACATTAGCTGACCCGGAGATATGACGAATGTCAGTAAAAAATTGTGATATGAAATCCAGCTGGCGAATTTCTCGTGGAGAATGACGATCAGACGCGTTGCGGAAAGCATACAGTAGTGGCTTGTGATCTGTGAAAATGATGAATTCCTGTCCTTCCAGAGCGTGGCGAAAGTGACGTATGGCGGTGTAGACGGCAAGTAACTCACGACCAAACGCACTGTATTTGGATTCTGCGGAAGACAGGCGGCGTGAGTGAAAGGCCAGAGGCTCCCAGGCGCCGTCCACGGCCTGCTGGAGAACGCAGCGAAGTGCGACATCGGAAGCATAAACAGCGATACTGACGGGAGCATGGGGATCCGGATGACGGAGAAGAACCGCAGACGACAAGGCCTGTTTGAGCTGAGAAAAGGCCTCCTGGGCTTGATCGGTCCAGATGAGGGTTCGTTGTTTGCCCCGCAAAAGATCAGTGAGCGGTTGCATCAGGGTGGCGCAGTGTGGAATGAACCGTCGGTAATAATTGACAAAGCCGTTAAAACGTTTGAGCTGTTTGAAGGACTGTGGAAGTGGAAATTCAGCAATATCACTGACCTTGGTTTCAGCCGGACGAATGCCGTTGGCGTCGATGATGTGACCGAGGAAGAGCAATGACGGCTTCCCTAATTCAGTCTTGGCGGCATTGATGGTAACACCGTGCTCTGTTAACCGCTGGAAGAGCTGTCGAAGATGAAGCTGATGTTCGTCAACGCTGGGGCTAGCGACAAGAATATCATCGATGTAAGAGTGAACGAAGGGCAGCCCGCGGGTAACACCGTCAATAAACCGCTGGAACGTTTGGGACGCGTTGCGCAAGCCAAATGGCATGCGGAGAAACTCAAATAGATCAAACGGAGTGGTAACGGCGGTTTTTGCAACGTCCTCGTCGGCGACCGGAATTTGATGATAGGCCCGGACCAGGTCGATTTTGCTGAAGATGGTGGATCCAGCCAGAGCAGACGTGATATCATGAATGTGAGGCACAGGATATCGATCTGGCGTTGTGACCTGATTGAGGCGACGATAGTCACCACACGGACGCCAGTCGCCCGAAGTTCTCTTCGGCACCATGTGCAATGGAGAGGCCCACGGGCTCTTCGAAGGACGGATGATGCCTAGGTCCGGCATTTTCTGGAATTCAAGACGAGCGACGGCCAGTTTGTCTGGGGCTAGGCGACGAGGACGGGCAAACACAGGAGGTCCAGCGGTACTGATGTGATGTACAACAGCCGAGCGCACCACGGGTAAGTGGTTTGCCGGTCCGGTTAGAGACGGAAACTCAGCTAAAATTTTGGCGAAGGTATCGTTGGCGATAGGAGATACGGACGGTCGAACAACGTTGACCAAGCAGACAGATCCAACAACAGCACGATGAGTCACAGGGTCGGTTAACTTACGAGAAGCGGGATGTAACGAAAGGTTGAAATGATGCAGAAAATCAACTCCTAAGATGGGCTGGGAAACGTCAGCAATGACAAAAGTCCACTGAAAAAAACGACGCAACCGCAGATCTAACTTGAGACGCCTAGTACCAAAAGTGGATATACGAGACCCATTGGCGGCCTGAAGCTCTAAAGTTTGCCGGTGCTGACGATCAGAAGGGTTAGGGGGAACGACACTGATCTGTGCGCCAGTGTCAATCAAAAACTGACGGTGGGAGATGAGGTCCTTGATAAATAGAAGACGGCAGGGTGTAGGGAGGCCAACGAGCGCTGCCGTACCTACACGTTGGCCGACGAGTTTCCCTGGTTGTCGTGGAACGTGCAGGGGGTGTACACTTCCTGGCGCTGGCACGATACTGGCGGTGATACCAACACCATGTCCAAGTGTGTGCATCGGGAGAGGCTGGCCTAGGTGGACTGCGAGCGGCAATAGGCCGACGGGTGCGAGTTGGGGAGCGGCTACGACGTGCCGAACGTGAAGACTGAATAGCGGTCACGTCCGCCCGAAGGGCACTGAGTTGTGCAGCTAAATCTGTGAGAGTCGCCTCCGTAGTGGTTGTGGACGAACGAACACACTGACTAATTTGGGCGGAGGCGGTTTCCATGAAACGGTCCGCCGCCAAAGCCAGTCTGTCTAGTGAGACTTCATCTACGAGAAGGGCCAGAGTGCATTGCGCTTGTTGGGGTAGCTGCTGCATCCACAATTCTCGCAACATCATGTCACCAACTTGGATGCCCTTGGCCAGCTGTCGCATACGACGCAGAAGCTGTGAAGGCTTCTGGTCACCGAGGGAAATGCCACTAAGCAGCTGACGAAGACGGTTTGAGTCGGAGACCCTGGTGCGTTCTAAGATAGCCTGGCGAAGCATATCATAAGGCTTGTCCGTGGGTGGGTTGGAGATGATATCCTCGACAGCTTCAAGAATATTTAAAGGAAGTTCGGCAGTGCGATGCACATACTTCTGTTGCTGGGAGGTGATTCTGGAAGCAGCAAACTGTGCTTCCAGATGAGTCAGCCAAAGAGAGGGATTACCCGGAATGAAAGGTAACGCTTTCACTGGGCTCGCAATAGAGAGCGTTTCAGGCACCGCAAGGTCAGACATAGTTAACTTAGCGTCATCCATATCAAATAGACAGCAAAATAAATATACGATGGCTGATCGAAATCAACACCAAAAAAGGCTCAATACGTATGTGCACAACGAAAACAAAAGGAACGCTGAAGGGCACGGACGATATACTAAATAAATAAAAATTATTAATAACTTGGAACGGGCTCACCAATTTAGTCGAACGCACGACTTGTGGACTCAATTCCCGTCCAGCGAATAAAGATGCAGAACGACAGCGATTGATGGTTTTTGTACTTGTATTGATTGCCCTGTATAAAGTACAGGAGAAGGGAGGCTGATCGAGCTAATCACCAGAGCTGATGAGCTGGAGCGCGCCTTGCCGTTTTGACGTAGTGTGACGAAGGTTCTTCTTCTTTTTGACGTGCTTTTATTTTCACACCGGTGGACTTAAACAAGGCGCGCCTAAGCTCTAAGCTCGCGATTGTATTTTATTGAATTTGGTGTTTGCGAAGCCGCTACACACGTTTTACAGAATGGTCGTTGTAATAGTATGATAGGGAATATAGCCGAAAAGCATAGTTATTTTGAAATCTAATCTTTAAGGTTGCTTCTCACTTCATACTCACCGCACCGTAGGCCCATATCACTATACAACTTGGTTGTGTTCTCCAACAGAGTGAATCTACTTCTGTGTAAGTACCGCTGCCTTCTTGCGCGTATCATTGACGCGGTTGCACCCGGGTAGTTCGGTCGACAAGTCACATCTGCTGAGTGAATGTTTAAAAAAACCCGCTCTTATTTAGCACAAGGGAACACACTTTTGTTCCGGACAGGGCAGTTTTCCCATGTGATCCCTTCATGTTGAGTTGAGCCATGATTGACACTGTCATCAGCTGGCGCAACCTATCCCTAGTGTCATCCTTAAAGTTGGTTCCCGATACGTGTTGTAAAATTTCGCCTCAACACCTGATAAGCGGATTATACTTTTATTTACCAGTTTAGGATTCTCCTCAGTTAAGTCAGGACCTGCTCCCGTGTAGAGTCTAGAGCCCCTGATATTCGGTTTGTGACAAGATAGCGAATATACTCGGCGGCGCGCAAAGCAGAATTCAAAAGGCTGGAGCGGGACAACGTGTGTATTGGAGGAGCGCAATGGAGTGCAGACGATGTACACAGGCGGAGCAAGTGGTGCCACTAAAAACGGTAATTGTTCAAATAAACATATGTGTTAATCTTTGTCATTGAGTGTTGTATCGGTAGAACCACACCAGCTCTTCGTAGAATGAATCATTCTTGGTGCGCTCGTTTAGAAGCCTGAGTTCATCAATAATGTTTACCAAAATGCCCCGCTAGGATGCAATATTGGAAGATGGGTTGGAGAGTTGGTGGCTTGTGGATGCCAATTCACTCCGTACCTCACAGTTGGACTTGCTGAGTGCGGCGAGGGAAGCTGAAGTTTGCAAAAAACATTGAATTGAATTCACGACTAAACCACAATTTTGTCCACTCTGCCAGCTTATCTAAACTTGAACGAATGTTTGGCTAGAGATTTACCGGTGGACAAAACTTCCTCGGGCGCAGCTGCGGTTCCATAATGCGGACACCTGCGGTGGTGTACAATGGGTTACTGAAACTGTTCTGCTGTGGGGCTGGCAGTCGGAATCGAATCCAAATTTCTGTTTTCGGATGTGCACCTATATGAGCAGATAGTGGAGCCCTCTTCGATTTATGGAACTTATGCCACAGACCCAACAATTCCTTTGTCATGATGCCAAGATGTAACATATGCATGTAGTCTGCAGGGAAAGTGGTTATCATATCACTAGGCAACTGTTCAAACGGTAAGTCGCTTATGTGATGTTCCTCCTGTCTTCTGGTCCGGAAGTCTAAATAAGTCCTGGTACTTGTCCTGTTTCCCAAAAAAAGAACGGCCTACATACACTGCTACCTTGTTTCGTGCACCGTGGGCAGCTATAATAGTCACTGTGGTGTTTATTCTACTTTATCATAGCTCTTTCCGGTGCATCTGCAATCACGCTTGTAGAATGTAAATTCCGACTGTAAGCAACGTTCTCAGTTCTTCAATGTAGTCTGCCAGGAATTCTTCCACGTCCGTAGGTTTTGTCATCTCACAGTAAAGGCCTACCATAAAAACCCGTGATGTGGGATTCGAAACCCGGGCCAAAATAGGCCATAGCTGCTGCGGCGATCCACGAAATAGGGCCAACCCCTTCTACATGCAGCTGAATTGTAATCTGTTTTATGTCCTATATACACGTGGAGGACACTGCAAAGCTGTAGGCCTTCATCCAGTCCGGAGTGCACATATTTACCACTGCCGACGGACTTCTTTGGTGTTAGACGCGGTGAGCCCAATAAAGTACGCGGATCGGTCGGCAACTCTGGATGAATCTGTTCGTATGTTCGAATCATGGCCCTCACATTTGCCTTGGATAGGTGCATTTGTTCTGCTGCTTGCCTTGCGACAGAAAGTGCTGACAGGCCAGGAATGAAGTCTCATACAGAAAATAGAGTGAGTAAATACAAAAATAAACCATTGGGAGCCATATTGATAACATACGGGATTTCCAAACGGATTTCTGGGATGACATCTTGAAACTTTTACTACATCACAAAAAAACAAACTAGTTGCAGTGTAAAAAACCATTTCCAACCATCATTCATTTGTGGCTTCACTTGTCACCAAGCCAGTTCCTGGGTTTTGTTCAGTATTGGCCGTACTGTTTAACCTGCACTTAGTGTTTACCTAAAATAAAATTACTGCTGAACCTTTGAGGCAATCTCTCGGGTTTCCAATGCAGCAGAAACACTGGGACCAACACTCACAGCCATTGGCAGTTTTCTGACTACGTGAGAAGAAGACCGATCACCTGAGCTATCTGATTATTTTAAATCTAAAGAAGTGATGTTGCCACTCATGCTGTTGATCCATTCGTCAACATCGGATCGGCCCAAAGGCTTTGCTTCCATCATTATGGCTCTCATGGCTTCTTTTTGACGCCTCCAAATCTTAGTTCTTGGATGTCCACGAACATAAGTACGCTTTAATTGTCGTCTTATCGTGAAACAAAATCACCGTCAATGAGAAAGTGTAATTATATAAGACATTCCAAGTTGAACTAATCCAGCACGCTAATTATTTTCACGATCAAACCCAATGCTGACGTTTATAAGCAACTGTCCACGCAAGATGACATCAACATTTATCCACTATCAAAAACGAACGAAATTTGCAGCGAATAACACCCCAATATTGATTTAAAGAATGAAAAATGAAGTACTCTGAGGAATGATTTACGGTCAGCTGCTAACCTCCAGCAGCTCACGTGACAAAATGGCGAGCCTCATTTAAACGAACTGATACGAAAAATCATTACAAGGGTGAACCATGAGATAATACATTCTAAATGTAGACAAAACCAGAGATCACCTACCTCAATGATCGTTTTACAGGAAAAACGTCAATAAAAACCAACAGGACCCACGAAAAATGAAAAAAATGACGTAAAGCTTTCAAATGAATCCCTATAGAATATTACAACATCTAGAAAGACAAAAATTCATTTTTGGGCATAATTTAACAATCTCATTAAACTGACAAAAATATTTTCAAATAAAAAAGGATACAAAAAACAGTGCCACAAGGTACCGTTTTGGGGTGTTTTGACGCCCCCGTATGCTGACTGGAGGGAGGCACACTCCCTCAGGTTCCGCGACTATGGTCGTCGAGAAAGTCAACGTTAAAAGACGATGGAGTGCCAACCGCGTGCTTTCTCACTGGGCCTGAGTACAGAGACCGCACTCTGGATTGTGCTGAGGAAGTGTGTCGGAAGTGGCGCTAGTGGTTGCCGCGTGCGCGAAACGTACAGTCAAGCAAGTGACACATGGCATGTGATCGGCTGATTTCACTCTTTGATTGACATAAGGTAGCCGCAGTTTTCAGGGTGACTAGTATCACGTGAGATGAAGGCTGCACTCCAGCCATCACAACATGGGTCATCAGTTTCACGCGTCAGAGAAAATGGGAACCAAACCACCGTCATCTCGCTCCTTTCAACCATTTTTCTGTGTTCTTTCAGTGACTGGTTGAGTGTGTCCACGGTCATCATGTCGTGGTTAGACAAACAATGACTTGCGTTTGTGCAACCGGCATACTTACAGGTTGCACTAATTCTCTGACCCCATGTGCACCGGTCCACAGATTGTAGTTTATAAGCAGTCGCACACCTCTAAGGGGACAAGTAGACATTAGCCACAGTTGTCTCTGAGATGCAACCCCATTGTAAACTGCGGGTAAGCGCACTACTAACATCCATTAATAGTAGCCAAGATGTAAATGGCACATTTTAGAGTGCGGGAGTATGCCACAGTTAACTTGGTTCGTCGAACTGCTATATCCGTCAGAACGAAGTGTTATCCATATCAGGAAATCTTCCCTAACTGATGGTCGTGATACTGATGTATCAGTGCTTGATCATAAATTGCGGAGGTGATTGAAAAGGAGATTTTATGGGAAATACTTTCCCATACGTTGGGATACGATTGATTTAAACGTCAACGTCTTGAACAATAACCAGCTAGGCTTGGTGGTCCGTGCGAACAAGGAAATATGAGTAGTCTAGTTAGGAAGCAATTTAATAATATGATAACGCACACTTATACTGGTTTAACTATGTGCAATACAATCAAATAAAAAGTAGCAGTTCCACCACTTCACAATTTATTCAACACTGATATACTTACGAAACTCTGATAAACCACGTTCGTAGAGCATAACTAAATCTATACGTTTTACCTTATTGCTATAGCGATAACTGTAGATGATCGTATTTTTCTTCTTTTCCAAATGAGAAGGACTAAAACGAACCATTCGCAAATGCAAACATCTATAAAAATGCGCCAGTATTGTATTTATCTAGTGACCTATATTTTTCGCTCCTATCAGATGTTACTGTTTGTTTTACCTTAAGCGTGCGGGGCTAACGGGATGAATGGCCTACGGACGCAGTTGATGACTACAGTTATGAATCGGAAGATGTTTCCGCAGTAGTCAGGTAACCAAAGACGCGAGCCATAGGGATGGTTATGTGAACCTGCCGAACAAAATTTTCACAGTGAGAAACGATCAGGGAGGACTAACAAAAGCTTGTCATATTGTCGATCGAACCAAGAACAGCTTGGTTTGGAATGATAAAACAAAGCTTATACATAAGGTGACAATAAAGATGACGATTGACAGAAATGAATGCAGTGTCCTTATACACACCTAGATATCCGAAGTTAACCCAATGGGAATGTCGACTAATGTTACGCCTGCATTTCTAAGCACATGGTAAAATTAGTTGCCCATTTGCCTTAGTATATGATCCAATAATAGATTTCAAGCCTGATGAAATTTGGTTGCTTGGAAATACAAACCGAATTTCGGTATGTTGCATGTAGGTTTGGGATGATTTTAGCCGTAAATTCCCGTTTAGTCTTACATTCGGCCATTAGAGAGTACAACCACGAGGCAATCAACAGGTTAGAGGGGTACTTTCTAGGTTATAACCTTGATACAAGACGTGGTAATTGTTATGGTATTTCCCTTGAGGTTTTAGTCAGTCACATACTGTTTACAGAAACACCTTATCTTAAAAAGTATGCTTCATAAAAGATAAATGTAGCCTCCTTCTACTTAA
This sequence comes from Fasciola hepatica, assembly GCA_948099385.1. Classification (NCBI taxonomy): domain Eukaryota; kingdom Metazoa; phylum Platyhelminthes; class Trematoda; order Plagiorchiida; family Fasciolidae; genus Fasciola; species Fasciola hepatica. The sequence continues at coordinate 16,385,317 of CANUEZ040000019.1, forward strand.
GAGAAACTCAACAGTACTTGTTACTCCAGGTATTCACCGGTGTGGCTTCCGTTTTCAAACATTGTTCAAACTCAGTTTGATGCGGATTTGCGACAGGTAACTGCTAATCATCTCAGTGAAACGGTAGCTCATTCCTCTGTTTACCGGTGTACCAGTGAATGATAATTTGATTAGTTTGATCACAAGGTGACCAATGTCTACTGACACATGAAGAACATAATGAATAGTCTCATATGGGGCGATGGAGACAGCATCCAATCCAGTGAAACTATGCTGTGCTGGCAAAGCCGCCCCTGTGATCAAGTTATACGTTCTTTAACTGTATATGGTAACGTCTCCTAGATACAGTTTTGTTGAATATAACTGAAAACTTATGATTTAGTATGCTGTTGTTTGAAAAGAAAATGTCAGTTTATTCGTATCAAATCTCTACTGTTTGCTATTTTTTGTGAGTCACGTACAACTGAGAGTTATTAATGAGTGAGTGGTTGGATGTAATCGACCTCAATACAGCGTAATGGACTGTACGGTTAAATAATTAGGGAAATACGGCAAAGAAACTTGACTGCCGCACCTGGAATGAGGTTAAAAATAAGGCTATATTTTTCGTGGAAGGTTTCTCGATTTTCGTTAAAAAATTTAACAAACATATTTTTGGCATGTTTCATCCGCCCTCTTTCTTCGTTACTCTTTCGTTGTACCCATCAGTTAACATGTGAACGTCACTCGGTTAATTTTGATTTCTGTTCAATGGCCCTTTATTGTCAGGCCTATCTAAGTGTGCATCCGTTAACAAAAGAAAGTCATTCCAAACCATTTGATTTATGTTCAATTTTAACTCCATGATAAGTAAACGAGACATTTGACTGATTACATCTTCCGAAAAATATCGCCTTGTCTGATGGTCTTCATCTGATCAGATTCCGACTCGTCTGCCTAGAGTGAACTTGGGTTCCGTTGCTCGGATCACCACCACCCACCGTCTTTGGGGTATTCGTAGACCGACTTTGTTTCCAAGATTATTTTTCACCATAGTACACAATGAACGAGCCTACGGCAACTTTTTGCGGTCAAACACGTAACCAGTTTGTTAGTCTTTGGTTATTAGGGTGGGGGTTGACTTTGCTGTCCAGTCGGCATCAGTGAACGAAACTCATTCACATCGCCGGGACTATTCTATAACTATCTTTTTATCTTAAATGTTTCTTATTTGTTTACGAAAAGGTGAATTTTGTTCATGGTAAGGAGAGGAAAGTTTAATCCAGTGAGCTGCAAAAGTGGGAGACTGAATAACGGTATTCAATAAAGAATGTGCTGGCTATAACAGATCGGCATAAACCGATTTAATTCGTTCCTTATTGTGAAAATGTTTTATTCTATTATCACACCTGTGGTATCACTCGTCACAGCGGTAAGCGTGTTAACTATAATCAGATCTCATTTGCACATTCTGTCCGATACCGTTAATTCTGTACCGATGGGAGTGGTCAGATTATGAAATCAAATTAACGACAGATGGTAACATTTTACAGTGGGTGTAATCACCTAACTGTCACTTATGCTAATCGCGATCGATAAGCGCTATTTGTAACGAAAGCTAAGCGATGCTTGGCAGGTTAAAGTGCTACGGACCTAATGGCTCTAGATGGAGACTTTGTGAGTGGGATCTGATCACGGCAAACTGGGCTACCACTGTGACGAATGATGTCATATCACAGGCCTAATACCAAGCTGAAAAACTGTCACAATAAAGAATGAATTACATCTGTTTATGCCGATTGTTTATAGGGTTGTATAATCGTGGAACTATTAGTGTCTTACATTACCAAATAACTGACTAATCGCACTGCTTATTGAACACCATAGTCCTAGATTCTCGTTTGTTCCCAAGCCTGAAGTTAATGAAAATGAAAACAGTTCTAACTGTTGCATATAACATAAAGTTTATGACCCACGGTTTGCTGAAAGAATATTATATAATCTTGTTTTTGTAAATTTGTTCTGGTTCTAAAGAACGACTGCATATTTTGTTGGTTATATTTTAGCCAATCCTTATTGTTAGTCTGGACTACATTTCGATAGATCGAACTACTGTCGGCAGTGTGCAACCAATAAGAAGTGATGGAAATCGCTATAAATAACACGTGTTACATTGAATTACTATATCTACCAACAATGCTGCTATTATTAGTAGACCTTTCACAAGTGAAATTAAGTAATAAAATACGTCCATCTCAATGACAAGTGGTGCTTGATTTAAATGTGTTACATTTCTTCTTTGTGTAAGCTCTGAGTCCCCTTAGCATGAAAAAACGCCAAGGCAACCATGGGATTGTAACGGAGATGGAGTTCACTGGGAAAGTTGCTTTACGATGCACTGAGAATGCGGTTTGTCTACCCATTATGAAATCCATTGCGACTGAAATCGAAATACTCATGAAATTGCACGAGTTCATGTCTTTTCCGTGCATCCTATTTCTCTTCGAACAGAAAAATAAATTAGTCAGGACCTGAGGCAACTACTTTATTGGCGTTACGTAGTTAACAAAAACGCACTGTCAGAAATGGTTTGGCGCCTGAGCTTGAACTATTATCGGATATCTTGAAAGTCTCAGATACTTAATTACAATTCAGTCAAAGAAGCCAAACCACTTACTATAAAACGTTTTTTTAACTACACGCACGTCAGATGCTAAGAACAGAGTGTGTGTTTTTTTGTCGATTTCCTTTATATCATGTAGATCATGTATATTTCCTTGAAGGGTAAGATCCAAGGCTTTGTCATTATTGATTAGAAATGTCAGTTCGTCAACCGTAAACGACAAGGGATAGCGGCAACTTATACCATAAAGTAATCATCTCATCCGGAATAACCGTGTTTTTAAGAAATATGGTCTTTCTGTAGCTAATTCTCCGTTCGCAAACTGGTCCAGGATGAAAACCAACTCGGGAAAGTGACGGTTTGAGGGGTGTCACTTCTTTCTTCTTCGTTCCCCGCTGGCACGCAAATCGCGGAAGCAGAGAAATCACAGTTGTTGCCTGTTAAAGGGCATGAATTCAGTTCCATTTTGTCTACATCTAGACAGAGGTCTAAAATGGTAAGGAATTAGTAGAAATGTAGACCAAGGGTTGTTGCGCTGCTACTCCCAATGAAGCCCTGGACTTGGATGAAAAACGCCTACAAGAGAAAGCCGTTGATCATTTAATACACTAATTGGTAACACTGAGACATGACTGTATTTGCTTCGAACGGTGAATCACTTAATCTCATTATTTTGATAGAATTTACATGATTTATGTTAAAATGTCTACCAGACGCTAAGACGATAGTTCGTGAACGCTTGTCTAAGACGATGAGGTTTACGACCCGCAGTTAGCGAAATAACCCCGATTTTGTTATCATCGATTACTAAAGATTACAAGTCTGTGAAAAATGCTTTATGACTAAAAGGGACGACTCATTATTCAGTTGATAGTGTTTTTCTCCATCCTCATTGAGGCGATTACATCTATATTATTCACGTTGTATTTACTGCTAAGAAAAAGGATATCTATCTACTATAGTGTGCTAGACAGTTGTACATATACTACGGTTAATGGAACTTTTGTCCAGAGTTTGGCCTTTATAAGGACGTTTTTATGACAAGCTTAGCTCTGTTCCTTTCGAAAAGCTCATCAAATGCACACGCTGTGTACACTTTGCCTGTTGTCTATGTGAAAAAAACTTCAGCTAAGAGCATAGGAACGGTTTCAGAACGACTTTAGACATTCACACCTTGACTGAAATGCAAACAACTATTAGTAGCCCTGTAAATGGTACCAAATCATTCCTAACAAGTTCGACGAAATTTATTTCATAGTGCTAAAACCTTAGCAGCTAATTATAATACTTAAGCTAACGGTAACATAATTATGGGTTCTTGTGAAGTAACAAACTAACAGTTCATTTGTAAAAACAAATGATACATTCGTATTTCTTAATGGCAGCAAGTTTTCTGTCCTTATTACCACCAGATTTAATTGAAACCCACATTCCAAATATGATCAGTCGTTGGTTCGTTTGATTTTCCTATGTCTCGAATAATAACGATTTTCGGGGCACAACTGAACTAGTGTTCATAGATATTTTCTCCACAGTTAGTACAAGTGCAAACCGTAACAAATGAGTCGCTATAATAATAATTCCACGTACATTCGGTGACAGTTCCATAAGCCCATCGAGCAAAAGAATGACTTTACTCGTACAATTGGGATTAGTGTTCAATACGCACTTATACACTGTAGCAACAGCTTGGATGCTGGATATCGGATTATGTTGATCTGTTTGTCGAGTTCTCTGTTATCTGAAAACCGACTGATTTGCGTTGCTATCCATTCCGCTATATTTCACTGAAGTTTGCAATATGAGTGATTGGGATTGGTATTTGATACAGTGACTGACTGGTACCCGTTCCAAACAGTAGAATAGCTAACCAGAATGGTGTGCGCGCTCGGTGAAGACCTTTAGTAATTTAATACATTTTATGCGTACTTCTTTTGATAGGAAGTGCTCGGTATTAGAATACCTTATTGGGATTATGACAGAGTTTATAGAATCAATCCGTTTGGTAATATAGTAATATCAATCACCGTTGAACATTTTTTTAATCATAGGGCACGGTTTTGTACACTATTATGTGCTAGTGTTTAGCATACGTTTACTACTTACAGGATTCTCAAAAATACAATGTTGCTCTGATTATGCAATTTATCAAGAACAAAATTTTGCACTTCCTCAGTTAAAAAATAACACGTCCCGTGCTACCAATAATAATTAAAGTTGATGTCGCTGTTAGTGTGAATCAAAAAATGCACAATGTATTTGAACGTTTTGCTACAAAGTCTTACGTAGCCTTCATTATCCTATAATGAAGGAAGGGTGAATATTATACACAGGATGAAGAATTCTATCTAAGAGGGCGGGTTATTTACGAATAATGGTGTTTGAAGTAAACAACACGCATTATAATGTCCAACGATATTAAAATCATAGTAAGGACGACCAAATAACTTTGTCGTTGACATTCCGGGAGCGGGAATGCATTTCAACGATTTTTACCACAATCATTACGTCATTATGACAACTTGGATAATGATATATGATCAATTATTACTAAACGTTTAAGGCTTTTTGTTATTCAGAAGATTCTTGATTATGTAGTACCGAGGAAGGTGGAACTAGTTTAACCATACGGTGCAAAATATTTTTTGTAAAATCTGAATTCACTCGCAGTTATCCGGCCTCATATTGGACACTGCCGGTGTCTTCTAATCAGTTACATACTACAGTACAGAACAACCGAAAAATAGATATCTTTCATTGTTCTTGTGGTTTCACGATAAACACAACACGTGCAACCTAATACTTCCGTCATAAGAACATTCAGGCTAACATATGTATGGGCCTGCTTATTGAGTTATTATCTATTAGCGCAGATAACTATTGAATAAAAAGAACAACTAGTCAATGAGGAAAACAACTTTTTTATATCATACATCTCTTGCTCAAAGTAGCGCATAATATGAGGCTAAGGCATTTTTTAAATTTCATTTCACTAACATTTATTTTTGCTGCATCTTTAGTTATTGATAGTGAAACAGTACAGCAGTAGTACTCGGTAGGCACACTTTGAAGAGCCAACGAAATGACTAACGAATGAGGTGGAAAACAAAGTATTATTATTTATTTATGCAAAGCCTTCAAATCAGCTTCCATTCAAAAATGTCATCATGAAAGCTCTTTTCTTTTGATGGGTCCCGGGAGGGTTTAATGGTGTAGATAATAAAAAGTCAACTGGCGTGATATCCGTAAAATTTATGACCACGAAAAGCAGATTATGTTTCCTAATCTTGAAAATTCATTCACATTGCACTCTTCTAATATAATTCAGTTGACTACTTCAACCAAAATTCCGCACACATCATCTAGCGGGATTAGCTTCCGACTGCGCAACAAAGCCCGGATTCATAAGAAGATTATTTTCTAGGGAAAATAGATTCCAATGCGTACAATGAGTCTCGTCCTCCTGCTCCGCGGCTAGACACTAGCAGTGCCCGTCCAACATCTCCCAGGCACTGCACCAATACAAAGAATTCCACACTGCACCGGTCGTCGCGTGCGATAATCAGGACCGCGCTGCCCATTGCATCGAGCAGGGTGGGTAGTGATAAGTGGGCTACAGTTCAGAGCTACTTCTCTTTTATTCAACTTTTGTCTTCTGCCCTCAACCCCCTCTCTTTGCCCACTCTATCCACCCATAATGCTCTCACCGACAACAAGCCCGACACTCGCAATGGTGCATTGTCAAACAGTGTCAGCAATAATCCACTTTCTTGCAACTCACATCTTCTCAAGCCTTTTTAGCCTCTGAACCTCGGCTCCTTCAACATGCGTACACTCATACAGGCCGGTTAGCAGGCGTGCCTAGCCCACACAATGAACTCTCTGAAGATTGATGTCTGCTACTTAAGTGAAACATGTATCCAGGATTCGAGCAGTGTGATTCAACTAACTGCTCCTGTTATCTCATCGAGGTATTTTTTCGGCACTTCAGGAGAGGAAGTGGCTCGAGCTGTGGGTCAACGTGGTGCAGGAATAGTCTCGACTGACAAGGCTGAGGCTGACCTTTTAGACGGGGTAGCGGTTAATAGTCGTTCATTTGCTGTAACAGTCCAGGGGTCAGTTGACATTTGCAAGGATAACTGTGTTAAGCCCAACTTGTTTGTAATCTCGGCATATGCCCCAACAGACTGCAGCTCTATCGCGCAGAATATTAAGTTCTTTGATGAACTCACCACTCTTGTTTGCAGCAGCAAAGGTTCTGACATTGCAGTGCTAGCAGATGATTTTATTGCAAAAGTGGACAAACTTAGTGCGTCAGAAGTTTGTTTAGGTGGGCATTGTGCCTTACCCGCTCAACGCACAGATAACGGGGATGGGCTTCGCCACCTTTGTGCAGACAATCGGTTATTACTGTCGAGTATAAATTTGTGACACAGCTCGCGTCGCACAGTGACATGGTGCTCTAGCTCTACAGGTATTCCGAGCCAGATCAATCATTTTGTGGTAACCTACGGGTGGCGTAGTTCTGTTCAAAGCTAGTCCACTTATGTAGAGTCGGACCATGCATTAGTTTTATTGTGATTATATCTCCAGCTCCATGGTCATCGACGCAAACCGCAAACCCGATTAGCCGTGCAACGTTTGTCTGATCCAGAAGTTCGCACCGTTTATGAACAGAAATTAGCACATGAGATATGACCTACAACGAAAAATAATGTAGATGTGCATTGGGCCCGTATCAACCAGGCAATGCATCTGCCAGCAGGTTTCACCTGTGGTCCTAGATCCGATGTCCGTCAAAGAGAATGGATTTCTCAACAGTCGGTCGGTCTAAAGAAGTAAAAACGTCAGCTCTCGAACAGTGAGGAGAGACCATTTTACTCTCGTACTTCTGACCACTTAAAAGGGTTACGGGAGACTGGCCAGTCCATTCGAACCGATCAGTGGTGTTTGACAAGGATGTCCCATTTCTCCATTCTTGTTTAACTTCGTCAAGGACGAGATAATGGAGAATGTCTTGAGAAATATTCAGAAAGTGGGCTTTGAACTAGAAAATAGTGAGAAGCTGTGTAGCCTAGATTACGCAGACGACCTTCTCTGCTTGTTCGAATGTACGGGACATGTGTAACGTGCAGCACGTAGCCTCGCAAGAGCTGTAGCTCCACTCGGCCTGCCCTTTTTACCTTCGAAGTGTGAAGTGATGTTGCAAGACTGAACGTCAACGATTCTGAGCTTGATGCTTAACGGTAGGGAACTAACAATTGCTGACCGCTTTAATTACCTCGCAAGCAGTTTGGCGACGGATGGAAGCACGGTAGTAGAGGTGAGCAAGCGCATATCCAAGGCTCGAGCGGCGTATACCGGACTGAAGCATTTGTGGAATCGACTTGATATTTCGCTGAAGTTGAAAGGTCGTGTGTATTGTGCAGTAGTGCGTCCAGTTTTGTTGTATGTTTGCGAGACTTGGGGTTTGCGTGCTGAAGATATTCGTCGTCTTGAGATTTTTGACCATCGATATATGCATAGCATCGCAAAGACTGGGTGGAATAGCCGAATGAGTAATGATGAGGTCAGAAAGCGAGTATTGGGTACCACTTCAGGGAATTCTTTATCACAGCTCATCCAGCTTAGTAGACTTCGTTGGTTAGGGCACGTGTTACGTATGGCAGTTACACACCTACCATACTGTGCCCTGCTTTCCGTACCCCATAGGGAGTGGAAGAAACCACGTGCAAGTCAACGGATGACTTGGCAACTGGGAATGAGAAAATGTACAGCAGACTTAGGAGAAGTAGGTGCCTCACATCTTCGTGGTTGTGGTCCAAAAGATCCACCAACCAGTTGACTGCAGACACTGAAGTATATGGCAGCGAACCGTAAACAGTGGCGATTGTGTTGTCACTTTCTATCCAATCACAATGGTTGATTGATGTGCGTTTGTAGATTTATATTGTGTATTCTGTGTTGGATATTAGGACGTTCTTTCCTTTTCCCACCCCTGTAGGTCCACTCACCCACCATCTTTTATATTCATACTTTGTAATTTTACGTGTAAGATGGTGAGAAAGGCAGTGGTCAGTAGGGCTTGCCGCACTGTTTAGCGCTGTATGATGATGATTGAGAAATGACCGTAAGCCGGGGTGAATTGCGAGAAAGAGGGGGGTGGAGAAGCCTGTGTTTATTGGCAATACTCGCAACCTTTACCGTTTGATCAGAGGTACCGGTCCACGAAAGCCTGCTGTAAGGGAGTCAATCATCCATGAATTCTGGGCATCAGAATACATCGTTATGCCTAAACAGACGAGCCGGGAGAATTAGTGGAGTCACAAGAAGATCCTCGGTGCCAAACGCCTCATTTGTGGGGAGGTAACATTATGAGAGCACAGGTTTTCGTGGCCTGAATCCCAGTCATTGTGTGTGCTAGGGAAAACCGAACGTTGTCAAGTATTTCTTTGAACTTATTTCATAATAGATACAATTACTCCTGTTGTCTATGGTGTTGAAGTAGAGCCACAAGAGTTGGAACCAACAGTAGATTTCGGGTCTGTGGATATTTCAAGCAGCGGTCTACTCAGTACCAGCGCATCGAAGTCGATCATCCATGCAAGTTAGTATATTCGCGTTATTTTAGTTTTTTCAGCCGGTTTAGTAATACAGCTTGGAATAACCGCGTGTGTCGAAATCAACGTGGATGCTCTTTTGCAGTCCTTGTCCGATAATTTTATAAACTGCATGCTAACCACGGTGCAACGCCGTGACGTATTGCGCGCTCTGAGTTATCACTTGCCAGGTATTTCGCGTTACCCGAGGACAGTATCTCGTAAACCACGATTGTGAGATGCAGCTATCGGTTTCCCTTATGTATCGTATTTTCGAAAACCCAGGCCGTTCGTCAAGAGACCCGCAAAACCAGCGGGATAATTATACCGAAAAATTCATGAAGTCAGCAATATGCATTCCGAAACGGAGGTGATGTTGCTCCGGATGATATTTTCATTCCCGTTTGTGCCGTGCGCATTCTCCCTGTGTTCTGTATGCCTTTTTTGCTCCACTATGCAATCGGATAAAGTTGTCATCACGAACAAACGCTTCGCACAAATTATAACTTGACCGATAATGTACTTTTTTAATGTTTTTAAGTACTGGGCTATTTTTTCACATGGTTTGCTATCAAATCGTCTGTCGGTGGATGACGTACTACTACCATTGTTCCAATTTCATCTACGTTCACACAAATTTATATTTTTATCTTCCATTATTCTAAATTACGTATTTGAAATTGAGTGTGAATACAGGGGGCACCCATTTGGCCCGGACTGGCATTAACCGGCCGTTGGTTTGGAAGTGCACAACAAAAAGCCATTGAAAAACAGGTCCATTGTTGTCGTCAAGGCTAAGTCAATGAAATTCGTTGTCTTTGACTAAACTCCAGACGCTGTTCTTTCTATCCAAGGTTTGCAGAAGAACCGGTGTCCGTCGCTGAAAGACATAGCGTTGGTTTGTCAAAGCTAGAAACCAAATCGATGCAAGACGAGAATGCAGGCACATAAATTATCATTTCCTTCGAAATAAATCTCAAGCTGCTTTTTCTGTCGGAATTATTTCATTCATTTGGTGTGATGAACACCTCTTCAGACATTCTGAAGATTAGTAACAGTTTATCATGAATCGCAACTCTACATGTTCCTCTGATTTAGTTCATAGATTATTTGATATTTTCCTATTTCATTGATTATATTTGTTTTGATAGATAAACTATCAGACGTTAATCCGTTCTGTCGAAAGCAGTTTTTAATCAAACTATTTTTAAAACCTGCAAGCGAAAATGTTTTTTTGTCCAAGTGCGACTATCTCACCTTTCTACATCCTGATATTTCAGATCCGGTGACCATGTAACACAAGAATGATGAACATTCTGAATGAAGCAGTCCTCGGATTGCAAATTTGTACAACCTTTCAGTACGCCAATTTCATAATATACTTACTAATTTCCACAAAGTATTTTTTCCAACCAGTGATAAATTAGCGGTTTTGATGGAGAGGATGGATAATGGGCAGACAGACTAAGAAACAGGCAGTTAAGATGCATTAAGGAAAGAAGAGGTACCCAGTTCCAGCGATTTTCTCGAACGTTGGGTGTAGCCCGACGCGCTCCCAACTGGGCGCAGATAGCTCTGCCCAATGTTGACCCAACGTGCGCCGAATCGGGAGCGCGGTGGGCGTGCTTCTTGGGTCCCACTCTGCATCAATCCCTCGTACAAGTGGTCCAATAAACAATCGGCCACCCACAAGGGCCACTAATTCCCAAAATTCTATGTTTCTTCGGAAAATCACCAACAGCAGACCAGTAATGAGTGACTCTGCCGTTCTTTGGCAGGAAACGTCTTCAAAACTAGTACGCCAGAGAATTAGCAATAGCTTCGATGCATGAAAACCTTTCCATGAATCTCGGGAGTCTAAAGCCTTTTGCGATTCGACCTAAAGTACTAACTGATACTTCTAAAACTACCGTCGCTCAGCCCTCTTCGTTGGTGGGTGGACGGCGTTTTACCACGGGTCACCACTCTTTGTCACTCGAAACCCCAGTGTTAGCCTACCGTTTACTGTTTCCCTACCTCCACTTCCATCATTTCCATTCGTCCAACCTTATCAAGTAGATAAAAACTACCTGCCTGAAGTTTAGCCTTCACCAGCCACAATAGTTAATAATTCACTGATACCAAACCTAAATCCGCCACTAACCAAAATCCTTTTCCATAGCATCCTAACATCGACTAATTCTACGGGACCATTATTCTTTTAAGTCCCCAATCACCCCTTCAGCTCATAACTACACGTAATCTATTCGGTCTCTGCGTCATGAACGCGCTGCCTCAATGACCACCCTGCCACCATTGAATTTATCCTCATCTCAAAAGCAATTAACTGCACAATTGTCACCACCAATGATACCGCCTCCCAACCAATGTGTCAATATGCACACAACCACTAATCCGATGATTGTTGAATGACTACCCTCATCGCCGTTTAGCACTGACAGCCTAAGAACTGAAAACGAGCTCGTTCGCCACGTTGTTTATTCTCAATGTGCACTGCGGGATTTTTCAGACAATTTAAACAAACCAAAGACCCAGCCGTACTCCGTGAACTTAACAGTTACGTGAAGTTCCGCACGAAATTGGCTCTGGCAAAGGCTCGTGTTCAGTTTCTGGATGAGTGCATATCAAATCCAGAATATCCCAAACAATATCACACCGTTTTGAAGAGGAATCGGATAAACATCACTACTGTAGCTTCACGTCGTCAAGCACTCAATGAGGGAGATACCGTGTCAAGTGGAGTGCCGGAAATGGAGCGTTTTTGTGAAATCATCTAGAGTACTTGATGAGCTGACTCTAGAAGAAAAGGAAATGTTCGTTGTCTATGTTCAATCAACTGTTTACAACCAAGTGGAAAGGACATTTGTTAAACTTCGAAGACGTACCAACCCGAGCAAACCGACTGGTGAGTTACCTACAGATCCGAAGAAATTCGTCCATAATTTGTCATTTATAAGTCTGGGTAAGACACTGCTTGAGGTGTTAGCCCTAGGGCTAAAGTTTTGCTGTCCAACAATTGGATATGGAGGTTGAGTGTGGGAGCCTGTTTGATCCGCTATCAGGTCTTGTTCCGTCCTCGTCGCAGGAGTTAGGGAAACTGAAATCCACGTTCATGAACTAATGTTACCAATATCGCGAAAATAGACCATTGTCAAGAGGATTAACATCGGAATACCTGAAGCGCCTCAAAGAACTGCAGGCTAATAGAGAAATAATGTTTTCAAAGCCAGATAAAGGTGCGGGTATCGTAGTTCTCAATAAATCAGATTATATAGAGAAGATGAAGGCGATAATGAATGATGGCTCCAAGTTCACGAAGACCCCATCTGAGAAGGATAGGACGTCTCAGATAGAAAAATCAATTTCAACGAGAATAAGATCCTTGAAGCAGAAAGGAATAATCGAGGCGGTGACCTTCGAAAAGAAAAGGCAGACAGGGACGATAATTCCCAGATTATACGGTCCACCGAAGGTACATAAAGAAGGGGTCCCACTGAAACCGATTTTGGACACGTGTAACTCTCCATATCTCGCAGTCGTAAAGTGGTTGACTAGCTTATTGGAATCAGTAAGAGTGGCAATTTTTAGACACAGTCTACAAGACACATTTTATTTTGTAGAAACTGTGAGGAACCTGGATCTAGAAGAAAAGCAAATGATGTCACTTGATGTAACCTCACTGTTCACAAATATCCCGATCAGTGAAGCAATCAACTATCTGTGCGATTACATTCAGAGTAACGGAATCGATTGGGGTATCCCGTTGGATAAACTGAAACAGTTACTATATGTCTGCACACATAATATCCACTTTCAGTTCTATGATGAAATCTATCGTCAGAAGGACGGAGTTGCAATGGGATCACCTTTGGGACCCCTATTCGCTGATATTTTGATCGCAAACCTTGGAAATAACCAACTTGAATCCATAATCTCAGATTTTACCTTGTACAAACGATACTTAGACGACATCATATGTTTGCTAGACACCAATCTGGACACACACCTGCTTCTTAACAATTTTGAAGCTGCTCAACCAAACGTTCAATTTACTTTGAAAGAAGAAAGGGACAATAGTAGTATATCGCATTTAGACGTTTGCATAAGCCGTCGGAGTGGTTTTTCCGTCCAGTCATCAGTGCATAGAAAAGCTGCATGGAACGGACAATACATCCATTTTCACAGCTTTGTGTCCCTCAAAATGAAGAGGAATCACATACGTAGCTTAGCTGATACAGCAAGAAAGATCTGCTCCGAAGACACAATAAGAAATGAATTCCTTTTTCTGGGGAGTGTTTTCTTAAATAACGGCTATCTTGAACGATTTATCGACAAGACGATGCAAGGAAATGAAGGGAAAACAAAGGGGATAGGAGCTGCTAAGGAGGTTCTATATGTGCGTTTGCCATTCGAAGGCGACACGGAAGCCGAAATTACTCAACGGAGATTGTCAGGAGTAATCAACAGAACATTCTACGCTGCACAGTTACAAATCCTGTTCGTTTCCAAACCGACAGTGTTTTCGACTGAAGGACATAGTGCCGAATTCTGCAACCTCGTTTTGTGTGTATTCTTTCACCTGTTCCTGTGGAACTAGGTACATTGGTCGCACGACTCAGCGCCTATCCGAACGCGTTCGTGAACACCACCCCGCTTGGCTGAACACGGGAGCAATTAGGACAACTACGGGTGCAGTGTGCTCACACCTTGTTGAGTCAAACCACTCAGTCGAGGTGATAAACGTTTTTCGCACCATTTACAAAGTCCTGGGAAAGCGATCAAGACTTGTCATGTGTCGCATCTTAGCCACAGCCGAAGCCGAGTATTCGTCTCTACAATCCTCCCCTGTGCTCTCAGAAACAATTTGTGCAAGCACTCAAGCTTCCGTGGCCCACGTTTTGGTCCCGAATACGTGTGCAACCACTTGAACATTTTACACTGCGATCAATTTCACATACACACACGCACGTGCAGAGACAGATTTAAATTATCATTCACCGTTCTTATTTTATGAGCCATGTATATTATGTATTGGTATAAGTACGAATCGCTGAAAACGAGCTTGTTCGCCACGATTTTATTCTTACTAAGTTTATCACTAGCTCTGGTTAGTTCCGCTCTATCATTAAAAAGCCTAATTATCAGAAAAACTTTGCTGCAACATCAAATTTGGACATAATGCTTGCTCCCGGAACTGACTCCCACCAGTGACATTTCTCTAGTGACGTACGAAGTCTACAGAACAAGCAGAGCTCACAGACGTGGAGGTGGAGGCCTGGCATGAGTCAAACGAATCTTTCCGGTAACTATTCTGCGAAATCCTACACTGGACTAGATTACTAACTCAATGTGGACACCATCCAGTACACAACTAACATGATTTAACTTGGCTTCATGTGCCACCCGCTTCCCGTGAGTAAATCTGAGCTACATCACTGATGTGACGCCTTTAAATACAATGCTTCTATCCCTTCTGCGCTTAAGTTTATTTCTGAAGCCTTCAAGTTCGGTAGTATGTTAGCCCAAATCAGTGATTTCTTTCTTTATGTCAATCTGATCCTCCTCTTTCACATTATTTGGACTGAAACTGAAGTCATTCTTCACAAGGAGGAGAAAGGCTCTCAACTACTCCAAGAGCACCCTGAAAATCTAGGAGCTATACAAGATTAGGAATATAGACATCAAATCAGCCAACCAATACATGGTATTGTGGTCAGACAACTGCTACATCATCTTGCAAAATTTCTGAAGCTTATATCTGATACTTTGCCTCCAGTATAGCCTCAACTGATGTTGCGAAAATGAGTGGGGAACAAAACGGGGCCCAAATGAGCCAGAAGTGAGTGATCCTGGTAACAGGATAATTTCGCATCATGAAATTAGTAAGAGTAATAGATTTGTATTGATTACTAAAATGACTAATCATGTTGTAACAACGCTGTACCGTGCATCCTCGGTTTTCTAGACTGAGTTAGGCGTTGCTATTGCATGGTCAATCGTTTGATAATTAATTCCAATCTCCTACTACTTAAATAGCCAAGCTCTGTGGGTTGTTCGCAAAGTAACGCCCTTGTCGCCAGTTAGGATTCTTACGGAACAGTCCTCCATCATGAGTGTCGATCGCTGTACGATTTTGCCGCTAAAAAGTCAATGAAGAGCGCTATATCATATGGTGGTGATCTTAAACAAACCATTCCACATGCGAACGACAATGTCCAGTGCGGGCATACAACCCACTGCCATCTTAATTCACGATCACAAATGGCGCTCGGACAAGCATCGCAATCGGTTTGATTCTCACAGACTCAAGAACACCATGAAAACGAAGAAGCACAGTTGCGTTCTAGTTGTGGACTTTTAGACCTATACCAGGCAAACAAAATCACTTTACTTCGAGAACGTTACTATGAATCGCGATTTCCCAAAGAGCCCTATACTGACGCAGAACGCGTTTTTGTCTTTAATGATAACGCACTTTGACGTGGTATGATGGCTTGGGTGCTTCAATGACCCAAAGAGTTACTCAAGGTGAGTTCATTAAACCGCAGTTGCTATCGACACTGGCAGGTCAATGGGTAGAGGCCAGATGAAGTTCAGTCTCCGTGAACCAGTAACTGGGATACATATTCGAAAAGACATTCAAGTGAATGAACACAGACAGGAGCCAACCCTGGACAACCTCAAGTCCAAAGAATGCTATCACATCCATGACTGCTCTTTGTACTTCAAAATTAGGCAGAAGAACGAATCAAAAAGCGGACCGAAGACTACCGCTTCAGAGAAAACAACAAAAGGGGAACTACCAGGTTTCACGAGATAGGAGATCCGTCACTTGTGCTTCTGCCACGTTTTTCCAAGGGTTTACACTCCGCTGCCTAATGCGTCGAAGACTTCCGTCCGGGTTCCCAAAGATAAGTAGTCAACAGCGGTGTGGGTTTATATTTATTACCAGCTCGAGGTTAGGATTCGTGCCAACGAAACAACGCCAACAAACATACAAGAAAAAAAAACGGAGAAAACAAAGGACAAAAAGACAGAAGAGCAGATAGTTTTGACGTTCTTTTGGGCTTAAGTAGAAAGGGAGTTCAACGGACAGGCCGACCAGCACATCTATTGATCTCTATGCGGAGATAAGATTCTCCACGTCTCTAGCCACCGACAATTCCCACTTCTTTTGGGCTCAAACAGCAAAGTGGAAAGCACTAACGCAAGCCAGCGCTCACGTGAGCTTCTTCGTACCCCTACGCAAACGACACCTTCTGCTGTTCTCAGCGTTCATTCGAGTCCTCGACATCTGGCTGCATCGAAAGATTTATAGACAGTTCTGCCACGAAAACAGACAATCGGTTATCGTCTAAAACCAACTGCACGAGACGAATGGCTTTGGCGCAACCACAGACGAGCCGTAAACAGAAGCGACCACGTACCAACGCCTGATCTGAGTTCACAGGTGTACATCAAAATGAACGAAAATCTTCAATTGATCCACACCAGTGGTGAACAATCACAATATGGTCAATTTGAGTCCAACGTTGTGAAGACGTACGAGGACGCAATGTGAACCTATACCACTTCTCGTACAAGAAGTTCGCACGCACCAGAAACAATCCGTTGTTAGAACACAGCTAAATGAGACCATCACCGTTATCAATGCCATCGACCAGGATGGCAAACGATCCTCCAACGTCTTTCGGAATACCCAAAACAAACAACTTCGGCGTTCAAATCCCCACCAATGACCACCACGTCCGTTGAACGCACGCTTCGAAGCCGATAAGACAAATCGTGGTATAATTCATCCTCGAACTTCGACCAAATGCAGTCAGTGAGCGCGTACACAGACACGACTAACAAGCATTGATCTTCCAGCTTGTTCTTGTTGACATGCACAGAACCGTCCAACCAAACTGCAAACAAAACTCTTCTGACTACAATCCAGTCTAGCAGTGCACGTTCAGCTCTCATGCTCAAAGCAATTGCATCTTCAACCTGACCACAAGCGCTAAAAACCAAATCACCCAACATAAGAAGAGTGAAGCGGGAGACTGAGGATTTATCTCAGGTGCAAAATCCATTCACCAAAGGCAGGTCTGATATCTACACTTCGCAGGCACTGCATACATCAACTTAAAAAATTTCAGGAGTTATAGTTAGGTCAGACTGCTGCCCTATCTGACATAGTGTACGAGTGGTAAAGGTAGCCAACTGAAGCGGACACTCCTGAACTCTTGACCTGCAGCGACATTCAACTTTGCATATATGTTTCACATACATTACTCCTCATCTGAACTCGTGGTGCTAAGCGCGGTGACCACTTGACCGTTGTCCGTGCACGCTACATGCACGATTTTCCAATATACGCTAACTACTCTCTACCCACCGCCAGTGTTCTCCTTCTCATGGCTTGTAGGAAGCACTGCCCTGATGATCGTGGTGGCATATTGCGAAGTACTACTGTATCGGACAGGTAATCCAAACGTAGTTCAAAGAACTAGCGAACGAGCGTAGTAAGGAAACACCTCGGTAGAGTCTAAAAAACCCGTGAGATCGATTTTAAATTAAAGGAGGGAAAATTAATAAAGTCCTTTACATGAAAGATGATGGAGGTTTCTGGGTGAATCATACTTCGTGGCTGCTCACACTACAAAAGGGTTTTTCATTGGGAACTTTAACCCAAGCCTTTGACTCAAAAGTCTCAACCACGAGGCAGTGGGGCGTTAACCCAGCACGGGAACGTGATCGAAGCACCCGTGAAGGAACCTCTCCTGGTCTGTCACGTGAGACCTGACTGTTGCATATATTCTATCTTGTCTTCACTGGTGCTTTGTTATCGACCCGCTTCTCGGATTCAGTCCTTAACACCATGCACCCAACGGAGCAAGTGGAACGTGAACAGAGCAACATCCATTGGGCTGGGGGCTACCCAGCTTAGGTGGGCGATAGCTGCCCAATGAAGTGCGATGACTTCTCCCACCGTCGAGAGAGACCCCAGGTACTCCACTCCTACGTCCACTTAGTGGAGGTTTTTGGACCGGTAAACCGTTTTTCTCCGTGTTTATTTGCTGGAGTGTCCTCTCCAGGGGCATAATGGTTAGAATCAGATGTTGCCCATCAACTGATACGGAGACTGGACTTCGTCTGACCTCTACCCATCGACCTGTCAGGCATGATTGCATCTCTGGCTTAAGGAAGCCATTCAGCATAGTTCTTTGGGTCATGGAGGCACGTAAGCTATCACATCACGTCAAGGTGCAGTCTTGTCTTGACGGCTTAACATTGCAATTCTATTTGAATGCGGTGACTACTGTATGTCTTGCTGATACAAAAACACCTATGAATGGTAGCAATAAGGCTAATTTGTAAAATTAGTTTATTGCTATTTTTTGCCATCTGTACAGTGATCTGTGTTCAGTCACCCACCGGAAAAAATTTGGATTCCACGATCTGTTGCGATTCAGTGCTGAAGTTGATTACGAATCAAAATCGGGAATTTCCGAAACCCCCGATAAGTCGCGAGACTACCTTCAAACCTTGCATTTTAACCGGCATCAATACATTTTCTTAACATGATTTGAACTAGAACTGAATTGTTTATTTCTAATTCAACACGGTAATTATCAGTGACTACGTCGGGAGAGCGCTAACAATCAGATGTTGCCCATCAACTGATTCTGAGATTGGACTTCGTCAGGCCTCTACCCATTGACCTGTCGGGCATGATTGCATCACCGGCCTAAGGAAGCCAACCTGCATAGTTCTTTGGGTCATGGAGGTACGCAAGCCATCATACCATGGCCAAGGTGCAGTCTTGTCGTGATGGGCTCCTTTACATACCAAATAGTGTAATTCCCTATTTATGGTTTCATGTAGTCCGAGAGGAATAATGCGGTATTCCATAAAAATTGCAGAACCGGTAACCTCAAGATGCACAGGATCCGCCTTAATACCATCAGAGGCTTTAGATCATGAATAAAACGCCGAATACGAGAATCAGACAAAAAGTTCAGTGAAACACATACAACTTATACAGTTCAAACAGATGATGTTAACGTCGAGGTAAATTATGAGAAAAAGACGCTGACACGTATTGGATTGTGCATCGGTTAGAAATAATTCACATGAACCGAGCATGTGTAACTAATGACCAGCAGTATTTTTAACTAAAATGAGAGTGGGCTAGAGCTGTACGGGAGGATTAATGTTCTTAAAAACGAACAAGCTCGTTTTCGGTAAGTTCATCCTCTGGCTAATAAAGTTTATATATATATATATATATATATATATATATATATATATATATATATATATATATATATATATATATATATATATATATATAAACTGTATTAGCCAGAGGATGAAGTTACCGAAAACGAGCTTGTTCGCTATCGTGCCTTTTTCCTTAATGCAATGGGAATATTCAGTGAGTTCTCAAAAACCTTTTGGTGGATGAGTCCATGCTGCCGATGTCGACGATGAATGAATGTCGAAAAGAATCTTTAGCAATAAACGAACGGGTGATTTGGTGAGGAGGATCGGAGCTGACAATAAATAAATGAAAATCTGAAGGTGAATTGCAAACCTCGAAAAGACGCTCAGCGAGGCATGTTATTTTACTTTCACATATGGACTGAATATGATCTACCTTACCACGCTTAGCATTACGAAATCGAGAGGTCAATCGGAAATGTTTCTGGCCAAAAAAGTGCATTCATATCACTGTTTGACTGGCTGCAGCCGGGAAACGTGGATCAGATGACTTCCGGTTTTCTCGTGCTGAAGAAAACTGGCGGCTCGTTTTACCAGCACCACGTGCATCTTTATATTATTCACAAAGATTTGCGGATTGGAAAGCGTATTCAAGACAGTTGATACCAAAAATTAGTCTGCCCCGTAGCTTCACTTCGAGCTGATTACCAAAGTTACATTTCACGGTTTGTGTCTGCAATGAAAACACAAAACCCCGTATTGGTTCGTTGATACCTCTCACCAATGAACGGAACTTCACCCGTTCAGCAGCTCTGAAATTCACCGGTTCAAAATATTTCAAAAGCAACTTCTTCACGGGTTCCTAAGGCACGGTCAATGTGAAACAAGGTCTACGGACATTGGCAGCAACTAGTCAGATTGAGGTCAGTGTACACGCCCTGTCTGGGTGGGGGCACGGGTCTAGATGAGGGATAGCAGACGACGCTTCGATCGAACATGCATGGGGGCCACATCAAACAGCGTTGTGAACAGTATTTTTCACTGATCGTTTTACAATGAACAACGTGTTTTTAGGTACCTATGAGAACCATTCATTCACTGTCGTCTGGTTCGTTACAACACCTGACTTACTGGGACCTTAAGCGGTTCTCCACGTCAGGTTCTGGTTGCCGGTTATCCCCAATAATCCAGTGGGCATTTGTGTCTATGAGGTATACCACTTAGACTACACTCATGTAATAAAAAAACCATTTCTACTCCGATTCCTCACACCTGGAGGTCGCAATCGCAGGTACCCAGGTTGTTGCCTTAAAATTTCTCGTTATTTAATGCTAGTATAGCACAACCGAAACCATCATCTTATTATTGAACACACCATGACACATTTGCGGTTCCCGATGAGTGACAGAAAAAAAGTTATGGCGTTATAGAGGCAACAATATATGATTCGTTGTGGGTGGCAATACTTACGGTCGTTCACATCAGGGATCTTTCGCAATAGGATTTTGCATGCCTTCAAAGTAGTTCATATGCACCATACTGATTGTATCTTTCATTCTGTCACTAGTGCGACAGATCCAACTGCTTAACTGTCCGGTACATTCAGATGGAATTGGTAATGGCAATCTAAATTTGTTATTGTATGCAATAAGGTTGTCGAAAAGCAATCTGAACCACTGACTTCATAACCTCTAGAATAGATTAACTCTTTGTAGACTTCCGAGGAATCGACCAAAATCTGGTATCTATCAATCGTTAATCT
Organism: Fasciola hepatica; assembly: GCA_948099385.1. NCBI lineage: Eukaryota > Metazoa > Platyhelminthes > Trematoda > Plagiorchiida > Fasciolidae > Fasciola > Fasciola hepatica. The sequence goes on from CANUEZ040000019.1 coordinate 16,406,489, forward strand.
TGGTTTCACGGCAGCCTTTACTGATGAGAATCGTGCCAGGATGCAAAAAAATAAAGTCTAGACAATTAAGCAGGACGCTCATAGCCCAGGTTGATTTGCGTACTAACATGTATAAAGGTAGTGCGGTACGGAATGCAGTCTACATAGACCTAGATAAGTCACCAAAATTCTTTTCACGACTTAAAAAACACTGCACATCAACAGCGAATGGCACCCCTCGCAGTGGTAAAGCATAACGTATAAACCATCCGGCAAAAAAGAACGAGAAATCTACCGACACAAGACAAATAACCTGCGGATTTATGGAGCAGTCATGAAAGACACGAAATAATTGTCGATAATCTTCTCTTGCAAACATGGCAATGCATGATTCAGTTTGCCTGAGACACAATTCAGTGCCCCATTAATAACCACATGCACCTGCTAACAGCCTCAATGTGACAGGAGAAACATTCTCGCATGTCAGGTGTCTTTTGTTGAACGGGTCGAATGGCTCAGCTCCATTTTTCTCGCACGCTTCACTGCATCGGACCATGCGCGCGAATGCTGTTGCCTTCGTGCCAGGGAATCTGTCAGCGCACTGCGTTTCCGCGAACATGTTCTGTCGAGGTTCGCAGCTTCACACGAAACCGGGGGGTTGGGGCCAACAGATTCAAGATTGCTACTCACTGACGAAGTTGTTCCGGTAAGAGCTTCCAACCGCTGTATCCTGTAGAATAAAACGTCACTTAGGGATTACACAAAATACTTCAGCACTTAAGTGAGGGGAAATTTGAGTTTGACAGTTAAAAAATGAAATCGCGTTGTTTCTGAAGCAACTGGATTATGTTTTGCCTCAAACATACAGCAAAGCGGGATACCATTAGGGTGCCTGCCATTTTGTGACTAAGAAAATCAAACCGGGGATAGGGCCAAGTGATAATGAACTTATCGCGATGGTTGACTTAATTGGGAAAGAGCACTCAGTGATTTATCAGAACAATTTACCGATATTCTAAACATACATCAACCACCGGTACATTACGTTCGAAGATGCGGCTACCAGGAAGCCAGTTCGTATTTCCCGCATGGACAAACAATAAATACAGCGAAACAAGTGAGACAATAAGGTTCGTCATGGGATTCTTACGACTTTCACTGGAATGACGCAAATGTTGTTAACCGCTGTAGAACACGGAAATAAAAATCCCGGTCGAACAGGGATAATGCACCTCAATTGAAATTAGGACCCAATACAGACTGTCAAGAAACGAACTACATCACAGATCAGACAAAGTTTAATCTGATGGGTTAATGAAAAAAACTGCACATAAATAGGTGAGAGAGAGAAGCGAGTCGACCGGCGGACGAGAAAATCTTTTGTTTAACAAAGACTGTAAGTCCACTGGACAATGAAGTGTATTCCAACCATTGATTCATAAAGTTTCTTCACCACCCTATGCTCACGCATGAGTGTAGTGAGAAGGACATTTGCCCCATAGCCTCAAAGATTCACTGCGCTACCAACGATAACAGACAACAATGACCCTGGTAATTCGACTGCAGAACTACATAAGGCTCTAATATGCCAACTATGATAACGAATTGATGTCTGTCAGCAATCTGACCGGTGGAGGCCGAATTCGAACATCATGTCTAATGCATGATACAGGCTTAAATCATCTAACTACCAACGATGGACGGTAAGTCACGATAATTACTAAACAATACTGTTCAATAGGGGCGACTTTCCTGATAAATATTGACAACACCAAGTTTTGATCCGTGCTACTAGCTCTAGTATGAAGACTTTTCTGCCTTCGAACCATTTCCGTTTATCGATAAAAAAATCGTTTATGTGCGTCATGAACGGTGACCATAACTAAACCGTTGCATGAAGACTTATCGGTCCAATTATCATTCGCGAACGGTTCTTCCGGCTGGTTGTAGTCCGACTGGCTGATTTGGCTCCGAATCAGACAACGGTTGGCCACTGATTGGTGTGATGCTCCGCGTTGCTCGCTCCAGGGTTGCTTTTGATTTTGGACGGACGAAGTCGTGCTGCATGACCACTGAATGAGGGTGTTTACGGACAGGTCTGCCACTACCCTTACACTCCCCAAGAAAACAAACACGTTCTTATAATCCATCGATTACTGACCCATGTTCGCAGTATTTTGGTCTATACTTCTAGAGGATTACAAATAACAGACCTCGGCTTAAAATCACGGGCCGAAAAACGGCTCCGCCTCTTGCTGAAAAGTGTATCAAAGAAACACAATCCTATCATAAAGTCCCTGTGCAAGAATGGCCGAAGTCCAAATTGGACTCACGGTGAACTTTCATCCGAGTTTGCCACGAGAAATAGTATGAACCACAGTTGCCTCCTTTCTCCTTTTCTATTTACCCTTGAGACTGATGCGCTCATAAAGGCCGCTTTTTTGTCAGGTGATGACGGCGGTACTAAAACTTCCCTCGGTGGGAAACTGCCAAACCTTGAATATGTGGATGACCTAGTTCTAAGTGAAGATTTCGGCAAGCCGCAAGCCTTCATGGACAACTGGAACAATTGCGTAGCAATGTTCGGTATGCGCTGTGCATCTATAAAGTGAAACATGCAGCAATGGGTTGGTCCAACACCAAACCGTTCAGTATCTGGGGAAACCATAGATCTAGCAGGTAAGTTCTGTTGTCTGGGAAACTGCATTTCACCCGGAAGTCGAATGTCAGATGAGGTCTCCCTGCTTATACCGAAGGTTCGTTTGGCATCTGCCAATCTGAGTCATTTTTGGCGTCGACATGACATCCGGTTATCTATCAAGAATCAAGTGCACACTGCAACAGTCAAGCCAGTGATTCTTTATGGTTCAGAAACGTGGCCACTGCATGTGGAGAATATACGAAGATTGTCGGTATGTGAGCACTGATGTCTTCATAGCATTGCTCGAATATAGTGGGAATACCGTATCAGAAATGCTGTAGCTAAGTGCAGACTATTAGGCATACGAACGAAATCTTTAGATGAAACACCTAAGCTCACCAAGCTAAGATGACCAGAACATGTGTTGCGTATGTCCCCTGATGGGATTTCCAGGCGCGCAATATGCGCTAAGGAGGGTAGTGATTGAAAGATAAATAAGGATGGTCAGTCCATAACGTGCAAAAAAGGTATGAAAAGCTTGACAAATGGATTTGATAACGAAGAGCGTGTTGGGCTTGCTGGGTGGGGTTCAAAAGGCTCTCCCACTCAATGGTTAGATATATTGGAGGACATGACTAGGTGTCGCGATCAGTGGCGCTCTTGTATCCATGATCTTCCTTTATCGATTTGATATTATTATTTGTAGTTTTCCTGTTAGTCTTCTCATATTCTAGTTTCTTCTCCATTATTTCCGACTGAGGTTGCCGTTGGGAGATAGCAACCAAAGTTACCGCACCCAGTGCATGGTTAGTGGTTGTCTGAACTGAACTGAGCAAAAGTTAGGAAGAAGGTTGATGCGTCAGCCTCAACCGGCACAACAGTTTCCTTTGCAGCTCAGGGGATATTGAGTTATTTCTCCTCGAGATCGATACGAAGGTTAGCGGAGGACTTAATCATAAGGACGGAATTAAGAGAAGCGATGACTGTTCTATCTGGAATAATACAGACATCAGTGCACGCGACATCTCACCGTATTTCAGTGATGCATCACATTTGCCTGAGCTGTACGAATTCCACTGGTTATCAGGAAGGGAATGAAATTGGACTGATCATTACCAATAAAAAGACAAAAAACCAAGGGGATTGAACAACAAATTTGACTGGAATAATCTAGGCAGTTCAAAGATGAAATCCTGCGGAATCAATAATTAACCAAATAACTCGAATGCACATTCACCCTTTCTTGATCTCCTTATCTCAACGAACAATCGGCCATTAACTCTGCCCGGTTTTGCAGAGCTCAAATGGTCATGTAATTTTGTGCCAAACAAGCTGTTGTCATCTCATTTGTCTATCAACGTGCTCGACGTGTGCCGGGAGAGCTATAAGACAGGCTGACACGTGGGCCAGCTAAACTGTCTGAAAGTGCTTCTCCCAGCGTTCAAGATGCCGCAATTGATTGTGAATTGGTGAACTGTCAGTCTAATGAATTGTTTCGACCACACCTAGCGGCTTTCTACCGGCGACTGGGGTGAGATGGAAAAGCTTCCGGGAATTTCCTATGGCGGGAGCACGTTCCACCTTTGTTGCATGTTGCGACAACCAGATTTCACGGTCCCTACGAAAACTCGCGTTAAGTGCACGTCTTGCAATTGCCTAGTATCAATATATATATATATATATATATATATATATATATATATATATTATATATATATATATATATATATATATATATATTATAGAGAAGTCAAGGCATAAGCTGAGTTGTAAAACGTGTATTGTGACGTTTCGATCCAAAATAGGACTCGTTGTCAAACGTGAGTGTGAACATATATATAGACTAGGTCGACGTAGGAGTGGAGTACCTGGGGTCTCTCTCGACGGTGGGAGAAGTCATCGCACTTCATTGGGCAGCTATCGCCCACCTAAGCTGGGCAGCCCCCAGCCCAATGGATGTTGCTCTGTTCACGTTCCACTTGCTCCGTTGGGTGCATGGTGTTAAGGACTGAATCCGAGAAGCGGGTCGATAACAAAGCACCAGTGAAGACAAGATAGAATATATGCAACAGTCAGGTCTCACGTGACAGACCAGGAGAGGTTCCTTCACGGGTGCTTCGATCACGTTCCCGTGCTGGGTTAGCGCCCCACTGCCTCGTGGTTGAGACTTTTGAGTCAAAGGCTTCGGTTAAAGTTCCCAATGAAAAACCCTTTTGTAGTGTGAGCAGCCACGAAGTATGATTCACCCAGAAACCTCCATCATCTTTCATGTAAAGGACTTTATTAATTTTCCCTCCTTTAATTTAAAATCGATCTCAAGGGTTTTTGAGGCACTGGAAGAATCTGTGAAGGAAGACCCTTAGACTCTACCGAGGTGTTTCCTTACTACGCTCGTTCGCTAGTTCTTTCCACTACGTTTGGATTACCTGTCCGATACAGTAGTACTTCTCAATATGCCACCACGATCATCAGGGCAGTGCTTCCCACAAGCCATGAGAAGGAGAACACTGGCGTTAGGACTGCTTTCAGCATGAAAGATGAGCGCATACTGCTGGACTGGATTCCAGCCAGTAGCCGTTTTTGTGCAATTTAGTTGGACGGTTCTGTTCGTGTCAACAACAACAAATTGAAGCGCCTATGTTTGTTTGTCGTGTCTGTGTACGCGTCCACTAATTGTAGCTCCTCTGAGGCCAAGGACGAATTCTATCAGGATTTGTCTCAGCTGCTTCGAAGTTGGCCGTTTGGGAGATTCCGAAAGGCACATTAGAGGCGCATTTGTTATCCCAGCAGACCGTGCGGATAACGGCGATCGTCTCATTGTTGTGTTCTGACGATAGGTTTTTTCGGGCGAGTACGAACGTCTGCCATAAAAAGCGGCATAGACTCAAATGGCGTTCTCCTTCGTCATCACAACGTTGGACTCAAATTGATCATATTGTGATTGCTCACCACTGGTGTGGATCAATTGAAGATTGTCGTTCACTTTGGTGTACACCTGTGAGCTCAGATCATGCCTTGGCACGTGGTCGCTTCCGTTTACGTCTCGTCCGTGGTCGCACCAAAGTAAATGTCACGCGTCTCGCGCAGTTGCTTTCAGACAATAACCAGCAACAAAGTTACCAGATGGAGCTGTCTACGCAGTTATCGATGCAGTTAGATTGTAACAGGGAATGCTGGGGCGAGGGAACGGCGCGAACATCAAGGCGAACGAACGAACCAAACGAGGGCCACAGACAAAAGAACAGGTGGCGAATATGTCGGAGGCGGCCCGAAGCAGGCAAAAAGAGGCATACAGATGACCAGAGAGGACGCAGCGGGATCTCCGGCAGCCAGCAAGATAGCTCAGGTGAGGGGCTGCTGATCGAGCCGTCAACTGAGACAGTCGGGCCAACCGAAAGGAAATGACGAGCAAGAGAAACAAGCCATCGGCCACAGGCAAATGGACAGAATGCAGCCGAAGCGCTCAAGCAGCGGCAATAGCAATCTTGGTGCCGCGCAGTCTGGAAAAAGGCCTATATAAGCGACTGTATGTGTGCCATGACTTGACTTGTGTAATCGTGGGAATACGAGTATCCTGCCGTGTGTTGTCGTCCTTGTTACAAGATGTTCAGGACCCAAATGAACGCTGGCAACAGATCAAGGAAGCCTTGTATGCCGCGTCCAATGCCATCCTGAACTCTGGTTCAAGTCAGCCTCGCAAACAATGGATATCTTCGACATCAGCTGCACTGCTGAATGCTCGCAGATCCGTCCCTCCAGTTGCCACATTCAATGGAGTGCGTAAACCTCTCAGACGCTGACGGAGTAGGGGCCCGAAAAATGCCCTTGAGCAGTGGTGGATGGTAAAATGTAGGGAAATGGAGGAGGCTTCGTATATTGAAAACACTCACAACCCTCTTCGTTCGATTAGAAGTACCGGTCCACGAAAGCCTGGTGTAAGTGAGCTGATCAAGGAATCTGATAGCTCACTCATTTACTCTCGCGAACGTCGTCTGGACCGTTTGGAGGAGTACTTTGAGTGTCAGTTCAGTTGGCCCACTTCAACGCCGGACCTGCTAAATATACCTGCCAGCGAAACGATGCACGTGGATATCGGTCCTCTATCAGGGGTGGAGATCGTGCGGGAGATCGGTTGATTGAAAAGGTATGAAGCCACTGGACCAGATGGGTTGTCTTCACCTTTTTTCAAGGATGGAGGCGAAGCTTTGGTTTCGGAGTTAACAAAACTCCAGCATTATTTGGGATAGTGAGCAGGTTCCCAGGGAATGGTGTGAATCGGTGATTGTGCCGATTTACAAAAAAGGTGACAGGTCCTCTTGTGAAAACCACAGAGGAATTAGCTTGGTAAGTATCGCGTCTAAACTGCTCACCGGTGTTATTCTTCACCGATTGCCCAGTGCCCGCGAAATGTGTACGCGTGAGAACCAAGCTGGTTTCAAACCCGGTCGTGGTTGTATCGGCCACATCTTCACTTTCCGGCAAACCTTAGGTCACAGACACATCTTCCGTAGGCCCACAATCTGTGTCTTTCTTGACCTGAAAGCAGCGTTCGACTCAGTAGACCGCACAGTTCTCTGGCGCTGCTTTTCATTGAAGGGTGTGCCACAGAAATTTGTCTCTCTTTTCCAATGCTTGTATGCAAACAGCCGAAGCCGAGTTTGTACTTACGGCGATCTTTCACTCAAGTTCACCCCGGGAAGTGGTGTTTGTCAGGGTTGCTCTCTTTCACCCTTCCTCTTCAATTTCAAAGTTGAATTGATTCTTGAGATAGCCCTATCCTCGTGAGAGAATAGCGGCGTCGATCTCTGCTCAGGCAATGAACTTTATGACTTGGAATATACCGACGATATTGTTCTTCTGAGGGAGGATCCAGGTAAATTGCAAGCTCTTTAAGATAGCCTCAGTAACAGTGTGGCAATGTTTGGGATGTGTTTTGGACCTTGAGAGTGTAAAATGCTGTTGCAGGACTGGGTTGGCTCAACACCAAACCTTGTGTTGGTAGGGGAAGCTCTAGCTGAAGTGGATAAATTCTGTTACCTGGGCAGTTACATCTCACCAGGTGGACAGATAAAGGATGAAGTGTCATCGTGTATACAGAAGGCGCGTTTGGCTTTTGCCAAACTGCGTCGTCTGTGGGGTCGGCGTGACATCCGATTGTCTGTTAAGGGTAGAGTGTACATTGTGGTGGTTAGATCCGTTCCTCTATACAGCTCTGAAACATGGTCATCAAGAGTAGAAGATAGGCGAAGACTGTCGGTGTTAGAGCACCGATGTCTCCGTAGCATTGTCCGAGTATGGTGAGAACACCGTATCGGAAACACTGAGGTTCGGCGTGAGGTGTTGGGAGCCATAACTCAATCTGTGGATCAAGTGCTGAACCTAAACAGGTTAAGGTGGTTGGGATATGTGGTATGCGTGCCCATCGATAGATCAATTCAGCGTCCACTGTTCTCTGAGGCAGGTGGTGATTGGAGGGTAGGTCGAGGTGGTCAGTTCATGACATGAAAACCTTGACTAGTGGACTTGGCAAAGTAGGACGTGTTAGACTTCCAGGTTGGAGTCCACGTGATCCGCCTACTAAATGGTTGGAGACAATAAGTGATATAGCTAAGTGTCGTGGTCAGTGGCGTAGTTGTATTCGGACTCTTTCCTTGTCTGCTTGATTTCCCCTTGATACTTCGACTTTTTGGATCTTTATCACTATGCTTCTATTCTCTTTACCCTTTACTGGACGATGGAGGAAAATAGCGGCCGAAACCGATCTGGAGCTGAAATCGTGGGGTGATAACGGAACAGAATGTGCGAAGGGGTCAATATGGAAGAGCAGGTCGTGTACAGTATAGGAGAGTGTTCGTTTGTGTGCACGGAACAACTGTCAATCATAGCGGTAGAATTTGCCATGGCTGTTTGCGTTGCGAACTGTTGTGCCACTCTGTCGCCTCTGTTTCAGCTCAGTTTATTCAATAACTAACCTCGCACTTCTGAGCTCTGATTTCAGTTGCTACCATCCAGCAAAGAACCATAAAGTGAAGAATCAAAGATTCAAGCAATGAAGATCACGAGAAAGAAAGAGTCCGAATGCAACCAGCTACTGACCGCGACATCTAGCCATACAATTAAATGTCTCCAACCACCGGGTAGGTGAGCCGCGTGAACCCCAACCTGGAAGTGTAACATGCTCTACTTGGAAAAGCCCACTGTTCAGCGTTTTCATACCCTTCTGCCACGTCACGGCCAGATCGCCTAGCCGCACCTTTCCATCGCTACCAGCATCAGTAAACAGCGTACCCTGAGAAAGTCTAGCAGTGAACATGTGTAACACAACACCCAACCGACTTAACCTTTTTAGATCCAATACATGATCCACAGAGCGACCGATGCCCAAAAACCTACGCCTAACCTATACTCGGACAACGACAATATTCACATAACTTCTATCCTCAACGACTATGTTTGGGAACCGTATAAAAGAACGAACCTAACCATCACACTCTAAACTCGATCCTTCACAAACAACCGAATATCGCATCAGCCCAACAGATCAGAGGTGGACAAAAGCCAAACGCGCCTTCTGTATACGCGATGACACTTCATACGACATCTGTCCACCTGGTGAAATGTGACCACCTAGGGAACAAAACTTAACTAATTCGGCTACAGCTTCCCCTGCCAACACAGGATTTGGTGTTCAGAAAATGCAGTACTACAACAGCATTTTACACTTCGAACGTGAAAAACACATCCCAAACATCGCCACACTGCTGTTTACGCTATCTAGGAAATCTTGAAACTTACTTACATCTTCACTCACAAGAACAACATCGTCCGCATATTCCAAGTCAGACAGTTTACTGTCTGAGCAAAGATCGACGCCGCTATTCTCTCACGAGGATAGGGCTATCTCAAGAATCAATTCAACTTTGAAATTGAAGAGGAAGGGTGAAAGAGAGCAACCCTGACAAACACCACTTCCCGGGGTGAACTTGAGTGAAAGATCGCCGTAAGTACAAACTCAGGTTCGGCTGTTTGCATACAAGCATTGGAAAAGAGAGATAAATTTCTGTGGCACACCCTTCAAATACAGGCAGAGCCAGGGGATTGTGCGGTTGACTGAATCGAACATCGCCTTCAGTTCAGGAAAGACAGAGTCTATGGGCCTACGGAAGATGTGTGTGCTCCAAGGTTTCCCAAACTGTAAAGATGTGGACGATACAACCACGACCGAGTCTGAAACCGACTTGATTCTCACGCGTACACATTTCGCGGGCGCTACATAATCCGTGGAGAATAATGCTGGTGAGAAGTTTGGACGCGATGCGTTCATTCGGGTCCTCGACATCTGGCTGCATCGAAAAATTTACAGACAGTTCTGCCACGAAAACAGACAATCGGTTATCGTCTAGAACCAACTGCACAAGACCAATGGCTTTGGCGCAACCACAGACGAGCCGAAAACAGAAGCGACCACGTACCAACGCCTGATCTGAGTTCACAGGTGTACATCAAAATGAACGAAAATCTTCAATTGATCCACACCAGTGGTGAACAATCACAATATGGTCAATTTGAGTCCAACGTTGTGAAGACGTACGAGGACGCAATGTGAACCTATACCACTTCTCGTACAAGAAGTTCGCACGCACCAGAAACAATCCGTTGTTAGAACACAGCTAAATGAGACCATCACCATTATCAATGCCATCGACCAGGATGGCAAACGATCCTCCAACGTCTTTCGGAATACCCAAAACAAACAACTTCGGCGTTCAAATCCCCACCAATGACCACCACGTCCGTTGAACGCACGCTCCGAACCTGTTAAGACAAATCGAACTCCGACCAACTGAAGTCAGTGGGCGCGTTCACAGACACGACTAACAAGCATCGATCCCTCAGTCCGTTGTTATCGACACGTATAGAATCACCCAAGTGAACTGCACACAAACGGCCTCCCACCACAATCCAGTCTAGCAGTGCACGTTCAGCTCTCATACTCAACGCAATTGCATCTCCAGCCTGACCACAAGCGCTAAAAACCAGATCACCCAACATAAGAAGAGTGAAGCGGGAGACTGAGGCTTTATCTCAGGTGCGAAGAGTGATCAATGAAGTGGGGTCTTGTATGCTCGTTTCGGAGACACAGCATACATCTATTTCAAAAGTCTCAAGAGTTCTAGCGAGGGCAGCCTGTTGATCTGTCTGACATATTTTGCGGACGCTGAAAACAGCCAAGTGAAGTGAATATTCAGGCTTAAGATGTGAATTTGATTTTTGCCCAATTCCTGAAATGATGTTTTCTTTAGAGCCGCAGCTACCTTTGTCGTTTTGCATCGATCTTCATCGAATGGAGGAAAAACTGGTAAGGTTCTTTGTGGGAAAGCCTTTGTGCAGCCAAGTGCGTTCTGTGAGGCAGCAGCGTCTGTCCGGATGAGGTGGTGCTAATTGTGGGGCTCATTCCCCTTCTCTGGAAACATCGTCGGATAGGTGGAGCACGATGAGGAGCTATGGCTTTAGTTGGTGGCGTACTACGCTCATCACGTCGTTAGTGCCGTCAGCAGATTTGTGATGCTTTAGAGCGCAGAACGCTGACCAAGCGGAAATCCCACCACATTCTTGAGCACTGCCATTCATTGCCAACGACCGCTTATTTAGTGAGTAGTCTGTCAGAAAAATTCGGGATCACTTCAAATTAGTTGAAATCCTGAGATATAATCGAATTCCAACTTATACAATTGATGCTACTCCTACCGTCCGTAAATATACAACAGACACTAATTCATATCCAGAGAAAGGGTAGTATCAGTAGTATTAACTGGAAGTTGACCGTGTTCGGATTTTGACCGAAGTGAGTTGTCCTCGAATTTGTTGGACAGACTGTATACCTTGTTTACGGTTAATCGCCGTAGTGGCCGTCCTTCTGTCCGCAACCTGGAGACGCGTCCGGTAGAATACAGCTTTGTTATCAGCAAACATTCGTTTGGCTACATGCACACTGACAGACACCAGGTGGCAAGGCTAAGCGTCAACGGTAGACTAGCACTGTCTTTCTTTCTCAGTTTACACGAATTTCCGCGCATGCCTCTAATTACAGTTTGTTTGTTCCTTAGTCCACACCTTGTTATTTCTTGTAAGTCACATCGAGACAGCAGTGAAAATACAGATGCGAAATCCTTAGCTGCCACATTAACTCAATTGGTTATTTTCCTCTTTATAAGAGTATCACAAAATCTGTGCGATTAGAATCTTAACGTTCATGGCTGGGCGTGCTGAAAGTTTAGCTGAGAGCATCACTATTTCGTAAACGGCATGAACTTTATTCTCCCATAGCATCAAGTTAATTCATTTGAGCATTTCGAGAGGTTTTTTGATTAAGATGATGCTCATTGTCTTCGAAACAGTTCAGTGATCACTGAATTCACGATCCACTTTGCTCATCACGACTTGCAGAGGCAAATAAATGGATCAATGAAAAACACCTACTGACTACATCGTGGGTAGAAGTTAAAAAGCGGGTGTTACGTTGTTATTCAAAATCTTCTCTTCGAGACAGTTAATTACAGGTACATGAGAATATTTGAATTTTACGGGGTCATCTCAGAAAGACCAACTCTAGAAGGGAACACTTGAGGTTGCAACTTAACCCAAGGAAGGGTTACCTGAATTTGGTGCTACAGGTGTGCATGAAGCCAGACCACGGTGTTGTGCACAACGACAATGGATACGATACCAACACCCCACGCCGAAGGACAAACGGACTTCAGAGACTAAATGTACATGAAACTTAATTCCAAATCACAGTTCACCAACTGCATCTAACCAAACAAAGAATAATCAGAACAGTTTAAGAACTCAACGGCATTATTCAGAAGTGTTCTTTTCCTAACCAGGAGTAGTACAAACCGGGGACAATGAAAGCGTGTTTACCGAAGCAAAGTTAAAGGGCGGTTTACGGAAGAACACACCAGGCGAAATGTGGCTGAGTAATACAATGCACCAATTTTAAATTAGTATTTTCTGTGCAAAAATATATCGAGGGTCATATCCCACCGAACAAATGCCTTGGATAGATAGCCGAGAGTGTTGCTTTAGTCACCACAATCACACAGATCCAACAACCGACGGAAATGAAACCGAGACATGGGTTGTCGAATCCTAGCGACCCAATAATACCAGCGTGCTGACTAGGGGAAACGGGAATTGTCGACCAATGAATTTGACCGTGATGGTTCGACGCCCTTCAATTAGGACTGATCATTATAGTAACCTAATTTAGTGGAAGAACTCACCTACGCGATTGCGCAGTGACCATAGCGCCAAGTCTTTTATTTTGTTCTGAGGTCTCTCGTAGTCGAATATACAGCTGAGACAGAGCACGTAAAGACACACTCAAGCGTGATCGGTTGAGCACTTGTGCCTGTTCCAAACGTTTGACTCTTCTCTCCAGAGCGACCTGATCGCAAAAAAGGAAATCCGAATGTGACAGCGTAAATTGTGTTAATATTATTCGAAAAGGGAAATGTTTCTCCTTCGAAACAAGTGCTCGTCGACATGCGTAACCGTTGGAACAGATGCTGAACAATGCTTCGCTCACGCGATCATTATTACCAGAGCGGACACATGGCCAACAAGAACAACAAAACAATCGATGATGTAATGGTTTAACTTTTAAAGAGCAACAGCATTTCCGTAAAGTTTTCAAATCATAAACAATCAACTGTCTCAAGTTGAGTTAGATAAGTTCAAAAGCAACGGAATTTTATGTATCTGCATCGGGCAATGTGAATCTCGCGGACGTTTGGGTTGTGCGCCAGCATTTAGCACACGATCAAAACCCAATAACGAGCGTTGAATGGGCTTGACAAACTTCTTATACATCGATGATACATAGATTTATGAACAGATTCGGAGAAAATCCAATGAACTACAATTCATTTCATTCGTCGGTCTATACGAGATGAGACTTCCGTAGTATGCATTACCTACCGAAAAATATTTATATTTCATGGTCTTTAGGCACTTTTTTAAAGATAACTACGAATAAATAAGTTTCTAACGCACTATAGCAAGATTTATGTCTGGGAAGACTTCGTTGTATTTCATCAGCGTTTACTCCAGGACAAGCACGTTTTAAACACAACAAACAGCAACAACGCGAGGGTAGTGAAAGTCTTGTCGCTACGGTGTAGACAGGTTAAAGAACAATGTCTTATACAGTCACAGTAGTGTGCCATCGATGGACAACGAATGCTTCGGCGAACGTTGACCGATTTGTGATGGGCAGACTACTCAAGACGCAACTTGATGTCGTATTACCAGGAAATGACGGTCTATAGCTGACACAGCGATTTACCTGTTATGGACTTAGTCACCATGCCTTGCTTCTGGTCTCCACTGTATTCCTGAATGTTGAATCCAGTCCGGCATGTGATCAACCACCAAATTAGGTAACTGGTCCTCCGTTCGGTACATGCAGAACCGAAATTCGTAAATCAAATCACCTTCGGTATGCAGAGGCGGGTGCCTTTCGACCGAAGCCGTGGTTAGTTTATTTTTCCGATAAACAACGTTGAGCTCAGACAAACAGCACGTCGAATTGACCACTGAACTAAAGAGAACCGTCAGCTGAACGGATAGCTGGCACCATCACCTTTGAATGGAAGATTTACACCGGCTCGCCGTCTTGATAGTCACATTCGGTTGATTTATGAACCTCTGTTTATTGCATCTGATTCTTAACTCTTGAGGATGTTTTTGTTGTTGGCAGCCTTTGAAGCTCCTGGTTCGCCTTATCTTTTCAAAAGACTCTTCCGGCTCTGGGGAAAACTGGTCGAACCGGATGAGCTTAGCGCTTACGAAGCGAAAAATTTATGAACCACAATCACCATTTTGTCCTAACGTCCTTTTGATAGGTGGACCGGGCTATAATCATACCACTCTTCTAAGTCATACTGATACGGATAGAGTTTCGTGCGATGCTGAAACTCGATCCTATTGTACAGAGATTGTTTGTGATAATCGGAGTATAAACTTTAAATCTTTCATGAACTTCGGAAAGTTCCAGGAGGATATTCACCTCCTTTTCGAGTTGTGCCATAAACAGGTTTCCTGGGAAGCTACCCAGTAGGCTTCCTATCATGACTAATACGATGTTTTATTACTGTGTGATCGACTTTTAACTACTCATATGAAACCGAAAATCTTGACACAAGAACATACACAAGAAGAATTACAAAGCTTACACAATGTGTGGCGGAATTCGCGGCAGGTGAGACCGCGCTTCTTTGGTGTAAATCCTGTGAGGAACGGAATAATACATCCTCTTGGGATGACGATGAAAGGCTATGGAACGACAGGTTTGTAGTGGAATTACTGGTCGACTGGAGAGGTTCCCACGTTGCGCTGTGCACAGCCGCTGAAAGAAAAAATAAGAATGAAAAAGAAATAGATAACAATTAACAATAATCTCATTTAAAGCACAGAAAGATTCAATCTGTCATCAAGAACTGAAAGTCGCATTTCTACCCCTAGCCAGGTCATGGTCTGATCACCACATCGCTTCTTCTAGCCATACGCAAGATGCGAAAATAGCGCAAGGAATTGTAGACGACAAGTCGCCGGAATTAAAATGTGCCCAAACCATCGGAGGCGGTGTAGAGTGATTACTTCTATCAGAGGTGGCTAAATAAACCCGGTACATGACGACGAAATTCGTCATTCGGTGCAGTACACTTAACCGTTAACTTCGAACTTCCGTACTCTGGTTCTGTTTGCTACGCACCAGCATCTTTCAGATGAGAAAAAAATGACTAGAAAAACAACGAAGAGCCAAAAACAAAGTAATAAGCAAAAATCAAGAGGACAAAGAGCCCGAATCTAACTGCACCACTGACCGCGGAACCTAATGGATTAGTTTCAAACCGTATGAGAAGCGGGTCTCGTGCACACCAAACCGGAAATTAAACACGCCTTACTTGGCCAAGTCCATTGGTCGAGGTTTTTGTACTTTTCTGCCATGTCATGGAGTGACCACCGCTACCTACCTTCCAACCACAACTTGTCCCACAGAACAACGTAAGCCGAACAAGTTCATCGGCACAAACACGCAGCACACATCAATTCACTTCAGCGCAGACAACCACTAACCATGCACTGGGTGCGGTAACTTTGGTTGCTATCTCCCAACCGCAACCTCAGTCGGAAATAATGGAGAAGAAACTAGAATATGAGAAGACTAACAGGAAAACTACAAATAATAATATCAAATCGATAAAGGAAGATCATGGATACAAGAGCGCCACTGATCGCGACACCTAGTCATGTCCTCCAATATATCTAACCATTGAGTGGGAGAGCCTTTTGAACCCCACCCAGCAAGCCCAACACGCTCTTCGTTATCAAATCCATTTGTCAAGCTTTTCATACCTTTTTTGCACGTTATGGACTGACCATCCTTATTTATCTTTCAATCACTACCCTCCTTAGCGCATATTGCGCGCCTGGAAATCCCATCAGGGGACATACGCAACACATGTTCTGGTCATCTTAGCTTGGTGAGCTTAGGTGTTTCATCTAAAGATTTCGTTCGTATGCCTAATAGTCTGCACTTAGCTACAGCATTTCTGATACGGTATTCCCACTATATTCGAGCAATGCTATGAAGACATCAGTGCTCACATACCGACAATCTTCGTATATTCTCCACATGCAGTGGCCACGTTTCTGAACCATAAAGAATCACTGGCTTGACTGTTGCAGTGTGCACTTGATTCTTGATAGATAACCGGATGTCATGTCGACGCCAAAGATGACTCAGATTGGCAGATGCCAAGCGAGCTTTCTGAATACGCAAGCAGACCTCATCCGGTATTCGACCTCCAGGTGAAATGCAGTTTCCCAGACAACAGAATTTATCTGCTGGGTCTATGGTTTCCCCAGATACTGAACACTTTGGTATAGGATCAACCTCATATCCGAACCATCTCCATCTGCTTGAATTTAATATGTATTCAATTGACTGAATTCTGGGTCCCAACATTATATGCCTAATGTCAGCATATTCAAACAAAACTACCGATAAATCTATGCTGTGCAACAACCGTCCGCGACTATCTTCCACCCTTACCGGCCACGTTTCTGAACCGTATAAAAGAACGAACCTAACCATCACACTCTAAACTCGATCCTTCACAAACAACCGAATATCGCATCAGCCCAACAGATCAGAGGTGGACAAAAGCCAAACGCGCCTTCTGTATACGCGATGACACTTCATACGACATCTGTCCACCTGGTGAAATGTGACCACCTAGGGAACAAAACTTAACTAATTCGGCTACAGCTTCCCCTGCCAACACAGGATTTGGTGTTCAGAAAATCCAGTACTACAACAGCATTTTACACTTCGAACGTGAAAAACACATCCCAAACATCGCCACACTGCTGTTTACGCTATCTAGGAAAGCTTGAAACTTACTTACATCTTCACTCACAAGAACAATATAGTCCGCATATTCCAAGTCAGACAGTTTACTGTCTGAGCAAAGATCGATGTCGCTATTCTCAGACAGGGAAAAGGATATTTCAAAATTCAATTCGATTACAAAATTGAAGAGGAAGGGTGAAAGAGAGCAACCCTGACAAACACCACTTCCCGGGGTGAACTCGAGTGAAAGATCGCCGTAAGCACAAACTCGGCTTCGGCTGTTTGCATACAAGCATTGGAAAAGAGAGATAAATTTCTGTGGCACACCCTTCAAATACAGGCAGCGCTCGACCGGGTCCGAAACCGGCTTGGTTCTCACGCGTAACCATTCCGCGGGAACTAAATAATCGGTGGAGAATAATCCCAGTGAGAAATTTGGACGCGATGCTTTCTAAGCTAATTTATCTGTGGTTCGCATGAAAAGATTTGACACCTTTCTCAGATAATCTGTTCGCTATTTCAAATCAGCCGGAGGAGCTTTGTTACCTCCAAAACCAAAACGTACCCACAATCGCTGAAAAATAGAGACAATCCATTCGGTATAGCGACTTTGTTCCTCTTCAAAGAATCTTTCTCCCGCATAGCCTTCATTTCTCATGGAAGAATGATGTTTACAAACATCGCTTTTCTCGCATGTACATTCCGAAGGTACACCGCTGAAGTGGGCCAACTGAACTGACACTCAAAGTGCTCCTCCAAACCGTCCAGACGACGTTCGTGAGAGTGAATCAGTGAGCTATCAGATTCCTTGATCAGCTCACTTACACCAGGCTTTAGTGGACCGGTACTTCCAATCAAACAAAGAAGGTTGCGAGCATTTCCAATATACGAAGCCTCCTCCATTTCCCTACATTTTACCATCCACCACTGCTCACAGGCACTTTTCAGACTCCTACTCAGTCGGCGTCTCAGAGATTTGCGTACCTCATCGAATGTAACAACCGGAGGGACGGATCTGCAAGCATCCAACAGAGCAGCTGATGTCAAAGATTTACATCGTTTGTGAGGTCCACTTGAACCAAAGTGTTCAGTAGTATTGGGAGCGGCGCGCAAGCCTTCATTAGGCTGTTCCCAGCGGTCATTCGGATCCTCGACATCTGGCTGCATCAAAAAATTTACAGACAGTTCTGCCACGAAAACAGACAATCGGTTATCGTCTAGAACCAACTGCACAAGACCAATGGCTTTGGCGCAACCACAGACGAGCCGTAAACAGAAGCGACCACGTACCAACGCCTGATCTGAGTTCACAGGTGTACATCAAAATGAACGAAAATCTTCAATTGATCCACACCAGTGGTGAACAATCACAATATGGTCAATTTGAGCCCAACGTTGTGAAGACGTACGAGGACGCAATGTGAACCTATACCACTTCTCGTACAAGAAGTTCGCACGCACCAGAAACAATCCGTTGTTAGAACACAGCTAAATGAGACCATCACCATTATCAATGCCATCGACCAGGATGGCAAACGGGCCTCCAACGTCTTTCGGAATACCCAAAACAAACAACTTCGACGTTCAAATCCCCACCAATGACCACCACGTCCGTTGAACGCACGCTCCGAACCCGTTAAGACAAATCGTGGTATAATTCATCCTCGAACTCCGACCAACTGAAGTCAGTGGGCGCGTACACAGACACGACTAACAAGCATCGATCTTCCAGCTTGTTGTTGGTGACATGCACAGAACCGTCCAACCAAACTGCATACAAAACACTTCCGACTACAATCCAGTCTAGCAGTGCACGTTCAGCTCTCATACTCAAAGCAATTGCATCTCCAGCCTGACCACAAGTGCTAAGAACCAGATCACCCAGCACAAGAAGACTGAAGTGGGAGACTGAGGATGTATCTCAGATGCGAAAACCATTCTTAAAAGCCACGTTTCCGAAACACGGCATACATCTACTTAAAAACTTTCAGGAGTTATAGTTAGATCAGACTGCTGCCCTATCTGATATAGTTCACGGACCGTAAAGGTAGGCAACTGAAGCGAGCACTTCAGCCTAATAAGTGTTTGATTTATACTCGACTCATGAACTCCTGATCTGTAGCGACATTCAACCTTGCATATTTTTTTAACACACGTAACTCTTCATCTGAACTAGTGCTGCTAAGCGCGGTGACCACTTGACCGTTGCCCGTGCACGCTACATGCACGATTTTCCAATATACGCTAACTACTCTCTACCCACCGCCAGTGTTCTCCTTCTCATGGCTTGTGGGATCACTGCCCTGATGATCGTGGTGGCATATTGAGAAGTACTACTGTATCGGACAGGTAATCCAAACGTAGTGGAAAGAACTAGCGAACGAGCGTAGTAAGGAAACACCTCGGTAGAGTCTAAGGGTCTTCCTTCACTGATTCCTTCAGAGCCTCAAAAACCCTTGAGATCGATTTTAAATTAAAGGAGGGAAAATTAATAAAGTCCTTTACATGAAAGATGATGGAGGTTTCTGGGTGAATCATACTTCGTGGCTGCTCACACCACAAAAGGGTTTTTCATTGGGAACTTTGACCGAAGCTTTTGACTCAAAAGTCTCAACCACGAGGCAGTGGGGCGCTAACCCAGCACGGGAACGTCATCGAAGCACCCGTGAAGGAACCTCTCCTGGTCTGTCACGTGAGACCTGACTGTTACACATATTCTGTTTTGTCTTCACTGGTGCTTTGTTATCGACCCGCTTCTCGGATTCAGTCCTTAGCTCCACGCACTCAATGGGGCAAGTGGAACATGGACAGAATAACATCCTTCAAGAAGTGGGCTGCCCAGCTTTGTCGAACGAAAGCTTCGCACCGTCGAGAAAAGCCCCACTCCACTCCCAGGATTATCTTGTGGAGGTTTTTTGACCGGCAAACTGCTTCTCTCTATGTTTATACACTAGTGTTCTATTCAGGGGCGCAGTGGTGAGCATCAGAGTTTGCCCAGGTCTTGGTTCAGATGCTGGACTTTGTCCGGGCCCTACCACATGGCCTGTCAGGCATGATTGCCTCTTCGGCCTCATAAAGCCATCCTGTGTAGCTCTTTGGGCCATAAAGGCATGCAAGCCGTCACCCCACGCCCAGGTACGGTCTCGTCTCCGTCACTGCGTACACGCCGTTTCCGCCAAACACGAGCGATGCTTCGGAGATGCCGGTGAAAGTCGTCTAGCAACTTAAGCCCGGAGCAACCGCGATTCGCAGTCACACAGCAAAACACTGGGCAACGTAGCACTGTAGACCCGTCCGTTTAATAAGACGGATGTAATGGCGACCCCATAAGTAACGGAGGTTCAAAAAAGTCAGTCTCACCTTCGATATTCGTGAACTGATCTCCTCTCCAACACCAACACCAGGTGAAATGTATCTCCTGAAGTACCTGAAGCTAATGACTAATTCAAACCACCCGTTTCAAATGAAGAGAGTAGGCACAGGCTCCTACTCGTCTTGTAAGAGCACTTGGCTTTTAGATGGGCGAACCACGTACCATACTAGACACCTTAATCGTCAAAGTGGTTCGGAACGTGTTGCATTGCCTGCATATTATTACTCAACAAGGTGATAATTGGAGTACGCTGCTCTGGAACAGAAAAGAGGGGCACATGTGACAGAAAATACTTTTAACATGAGCACAACATTAAAATTCAGCATCGCGGGTGTATTTCACGACTGCTGATTGCGTGAATTTTGTGCCAACCGTCAGCAATCAAGGCGGTCCAGTGACAGACAGCGAGAACAGGGGATTTTGCGCAATCAATATGAAAATCGTCGAGGATCATGCATCAACTACCAACGGAACGGTGCAACAAATGTTCCCCATTGGAAACAAGGTGACGGAAAATGAACTTGTGATATCGCACAACACTAACCCGTTGACTATGAGTGCTGATTTCCTGCATGAGCTGAGTGTGATGGTCAATCCCAATGAATTTCATTTCAGAACGACAAGGTTCCTCTGAAGACGAGTGTATTACATATCTTAACCACAAAAACCGGTGAAAATAGTTTGACCGTGCAAATTACCTGACGATGCAGTAGCATACATCCAACCTCGATGCAGTTTATCCAGCAGCCTTCTAAACTTACCAGAAATCGTCACATAATGATTCATCATGCAGTGTGAAAGATAAAACCGTTGAAAACCATGAAAGCACTGAACGGTTGTTTCATCCTTGTCAAGAGCCATCAGCACTGATCATCCGCTGAGCCCTAACGAGGACTCGAACTCGGGGGGTGAACGATTGTGCGTCGAACACCTTAACAACAGGGATATCCGGCCTGGCCATCAACAAATTGTTAGACATATGCATTAGTTTTGAGGACTGTAGTACCATCGTCTTTCCTATGGCACTCTTATGTGGTTCGTCACTCCAAACCCCAGGGTTAGTTTGCCAGTTTCACCAACAAATTCAAGAAATTCACAACTCATAGAAAATCATCGCTTATGTCTACTCAGCATTCACAACTAACTAACTAAAATTCGCGGTTCCAACCACAACACTGATTGTGTGCATCACTTTTTACCAATCTTCTTGTCCCCTTGCCTTGTTCTTGACTGAGACGCAAATCTCTCCCTCGCCAAATACTACCTACCACTAGTTTCCGAAGTACATTTTTCATTCCTGATCTTCATCTAAGGCTGTTGTCTGTGCCTACATCCACCACACTTGAACTTTGCCAACCGTGAGTCCCACCTGAGGTGGTTGAAACTACGGTTCCCTTATTTCAACCATCACTTCAGTACCGCTTATCACTCTTCCAAAAGTAGCGATCATTAAATTTTTGATTTACCGTCTTCTGGCACTGAGAACCTGTTCGCATCAGATCCCAATTGCCAAGTTACCATTCTTGGTGACTTTATTGATCACAATAAGAACTGGCTTTTGCACTTTTCTAACATTACGGCTGTGGGGCACGAAGTCAGTGCTTTCGCTTTGGTCAACAGTCTAAGTCAATTCGTTGACTTCCCTGTTTTAAACCGCCCCACTAATTCTAGTGGGAATTCAGTTCTGCCTCAGAATCATATAGTTTTATTAGCGAATGACAGAGAATCCGCAGATTGCTGTCACGTGCCCACCCGTTGCACACAGCGCATCGGTCCAATTGGTGTGGGCGACCACGCCTTGAGGCATAAAGGCCGCTGGCAAAATTCGTTCCTCATCTACCGATTCACGCCATCGATCGGCTGTCCTGCCGGTCGTGGTTTCGTGGGCTCAGTAGAGGCCGGTTCTGATGTACCGTCTCTCAGTATGATTAAACCGTCCATCGAAAGATGTTTCGGACCACACCCTTACATTCCCCACATGCATTCCCAATCGGGTTGACAATCGTGCACATACCCTCGATCTTCTCATTTCCCTTCCCCACTCATTATCTGATATTACCTCCCTCCTTCCACTTGGTTCATCGACCACTGTCTTGTTTTCTTCTTTACCATCTTTTCTCGTCCAGTTCCTATATGCAACTCCGGACGCACCTTTTGGCGTTACGATTCAGTCAACTGGAATAATTTTCGCGATTTTCTGGCTTCCCACTCCTGGGATGACTGTTGTCAAAAGTCAGTTTATCGGGAAATGCAATCAGTATATTGCCACAGCGTGCAACAAGGAAATCTCGATTACTGTTCATTATTCGGTGGTTTATAAAGCCTTTTGCGTCAATCAGATTGCTCGATTTGCAAATGTGCCAAAAAAAAGTCACTTTCTGACCAATCAGGAAACGGCATTGATGTGGTAAAACAAAACATATCCAACACGTTCCCTCACATGAGAAACTCCTAGTTGTCTACTGGCTGGTAACTTTGTCTACTCCGAGTTCTAGACGGTGAATGCCCTTGTCCGACGGGTCAATGTATGTTATCTGAATCAGTCTCTTCATCATCGTTTTTTGGTTTCTCGGTTCTCTTCTGTGTTATCGCCTCCATTGGTTTTCTCTTCCTCACCATCATCTTCGGATTTTCTCAGATGAGCCCTATTCCTTCTTATCCGACGATCTCCAGAACGTATTGGGTATGATTTCTTCGTTACGCGCGTAATACCTCTCCCATCGTCCAAGACATTTCTGTTGGTTCTATTGGTTGAATACAGACCGTGTCACCTGGGTAGAGTGGACGGCGTGGTTCGCTGCCCCGATCGTAAAATCTATTTTGCACCGCCATTCGCTTTTTCAATTTCAACTTGACTACTGAAGGCGCCACGACATCTGGGTCCAGTAAACTAGCACAAACTGGTAGGATCGTGCAGGTTCGTCTTCCAAATAGAAGTTTCGTCGGACTTGTTCCCATCCTCGCAGAAGACATATTTCAAAGCTCAAGCAGAGCGATAAACGGATCGCTTCCTTCAGACTTGCACTTCTTGAGTATCTTTTTAGCCTGTTTGACAGCGCTCTCTGCTTTTCCGTTTGACTGACTGTGGTAAGGACTGGTGATGTGGTGGCTGAACTGCCACATCTCCGAGGAATGCTGGAATTCCGTGCTTCGAAACTGAAGACCATCATCGGAAATCACTCGAATCGGGATTCCATGTCGTCCAAATTGGCCCGCAGTTTATTGGTAATTTCTGCAATTGTTTCTGTTTTCAGAAGGTCGACTTCGAAGAAATCACTGTAGTAATCAACGGTCACTAAGTAGCTGTCCTTCCCATGTTAAAAGATATCCAACGTCACAATTTGCCAAGGCCGGTCAGGTATTGGGCGCGTTTCCATCGGTTCTCTCGTTTGTCGCTGATCAAATTGTCTTCATGCTTCGCAATTTGCCACCATCTGTTTAATCTGTTCTGCCATATCCGGCCAGTAGTATGATCCTCTAGCTCGGGTGATACATCCATTGACACCTGCATGTGAACAGTGCAACTGACGCAGAGCGTCTTTTCGAAAAGCTTGTGGGACCACCAAACACTTACCTCGAAAAATCAGTTCATCCTCTGTTGTTAGCTCATCACGAAATTTGAAATAAGGTAACACATCTGCCGATGGGGTTCTTTTATCTTCCGGCTAACCCTGAGTGATAACTTCTTTCAGAGATTGTAGACAAAGATCTGCCGTAGTGGCGTTCTGTATTTGGGATAATTTAGCTTCCGTAACCGCCAGTGCAATGGTCACCGTTTCACTTCTACGTTCGTCTTCCGTATTCGGTAATGTGACCCGTGAGAGTGTATCAGCTACAAACATCTGCTTTCCTTGCTGATAATGAAGTTCGTAGTTATACTTTTGGAGACGTATTACCATCGACTGAAGTCTTCTTGGAGCTCGATGTAGCGGCTAACCTACGATCGTGAACAATAGCTTGTGTTCTGAATATATGTGCGTGAGTCGCCCGAACGTGTAATCACTGAACTTCTCCAGAGCGTACACGACTGCCAGTAGTTCTTTTTCAATTTGCGCATATTTCTGTTCACAACTTGTTAAAGTCCTACTGCGATAATCCAGCGGGCGCCCATTCTGTAACGGAACGGCTCCTAAACCATGTTGGCTGCTATCACATTGTATGTATAGAGGTAAGGTGTGAACATAATATGCTAGGACTGGGGCCTTCACGATAAGCTGCTTGATGCAATCAAACGCTCATTGCTGTCCATTTGACCAAATCCACGTTCCTCTTTTACATGGTAATCGGCGGATCGGTTTCATCAATTCCGCTAACTCTGGTAAGAATCTGCTCAGATAGTTGATCATCCCGTTAAAACGTGAGACGCCTTTCGTATCGGTTGGCGCCGGCATGTCTACAATCGCACTTACCTTTTTCGGATCCGGTTTGATCCCTGTGCTTGTGATAATGTGGCCGTGGAACTTGACTGCTGTTTGACAAAATGTTAACTTGTCTTGTGTTAGTTTGATTCCATCAAGGATACATCGTTACAGAAAAGAATCAAACCTGTTATGTTCCTCGATATTTCTGCCGAAAATGAGAATATCATCTGCTACGCAGAGTACTCCACTGCTTGGAGAACCTCCTTCTGGAATATTTCTCTCGATACCTTCAGGCCGAAAGGTAGTCGCTTCCAACGGAACCGGCCATACGGTGTGCCAAACGTGGTCAAATAACTCGAGGCTTCATTCAACTCTACATGCCAAAACGCTGAAGCCAGATCAGCTTTCGTAAAACAGCGCGCGTTGGATAATTCGGGAAGAATATCGTCAAAAACATGCAACGAAAAGTGCTCTCGCCTGAGTGCTTTGTTCAGTGGTTTGGGATCAATGCAAATGCGAAGTTCCCCGGATGGTTCCGTCACGATTACAATTTGACTCACCCAATCTGTCGGTTCTTCAACTTTAACCAGGACATCTTTCGATATGAGAATGTCCAACTCGCGCTCAAATCGTTCTCTAACTGCATATGGAATACGCTTTGTTGGTAGTGTCACAGGTTCTGCGGATTCATATACGTTTAACGCCGTCACTCCCGGAGGCTTTCCCAATTTCTCATCGAAAACAGGCATATTTCTCCAAATAATATTCGACATTATCAGATACATGGTGAATGAAAGAATCATAGTAGAATGACACCAAACCAAGATTTTCGATAATTTCACATCCGAGGATGGAAACATAGCCCTGGTCGACCACAACAAAGTTTATCAGTGATAACTGTCCATCATTGGGATTGACAACTTTCAGCACTGCCTCGCCCGTTGGCTGAACTTCGTCACCGTTCCACATACTGAGTCTCTTCTGTGTGGGTGTCGGTGTAATATTAGACAGAGCGTTCATAGGCATGATGTTCACCGATGCTCCCGCGTCCAACTGAAAATCCACCTCTTCTCCGTTCACCACCATCTTGGAAAAGACGCCCTTTCGCTTTGCTGGCATTTGCACCCCACTCACTCGATCTGTGTTGTGACGGTTTGTTTTCTGTCCACTGTTGTCTTGAGCAAACATTTCGATGCGAAATGGTTGCGCTTCTTGCAGCTATTACAGGTTACTCCCCGGGCCGGACAATTGTCTCTCCCAACGAAGTGTAGTCCGCCACAATAGTGACACTCCGTCTTCAACACCGTGCGTGTCTCTGATGTTATTTTGTACACACCACGTGATTCTGATGCACTCATCGTCTCCAGGCGTTGTTCGGCTGTTTCCTCACCTCGGCAGATGTCGACGCACTGTTGGAATGATCGTTCTGAAATCGTCAATAACCTTTTAATCTTCGTGGGGCCGCGTAATCCAATCACTATCCGATCCCGCACGAGGCTCTCTTCTAGGCAAGTGCGAAAATTGCATGATCGTGCCAGTGTTTTACCGACACCAAAAAACGAGTCAAATGATTCGTCAGGCTTCTGTATTCTTTGGTAAGAAACAAAACTCTCATATATTTCGTTGCACACACCAATACAACGTCGCTCGAGTTTAAGCATCATCGTTATCCTCATCGGAATCATTTGAAAAGCCAGTAATGATGCGAAGCGCCGCCGGTCCAATGGTGTGACGAAATAACGCAAGTTGCATAGCCTTTGATTCGTGCTCCATTGCCAACAAAGTCCGGAAGTATTCATACTGCATTCGCCACAGCCTCCAGCTGTCGGCCAATAGACCCGTGTCTTCCATCACCAAGTACGCCGGTGGGTGGATCTGCAGGCGATTGTGCGTTCGTGTCTCCGATATCGACATTTTCACATCAGTTTCCACTGCCACCATGTCAAAAGTCACTTCTACGGGAAATGCAATCAGTATATTGTTACAGCATGCAACAAGAAAATCTCGACTATTGTACATTATTCGGTGGTTTATAAAGCCTTTTGCGCCAATCAGATTGCTCGATTTGCAATGTGCCGACAAAGTCACTTTCTGACCAATCAGAAAACGCCATCGATATGGTGAAACAAAACATATCCAACACAACTGTTGCTTCACTTTCGATACTTCTTTCTCTGTTCCAAACATTACTGAGACTGTTCCCCAAGGCATGCCTCATTTTATTTCCAACCCCCCCCCCACAAATCCGGCAAACTACATAACCCAAACCCGCAATCGCGCTTGAAGAACTTAGCATTCAGACGGTGATGCCGCTCCACTACTTCCCAATCTAGTAGTCTCTTCGTACAGGCCATGAACAATGCGCGCTTTCCGTTCTGAAAGCCAAGGGTCGCTTCATTCACTATAATATCTAACGTCTAGCCTCATTCGCTACTGGTATCCGATCATTCTGGTCTCTCGCCAAAGCAGTTTTTCCGCAATTTTCGCCTCCGCGAGTTCTCCTCCATCTCTAACGTCACTGGCTTTTTAGTCTATGAAACCCATCAGAAATCCGTGATTTTTGCTTCCCGGTTTGCCTCTAATTTCACTTTACACAACCCTTCTATTTCTTCACCTCCAACCACTCTAACTAGTTGCCGCTTTATTCCCTTTATCGAAACCAGAATGGTCCGTCAGGCCATTCCATTAGTCGAACAAAAGAAACCACCTGATCCAAGCGATATTCTGTCCATCTTTCTGAAAATGTGAGCCCCCAGAGTCAGCACCCATTTCACGTGATCTTTTTGCCTTTCTCGAAAATCGAAGCAGAAATTTTCCCGACTTCCAAGATCGATGACTATACCGACCCGAACAACCACCGTCCTATGTCCCTAACTTCTGTCATTTTGAAAGTCATGGAGACCATAATTTATGGTCACTTGCTACCGTTCCTCAAACGGTAAGGTCCGTTAAGTGATCGCCAATACGAGTCCCGATCTCACCGTCCAACAAATGATCTACTAGTTATGGTCTCGCACTCCTAGTCAGCGGCACTCGATAACCGCGGAGAAACACATCTGGTTTCATTAGACATATCGAAAGATTTTGACCGTGTCTGGCACAATGGTTTACTGCCTAACTTGCCCACCCCTTGTCTTGTGGACATCGAGTTTTATCAGTAACCGGACAACCTCTGTTCCAGTCGATGAGGCACAATCACAGCCTTTTCCTGTGAATGCCGATATGCCCCAAGGTTCTGTACGTTCACCCACCCTCTTTCTGCTTTCCATTTATGATCTCATCAACCACTTCCAACCCCATTCACGCTTTTGCCGACGATGCCACCCTTCACTACTCCCTTTCGTACCCCGTCCCCCACCTTGCCACCACCAACATCGACCTCGACCGTTGTGCCCTTTTAAAATCGTTCATTTCGAACCTTGGACAGGTTTCCTCTTAGGGCTCTCAAAATCGTGTTCTCTTCAATGCTGCTAAAACATCGCTCCTCTTCATTTTCCACGCCAGACGTTTCTTCAAACCATCTCATCTGTTCACACTGTCCAAAGCTCAAATTCGTCCCACACTTGAACACTGCTGTCACGAGTGGGGTGGAGCGTCATCTTTATTTCCCTTCGACCGGGCCCAACGTAAAGCCATTCGTCTGGTAGATGGCCCAGTTTTACCATCCAATTTGTAGTCGCTTGCCCATCATCGGACAGTTGCTTAATTGTCCCCATTCTACCACTGTCATTTTGGGTTTTGTTCCCCCGAGCTTGCTTCGACCGTTCCTATTCGCGTCACTTTTTAACGCCGCTCCCAAGCATGGACAGCTAGACACTCTTATCAGGTTTCTGTTGCTCGATCTCGAACCTCAACCTTCCAGTCTTTTTCCTCCGGACGGTTAAGTTATCGAACACCCTAAGCCACTCTGTCTTTCCACTCACATACAACCTTTCTCTTTTCAAAAGCGGAATCAACAAATTGGTTTTGATGTGAATGTTCCCCACGAACTCCTTTTACAGTGTTTTCGAACTATGGGGTCCACCTCGCTCTTTGTGATCACTTCCTCTGTAATAATTAAAAAACCGATGGTCTACCACCCCCGTAGCGGTTCTTTCAAGGACAAAGAACGACTGATATAACTGACTCGGCTTCTGATCTCAAGAGGAAGGTTTTTTTTGTTGGCACGGATAACTAGGTCTAACAAAAAGTTGAATATACTAGACGACACTGTAACTGATTCTATACAACTAACTTCCCATAGGACGGTCATGAGATCCGGAAGAAACATTAATCCAGAAAGGGCTGGATTCAACCATTTTGACGGTTTACATAAAATTGTGTGAGTATTGAGGACATCCTCTGCGATCGATCACCATCGATCTATTGGGAACAGACTTTACGATATCAATTGTTGCATTTCCTTTTTTATTACTTTGATTGTTTTGGTTTCTGTAGAGATCACAACTAGAACCACAGCACTTGGTTTATGAGTATTGTTTATCAAACCAAAAATAAGACTGGAGGTACAGAACAGCCGGTAGAACAAGGCACTGTTTCCGTCCATAACGTACATTTTATTTAGGCACTACAAACGAAGTACATCACAGAATATATCACTACCTTTATGACTTCACATTGCGATGGACAAAACTTATAGCCGCAAACGTCCTCTAAACAACTGAAAAACCCCTGCAAGCTTGATACAAAGGACTGAACTGGTGAACCATGTGAGGCATTACAGATTCAGGGCGGTAGCAAGTGGAATGACGGCGCAACTTCCTATCAATCAGGCTCACTAATAACGGTGATGTTTAAACCCACGTACGAAGGTCCGTACGTTAGCGCCTTGCACAACTCGACTACGACCGGCCAGTAAAACTGGACGGAAACGAAACGAAGCGGAACAGAATCACCAGATGGTAACCAATGCAAGAAACGTTCAATGCAACCAACATACCAAAATACTCACCGGAACTAACTCTTCTGCGAATCATAGGTAAAAGAATATCTTCAAAATGTTCGATAGCCATGGAGGATATATCACGCATTTCGTTCAAGAGTTTATACGGTCGGACCAACATGTCACTGTCTAACTGAACAGAACGACACACCCGATTGATTTCATCCAGAACCCTTCCGGCGAAGAAGCAACAATGCCCGTCATCAGCATATCGCATGATACTCATTTTTAATAGAGAGAGACGCGTTTCAATAGCTGAAAGAACCTCGCAATGTCTTACCGTTCAAACACAGCAAGATGCGGCGCCTACCTGCTGAGAGGATGAGTTCGACGTTCTGATTCCCTTCGAGGAAGCTTAGACCGAAGAGCTGCTTGGTGAGCAGCCAATTTTCGCTCCAGCTGACGAAATCCTCGATTAAGAATCCCACCGCATACATCGTCGAAAGTTTTACAGGTCTATAAAACACAAATGAAATGAGAGGAGATCATATTGCAACGTTTTGAAGTTTAAAGTGTGCATAGGAAAAATAGTTTCTTGTGTTACTGACTAACTGAAGATCAAAATGAGAAGCGTACTCTAAACCACTACAAAAAGGCAATGGAAGGTGGACCAAAACTTCCTGATTATAATTAACTGTGTATCGTTATTATAGTGAAGGTGCAGCAGTTCGTGATCCAATGATAAAAGCATCTTCTTATTTTCATCAATGTGAAAATTATACAAAATTTATTTTCGACAACGTGTGCTATATATACCTAATGGGTTAAGTACGACTGCGTCATTTAATTAGCGAAGGCATCCAGAAGACACCGATGTGCTGTTGAGTAGTCAAAAGAGGGAAGTATAAGTAGTACAAAAAACCATAATGGATTTGGTTGCGACTTCGAATACACAGAGCTTAATCAATTTTATAAAGCAAGAGGGACCAGGTCTCCATAGGACACGCTCTTTTCACCCTCAAAAGACAAATTCCTCCCGGAAGATCACGTTGTCCCCCCCTCGCTCTCCAACTTAGTACTTGATGTTTGTGAATAACACATGCAACTGCTTACCGTAATTCGTCAGCTTTACTAAGTCATGGTCTTCGTTGTTTCCCAGTGTCAGAAAATCATTGGTAAAGATAAGAAATGACTTTAAAGGGATCTGATTTTCTTTATTTAGGTTCATTCATACCGAGTGCAGTTTTTCTATTTTTTAGTTGATCACGGAAACATAAATGGAGTTTGAATGATGATATATTAGTCACTGTGATTAATAAGGACTGTGAACTCCAGTCACTTTGCTGTCACACTATGAAGTCTAATAAAGGGATAAAGCAGGAACTTGTCACTTCATACTGATTTGATGTTTGCATATCATGCATGAGCGCAAACAGAATAAGGTGAAAAACGACACAATGACAAGAACTTATGTTAACATGAGGATAATGAACCATCATGATTATCAACTTGATAAAACACTTATTGAACCTACTTCTCTAGCCTTCGATACTTCGTCGAAAGATAGGTAAGACAACACCGACTCCAAAACGTTCCGCGGCAAGCTAAGCAGAGTCAAACTCATTAATAGCCAGAGAAAACGTATCCGTAAGAGAGCTTAAGTGGGGTGGTACGTTATCACTAGTAATATTCGTTTTTGATGGCACCAGACTTGTGGGGTGGATACTGTGATACTGTCCTTTGGCTTTGGTTTCACTGGAATCAATAAAAACAACAATCAAGACTGGCTGTACGTCAATTGATAGTTCACCGACACAAAATTCCAGCCCAGTTACTTCTGGGTATTGTAGGTTTTTCTTGTTGCAGAGGTCATCCAGCTGAAATTTGATAAAATGAGTAAGAGAACGTAACAAACAGATAAGACACATATGAAGTTAAACGTGCAAAAGGCTTCTTTGAATCCGACGAAAAAGAAACGAGGACAACCAAAACGAAAAGCGGGAGAGTACGAGAGGGTGCGAACTTCGTATGTGAATCACAGACATGGTGTGGATCTGGTCTGTAGACGTTATGTTGGACGACAAATTTCGACTGATGTAGATAAGACTGAGGTATTTACTTCGCATCAAATCCCTGCGGTCTATAAGCACGGGAGGAGCAAAAGACAGAAAAAAACAAAGAAGGAGGTCAAAAGGACACTTTTAACACGGATGACTCATAATGTCAGGAGGATGAGTTCAAGAAGCAGCGTTCCTGTGTACATCCTCCAATAAGCCACGGTTTCGAAAAACGGTAATTACTGGTCGGACCTTACCTGAAAATGGCCAAGCGGCGTAGCTTAAAAACCATACAAGTGTACAGACGGTGGTGGTAGTGCGCTGGAGTAGAACGTTTGATAACCACTTCGAAGGTCAGAGATTCGAATCCCGCCAACCCCGGCCATTTTGGGGGCAGATTACAGCCACTGCCATCCGAATCGTTACTACACCTGACCTATTGAGATTTTATTTGGCTTTCCAATCCAAGTTTCAGAGTCTGGCTGTCTGTACAAGCAATTAATAGAAGGTACACACTGTTCCGAAAGTGAGTGGGGAACAAAACGGGGCCCAAATGAGCCAGAAGTGAGTGATCCTGGTAACAGGATAATTTCGCATCATGAAATTAGTAAGAGTAATAGATTTGTATTGATTACTAAAATGACTAATCATGTTGTAACAACGCTGTACCGTGCATCCTCGGTTTTCTAGACTGAGTTAGGCGTTGCTATTGCATGGTCAATCGTTTGATAATTAATTCCAATCTCCTACTACTTAAATAGCCAAGCTCTGTGGGTTGTTCGCAAAGTAACGCCCTTGTCGCCAGTTAGGATTCTTACGGAACAGTCCTCCATCATGAGTGTCGATCGCTGTACGATTTTGCCGCTGAAAAGTCAATGAAGAGCGCTATATCATATGGTGGTGATCTTAAACAAACCATTCCACATGCGAACGACAATGTCCAGTGCGGGCATACAACCCACTGCTATCTTAATTCACGATCACAAATGGCGCTCGGACAAGCATCGCAATCGGTTTGATTTTCACAGACTCAAGAACACCATGAAAACGAAGAAGCTCAGTTGCGTTCTAGTTGTGGACTTTTAGACCTATACCAGGCAAACAAAATCACTTTACTTCGAGAACGTTACTATGAATCGCGATTTCCCAAAGAGCCCTATACTGACGCAGAACGCGTTTTTGTCTTTAATGATAACGCACTTTGACGTGGTATGATGGCTTGGGTGCTTCAATGACCCAAAGAGTTACTCAAGGTGAGTTCATTAAACCGCAGTTGCTATCGACACTGGCAGGTCAATGGGTAGAGGCCAGATGAAGTTCAGTCTCCGTGAACCAGTAACTGGGATACATATTCGAAAAGACATTCAAGTGAATGAACACAGACAGGAGCCAACCCTGGACAACCTCAAGTCCAAAGAATGCTATCACATCCATGACTGCTCTTTGTACTTCAAAATTAAGCAGAAGAACGAATCGAAAACCGGACCGAAGACTACCGCTTCAGAGAAAACAACAAAAGGGGAACTACCAGGTTTCACGAGATAGGAGATCCGTCACTTGTGCTTCTGCCACGTTTTTCCAAGGGTTTACACTCCGCTGCCTAATGCGTCGAAGACTTCCGTCCGGGTTCCCAAAGATAAGTAGTCAACAGCGGTGTGGGTTTATATTTATTACCAGCTCGAGGTTAGGATTCGTGCCAACGAAACAACGCCAACAAACGTACAAGAAAAAAAAACAGAGACAACAAAGGACAAAAAGACAGAAGAGCAGATAGTTTTGACGTTCTTTTGGGCTTAAGTAGAAAGGGCGTTCAACGGACAGGCCGTCCAGCACATCTATTGATCTCTATGCGGAGATAAGATTCTCCACGTCTCTAGCCACCGACAATTCCCACTTCTTTTGGGCTCAAACAGCAAAGTGGAAAGCACTAACGCAAACCAGCGCTCACGTGAGCTTCTTCGTACCCCTACGCAAACGACACCTTCTGCTGTTCTCAGCGTTCATTCGAGTCCTCGACATCTGGCTGCATCAAAAAATTTACAGACAGTTCTGCCACGAAAACAGACAATCGGTTATCGTCTAGAACCAACTGCACAAGACCAATGGCTTTGGCGCAACCACAGACGAGCCGTAAACAGAAGCGACCACGTATCAACGCCTGATCTGAGTTCACAGGTGTACATCAAAATGAACGAAAATCTTCAATTGATCCACACCAGTGGTGAACAATCACAATATGGTCAATTTGAGCCCAACGTTGTGAAGACGTACGAGGACGCAATGTGAACCTATACCACTTCTCGTACAAGAAGTTCGCACGCACCAGAAACAATCCGTTGTTAGAACACAGCTAAATGAGACCATCACCATTATCAATGCCATCGACTAGGATGGCAAACGAGCCTCCAACGTCTTTCGGAATACCCAAAACAAACAACTTCGGCGTTCAAATCCCCACCAATGACAACCACGTCCGTTGAACGCACGCTCCGAACCCGTTAAGACAAATCGTGGTATAATTCATCCTCGAACTCCGACCAACTGAAGTCAGTGGGCGCGTACACAGACACGACTAACAAGCATCGATCTTCCAGCTTGTTGTTGGTGACATGCACAGAACCGTCCAACCAAACTGTATACAAAACACTTCCGACTACAATCCAGTCTAGCAGTGCACGTTCAGCTCTCATGCTCAAAGCAATTGCATCTCCAGCCTGACCACAAGTGCTAAGAACCAGATCACCCAGCACAAGAAGACGGAGGATATATCTCAGATGCAAAAACCATTCTTAAAAGCCACGTTTCCGAAACACGGCATACATCTACTTAAAAACTTTCAGGAGTTATAGTTAGATCAGACTGCTGCCCTATCTGATATAGTTCACGGACCGTAAAGGTAGGCAACTGAAGCGAGCACTTCAGCCTAATAAGTGTTTGATTTATACTCGACTCATGAACTCCTGATCTGTAGCGACATTCAACCTTGCATATTTTTTTAACACACGTAACTCTTCATCTGAACTAGTGCTGCTAAGCGCGGTGACCACTTGACCGTTGCCCGTGCACGCTACATGCACGATTTTCCAATATACGCTAACTACTCTCTACCCACCGCCAGTGTTCTCCTTCTCATGGCTTGTGGGAAGCATTGCCCTGATGATCGTGGTGGCGTATTGCGAAGTACTACTGTATCGGACAGGTAATCCAAACGTAGTGGAAAGAACTAGCGAACGAGCGTAGTAAGGAAACACCTCGGTAGAGTCTAAGGGTCTTCCTTCACTGATTCCTTCAGAGCCTCAAAAACCCTTGAGATCGATTTTAAATTAAAGGAGGGAAAATTAATAAAGTCCTTTACATGAAAGATGATGGAGGTTTCTGGGTGAATCATACTTCGTGGCTGCTCACACCACAAAAGGGTTTTTCATTGGGAACTTTGACCGAAGCTTTTGACTCAAAAGTCTCAACCACGAGGCAGTGGGGCGCTAACCCAGCACGGGAACGTCATCGAAGCACCCGTGAAGGAACCTCTCCTGGTCTGTCACGTGAGACCTGACTGTTACACATATTCTGTTTTGTCTTCACTGGTGCTTTGTTATCGACCCGCTTCTCGGATTCAGTCCTTAGCTCCACGCACTCAATGGGGCAAGTGGAACATGGACAGAATAACATCCTTCAAGAAGTGGGCTGCCCAGCTTTGTCGAACGAAAGCTTCGCACCGTCGAGAAAAGCCCCACTCCATTCCCAGGATCATCTTGTGGAGGTTTTTGACCAGGGAACTGCTTTTCTGAGTGCTTATTTATTGGGGTGCCTTATCAAGGATCATGGTGGCAACAAGCAGATTGTCTTGAGTTAGTTTGACGTTGGTCCGCCATTATCGTTTTCTAATATTACCGTATTCCGTTTTCCCTTTTCATCACATGTGCCTGCGTTTTCAGATAATTCAGGCCTCCTTTCGGATTCGTTTTTGTCTAAGTTCGTTGCTCTGTTTTTTTCGAGTTCACATTGATTTATTGTAACAATCCATAGGACGCCCATTCCGTTCGGAACGTTTCGAAGCTGATCCACACTCTCCGTCGGCCGCTGAACAGTGGATTCATTGGCACGAAACATTCACAAACTTTCTTTTTATCAATGACGTGCCCAATCTCGACAGAAAGAAACTTCCTGTGAGCTTCATTTCTCCGTCCATCTATCAGCATATAGTCGATTGTCTGAGTTATGAGGCCGCCATACAATCTCTTGAATCGATCTGAGATAGGCCGAAAAAGGAAATGTTTTCTCGGCATTTGCTAGCCGCTACCAAATAAGAATTCGGTCAGACAGTAGACCAGTTTCTACATAGATTACATTGCCTTGCCAAAGACCTCGACTTTCAGGCGGTTTCTGCTGACCAAACCGCGACGAAGCTCACCGTGACGCGTTCATCTCAGGGCTGCACTCTAATATCATCCGTCAACGACTACTTGAAAAGCAAACGATACACTTCCAACACGCTTTCGAAGAAGCTCGTATCCTGGATCATACTCACCAGCAATCTCTCTATGGTTCGACTACCTGTGGGTCGTGCGGCGTCACATCAGAGCTGACAGAAACTGCCGTCTCAGCTCCCGTTCCAGGTGCTCAGGAGTCACAGCCGAAAACCGAGGAAATGATCACAACAACTGCTACCAGTTGCTTCTTTCGTAGTAAAGTCCGGCAGCCGCGCTCAAAATGTCCAGCCCGGGAAGTCATTTATAACTCTTGTGGAAAAAGGGGCATTTCCAGGTTTACCGACCGGATCCCAACAACAAACGCACTTCGTCCTCACTGGAACCTGTCGTTTCATCACTTGTTGCCACATTTTTCACCGGTTTATCTAGATCTGAGGCACGGGGTCTGATTAACGGGGTACCGTTGAAGGCGTTATTCGAAATAGGGAGTTAGGAAAGTTACTTATCAGGTATTATCGCTGCACAATACTATTGGTCTGTACTGCCTGCTACTAGTACGATTTCGATGGTTTCAACCCAACCGTCTTGCTTCGCCCGAGAACTCATATACGTTTCTGTTAGATACACAAAAAAAAACATTTGTTACAAACCCGTTAGGTTTTCTTTCTTAGATGTTTTGTTTATTGATTCCATCCTCGGTCTTGTTTTTTTGAGTCAACACCAAAATGTGACTGTTCCCCTAGACGGAGATTGACCGCCTTTCTCTGCTTGCACGCCTACTGCTGCAGAAGTCGACATTCATCATCATCATCATCGTACAGCGTTAAACAGTAGGGCAAGCCCCACTGACCACTGCCTTTCTCACCATGTTGCACGTTGAATTAAAAAGTATGAATATACAAGATGGAGAGGGAGTGGACCTACATGGGTGGGAAAAGAAAAGAATGCCCTAGTAGCCAACACACGGAATACACAGTCTAACTGCACAAACGTACACCGATCAAACATTCTGATTCGATAGAAAGTGACAACACGATCGCCACTGTTCGCGGTTCGCAGCCATATCCTTCAGTGTCTCCAGCCAACTGGTAGACGGATCTTTTGGACCCCAACCACGAAGACGTGAAGCACCTACTTTTCTTAAGTCTGCTGTACATTTCCTCATTCCTCGTTGCCACGTCATCTGTTGACCTCCACGTGGTCTCTTCCACTCCCTAGGAGGGGCGGAGAATAGGACACGGTATGGTAGACGTGTGCTTGCCATACGTAACACGTGTCCCAACCAACGAAGTCTACTAAGTTGGATACGCTGTGACAAAACGTTCTCTGAATTAGTACCCAATACTCGCTTTCTTACCTCATCACTACTTACTCGGCTATTCCACCCAATCCTAGCGATACTACGTAAACATGGATGGTCGAAAACCCCAAGACGACGAATATCTTCAGCACGCAGACTCCAAGTTTCGCAACCGTACAACAAAACTGAGCGCACAGTGGCACAGTATACACGACCTTTTAACTTCAGTGAAAGTCGACATTCCATCCCTGTTTAACAATCTAGCTTCTAACTGTGAACCTACTGCCACTTAGTCCCGCCGTCACACTGTTGCAGACTTAAAGTTGGTCGACTGCAAGAGAACAACATTATTGAACCTTTAACATCACCCTGGTGAGCCTAAGTTTTGGTCACCACGAATGAAAGACACAAAAAAAGCATGGTGGTCCACTACAGCCAAAACAATATTCGGTTTACGTACCTTGATGCTTACCCTCTGCCGCGGAGAGACGAACTCGTAAAAAAGGTGTCTCGATACGCTGTTTTAAGCACGCTGAATCTACAGAGTGCCTATCATCAAATTCTCATACGCAAGGATGAAAAACCGTACAGTGCCTTCGAAGCCTGTGGGAGTTCCGTCGCATACCGTTTGGCGTGACGAATGGAGTAGCTTACCTACAGCGCGCTATTAGCAGCATCATACGTAGTGAATCCTTACGAGGCACATACGCTTATGTGAACGTTACAGTGTGTGACCACGACTTGGAAAAACAATAAAAACCTGAGGAATTTCCTTGATGTTGCAAACAGGCGTGGTATCACGTTCGACGACAGCAAGAGTGCAACCGCTGCAACAAAAGTCCGACTGCTCGGTTACAAAATTTCTCAAGGCTTGATCAAGCCAGACCCTGCACGTTTGTAGGTCCTAAAAGAACTCCCTCCTCCACGGAATATTCGCTCAAAGAGGGGAATAGTGGGAATGCTAGCGTACTACGCCAACTGGATTCCACACTCCTCTGGTAAAATTCATCTCTTGATGCACAACCGTACATTTCCGGCTCCTGATAATGTGACGACGGCTTTTCGAAATCTTAAAGACGAACAGGAAAGAGCCACTGTGTACACTATCGACTACAGTCGCGCCCTGATTGTCGAAACGGACGCTTCAGATATCGCCACTGCGGCCACACTGAACCAAGATGGTCGTTCTGTTGCTTTCTTTTCACGCGCTCTGTCTCAAAGCGAAGCTAGGTATTCAGCGATTGAAAAAGCCTGCACCATTGTAGAAGCCTTGAGAAAATGGAAGCATTATTTGATGGGAAATCAGTTTACTCTCATCAATGATCAACGCTCTGTCGCGTTCATGTACGACCGGCTGCATAAGGGCAAGGTAAAGAATGACAAAATTCAACGGTGGAAGTTGGAACTTTATTGTTGCTATTATGACATTCAGTATCGTCCTGGAATCCACAAAGCGACTCACACCTTCTCTCGGGACAGTTGTGTTTCCGCGTATCGCGCGTTGATCTAAAACATTCACACAATACGCCACGTCATCCCGGCATCACACGCATGCTACATCTTGTTCGTTCTGAAAAATTACCGTTCATTGTTGACGAAGTTCGAGCAGTTATCAATCAATGTGGAAGCTGCGCACAACTAAAACCCCGTTTTGTTAAACAATAGCTTGGCAAGTTGATAAAAGCTACTCAACCACTTGAAAGGATCACCATTACCATATACTTCCAGCAACAAGTACCCTCTGACGATGATCAACGAATATTCACGATTTCCTTTCGCCTTTGCTTGTTCAGAATTATCTTTTTTCACGTTTATCCATTGCCTTACCTAACTGTTTCTCTATTTGGAATGTCCTCCTATGTCCACTCCGACCGCGGCATTGCCTTCACGTCATCTTAAGTTCAGACATTCTTCCACGACAAAAAGTGGCAACCAGCCGCATCACTCCCTACAACCCACGCAAAAGTGGTCAGGTGGAGCAGTCGAGCGAGACCCTATGGCATTGAAATCACAACAATTAGACATTTGTCACTGGGAATCGATACTCTTGGGTGTCTCGCATTCAGTGCGCTCCTTGTTGTGCACCGCAACCAACGAGACATTCCACGAGCGCCTCTTTAACTTCCATCGCAAGTCTACCAGCGCAATCTCCCTCTCTACCTGGCTGTCAAATCCGGGGTCTTCAAAATACGACCCCTTGGTAGAAGAGATAAAGTTTCTTAGCTGCAATCCACAATACGCTCGCATTCGTCTCTCAAATGGTAATGAAGACACTGTGTCACTGAGGCACCTCGCCCCAAAACCAGTATCCTTGGATGCCGCACATCAAGAGCTGACGGATCAGCATGCCTTCCCATCCGCCGAACCATCTGAAAACACGTCCGACTCCCTGCATCATACATCTGGAATCGAAGACGAAGGTCCTCTATCATCTCAGATTCGTAAATTTTGCGGGATCTTGAAGTGACCCATTTCATATTACACCACAATTTAACCAGCGGGGGAGAATGTCATAAACCAGTTTGACGTTGGTCCACTATTATCGTTTTTTAGTACTAACGGTTTCTGTTCTTCCCTTTTCAGCACATGAACTTGCATTGTTGAAGGATTAAAGCCTCTTCTCGGATCCGTCTTCTCTCCAAGTTCGTTGCTCAATCATTCGAGTTCATAACACAGATGTTGGCCAAAACCTGCTTCAAGGAATGGACTTCGTCCGATCTCTATCCATTGACCTGTCAGGCATGATCGATGTGATAAACTAAGTACTTTCGTTTCACTTTGTGTTTCGTTCACATTTTTTCTAATAGTTCTCTAATTCCGTTACAGCTGGATGATCTGATTCCAAACTGATTGAAACATATAAACGGCCATTCCGATTTATCCATTCATCCCGGCTGTGCGTGTTTTCGTGTAATCGTTCAGCACAATTTAATCAGTTTGGATATGAAGTATATACTTCGATCTGATCGTTTCGACGTTGACCTTAACTCGGCAGACACATCGGACTACTGGATTCATTGGAAGAAAACCTTCGAGAACTTTCTGACCGCTGCTGATCCATTCCACGTAGACAAACTCGATACCCTGGAGAACTTTATTGCTCCACCTGTTTACAGATACTTTGCGGTTTGCCAGGATTGAGACAAAGCCATAAATATTTTGGGAAGTCTGTACATACAACCAAAAAATGGTATCTTCGCTAGATACGTACTTTCAACTACAAGACAAGAACATGGTCAGTTTCTTCAGAAGTTCAAAATACTTTCTACCGACTGCGATTGCAAAATTTGCCAATGCTGAGCAGTATCATGATGAGTTTATTCGCGATGCATTTATTCGTGGAATATCGTCAAAGACTATTAGAAGAGGAGAATTCAGACCCCAGAACAACTTACGATAATACAAGACAACTAGAATCAGCTCAGAAGCGATTTTCCCATTCCCCATTTAATAGAAAAACATCTTTTGACCAGCATGTTAATTGTTTCAACCGAAAATCCTGTTATTTTTGTAGTCTCGCTCGACGCCCTTGGAAAAAATTGCCCGGCCTGAGACGCGTTTTGTAAATCTTGTTGTAAAAACGGCCCTTTCGGAGAGCATGTTGATCTTCGTCTCAAGTGAAAACAGTATCCCAACAACATGTCCCTCCGACTACCAATTCGCTCTTATCTGCTACCACTATTGCCACTGTTCCACCCTATCTCCCTGTTTGCGTGACTAAAATAAAATTCAACAACATCCCCGTAAATGCTTGTAGTGACAAAGGCAGCTCGTTGGGTTATATTTCCAAATCTGCTGTTGATAAATACCGTCGGTCAGTCATCCCTTCACAACAACGAAGCACAATGGCTTCTGCACAAATTTCGTCTTTCTTGTGGTCATCCTTACTTTCCTATTCAGTATGAAGACCATCATTACGATCATATTAAACTCTGTCCTTTCCGTCTTGTGCGCGGACGCAATCCTCGGTCATGATTTTCTCAAATTACACAAAACTGTCGAGGTCCCCCTTTTTAGAA
Organism: Fasciola hepatica; assembly: GCA_948099385.1. Taxonomy (NCBI): domain Eukaryota; kingdom Metazoa; phylum Platyhelminthes; class Trematoda; order Plagiorchiida; family Fasciolidae; genus Fasciola; species Fasciola hepatica. The sequence continues at coordinate 16,447,953 of CANUEZ040000019.1, forward strand.
CTAAGCCTCGCTTCATTCGTTGTGGTCTTTTTGCGGCCCATGTAACCCGTAACCTTTCTTCCAGCATTTAGCGTCGAACTGGAAACCAACTGCCATGAGGTCAAGAAGTCATCCAATGCAAGACAGCCTTTATCAAATCGGAAGTTGAACAGCTGTTGCAGTCTGCAATAATTGAACCATCTACTCCGCCGTGAAGAGCAAAGGCTTTAGTAATTTTTAATGATCACTATAAACGTTGTATGGTAATCGACTATAGTCAAACAACACCTTCGTCGACACAATCCATTTCCACCGATAGACGACTTGGTCGCGAAAATCTCTAGATTTGAATTCTACAGTACACTTGATCGGGCAAATGCTTATCATCAGATCCCTATCCAAACCAACGAAAAGATACGCAGCATTTGAAGCTTGTGGTAAACTGTACCAACTCTGTCGTATTCCATTCGGTGTTACAAAAGGAATGGCATGCCTCCAATGTACTACTGATAATGTCACTGAAAGCGATAAGTTGTCTGGTGCATTCGCCTACGTGGATAATTTAGTGATTAGAGGCACAATCGAACAGGAGCACGATCTGAATTTGTCCAAGTTCCTCAAAAATATGGCACCACACTCAATGACGAAAAGAGTACCACCAACACTCGGCATCCTACTCTACTCGATCTTGAGGGCTTTGGAGGAACAATCAAACCGGATACAGAACGACTACAACTGCTTGAACAACCCTCCCCCGCCTACTACCATCCAATCGCAAAATCATGCAGTCGGCATTTTTGCCTGCTAACCCGCGGTAGTTACCTTACCTCTCTAATAAAATTAGTCTACTCTTTCAAAATAGAACCCTCCCCCTTCCGGGAAATGTCCTGAAGAGCAACTGAAAATGAACTAGAAAAATTTGTGTCACCATCGAGCTCGGTGTCGCCTTGGTTGTCGAAACAAATACGTAAAACATCACAATCGATGGGTTTCACAGTCAAAATGATCGTCCAGTTGCTTACTTTTCCCGGAACCTGTCACCCTCAGAACGTCGACATTTGTAAGTGGAGAAAGAAGCATATACCACTGCAGTGGCCTTGGGGAAATGGCGTTATTTTCTGATTGGTTGTCATTTTAAGTTGATCACTGACCAGGGACTTGTTGGTTTTATGCCTGGTTAATCACCTAACGGAAGAATAAAAAGTGAAAAAATACAGCGTTGGCATATGGAGCTGTCAGATCACTGATTCAACATTATTTATCGTTCTGGTTCGAAAAAGCATGCGGCCGACGCACTTTCTGGAGGATCCTGTGGAACACTGATTCATTTGTACTTGAATACTCCGAATAACTCCTTGTGACATCCTGAAATAAAGCGTACGTACACTTCGTACGATCAACAACTCCAACCTTTACCACTGATGATGTGAATTTTGTCATCTCCCAGTGCCAGACTTATGCGAATACCAAGTCCATACTCTACAGTTCACCAAAACTGCATCTCATCAAGGCAACGCAACCGTTCGAGCTTCTCAGCATTAACTTCAAAGGACCCCTGCCTAGCATCACCAGAAATCACATTTTAGTTACAAGTATTGATGAATTTTCACGATTCAAATTGGTATATTCTTGTTCTGGCATGTCTCCTCCAACGGACGTCGGATGGACGACCAGCATGCTCTCTATTCTCGATATTCCCAGCTTCATACACTCCCAATGTGGATCGTCCTTCATGTCCGAGGAACTTCAAGGAACAGTTTAGCTGGTCGCACGCTAGTGTAGTTACTCCTGTATCAACAACTGCGACTCCTTGGGTGGTATCACTTGAGCCCTCATCGGAAGTAGAAGTAAAATCATGCATTCGATTACTAAAACGAGGGAAAGCGGCAGGTCCCGACAAACTTCCCAGTTCTTTTCAAACTGGGTGGAGATGCCTTGATAAAATCACTTACCGTCTTGCTCCGTGACATTTGGAACCAGGACCACACTCCGCTAATATGAGGCGAGTCACTGATTGTTCCCATCTTCAAGAAGGGAACACGAAATGACTGTGGTAATCATCGTGAGATTGGCCTGGTTCCGATAGTCATTAAAGTGTTAACCTCGATTCTGCTGCACCGTCTTACGCCCACTGGCGAGAGGAATGCACGCGAACAGCAGGCTGGATTCCGCTCAGGTCGAGGATGCATCGACCAGATTTTTACTCTTCGCCGACTACTTGAAACGCGTCACACACACCGCCGACCGACAATAATGGTTCTCTCGGAATTACAAGGCGTCTTCGATTCAGTTGATCGAACAGCGCTTTTCAGTACTCTTCATCGAAAAGGTATGTCCCAGAAGTTCGTGAATCTACTGAGATCATTGTATTTTCATATTTCTGGCCGTGTAAGGGTTTACGGTGAACTATCCAGTCGGTTTGAAACGACCAGCGGTGTTCGACAGGGATGTCCCATGTCTCCATTCTTGTTCAACTTCGTCATGGACGAAATAATGGATAGTGCACTGCAAAATCTTCAGTATGTAGGCATCGAAATAGGAAATAGTGAAAAGCTATGAGACATAGCATACGCGTACGACGTTGTCTGCTTGTTCGAATCCACGGAACATGCTCAACGTGCACTAGATAGACTTGCGAAAGCTGTAGCTCCATTCGGCATGCGCTTTGCACCTTCAAAGTGTAAAGTGATGTTACAAGACTGGACGTCAACGATTCCGAGCTTGATGCTCGATAGGGAGGTGCTGTCAGTTGTCGACCACTTCACCAACCTCGGCAGCGGTGTGTCGACTTATGGGAGCACTGTAGTGGAGGTAAGCACGCGTATATCCAAGGCTCGTGCGGCATCATCATCATCATGATCACACAGCGTTAAACAGTAGGGCAAGCCCCACTGACCACTGCCTTTCTCACCATGTTGCACGCTGAATTAGAAAGTATGAATATACAGGATGAACAGTAAGTGGACCTACACGGGTGGGGAAAGGAAAGAATGCCCTAGTAGCCAACACACAGTCTTACTGTACAAACGCACATCGATCAGTCATTCTGATTCGATAGAAAGTGACAACACGATCGCCACTGTTCGCGGTTTGCAGCCATATCCTTCAGTGTCCCCAGCCAACTGGTAGACGGATCTTTTGGATCCCAATCACGAAGACGTGAAGCACCTACTTTTCTTAAGTCTGCTGTACATTTTCTCATTCCCCGCTGCCACGTCATCTGTTGACCTCCACGTGGTCTCTTCCACTCCCTAGGTGGAACGGAGAATAGGACACGCTATGGTAGACGTGTGTTTGACATACGTAATACATGCCCCAACCAACGAAGTCTACTAAGTTGGATACGCTGTGACAAAACGTTCTCCGAATTAGTACCCATTACTCGCTTCCTGACCTCATCACTACTTACTCGGCTATTCCACCCAATCTTAGCGATACTACGCAAATATCGATGGTCGAAAACCCCAAGACGACGAATATCTTCAGCACGCAGACTCCAAGTTTCGCAACCATACAACAAAACTGAACGCACTGCGGCACAGTACACACGACCTTTCAACTTCAGTGAAATATCAGGTCGGCGCCACCAGTGCATCAGTCCAGCGTACGCCGCTCGAGCGAAACAACCATCGGTGTTCGACAGGGATGTCCCATGTCTCCATTCTTGTTCAACTTCGTCATGGACGAAATAATGGATAGTGCACTGCAAAATCTTCAGTATGTAGGCATCGAAATAGGAAATAGTGAAAAGCTATGAGACATAGCATACGCGTACGACGTTGTCTGCTTGTTCGAATCCACGGAACATGCTCAACGTGCACTAGATAGACTTGCGAAAGCTGTAGCTCCATTCGGCATGCGCTTTGCACCTTCAAAGTGTAAAGTGATGTTACAAGACTGGACGTCAACGATTCCGGGCTTGATGCTCGATAGGGAGGTGCTGTCAGTTGTCGACCACTTCACCAACCTCGGCAGCGGTGTGTCGACTTATGGGAGCACTGTAGTGGAGGTAAGCACGCGTATATCCAAGGCTCGTGCGGCATCATCATCATCATGATCACACAGCGTTAAACAGTAGGGCAAGCCCCACTGACCACTGCCTTTCTCACCATGTTGCACGCTGAATTAGAAAGTATGAATATACAGGATGAACAGTAAGTGGACCTACACGGGTGGGGAAAGGAAAGAATGCCCTAGTAGCCAACACACAGTCTTACTGTACAAACGCACATCGATCAGTCATTCTGATTCGATAGAAAGTGACAACACGATCGCCACTGTTCGCGGTTTGCAGCCATATCCTTCAGTGTCCCCAGCCAACTGGTAGACGGATCTTTTGGATCCCAATCACGAAGACGTGAAGCACCTACTTTTCTTAAGTCTGCTGTACATTTTCTCATTCCCCGCTGCCACGTCATCTGTTGACCTCCACGTGGTCTCTTCCACTCCCTAGGTGGAACGGAGAATAGGACACGCTATGGTAGACGTGTGTTTGACATACGTAATACATGCCCCAACCAACGAAGTCTACTAAGTTGGATACGCTGTGACAAAACGTTCTCCGAATTAGTACCCATTACTCGCTTCCTGACCTCATCACTACTTACTCGGCTATTCCACCCAATCTTAGCGATACTACGCAAATATCGATGGTCGAAAACCCCAAGACGACGAATATCTTCAGCACGCAGACTCCAAGTTTCGCAACCATACAACAAAACTGAACGCACTGCGGCACAGTACACACGACCTTTCAACTTCAGTGAAATATCAGGTCGGCGCCACCAGTGCATCAGTCCAGCGTACGCCGCTCGAGCGAAACAACCATCGGTGTTCGACAGGGATGTCCCATGTCTCCATTCTTGTTCAACTTCGTCATGGACGAAATAATGGATAGTGCACTGCAAAATCTTCAGTATGTAGGCATCGAAATAGGAAATAGTGAAAAGCTATGAGACATAGCATACGCGTACGACGTTGTCTGCTTGTTCGAATCCACGGAACATGCTCAACGTGCACTAGATAGACTTGCGAAAGCTGTAGCTCCATTCGGCATGCGCTTTGCACCTTCAAAGTGTAAAGTGATGTTACAAGACTGGACGTCAACGATTCCGGGCTTGATGCTCGATAGGGAGGTGCTGTCAGTTGTCGACTACTTCACCAACCTCGGCAGCGGTGTGTCGACTTATGGGAGCACTGTAGTGGAGGTAAGCACGCGTATATCCAAGGCTCGAGCGGCTGGACTGAAGCACTTGTGGCGCCGATCTGATATTTCACTGAAGTTGAAAGGTCGTGTGTACTGTGCCGCAGTGCGTTCAGTTTTGTTGTATGGTTGCGAAACTTGGAGTCTGCGTGCTGAAGATATTCGTCGTCTTGGGGTTTTCGACCATCGATATTTGCGTAGTATCGCTAAGATTGGGTGGAATAGCCGAGTAAGTAGTGATGAGGTCAGGAAGCGAGTAATGGGTACTAATTCGGAGAACGTTTTGTCACAGCGTATCCAACTTAGTAGACTTCGTTGGTTGGGGCATGTATTACGTATGTCAAACACACGTCTACCATAGCGTGTCCTATTCTCCGTTCCACCTAGGGAGTGGAAGAGACCACGTGGAGGTCAACAGATGACGTGGCAGCGGGGAATGAGAAAATGTACAGCAGACTTAAGAAAAGTAGGTGCTTCACGTCTTCGTGATTGGGATCCAAAAGATCCGTCTACCAGTTGGCTGGGGACACTGAAGGATATGGCTGCAAACCGCGAACAGTGGCGATCGTGTTGTCACTTTCTATCGAATCAGAATGACTGATCGATGTGCGTTTGTACAGTAAGACTGTGTGTTGGCTACTAGGGCATTCTTTCCTTTCCCCACCCGTGTAGGTCCACTTACTGTTCATCCTGTATATTCATACTTTCTAATTCAGCGTGCAACATGGTGAGAAAGGCAGTGGTCAGCGGGGCTTGCCCTACTGTTTAACGCTGTACGATGACGTTGATGATGACGAACTTCAAATTTTCCTTTGTAATCTAGGCATCGCAAGCAGCCAAACGATGCCCCACAATGAGCAATGTAACGGTCAGGCAGAACGCCTGAATTATTATTTCATCCTTTCCATTACACAGAAGAAGAACTACAAAAAGCGAGGAGGACCCCATAGTTCGAAAACACTGCAAAAGGAGTTCGTGGGGAACATTCACATCAAAACCAATTTGTTGATTCCGCTTTTGAAAAGAGAAAGGTTGTATGTGAGTGGAAAGACAGAGTGGCTTAGGGTGTTCGATAACTTAACCGTCCGGAGGAAAAAGACTGGAAGGTTGAGGTTCGAGATCGAGCAACAGAAACCTGATAAGAGTGTCTAGCTGTCCATGCTTGGGAGCGGCGTTAAAAAGTGACGCGAATAGGAACGGTCGAAGCAAGCTCGGGGGAACAAAACCCAAAATGACAGTGGTAGAATGGGGACAATTAAGCAACTGTCCGATGATGGGCAAGCGACTACAAATTGGATGGTAAAACTGGGCCATCTACCAGACGAATGGCTTTACGTTGGGCCCGGTCGAAGGGAAATAAAGATGACGCTCCACCCCACTCGTGACAGCAGTGTTCAAGTGTGGGACGAATTTGAGCTTTGGACAGTGTGAACAGATGAGATGGTTTGAAGAAACGTCTGGCGTGGAAAATGAAGAGGAGCGATGTTTTAGCAGCATTGAAGAGAACACGATTTTGAGAGCCCTAAGAGGAAACCTGTCCAAGGTTCGAAATGAACGATTTTAAAAGGGCACAACGGTCGAGGTCGATGTTGGTGGTGGCAAGGTGGGGGACGGGGTACGAAAGGGAGTAGTGAAGGGTGGCATCGTCGGCAAAAGCGTGAATGGGGTTGGAAGTGGTTGATGAGATCATAAATGGAAAGCAGAAAGAGGGTGGGTGAACGTACAGAACCTTGGGGCATATCGGCATTCACAGGAAAAGGCTGTGATTGTGCCTCATCGACTGGAACAGAGGTTGTCCGGTTACTGATAAAACTCGATGTCCACAAGACAAGGGGTGGGCAAGTTAGGCAGTAAACCATTGTGCCAGACACGGTCAAAATCTTTCGATATGTCTAATGAAACCAGATGTGTTTCTCCGCGGTTATCGAGTGCCGCTGACTAGGAGTGCGAGACCATAACTAGTAGATCATTTGTTGGACGGTGAGATCGGGACTCGTATTGGCGATCACTTAACGGACCTTACCGTTTGAGGAACGGTAGCAAGTGACCATAAATTATGGTCTCCATGACTTTCAAAATGACAGAAGTTAAGGAAATAAGACGGTTCCAGTTCAGTTCCAGTCTTTTATACCACTAACCTCACTTTTATGTGTACTGGGTTCGGTTGCTACCTTCAAGCAATCAAGTAAAAGGCAAAACCAATGAGAGTACAAAACGAAAAGATACCAAAAACAAGAAATTATCGTCACACACGTCAGCGATGTTCGTTCTCATTTTCACTGTGAACATCCTCATGATCTTTCCTGTTCATTTTCAGGCTGTGTTTAAATAACAAGTGTGATAGAGCTTCAACTCAAGGTCTTTGTCTTCTTATTTTCACTGACCGATACGCTTGAGATTGACAGTATTAAGGGGAAATTGCGAGGACATTGTTCGAATGCAACTACGCCACTGACCGCGACACCTAGCTATATCACCTAACGTCTCCCACCATTGGGTAGGTGGGTCACGTGAACCTCTACCCGGAAGTCTTACACCCTCTACTTGGGCAAGTCCACTGGTCAAGGCTTTCATACCTGTCTATCATGTCACGGAGAGACCAGCTCGACCTATCCCTCAACAACTACCTACCCAGCAGAACAGCCTACGCTGAGGAGGTCTATCGGTGGGTATGCGTAAAACATGGCCATGGAATCGCACCCTGTTTGGATTCGGTAATTGATCGAGAGATTAACATCTGGTTCCCAACACCTCAGTGTTGGTAACACGGTGTTTTCACCATACCAAAGTAAAACTACAGATAAATCCATGCTGATGCAACAACCGTCCGCGCCTATCTTCCACCCTTAACGGCCATGTTTCTGAACCGCATAAAAGAACGAACCTAACCATCACACTCTAAACTCGATCCCTCACAAACAACCGGATGTCGCATCCGCGCAACAGATCACTGAGGTGGACAAAAGCCAAACGCGCCTTCTGAATACGCGATGACACTTCATACGACATCTGTCCACCTGGTGAAATGTGACCACCTAGGGAACAAAACTTAACTAATTCGGCTATAGCTTCCCCTGTCAACACAAGATTTGGTGTTGAGAAAATCCAATACTACAACAGCATTTTACACTTCGAACTTGAAAAACACATCCCGAACATCGCCAACCTGTTGTTTACGCTATCTAGGAAAGGTTGAAACTTACTTACATCTTCACTCACAAGAACAACATCGTCCGCATATTCCAAGTCAGACAGTTTACTGCCCGAGCAAAGATCGATGTCGCTATTCTCATACAGGGAAAAGGATATTTCAAAATTCAATTCGATTACAAAATTGAAGAGGAAGGGTGAAAGAGAGCAACCCTGACAAACACCACTTCCCGGGGTGAACTCGAGTGAAAGATCGCCGTAAGCACAAACTCGGCTTCAGCATTGGAAAAGAGAGACAAATTTCTGTGGCACACCCTTCAAATACATGCAGCGCCAGGGGACTGTGCGGTTGACTGAATCGAACATCGCCTTCAGTTCAGGAAAGACAGAGTCTATGGACCTACGGAAGATGTGTGTGCTCCAAGGTTTCCCAAACTGTAAAGATGTGGACGATACAACCACGACCGAGTCTGAAACCGACTTGATTCTCACGCGTACACATTTCGCGGGCGCTACATAATCCGTGGAGAATAATGCTGGTGAGAAGTTTGGATGCGATGCTTACCACGCTTATTTCTCCGTGGTTTTCACGAGAGGGGCTGTCACCTTTCTCCGAAATCGGCATTGGCACCGAATCACACCATCTCCTGGAAATCCGCTCACCATCCCAAATAACCCAGAGGAGTTTAATTAACTGCGAAACCGAAACCTCGTCTCCATCCTTGGAAAAGGTAGAAACAACCCACCCGATCCAACGGCTCCGTACCTCTTCAGGTATCCTATTTCCCGCATAACCCCCGTTTCTGAAGGAGTGAAATCCACCTGCATCGGCTTTTTGACAGGTATATGCGGAAGGTCCACAGTTGAAGTGGGTAATTGAACTGTTCCTTGAAGTGCTTCGCCCAACGATCCAGACGACGTCTCTGGGAATGAATCAGCGAGCCATCGGATTCCTTGATTGGATCAACTGCACCGGGTTTACGTGGACCGGTACTTCTAATCAAACAGAAAAGGTCGCGAGCATTGTCAATGGGCGCAGCCTTTTCTATTTCTCTTTATTTCGAAACCCACCACCGCCTGCGGTCATTTCTCAGGCTCCTACTCAGTAGGCGTCTCAGGGGTTTAGGCACTCATTTGAACGTGGTATCCGGAAGGACGGATCTGCGAGCATCCAACGAGACAACTGACGTCAAAGATATCCATCTCTTGTTAGCTCAACTTGAAGCAGAGCCCCGTGTAGTATTAGAAGCGGCATACAAGGCTGGTCCAGGATTGTGTTCGCAGTGGGAAACCGGCCAGGTTTCGACTGGGCGGACCCGGCTGCAATCAGGCCGGGTTTGTTAATGGGTTCGTTACATATACCACTGCACTATACTACCACTATACCATATATAACATATTTTTAATGTAAAGGTAATTGACGAAACATGATACAATATCATGGTTTTGTGAAGTAAATTATGACACATTGACAGCTAGAACATGCCATTTCCGTCGACGTCCCGTTGGAAGATGCCGCGCGGAAAAAGAAAATATCACTCGATATGAACTGTCTTGCTTGTTTGGATGCCACCCCAAGTAGCAAACTCGGCCGGGCTTCGAACGGTTTTGAGCTGGGTTTAGACCGGGTTCACAAACGGGGGACCGGCCGGGTTTCGACCGGGCGAACCCAGCCGTAAACCGGCTGGGCTTCAGCTGGGTTCGAAACGGGCTCGGGCTAGGTTCCCTTATAGGTTTGTCACGCTTGCTACCTTTGCTTGTTATATACGCCAAACAAATGCCCACCTAATGACTTCAGTTTACTTCTAGTCCTATGCCATGCTTACGTCCCATTCAGTAATATAAAAATTTAAAAACGGCGAAGAAATCATGTTCGCTTTATTCCTACAAAATGCGAGAGTAATTGATGGTTAGATATTTACAATTTTCATGTCCGTATTTACGTTATCTTTCACAAGTCTTCGTTTTAGTTCTGAAAAAGAAATGGAAATTAATTGTATCGTATAACTAGTCAGTAGTGACGTGGGTGTGATGCCAGAGCAGTTGGTACATTGGGTCAAAGGACCACGTAAAGGTTTCAGTTGTTTGAATCTGATGCAGTGCGAAGAACCGGGAAATCGGTTACTGAATACTCAGGCACATATTCCTCTCGATTTTCAACGATCTTGTAGGCACACAGTCGACTTGAGACGTTGGAAAGCTACGGATTTTCCTTTCGTTTATTGTATTCGGGTTCCGTTTGTTTGTATAATTTGTTATCTATTGAGGCCTATGAACAATTACTACTATTTGTCGCCATTTATATTTCATCACATCCTGACCTACACTCACCTTATAACCATTTCCCAAATAGATTATTACGCGCTTTTGTGCAGCAAGCCGGTCACCACTACGGTGATCAAGAACTGGTCTACAACGTGCACGCACTCATTCACCTTTTAGAGGATGTGAAGCAACATAGTACGTCGGACTGTTTTTCTTGTTTCCCCTATGAGTCACATTTACGAACTCTCAGGTTTTCAGTAAATGGACCACGTAGACCGGCGAAACAGCTGCATCGACGTCTAACAGAAGGGACTTCCAGCTACTCAGTCAATAACGAAGGGACGATTTTAGACGACACCAGGTCGAATGTTAAACGCATACCACATTACATTTTGAAAAACAACGTGCTGTACAACATCACCTCTCCAAACAATATCATTGTAAACGGTTGCCCGTCTGTAATTGTTAAGATTTCCAGTAATGTTGTACAACCTACGGGTTTTCAGGTAATAGGCAATTTCTTCGACGGATGCATTGATTCCACCTACTTGTATACATTTCGCGTTGGTGGAGTGGAGGATGAAATTTTTCACAAGATATTGCTAACATTCGATGTAAATGCGTTGCCTTACTCATGCAAAATGGTTGCGTAATTATTCCTATAGCATTCATTTGCGAAATAAATTTTGTCACCACTGAACTGATGTACAACATAATTGTTTTCACTCCTTGAAATCTGCGTCCACTAATATAAATTCATTTCAGATGTACGTCTTGATCAGACAACTCTATAGCTGTGTGAAACCCGAGTTGGGTGGTGGACCAAAGCAACATTTGTTGGCCAAGCTGTAAGACCACTGCCGTTCTTCTTAAGTTGCTGCTGACGGACGAGGAACCACCGGACTCACTCACAATATGAGTGTGAAGTTATTTGGGAATCAGGTGCGCTTGATGACTGACGTCGTGTAAAATTTGTTTTAGATAATTTCTTGACTATTATGGGGTGTGAACGGAAAATGATTCGGGAACTCACAGCGTCGTTCACGTCGGATGACACGCAGCCACCGACTTTCTTCAGCGACAGACATGCCAAACCGAAGAGGCAAGTATTTTTTCGCTTTATTTACGCTTTAGAGTACCCAAACACTTAAGCTCCCCGGACGACACCTTGAACAGGAGAACTGCGATTGAACTACCGAAAAAATCAGTACGAATACTGCTGTGTGCCAGTCCAGCGGCTGGGTAATGTTTTTATTGTCATGGAGACGTATCCACTTAGTCCGTCTTTAAAATCTGTTACCGTGACATCGAACTCAATTTCGAGTCCGAATACTTTGGTTCCACTTCAACAGTCCAAAAAACTAAGTTGTCATTCGTCGGTACTCATAGACAGTACAGATATCAGCGGTTTCCAGATGACGAACGCTTCTTGCGACAATTAATCAAAAAAGTCTGACGAATTGAACGGTAATATATACTTACTTTTACTTTCACGCGACTATCTCCTACGAGAAGATAAATCGGCTCCATGGATATCACGGACCATTGCTGACCACTCGCGGCGGTCGGAGGCGAGCTCCGTACAGATCCTGATCGTCCCTTTCCATCGCCGGGCTCCATAGACCGACCGAGGGCCTACAAGCTCCACGTATTTCTCTATTGTGCTGGTCCACGTTCTGATCTGCTCACCAAGGCGAAAACGTCAACCAGGACAGGGAGTGGGGCAGAGTGTTTGTTTGGTTATCTCCGACTCAGGTCGCCGAAGAGTACGGCCGAACCACTGCAGTCGTCGACGTTGGAGGAGGATGGAGAGCGTATTGTCTCCTTGCCTCTTCGTTAGACACCCTGACACGCCACTTGACTTTGAGGATTTGTCCCATGCACCAGTGGTCGGCAACCTCCAGCCTACTGGTATCCCCAGCCCGTAATGGCCAGGTTTCGCAGCCCTAGATGAGTACGGGCCGGATGGCGTCACGGTAAACACGAACTTTGGTCTTTAAGCTGATTTCATTGTGAGTCCAGTGTTTGTCGTAGCTGAAGGAAAGCTCTCCTTGCGCTGTCGATCCGTAATACCATTTCATGTTTTGCCTGGCCGTTTGGAAGCACAGTTGAGCCTAGGTATTTGAATGAAGTGACGTATTCGACTGGTTGGTCATTATTGGACAGTTGTTGAATCGTCGGGCCTAGATGAGTTGTGAAGGCTTTTGTTTTGGTCGAATTTACTTCAAGTTCGATGGACCTCGCGAAGGAATTGATTCGGTCGAGGATTGGTTGGGGCGTAGCGGGGGAGTCTCCTAGCGCGACAATATCCGAGGTTTCCATCGATCTCGTTTTGAATAACTTTCACTTTCGGTCTTTCGCCGATTGTAGGCGCTCGCGGTTCGCTTTCTGCACAGCCGTTGAGTTCATTTCCGTTCGGTGTATCTCTCGTATAGGTACTGCCTCGGTGTCATGATATACAGAATACACCTTGCATCTGTAAACTGACTTGCGTCTTCTCTATTCATCCGATAGAGGGGATAACGTTAGTATTTCGCTGCCAGAATGCATAGAAGACACGTTCTCCAGCTGCCCTCGAACGTCTCCTGTGCCCTCAAGAATTATTTGGCACGGTCCGAGTATGCTCACGAGCATCAGAGAGCGATGCTGCAACATCCCTATAAACCCTTGTAGCAAAACCAGCGCAAAACCGTCCCGAAACCGATCGGTTTTTACCATGACGTCCATCGATTTTCGGTCGGTTTGTTTAGTAGCCATTTTACACGGATGAACAATGAATTGATACGAAGGAAACTGAAGACCGGAGTAATGTGCAATGCCCGGTTGGCGTTTTATTTAAATATACTGGTTTAATTCATCGAAATCTCCGGAAAACCTCAGTATAGATCGCTCTATTTTATCCCCTTAAAATGGGTGAAACAAGGAAAGTTATTCGGAAAATCATAAATTAGTAGATAGGAAAGAGCATCGTAATACGTAATTTGGGTTAGTGAAATAAATCAACGAAGCACATGACGTACTTCGAACGACTGACACAAACCGCTCAGAAACCGCCCATAAACCAATCGGTGTAATAGTAAAAACTGATCCAAAACCGGTCTAAAACCGATCGGTTTCATTCTTCGTTCTTCATAATAGAGGCAAAGGGTATCTCTCCCGTGTAAGCCTCCTCACCACAGCTCAGTGATGTAGACTCATGTTGTCTCCCACCACCTCTTTAGAAATACATCCAGAAGTCGCTTGAACAATGTGTCGTTGGGCTCTTCCACCACTTCGGCTGGCAGCGAGTCCCATAGATTGGTCACCCTCCGAGATACACGGCACATCAGAGGGAGGCCCACCGAGTGCAGTTTCTTTAGAGTTAGCGGGTGTCCCCTCGTACGGCCATGTTCACGGAGAGGGAGATCTGCACGTAGTTCTGGGCCGAAGTCGCCTCTGATGATACGCCTGGTGAAGATCAGGTCTCCCCGGACTCTCCGATAAGCTACTGGAAACAGCCCTGTGATCTTCAGCCGCTCTTCGTAGCTGACCCCACGCGTACCTCCGATAAAGCGGGTTGCGCCTCTCTGTACTCTTTCCAACTTTGCCACTTCTGCCAAAGTACAAGGGAAAACCGCTGGCCCCCCGTATTCCAGCTTGGGACGCACATGGGTTGCACACAGCACCTTGAAGGCGTTGAGTGAGAGATGGCCGAATGAACGAGTAATCGGCCCCAGGATACTCCACGCTGACGAACAAACTCTATCAGTATTGTGCTTCGTTTTTAGTGACGAGGCCACCATCACTCCCAGATCTTTTTCGCAGACAGAACACCGAAGGGGTGCCCCGTGTATATTGTACATTCCACTGCTGGACGGTGCTCCTACTCGCATATGCACACACTTGTCCGTGTTGACTGGTAGTGACCACAGATCTGACCATCTCTCAAGGGCTCTGATGTCCTCCTGAAGAACGAGCTCGTCAGCATATGATGTAATCTTGCGCCAGATCTTTAGGTCGTCTGCGTACATGAGGCACGGTGATTGAAAATCTGGTGGTAGGTCATTGATACAGACCAAGAAGAGGAGCGGACCCAGAACCGATCCTTGTGTAATACCACTAGCTGCCACTTGCCAAGTTAACAGTGACTGTACTACTCGTACCGCAAATGTTCGGCCTTTTAGAAAGTCCTCTATCCACAGAATCAAGGGATCTACCACCCCAAGAGCCTTAAGCTTACCTAATAGACGGTCATGCGGAACTTTGTCAAAAGCTTTGCTAAAAACCACGAAGATTACGTCCATAGGGTGTCCTTCGGCCTTGGCTATCGTCCAGCGTTCTCGTGCGATTACCAAGTTTGTCAGGCAAGACCTGCTTTTCCAAAAACCATGTTGTTGTCGACAAAGTAGGTCGTACACCTCAATATGGTCCCGGACTCACGTTGCCAGCAGGCGTTCCATAACCTTTCCTACCACCGGTGTTAGACTGACAGGCCGGTAGTTGACAGCCTCAGCCTTCGCCCCACCTTTGTATGGTGGCACGACGATCGCTTTCTTCCATTCTTGGGGGATCTTTCCCGCTGCTAAAGACGCGTTGAACAGTCGTGTGACCGATTGAGTTAACACATCGGCCAGTTCCTTTACCACTAACGGATGAACACCATCAGGTCCCGGGGATTGGTTGACTCTAATGGTGCGCATGGTTGCCGCCACTTCTTCCCCGGTGAGTTCTTGACACGACAATTGAGGGGCACCCATGGCAATGTGTGAGGGACGATTGCGCCTTTGTTCAGGAGCATAGACTGACAAGTAGTGTCTCGCCAGTATCTCTGCCTTGTGTTCATCTGTAACTCCCAGCGAGTGTCCGTCCTGTAGGGCTGGGATTGCAGTTGTGGTTCGCGTTCTCCATCGCAGATATGCGAACAGTCGTCTAGGTGCTCGAACCGAGTCCATTGCTAACGTCTCCTCGAAAAGATACGTCGCTTTTCTCGTTTCGGAGCGGTTTCTGTGAATCGTTTGAAATACGTGATATACTTCGTTAATTTCTTTCAACAACCTAAATTACCTATTACGATGCTCTTTCCTATCTACTAATTTATGATTTTCCGAATAACTTCCCTTGTTTCACCCATTTTGAGGGGATAAAATAGAACGATCTATACTGAGGTTTTCCAGAGATTTCGATGAATTAAACCAGTACATTTAAGTAAAACGCCAACCGGACATTGCACATTACTTCGGTCTTCAATTTCCTTCGTATCAATTCATTGTTCATCCGTGTAAAATGGCTACTAAACAAACTGACCAAAAACCGATGTTACGAACGGGCTGGGTGTTACAAGGGAAACGTAGCATTTTACAAAGAAGTCAAGGTGTATTTCCATGTTATGATACGTACTTGAAGCAACGGGCGAAACTCTTCAAATTATACCACATTATGGAAAGAATCCCAAAATAGTCTCTTGAGTGATTTTTTGGGGACTAAATGCTCCCTCTCTGTGCTGACCGGGCTGGGAAACCACACTGTTTTTCAATGAAGTGAAATTATTTTTCCATGTTTTAGATCTAAAACATGGACAGGTCGACCTGTCCAAATCTAATGGTATGACAAAAACTCTTCTCAAGCTAATTACTAAAAAAATATTCCTTCGCGGGACTATTCTGGGACTAAAATGCGCACCCCTGTGTCGAATGGGTTGTGACCTGAGCTGACACTCGCAAACCTTCTGAACATTTAAGTGACTTTGCCTCTAAGGTGTGTAATTCAACGTCTTCATACCTAAAATAACATTTAACATTCTTAGCTTAGCGTTACCACTGAATCAACCATCATTTTAATCCTCACTACATACAAATATGGACCACGTGATTCAAGTGCGCCCCAAGTAGCAGACTGCCCAACCCTGATGGGCCCTGCCCAACGGAGCGTTGGGGTGGCGCATGATGACGACACCTTCGAACTTAAATGGCATAGATCTTCCAGAACTTCAAAGCGCCGTTTATTTATACGAATTCCGTTCAAATAGGTAATAAAAATTTATGTGACCTTTGCACGCTTTTTGTTTTACCGCGCACCTTCGTCACCGGGGGACCCTTATTGGTTTCGCTCGTTGATTGTCGGCAGGTGAGTGTTATCAGCGGTGCGTAGTTGCGGTTGGTAGTATAATTGTCTGATTGTCAGGAATAAGTATCGTTTAAACTGTATTGTTACTGTTCCGTCGTCCGATTCTTGTATCGTAGGTATTAACTAGTTCAAACTTTCCGTACTTCATTTAAAATTAGAAGTTTCTTTCCGACTTTGTCAATATAGAGGCAACCAGTATTTCCTGGAAAATAAGTCTCATTAAGGAAATGGTTACCTATTGAAACCCATTCTTCTGTCTTTTCTGAATTCTATAGGAAGCACTTTGTTATGCCGAGAGTATGTCGTAAAGGTATAAGAGGAGGAAGATGGAACTGGACTCCATGCAGTGTCCCATGAGTCACGATGCCAGTTTGTGGGAGCATAGAATTTTATGGCCCAAGGAAAGAATCCAGATTATGCTCTTATAATGGATTTATTTATTTGAGTTACTGAACAGCGTTTACAGCTAGCACTTCCAGTGCATTTCTTGAAGCGAAGTCATGAAGGCCGGAGGTGCAAACAGGAGTGCCCGGGGACCTGATAAGTGGAGACACGCTTCTTATTGCGTGCACATCCTGTCTGATCTATTTGTTACCGCGAACTTGAGCAAGAAACAGCGGCGAGACGTACTTTCTTGTGTGGGCAAGTTTGTGCCGGGTCTCCCACGTGATCAACTGACAGCCTAGGTCTCATAGACTTATTAGGCTCCCTGAAAAGCTATACAGACTTCACCCATCTGTTAGTCACTGGTGACTTCAACTCTCCCAGTACAAACTGGCAAAGAGCTGATGCCCCGGATATCACTTTCGGTAAACCCCTCCTTGATCTCGTACTGAAAAACTCATGGGTGCAGAACGTAAGAGATCCGACTAGATATCGCACAGGCCACGCCCCGTCCCTACTAGACCTGGTCATCACCAATGATCGGTTCCTAATAGATGTGGTTCATTACTTGCCGCCCCTCGGCAAAAGTGATCACATTCTCATTGGATTCGAATATATCGTGAAATGGCCTCCTCTTCCGTCAGAAACTAAAATTTTGAGATCCTTCAAAAGGACCAACTTTGACCAAGTCTGTGCATTTTTTCGCTCCCAGCTAAATTTAACTAACCCAGGTAACTCTGCGGATGAAATGGCAGAGAATCTCAGAGAGTTAATCTCCTTAGCTGATGGGCATTTTGTCCCCAGAATTCGTCGCCCACAGACCGCTAAGCGACCCCTCCCTCGCCCCATTAGGCGCATTCTAGACGAACGCGCACGCATCTTTGCTAGATATAAAGCCACAGGCCTTGCCCGTGATGCAGAAGACTTCAGGATCATAAGGAACATATGCAAAGACAAGATTAGGTCCTATCAGAATGCAGTCCAGCGATCTGTACTTGATCGAGCACGGACCAATAAGGCATTTTTCTTTCAGTACATGCGCCGTCTAAGGGGCACAGCTCCGACGCCATTAGCTCTCAAAGATAGTGCCGGATCTCCAATCACTACCCCTAGCCAAGTAGCCGAGGCATTCAGCTCCTACTTCCGTACAATTTTTAGCTCCTTTCCCATATCATCCCACCCTACTATGCACCCGTTATCTCTGACCACTACCCTTAACCGCGTAACTATTCCCATTGGTGCAGTCGCTCAAGGTTTCCGACGGCTCAACCAATATTGCTCTATGGGTCCTGACCTAATCCACCCCCGTATTCTCAAGGAAGCCGCGGATACATTAGCTGCTCCTTATGCCTCGCTTTTTCAGCAATGTGTTGACGATGGAGTTTTCCCCCGTAACTGGAAAAAAGCAGTGATCGCACCCATCTATAAGAAGGGTAGTAGACACCTTGCTTCTAGTTACAGACCCACAAGCCTCACTAGCATCCCTAGCAAAATTTTTGAGGGAATTCTTAAGAGTGAGATTCTTTCCCATCTTCATAGAAATAAGATCCTCTCCCCGTCCCAACATGGGTTTCTTCCTGGCAGGTCATGCATCACCAATATGCTTACTGTCATGGATAGTCTAACGAAAGCCTATGATGATGGCCAGCTCTCACACGCTGTATTCATCGATTTTGCTAAGGCCTTCGATAAGGTCTCACATGCCTCTCTTCTTTATAAGCTGCAGACGTACGGGATCACAGGCTCCATGTTGGCCATCCTACGTAGCTTCCTTACCGACCGCACCTTTGTGGTTAAAGTCGGGAATGTTTTGTCTCAACCCTCCCCAGTAACAACTGGGGTCCCCCAAGGGTCGGTCTTAGGTCCTCTTCTTTTCCTGATCTATATAAACGGTCTACCGACAGCCCTTCCTGCGAACATTGCCATGTACGCAGATGATGTAACCCTCTGGAGTTCAAGCGTTGAAGACCTGCAAATTGCAGTTTATGAAACAAAACGTTGGTCCGAGGATTGGAACCTCCCAGTTAATGATGACAAATGCGTGAGCATGTCTTTCGGCAGAGAGACTGGTCACACGTTTTCCATTAATGGAGCAGCCACTCTGCCAAGGGTTGACCGACACAAGGTGCTCGGTTTCTGGTTAGATTGTAACTTATCCTTATCTCATCATCACAAACTTGCGAGCACTTCTGCCTTTCGAGTCCTAAACATGATTCGAAGGTCCTTCCCGCGCATATTTAAGGATGATTTCCCCATAATTTTCGGCACTTATATCCGACCTCTGCTGGAGTACGGTAGTCACATAGTGCACTCTGGTCTTGTCCGAGACCGTGAGATCCTAGAAAGGGTTCATCGGGCCTCCACCAAGGCAGTAAGTGGTCTATCCCATCTACCTTATCCCGTCCGCCTCTCACTCCTCAACCTCTATCCCCTTGACGTAAGACGCGTAAGAGGTGATCTGTTTTTGATGTTTCACCTTTTTGAAACAGGTCAAAGCGATTGCTTCTTCTCCGTCTGTCCAGCCTCCTCTCTCCGTGGGCACAGCAGAAAAGTTTTCAAACCGAGGCCACGCACTTCACTAAGGATTAACTTTTTTAGCTATAGGGTTATTACTATGTGGAATGCACTTCCGGAAGATATTGTTCTCTCGCAGAACAAAACTATCTTCAAGAAAAAGCTAGACCTCTACCTGGGTCTCTCCCAATAATTCCCTTTGTCAAAAAAAAATAGTTGTCTTTTATCGCATATATGTTCATGAATGCCGCACCCCCACTCAGCTTAAGGCACTGTCCACAGTGTGACACTGCATAATGTTATGTGTATCTTGTTTTCGCTGCCACCCCCGCCCCCCTCCTTCTTTTTGCTCTCGTTTCAGCTCGGTGAATCCGACAGAAGATCAAAGATTTCCTAAAGAACCGGGACAATTGGGCTCAAAGCCTCGAACCCGTGTAGTAATTCAAGACTTCAAGACTACACCACGTTCGTGTGAGAAGATTCAATTGGACATTGGAATATTTTAGGATTTATCTCAGTTAAGTCAGGACCTGCTCCCGTATAGAGTCTATAGCCCCTGGTCCTCGGTTTGTGACACGATAGCGAATATACTCGGCGGCGCGCAAAGCAGAATTCACATGGCTGGTGCGGGACAACGTGTGTATTGGAGGAGCGCAACGGCGTGCAGACGACGTACATAGGCGGAGCAAGTGGCGCCACCAAAAACGGTCATTGTTCAAATAAACAAATTTTCTAGTCTTTGTCATCGAGTGCTTTATTGGTAGCACTACAATATATATTCACGTTGGACTGACAGACGGAATAAATATGTGCCCAAGCATAATGGATTTTATTCCAAATTCTATCGATCTGCACCTGAATATAGATGGGCTGTCGTTGATTCTGTCATCTTTCGTTCAGATGTGGCCGATTTTTGCAAGGATAGTGCAGCCAATGTGTCCGCAAATCATGACTGTTGAATTTTATTGTGGTGTTAAAAAACCATATCCAGTACATGATTACTTGTGCCCTACAGGGAAAAACTGGCCAAACTGCTACAAAATGGCCTAAGCTATCGTAATTCTTCTATGCGATGTTGCTTGAAGGCCGTTATCTGTGATACTCCCGCCAGGGCCTCTGTTCATCAAGTCAAAAGTCCTGCTGGTTGTTATGGCTATGATAAATGCGGCTTGCATGTAGATGGGAGGATGACTTTTCCTGTCGTCGAGGTGACCGCACGAGAGGATGAAAAGTTTCAGCGTCATTACCATTGTTATTACTATTGCCTACAGTGATTTCGTCACCACAGTTCTCGATAATGCATATAATATCTGTGCCACCAGTAAAAATATTCGTTTCTCCGCTTCAGACGAAAACCATGAAAACCAGCCGGACAAGTCCTGCAATGAGGATGTGTAAATGTATGCACGATGAATAAAGTTGCTTCACACATGCAAGCATATTTCTCATCTCAGATTCACTCTTTGTCTGAGCTTACGTCCGGAGGAATGCGACCAAGTGCGAAAGCACTTTACTAGTAAGACTTCACTGGAAGTCATTGGGATAGGGCCTATAAATAAGTCCAGGTGTACTCGCTGTAATCGGCTAAATTTTATTGAAATAACGGGAGGATGTCGTCGAATAGCAGTCCTATTGTTATTTATTAGGTGACAGTATAATTAGAACGCGCCCCGTGGACTTTTTCCCAGTTTCTCACCAACCATCTCCTGAGTTTTCCCTTCCTCTTTTCATTCGGCGTCATATAGTGGTACTGTCAAATGGACACTCGGGGGAAACTCAGATGACGGTCAAGGGGACACTCATGCTGCTTGGGATCTGGCTTGGACTCATGGTCGAACAGTCGTCGTTGTGGTCTTTTTCGTGTATCAGTGATAGGGCAGCTTTCACCTACTCGAGAAGTGGTGGTGTAAAGCACCAGTCCGGTTCAGTTTGCACAGGATTTGGTGTGGCTAGAGCCAGTGGTGTGTCCATGCAGTAGTGTTGAAGGCGCGTTTCTGCGGCTCCCAACACTGTGTGATTTTCTGATTCTGAAAGGCAGAAATTTTGTGTACTATCAGCCCTGGTAGAGAGAGGTGGGAACACTGAGTAAATTGCTTCTGACCCTAAGAACTGCTTAACACAACTCAGGGTATACTGCCACCCAACATAGGTCTGCTGCTTTATTAGAAGCCTTCACTGCTGTGGTATTTATGACCACCTCCGGGGGCCATTTCCAATGGAGTACCACTCTATCAGAGAAGTACTTCGCCCTAATTTGGAGCCTCGAATGCATTCTTTGTAATCCAAGGCTGTGCCCCCTCGTGCCTCTCTCTGGGGTATGAGAGGAAAGGTCTTCTCGATCTATACCTGACAGTACTTTCATTACCTCGAAGGTTTCCGTCATATCACCGCGAAGCACTGCCTCTTTATCGAGAACAGATCCAGAGCATGGAGACTTTCTGTGCAGCTGAACCCCCTTGCCTAGTCATTATTCTGGTGGCTAGCCCATGCACTTTCTCCAGACAGTCTGTCTTTCCGGAAGTACCGTGTACTGGCTTTCTCGAAGTACTCCATGTGCGGCCTAACTATGGCTTGGCATGTCGGAACGAAAATCTTCAGTCGTCTACACCACATAATGGATCTAACTCGAGAGAGTTGTCTCCCGGCCATATTGGCTGCAGCTGCACACTACTTCGACGGCTTGAAGTCGCTGTCCATCATGACGCCCAAGTCTTTGACCTTCGAGACCACTTGCAACGACCCCACACCATTCATACCAGCCCCTGTATTTGTGGTCAAGCATTGATACTTGGTGAGGTTTAGTGGAAGGTCCCATTTGTGTGATCAGTTTTACCGAGTAGCACACCCCAAGGTTGCCCCATGGGGCAAGTATGGGGCGAACTTGGGGCAGACGTGGGGCTGCCCCAAGCTTACCATTAAAAACTTGGGGCAGCGCTGTCGTTGCCCCAAGATTGCCCAACGGGGCTAGCCCCAAGGTTTCCCCATGGGGCAAACCCCGAGCGATGGACCAAACTTGGGGCTAGCCCTATGGAGCAAACTTGTGGCTAGTTTAGGAGTCTCCTCAGTTAATTCAGGACGTGCTCCCGAGTAGAGTCTGTAGCCTCCGGTCCTCGGTTTGTGACACGATAGCGAATATACTCGGCAGCGCGCAAAGCAGAATTCAAAAGGCCGGAGCGGGACAACGTGTGTATTGGAGGAGCGCAACGGCGTGTAGACGATGTACACAGGCAGAGGAAGTGGTGCCACCAAAAACGGTAATTGTTCAAATAGATAAATTCGTTAGTCTGTGTCACCGTGTGTTGTATCGGTAGCACTACACTAGCCCCAACTTGAGATAGCCCCATGGGGCAAACTTGTGGCACACCCCAGGTTTACCCCAAAGGTTAGGACAACGTGCTACTTGGGTTGTACTGCTAACAGGTCAAGCTATACATCTACCACAGCTATCTTAACGTCACCAGGAAACATAAATTTGGGGTTCGTAAGCCCACGTCATAGGTCATTGATGAAGATGAGAAACAGCAGAGGGCCGAGCACCAAGCCCTGTAGTACCCCACTAATTGCACTTTACGATTTGAGACATGATTATCCACCTCGCCACTAAAAGTTCACCCCGTTAAAAACTGTTTACCCACTGCCTTGCCTTTCCAACAGTTCCCATAGAATGCAGTTTGACGTCCAGAAATCTATGGTTCACAGAATCAAGCGCCTTGCTGAAGTCCAGGTAGCAGACCGCGCTCGACTGCCCACCGTCCAGGAGTTGGTCACCTCATCGAAAAACGGCAAGAGATTCGTCAGACAGGATCGTCCTACCACAAATCCATGCTGAGCATTTGATATGAGGTTATGTTGAGCCAAATGACTAGAGATCTGCTTGTCGACTATTCGCTCCAGGCGCTTACACAGTACTGAATTTAGGCTAGCCGGCCGGTAATTTTCGGCCTTTTGTCGGGGTCCGCTCTTGTAAATTTCTACCTCCGTTGCCCTCCTCCAGTCTCTCGGCACAATTCCCTCTCTAAGTGACGGTTCATACGGCTTCGTCACCGGAGCCTTCAGGACCCCAGCCAGAGGTTGAGTGATTGCTGGATGAATTCCATCTGGTCCTGCTGCTTTATTTCTTTTCAAGGTTCGCAGCTCCGCGTGAAACTCTCCCTCTCCTTCACTAAGTTCGGGTATTGGAGGCGCCTGTGGTCCCTCCATTCTTTCCTCTAAATCACTTGCAGGTCGATATATGCTGTTGAAGACTGCCAAGAGAATATCAGCCTTGTCTTCGTCGCTTAGATCTAGTCGTCCCCGCGCTCCTTCCAACGTTGCTACACTTCCCCTCATACGTTTTTAGGATTGCACTTAAGCATAGAACAGCTTCGGGTTTGTGCGGACCGACGCAGCTAACCGACGCTCGAAGGCATATTGCTCTACCTTTTGGACCGCATGAGCTGTGTTCCCAGCCATCTTATAGCCGTTCCATGCCCCCTGAGTTTTGTACAGCTTGCACGCCGCCCATCGTTGCCTACGAACGACTAAAGACTTGCGGACTTTTGACTTCCACAATAAGGGTTGATTACTACTGCTAACCACCCTCAGAGGTGCAAACGCTTCTGTAAGTTCGAGTAGCCACATCTTGGTAGCCTCTCAAAGTTCCTCTACGGGGGCGTTTGTGTGACTCGGTGCCCACTGAACGTCCTCCGGTGTCCTCTTTAGTTTACCTTTATTGATTCTCTCACGGCGCCGACGTAATGGTTTTCTTTGACGCCTTACTAAGTGTAACCCTTAGGACTGCATGATCACCTTTGCCTTTAACTGCCTGATGGTGCCGAATTATGATTAAATCAAGGGGAGACGGGTGCTGTCCACCTCTGCGTCTTGTATCCTGCGTCACATGCTGCATAAATGCATGTAACTGGACCCACTGCAGAAACTTGTCGCCCGCTGATACCCTTGGTGCGATCCCACTTTCCCAGTGTATTTCAGGCAGGTTGAGATCCCTCAATTAGACAAACTCCTTCGTCCGTGCCAGCTTTGCTTTCAGCATTTGCAAAGGCTCGACACCTTCCTCATCTGTCGCTAGCGGTGCCCTGAAGATACAGATATAGCAGACTGTCTGCACCTCGATCCTGATAAAGCAGGATCTGGCCTGTACGTTACCAGGGACCAAGTTGAACGAAGCCTCCCAGTGGATTATATCGGTCCGTATTATTGGTGCTACTCCGACCCCTGCCTTCCATCTGTTAAGCTGTTTGGACTTTGGTGCTGAAGTGATGAATGTGACGGTAGGAGGCTGCTGTCCGTTGGAGTCGATAACCTAAGTTATCAATTCCAGCAACGGAAAAAATTGCCTCCACTGTAAAATGTTGGTCGGTCTTTTGCCTTTTCCCCCTGCCGTTTGTTTAGTGCCGCTAATTCATTTGACGTCTTGAGTTTCGATTGCCTCACCTGTCATACATACACGTGTGTCAGTTGCGATTTCGTTACCCTGTTGTGGCATCCGGTTCGAGCGACGCAGAGCGTGCCTGTCGATGATTCTTCTTTGTCCCGGCTATTGGTGCGAAGTTGACATCCCAATGTTGACTCCTTTGGAGCCGATTTTTAGGAATTCAAGAAGGAAGCATGCTCATCCGTCCATTTTTGCGGCTGAGACCTAAGAAATGACAAAGAACCGAAGTGCTCAGTTAACAGACGGTGTACCGCACTACTGTAGTGCTACCGATACAACACACGATTCCAAAGACCAACACGTTTGTCTATTCGGAAAATTACCGAATTTGGCGGCGCCACTTACTCCGCTTGCGCACACCGTCTGCACGCAGTTGAGCCTCCCCAATATACCTTTTGTCCCTGTCCAGCGTTTTGAGTTCTGCTCTTTTGCGCTGTTCCGAGTATATTCGGTAGCGTGTCACACACAGATGACCAGAGGCTATAGACTGTATACGGGAGCAGGTCCCGATTTAACTTTGGAGAATCCTAAACTACTTCGTCAAGTTTTGCTGTGCTCACCGGAGAAGTGAAATGGATAAATCATCCGGGCAGTTTTTCATTCACCAAAGATCGAATCGTCTTCAGATATCCCAATTTGGAGGGCAGCGCATTCATCACAAACCAATACGTTGGTTTGTCTCACTGCGTTGTCAGTTGGTCCGTGAAGCTTTCGCACAGCTTTCGAGTAGGAAACAAAGGGCGATTTGTACATAATCGTGGGGCTCACCCATGGTAGTCGCTGGTGATAGCCACACAGCGCCATGTCACTGGCTTAACGATTTGAGCAGGACAGGTAAAAACCACGGCCAATCGAGCCTCCAGAATTCCCTCGATGGTATGCCCACCAGTTATGCGCCCACCACTGCCGGGTGTATTTCGTCGGATCCTCGCTAAAAACGAGGGGGATACGGAAAACCTTATCGCACATCAACTGCGAGTGACATTATGCATCGTGGGCTTTCATTGGGACAGTACGCAGCGATTGAAATGGTCGATTAAAACACACTTCAGAAGGACCACAGCGCTCCCCGTCATATATCTAGTCAACGTGCTCAATGATTACTACAAGTAAGTGTCTCGTACCACTTGCAATCTAGGGCACCCTTTGATGACTGAACGGCCTGCAGTTCTGTCTTTCCACCAGGCAGACTGTTCCAACTGTTAACCACCCTGTTGCTGAAGAAGTGCGATCTAGTCATCAACCTAGATCGGACTTTTGTCAGCTTCTTCTCGTGCCCCCTTGTTCTGGAATCTAAAGCCACTTAGAATAGACCATCCGACCTAAGGCCAGGAAAGCCCTTCATTACCTTGAATGTTTCTATGAGATCCCATCCACTTCTCCTCCTTTCCAGCGAGTAAAAATTCAGATAATGGGCACGGACATCGAGCGTCCAGAATCTCTTTGATGATATGCACACTAGGTGGACACCCACATCTGCGCGGTTTTTTTCCGAGTCCAGCTAAAAATGGAAGAGAAAAGTAAAACCTCATCTCACATCAACCACGAGAGCAATTATGCACCATGAGCCTTCAGTAGCCATCATGTAGCAAATGGAAACCTTCAATAATCAAACACATCGCATCACCCTTCTAGAAACACACTTCCCTGTCAGAAATGACCTCATTCCGTTGACGATCTGGGGCACCCTGGAATGCCTGGACGGTCCCCTTTCTATGTCCCTTTACGGCAGTCTATTCAGGTAGCTGACCATCCCATTGCTGAGGAAATGAGATCTAGCTTTCAGCCTGAACGAACTTTCTCTAGCTTCTTCCCATGCCCCCTTGTTCTGGAATGGAATAGACTCTACGGTCTAAGTCCGGGAAGGCCTTTCATCATCCCAAACGCCTTTATGGTATTCCCTCGTGGTCTCCTCCTTCCAATGTATAAAATTCCTGTGTCCTGGAGCCTTAGCTCAAGCGTCTTGCCCCTCTGGCCGCCAGCCATACGCGTTGCAAGACGTTCTACATTTTTCAAACGGGTGGCGTTCTTTTTGTATAAGAGTGACCATGCCTGAACAGAGCTTTCCAAGAGAGGTCTAACTTTAGTCATGCACACTGGCGTGAAAACTATAAGTTGGCTTCACAAAAACCCTGATCTCAAACTAGGGAGCTCACCGCGTGCCCTTATAGCAGCCGCGGCACACTGATCCGACCACTTAAGATCAGAAGTCGCCACAATCCCGAGGTCTTTTGCCCAGTTTACTGCCTCTATAGTAAATTGGCCTTGGTCACTGTTATGTTCACAAACTCGGTAACAAAAGGAAGGCGCACACCTATGGATAGAAGTTTATTCCGTATCAACGTACGGTAAGCACCTGTACAGGCGAGCAAGTGAGAACGCAAACAAGTATGCAGATGCGTAGGTCAGTGAGGTGTGTGATAGTAAGTGTAAGACAACGGTACAGTCGGGCTAAGTCGTGCAAGGTCGCGCGACACGTGAGGCGACGTGATTAGTCGGTGATTTCCGAGGATGAGCACGGCAAATGTCAACTGTGTGCGTGTGCGCACGAGTGCAGGCTCGTAGATTGTGCGTGCGTGTGTGAGCAACTGGCTGTCTGAGCCAGACACAACAGTCCTGTGCAACGGTCACACATGTCCCTGTCCGTGAAAACAAATGGCTCTTCCCAGCCATGAGAGTAAGCACCATTCCTGTGCCCAGCTAAAAACGGCAAGTATGTCCCCGCTCAGCTCATCACTCCTCGTAGCTCCCACTAAATCCACCTCACTTATGAAGAAGCATGGTGACCGTAGGTCTGAGGCCAAATCATTGATAAACATAAGAAAAAGTAGTGGTCAAGGTACGTAAAACAACATAGGTCTTAACTTACCAAAATGTCAACAGTTTCGCACTAAGTTTCTACTGGTGTGATTCCCACTCTGTGAACCCCGTTCCAAAAACGTTTGTCTGTAATACCAGATAATAACGGCGTTCTTGTTACACCCGATTCATGCTGGGCAAAGCATCGTTGAGAAGTTAAGTTCCACGTGGTTGTTACCGGTCAGGTCTGCTCAAGAGGGACTGCGGCCGGGTATGAAAGTGTGATCAGTTACATTGTTACATTATTGCTCATATGCTATGATGAATGATTCCGGAACATTCGGCGGTCCGCTTCGAACTGTTGTTGATTGATGTGCGTAAAGAGCTGATTGAGCCATGGTGGGAAATCTTACGCTTTGGGACCACAAAGCCGTTCGCCTGAATCATGCGCGTAAGAAGAATCTCGTTTAGGTGGCGGTGACAGAAGCTACGTCCTGGAGACCGGCTCGTAACCATGAGTTGTCCAGCATGTAAGCCACAGCATGTACCGATAGTGAGCCTGTAGGGATCGAAGCACAACCGTCAGGCGCACGCACAAGCTACGGACTAGGAAACAGCACCGATCTATGAGAGAATGAAAAATTACGCTGACCGACCAACCGGCAATGATATGGAGGGAGACTGTTACGAAGAAAACGCCTGTGTGCACTGTGGGTTAACCTGATTTTGGATGAAGACATTGTTTTTCCGCTGTGGGGGAAAACTGTGCTCGGCGGACGGTTGTCCCCAAAACCTACGGTGAAAGAAGCTGTGGCAGAACTCCATCAGCAACTTGGTCACACTGGAGTGGACAAATTGGAACTTGCAGCCCAACAGATATTTTGGTGGCCACTTTTACGAACAGGCGTTCGATCGTTCTGCGCCTCCTCTGAACATTGTGGTGGTTTTGAAAACCCACAGACGACTTTCCGAGCACCATCACGACCAATGCATGTGGGCTTTCCTAACGAAGCGGTAGCAATGGAAATTATAAGTCCTCCTCTGATGACTCCCAGAGGTAAGGAGTGTATGTCGGTGATGGGCAGTCGTTTACCGGATGGCGCGAGGCAACACCTTTGTAAAGGTGAAGGCAGCCTCGGTTGATAGTGCAGCGGCCGATCAGTAGACACATCACTGGGGAGCTTCTCCAGCGACCTGAAGATGACTGAGTTTGACTGTGTAAATTCACGACCAAAAGTTAACATAACCAGTTAGATCTTGGCTCTGAGCAGTTTGCATGCTGTTCGATGCCACAGGGCTGAGCGTTGTTTGTCTGGTTGCTGTAAGAATAATTTGTTTCCGGTATTTGAAGAACGCACTTTTGACTGCTCTGCTCGCGGACGGTTGAACCGCAATCTCCCATAGATAACGTCGTCCCCCTGTCGCTCTTAAACGTGGGCCTGATAGATATTGCCTCAACGCAGACCGCCCCTTACCTATTACATTGACTTTTACTGTCTTTTGGGACGAGTCTGAACACCCGACTTGTTGCCCGTTCTTCAGGCCATTCTCGGGATCTAGATAGTACCAAACTCCTTGTCAAATACACTCAGACGGAAGCAATAATTTCGAAAGTGCACTGCTCCACGAACTCTGTAAGGCACTCGTTATTGATTGAACGCGAGCTACAGTCCATCAGCCTCCGGTAGATGGCCTGATGGAAAGGAGAAACCAGTCATTAAAGTCAACACGCGAGCATTCACCTACAGAAATTTCTCTACTTGAGACCTCAAGCAGCCTGACGTCCTATGGATCTTCCGTAGGTCGTCAAGTCCTGTTGGGCGGATGGTGCTCCCATTCAGAATGTTTCGCGTTATTCAAGCTAAACGGATTGCCCTCTTACGCTGTTCAGTGATCCATCTTCCAGCTCACCGTTGACATTCTGAGTGTATTTGACAGGGAGTTTGGTACTATTTAGATCCCGAGAATGGCCTGAAGAACGGGCAACAAGTCGGGTGTTCAGACTCGTCCCAAAAGACAGTAAAAGTCAATGTAATAGGTAAGGGGCGGTCTGCGTTGAGGCAATATCTATCAGGCCCACGTTTAAGAGCGACAGGGGGACGACGTTATCTATGGGAGATTGCGGTTCAACCGTCCGCGAGCAGAGCAGTCAAAAGTGCGTTCTTCAAATACCGGAAACAAATTATTCTTACAGCAACCAGACAAACAACGCTCAGCCCTGTGGCATCGAACAGCATGCAAACTGCTCAGAGCCAAGATCTAACTGGTTATGTTAACTTTTGGTCGTGAATTTACACAGTCAAACTCAGTCATCTTCAGGTCGCTGGAGAAGCTCCCCAGTGATGTGTCTACTGATCGGCCGCTGCACTATCAACCGAGGCTGCCTTCACCTTTACAAAGGTGTTGCCTCGCGCCATCCGGTAAACGACTGCCCATCACCGACATACACTCCTTACCTCTGGGAGTCATCAGAGGAGGACTTATAATTTCCATTGCTACCGCTTCGTTAGGAAAGCCCACATGCATTGGTCGTGATGGTGCTCGGAAAGTCGTCTGTGGGTTTTCAAAACCACCACAATGTTCAGAGGAGGCGCAGAACGATCGAACGCCTGTTCGTAAAAGTGGCCACCAAAATATCTGTTGGGCTGCAAGTTCCAATTTGTCCACTCCAGTGTGACCAAGTTGCTGATGGAGTTCTGCCACAGCTTCTTTCACCGTAGGTTTTGGGGACAACCGTCCGCCGAGCACAGTTTTCCCCCACAGCGGAAAAACAATGTCTTCATCCAAAATCAGGTTAACCCACAGTGCACACAGGCGTTTTCTTCGTAACAGTCTCCCTCCATATCATTGCCGGTTGGTCGGTCAGCGTAATTTTTCATTCTCTCATAGATCGGTGCTGTTTCCTAGTCCGTAGCTTGTGCGTGCGCCTGACGGTTGTGCTTCGATCCCTACAGGCTCACTATCGGTACATGCTGTGGCTTACATGCTGGACAACTCATGGTTACGAGCCGGTCTCCAGGACGTAGCTTCTGTCACCGCCACCTAAACGAGATTCTTCTTACGCGCATGATTCAGGCGAACGGCTTTGTGGTCCCAAAGCGTAAGATTTCCCACCATGGCTCAATCAGCTCTTTACGCACATCAATCAACAACAGTTCGAAGCGGACCGCCGAATGTTCCGGAATCATTCATCATAGCATATGAGCAATAATGTAACAATGTAACTGATCACACTTTCATACCCGGCCGCAGTCCCTCTTGAGCAGACCTGACCGGTAACAACCACGTGGAACTTAACTTCTCAACGATGCTTTGCCCAGCATGAATCGGGTGTAACAAGAACGCCGTTATTATCTGGTATTACAGACAAACGTTTTTGGAACGGGGTTCACAGAGTGGGAATCACACCAGTAGAAACTTAGTGCGAAACTGTTGACATTTTGGTAAGTTAAGACCTATGTTGTTTTACGTACCCTGACCATTACTGGGCGATAGTTTATCCACCGGCTAATGACTCGTTCGAATTCCTCTGTGTTTTTATGCTGACTTCGCGAAATAAACATGAAATTGATGAAACCGATTACTGCCCTTTGGAATTTGTTAATTTCGTCAAACAACAATGGCGACTGCGTGGCGCTACATTTGTCATTGTCAAATTAATGAATATAATTCTAAATACGCTACATGTCCTCTGGTGCAAACCCTAGAAGTATAACGTTCGTCACTCACGTTCGCCGGGTAGTATGGGAGGACCAATATTATTTTGAGTTTTGTAGCTGTGAGCGGAGCAAGTGGCAAATGGCCCATTCAGGTCATATAATCGAACTACTTCATGGGGAGACAAGCATAAGGCTGCCGGTTACAATTAGGAATATGACACAGCGAGGGAAAAAAGCGCCGTAACAAAACAGGAGTCAGAGTTTACCATAGCAACGACAAGAGTATTTGGGCCATATTCCGATAGGTAATTTTGAAGTTAATCCAAAGTATTATACTTCGTTTTTGTAGAGGTGGAGAGCATCCCACCCGTGTAAGCCTCATCACCACAGCCACTGCTAAACAATGAGACACGAATACTTGCCAGCTGCCGGAGAGCGTCTTTTTATCCTAAAGAATGGCATGTTATTCACTTGGGTTCGTTTCCTCAGCCGTATTCCACTTTTGTTACTGGATCCAAAGGCCACATCCGAGTGCCCGGGGATGAACTAAACTGACAGTGGGGTAAGCTCTGCTTCTAAGTGGTGGCAGATTGTATTTTGGTGAATAATGCAGGAAGTGGAACAAGTTATCTAAAGACTAGAATATAAGGGAGTAAAACACCTAACCTTATGATAATAAATGTTCAGCTGTGAATGAATTCTATTTTATTACTGCAGCCATGGCCGTGTTGACAAATCGGTCTGTTTTATATTCTCCTCCACAGAGTCCCGAGGAAGCGCCCGAAAAGTGAAATACATGATACTTACAAAAAGTAAATACTAAACTAAACATTAGTGTATATGGTTGAGTTTCTTTGTTAGACTGGTCATGGGAAATTACACCTCATTTTATGGACCTATACACCAGCTCATCTCCACAAGCGGAAATTGCTCAGTAGCTCATTTCAGCCGTATCTACCTCACCCCTACCTCCCTACTTCACGAGCATCTGTATATATATGCTGGCCTTACATTGCACCAGTGTCCCTGCTCCCGTATTGCTCGTCTTCTCATGAGTATTGCCACAACTTGTTCCGATTGGCCACCCATATTTATACCATCATGGTTATGCCTATACCTCCCACCAGCCGACTCAAAATCGCTGCCGGCAACAGCCGTCGCAAGACCACTAAACCGCAAAAAGCTCCGGATAATGATCAGTTTCCCTTGTAGACATACTCATGAGTGCCAATAGATGAACTACGAAAGTGGGAGAAAATCCGGGAAGTCTTCCCTCTCCACTCGATTCGTCCAATCTGATCGTCGGTCAACAGATGCCTTAAGCGCTCTTGCTTCATCTAGCCGCACATCATACCCGAATTAACTTACTGTTGTTTAGGAAATTTGTGGACACAGTTTCCTCGGAAATCGTCAGACGCATAAATAGGGCTAACAATGCCATCCTGACTAGCACTCAATGCTGGATACTCCTTTCATGAGCTAAAAATGGGATCTAAATTGCTCGCAGAAGTAGCTCACCATGGTGCCACTGTGTTAGACTCCACAAACCTTCCTAGCGCACAGTCTGACCACTGCAGTTCCAGTCCACAAATGAGGCCGCCACCGAGGTCCTTATTAGTCTGGACGTTTAGTGGCAGCCAAAACCAGTTTCAAGTTTGCCGAGATATTTCCTGATAAAACCCCTCAGCAAAGGGAGGTTCGCAAGAGCCAAAGACAGAACAATAACTCTTGTGTAAATGTAACCAGCAATCCACTCCAAAACTCTGACCTTCCTATCACTAGCCATCACCTGATGTCGCCATCTATTACAAATCGAAATGCAATTGTAGACTGAGACAGTACGCCGATTTCCACGCCAACTGGACCACCTGCAAGAAAGCCTTAACTTTCAGAACAGCCCCAACAAATCCTGAGACTGGGACAACTGCCCAACGTCCACAAAACTGACAAGGATTTCTCCGAGTCATCCGCTCGCGAGAGCATGTTCCCCACAAGTCTAGATGACCCCACTCCATCTACTAGCTCCAAGTTCAGCCATTTAACCATGCCTACAACTCTTTGTACCACCAACCTGCCTCCCTCGACACCTGTGCATCCTGATGCCCCCGGCACTCTTAGGAAGGCAACCAGGCCTGTGAGCCCACCCACCACACTCTCCAATTCTCCACCGGAATCTGTCTGGTTATCACCCGGGCCACCATCGCTGATTAACCCCCCAGTACATATTCGTCTTCAGAAATTCACACCTCGTCGCCTAAAAAACAAGGCCTATCAACGCGAAGCACATGCAAACAACGAGAAAATGGCTCGGTGGAGCGAGATTTTACCAGCCTCTAGTGTAGCTCTGAATCCTACCTTTGGACCTCGGCTAACAGCGTTTGCGTTTCCGCCCTACTTTGATTCGCTCTACACCCCCTCACTCCCCCCTCCATTATATTTCCGTCCACCACACCAACCACTGTATACTCCAACGGTTACCCAGCCGATCCCTGGGTATCATTTCCGAGCCTCACCTAACTTCCTACACCCAAGTAACTCAACCTTTCCCTTTGGTCCAGTATTGCTATCCAACCGTGGTCGCTTCTTCCTGTCGGCCCTTCCGAGATTATCCACCGCACTCCAATTACTCTTTCAACCAGTACCTCTCCTTCCCTCCTCCCCCACATACCCCTGTCCGGGCTTAAACTTATAAAATCCTAGGAACAAACACGGTCCCTCCCTCATCCTCCCTGTATTCATCACTGGAACTACCACCTTCATCATCTCTACGAAACTCCTTAACATCACCTCCAATAAGGTTACCAAAAAACCAGCATATTCTCTTTCAATCATGCTTATAATTGCTCCTTGCACACCGAACAAAACTGAATTCATCCTTGGCACTGGTCAGACCTCCGACCTCGATATTTTGTTCGTGACTGAAACTTGGCTAACGGCTTCCGTCCCGTCCGATCGAGTCTTTCTGGTTGGTTGGCAGAAGTTCCGAAGTACCAGGGCTGGTTGTGGAAGAATTTGCTTATTCTATATCAAACAAGCCCTGCCAGCTTTTTCAAACTCTCACACAATTTTGGGTGCCATTCTGGATCCTCTGTGGTCAACGATTCCCCTTCAGCTTCATACTGGTGGTATTTATCGAACACATACCTCCAGCACTATGGACCTTACCGAGTTTACGGAGGCATTTGTCTGTCTTTCGTTGCCGCCCTGTCCCTCACGCTCCTCTGAGGAAACATGAATGTACCAAAGATACTTCTGGTTGCGAAGGTATCGGATTCATGATCCATGCCCCTTCAATAACGGATGAATTCCCCGTTACAACCACGACCCGATTCCGCTCATGGGATGCCCTTAAACTAAATGAACGTACGTGCTAAGCTGTCAGTGCTCCTGTCTGATCCTGGGCGGGGTGGTTGCGGGTGCCAAATGAGCTGTCTACATAAAACCGACCCCATCTACCTCAGCTTAGACCCCCGGCTCCCTCACTCCATTTCTGGCTAGCTCGCAGATGCGAAATTCCGTTATCTATGCACGCCTTCAAAGGTTTAACAATGTGAGTTCAGCTACGTTCATAATCCTTCCTATCTATCCATGGACCGACCATCACCGACACTAGTTTAGTCCCAAGGATAATGTGCGAACGTGCTTTTCTGAAGTCAACCCTGGATACTCACTCGTAAGTGGCCTGCGACCCAAAAATGGATGCTACCCACCTAAGTCCCAATCTTTCACAGCTGCTTCCTCGCGAAGCCCTCAGACCCAATAGCCTCAGTGTACCTCCACGGTTTTATTAACCATGAACGAGAAGGTCTCCTGGTACACTGACGAGTTGGTAATCAATAACCAGGCCTAATATTGCAAGTGCGGTTAGCCCCCACGAACACTGACCCACAATATCTATGATTCCTCATTTTACTAAGACCACTGTGCCTCATTTCCAACCTTCGCACCCCCACCCGCTCCATTGCTCACGCTAACCCTCAGCTGGAACACCTTCCAGACTAAAACCCTCCCCCTTCGAATTTCGGAGCCACCCGGTCATCGTGTTGCTTGGCTGCGACATCGTGCACACAGCTTATATTCTACCCTTGTCGCGTACAACCGGCCCATGGCTGGCTGCCCCGAATACGATCTGGCTACCAAGCTCCACCCACACGAATTCCCGATATCGCTGCATATGTCCCGCAAAAGCCCGCTGGGAACTTCTTACTACAAGACTTTCTCGATGTCAAAGCCACTTAAACCACCTTGCAGAGGTTCCTAGTTGAATAACGAACGGCTCAGATCCGGTGATGCCTTTCCACTTCCAATGATGAAAGAGCGGACACAAATCGCAGCCAATCCTGGTCCAAAACGCCCAACACGGTCACAGAAAAGTCACAGGAAACTGAGCAAAATAATATGTTTGTCACTTTACCAGCTCAACCTGGCCGATTGCAGGGTTTTCACCCTTCTTTCTTGCGTTATCTCGCTCCCCGTGGACACGGTATTCCGCTTGATGATTATCCCTTTTTGGCACTCCATCCATTTTCCACTAGCTACGAATTCCAGACATTGGACGATGCATGCTACTTCTCGTGAAAATTATATCACCATTTCAGGGGTACTATTCCTTTTTCATATCCACGAATGTATGAAAATTGGTGTTCCTCCGCATACACTAGTGAATTTCTTTCCTGTCTCCTTATCTCATCACCAATTACCTTTTTAAGTGAACTTGGGTATGCATCACTGACCATCTTCTTACATCACACTTTTGAATGTTGTGTTTTCCGCATCCTGAGGAAATGTTCATCTCAACATTCTTAGATCCGGCTGATTCCCTACTATTATTCAGAACGACTCGAAAACGAATCATATCTACAGTTTGGTCTGTTGTCACTTGATTTTATTTAGACTCTCCCCCCAATTATCCCCCTGTTGTTGTAGTGCACGACTCCCCCTGTAAAATTTGTAAATTGTTATTCCATTGAGTAACATTGTGAACCGCGATCATGTTTTCATGCTTGCTCCTCGAACACGGTCGATGAATTGACGGTTATTAACAATATTGGTAGAAACGTTGTCAGGAGTCCTCGGTTGGTTATCACAGAGTGTGATCCCAGCAACAATAACCGTTCCCGAGAAGGTTACCGTTGGCAGTGCCCTCTCCAGTAGAAGGAAACAGAAAAAGATTTACCTGGATAACTTTCCCCTGGAAGATCAAGGATGCGGTCTTTCATCGCTGTTGGATGACGAGGCTTTTGATAAGGTCTGAAGCCGTCACAGTCGGACGAATGTTGGTAGACCTTCCATTGTTACCGATGGAGTATAGAATAAAATTCATGTCTGCCATTAAAATGATGACGAAGATGTCTATACCTTCCCCCATGAGTCGTAGCACCTGAAAGCAAGGCTCTAGCCAAATATAACGGATGCGGACCATGACGACCTGATACTGGAGCGAATGTTCAAGTACGCGAGGGCTCCAAGTGTTCAAAAGAAACTACTGTCACGTGCTTTAGGGAATTTAGGGGTGTCCCTAAAGTGGCTGAAGAACTGAAGCGAGTTGAAGCTGCCATCCCGCACAAGAGGCTGCCGAGCTCTTTTCTGCGAGACAACGACAGGCCTAATCGATAAAGGCAGTGGGCCAAGGCCCTATTGTGCACGCCAGCCGCCGTCCACCAGCCGGCCGTGGTGTCGACCTTTCAACCCCGCTGGCAGACAAAAAAGTAGGTGGCTTGTGACCGATTCGCCCATACACCTGTCATTAGTGTCCGGAACAAGAATACCAGTGCCCCACTACTTGAGTTGTGTGCGAGTGGCATGGTATTGCTAGGGCTGATAGATACGGAGGCCCCGCGGTAGTTGGTTAGAATATTTGCCCTGGGGAGTGTCATCGAAAGGCGCGTTTTGAGCTCCCAGCCACAGCCAACGTTACCGCAGTCAGCGCAGAAAGGGTCACCGTGGTGGAGTTAGAGAAAGTGGAGTGCAGAGAGCAGCACCCGCCACTCACTAGGAACCAAATCACATGTGACATCCCTCACAGGATGGACATTCTGGCCATATTACACCTCTGGCTTTATTTAGAAAACAGATGAATGGTCAGACCAGGCAGCTCCATTTTGCTGGACAACTAAACTAGCTTCCCAAAAAGAGCGTATGTGGCGTCGCACAGCGGAACCAGCGGAGGGAATTCGGCTAGCCATACCAATGACTTTTTA
Source organism: Fasciola hepatica (assembly GCA_948099385.1). Lineage (NCBI taxonomy): Eukaryota > Metazoa > Platyhelminthes > Trematoda > Plagiorchiida > Fasciolidae > Fasciola > Fasciola hepatica. The sequence goes on from CANUEZ040000019.1 coordinate 16,485,642, forward strand.
CAAGCAGTAGACGGGCCAGGTCAGGCTGGGCCACTGGACTTGTTGGTTGAGCCAGTAAACATCCAGCTTCTTGTACTGTGAGCCCAGGGAATTTTGTCCTTCATGTATCCAATATAATTTGGCATTTTAGCGGCTGAGGGGAGAGGAAAGAAGTAGGCTGGCAATTGGCGACTACACAACAACACAATTTCAGCTGCACAACTTAGTGCCATCCCCATGTCAGATACTCCGCGTCTTCAGATGATGTAGAGATGTGGGTATGGAGTGGTGAAGAGAAGGGTGATTTGACGGCTGTGATAGCGATAGGTGCGGCAAAGAAAACACTTGAATGGCGAGATACAGTATAGAGTAGGGAGTCAGAAGGGAGGGAAAGGACGGAAATATAAAGTGTTATCGACCACCCCTTCTTCTCCTTATTGAGGATTCGTTATGGCTATCCATTCACGCCTCCGGCCATAACCTCCTCCTTGGCTGCGTCTACGTCCCCCCGGGTCTGGAGCCTGCAGAAATTGACTCTGCCGTGGATGTCTTTAATGCTGCGCTTGACTACCCTGCAAGTGCAAAAATTATTGCGGGTCACTTTAACTTTCCTTCAATTTGCTGGTCCTCCCATACTAGCCCTCCCGCCCTCTCCACCTTCCTTTCTTGTGTCCGTCTTGGTGGATGGACCCAACATGTCTCCTGCCCTACTAGGGGGAACAACATCTTGGACCTAGTATTCTCCATTGATGTTCCTGATATGATCACCCAGATTACTGATCACTTCCCGGGTAGCGACCACCGTATTGTCAGGTGCAAGTTCAGCTGCTCTCATCCGATGCAATCCTCTCCCCCTGTTCTGACTTCCTACCGTTCCTGTAACTGGCCCCTAGTGCCAATGATAATCCGCTCCCTTAACTGGGACACATTTTTTCTTTCATCCGATCCCCTCACTGTCGTGAACTCTCTCTACTCCAACCTCCTACACTGCCTAAATACCGCCAACCCATGTGTCGACTCACGCCCCAATTCCAGCACCTCACGCCTGTCACTTTTAGAGCGTAAGCTGTCTAAGCTGCAACTTACCTTCGCTAGATCACACGACTTTACAATTCTCCTGCGCATAAACCAGCTACAACTGAGGCTGCGTTGCCGGCCATAGCGGTGGATCTGACCGCGCCCCGCACTGTTGGGAGTGGCACTAGTGATCATGGATAATTGTACAGGGGACAAAACGACCGCGATGGGGGTGCGTGAACCAGGAACAATTGACCAAGCCGTGAGACCATGGGCAGGAGAGCCAACGGAAACAGCAAGTGGTAGACGACCATGTAGCAATATTATCCAGGTGCACCTGCCAGGGAGATGGTAAGTACAGTGCCCGAAGTGGTTGGCCGTCAGCGGGGATCACTGGAGAGGGAAAAGGGATAGAGAAGCGCAGTCTGGGTGTGCCCCAGCTGAGAATCAACGGATACTGAGGAGAAAAAAAGTGAATATGATGGATAAGAGATGAACGTAGGTGAGAAATAGGGTTACTTTATGATGACAGGCGGTAGGTTCGCTGTGGATCAGTGAAGGCAATGGCCTTAGTTCACGGGGTGTACCTAGTGGCTTGTGACGCAGAGGTAGTAGAGTTACAGTGTGAGACCTCTTTCAAAGGCCAGGTCGGCGGAGACGAGCTCATTGGTGAGCAATATAGAATTGGGGACTGTTAAGTATGACAAAAGTGCGCGCCTAAAAGCGAACATTGAGGAGGCACTGCGTAAGCCAAGGGGCAGCTTATTCCAGATTTTGGAATAGGCTGACAGAAAGAATCGGGACTTCAGACAGAGATTAGAATGAGGGACAGTGAGAGAGAAGGCACGGTGTCGGATCGGGTAGGAGCAGGGCGCAGCGAATGAGATGGGACAAGAGGTGTAGGCCAGGTTATGGATTAGCTTAAAGAAGAAAATCAGGTTGAGCCTCATGCGACGAATCCATAGAGGCTCAATTTGTAGGAGCTCACACCGCTGGCGGTATATTAGGGCTAGGGATATGCCCAACAGCCTTTTGGTGAAGGTTCACTGAACGTTCTCAAGAGATACAATGGAGGAACGTGGCCAGAGGCTGGAGGTAATGGGACAATATTCTAGAAGCGGTCTCACGTGTGAGAGATACATGGAGAGGCGACTGGCCGGTATTAAGAAACACCAATTGATCAGGCCTAGGGTTCTCTTAGCCTTAGCGATTTGGAATGATGGCTGTTCGGAGAAGTTAAAGGGGCAAGAGTAGCGTACGCCAAGATCGGTAACCATGGGCTGAATGGGGATGGGCAGGCCGTCCAGACAAATTTGGCCGGGTGGTACAGTGCACTTGTATGGTAGGAGGAAGCTTTTCTCCGCAGAGAATTTCATGAACCACAGGACGCACCAAGTTTGGAGAACGAGTAAGTCATGCGATATGTTGCATAGAGTCACGGATAGGTCACAAGGAATGAAAGAGTACACTATTTTTATATCGTCGGCAAAGAGGAAAGGAGTGCCGTGTCGAATAGAAGAGAAAATGTCATTGATATAAATAAGGAATAGTAATGGGCCTAGGACTCTGCCTTGGATGACGCCGCTAGTAATTGGTTTGGCGGAAGATAGGTGGCCGTCGACGAGCACGGCTTGTGATCTGTTAGAGAGATAGGAGGATAGCCAGGAGAGGAGAGGGTCAGTAATACCGAGAGATCGGATTTTGGCCAACAGATGAATATGGGGAACACGGTCAAATGCCTTAGACATGTCGAGGTACAGGACAATTACAGAGTTGCCGGCGTCGGCAGCAGACGATAGGACATTGAGAAAGTCAAGCTGGCAGGAAGAGCAGGAACGGAAGTTCAAGAAACCATGCTGACCAGGGTTCAGCAGGTTGTTAGATAAGAGGTACTGGACAATGTGTCTTTTGATAATTCTCTCCATAATTTTGCAGACTACTGGGGTGTGATTAATGGGCCGATAGTTATCTGGGTCGTGTAATACGCCCTTTTTAAAGCGCGGAACCATAACAGAGGACTTCCATTGAGGGGGGACAAAACTGTGAATCTTGGAGGTGGTATACATATTAAGTAACAATAAAGGGAGGTCAGGACCACCGAAACGGAGGAGGGCCGGTGGGAGATCATCTGGTCCCGGTTTCGGGGAAGGTTTAATAGACGAAACTGATTTTTCAATTTCTAGATGGGTGAAGGGAATCGATGAAAGAGAGGCAGAGGTGCAGGGCTGGATTGTAGGAGGGGGAATACCAGGAGAGCTTATAAGGGAGGAAGAAAAATGCTCATTGAAGGCCTCAGAAATAGATTCTGGAGTATAAGCGGTAGATGAGCCGCAGACGAGGAACTTGGGCGAGGTATGATTGGATTGATTGGACCTTTTACTGAGCAGGTTGGACAGGTAGCCAGATTTGTTTGGGTGTGCTAATGCGATGGCCTCTTGCCCTCTCAGATGCGAATCGACCATGCAACGCAGCCTCAGTTGTAGCTGGTTTATGCGCAGGAGAATTGTAAAGTCGTGTGATCTAGCGAAGGTAAGTTGCAGCTTAGACAGCTTACGCTCTAAAAGTGACAGGCGTGAGGTGCTGGAATTGGGGCGTGAGTCGACACATGGGTTGGCGGTATTTAGGCAGTGTAGGAGGTTGGAGTAGAGAGAGTTCACGACAGTGAGGGGATCGGATGAAAGAAAAAATGTGTCCCAGTTAAGGGAGCGGATTATCATTGGCACTAGGGGCCAGTTACAGGAACGGTAGGAAGTCAGAACAGGGGGAGAGGATTGCATCGGATGAGAGCAGCTGAACTTGCACCTGACAATACGGTGGTCGCTACCCGGGAAGTGATCAGTAATCTGGGTGATCATATCAGGAACATCAATGGAGAATACTAGGTCCAAGATGTTGTTCCCCCTAGTAGGGCAGGAGACATGTTGGGTCCATCCACCAAGACGGACACAAGAAAGGAAGGTGGAGAGGGCGGGAGGGCTAGTATGGGAGGACCAGCAAATTGAAGGAAAGTTAAAGTGACCCGCAATAATTTTTGCACTTGCAGGGTAGTCAAGCGCAGCATTAAAGACATCCACGGCAGAGTCAATTTCTGCAGGCTCCAGACCCGGGGGGACGTAGACGCAGCCAAGGAGGAGGTTATGGCCGGAGGCGTGAATGGATAGCCATAACGAATCCTCAATAAGGAGAAGAAGGGGTGGTCGATAACACTTTATATTTCCGTCCTTTCCCTCCCTTCTGACTCCCTACTCTATACTGTATCTCGCCATTCAAGTGTTTTCTTTGCCGCACCTATCGCTATCACAGCCGTCAAATCACCCTTCTCTTCACCACTCCATACCCACATCTCTACATCATCTGAAGACGCGGAGTATCTGACATGGGGATGGCACTAAGTTGTGCAGCTGAAATTGTGTTGTTGTGTAGTCGCCAATTGCCAGCCTACTTCTTTCCTCTCCCCTCAGCCGCTAAAATGCCAAATTATATTGGATACATGAAGGACAAAATTCCCTGGGCTCACAGTACAAGAAGCTGGATGTTTACTGGCTCAACCAACAAGTCCAGTGGCCCAGCCTGACCTGGCCCGTCTACTGCTTGTAAAAAGTCATTGGTATGGCTAGCCGAATTCCCTCCGCTGGTTCCGCTGTGCGACGCCACATACGCTCTTTTTGGGAAGCTAGTTTAGTTGTCCAGCAAAATGGAGCTGCCTGGTCTGACCATTCATCTGTTTTCTAAATAAAGCCAGAGGTGTAATATGGCCAGAATGTCCATCCTGTGAGGGATGTCACATGTGATTTGGTTCCTAGTGAGTGGCGGGTGCTGCTCTCTGCACTCCACTTTCTCTAACTCCACCACGGTGACCCTTTCTGCGCTGACTGCGGTAACGTTGGCTGTGGCTGGGAGCTCAAAACGCGCCTTTCGATGACACTCCCCAGGGCAAATATTCTAACCAACTACCGCGGGGCCTCCGTATCTATCAGCCCTAGCAATACCATGCCACTCGCACACAACTCAAGTAGTGGGGCACTGGTATTCTTGTTCCGGACACTAATGACAGGTGTATGGGCGAATCGGTCACAAGCCACCTACTTTTTTGTCTGCCAGCGGGGTTGAAAGGTCGACACCACGGCCGGCTGGTGGACGGCGGCTGGCGTGCACAATAGGGCCTTGGCCCACTGCCTTTATCGATTAGGCCTGTCGTTGTCTCGCAGAAAAGAGCTCGGCAGCCTCTTGTGCGGGATGGCAGCTTCAACTCGCTTCAGTTCTTCAGCCACTTTAGGGACACCCCTAAATTCCCTAAAGCACGTGACAGTAGTTTCTTTTGAACACTTGGAGCCCTCGCGTACTTGAACATTCGCTCCAGTATCAGGTCGTCATGGTCCTCATCCGTTATATTTGGCTAGAGCCTTGCTTTCAGGTGCTACGACTCATGGGGGAAGGTATAGACATCTTCGTCATCATTTTAATGGCAGACATGAATTTTATTCTATACTCCATCGGTAACAATGGAAGGTCTACCAACATTCGTCCGACTGTGACGGCTTCAGACCTTATCAAAAGCCTCGTCATCCAACAGCGATGAAAGACCGCATCCTTTATCTTCCAGGGGAAAGTTATCCAGGTAAATCTTTTTCTGTTTCCTTCTACTGGAGAGGGCACTGCCAACGGTAACCTTCTCGGGAACGGTTATTGTTGCTGGGATCACACTCTGTGATAACCAACCGAGGACTCCTGACAACGTTTCTACCAATATTGTTAATAACCGTCAATTCATCGACCGTGTTCGAGGAGCAAGCATGAAAACATGATCGCGGTTCACAATGTTACTCAATGGAATAACAATTTACAAATTTTACAGGGGGAGTCGTGCACTACAACAACAGGGGGATAATTGGGGGGAGAGTCTAAATAAAATCAAGTGACAACAGACCAAACTGTAGATATGATTCGTTTTCGAGTCGTTCTGAATAATAGTAGGGAATCAGCCGGATCTAAGAATGTTGAGATGAACATTTCCTCAGGATGCGGAAAACACAACATTCAAAAGTGTGATGTAAGAAGATGGTCAGTGATGCATACCCAAGTTCACTTAAAAAGGTAATTGGTGATGAGATAAGGAGACAGGAAAGAAATTCACTAGTGTATGCGGAGGAACACCAATTTTCATACATTCGTGGATATGAAAAAGGAATAGTACCCCTGAAATGGTGATATAATTTTCACGAGAAGTAGCATGCATCGTCCAATGTCTGGAATTCGTAGCTAGTGGAAAATGGATGGAGTGCCAAAAAGGGATAATCATCAAGCGGAATACCGTGTCCACGGGGAGCGAGATAACGCAAGAAAGAAGGGTGAAAACCCTGCAATTGGCCAGGTTGAGCTGGTAAAGTGACAAACATATTATTTTGCTCAGTTTCCTGTGACTTTTCTGTGACCGTGTTGGGCGTTTTGGACCAGGATTGGCTGCGATTTGTGTCCGCTCTTTCATCATTGGAAGTGGAAAGGCATCACCGGATCTGAGCCGTTCGTTATTCAACTAGGAACCTCTGCAAGGTGGTTTAAGTGGCTTTGACATCGAGAAAGTCTTGTAGTAAGAAGTTCCCAGCGGGCTTTTGCGGGACATATGCAGCGATATCGGGAATTCGTGTGGGTGGAGCTTGGTAGCCAGATCGTATTCGGGGCAGCCAGCCATGGGCCGGTTGTACGCGACAAGGGTAGAATATAAGCTGTGTGCACGATGTCGCAGCCAAGCAACACGATGACCGGGTGGCTCCGAAATTCGAAGGGGGAGGGTTTTAGTCTGGAAGGTGTTCCAGCTGAGGGTTAGCGTGAGCAATGGAGCGGGTGGGGGTGCGAAGGTTGGAAATGAGGCACAGTGGTCTTAGTAAAATGAGGAATCATAGATATTGTGGGTCAGTGTTCGTGGGGGCTAACCGCACTTGCAATATTAGGCCTGGTTATTGATTACCAACTCGTCAGTGTACCAGGAGACCTTCTCGTTCATGGTTAATAAAACCGTGGAGGTACACTGAGGCTATTGGGTCTGAGGGCTTCGCGAGGAAGCAGCTGTGAAAGATTGGGACTTAGGTGGGTAGCATCCATTTTTGGGTCGCAGGCCACTTACGAGTGAGTATCCAGGGTTGACTTCAGAAAAGCACGTTCGCACATTATCCTTGGGACTAAACTAGTGTCGGTGATGGTCGGTCCATGGATAGATAGGAAGGATTATGAACGTAGCTGAACTCACATTGTTAAACCTTTGAAGGCGTGCATAGATAACGGAATTTCGCATCTGCGAGCTAGCCAGAAATGGAGTGAGGGAGCCGGGGGTCTAAGCTGAGGTAGATGGGGTCGGTTTTATGTAGACAGCTCATTTGGCACCCGCAACCACCCCGCCCAGGATCAGACAGGAGCACTGACAGCTTAGCACGTACGTTCATTTAGTTTAAGGGCATCCCATGAGCGGAATCGGGTCGTGGTTGTAACGGGGAATTCATCCGTTATTGAAGGGGCATGGATCATGAATCCGATACCTTCGCAACCAGAAGTATCTTTGGTACTTTCATGTTTTCTCAGAGGAGCGTGAGGGCATGCCTACCCCAAAGGACCTTCTTCCAATTTCTCCTTCGCCCGCCATTCTTCACGCGCGACCCACGGGATCCGCCAATGCTAGGGTTGGCTGTTACTTTCCCCGTGTACTAAGACAGCCGCAGGCCTGTCGTTCTCTTCCCATTGGTGATGTTCCGGCGTTCATCTATGGAATCGTAAAAAGGTGAGAAAAATGTGCACGGAATGATTGCATTGCCCGGGGAGGACGTATTTGACCGCTCGCTCCAGGTATGGCCGTATATCGATGACTTTAATTTTATATATGAGCCAGTTGCCTTCAGCACAACCTGTAGTGATAAATCGAGGCGACCCAAAGGTATTTTTGTTTTTGAATTTCTAGTGTATTTTGGCATCATCTTAGTTATTCTGCCCCTTCTGGTATACCAGCTTTTCGATTATACTGTGGTTAAACGAAGAAGCACCTTTTGATCAGCCAGGGTATGTTTGAGCTTGCCTCCGAACTGAGAGATAGACAGAATATCGCCGATGCTTTTCGGGAGCCTAGTCCATAATTTTGAGTAGTTTGCAATCAAGAAGTTAGACCTCAAATCTAATTTTGATCCGGGAATATAGAGCAGCAGTGATCGATGGCGTAGGGCATAGTTCGTGGAGGGAGTGAGACAAATGGGTTCAGTAGGTGGGACGACCATACTAAGGTATACCTGAAACGGGAAGCATATTCTGCCCATCAAGCGAAGCAGCCATAGAGCTTCAGTACTAAGTAGAATGCGCCGGTCCTTGTAAAACAGACTCGGGGAAAATCCCACTAATTTTTTGTTGAACCGGCGCTGCGCGAATTCCAGAGAAGTGCGATCAATTTCGTCATGTCGGTGAAGATAATGGGACGGTGTTCAAGGAGGGTCCTGGCGTGTGATTTGCAGGTGGACAGTTTGCAACTATTTAACCGAAATGCTCTGGAGATGGGACCGATGGCTCTTCTCTTCTTGGCAATCTGGAGTGGAATATACTCAGACGACCCTAAGCTGAGAAGTTCGTATTCCGGAAAATGCTGCAGCCTCAGAGTCGCTTTAAAGCACTAGAAATTTCATCCAGGATAGTGCTGTGGCTTTGACGAGGAAATTTATAGAACATCTTCATGTTATCAACAGAAAGAAATAGCTTACTCTGGTGCAAAATGGGGAAAACATTGTTTAGGTAAGTAAGGAAGATCCAGGGACCGAGTATAAACCTGGTAGTTAGAGCAGGTTGTGAGAAACATCTGCCAAGGGAAACCACTTGTGAGCGGTTTGACAAGCATGATATTAGCCACGATAAATGGGAATCGAAAAAGCCATTAGCTTCGAGTTTGGTTGGTAACAAAGAGTACGGGACACGGTAAAACACCCGAGTCATACTGAGGTATATATTTATGGCAGATTCATCGTTGTCAACCGCCGCCGCTATGAGGCTAAAATAGTCGTACTGGCAAGGAGTGCATGAAAGCGCCCTCAAGAATCCGTACTGCCCACTAGAGACGATATTGTGAGACAATAGGAAGTCAGACATCTGCTGCTTGACGAGGCGTTCCATCAGCCCAGGAGCAATCGGAGTGTTAATAATGGGGCGGTAGTTCGACGGGTCATGTATTGTTACATTCTTATGAATTGGTATGGTGACAGCAGTTTTCCACAGCGAGGGAAAGGCACCAAGCTTGATGGATGGATTATATGGCTGCGACATCAGTTCCTCCAGGACGTGGAATCGTTTCTGGAACACCGCCATGGCAATGGTGTGAGGATTTCCGGACGAGGTTAAGCTGTTTGGTCACCTGCTTTACAGTGAACTCTAAATCAGATATTATGTGCATGGTGGCAGGGTCTGTGCATCGGGGTAGAAAGTTGGGGTCTGTGGTCATGGAGGAAGCAAGGTAGAAATTAGGCTCCTCGGCCATCGCCACAGGTGAGGTGATATGCTCACTGCCTGCTAAGATTAGGGTGAGGATACCAGCGGGCTTGCGATAATTTCTGTTCTTCAGTAGGTATGTCAACTTTCAGGAGGAATCACGCATTGCAGAGCAAATAATTCTTTTTTTGAGCGTATCGTCAGTCTTGATGCTGATAGCTGCCGGGAGACTTTGAAGCTGCAAGAATGACGATGAGTCACTACTGGTGTGATGTACCTTCCGAAGGTTTAGATATTTGTTGTGCCTTCGGGTCAGGACTAAACTGTGGACTCGGTTTGGCATCGTAAGAGTTGTAGTGACCGCAGAGAGCGGGTTAGGTAGGCAAGAGTTAAGTAAGTCAGTGGACAGCTAAGGGTGGCTTCGCAGGGAGAAGTCGCCTCGGTGTACCGATCGAAGATTGCAGATAAGATTATTCCGGTGGACCGTTGAGGAGAAATGATTGGTTGGGTGGAATTCATCAGGGGCTTAAAGAACTGCGCAGGTTCAGGACACTATTCCGTGATCACTTCCTGGGTGGAGGTCGAGTGTTCTAGCCGAAACACCAGATAAACCAGAGGTGAACAACGCGTCAAGGATGTTGTTTCTTCTGGCTGGGATAGTTACATGTTGGATCCAGCTCCCTAAGGGGACACATGGCATGAAGTCCAATAAGTTGTCTGGGGCAGATAGAGTATTCCGACAAATCCTCGGGGCGATGGAGCCCCTAGCAATGATTTTAAAGGGACAGGGCGGCAACGAAAGACAGACAAATGCCTCCGTAAACTCGGTAAGGTCCATAGTGCTGGAGGTATGTGGTCGATAAATACCACCAGTATGAAGGTGAAGGGGAATCGTTGACCACAGAGGATCCAGAATGGCACCCAAAATTGTGTGAGAGTTTGAAAAAGCTGGCAGGGCTTGTTTGATATAGAATAAGCAAATTCTTCCACAACCAGCCCTGGTACTTCGGAACTTCTGCCAACCAACCAGAAAGACTCGATCGGACGGGACGGAAGCCGTTAGCCAAGTTTCAGTCACGAACAAAATATCGAGGTCGGAGGTCTGACCAGTGCCAAGGATGAATTCAGTTTTGTTCGGTGTGCAAGGAGCAATTATAAGCATGATTGAAAGAGAATATGCTGGTTTTTTGGTAACCTTATTGGAGGTGATGTTAAGGAGTTTCGTAGAGATGATGAAGGTGGTAGTTCCAGTGATGAATACAGGGAGGATGAGGGAGGGACCGTGTTTGTTCCTAGGATTTTATAAGTTTAAGCCCGGACAGGGGTATGTGGGGGAGGAGGGAAGGAGAGGTACTGGTTGAAAGAGTAATTGGAGTGCGGTGGATAATCTCGGAAGGGCCGACAGGAAGAAGCGACCACGGTTGGATAGCAATACTGGACCAAAGGGAAAGGTTGAGTTACTTGGGTGTAGGAAGTTAGGTGAGGCTCGGAAATGATACCCAGGGATTGGCTGGGTAACCGTTGGGGTATACAGTGGTTGGTGTGGTGGACGGAAATATAATGGAGGGGGGAGTGAGGGGGTGTAGAGCGAATCAAAGTAGGGCGGAAACGCAAACGCTGTTAGCCGAGGTCCAAAGGTAGGATTCAGAGCTACACTAGAGGCTGGTAAAATCTCGCTCCACCGAGCCATTTTCTCGTTGTTTGCATGTGCTTCGCGTTGATAGGCCTTGTTTTTTAGGCGACGAGGTGTGAATTTCTGAAGACGAATATGTACTGGGGGGTTAATCAGCGATGGTGGCCCGGGTGATAACCAGACAGATTCCGGTGGAGAATTGGAGAGTGTGGTGGGTGGGCTCACAGGCCTGGTTGCCTTCCTAAGAGTGCCGGGGGCATCAGGATGCACAGGTGTCGAGGGAGGCAGGTTGGTGGTACAAAGAGTTGTAGGCATGGTTAAATGGCTGAACTTGGAGCTAGTAGATGGAGTGGGGTCATCTAGACTTGTGGGGAACATGCTCTCGCGAGCGGATGATTCGGAGAAATCCTTGTCAGTTTTGTGGACGTTGGGCAGTTGTCCCAGTCTCAGGATTTGTTGGGGCTGTTCTGAAAGTTAAGGCTTTCTTGCAGGTGGTCCAGTTGGCGTGGAAATCGGCGTACTGTCTCAGTCTACAATTGCATTTCGATTTGTAATAGATGGCGACATCAGGTGATGGCTAGTGATAGGAAGGTCAGAGTTTTGGAGTGGATTGCTGGTTACATTTACACAAGAGTTATTGTTCTGTCTTTGGCTCTTGCGAACCTCCCTTTGCTGAGGGGTTTTATCAGGAAATATCTCGGCAAACTTGAAACTGGTTTTGGCTGCCACTAAACGTCCAGACTAATAAGGACCTCGGTGGCGGCCTCATTTGTGGACTGGAACTGCAGTGGTCAGACTGTGCGCTAGGAAGGTTTGTGGAGTCTAACACAGTGGCACCATGGTGAGCTACTTCTGCGAGCAATTTAGATCCCATTTTTAGCTCATGAAAGGAGTATCCAGCATTGAGTGCTAGTCAGGATGGCATTGTTAGCCCTATTTATGCGTCTGACGATTTCCGAGGAAACTGTGTCCACAAATTTCCTAAACAACAGTAAGTTAATTCGGGTATGATGTGCGGCTAGATGAAGCAAGAGCGCTTAAGGCATCTGTTGACCGACGATCAGATTGGACGAATCGAGTGGAGAGGGAAGACTTCCCGGATTTTCTCCCACTTTCGTAGTTCATCTATTGGCACTCATGAGTATGTCTACAAGGGAAACTGATCATTATCCGGAGCTTTTTGCGGTTTAGTGGTCTTGCGACGGCTGTTGCCGGCAGCGATTTTGAGTCGGCTGGTGGGAGGTATAGGCATAACCATGATGGTATAAATATGGGTGGCCAATCGGAACAAGTTGTGGCAATACTCATGAGAAGACGAGCAATACGGGAGCAGGGACACTGGTGCAATGTAAGGCCAGCATATATATACAGATGCTCGTGAAGTAGGGAGGTAGGGGTGAGGTAGATACGGCTGAAATGAGCTACTGAGCAATTTCCGCTTGTGGAGATGAGCTGGTGTATAGGTCCATAAAATGAGGTGTAAGTTCCCATGACCAGTCTAACAAAGAAACTCAACCATATACACTAATGTTTAGTTTAGTATTTACTTTTTGTAAGTATCATGTATTTCACTTTTCGGGCGCTTCCTCGGGACTCTGTGGAGGAGAATATAAAACAGACCGATTTGTCAACACGGCCATGGCTGCAGTAATAAAATAGAATTCATTCACAGCTGAACATTTATTATCATAAGGTTAGGTGTTTTACTCCCTTATATTCTAGTCTTTAGATAACTTGTTCCACTTCCTGCATTATTCACCAAAATACAATCTGCCACCACTTAGAAGCAGAGCTTACCCCACTGTCAGTTTAGTTCATCCCCGGGCACTCGGATGTGGCCTTTGGATCCAGTAACAAAAGTGGAATACGGCTGAGGAAACGGACCCAAGTGAATAACATGCCATTCTTTAGGATAAAAAGACGCTCTCCGGCAGCTGACAAGTATTCGTGTCTCGTTGTTTAGCAGTGGCTGTGGTGATGAGGCTTACACGGGTGGGATGCTCTCCACCTCTACAAAAACGAAGTATAATACTTTGGATTAACTTCAAAATTACCTATCGGAATATGGCCCAAATACTCTTGTCGTTGCTATGGTAAACTCTGACTCCTGTTTTGTTACGGCGCTTTTTTCCCTCGCTGTGTCATATTCCTAATTGTAACCGGCAGCCTTATGCTTGTCTCCCCATGAAGTAGTTCGATTATATGACCTGAATGGGCCATTTGCCACTTGCTCCGCTCACAGCTACAAAACTCAAAATAATATTGGTCCTCCCATACTACCCGGCGAACGTGAGTGACGAACGTTATACTTCTAGGGTTTGCACCAGAGGACATGTAGCGTATTTAGAATTATATTCATTAATTTGACAATGACAAATGTAGCGCCACGCAGTCGCCATTGTTGTTTGACGAAATTAAAAAATTCCAAAGGGCAGTAATCGGTTTTATCCATTTCATGTTTATTTCGCGAAGTCAGCATAAAAACACAGAGGAATTCGAATGATTCATTAGCCGGTGGATAAACTATCGCCTATCTGTACCATGCCGCCGGCTTGTTGAAAAGTTGTTCGTTGCCGAGTCTTCATTATCCTTGGTCATATATGTTGTCTGAAATGAAATTTGAAACAGAAAGTTATTTGGGGTGACAGCCGTGCCATTTTGGAACATTGCAAGATCAGTATTTTACTTAGGATAGTGCATTCACAGTGAGCATTTAATCATGGAAGAAACGCCAAGTGATTCATTTGTTTGCGACAATGTTTGATATTTTCTCGGCACTAACTATTTACAAAGAATACAGCTGCCGAATGTGATACATAACCAAACAGTAGCACTGTAATTCGGGACTTCACAGCCCGAAAAAATTCCATCATTCATTTGGTAACCACCGATTGATTCCATTCATTGCGCCTTTTGCGTACAAGCTTATTTTACTGTTTAGTTTAACTCTAATATAGTAGCATTTTCGTAAATAAATAAATGAGCTTGTCCGAGAGGTTATAAGAATAGTTACGCTTTATTCAATTTGGATATATTACGCAAGTCAAGAAGAGGGCTGTATAGTCGGTATATACTTTGGCGCAGACGGCTTGGGTCACTTTACGGAGATGATTTCCGAAGCGTATCTTAGAATCCACCAATGCTCTCTGGTGAAGTCTGGTGGTTTGCTTTGCTCCGAGCCTTGAGAAGTTCAAGGATCAATTTAACAGGTATCTTTTATCACCGGGTCACCTGAAACAGCAGTGTTCAGAAACATTTCCGGATTCTTTGTGGGTTATAAAACTCGCCTCAGAGCCGTACTTTTAAGGATTATCCTAGATAGATTATCAAAACTATACCGATGGCAGTGGGAAAACAACGCCATGTAGAGCAGCCTCACGTCAGTCGCTCGGAGGAGTTGAAGGTTCCAAATTCTAGCCATTTATCCCGGTTCGTCTTCGTGTTTTTGACCTTAAGTTATTTTCTTATTTTTGGGACTACAAAGAGTTCGCCAATTGAAGTACGTGGTCAGAAGAGGGAGGACGCGAGAATGAAAAGTGTCAACACGCAACGAAAGCGAGTGTTCATTTTTCGCCGTTCTTGTCTTCTGATGTGATCCTTTCTACATCCCGATTCAGAATGTGGGTTTGATCACCAACGACACAAAGGAAAGATGGCCCTCAAGCCACTTAAAGCCTTTCATTGCGGCTTAGCGTAGTCTCAGATCCGGTCAGATCAGATTGGGGGACTGGCTGCCAAAAGCTAATGCGTTCTCACTTCTGGTACCAACCCGTCCCCGGGTCCCACGGTGCTTCTTTGCCCTATGATCCTTCATCTTTCGGCAGCACACATCGGTGGCGCCGTCTGAGAGACTGGCAAAGGGCAACATTTTAGTAGGGCAGGCCTTGGCAAGGGGATTCACTTTCCATGCAAATTCAAGGCCTGCAGCTCGTTTCTTCGTGAAAGAGGAAATGAATGGGGACATCCAGAAGTATTCAAGGCAGGTATTATTGTAGAATGAAAAGACTAAAGGAGAAGCGGAAGGGAAAACAAAGAAGAAGACGAAAAACGAGAGCAAGAATGCTGAAGGGGAATACAGAACTACAGACGGATTCATATTGCTGACACCAGGGCAGTCCGGCAAGGCAGTGGCAACTCCACCTCCAGCTTCCTGTTGAAAACCAAGAGCTTCTGCTCCAACCACTCCATCGGGAAGTTTACAGCAGTTAGCAACTGCCCGTGCGAGCAAGCTATTCGGCTATGACAGTCATGTTGGTTCTCGGCTTGAATAATTCTAACTGGTGTCCAGGGAGAGAAGTTTCGTTCTCGGGTACCTTACTGCCTTTTCATGACTGCAACCCATCCAATTGGTCCACTGTTCCTGTCAATTCCACCAGCGCTCTCTCGAGCCCCGGTGAGAAGAGCTCGGGATGCGCTGCAGCATCCTCATTTTGCGGCCCCCATGACCCTGATACCGTTATCATGAACTCACTCCAGGCCCACTCTATAGAGAGGGTGTATCTCACCAACGGCGGACCCCGGGTTAAGGTTATTCACTACGAGTGGAGTTGAACCAAGGTCTCATATAGTAACAGAATCATCCCGGAGTCTCTTGAGGCCACCTTTCTGCGCTGCTGGCACAAGGTTCTTCTTGCTTTCCTGGCGCGTGCAGACGTTGTATGGAGTGTTTGAAGCCACTCGAAACTATCACTCCTTAGTCCCTTACCTTTCACTTCGGGGCCTATGGTTTTGGGTTGTCCGCGTTTAAATGCCTCACTCCGCTGCATCCGCCGGCTGTCAGATGTGAGCTTTTGACCAGGTTCAGAAGCAAGTCGTGCGCTACAGATCACCGGTGGAAAGCATCTGGATCCGAATGAACCTGATTAGATTCTGGGTATCCCAGAACATTGACATCATCTGAGGATATGAAGTGTGGAGAACTTGTAACCGGCATCAAGTCGCTGCCATGACTAACGAAAGGCAAAAGACCCAGTACTGGCATCAGGGGAACCCACCAATTGTTGTCGCCATTGAGGGCTTCGTGCCTTCAACTTTGGATTTGGATCATCGGTCAGTTACTTAGGCTCCCACCTGCCCCATCAGCCGTGCAGCCGCCACCACCCGCTAGCATATTTAACTCTCTTCAACAGCTGGCGGAAGTCCAGATAACACCTACACCTTTTCTCCCCGGCCCAAACCGCTGGTTAATTCATCCGAAATGCTAGGCATGTCGCTGAGGCGAGAACCTCTCTCTCCAAGTCCGTGCTGTTCATCGGCCATCAGGTTGTTCTCCCCAGGTGTCTTAACAGAGCACTTTGAATTATTTTTTCCATTAACTTCAGCACTACTGACAGCAGGTTAACGGGCAGGTAGCCCGGTACCTGACCCTTTGAACATATCTTGTGAGTTGGCTCATAGTCCGCAGCCCGCCGCTCACTCGGTAGCTCAGCTTCCCTAAAAGATTTACCCAGCGGTGTGGATGGAGACCCTGCTATTGTCAGAGCTAGCTGTTTGAGAATAGCTGGACAGACCCCATCTGGTCATAGGGATTTCTCCTCATCCGGGGCGTCTAACATCAACCGTATATTGCCCAATGTTATTTCCGTTTCCTTCACTGGAGTAGTCCCAGACCAGCCCAGGGTCGATGGCTGTCTTTTATCACCAATCCAGCGGAAATTCTTGGAAAATCCTTGGAGAATTTCTGCTTTTCATTTGTTCCTCCTGGTTTGATTTCAAGTCCCCTTTTTTACAACCCCAAAGTTTGCTGGCACGTTTGTCGCAGCCTGTATTTAACTAAGGAAAGCACTTTGGTGGTTCTTGGCGGCCCTGGCAGTGCTAAGTTCGTATGTCAGCTTACCTTTGCTGTCCCATACCCGGAACATCTTCATTCTCCGGTACTCGAGCTGTCATCTATGCCAACCGGTTTCCTGATACTTTCTTCAAACTTCGAGTCTCCTCTCCGTGCTGGAGTTGTAAGGTCTTCCAAGAAGGTGGCGATCCTCGATCAGTTTGGTTCCATTTAGTTCAATTCCATCTAAGTCCCAAGGTTTCGTAATAAGAGGCAGTAGGGCACCTCCCGCATTAGCCTTACCGCCGCCCACACTCGGCTATGGCATGGAGATAGAGATCGACGCCAACTCTTTTCCAGGTGTGCTTCAGGTTCCCTTCGGAACAGTTTGTAACTGCCCCTTATCCTCTTGAAATGGCGGAGAGTTCCACTTCTGTGTTGCCCTCCTAGAAAAACGGCAGACCAAAGCTAGACCTACCGACTGAGGCCTCGTGGGCGTCGTCAAGTGCTCTGGTACGCGAGAAATTACTGAGGGAAAATTCTTCCTACAACAGGGTACCACTCTCACCTTGGAGTGTTCGTCGAATGCGTATCAGGTCAGATCTGATCACATCAGAGCACAGGAATGGCGGTCAGTGCCTGAGGGCCACCGGGTCTCACCTAGCAACGACGTCCTGCCGCCTTTTGTCGGCACAAATCGGCTTCGCCGTCAGAGAGCTTAGCAAGGAGCAACATTTCCAGCTAAGCGATTCATTTTCACCTTCCACTCTTCGATGCGCTATCGGAACCATCCCTGATAATTTTAACAGCCTGTCATGCATGATCCCTCTTAGTTTACCGGCGAATCCAGTGGCTCTCACTGCTACCTTCCAAGCCTCGTGAATTTAGTAGTCACGGAAGGGAGCGTTGCATCTCCGAAATACCCTGGCCGAATGGATACTCGCAAGGGATACAGGAGGTCAAAGGAAGTATCAAGTAGCTTCAAAAAGCCCGACGAAAGGCACTGCGGAAGCTCCAAGCCGAGGCGCGCACCCCGTCAGGATGGCTGCAGGTTTTAAGAGTGGAGGACACTGTTATCCCCAAGTCTCCTTCACCGACAGGCTTTCAGATAATTGTTTTTTCAACGTAGTAGGTGCCACTGGACCTTGGTCGCCCAGGCCGCAAGTCAGCGCACTTATAAACATTGGCCGGAAAAGACCACACTTTCGACCTCTACGTTAGGGAATCCTTATCCGATTGTAGTGCTTTTTAGTCGGCAGTAGTTTTGATCGCGCAACAGACTTTGAGATCGCCAGAGCAGATCAAACAAGGGGACAAATGTCCCAGTGTCTGGTCGTTGACGAACACCAAAAATAACAATGGGGCCCAAAACCAAGCCCCTTGTTTATCCAATGTAGGCCTCATGCCACATAGAGTGACAGGAAGCAAGTTTGGCAGTCAGGGAACTCCCCTTCGGAAAATATCTGTCTATTTGAGCAGCCGTTCCGTCATTCAACACGATTTCGATTAGGTGAACAAGCGGTAGTGCAGCACCCTGCCGGAAGCTTCGTTGAAGTGTAAACAGATAAACCCCGTAAAGTGGTCTTCTGCTGTGGTGTGAGCCCATTGTTCGAGCACCAACTGAAGGTTAGACAAAATAGCTCGGCCCCTTCGGAAACCGTGCTGCTGGCTGTTGAGAACCTTGTGGCACTCTAGGTATTCATGCAGTAGCATGGGAGCTAGTCGTAGTATAATCCCTCCGACTACACGGGTAAGGCCAGATGGAAGGTAACTTGCAGCTTCCTCCTCTTGGCACTCTAAATATAAAGCCGACAAAGGGGTTATTTCCCTTCCCCCGCGGTCTGCCGTGTTCTTTCGAGCTGTTTAACTTCTTTGATGGTAGTGGCAACGTGACTTCAGCTAGTTGCCGTGGCGCTGAAGGATGAATCCAGTCCGGACCAGGCAATGTATGTGGTACAGCATCGACAACATTTTCCACCACAAACAATCGCAGCATCACGATCATAGCCCCCAGAGAGGCTGAGATGAGAGTACCCTCTCCATGGCATAGAGCGCCAAAAGTGCTACCATATCGCAATCAAAGTCCGTGATATATCCACCAAGTAGCAGTTCTGGGATGCCCGTGCGAGCCCAGGCCTTCCTTCTCAGTTATGCAAAGAACCTAACCGGCCTCGAGACAGAATCAGCCGCAAGTCGTTCTTCACATTGAAGCTTCCTCGTGGTCATCGACGTCGAACCCGGGTTTCGGTTTTGTTTGTGAATGTCGCATCCCGTGCAGCAGGATCGGGTATAGCTATGCCTGGTTCCCTCGTGACAACTGAACTTGCAGCTACCCATCAGCCCACGGAGGTCTCTTTGAATGGCTTCCCGCCCATATGGAGGTGCAGATAAACTGCAGCTGTTCCCGATCTGGAAGAATTATGGGCCCGTTCCACTTAGCCGCGAACTGTCAAAGTTCATGGTGGGGTAGCAACAGTCCCTCTCCCTCGGACAAAGAATATTCTCCACAGTTTCACAACGCATTGTTGTTTCTGATTAAAGAAAGCCCCAAGCCTCCAATGGGTGACAATATTGCCCGAGCTCTGGAGCCCAGCGGAGGTGAAAGATCCATACCATTTGTGACAAGGTTCGCGAGAAGAACACCGGATAAACGATAGATTCCTACCCAACATTATTCATGGTCGGCCCTTGTGCATCCTGATATGAGGCAGGTCAAACAGTTTCCTCCATGCGGCGGGTGAACCTGTCCATGGTAGGTTCGCGGATGTTAGCTACCAAGTTAGTACGGAGACCCGTAGAGTCACCAAGAGCCATACAATGGCCGCCAGCCACCCAAGGATGCATGAATTCTAGAATCCACTGCGTCTCGGCAACCGGTATGCGACGAGTGATCCCAAACATCATGTACCTACTGTGGGAGGGTCCTGCCTCGCACCACACTGCCCCTCTGTACCTATATTGGTCCACATAGATATCAGGTAGGCTTTCTGAGACCTCAGTCCACACCTACATGGCAAAGCCTTCCTTATCCTGGTACTGCTTCAGTGCAAAAGAAACAGCGCTTCTGAGTCCTAAATATCATCTTTAATCCATACTTCGGTCACTGAATTGGCGGATGAGGTCCTATCCAGGGCCACGGACTTCAGTTCGCCCCTTCTGTTCAACCATCCAAGCACATTGGCCAAAAGCAGCTCAGCGGAACCTGCTTGGTCATCCACTTTTCGGAACTCCACCGCCACGCACAGAGGAATCGCCGGCAGCATCGGGGGCTTTGCGTTCACCGAGTAACTATTTAACAAAAGGGAAGGCCGAGTGGTAAAACGCCCCAGAAGGGCCCAAAAGGCCACTCCTGTGCAACTAGTGAACTCGGTAGAAGCCCACAGTCCGTTTTGTTCCGGCGCGGCTTACAATAGCTGGGCCTTTCTTAGTTCTATCAACTCCTCAGGTAATCTGCTGCACAAGTTTGCCACTCCGCTGCCAGAGAAGTGAGGTCTAGCCACCAGCCAGGGTCGAGTTTCAGCCAAATTTATCCCCCTCTTTCCACTTCTGGAGTCTAAGCCATCTGAGACAGACTCTGCGGTGTAAGCCTCAGAAAGCCTTTTATTACGTTGAACATCTTCATTAGGATCCTTCGTAGCCTCCATCTCTTCTACATAGAAAAGTCTGAGTTTCTGAGGCCTCTCTTCGTGCATATTACCCCTATAACCCTCAGCAATACGTTTTGGGAGTCTTTGTTTTCACAAATCAGGCGACACTTTTACTTTACAGGGGACATGCTTGCACAGTGCTCTGAAGGGGCCTAAATATAGTTCTGTACGTAGGTATGAAAACCTCTGGTTTCCGGCAAGGCAGCGGCGATCTCATACTGAAGAGCTTAGCGGGTGCTTTTTGTGCGGCGTCTGCCCGTTGATCCGAAGTCTTCATTACTCCAACTTCTTGAACCTTTTTACTGTATCGACAGTAAATGGTTCTTGGTCGAGTACAACCGCCGTGCTTGAAGCTGTCCACGAAACAAGAGGCCATTCAAAATGTTCTGTGAGAAGACCTATTAGTTGGCAGCAAATTACCTGTTCAGACTTTCTGGCTCCTAGGCGCCTACTACTTTCACACGACCCGCACGATAGAAGGCGACTGAAAGCTGGACCGAAGCTCGATCGTTTAAAATTTAGGAAACAGTAGCTGGCCTAGTACGGATCTCCGAGGTAACCCGCCGGGGACGTACGCCAAGTTGAAGTTCATGCCGCCTACTTCAACGAAGAAAGTCCCACAGGTGGGGAAGTTAGATAGCCATTCATGGAATAGCAAAAGCCGATTGGTCATGGAGGCGAGTGCATGGGTGGAGTCAGGACAACATAGGCCCGCTTGTTCAACTTTTTCCACTCTTTGAGTAACCTTTTGTAGGAAGAAGGACAAATTGGTTATGCCAGGCCTATTTTTAGAAGTCCGCGACAAGCTGAGAGAGGCACAAGGTTCAACAAAGGACGCTGATGACGGCGCATCCGGATAATCTTTTCCAGTTCAATTCAGTTTTGCACAGGACGAAACTGGTCGAAAACAGCCGTACGTCCGCATCATGCTGTGGGCGAGTGACCTCTGATCCTAAAGCTGGGTCTTTGACTGGTTGGTCCAAAGGTCAGATCTTAAAGCCCGTTCATAGATAGGCTTCATTTGACGAAAGTTTAAAGTTCTCATCAACTTGCCCCAAGCCTTCACGGAACCAGTGATCAGTTTGGTGGTCCATTCCACAGAGGCATAGCCCTGTTTGCGGACAGTGTACTGGTTAACTTCCCTACTATAATCTTCACTTCAGTTAAGGTCGGTCCAGGCCGCAAAACATGCTGCTGGAGCGAACGGTTGCTCCGCTAGTTCAAGGATCTACCACCGTGATTTGACCCCAAGTACGCCGCAGAGTTTGATATTCGGTGTCTGGAGCGCAGTGAAGAAATCAGGTATACATTCAGTAAAAAAGCAAACTCACAACTACGGAGCTTCAGCGACAAAACTCAGTGATGTCCCCACGAGAGGCATTATCCCCGGTCCGAAAATGCTAGGAGAGCGTGAGATGATGTTGAGTGGCGTGATATGTAAGCTGTGATAAACATAGTTGCAGGAAAAAGGCGCTAGAGTGACGAAACGCGGTAGGAGATGACGGAAGTCAATATAAAAGAGAAGTAGGAAAGAGGAGAGTTATTTGAGATGGTCAGTCATAGTTCAGGACCACCTCTAATCAGTTTGCGTTCCATTTGTGCTTGGAGGCAACGACGGAGGTTGAAGGTACCTGTAAACTGCATAGCTTTTATGTCCATTGTGTTTTCTTGTAAGCCGCCCCCTTGCCGCGCCAAGGTTCAAATGTGAATAAATGATACTCGCTTCTCAAAAATGCCTACGTGATCACGCGGTATTACACAACAAATTAGCGAATAAAACACACGCTGCCACGCAAACTTGCTTTCTTATCTTGGATTATTCTGCATCTCGTTTAACTGGAATTCCAGCTGGATCAGTGGGCTGTTGTGAGTTCGTTTCATGCTATCTGACTGTTTTCTATTTCGATTGGGCACACTTTTGTCCAATCATCTTGTCACACTCTTCCGCCCAATCGAGCTGGTCAAAGTCATCTAGGATGGTTTTGACACTGACCCGGTACACCACATAGAGTGGTAAGTACACTGGGAGGCTACTGTTAGCGCGCGTGAAGGTGGTTTGTACCACTTGCTCATGACAAGGCGAGAAAAGAAGCACGCTGTTTTACTCAGTTTGGCAATGGTTCAACCAATGTATGCTCACGTCCCCTGAGTGCGGATTGTGAAAACGCGTCAGTAGTGGTTCGCCGGCTGTGTTAATTCCATTATAAAACTTGACACATTCTATCAGGTCCCTCATCAGCCTACAAAGGTCAGGGGAGAACATATTTAGAGCTTTAGTCCTCCCCGGTACGACTTTCCCTGCGTGCTGCTTAACACTAAGGTGAAACTACCTCCAGCGTCCTCCAATACCAATTTGTCCTTCATTGGGCTCGATGCCCATGCTTGTACAATCTCCAACTGATACCTTATACCCACCTTACATACGTATATATTTATATTTTCATGTATAGGATAGATGAAAAGCAGACCCAGGGCTCAGAATATGGACACTTCTTACAGCTTATCGTAGGCGCGTCCAGCCCAAGTCCTCAGCGAAAGTCTCTATGAGAGGGAGAACTGTCGCAATTAAGTCGACTGTTGGGATGCTCTGGAGACAAATATTCTTCAGTGAAATAAACTGTTTCGACACTGTGGGACGGAAGCGTATGGCAACATTAAATGTGACTTTTTTTCAAATATATCGGTGAATGTGATAAAAACGGCGTTTTATCTTCGGGATTGGTTAAGTTTGCGAACGGGACAAGCGCCGTTTTTTATCACATTTACCGATATATTTGAAAAAAAGTCACATTTAATGTTGCCATACACTTCCGTCCCACAGTGTCGAAACAGTTTATTTCACTGAAGAATATTTGTCTCCAGAGCATCCCAACAGTCGACTTAATTGCGACAGTTCTCCCTCTCATAGAGACTTTCGCTGAGGACTTGGGCTGGACGCGCCTACGATAAGCTGTAAGAAGTGTCCATATTCTGAGCCCTGGGTCTGCTTTTCATCTATCCTATACATGAAAATATAAATATATACGTATGTAAGGTGGGTATAAGGTATCAGTTGGAGATTGTACAAGCATGGGCATCGAGCCCAATGAAGGACAAATTGGTATTGGAGGACGCTGGAGGTAGTTTCACCTTAGTGTTAAGCAGCACGCAGGGAAAGTCGTACCGGGGAGGACTAAAGCTCTAAATATGTTCTCCCCTGACCTTTGTAGGCTGATGAGGGACCTGATAGAATGTGTCAAGTTTTATAATGGAATTAACACAGCCGGCGAACCACTACTGACGCGTTTTCACAATCCGCACTCAGGGGACGTGAGCATACATTGGTTGAACCATTGCCAAACTGAGTAAAACAGCGTGCTTCTTTTCTCGCCTTGTCATGAGCAAGTGGTACAAACCACCTTCACGCGCGCTAACAGTAGCCTCCCAGTGTACTTACCACTCTATGTGGTGTACCGGGTCAGTGTCAAAACCATCCTAGATGACTTTGACCAGCTCGATTGGGCGGAAGAGTGTGACAAGATGATTGGACAAAAGTGTGCCCAATCGAAATAGAAAACAGTCAGATAGCATGAAACGAACTCACAACAGCCCACTGATCCAGCTGGAATTCCAGTTAAACGAGATGCAGAATAATCCAAGATAAGAAAGCAAGTTTGCGTGGCAGCGTGTGTTTTATTCGCTAATTTGTTGTGTAATACCGCGTGATCACGTAGGCATTTTTGAGAAGCGAGTATCATTTATTCACATTTGAACCTTGGCGCGGCAAGGGGGCGGCTTACAAGAAAACACAATGGACATAAAAGCTATGCAGTTTACAGGTACCTTCAACCTCCGTCGTTGCCTCCAAGCACAAATGGAACGCAAACTGATTAGAGGTGGTCCTGAACTATGACTGACCATCTCAAATAACTCTCCTCTTTCCTACTTCTCTTTTATATTGACTTCCGTCATCTCCTACCGCGTTTCGTCACTCTAGCGCCTTTTTCCTGCAACTATGTTTATCACAGCTTACATATCACGCCACTCAACATCATCTCACGCTCTCCTAGCATTTTCGGACGGGGGGTCCGTCTCACGTGTGGAGGGAATTGTGAACAATGTCCAATTGATACCTCATACCCACCTTATATATACATAGGCATATGTATATATATATATACATATAATGCCAGCCTCTCTGGACGCCGCCGCTCTTCCCAAGTTGGATAGCACCCTGTCCTTCTCAATCACTGCGGACGTGCTCTGCTCGGCGGCAGTGAGGCCCATATGCGCAAGCAACAAGAGGCAAAGACGATTTATATACCCGAAATGCTGCAAATATTTCACCATCTCCCCCAGTTACCGAATATGTTTTATCATACTCGTCTCCATCTTCGCCCGCAAAATCTACTTTCCTTAGCATACAATTGTCTCGGGTTTAAAAGACCGTTTCCGTACTCGGCTTACCTTTCGTGATCCGTTTTTCCGAGGATTCGTGCCAAGCTACCCGCTTGTCCCATTCGCAAACTTAACCAATCCCAAAGATAAAACGCCGTTTTTATCACATTTACCGATATATTTGAAAAAAAGTCACATTTAATGTTGCCATACACTTCCGTCCCACAATGTCGAAACAGTTTATTTCACTGAAGAATATTTGTCTCCAGAGCATCCCAACAGTCGACTTAATTGCGACATTTCGCCCTCTCTATCGGTCCTCCTGTTCGCCCTCACGTCCGTAGCATTGCAGTATCCTCACCTTGCAAGGAATCATGCCCTGCCCATATATTTACATCTGAGAGACATCTACATTGCAGTGTTTTGATCTTTCGCCACCACATGATCCGCTTTTTACAAAGAATACCAACAGATAGTAATTTACCTGTCATCTACTTCACTGCCCAACTTCGCGACTGTATTCACCTGTTGTTTGGTGCTTTTTCATATTCGATCTTCTATCTTGGTATATTCTCTCGGACAACTTTGATCCTTGCAACTGTCTGGTCATCACGTACAGCCCTTAGGTAACGATAATCACTACGTAGATACTTGTCATTTAAATACTCATCTCCTTTGCAAGCCGTGTATCTGCTACTATCATGGCTTGGATCGCAAATTGATTTGTCACCTCGTTCCCAGTTCCATTAGGGTGCATCACATTCCACCTATCTGAAAGTCAACAATCGCCCATCGGTGACACGTTCACATTCGTCCACTTCTTTCACCATCACTCAGACAATCTCTCTTCAAATGAGTCCTTCACTGGGTATTTGGCAGACTCAGTCGATATTCGGTCAATAAACGTTACAAGGGCAATCTTTGAAAGATTTTTCTTGTTCTTTGTCCGCAAATTCATTTCTTTCATCGTCTAATTTACAGTCCTAAGCCGTTCCATACACGGCAGGGAGCTATATCTGGTTCACTTCTCTCTTGGAAACTTCTTTGTCCTCAAGGTGAACAAAATTTCCATCAGTTCTTTTTGATTCTCTCTTTGCGCAGTCCTCTTTGTAATATTTGAGTAAGAGTCTACTACTTCGGACCAGCTCCAACCCGACTCGGTCGGCTCGGCCGCCCGACCTTAAGTTCAAATTTGCCGAGCGCCACCATGAAGAACAACTTACATACATTCTCCTGTTCTATATAGAGTGCACGTACCTGAATCACCCTCTTGGAATTCGGACTCCACTTGCAGTTGTGCCGTTTGATCTTGAGCTGCAGCATGCCTCGGGGTTATCCAAAATGAACCATCATCATTATCAAGATTCCGCTACTTGAGCAGCTCCCGATTAACTTCCTAACATGTGGAGCCACCTCAAGAGCCATTTGCTTGCCCAACAAGGATCAGTGTTTCACCGGTACAAAAGCCTTTGAAAAGTCGAAGAGACATAACTCCACTCTTTCCCCCTGGTCTAACCTGCTAGGTACCTCATCGAAATTGATAATGCGCAAGTGAGACGGGATATTCTTTTAACGAACCGGTGTTTCCGTTTGGAAACCAGTTGGTAACTCCGTAGATGCTTGATTAGCCGACGTCTGATCCGTCCCTCTACTGCCAGCGCTACTGGTAGTAAGCCTGCCGGACGGTAGTCGGAAGCCACCTCCCGTTCACCTCATCCGTGAAAGAGGACAGCCTGTGCCAATCTCCGGTCGGCCGATGACTCCCTGGCTCCTAAAGATACTTTGAGTATCCGCGTTAGCAGTTCAGTCAATGTGCTAGCTGGAGCTCTTAGAATGGTGGGTGAACGCCATCCGGTCCCGGCAGTCTTGATACTGCCCGGCCTGCTCAGTGCCGGTTCGACTTCACCGTTCCCAATGATGACTCCACCCATGGTTGTCGTAAACTAGTTTCTTGTGGCTTCCAGAGGACTACCGGTGTCCTGCCTAGGAACACGTTATGTGTAGTTCCTACAATTCTGGGCTTCCTCTTAAGTGCTGGTAAACTGCTTTCCGTTTCCACCGATTACCTATCCTATGGAGACTTTCGCTGAGGCTTTGGGCTGGATGCGCCTACTATAAGCTGTAGGACGAGCCAATATTCTTCGCCCTGGGGCTGCTTTTTACCTCGCCTGACATTTTCACCGCGCAGTAATTGCTAGCTCGCGGGTCCCTTTATACTGTTACGGAATCGGGTATCCCTCTGTCTATCGATAAAGAAGCCCAGCTTCACGCTGTGTCATTTGCCCCTCGGCAGATCGGCTTGCCCTTCGCAGTGGTTTATCCAGTGTTTCCGAACATACGGATGAGGCAAATTTTCGGTCATGCTGAATGGGCTCGTTCCGATAACAGCTCACCCATCCTCCGCTATCTGATGGTGAAACAGCCTGGTCAACCCTGTCCCTTGTTTCACCGACGGCAAAGAGTTTTAAACTCCTGAACTTCCTTCGTATCTCATTTGGCATCTGGGGAGCTCCTTTCATTAGAAACCTATGATCACGTGGCAGCTTCTAGCAAGCTTGGCTGTGAACTCTAGCCCGTTAAATTCTTCCGGGTGTCATGTGAACTTGGAGTTTGCCCTTCTCTAACCTGTTCGGCTGGCCGTCATGTGGAAAGAGTGGTACGTGATCCACCAGTCCGAATAGCTTCCCGCAAAAGTGGGCGTCAGTCGAAGAAAAGAGGCTCACCCAATTTGTTACGGGTAGAATAAATCCTTCCGTAAAAAATTTTAGATGACTGTGAGACAGTCAATGTTAGATTATGGGAAACTCAAAGATCTTTCTATGGATTTATACGCGGGCTACGGTGTAGGGACACTGCATCTGCAGGTCCTCCCGAAGATACAAGAGGTCACTGTGAAGCCTGCGCGATTCAGTTGTGGAGATTCTCCGGATTGCTTTTTGAAGTTTCTTTTCACCAGCAGCTTGATTCCTCCTCCCACCCTGCTCTCATCTCCGTGCACTCGGTGGACGCAGTATCCCTTGGCAGATGGCAGCTCCACTGCTGCATTCTGGCGTAGCCATGTCAGTTCAATTCAGTTCAACTTCCGAGACTTGATAAAACTCTGCCATATCCTCCAGTTTTGCGCACCTGTGGACTTTGTCATCCTGAGTTGAGTCGGTGTTGTGAAGAGTGGACTCGTCTTTGTAGGCCCTTCGGGGACAGTGGAACGGGAAATTTCGGGTTAGACTTGCCATAGTGCCCCTTTCACGTATGACTCTAGGATTATCCTGTTAGTCGCTAACTTAGCCTAACGAATCGCTCCATATCTGGGGTTAAAAATGGACGGAGATACAGGGAAAGATATGTGGTAGAAAGGATTCCCATCGTTACATTTACCAAACATTCTCTCCAAGGCCTAACCCAGTCAGCTTTTAGAGTTATCCACCGACATTTCTCCATCGGTCTTCTTCGTTAATTTGTTCCACCCATAAACAGATTACACTGAAAGGCTGGCTTCCAATCCACATTCTGACACGGTTTTGATGGAGCTGGGTCATGTGTCCTTGTGGTCTGTACTCCCCCCGAAGACGTCTCAGGTCCGGCTGACGAGCCCATTCTTTCAGCAGTACGGAACACCAATAATCCCCTCCTAACCTCCTTCCTGTCAATGAGAAAAGGTTAATCTTCTCTTACCTCGGCTCATAGCACGCTTTCCGGCCGTCTGTAAACCATCTGGTGAATAGCGACTGTACATGCTAGAGGAACTCTAGGAATTTACCACTCGCTTCAGTTAGCTAGCTCGTGTGAGACTTCTTCGCTGCATTCTGAAACCCGCCTCCTGCTATAAAGTCTGCCCCAGTTACAGCACCCAGACCCATGACCCAAACCTTTTGGGAAAGCGCCGCTGGTTTTCTGTTAGACCCACATGCGGATTGACCATTGGTTCTTCCTCATCATTGAGATAAAGTCATTTGTTCACTTTGGGAGAGAGATCTTATGGCAACAACCATGCGCACACGCCATCAAGATCTCTCTACAAGATGCCGCTTGTAATAGTTCCAGACAATTTGGCTTCGTGAGCAAAGTTGTAAAAGTTCCACTCCAGCTCATCCGCAAGGCAATTGGTCAAATAGATGAGAAGGCGGGAGGGCGAGGGCCGCTCCCCACGGCAAGCCGCTGGGCCATCCCCTCGTGATGGGTAAAAACTCGTTCTATTCTCAACTGAAGCTGCTCCGTAGCGAGCCCCCCCCCCAAATTATCCATCTCTAAGCCCGCAGGGTTAAACTTAATTTCTTTAGCTCATCCACGGAATGCCTTTGAATATCGGACTTCAAGGCCTTGTGGAAATCCAGAAAGAAAACCTGAACTCTCTCACATTTGTCTTGTTTCCTGGTTACTTTAATTGAGTGTGATAAATGGCTCTGGCGTAACTCGCGGTCAATGAAAACGTGCAGCTGGGGTGAGGTCAACCGGTGGCTTTCCGGGTGCTCGAATACGTGACCCCGGATTAAACTTTCCATAATTTCCAATAAACCGACGTCAGGCTTACCAGTCAATGCGTGCCCCTGGCGAGGGAATTATGCGGAAAATCCTCCCAAATTTTCTGCATGCTTTGTGAATTAGAATATAATCAACATTACTTTGTCGAGCTATTCTATGCACATCTCTTCTGCAAGTTCGTTTTCTAAGTATGACATTTGGATTTCGTGTTAAGCCACTTGTGACTGTTATGCCTGGAGCGACGAAAGTCCAACTTTTGGGTTTACTTTAGAGTCCCTCTCGCCGAGTGCCTGAGTTTTTAAATGTTTGTACTTTTTGCTTCTACATTCTTGCCAACTTGAGAAGCATTATTCGAACCGCCATCAGTTTATTATTATTATTTGTTACGTTTTCGAGGACCTCTAAGTACAGTAGGCAGACCTGATGCCAAGCGGTACGAGCATGCCTTTGCCACGCCATCCATTTTCATTTCGCTGTCTTATGCACACGATTAACCCATGGCGGTGGTGCGCTTCAGGGGAGCTAGGCCGTGGGCAATTTCCGACAGATTACCACCAGTGTTCCATCATCGTTTAGCAACGTAATCAATCCCTATTTTCACGGGCCACTCTACCTATGGTCTGAGTTCTGGCAGCTCTAGTTAATTCTGTGGAAAATTTTTATTCCTCAGGCGAACTTCGACCCTCGTAGACTCACTATAAACCTGAAAGCACCGCGGTCACTACTGGCGGCCCAGTTTATCAGTCTGGACTTCTCCAGGTGAAGTGGGGCCCTTGTGAGTGCTAAATCAACGAGTGACGGTTTTTCGTCCATGCTCCCACTTAATAGCGTGACTGAATCTCTGAAACGTAGCCTTTATTTCTACGAAACCTCACAATTTCCTCAGAATCTTATTTCTGGAGCAGTTTCGGTCTCAGTGGATTTTAGGTGCTTCGAAATTACCTGGTGTAGGTGCTTTTAACGTTGCGTCCATTACATGGCTCAGGTACGACAGCAAGTTTTCCCCCTGCTCTTGGCAGGACCCTGGAATTCAATGTGAACAACCCATCGAGGTCCAGGCTCGCTGCTTCGTGACTACTGTCTTTATGACTAGCACTTTTATTGGGTTAAGTCTTCTGTCTTCTTAGGTGATATGGCGGTATGTCGCGAGTACAGAACACCAGCCAGTATCTTACGGTTATCTACGTCGAAGCTGTGGGTTGTGTTTTGTTTGTGATACGGCTCACTAATGTTCCCAGTAGGCTGTTCCAATTCATCGGTGGTAGCTATCAAATTTGTCCTCTCCGTCTTAGCTCACAGCTCCAGCCAATTTTCCCCTACACTTGGTGCTTTCGTATACACTACGGGTAGCCTTACCTGGCCTTGATTTCTTGGCTCGACATGGTCAGATTTTGGTTTCTCAAACATCAAGCTAGAAGTTATTCACCATGAATTTATTGAATTTCGCTTCAGTAGCGGACCAAGTAGTCCACGGCTTGCTTGCCCTCAAAGAACTATGTGTGCCGTAGTCGGTGCTGTCACGGTTCCCATACCAGCAGCGTCAGGGTGTCTAGAAATAACAGCTACAGTGGCATCAGTCCCCCTTCTTGGCTAGGTAACATCTGTACTGAATAAAAACCAAATATAATAATGGTATATTTATTGACCGTGGTCGAGAGGCACGCATAAAAACATGATCAGAGTTTACAATACTTCTCAGTGAGAGGAAAAAATCGCAAGTTTTAAAGAGGGAGTGATACATTATAGTAACAGAGGAATAAGGCTGAAGATAGTTTAAACAAAGTTAGGTGACGAAAGGGGTAAACGGTAAATGTGATTCCATTTAGAGTCAGTGGGAGAGGTAGGGATTTGCGGCCCGACAAGGCACTACGTAAGAGCTTGTGGTCAAGTTAAGTGAGTGCTCAATAACTTGTGCGCACTTTCGTGGGTGGCACAGCTAAGTGCCCAAGGATGCCACCCTCGCTGAACCACTGCTAAACTGAACGTCATTTCACGTTAGAATTAAGTGCCTCGTATAGGTACGTAGAAGCAATTCTGAAACCACCTAACCGTTTCCAAAACCCATTTTGGACTGTGAGGACAGCCACCTGTACGATACCTTTTGGTCAGTGAAAAGCAAACAAGGTATAAATGTGAACGTTTTCGGCCTGGGACTTGCTATAAAACAGCTCAGTTTGCCATATTCGAATTACGCCTTCTGGCAACCTACTAGTTATGTCTGTAATCTGTAGATTATATGCCACTTGCATGCAATAAAAGTTCCTTTCACGAAAAATCTGGTGGAGGTGGCATCCTCAATAGAACCTTTTTTGTTGCCTGTACAAAAGTCACCGAAATCGGGTTCATAATTATATCAGCGAACTATCGCAACAAGATACGCCAAAGTCCCCCATGGCCAAGTTGTTGTTAAGCATCAGTGAAGTTAGTGCGGCCGTTCGGTCCATGTTTTTTGGTCTATACGGGTTCATTATGAATTTATCCAGGCTGAACAACCGTTTTTACTCATTTCGGGCGTAATTCCGACAACCACGGGGGTTTTCAACCTTAAATTGTCTGCGAGACAACGGACACCGACAGCAACGTTGGTAAATGGGAGCAACTTTGGCAAACCTATTTATATACGGAAATGTGTGAGTTTAAACAAATTTCACGACCAAAGTGGGGAAATAATTCTTACTTTCTGCACACAGCATTTCATCACGTTAAACCATTTTCTCCAACCCAGCCAACAATAAATTTGGACTAAAAGGAACTAGCCAGATGTAAGAATGTTGGGACGGACATTGTCTTAAAAAGCTCAGAGTACAATATTCACATGGGGGGTCAAGAAAGTGGTCAATGATGCAAACCGAGGATCATTTAAACAGGCAGTTAGTAATGAGGTAAGAAGACAGGTAGGAACTTCACGGGGGTTCTCAGAGGAAGGCAAACTTTCACAGATTTGAGTGCATGAAAACCTAATAGCACCCCCTGAAATGATGATAAAATTTTCACCAAGAGTGGCATGTACCATCAGAGGTCAGAAATTCGCAGACGGTTAGAGGCAAATGGAGTTCCAAGAAGGAAGAACCAGCAGGCAGAATAAATCGTCCAGGAGAAACAAGGAAGAACAAGGAAGAATTTTATGAACCTTGGCAACAGGCCAAGTTGAGCTAGTGAAATGGCAGATACATCACATTTTAAAGATTCCTGTGCCTCTTCTATGAATGTGTTGGGCATTTTGCACGGGGATAGACTGCGATTTTTTGTTCGTCTTTTCACCAGGGGAAGAAGACGGTCATGATGGAATCTGAACCGTTTGTCTCCTAATTAAGAACCCTTGCGTGGTGTAAAATGCCTTCGACATCAGAGAAGTCTCGTAGTAATAAGTTCCCGGTAAGCCTCTGGCAGGCGTATGCAGCAGTATCAGGACATTTTGTTGGTGAATCTTGGTAAACAGATGAAAAAATGCGAGCCACTTGTAGCCAACCAGAATTTGGCTATCGATTCTCTCATCACGATTCCAGAAAATTTTACCTTTACACTCTCCAAACTTCTACTTGTTCTCATCAATAGTAGTTGTCTTCAATAGTCTGTCTCTTCGACGGCTCCTCTTTGAAGGTCCGCTCTGCGTCCATACACCACTCATGCCCTTCAAAAGTACACTGCATCCCTCGTAACGTGTCTTGCCTCTATGTGAGTTTCCATATGGTAATGAAATCACCTATACAAAAAGGCCCATCCTACCATCACATCCGGCTCACTTGCATTTATATCACATGCTCCCCCCACCATCAGTTACCCAATTTTGGATTATTCTTCTATATTCAGCTAGCATCTCTGACTGCACTTTGATAACCCAATGCGGGCTTTATTCTAATCGTGTCCTTTGGTAATTCTCCCAACTGGCTACTTGTCAGTGATCGTCCAAGTATCCAGTTGGGACACCCGTGTATTCTCTTCTGAACGCTCTGACCCGTCGCAGCCAGTTTACGGCACCCATAAGGCACACCGTTCATTATTCCTGTCTCGACTCGCTGTCCATGTTGTGCTGTCCGACGCCTGTTGCTTTACTGGTCCTTACGATCACTGCAGCTTTTAACATTCTCCAGTATCGCTTATATCAGCAGTCCCACGTTCGTTCAGCTATTCACAACGCCCTCTCCGAATTCGAAACAAGTTTACAATTCCCGCGTCAACCATCCCCACTTAGGTTAACTCAAACACTACTCAGCTTCATTGTTTTACTTCTGCTACGGTGTGATCCTTGAACTTCAAGGTTGTGAATGCCCTCCAATGTCATGTACTGCTGTATCCTCTGATTTCGCCTTGAGCGTGTGTCTTGACCACGATCTACAATTACACCATTGTCGTTAGCATCATGTCACACTGTATGTAGCCCACGGTTGAAGGTATAGGAACCGACTGGAGCCGCAGCTATCAAGTGTCATAAAGCCGCTCTACCCCTGATCGTCTTCTTGAGTGGATACGATAGTTTCGGCGTTTATCGTGCGGGAGGGTGCTGCTGTCCAGGTTTTGAACGCGAGATCACGCGTGCGATAAAATCATCGACACTTGAGATTTTTGTGTTTTAACTGCGTGTAACTCAACTGTTTTTGACCCTCCAATGTTACGCGATATCTCGTTGTCACCTGAGTGTTGCTACTACTTTCAAGTTCTGCGCGCAGGTTTGCAAACGAACCTTGTGTAACCTGTTCTTGCAATAGCTTTCCGCTTAATATACATAGACTGAGCCAGTGCAGCTAAATGTTTTGCTCTGGAATGTCTTCTTTTTGACCGTGTATCCAATTATGTGCTTTGGTCTTCTGGTGAATATGTCAATCTCAAGTTCTGCAGCGGGATTTGGAATTGACTTGTCGTGGATAACGAAAGCGATAAGTACGAAGGAAACCTGCTTAACGCCCAGCCAACGCGAGAATTTATTGCTCACAAGCACTGACAGTAAGTTACAGATAAGTAGGGTGAGAATCATGACCCCATCCTGAACCTCAGATAACTACCTTCGCGAAGGTATTTTGGTCGGCGGGGTAAAGAAAGAATATTGACAATACTTTCGAATGTTCTACGTGCTTTGTGAACTCACTACATTTGACTCCACTATGAGGGCTCGTCCGTGTACCAAACGTTTGCACGTTCGTTCACTCATGTAGGACATTTGAACCTGGCCTGGAATCTTTTCTGACTATCGCTTCCGGGCCGCACTGATTTGAACCTATGGGTCTTACTACTGAGTCTCTTTGGTCGCATGTCTGGAGCTTGCACACGCTTTTAGTTCCAGTGAATTTCAGTCTAGTACCGTAGAAACTACGAATCTATCCTTTTCTGGTTTTGGGATTCGTTTGAATTAGCTACTCGTTGCTCGATTTGCAAGAATTCACTTACAAGAGGTGATGTCCCTGGAGTTTTGGAGGGCCGGATAACTCCCAATCTGAGCAAATGCTAGAACCCGGAGTGGGCTGCACGGAGTTTGTCTGACGCCTACCTGCTGGGTCCAGCGTAGGCCGGGAGCCCTTGTGTGACGATGTGATGAAGGTGGTGGTTGAAGTCGGGTTGGTGTTTTGGGCGGGGAAGATTAGGGTACTGGCTGAATATAATACCGAATTCAGGTTTAGAATTCGGAATTAGAGCTAGGATCGCTGGTGGCTGGGCTAGGGTTGAGGCACCAACAACGAAGTTCGATGTGACTTGATCTGCTAGCTGCTGTCTAGTGGGATCGACTGCTAGACCATGACTATCTCAAAAATCCAAGCCTAGAATAGACTGTCGCGCCTGGGTGACGACGAAAACCCGCGGGAAAGAACGAAGCAATCCAAGGTTTCCGGTAAGAGATTGACTTTCGTATGTCGGAACTGAAGTACCGTTGCCGGCTAGCAGTGTGAGTGCGGTAGGAGAGAGAGTGGACCATTTTGAAACCGGTGTTACACTGACCGGTTTCCCCATGTCGATTGAGAAAAGCATGCCGGTAGTCTTGCCCTTCATGTAACTGACGCAGCTAGGTACAGGAGCTTGAGGTCCGAAACGGCGGTTTAGTTAACACTTGCCGGATTGGCAATTTGGCTTAGTGGTACAAATCATGATCTGAAGGCTGGTTGGGCTTTTTTTGCGAAGGCTGCTGACGGTGCTCTCTTATCGTCCAACAACCTGCATCGAAACGTCAACCTCCTGATGTAAGGTTTGAACATCACAGTTGCTACCGGGTAGATTGTGAAGAGGGGTTTTCGACGTAGGGCTAAAGACCGCTTCAAGAGGAGCAGCTGTGATGGTGTTGAAAGCGTGATACAGTGAGGAAAATACGTTTTCATGCTCAAGAACTTTGTCTGCAGCCTCTGCGCAATTATTTGAGCAGTTGTTTTAAAACTGCTACTATGGTTTCGGCATACGGTGGGATTCACTGCAGCCATAATCAACGCGGCACTGCGTCGTCCATGGGCTTTGTACCTACTGATGAACGCATTTCCCGTAAAAAATAAGAGTGCTTCATATCTCCTAGATGGATTTTGGATAAAACGTATTCAATAAGCTTCTCTTCAGATGCCGCCACACCCCCACCAAGAGCTTCCCGGAGTGTGTGGTACGGGTTGTGATCCGAATGTT
The DNA here is from genome assembly GCA_948099385.1 of Fasciola hepatica. Lineage (NCBI taxonomy): Eukaryota > Metazoa > Platyhelminthes > Trematoda > Plagiorchiida > Fasciolidae > Fasciola > Fasciola hepatica. The sequence goes on from CANUEZ040000019.1 coordinate 16,521,583, forward strand.
TATAACGATAACCCGGATTTTTGAGATCATACTAGCTGAGATTGCCGAGAACACTTTATTTTATTTCGACTGCTGACTAGATATGCTAGCCTTTCGGAAACAAGACTCGAGGACGGCGATAAAAGCCCTGGGACCTCTCGGTATGAACTCCGGTATTATGTGCGCTGCTTGGCACTCCGGCTCATACTAGGGCCTGGGCTTTCGGTTCATTGTGAAATATGTGCACTATGAAAAAGGAATAGCTTGTGGTTCCAAAAAATGTGAGAACCGCATAATATATAAAATCTCGGAATAAACGGAAAAGCCAACTGGTCGGTGCAATAAACATGATTCCGAAATAGAGGAAGGAAATAGCTGTACCCTCCAAAGTATGCGTGCAATTGGAAAAGTCCCATGAAAATATATATATAACAGCGGAAAAAAAACCTAACCAATGTGAGACCAAAAATATGGCCGACGATGGGAAGGAAAAACTGCCGTAGACTTGACCTGGCTAGGTCACTTCGATGGAGTTATTAATAATAATAATAATAATAATGGTTAATTTCGGAGGTGCTCGAGGCGTGCCAGGTGCGTGATCAGCTGTTTACAAGTGATGGAATAAACAGACAAAACCCCTGAAAATGTAGAAATTTACATGGCAGGATTTGGAAAGAGGGACTAAGAATGGGGAGTAACGTGGGATGAAAGTATGGCAAACGTATGCACACCAGAGAAAATGAGCTGAGCTTAGATGGACCCATGGACGGAATCAAATAGACGCCCGGTGGGTTCGGAAAGTCAAAGTCAGGTGAGGGATTCGGCTGGGTAGCGTCCAATTAGTCCAAAATATTTGGGCAACCGCCGTTTCTAAGGTGGTTGCTGTGAACTCCACGGGCGGTCGATTTAATAACTAAATTAGTAAGGTGGAATTGAACTACTAGGTGTTGTGGTAAAGGAAGATTGGTCTAGGTTTATGGTTTTTCCCCATTTTCAATGGTCGTTGCCTTTTTTAATGCTGGGGGGGTAGGGTTTACAAATTTCTGTATTAGTTCGCCTTGTAGTTTAAGAAACTGGGTAAAACATGTAAAAAACAATCTTCCCGTTCATTAGGGAAGGGAATACTTGATAGATTATATATACATAAATATTTATAGACAGCTGTAATTTATGCCTTTATAATGAGTAAAATATTCTACTCATTGTCCTCATGTAAAGATATGCATAACATGACAGTAACTCCAATTTCGCCCAGTCGCTCAAAAATACCGGTACAGTATTAGCGATCTTTTCGACTTTAAACACTAAACTACCACCAAATGAGTCCCCTCAGTTAGCTGCGCAATGGAAACATATCCTTTGTCAACAAGTCGCACACTGGACCCAATAAACATCCTCGTCCTAGACCCTCGACGACTTCTCATCCGCATACGCCACGACCGACCACGCAGCGCACCACAAATCACGCGGCAACCGACTGACGGAACAGCGGCTCACAAACGTTTTTATATGAACGATGGGCCAATCAAAACTCACCAAAACAAATTAAATAGCAAGACCAAACAAAAATGGAGGAAAGAAGTGAAACAGCTCAGCGATTTACAATGGAAGAGAGTTATCAATTCCTATGGAACTGTCATTATACCGTGACATTCATCTCTTCCCCGTTCATGTCACAACAGCTGAGTGAGGCTTTACACCAGCACTTCTTGAGTGATTGGACGGTACCCATCCGGCAGGTCAGTTTAAGGACATCTGAATGCTGACTGATATACATGAGAAAGGCTGAAAATCGGCGTAAGAAACTGTAATAGCGGGAGGCGATGAGAAACAAGTGAGACTAATCGCAAAGGATTAGGTAGTAACGGAGCTTTGGGACTCTGCAATAGATGGTCGGCAGACAGGGTACAAAACTCATTGTAAAACAGGGAGCGAGCAAAATAGAACGTAAAAGGCGAATAAAGTAAAATAAATAGTCCATATAAATTGGACACAGTAGATGTGGGTTATAGATGTAGAAGGAATGGATGTATATCATGGCGGTCAGCGGGATGATAGCAAGAGAGATGGCCTTCGAGGAACTACAGGATACAGATCGAATGCATGTATACATATGTGCGCTTGTTTATATATATATATATATATATATATATATATATATATATATATATATATATATATATATATATATATATAAGGGAAGCCGGATCAATAACAATGGAGTCCTAGAAAGAAATTGTCAGTTATTAGGAGGGGCAGGTTAGGTTAGGTCGAACGTTTGTAGAATTAACTTTGGAATGTTGTGGTAAATTTTCTTCATGTCAGGTGAACTTGGCGGATCAACAGAGAGAGTGCAGGATGCGGAAGCACAGAAACGACGACGACTGAAGAGCAGTTCAAAAAAAGGGGAGATGAAGGAATGTAACGAAAAGAACAGGTAAGAATGGGTCAAATAACCTGATTTATGCAGGTGATACATGTGGTGTCGGTCAAGAATGGGAGGAGCATTAATGAGTGGACTCTCGTTATTCAGCAAGAAGATGTTGGCGATGGAGTTGGCTACAGCCATCTGCGCAGAGCGATTGTGCATACAAAGTGAAGAAAGTTTCCTGGGAGGTGAAACTGTCCGTGGTGCAAGATGCAGCAGCTGTGACGGCAAACAGCTTGAAAGAGGAATGAGCAAAAGGGGTGCCAGAGGATAATGGGAGATCAAACGGACTGAAGCCGCGAATGAGAACCATGACGAAACAGTGAGTTTACATTAGGTGGCAAGTGAAAAAGCAGAACGGTCTAAAAGGCACGCATAAAATGCCTGTGGCAAACAGTAGACAAAACAGGAGATGGGAGCACGGGCCGATAAAGACAGGTGGGACATAACCAGTAAGGTCATCTCATTGCAGGTGGAACACGAAAAAGGCAGAGAGGAAAGAAGCACCGGGACAAGTAAACCGGTGGACGAACATATCGCATGAACAATGGATGTGCGTCGGAGTCGGGGACATGGAAATTGGGAGCTGCATGCAAGCAGTCAATGGTACAAGTGGATGTAAATGGGCGATACTAATCGGAGTATCACCAAGTGGAAGGATCCACAGAGGAATTGCGGAGCCAGGCAAGGAAAATAGAGTGTCAGTGACTGGATAATAAATGTGGCTGTGAGAGATGCAGAGTTTGGAACTGCCGTTTTAATACGAGAATTGATCATGGGTGCGGGTGGGGCTGGTGTGTAGTGATATTAGGCATAAGAATGGAGAACGAGGGAGGGTTTGACAGAACGGTAGGCAGTGAGGCGTAAGCATGCGATCAATGAGCTCTATAGGCCTAAAGTGGTACCAAATGAATAGGTACTACAAGCCGGCAAAGCTGACATGGGTGAAGAAATAGAATATTGGCAGTCGTCGGCAGAGTAAAGTGGTTGGGACGATAGTGACGTGCAATGAGAGGTAAGACAGTGAGAGTCAATGGCAGCAAGGACAGAATGGGTAGGTGTGCATATCATAGAAGAGCGAAAATGATCGTTACCCGGCTTGAAATTGTTTGTTCACCAATTCAAGGCCTTCAATTTGCGCTCCTTTTTTCTGAATGATACGGGTTATTAGTCCTTAACCTAAACTCACCTTTTATATGGATTGCTGTTTCCTCCACATTCATCAACGTTCCCCAGTCCAATTCCACGCAGTTTGCTCATGTCTCCCCTTTTCATGATGCATTCCGTTTATTGAGACCGGGAATATCCGTCATTCCGGGCCATCGTCGTCTTCATAGTGAGCCGTTCTCCTCATATTCACCGAAGTTCACGAGTGTACTCCCATTCATTTCTTCCATCTCTTCATGTTCATAACTTATTCCGTTCATGGAACCCCAATAGGCCTCCGTTATCCACGGTTTGCACCATTTTGGTTTATAGCGCATCCTTAGTGCCATATTTTCACGACATATTTTGCATTCCCACGGGCCACCACCAACCAACTCGGATTCGAATCCAAACCGTATTTTCCGCGCAAACCATTATAATTTCGGTCGATTAAAAATAACTCTAGCTGTGCTGCTATGCCTCTGACGATTTTGACTAGCTTTCTTGAAATTCGTGTATAGTTCATTGTTTTGAGTAACGTTGTACACCATGATCATGCGCTTGCGCGTGCGTCTCGACCATGATCGAGAAATACACCATTATCATTATCATCATTAAGAGCAATAGGTGGGCGTACAGTGGCGAACAAGGATGGTTGGAGCATGCGGTCTGCAGCTGACAGCATTAGAGCGTGCGATCCGCAACCGGTGCTAGTGGGTGGGACTGGCCGTGCGCTGGACACCCAACCTGAGAAAGACTTCAAGGTTAACACAGGGGGTGTGATCCACCAACCTAATTGCGCTCGCACGTCGTTGCGGACGACCTGCACGCCCGATGTGCGCCGGCCAGAGCGGGGTTCTGACCGCTCCCCGCATCGTTGGGAATGGCGCCAATGTTTATTGATGGTTATGCATGTGGGGCGTAGTTCAACTGTGGAAGTATGAGATATAAGTTCGGCGGTCGGATGTTCAGGTTGCAAGGGGTTCCAGAGGACGGAGCCAGCGGCTAATAATCGACCAAACAGCGGCGTTATCCAGGCGCGTATACCAACGTAGAGGGTGAAACGCACGTAAGGAGAGAACTGGAGAAGGAGAGCAGATAAGAAAGAGCATTCAGGGTGTGCCCCTGCCGTGGATCAACGGTTAATGGAGGCATATAAAAACCAGTAAAGGACGAGGCATAAGAGTGACAGACCACGGGGTAGGTGGAAGCAAAGTGGTTGAAGTTAGTAGCATTTCAATTTGTTTGGTTTATTGAGGAAATGGCCATAGGTAGTCTAACGTTGAGAACTCAGTGAGCTAGGTGAAACTGTCTATCATTGATTGTGTCCTAAATTGAAGGGAGCAGGGTCGGAGAAGAGGTTGGTCTTAGAATTCGAGGCCCCTATCGTAAGCTATATCTTCTGTCATGCTCATATTAGATAACTGGAGTGTATGGTGACGCTGAGATACGGGATGAGTGCCGACAGAAATTGGGACTTGGTTTGTGAAGCTCGAAGGGTGATGGGCAACTTGTTCCAGACTTTGGAGTAGACAAGGAGGAAAAAACGTGACCGTATAGCCGACTTAGCTGTACTGGAAAGGACAGTAAAGGGTTTGTGCCGGAGTGAGTGGGGAGTTTCACGGGAGAAGCTTACTGGGTCAAGGGAAAAAGACCGGTTATAGAGCAGGTTATACAAAAAGACTAAGTTTAGTCTTAAGCGGCGGAGCCAGAGTGGATCAAGATCCGGATTTCGGCATCGTTCTCTCTAACCCAAAGACGTGTACCAACCGAGTAGTTGTTTGGTGAAACGCCTTTGTATGCTTTCAATCGCAACTCTGTCCAGTTTCGTCATGTTAGAAAATATTATTGGGCAGTATTCAAGCAAAGGCCTGATGTGGGATTTGTAGATGCTGATGATAATGTCCCGGAGACTAAAGGAGCGGAAGAGAATGGCCACACTTCTTCTAGCCTTGGCCGCTTGGATGGCGGCGTGCTCAGAAAAGTTTGGGGAGCAGGAATAGTTGAGGCCCAAATCGCGGATGGTAGGTCGACTGGCCATTGGGGACCCACCAAGAGTTAAGGATCCAGGGGGCAATTGGAACTTGTAGGTTAGGACCTCGCACTTATCAGTGGAAAAGCTCATCCTCCAGGTAGGGCTCCAGCGGTCAAGTGCAGCGAGGTCAGCGGAAATGTTGCAAAGAGTAGGGATAGCATCACTAGAATTGAGAGAGTAAACTATTTTTATGTCGTCTGCAAACAAGAATGGCGTGCCATGGTGTACCAGATCCAATGCGTCATTAATGTACATCGGAAATAGAAGAGGACCCAGTACGCTTCCCTGTATAACGCCACTTGTGACAGATTTCGGTTTGGAGGTATGCCTATTGGTGAGGACCACTTGCGAACGATGAGCGAGATAAGATTTCAGCCAAGAAAGCATCGGGTCAGCAATGCCGAATGAACGCAACCTGGAGATAAGATGCAGGTGTGGAACACGGTCGAAAATCTTTGACAGATCTAGGCAGACAATTACTAATGCCTTCCCGCTATCGAAAGCCTTAGTGACTAGGTTGATGAAGTCAAACTGACATGTGGTGCATGATCGCGATTCGAGGAACCCGTGCTGCATATTGCTAAGAAGGTTAGAAGCGAGAAGATGGGTGGTAATGCCATCTTTGATAATCGTTTCCATTATTCTGGAAACGATAGGGGTATGGTTGATGGGACGGTAATTAACGAGTTCGTGGACAGGTCTTTTTTGTGTCGTGGAATGATGACTGAACGCTTCCAGTTCGACGGTACCAAACTAAATTTGAGTGACAAGGTGAAGAGGTTCAGTAATAGTAGTGGAAGGTCCGATCCACCGTAATGATTGCAGCTGGGGGCAACTCGTCTGGTCCAAGGTGCGCAGATGCTTTATAGCTTGAAATGAGCCTAAAAATAACGTTAACTTCAAAGGTTGGGTTAGATAGGGAAGAGCTGGTAATAACTAGAGGATTTGGGGGTGCTGTGTCTGAGGCGAGGGCCATGAAATTGGAGAGGTAATGGTTGAAGGCCTCAGCGATATCAGAAGGGGAGGTGGCCGAAGTTTTATTCGGTAACACAACATATTGGATCATAGTATCTGTCGCCGAATTCCTAGATCTGTGTAGGAGTGAGGGTTTAAGTGCTTTATTGGGATGCCTTAGGGCTTTGGATTCTTCGTAGTGGAGCTGTTTTTCCTTTAGGCCCCGGATAATATCAGTAAGACACGTTAGTCTCATGAGGAAAGAGAAGTCGTGGGTTTGGAAGTAAAGTCTTTGCATCTTAAGGTACTTTCGTTGGAGGGAGGCATGTTTGGACTTCCTAAGGGAGGAGTTTTGGGATATTGGGCTGATTTTCAGGAGGCAGTTTCCCATGTTAACGTAAAAGTGATCAGCCGCCTGTTGGGGGTCAGCCGTTAAAAAAACCTGCTCCGATCTTGGTTACGGATGAGATTGGGCAGAGGGTTCCAACTTAAACGGGCGGGATTTTTGACTGGGGTCAGATAGTCTGATGGATGAGGATGGAATGAAAGATTACCGGCCACTATATTATGGTCGCTACCCGGAAGTTTATTCAGAACGGAAACCGAAAAGTGGAAAACGCTGTGGGTGAATATAAGATCTAGTATGTTGGCGTTTCTACTAGGGGTTTTACCGTGTTGCACCCAGCCCCGAGTGTGAGTATGGGACACAAAGTCTATTAAGTTGGGAGGTGCCGTGAGGTTTCTCCAGGATATTTTAGGCCAGCTAAAATCACCGGCTATGATTTTCGCTGCCGAAGGTAATTGTGAAAGGTAATCAAAGGCTTCAATTAAAGGAGTTAAGTCTGCAATAGTAGATGAGGGCGAGCGATAGATACAGCCAATGTGCATGACTACAGTTGAGAACCGAATTGTGAGCCATAGATAATTCGGAATTGAGTTGAGTGTGGCATGTCTGATGGGGACTACTAAAAGGGCGTGCTGTACGTACACAAGGCACCCACCTCCGCGTCTGTCAATAATATTCACTCTAAAAACCTTGTACCTTTCAAGCATAATTTCGCTTGTGCCGGTGTATTCGGTGAGCCAGGTTTCAGTAATAAAGATGATGTCAGGACTGGAGGTTATGACGTAATTTTTTAAGTTTTGAAGCTTATTTAAGATGGATCGCGAGTTAAATAAGATGAACGACAACTCACTCATGTGGAAGTGAGTGTCTGGGTAAGGTAACGCAGGGGAGTTGTTGGTCGGAGGAAGCGCACGGTGAGGGGCTTGAGTTGGAGCTATTACCAAAGAGAAGGAAAAGCGAGCGTTGGATGCCTCCTTGATGGTTTCGGATGAATCAGTCGCGGACGAATCGGAAATAATCAATTTTTGGGTTATTACGAAGTGTAAGAGAGGACCTAAGACGAAGTGGTCCTGCTACTTGTCCTGATTCGTTGGGATCGTTCGACGCTCCAGTGCAGTGATAGAATACGTGGTTATGAAAGGTATTGGCTTGCCCACATGACAACCTTGGTATTGGTTGTTGTGTGGTAAGAGCAGGCCCCAGAGGGTAGGGACTAGAAGAGTTTGGGGTGGCTTCGCCGCCCATCGATGCGACTTGCCCGGGTGGGGCAGGATACGAATCGGCGGTTGGTAGAGGGGTATATGGAGGTCATTTTCGAAGGAGGTAGTGGTAATACGCAGTGTTGCGTAGTTGGCCTTCGGAGTCCGGTGTGCTACCGAAGGTATGAACGACTGGTAAGGTGCCGGTATTGAGAAGTGGTTCATCAGGGCTAGAAGAGACGAAAGATTGTGGGATTGTATGCCACAGGGTGGAGAACATTTACTCGGAGGGGGTTTGTGGATGTATCCTGCGCGTAAAACGACTGTGGTGGGGCAAAACGAAAATTTTGGTATGGTGAAGGAACTAGCGGGATAAGCGGTGGCGGCACGGAAAAGTTAGGAAATGAAGAGCTAGGCAGATGCAGCTTTGAATAATAGCTGTGAGGTGCTTTGCGAGCATCGTCCGTATAAATGCGCGTAGAGCTGGGATTTCGCTGGGAGGAATTACGGTTTGAGAAACTATCTATTTTGGGAACGGAAAATGTAGGTCACGGCATAATTGACATCTCACTAGGGTGTCTGTTTGTAGTGGAATTTAACCTTGATTATTTGTTTAACACAGATCAGCGTTTATATGAACTCGCGCCACCAAGAGTGGTGACCACTTGAACGTTGCCCGTGCACGCTACACGCGCGCTTCTACAATATACACTAACCACGCTCTCCCTACCTATAGTGTTCTTCTTCTCATGGGTGGTGGGAAACAATGTCGTGGTGATCGTGATGGTATATTGCAGAGTACCACTGTAACGAACAGGTGGTCCAAGCGTGTTGGGAAGGACTAGCGAAAGTACGTAATAAGGAAACAGCATGTAGGGTCTAACCAACCTTACATGTTCGCCTCTAATCTTTGAATGGCTTCAGGGGTGCAGCCTGGTGATATAAGGCGGTCGTCTCCTAATGAGCTAAATGTTGAGGCCTTCAGTGGGGATGGAGTGTGGGTTGCCGAATTCTGGATTTGCGGCCATGTGTTACCGTTGGTATCGACACTGTGCGTTGGGGGTTGAGTGTAGATCGTTACCAACTCTCGGCCCATGGATGATGAGTTAGATTGCGACAGTGAGGTTCTGTCCTTAGGTACGCTACGTCTTGGCAGCTTGTTTACAGGAGTATGCCCTGAATTCTGACTAGTTTGATTCGAGCGAGAACAACCTGGCAATGGTATAGTGCGGTCACGCGGATGGGTTTGAGTCGTGGCTATCTGGTGTGAACAAGGACGACCATACTTTGATTTATGTGTCGCCATGGGAGAGTGATGCAAAGTTGTTAGGTCAGGGAGGCTACGCGATTTAGGTAGCTGCTTCTGATGCACAGGGCTAAGCTGTCTGGCAGGACTCGGTGGATTCGAGTCCCAGGCATGTGCGACACTGTTGAAGAGCCTAGGGCGCTTGGAGACTGGTGGATTTGGAGAAGGCCCAGGCGTTGCGTCAAGATCTGCATCAGACAGTTGTTGGCTGATAGAAGTTGGTTGTATAAAGTAGGTTAGGGGAGTGACGGGGTTAGGTGTCTTTTGGGCGGATTCCTGCCTTGGATGTTTGAGAGAGCTCAACCTTCTCAGCACTTCTCTTTGTAGTGGCGTTTTGTCGGGTGCTATTCAATTGTTCTTGTATGGCGAGTTAATAGCAATAACTGTTTGTTTATGAATAAACTCACTGGCTGTCAGTGAGTCCGAAATTAGAAAAGTGGGGGGGGTATTGGTGTCGTTGTGTTTGTTTGCGTAGTCTGCTGTTACGGCATATCACACGTTCCATGTTAGCGGCCTCCAGCAAGGTACTGCTGACCATGTTGAGTGGGGCCCTATCGGGAATATTGAATACAACGGCGTGATTCGAGTTTCGTATTCGCTTTGAAACCTATGATGACAAGCGTTTACTTTCTGATGTACGGACTTTTTGTCCAGAACAGTGGGCTGAGAGTCAGAGCCGTGGTGGTTTTGTAGCTTACATCCACGTACATGCCAGGTGTGCATGGAAGGGCAAGGGGTGACTGAAACTTAAAGCTGGAGGCGGATAACCATAAGCAGAGAGTCCGATATGCTATAGTCCCAGCCAGTCTCTTGCTTTAGTAAAAAGCATCTCACGTGCGCCCTGGGAAAACGACTTGGGCGAGTGGAAACCTAGGTGGGTAGCATCCATTTTTGGGTCGCAGGCCACTTACGAGTGAGTATCCAGGGTTGACTTCAGAAAAGCACGTTCGCACATTATCCTTGGGACTAAACTAGTGTCGGTGATGGTCGGTCCATGGATAGATAGGAAGGATTATGAACGTAGCTGAACTCACATTGTTAAACCTTTGAAGGCGTGCATAGATAACGGAATTTCGCATCTGCGAGCTAGCCAAAAATGGAGTGAGGGAGCCGGGGGTTTAAGCTGAGGTAGATGGGGTCGGTTTTATGTAGACAGCTCATTTGGCACCCGCAACCACCCCGCCCAGGATCAGACAGGAGCACTGACAGCTTAGCACGTACGTTCATTTAGTTTAAGGGCATCCCATGAGCGGAATCGGGTCGTGGTTGTAACGGGGAATTCATCCGTTATTGAAGGGGCATGGATCATGAATCCGATACCTACGCAACCAGAAGTATCTTTGGTACTTTCATGTTTTCTCAGAGGAGCGTGAGGGCATGCTTACCCCAAAGGACCTTCTTCCAATTTCTCCTTCGCCCGCCATTCTTCTCGCGCGACCCATGGGATCCGCCAATGCTAGGGTTGGCTGTTACTTTCCCCGTGTACTAAGACAACCGCAGGCCTGTCGTCGTCTTTCCATTGGTGATGTTGTGGCCCTTAGCTATGGAATAGAGGGAAAGTGAGAAACAGGAGCACGGAGCGATTCAAACACCCGGGAAGTGCAAAGATAACCGCTCACTTCAGGCAGGGCCTGATTCCGATGGCCACCAGTTCAAAGATATTCACCAGTCACTGTCAGCACAACGTGTAGAGACCTATCAAAATGACCCATAGATCGCTGTTCGTTTCGATGACTAAGCAATAAAGGTTTCATGGTGGCCAAACATGAGAGGACACTGTGAGAATGATAAATGATGGTAAATCAAAATTTATTGGTTCGCTTTATATAAATAGAGCAGTGATGGTGTTTCATTCGGACGGTCATTAGTACCTGTGCGTTATTCTGACCTGAGTTTCAGACCTCAAGTCTAAATAGTATAGTCCTTGAGGGAATTTAGCTACATCACTGCAGGTATCTGAATCAGAATTTGAGTTAGGAGTGGGGAACATTGTAGTACACAGCAAAATGCCAGTGAGGAGTGTAGGACGTTATCGCCAGAGATGCTGAGGGGATGCCATAGGTTGGGCCACAATGAGACTTGACCATGCGTGAGTAATGAGATCAAAGTGCGAGGTTTTACCTGGCTGTTCGCTTAGGTAAATTCAACGACGTCCAGCGTAGAAACAGGATTGCAAAAGTTGTCGACTATGTCGTCCATTAGGAAAAGTTTGCTGGAGATTGGAGAGAATGTCTACCTGACCCGGGAGTTTATTCCGTAATTTACTGTAATGGAAGGGGAGAAAATTAGACCCGACGTTTGGGCGCGATATCGGTGAAGGGAAAAGGGAAAAACGGTTTTGCAGCGAACATACACTGTGGACACGACTCCCTCGATGTCGAAGCCATTTAAAAACCGTGCAAGGGTTCCTTATTAAAAAACGAACTTCCCAGATCCGGTGATGTCCTCTTTACTCCCCTGATGGGAAAGCAAACACAAACTGCAGCCAACTGTGGCCCAAAATGCCCAACACAGTCAAGAAAAAGGCACGAGAAACTCAACAAAATAATGTAGCTGTCACTTCACCAGCTCAGCTTGGCCTATTGTAAGGGTTTGCACCTTGCCTCTTCTCTTATATATTGTTCCTCTTGGACTTGCTGTTCCGCCTGCTTATCTGTCCTTCTTGAAACTTAACCCTCTTCTCCCAGCCGCGAACTTCCGGCCCCCGGTGGTGCATGCTACCTCTCGTGAAAATTATACCACCTTTTCCGGCGACTGCGCTACACCACGTCACTAGCCGTGCTGTTACTGGTATTGTTTCCACTGATTTATCTAGGAAAATAGCTCACAAACAGCTTTGCAAGACATCCCCATTAGCTAAAATAAATCAAGGCTTTTTTCTGAAAAATAAAATTTGAGGTAAGCGTTTGACTTGCGGATCCACTTCTATCAAAGTTCTTTCAAATATCATGCCCAGATTGACTTCAAATCGCCCCATTCACCGAGCGGCAAATCGAACTCCACTTACAAGCACGAAGCGCCCCCGACTTTCTACCTCCTTAGTGCCTTGTTCAGTACCACTGGTCGATATATACAGTGAATCCAGTAACAAATATAATGCGCCTCAGCAAAACTTATCGCCCTTAGAGAAACAGTTACGATCCATGGACGATGCATTGACCATGCAGCTGCCACTAGCATGTATTGTTGATCCCCTAAAACATCCAAACACTGAAAGTCTCCCAACAGCCGGCCACTTCCTGGACTCTGTTGCATCTGAAGTCCATAGACGGATAAAAAATTCTAAAAATGCCGTTGTTCCTAATGTTCCAGATCGTTTGCCCCTTTCCTCGGTCAAACAGTCATTGCTCATGACATGTGATATGTCACACCACGAGTGCTACTGCAAAAGACTCAGGAAACGGTCACATCGAAACATGTGCCCGCTGCTGTTTCAATTTCTAGAAGAGAGCACTGCCGTGGAATTCGTTAGAAAGAGAGAGTCCATCGCAAAATCCACTTCATTTAAAAATACAACAATTGCTGCTGACAAAACCCCTCTGCAGAGGGAGGTCCTTAGATCGAAAGCCGGCCACCAAGTACTCCTACCACCCTCTGACCCAGTGTCACAAAGCTCCCCTGAGAAACTTCCCGCCGTAAACAACTCGTCACCACTCCCGCTAACCAGTGCACCAGCGCAAAATGTGGACCTAGATTCGTCCCGTTCACCTCCAACACCTCAACGTCCCCCCAAAAGGCTCCATGTTGCACTCCAGTCTCCACCAATGTCTACCCACAGCCGAGCAACACAACCCTCCCTCTCTGCCAGCAGCCATCCACGCTCTGGTCTGTCTGCCAAACGAGCCAACTAACTGCCAGATCCCAACACTCCACCCCGCACCGACCAGCCAAATTCAACGTTGTCTCCCAGTTCTTCGGCCACAACGTCACCCTCGTCACCTGTTGCTCCCAGTGGCCAAAACCTTGTCTGCACTGGCATCGTCACGCTCCCATCTTTAATCGACAGTCGACATAGGACCTCTCGCGCTCCAGTTAATCGGCCTACTACCCATTCACGACCCCTACCTCGACCATACACACGAAATCTCGTCGCTCACCCCAGCGCTAGCCCACCAGCGCATTTATTTGGTCCCCCGGAGATCCGCGTACCCCACTGCTACATCCCACACCCACAAACCCAGACCCCGCCGTCATCACGTCCACAGAAGCAGTACCATATCACAAATTTTCCACTTAATGTACGGCCTCCAAACTCGAACCATGCAGGACGAGTTAGCAGCATCGTTGCCAACCGGTACCTCAACACGTGGCCCGCGCCCAACCACTTTCCGCCTCATGGTGTGCCTTATGTGAACCCCCCGCAGCTTCAACATCCTCAGCTCCCTTACCACCCAACATCACCGTATTCTACTCTGACACCACTGCAGGCTATGCCAACTGACCCTTCACACCAAGGCCTCTTTCATCAGCAGCTCTTTCACTACTAATCCACCCCCTCACACTCTTTCCATGGAGTCTTGTGAGATGCCTGCCACCTCAACAAACTCTATCCAAAACATCATACCTGTTCCATTAAAATCCCACTTACCCTACCTTTCGTCCTTCTCCTCACAAGGCCTCCATCAAAACCATGGCTGTCCCTCCCCTACTGCTCTTCGCCCTCTTGCTGACCCCCTGGCATCCTTATTAACTCTCCCCCCGATTCATACCTGTTTTGCCTCAAAGGTCCCACCTAGAGTCACCATACCCCCCTCCAGATCTATTAGCCCGCGTTACAATAACACCTCAGCATCCAGTGGTAATCTCTACTGAACATCATGAGTGTTCGGCCTAATGTACAATGTGCGGCGATAAGGATAGAGCAGTCCAAAAGGAAGTAGCAACTCACATCCAGTCTTCCTGAATGGGTGACCCTCCCATTGATCACTGCCCTGCCATGCACACCCTGGCTACCAAATCCACTGACGACTCGGAGCCTCCCACAGTAATGCTTACCATAGCACTGTTCAACTCCCGTTCCATCTTGAACAAGCTTTCCGCTATAAAAAGACTGGCTGCCGTCCACAACTTCGACATAATCCTGATTACTGAGACTTGGCTCACCGAGAACATACCTTCTGACCAAATATCACTGATCGGTTATCGAACCTTCAGGACTCAACGAATCTACCACCGCGGTGGAGGTTGCATGAGGTATGTCAAGAGCAGCCTATCTGCCACCCTACTGGAAAATCCTGTGCTGGCAAATGTTGAAGATTCTATATGGTTTACAATTTCTTTATCCCAGATGAACATAGTTGTAGGTTGTATATATCGACCCCCCAGAAACGACACTTCCACATTTAATACCGCCATTGATGCATTTAACTACATCGCCGACCTACCATTTGGAGGTAAATTTATAGCAGGCGACTTCAGTGCCCCGGGCGTAAACTAGTCCTCCTTTTCTGCCCCCTACAAATATTTGCAATTTGTCTCATGCATTTGCCTGGGCCAGTGGACCCAACATGTAAAACAACCTACCAGAAAGAATAACATCCTTGATCTGATATTTACCCTGGGTCTCAAAAACGTCTCTGCCTCCATGCTAAACGACTACACAGGCAGCGACCATAAAATCGTTAGTTGCAAATTTCAGGTCAAGCCACATACTGTTGCCTACCATGTAACGGTCCCCCCTTCCGTCACTTTAAATGGGACCATACCCCCTCTCAAATTCTCTCCAGAAACTGGGACGAGTTCTTCCTGACAGCAAATCCTCAGTACGCCACTGACCTCCTCTACTCAAGATTATACTCATGCATCGAAAACATATCACGCCCCTACAATCCATCCAGACCAGCAGGTTATCATATAGCCAGGCTAAAGCAAAAACACGACGAGCTTCGACGGCAGTACCAACGAAATAGAGACTTTTCTACAGTCTTCAGACTGGAACGCCTCTATCACGAAATCCATCGCAAGGTTCGTGACCTACAACTAAAGCAGGAAACCAAAGCGTTAAGCCACCCAAACAAAGCTCAAGAGCTAGCCCCGCTACACAGGGCTCGTGCCCCACAATCAACTCGATGCATAAAACAGATCATCCATTTGGATAGCCTCATAGCCTCACCTCGAAAGATAACTGACACGTTTAATACTTTCTTCACAACCACCGTGTCTCTCAGTCCATCGTGTACCCAGTTTGTCACCCCGTCTGTCACAAACTCCTCACTCAGTTCTATCACGGTTACCACTGCGGATATAAATAGATACATTCACACTTTCAAACCGACCTACTACCCCGGTCCTGACGGCCTATTGTCAGCAATATTCGTTCTAGGCGGCCCGGACATTCCCCTTTTACTACCAAACCTATACAATTTATCTCCGCAAACCGGGACCTTCCCAGCCAATAGAAGAAATCCATTATTATCCCCAGGCACAAGAAAGGCGCAGTGCATGACGTTGCCAATTAACGCCCGATTAATCATACGCCAATGATCTTGAGGCTGCTAGAAAAAGTCGTAAAACACTACCTGACCGACTACCTTTCTGCATATAAGCTCATCAGCCCAAGACAGCACGGATTTCTTAGATCACGGTCGTGTTCAACCTGCCAATTTGACTTTCTGAATTTGGTAACAACAGCTGCCGACAAAGACAGAGCACTCGTCATCATCCATCTTGATATGACAAAAGCCTTCGACAGAGTGCCACATTCGCAGTTACTCAACAAGATCAGGGGATACGGGATTGAAAACCCCTTACTCAGTTGGTTTATATCCTATCTACAAGACCGTCACCAAGTTACCTGCATCAACGGTCAGATGTCAGACCCCCACCCAGTAAACAGCGGGGTTATCCAAGGTAGTGTTCTAGGACCACTGCTGTTTTTACTATATATAAATGATATTTGCAATTTCATCACTCATGGCGAAATTTTCTTGTTTTCCGACGATATGAAGACAGTCTACGAATTGGAACGAGGAAACCTACCTGTAGCACTGAATAACATCATGGTCGACGTACAGTCCTTATCCTCCTAGTGTGATGGCTGGAAAATGGAATTTCCAGTGAGCAAAAGCAGTTATCTCACTCTGAACTGCAGTATTCCTTATGGTACGCTTAAGATTGGCGGTGTCACACTCCCATATTCCCCAACAATAAGAGACCATGGACTGCAATATTCTTACACTTTCAGTTTCTCTGAACACGCTTCCTACATAACTGCACGGGCAAATAAGCCCCTTGGCTTGTTGCAGAGAAATTTTCTTCTCACGAAGAGTAAGTTAGAGATATACAAAACTCATATTCGCCAAAACCTAGAGTACTGTACACTTGTTTTCTCAAAAATGCACAAAAGTGACATTATTGACACTGAGAATGTACAGCGTCGATTTACCAAAAAACTGTTTGGGCCTTCTACGACCCTGACCTGCAGACAGCGGTGTACACCCCTGCAGCTTGATTCCCCACGGCTTAGGCGAATAAAACTCAAACTCGCATTTCTGTTTACTTTGCTCCACAAACAAGCTGTATCCTCCAGCCAAGTTCAGTTCAGTATAAACTCGACACCGTATAACGATCCCTAATTCTCGGAAATCCTTAAGGCAAAACTTCTTCCTCCTAAAATATGCAACTCTGTGGAATAAACTCTCAGCTAACATCCGTTCCGTAGATTCCCTAAGTATGTTTAAGTCCAGACTACACGTAGCTTTGGACATCCAAAAACTGATCGCTCTTACGAATCCTTATGTCTTTTGTGAGAGCTTATGAGGGAAGCTTTGGATACTAACCTGAACCCTTGATAATCTAGGATGTGCCACACCATACACCGTAGTTGCCATGACCGAAGCGTACACCTACTAGTTAACAATGCCTAAATATAATAACTCTCATGACTGAGACCAGTGCTTCAGAAGTCGTTTTTCATTATGTGAGATACCACTGGAAGCATTAAAGATAGTCTCTGAACATTTCCAGTGCTGATTATTATTAGGTCTATGCCTCTGTCTCTAACCCAAGATGCAGCACCTGTCAGACTCCTCAGCCTCCATCCAGTAGTCACCATCAGACATTCATGGCTCGAATGCTGTCCCTATCACAGTACTCAAGCATTTTCCACGATTGGCCTATACAACATTTGATACTTAGCCAGAAAAACAACAAACCATCTGTGGATCGCACCGACGAATCAAGTTGTTAGTGCTGCAAGTTGTACTTCATCTTTGTGCAGACTGGCGTTTCGTTGAACATAAACCCCATCGACTAATCGCAGGCTGTGGTTGACTCTACCTCCCCCTGCATTGTTTGTCCCATGTAAACGGCCTTGGTGTTCTGACTTCACGGATAAGGCGAGTGTTAGCGCGGTACTTCTGCAAACATTCCTGGTCGTGATGGTCTCCCTGCCCAGAGTTGACCACCAATAAGACATGAACACCAAAAAGTGAGAGATTGGCACAAAAAATGAGAGAAAATATACCCCACCGTTTTGTCTTCCAGGCACACCAGCCTTGTCACATGTGACCCATGTCTCCGGGTTGCAGTTTTGCTACGGATTGACTAGTCTGGTTGACCTATTCCCAACGCGGCTTGTTACGTGCGGTCCATGTTTCGGCCAGGGCGTGGGAGCTGTGGTCGCCCACCAAAAGCAGCTCCACCTTCTCTGACAGCCAGATACCTGACTGTGATGAAACCATTAAAAAATAATAATAAGAACGTCCAAAAAAGTGTGGATCATTCTTGGAGCGCCACGTGCTGGATGCCAGTAGTTGTGTATCGTGCTACCTCCCTACCTGAAGCTGGCCCTTGTGCCGCCTACCATGAGCACCGAATGCAGACCGTTAGAGTTTGCTTCCCTGACGAAAATCCGGACCCATTCTCATTCCCACCTCTCATGGTTCCCCAAACCAGTCCAAAATCGGTGTAGTCCTGCCTTGCGGTACGATAACAACGAAAAAGATACCACGATAACCATGCAATCATATCCACATCAGACTTCCTTGCTCATACTGAAGCTTAATCTCAGTACGACAGCACTATCGAGGAAGAGCATAGATGAACTCACGTCAATGTTCCAAGGCAAGTGACCAATTACCTCTAATGTATCACCACTGCCACCTAAATAGTTCCTTCTACTTTCAGACTCCTCAGAAACTACTCAGTATAGAATAACCATTATACCGAAAGAGACAGTAACAGCGTAGCGCTACCCAAATAGTGTGTTAGTCCTACTCGCTCAGTCTGTTATTTCAAACCTATCTTATCGCCTCGTCGCCTAACTGCGTTCTGCGTAAGCAACCGGTATTGAGGGTTATCATTTCTAACCACTCTTAACCGTGAAGCCCTAGGTCCTTTATTAGTATCCCAGCGATGCCGTGCTCACGGGCAAACCATAAATCCTCTGAAATGCATACACAGTTACCAAGCCAGTGTACGCAACTTCGGCAGCCTGCCGCAGTATAGCTCAAATACACTGCGAGCCTATTTTACCCATGCCCCACTCACATAGACCTAACCGATCCATTATTTATTGTCCTCATATATTGTCATAACCCACAGCTGGAACCACGTCCAGACTGCAATCCCTCTTCACTTCAGGTTCGTTGTCTCCCACTATCTCAGTCGCCAAATTGGCTAACCAAGCATGCCGCTTTGACTCGTACGGGCAGAGACTCAAGTGGAACCTACCATAGCAACTGGGACCGAAGTCAAACCACACAACAGGAAATACCCCTAATTGCTCATCAGATCGTTCAGCGTTTTCTAACGCAACCAACACGAACTCCAGCTCATGCGCATGCTGCTAATATACAGCCACACTCGGCTGATTAACCGACACATACTTTGCCCCGCCAGACGAAACTTACGCATTCGATGTCGTACGTTACCAGAAGTGACGCTGAATAGCATTAAAGGAAAATGTGTCAACACACGTATATATTTGTCAGTAAAACAGCATAATAACGCTGAAGTCCATGCGGATATTTCCCACTTCTTTATCCGTGACCACAGGTTATCATTTCTCCGAACCGTAGCCGGCTGGAAATCGACTCTCCACTTCTCGAGGACCTTCCGGTTGCGCTTTCTCATTTCTGAATAGTACGTGTTACTGATCCCGAATCTAAACTCACCTTTATATGGACTGCTGTTTCTCCCACATCCACTGGTGTTCACTTTCACAGAATTGGTCTCATGTCCCCCTGCTTCAAAACTCATCCTGTTTATTGAACTCCGGTGAGTCCGACATTCAGGGTCTACAGTGTCTTCATGGATAGCTGTCCTCTTCGCATGCGTCGATTTTCCCCCCTTTTCTTCTTGTTCAAAATTCACTCCATTTGCAGAACCTTAGTTGGCCTCCGGTTTCCTTGGCTTGCATCATTCTTGTTCATAATGCCTCCTTGGCACTGCGTTGTTGATGCACTTACTGAGCTTCGGCTCACCAAGTTTTCCTTCTGTCTTTCCAGGTCGTACACGTGCAGCCCCCAAGGAAGACGCTACATCCCGCATACTACACCTAGCCCGGATTCAAAACTGGTTCAAAACAGCCGCGCGAACTATTATCAGAATAATCTGTTCAAATTGTTGCTGCCTTTGTTTTTCCATCTCTGATACTCTCGAATTGCATACTTAGAATTTGTGAATATTTCTTCCTATTGAGTAACGTGTTACACCATGATCATGCGCTTGCGCGTGCGTCTCGACCACGGCCGAGAGATATACCAATATTATATTATTGTTACTGTTCCTTTTTCACTGCCACTACGGTATGAAAATTGGCATTCCTCCGCGTACTTTTGTGAAATTCTTACCTGTCTCCTTATCTTATCACCAGTTACCCTCTTGAGCGAACTTGTGCGTGCATCACTGACCAAGCTAGCCCTCGGTTGGAACACCTCCCAGATTTCAACCCACCCATTTGGACTTCAGAACCACCCGGTCATTGTATTTCTTGAAAGTAATATATCGCGAAGTCAGCCGATATTCTTCTCCGCCCTTTTACAACCGCACCCATAGAAGGCAGCCGCGAATAACAATATTGATAGGATTAATAATAATAATAATAATAATAATAATAATAATAGTAATAATAATAATGGTAAATTTCTTGGCCATGGTCAAGACACATGCACAAGGCAGTACATGACATTGGAGGGTATTCACAACCTTGAAGTTCAAGGATCACACCGTAGCAGAAGTAAAACAATGAAGCTGAGTAGTGTTTGAGTTAACCTAAGTGGGGATGGTTGACGCGGGAATTGTAAACTTGTTTCGAATTCGAAGAGGGCGTTGTGAATAGCTGAACGAACGTGGGACTGCTGATATAAGCGATACTGGAGAATTAATGTGTCAGAACCGAAATCGGTTCGGAGTGTATCGAAAAATCGATGCGCCATGTGAAATGTTATGATAAAATTTTTTTATTGCTCAATAACACAGCGTAGTCCAGATCGTTGGTAGGTTGTCGGCGTTTCGGTCACCACGGGTAACCTTTTTCAAGACTGGTTTTACAACCGAATGAAACTGGAATAATAGCTTAGAGCAATTGGGTGTTAGTCACAGTGTGTTCTTGTGTTGGTCTGTGTGTTTGTGATGTTGTTTTAGTGTAAGGGGTGGGTGGGTGGGTTGAATCTCCGTCCATACTATGTGTCCGTGTTAGTGGGGTTATTTGAGGTCAACAGGGTGCTATGACCCGTTTTGGTGTTTATCCATCCGCGTCGTAAGTGCCATCCATATACTTGAAATCTCTGCCCCTTTGTTGCGATTGAGACACGATTGGTGGGCGTTAATTGCCAGAGCCTCCGCGTAGATACGTTCGGTGTACGTACGGAACCCACATTGGAGGATTCTGGTGTTTTCGTAGTCGATGGTGTGGTTTTCGGATATGGCATGAAGTGCGGTTGCAGAGTCGCGTTCTAACTTTCTTAAAGCCATTTGGTCCCTCGGTCTGCATTTTTCTTTATTTTTGTTTTTTGCGATTCTGGTTTTGACCTGTCTGCATTTTTGCCCAATGTACTGAGCGGGGCATTCTTTGCAGTTGATCATGTAAACACAGTTGTTCTGTTCGTGTATGTGTTGACAGACATTGGTTCTTGTGAGATGGTGTCGCAACGTGTTATCTATTCGGAAGATAACGCCAACACCATACGCACCAAGCACTTTCCTGATTGCCTCCGATGTGCCCGATCTGTACGGGATACCAAAGGAGGTTAGCCAGTTTACGTCCTTCTCGTTGTGTGTTGCTGACTTGTTTCTTAACACATCGGTTACTAGTCCTCGTGGGTAGTTGTTGTTTTGAAGAACCGTGTGTAAGCGTTGCATTTCCTGTTTATGAGTGACACCGTCGTTGCACAACTTGTCGACTCTGTTGGCTAGTGACGATACGAGTGCCCGTTTTATGCATTGTGGATGGGCTGAGTTAAAGTCAAGATATCTGTCGGAATGTGTAGGTTTCCCGTGAATGCTCACTGTGAACCTACGGGAGTTGTTTACTTGTAGTCGACAGTCAAGGAAACTGATGACTCTCTCAGTGCTCTCAGTCTCCATTGTGAAATGAATTGAGGTAGACTGATTATTGAGACATTGTAGAAAGTTATGCCTGTGTTCTGATTTCAGAATTGCAAACGTATCGTCTACATATCTGACATAGGTTCGTGGTGGATTGTGAAATGCCGCCAATGCTTTAGATTCGATCGAAAGTAAGAACGGATTAGCTGCGATGGGTGATACAGAAGAACCCATGGCTACGTCGTCAGTCTGTCTGTACAATGATTAGTTAATTGTAAGTAAAATGGAAGTGAGGCGCAGTTCAACGCCAGTGATAATATCGGCTGCATTCAATGGACAACTGTGTTCCATGGTAGTGTCAATGATCCATATGGAGTGTAAACATTCTAAACTGTCTTTAATAGGCAAGCTTGTGTAAATGAATGTCACATCAAAGCTCACCGCCGTTTCAACTTCTCCTAATACGACAGACTTTAGAATGCGGGAGGAATTAAAGGCGTCATTTATGTGACTTACCACCATTTTTTGGTACGGCTTTAGTAGTGTGCTGATGTACTTGGCTAACACATAGGTTGCACAAGGGGTATAATCCACGATTGGTCGGATAGGTATGCCGACTTTGTGGATTTTTGGTAGTCCGTAAAATCTTCCAGGTCTGTTCGTCTTAGGATTCAAAGCAAACCATAGGGACTTCCCTAGCTTTTCTTTCAGCCCAGAAAGGTATTTGCTTACCTGTGCCTTCGTTTTGTTCAGTGTGTCTTTGGCTTTCTTTTCTTCAATTCTTTCATATGATCCATCTTCCAAGTGTTGTCGAACTTTTGATTCATAGTCGGACCTATTTAGAACGATTTTAATGTTGCCTTTGTCAGCTTTGGTGATGCGAATCGATTTGTCACTTTGCAGTGTAGTTGGTGCCTTCTGTTCGTCTTTTGATAGATTTGACGAAATTGGTTTCTGATTTCTGAGAATATTACATATTCTAAGTCTGATTTTATTGGCTTTTTCGAGCGGTAGTTTTTCCAACGCACCTTCCAGTGGAGGGACTATTTCTTGAGGCTATAGAGGTTGCTTGTTTAAATTGAAATTTAGACCTTTCTGTAGCAACTGTAGTCCCGCAGAGGTCAACATTCTGTCTGATAAATTTTTGACCGCGTTTTTAGGGTCAGTCGGCTGGAATATTCTCAATTCCGGGTTTTGGTTTTTTACGGAGGTGTTCTTCTGGAAAACCCTGTCTTATTTTCTTATCTGGCGCGATTGACAGGTTTTGAATACGTGTAAACGTCGGCGTTCGGTGATGACATTGATCTCATTGAGTATGTTTGGCGGTAGCAAACAATTCAAGCAGTCATCCAGGTTTCGTATTCTGTAGCATATGGAACTGAATTTGATTGTGCAGTCGTGAATACGTTGTCGTAGAAACGTACGAGAAGCGACCAAAGCTGCCTTTACGGAGCGCACAGAATTGTCAGGCGGTTTCACACGAAGCGAGGCTGGAATGATGTTGTTGTGGAGACAACATCACAAACCCACAGACCAACACAAGAACACACTGTGACTAACACCCAATTGCTCTAAGCTATTATTCCAGTTTCATTCGGTTGTAAAACCAGTCTTGAAAAAGGTTACCCGTGGTGACCGAAACGTCGACAACCTACCAACGATCTGGACTACGCTGCGTTATTGAGCAATAAAAAATTCTACGATACTGGAGAATGTTAAAAGCTGCAGTGATCGTAAGGACCAGTAAAGCAACAGGCGTCGGACAGCACAACATGGACAGCGAGTCGAGACAGGAATAATGAACGGTGTGCCTTATGGGTGCCGTAAACTGGCTGCGACGGGTCAGAGCGTTCAGAAGAGAATACACGGGTGTCCCAACTGGATACTTGGACGATCACTGACAAGTAGCCAGTTGGGAGAATTACCAAAGGATACGATTAGAATAAAGCCCGCATTGGGTTATCAAAGTGCAGTCAGAGATGCTAGCTGAATATAGAAGAATAATCCAAAATTGGGTAACTGATGGTGGGGGGAGCATGTGATATAAATGCAAGTGAGCCGGATGTGATGGTAGGATGGGCCTTTTTGTATAGGTGATTTCATTACCATATGGAAACTCACATAGAGGCAAAACACGTTACGAGGGATGCAGTGTACTTTTGAAGGGCATGAGTGGTGTATGGACGCAGAGCGGACCTTCAAAGAGGAGCCGTCGAAGAGACAGACTATTGAAGACAACTACTATTGATGAGAACAAGTAGAATTTTGGAGAGTGTAAAGGTAAAATTTTCTGGAATCGTGATGAAAGAATCGATAGTCAAATTCTGGTTGGCTGCGTGTGGTTTGCATCTTGTTTCATGAAAGCCTTGGTTGCAGGTGACGGCAGGTAGAATGGTAGGGGTAGCAGGCACAAACTGGCTTGGTCGACGAGTTGGGCCGATTAGGTCAGGAAAGCGACGGCGAGGGACAGATTCCTGACGTTGATTTCGTACTGCGGGGCAGAATGAACACGGCTGTTTGCATGGAGTAATGGAAATAGACGTTGAGTGGGTACTGGTAATTATTTGTGTCAGGAGTTCCCTCTGTCATCCCTTTAGACCCTCATGAGGGGCTGTTACTTAGGTTGTAGGATTTTATTCGATGGTCATCCACGTACGGTGCCCATATAACGTCAGCAGGCGTGAGTGTATGTTTCAGCCGTTGTCAGTCCGATTGATCAATTTGTTTAGTCCGCACGGTAACCTGGAAACAACGTATATTTGGCTGATGGCTACCCGAGTAATCATTGTAACCTGACATTTTTCGGGATTGCGGCAGTCTGGACAGTGTCCCAGCTGTGGGTTATGGTTGTCGTTTCAACAGAGACCAGACAATTACCATTTTGCCATCCGATCGCCAGTGGGCCTCACTGTGAGGTATCAGTGGGCGAAGCTTTTTCATGTGAATGCTAAAGTGCTGGTATTCCGTGGGGCCATGAGAAATCAGAAGTACACAGATTCCGGGTGGAATGGCGTCCTAACTTACCACCAACATATGCGCAGATCAGTAAGTCCTAGTTGTTGAAGAATACTAATCTGCATGGTAGGGCTCGAGTATAAGAGAAAAGTTCAAGAAAAGCACAACGAGACAGCAGAATTTTAGCCTGAGGCAGGAGAATTAAGTGAAGGTAAACACCAATCATTGAAGGATAAAACGGTTTTTCTAATGCACTTAGTGTCAGTAAGCACTTCGGTTGGGTAATTGAATCGGCGAAGTAGCAGGCAAATCCCTCCTGACCTTGGACATCACTATTAGTACGTGTGCCCGAGGAGAACACAGAAAACGTTGAACTACGGATGGTAAACTATAAAAGCGCGGTGATTACTTGCCTTCTTCCAGCAATCAATCCAGGTGAGGTTCAGCCGATAGCTGTGAACCGTAGGCACATCAATACTGGGGTGTCGTCAGAGCAAAGGCCGCATAGTATTACTATTCCAGCCGTGTATTTACTACTGCGTTAGACGCTGGCAAGCTGGTTAAGGGCTTGCGGGGAACCCAAAATAGCTGAAACTGAGAAAGGCAGATTCGGCAAGCATGTGTAGAGAGCTCAGGCGGAGTGCTATCACCTCGCACGGGTTCAAACAAAAAGAACTGAATGCTACCTCAGAAGCTTTGCGTTTCCCGTATGCGGGGTCTGGTCTGAGCTGTATTCAGAAGGTGGCAGAGAGCACTAAACAAGGGCCTGCCCAGCCGCGAGTATTTTTCGCTTTTATTTTTATATTTTTGTATTTTTTACAGGGGAGTGTGAGAGCAAATTCACACTGTAGGGTGATCTCATTTCTCCTTGACCCGACTTTCTTTGCACTTGACCCACTGGATCCGGGGCTGATAAGGATTGCTGTTTCCCTCACTGTGAGATTTTCACAGACTAGGTGCCAAAACCTTCGGGGGCGTTGCTGCCGCAAGGGAAGAGGATAGAGGACGGATCAAACACTCAGATGGCGGCAACATTTGTGGGCCTACCACTTGACCGTTTGCTTCTGCCAGTAACAGATTTGGACGGGTTCCACTATATACGCGGGCCATCTGGTGACTGCATGGCCGACTATGATATGCTGGTAACTTCATCGACATGACGACGTTAGTGAAAAGTATCACCACTGACTTCGCAGAGGTTGGCCGCCAGCTACTGCTGAATAATTGGGTGACTGGCACAGGTGAACAAACGAACTTCAGCCAAAAGTCGCACACTGAAAATTAGAACTGAATAGTTGTGAAGATCTAGGATTTAGTAAGCCGATAACCGGCAAATGAAGGGGACGACTTTTCGGTAGGAACTCGGTTACAAGTTACGGCGAAACGACTTGATTCTTTGCTGGTGTGTCATGTATGGTAGTGGAGCTCTGTATGACAAACAGATTGATGGTGAAGGCCTATCTCATGCCCACTAGCACAAAGCCTTGTATTGAGTCAAAGCCAGGTGATATCCATCGGATAGGCATTGTTCTAACGGAGCTCTGAACTGGATTTAAATTGTGGGCTAACTATACTCATGCAAATTAGAGAGTAATATCGCACGGTCTGATGAAATGGAGAAGAAAAGCGGGTGAAGCACACGAAATGGAGCATACACATGAGCACATGGGCGAAATTATCAGACTGATCATGAAACTGGGGTCGGACGCAAGAGACTGTGGCTCATTGTGGTCTAACAACCAAGACAGGCTTCATACGCTTCACCTATTTTTATGCTATGGCGGGTCATGCTGATTACGGAAAATGCGTCAAGACTTCTGCTTAGTGCTCCTTTAAGTTGTTTTGGCGTGCAACACGATCGCGGCGAGTCAGGAAGCTCAGTCCGGAGGCTAGGGTAGATAACGGAAAAATATTTGGATCCGATTGAGTGCCTGGATTTGGGGGGTTGTGTTGGCGAATCGTCTGTGACAGAGGAAGTAAAGAGTTTCGCCAGAGAAACCGAATGGGTTGTCAGACGAGTGGACTTTTGGGGGCAGAAGGTTGTAGAGAAATGAAAGATTGAGCTTGATACGACGTAACCATAGAGGTTCAAGCCGGAGTAGCTCACACCTAGCTCTTTAGTTAAGATTGAGAGAGGGGCCAAGTAATCTTCTTAGTAAGGGAGATTTGTACTTTATCCATATTGGCCCGGTCAGCCTTTCGCATCAAGGTAGAGACCAGTGGGCAGTATTCCAACGGCAACCTAGTGCTTTTTGAATATCAAGACCTTGCTCTCTTGAGTACTGCATCTCCTGAGGATAGGTGCAGTCGTTCTTTCCGTTTTGCCTATTTGGGTCAATGCTAGTTCACTGAAGCTAGAGGAAAGGGAATGACACAGTCACAGGTCTCTTACCAAGTGGGTAGTAGGAGTCGGCGGACCGTTTACTGTAGAGTTAGGCGTAACGTAGCATTTGTAGGACAGAAGAGAGCTCATAGCTGCCGAAAACTTCACCAGACACTAAGTGAACCATTCATCAAGTGACTGACAGAATATCACTGAGGGCTGGGTACAGGGCGTTGGTCTCAAAAGTGTAGACTAGTTTTATGTCATGCCATGAAGCGCTACTTGAAAGACGTCATTTATGTACATGATAAATAAGAAAGGGCCTAGAGTGCTACCCTGCAGGACCCCGGTAGTAATTTGTTTGGGCTGAAAGGGTGCTCCATCGACGATGGCGGTTTGAAAACTTTCGGGGAGGTAAGATGATAGCGAAGAGAGAGGGAGGTCAGCGACTCCGTGGGATTTAATTTTTGGCAGTAAGCTAGCGTGAGACACGCGGTCGAAAGCTTTCGTCATATCGAGAAAGACGTCAATAGTTGAATTGTTTCTGTCGGCTTTGGAATGGATTAAATTAACGAAGTCCATCTGACACATGAGGCACAAGCTGGGTTGAATAGACTTCGAGAAGTCGGGCATTAACAGGCTGGTCCTTCAAAACCCTCTTCGAGAGCCTGGTAACCATCGAAGTGTGGTTTATGTGGAGATAGTTCCCCAGATTATGCAAAGGACAATTTTTGTGGTGTGGAATTATACATGATGTCCTGCTTTGAGCCGGCTAGATTCCGCATGACATGGATAACATAGGGAGGTTCAGCTATAGGAGTACTAGGTCAGGTCCCCCAAACCGAAGTAGGACAGATTGAAGGTCATCAGGCCCTGGATCATTGGAGGGTTCAGTATTGACTAGGAGGTTCCCGATGTTGGCCGTGGTAAATGTTCTGGTTGATATCGCGTCCTGTGTGGGCATCGGATAGCAGAGTGGCGGAGGATCAGTCTCGGCTATAAGAGCTGAGGCAAAATAGCAGCTGCGAGCCTCAGCCACATCCTTTGGCGAGTCAGGGTGGGTGCCGTTTTGGACGAGGAATTGGATATTGTCTTCAGTTCTTCTCGAGTTGAGAGATTTTAGCGGTCTTGGGAGGATCTCCACAAGGTGAGGCTGTTTTAGTGCAGTCCCATCCTGCTTTTTTGTTTGTTCTCGGCTGCTGCATGGAGATCACGATAGGGTCGGCTTATTCTGAGTGCCAGTGAGAAATCTCGATTCCTGGGGAATGAGTTCTGGAGCTAACAAGTCTATTGTCGAAGTCTGTCAATTCCGGCTCTCTTGTCCCTTATACGCCTAACGGTTGAGGTAAGGTGGTTTATGGACAGGAGCAACTTGGCGTAGGACATATCAGCTGCTCTTTGCGGATGGAAAGTTAGGAAGAGGTCAGGCCAGTCAAAGCCCCGGTGGGAAGTAGGAGCCTGGGTCCAGTTAATCGGTCTGTAGGCATTTTGGTTTTTGGTTTCAGCAACTTCAGGTAGGTATGATTTTTGCTTAACTGTGAGTGACGCGTTACCATTTTGTGGTCACGACCGGGGAGGTTTTGTGTGGCGGGGGCGTTCACAACAGAGAGGCCGTTAGTGAAGACTAAGTCAGGGATATTTTATTCCTTTTTGGACATGGTGTGTCCATCTCGCAAAGTAGGTGTCCAGAAGGAAATCGGATAAACGAGATGGGACAATCAGTCTATTCCAACAAAATCCGGGAGGGCTAAAGTCTGCTGCTATGTTCTCTGCACCTAACGACAGAGTAGAAATTTACTCGAAAGCTCTAACAATAAACGGAAGTTAAAAGTGGCTAGAAGCAGGTGCTTGGTCGGTGCACCTTATACGCAACACGTTTCCAGGAATTTGGGCGGAGAGCCAAAGAGAGCCGAGGATGAGGTGGGACAGTGGTTGGTGGAAGAGGGTCGAAGTTAATTGATAATTATTTATGCAAGACAACCACCGCCTCGGCTGCTTACTCTGCTTACTCGAAAGTAGTTAAAGGCTACCGACGACACAAAGTCAGTTGGGGCGTGGTCGGCTAACCATGTTTCTCTCACCCGAACAATGTCAAAGCTAGAAGCAGGAACGTTTCCTAAAGTCGTTAATTATGTTCCACAGCGAACGAGACTTCAGCAGTAGAGGGGAGATTCTTCCTATATTCTGAGGCTACAGAGCCCTGGGGCCTCCAAGAGAGCAGCGGATGACTACCGGGGCTGAGTGAGCTTCCGGCAGCTGGGCTGTCAGCCCGGAAGGTGTTAGCAGGTGGAGTATTACCTGAGCTGGGAGGGGGTAAGTGAATAGGTTACATGGTAGTGGTTTGAAGGGTGCGGTTTGGTCGTCTTTATGGGAAGCCTGGTTGTCGGGTGTCTCCTCTATGTGGGCATCGGGAGAGTGGCTGCCACTGGATGCACGTTGGGTGAGACATTCTGGAAGACCAATAGGGAGCAGCATTCAATGCAACCGCAGGTGAGTTGCGCCAGAAAAACGATCAAGAGGTAAAAAAGCGGTGTCGGATGGGGTCTCTAGAGGGAAACCATGATAAAATCTGAGAAGTGGAATTGGGAGCGATAGTGGGTCGGTATGGAGGCGAAAAGCCGCGTTAGGAATACAGTCGGCGACCTCTAAACACTCATAAAGTCTGGTCAAGATTAACACTGGATACTGAGGAGATGTGGTAATTCTGGCTAATAGATCTGGAGGAGAGAATGATGACCCAAGATGGGGTCTTTGGGGCAAATCACGTATAAATCGGGGGAAGGTTAACAGGGAGGCTTGGAAGGGCAGCATGTGGGTGGAGGGAAGTGTCGGAGGAATAACCATGATTTTGAAGGCGGCTGTTTAAGCAGGGTGGCGAACGGCAGGGTAAGGCGGATTGGAGTGAGACGGGTATAAAGTTATGGACTGAGTTTTCTGGAGCGGCAGGTACCTCACAGGGATCCACGAGGTTGGAGTGAAGAATCGGAGTAGTAGCTAGATTAATGCTGATGGAAGAGGCTTTGGTATGAAGGTTCAGTTTGCATGGTGTGCAGTGGGATCGGAGTAGAATACGGCGGTGAAGGATTGTGAGAGAGCCGAGGATGTCGAAGTTGTGGAGGAGTAAAATGGGGCATACCGTGGGGCGAAAAGGGGTCAGGAGCGGACCACAGGTTTTAGCACCAGTTGGCAACAGTGCTGGCAACTCGTCCCGCGTGACTCGTGTTTGGTGGAGCTAGCGACGGAGGCAGTGAACTTATTGGAAAATTTGTGACGTGGTATTGCTTCTGTAGATATGATGACAGCGGCGCCCGAGTTGGTGTATGTGGTATGTAGCAGTTGGGTACGTCGATCTTCGGGGGACCAAACAGACGCGCTGGTGGACCGGCCCCAGGGTGAGCGACGCTATCCTGTAAATATGCTCATGCTGGTGAACGTCGACTGGTAATAAGCTGATTAGCTGAGGCGCGAGGGGTCGTAGATCGGTTGTCTATTAGAGCTGGAAGCGTGATAATGTCAGTGCAGGGGGAGTTTTGGCCATTAGAAGCAACAGATGAAGGGGATGATGTGACCGAAGCCCTGGAAGGCTACTTTAAGGCTGTCTGGTCTGTGCGGGGTGGCGCATTGAAATCTGGCGAGATGTGGGCTCGTTTGGTGGATAGAGCAGGGCGCGAATGGCTGCTGGCTGAGAGGAGGGGCTGAATTGCCCGGCTGTGGGTAGATAGTGGTGGAGACCGGGGTGAAGCATGTAGCGTTTTTGAGGGACTTTGTGGGGTTAGAGAAGAATGAGACACATCTTGGCCCATATTTTGCACTGGTTCACTGGCCAGCGGAAGTGGTGAGGAGTTACTGAGGGTGGGATATTGTTCAGGGGGATTGGGTGGCTCTGTACCACAGGGTAGTGGGAGTGTTTGGTTGCAGGCAAGCGATTTGAGGACCCCCCTTTGCAGCGAGGTTCTGCCAAAAGTAAATTGTATATTTTCAAATGATGAGGATTTTGCGACGGACTCTCTTTCCTATGAATTTCAAGGCAGTGCATTTCCCGCGGAATTAAAACAGTGACGGGCCCGTGTTTTGATCTGACCTTTTCCTGAGCTTTTGCAGTGGCACTCGCGGTGTGACACGCCGTAGACCATAACAATGCTTGATCGAGGAAGGAGGCAAACGATCTGAAATAATAAAAACTACGGCACTTTTGGAATTTTTATCCTTTTATGTACTTTGGACTCAACTGAGTCCATAAAGCAGCTAGCTGCCAAAGGACTTTCAGTGTTTGGATATTTTGGGGGGTTGACGATATATGCAAGTGGCAACAGCATGGTCAGGGCATCAATTATGGAAAGTAACCGCCCCCATAAGGACGATAAGTCTCGCTGAAGCGCATTATATTTGTTACTGGCTTCAACATATACGTCGACCAGTGGTACTGAACAAAGCACGGAGGCGGTAGGAATTCGAGGGCTCTTGGTGCTTCTAGGCTGATTGCGGTTGGTCATACTGTGAATGAGGCTGTTGGTAGTTGATAAAGGCATTATATGGCAAAGAATTCCTGTAGAAAAGGATTTGAACTTCAGTTATTAACATGAAATTTTATTGTTCAAAAGCTTCATTGATCCTGGGTTTAAGGGATATCCTCAGAAGCTGCTTTGTAAGCTATCACCCTAAATACCTTGATAGAAATTGTGCCAGTGACAGCACGCCCATCGGTGTGGTCCAGCTCCATCTCGCGTAGCTCAAGTTCTTCCTGACGGGTTACAGGCTGCATTTTCCAGCCTTGTCTTGATAGGAATTTTCGTTCTAATGCAGTTCTCTTTCATTTGCTCGCTCGCGTCGATGGATCGTAGACGTTTAGCTTGTTGGCACTGATTTGTGGCTGCGAAGCTCAAAAGATTGTTTCCTAGGCCTGATTAGGAGAGAAGAATTTACTGCGCTTTCTCAGACCAGAGGACAATAATAATAATAATAATAATAATAATAATAATAATAATAATGATGGTTTATTTCGGAAACGCCCGAAGCATGCTTTGTGCATGATCTTATTGATACAGGTGATGGAATGGACAGATATAATTCATGGAAATATGGAAACTCTCAGAAAAATATTGGATAAAAAGGCTCAGAAGGGTGAATAAAGTGGGATGAAAATAGGATAAACGTATGCACACCATAGAGATTGTGTGGAGTTTAAATGAGCTCAGGAGCGGATTTGAATGGACACCCGGTGAGTTTGAAAGTCAAGGTCAGGTGGACTGAATGGCTGGTCCGGGCGTTTACATAAAAAGGCCGACTGGCAAACATGTGAAAGGCTGGAAATCGGTATAAGGAACTGCAGTAGCGAGGAAAAATGGAGAAAAAGGTGAGGTTCACTGCAGTGGATTAGATATCAATGAGACATTGGTACTTTGCAGTGGATTGTCGGCGGACAGGACACAAAACTCACCGTAAAACAGGCAGCAAGCAATGCAAGACGTAGAGGGATGAAAAGATGACAGAAACGATTTTGAAGGATTGGACACAGTAGATGTGAGGCACAGGTGTAGAGTTGATGGATGCCTATGATGACGGTCGTTGGGATGATAACGAGGGAAATGGCCGGTGAGGAACTGCAAGATGCAGAGCGCGTGCTCATGGATATATATGCGTAAGTTTATATATATATATAAATATATGTAGATTTATTATATATATACACGTATGTACGTATATATATATATAGGTGTAAGAGAAGCAGGAGCAATAACAATGGGGTCCTAGAAAGAGATTATCAGTCATTAGGAGGAGTAGGTAATGTTAGATCAGTTGGTTGTAGAATTAACTTTGGCATATCGTGGTGGATTAACTTCATGAAAAGTGCACATGGCAGCCCAAGGGAGAGAAAAATAGAATGCGGAAGCACAGAAGTGATGAAGACTGTGAGGAGCAGTTCATGGGAGAGTGAAGATGAAAGACAGGATCAAGGAAAACATGTAAGAATGGGTCTAATTATTTGATCAATGCAGGTGCAAGATGTAGTGACGGACCAGAGGAGTCGGGTGGTGACAGGTCAAACGATTTGGAACTGTAAAAGAACACCGTAACGTAACGTTGTCATTACAGTGGTGGAACATGGAAAAAGCGGACCACACTGGAAGGTACAGAAAAATGCCTGTAACGAACAATAAACGGATCAAGGGATGAAAGCAATGACCGAGGAGACACAGGTAAGAAATCACCAATCAGATTATTTTACTGCAGATGAAACACGAAGGAGGCGGACAAGAAAGCGGGATGCCCCGAGATAAGTGAACCAGTAATAGAACAAAAAGGCCACAAAAAATGAATGCGCAACGGAGTTGGGGCAATGGAGTTGGAGAGCTGTGTGCCGGCAGACAATTGAACAGGTGGATACTAATCAGGACACTGGAAAGAACCACAGAGGAATCGCGGAGCCAAGTGAGGAAGATATGGTGGTAGTGATTAGATAATAAATACGACTGTAAAAGATGCGAATTTTGGAGCGGCAATTTCTAAAATGCGGATTGTGCATGAGTGCGGGTGCGGTTGGTGCATCATGGCATGGGGCACGAGGAGGGATTAACAGGGTGACAGGTTTAAGGAAGCTATCAATGGGCGTTCTGAGCAGAGGGTAACACCAAGCGCATAGATGATAGAAGCCAGCAATGACGGCAGGTGGGAAAAGAGTTATTGGCGAGCGTCGACAGAGAAGAGTGGTTAGGACGATAGTGACTCAAAGCAATGAAAGTTGATGTTAGAGAGGCAATAGGAAGGAGGACAAAACGGGAAGGTGTGCATACCGTGGTAGGGCGACAAAAACGGGAAGTGGAAACAGATGATAAGAGCTATAGGTGAACAAGCTGTGGCGGAAAAAAGATGAGTAGAATGCAATTTTCAACCGACAGCATTGGATTCGGTAGTTCAAGAAAAGTTAGGGCGTGCCATCCGCAACCGGTGCTAGCTGGTGGGACTGGCCGTGCGCTGGGCACCCAACCTGAAAAACACTTCGTGAAGTGAACGCAGGAGGTATGATCCACCAGTCTAGTTGCGCTCGCACATCGTTGCAGACGGCCTGCACGCCCGATGTGCGCCGGCCATAGCGGTGGATCTGACCGCGCCCCGCACTGTTGGGAGTGGCACGAGTGATCATGGATAATTGTACAGGGGGCAAAGCGACCGCGATGGGGGTGCGTGAACCAGGAACGATTGACAAAGACGTGAGACCATGGGCAGGAGAGCCAACGGAAACAGCGAGTGGTAGACGACCGTGTAGCAATATTATCCAGGTGCCCCTGCCAGGGAGATGGTAAGTACAGTGCCCGAAGTGGTTGGCCGTCAGCGGGGATCACTGGAGAGGGAAAAGGGATAGAGAAGCGCAGTCTGGGTGTGCCCCAGCTGAGAATCAACGGATAATGAGGAGAAAAAAAGTGAATATGATGGATAAGAGATGAACGTAGGAGAGCAATAGGGTTATCTTTTGATGGCAGGAGGTAGGTAGGTTCGCTATGGATCAGTGAAGGCAATGGCCTTAGTTCGCGGGGTGTACCTAGTGGCCTGTGGCGCAGAGGTAGTAGAGTTACAGTGTGAGACCTCTTTCAAAGGCCAGGTCGGCGGAGACGAGCTCATTGGTGAGCAATATAGTATTGGGTACCGTTAAGTATGACAAAAGTGCGCGCCTAAAGGCGAACATTGAGGAGGCACTGGGTAAGCCAAGGGGCAGCTTATTCCAGATTTTGGAATAGGCTGACAGAAAGAATCGGGACTTCAGACAGAGATTAGAATGAGGGACAGTGAGAGAGAAGGCACGGTGTCGGATCGGGTAGGAGCAGGGCGCAGCGAATGAGATCGGATAAGAGGTGTAGGCCAGGTGATGGATTAGCTTAAAGAGGAAAATCAGGTTGAGCCTCATGCGACGAATCCATAGAGGCTCAATTTGTAGGAGCTCACAGCGCTGGCGGTATGTTAGGGCTAGGGATACGCCCAATAGCCTTTTGGTGAAGGTTCACTGAACGTTCTCAAGAGATACAATAGAGGAACGTGGCCAGAGGCTGGAGGTAATGGGACAATATTCTAGGAGCGGTCTCACGTGTGAGAGATACATGGAGAGGCGACTGGCCGGTATTAAGAAACACCAATTGATCAGGCCTAGGGTTCTCTTAGCCTTAGCGATTTGGAACGATGTCTGTTCTGAGAAGTTAAATGAACATGAGTAGCGTACGCCAAGATCGGTAACCATGGGCTGAATGGGGATGGGCAGGCCGTCCAGACAAATTTGGCCGGGTGGTACAGTGCACTTGTATGGTAGGAGGAAGCTTTTCTCCGCAGAGAATTTCATGAACCACGAGATGCACCAAGTTTGGAGAACGAGTAAGTCGTGCGATATGTTGCACAGAGTCACGGATAGGTCACTAGGGAGGAAAGAGTACACTATTTTAATATCGCCGGCAAAGAGGAAAGGAGTGCCGTGTCGAATAGAAGAGAAAATGTCGTTCTGTTTTGGTTAACTGGTCAAACTTTTGTTTTAAATTTGACCAGCTTTTAGATCGAAGGTGATTGAGGCTCACAGTCAAAGGCACCATAGATTTTTTATTCTAACCGACGACTGAAGCCATGAAATGTGCAGAACAGTCATGTCATAATATGAGTTCTGCCTCTATTTGGGCTACACCTGGTTGTATGGGCCCCAAGATGCCATTCGGAATAAGCGAATCTTGATATATGGTGAACTGAGCGCTGAATTTTCGATAGGACTTCGATCGGACCAGAACATTTGAGTTTTGATCGTCACAGACTGATGGATGCCTTTGATTTTCGCTCGGACTTACTTCGTGTGCGCTGTGCCATATCTTATTATTTCGATATTTCCTAGGCCCACCAGGTTTGCATTCAAAATTTTGGAGTGAATACCACTCCTGAGCCCTGTTTGCTGCCTTTTTTATCTCCTCCACATTTCATCGATATTTACCGCGCAATCAGGTTCCCTCTCAAGCATCCATATTCTTTTTCAGTTTACTCGACATCTTCCACGTGCCCGGTCGAATTCAAAACAGACGTACGCACATATTTTTGCTCAGCTTAGAAAAACACTGTTGTCCGATATCATTCGTATTCGTCTTCACCAACATTCCTGTAATCTGTCAGAATCTATCCCAATAGTTTCTTCATTTCACCTCGTCCACTTAGAAGACCCTGTACCCTAGAACGTGAAAAGGTCCCAAGCTTTAGGTATGATTTTGGGAACAGCATAAATCCTGATTAACTCCTGACGAGGTCATTCATCCATCACTAAATTTATGTGACAGAACTAGATCTATTCAAGCGAAGCCAACAGTGAAATACTATTCCTCTCACCTACCAGTTACATCACAAAACCCAAAGTGGTCCCTCTTGCGCTTTATTCACGTCACACCGGATCTCTGTTCTGGCATACCTTGTCAAACCTCCGCCCGCTCATTCAGAGTTTCATTCACCTGAATTTTTGACGGTAGAGCTGGTAATTATTTATACACTTTCAGGGTCATTCTTCGTGCGATTATTTTCCTACTGTCTCCTGTCAGCGGGGATCCGAAAGAATAAGCTGCGCAGCGGTGGGTGCGTACCCGGTATGCATAACGCCGAAGGAACCCCGGACTGACGACTAGCAGTGGCCAGTGCCAGCCCTGTTCAAACTGAACTGAACCAAACTGAATTTATCTTCACCTCCCTTGCGCTTCTCGTCATGAGCCCTTGTTGCTCTCAGTTTGCTCCCCAAATAATCCAAAGAAATCTTTTGCTTGAATCTCATTTCACCCACCTGTCACCTTTTCTCATTCTATTCTACCGATTTTTTGTTATCGAGCACTTAAGATACAGTTCATTGAGCCTTGATTCTCACATCTCTGGCTGGGAATTATTCATCCGTTCTGGCGGGTGACTGATCATCCGACCGTTCCCCTTGTGTCTCAGGTTGGACTTCCTCCCCTCCGTACCCAGTCGTTACTCCATTTGCACTTCACGACTATTTCAGTGAAGCAATACTTTTATCGGATATCCAAGGCATTTACCTCTCTTGCGCCCGCTCCGTTTTAAATCTGCGATTCTCGTGTTGTTCTCGGATCCACTTCAGTGAAACCAAAAGATAAGCACATTTCACCCACCTGCTAACCGTTTTCACTTGCTTCTGTCATTTTCCCACGATTGAGAATACACGTCGCACGTCACACTGGAGTCATGTGCTTCAGATGTTCGCTGAAAATGGATTTTTCATTTTCCAGGTCACTGATTGTCTGACTGTTTCCCTGGCCACCTGCGTCGCGCTCTTTTCGGCACACCCGGATATGCAGTTATCTGCACATCTTTACGAATACACCTATGCACTACCCTTATTTTACCCTACTAGATCACTGTATTTCAACCTCTGCCTTCTTTCTGACATCAGCTCGATTTTCTGCATTCTCAGACACTCAATAAACTGGACAAATTTATCGAATATATCTCATTCCACTCATCTCCCATATTCTGCCTCTCTGTTCCACCCATATTCCCATGGGCGCGCATCTGCCCCACAACCCGCTTTGAGTGCTTTTTCCGCAATCTTTTGCAGGATACTAAGTGTCCTCATTGTAGGTGACGGCCTACTATATCAGTCATGCACTCTTTCCATTGCGAAACACCTCTTAACTCTCTCGAATTGACATTTCTGCGTTCATTCCTGTCATTGAAATTGTTGGTTCAGATGTGCTTTCCTCGCCACCAGTATCTTTCAAATTCCTGGTCATTGATTCTTTCAAAAGCCTCTCTGTCAAGGTTCCTTTCTATGTGGGATTAATTCGACGCTGCCCAAAATCCTGAGCATTTTTTCCATCCCTGCCCTAACTGCTTACGTATTCAGATCACTTAGCCAGTTTCACTCGTTTTTGGATGATATGGTTCCTGACCTTGGCTTCCAGTTCTACCAGGCATTCACTTATGTGACCACTTAAATCTCTACACTGTTCTTGAACATATCTGATTAATATTGACGGTTTATTTCGGAAACGCCCGAGGCATGCCAAGTGCATGATCAGCTGTTTACAAGTGATGGAATAAACAGACAAAACCCTTAAAAATGTGGAAATTAACATGACAGGAGTTGTAAAAAGGGCTAAGAAGGGGGAGCTACGTGGGATGACAGTATGGCAAATGTATGCGCACCAAAGAAAATGTGCTCAGTTTAAATGGACCCATGGGTGGATTCAAATAGACGCCCGGTGAGTTTGAAAAGCCAGGGTCAGGTGGGAGATCCGGCTGATCAGTATAAGGACATCTGAATGCTGACTGATATACATGAGAAAGGCTGAAAATCGGCGTAAGAAACTGTAATAGCGGGAGGCGATGAGGAACAAGTGAGACTAATCGCAAAGGATTAGGTAGTAACGGAGCTTTGGGACTCTGCAATAGATGGTCGGCAGACAGGGTACAAAACTCATTGTAAAACAGGGAGCGAGCAAAATAGAACGTAAAAGGCGAATAAAGTAAAATAAATAGTCCATATAAATTGGACACAGTAGATGTGGGTTATAGATGTAGAAGGAATGGATGTATATCATGGCGGTCAGCGGGATGATAGCAAGAGAGATGGCCTTCGAGGAACTACAGGATACAGATCGAATGCATGTATACATATGTGCGCTTGTTATATATATATATATATATATATATATATATATATATATATATAAGGGAAGCCGGATCAATAACAATGGAGTCCTAGAAAGAAATTGTCAGTTATTAGGAGGGGCAGGTTAGGTTAGGTCGAACGTTTGTAGAATTAACTTTGGAATGTTGTGGTAAATTTTCTTCATGTCAGGTGAACTTGGCGGATCAACAGAGAGAGTGCAGGATGCGGAAGCACAGAAACGACGACGACTGAAGAGCAGTTCAAAAAAAGGGGAGATGAAGGAATGTAACGAAAAGAACAGGTAAGAATGGGTCAAATAACCTGATTTATGCAGGTGATACATGTGGTGTCGGTCAAGAATGGGAGGAGCATTAATGAGTGGACTCTCGTTATTCAGCAAGAAGATGTTGGCGATGGAGTTGGCTACAGCCATCTGCGCAGAGCGATTGTGCATACAAAGTGAAGAAAGTTTCCTGGGAGGTGAAACTGTCCGTGGTGCAAGATGCAGCAGCTGTGACGGCAAACAGCTTGAAAGAGGAATGAGCAAAAGGGGTGCCAGAGGATAATGGGAGATCAAACGGACTGAAGCCGCGAATGAGAACCATGACGAAACAGTGAGTTTACATTAGGTGGCAAGTGAAAAAGCAGAACGGTCTAAAAGGCACGCATAAAATGCCTGTGGCAAACAGTAGACAAAACAGGAGATGGGAGCACGGGCCGATAAAGACAGGTGGGACATAACCAGTAAGGTCATCTCATTGCAGGTGGAACACGAAAAAGGCAGAGAGGAAAGAAGCACCGGGACAAGTAAACCGGTGGACGAACATATCGCATGAACAATGGATGTGCGTCGGAGTCGGGGACACGGAAATTGGGAGCTGCATGCAAGCAGTCAATGGTACAAGTGGATGTAAATGGACGATACTAATCGGAGTATCACCAAGTGGAAGGATCCACAGAGGAATTGCGGAGCCAGGCAAGGAAAATAGAGTGTCAGTGACTGGATAATAAATGTGGCTGTGAGAGATGCAGAGTTTGGAACTGCCGTTTTAATATGAGAATTGATCATGGGTGCGGGTGAGGCTGGTGTGTAGTGATACTAGGCATAAGAAGGGAGAACGAGGAAGGGTTTGACAGAACGGTAGGCAGTGAGGCGTAAGCATGCGATCAATGAGCTCTATAGGCCTAAAGTGGTACCAAATGAATAGGTACTACAAGCCGGCAAAGCTGACATGGGTGAAGAAATAGAATATTGGCAGTCGTCGGCAGAGTAAAGTGGTTGGGACGATAGTGACGTGCAATGAGGGGTAAGACAGTGAGTCCGTTGCCTTTAGCGGCTCGTTCATTCCTGCTACTCCGATTGTACGAGATCTCGGTCTACAATATTCCTGCACGTTCACCTTTCGAGAACAAGCCACCTACCAGGTGACTAAGACTAAGAGAACGATAGCCCTCATCTGCAGAACCTTTAGAATGCGCGACAGTCGGCTTCTGATCTTTAAATCCCACGCCAGACCACAGCTCGATTACTGCCCTCTGGTATACACTCACATGCGCAAATCTGACAGACTTGCGATCGAAAGAGTTCAGCGATCCTTCACTAAGCACTTACTCGGCTCATCATCCCCCTTGAATTATAAAGAGATGTGAGCTACTAAAGCTTGAACCCCTATGGCTACGACGTATGAAAATCAATCTTTATCTTCTATTCAACCTCCTACATTCTATAGCGCATACGTCCATCATTGATCTATGTTTCGCTGAAGACGCACCCTACCCTCTTCGTAACCGAAATCATACTACTAAAGTCCCATACACCAGGACAAAACTAAGAGAAAGGTTCTTCATCACCGTTTATTCCCGCATTTGGAACAGACTGCCCGAAGACATTCGGGCCTGACAGACAATAGACCGTTTCAAAATTGTCCTTACAAAATACTTAGATGTCGCCAAAGTACTACAATTAACCCATATGTGCACCACGTGGGAACAAGCTTATGAGGGTAACCTAGATTTTTGAATAGAGAAAGAAAGCACGACCCGGGTTAACGTCATTTGCAACGTCGACATCACCTACCCCATATGCTTTCTCCATCGCTAGCATATTAGTACCCCTTAGAACGATTTACATCACTGACACTGCTCTTGTTAGATTCTCCCCAATTCACGCGCTCCAGCGTCCACCACTTACCACCACTTACCTTCTAAATCATCATTCTTATTCCTAGTTTTGGTCATTATTTTCGTATTTCCATTCACTCCCAATGGCTCACAGTCCTCATTCTTCCCAAAGTAGTCTGTGTCTACATTACTAGGTTTCTCTTTTCACCATTGACCGTTGATCCTCAGCTGGGAGCATCCCAGACTGCGTCTCTCTACTCTTATGCTTCCAGACACCAACCGGCGCGCATCTCCCATTTGATGTCTTGGAATGATCCGGAGATAACACCAGCGAACTATCTGACCCAAACGCCACGCTTTAAATCTGGATCCCCCACAACCTCCTAGACCACGCCATCTCTACATCTGTATAATCTCGACCAAAATCACCTGTGCAAATCCCGTTGGTGCTAGGCGCGGACAGATCCCCCGCTTTGGCCGGTGCACATCGGGCGTGCAGGACGTCTGCAACGATATGCGGGCGCAACTAGGTAGATCGCAACTCCTGCCTCCAGAAGTGGTTTTCAGGTTGGGTGTCCAGCGCACGGTCTGCCCCACCCACCAGCACCGGTTGCGGATTGAAAAAAAACAAGAAAACAGAACAAAAGGAATACCGTTCATATACTCAAAATGTTTCTGTCTCCTCCAGCCAACATTGATTCTCCATCGTGCTCGCTTCAAATTTTCCTTCATAACCTAACGCTTTTTTCGTCCGGCAAAAGTTGCTTTTTTTGGTGCACAATTATCGTATACTTAAAAACCCATCAACAATTCTGGCTCATTATTCCCAGTCCACTTCCCGCGGTTTCATGCCAAACTACTCACCAGTCTTATTTGCAAACTTAACCACTCTCCAAGATAAAGCCCACCCCTTTTTACTACTTTTACCGATATACTCAAGAAATAACGCATTTATTGCTGTCACCAACTTCCGTACCACAATCTCCAGACAGTAAATGACACTGCGAAATTCATCTCTTGAGATTCCCAATAATCGACGACTCTGTGTTTGCTTGCTTTCTCTGCCAGCTCCGCTGTTTGCCCACTTAAGGCTGTTGCATTGCAATGTCCTCATCTTGCAAGGTATCGTGTCTCACTTTTGCACATCTGATAAGCTCTTATGCCGCAGAGTTCTGTTCTGTCGCCACAAAGTGGTCCACCTTTTGTATCAAACATAAACTGATAGTCTTCTGCCCATCACTTCATCATTTTTTCCAGCCGTGTCCATCCTATTGTTGTAGTTGAGCGCCACGCAACGATTCTCTCGATAATTCCTAGTTCATGCTGATGCATTGCATTCCTTTTTCTGAAAGCAAAACAATCCACTCAAAGTCCATATGTTTTATCCGGTCACTTCCTTCACCATCACTCTGGCAACCACGATTCAGATGTGTAGTCCATTTGGTTTATCACACACACTCCGCCCATACCCGGCTGTCGAACTTTGCAAAACTATACATCGGTTGTTCTGTGTATTTCTTTCTCATGCTCCATTCCGATAGATCGCCTCGGACACTTCCGATACTTGATACATTTTTTTCATCACGTGAAGTCTTTGCTGAGAATTATCAGTATGTAAGTACTTACCTGTCATTCAACCGGTCATTCTTCTTCCAAGCCACGTTTCTGCCACTATCGTAGCTACGCACCACACGTCGATTTTTTTTGTCAGTTACCAGTTTCTTGCTGAAGCATTACATTCCTTTTTTTGAAAGCAAAACAATCCACTCAAAGTCTATATGCTCTATCTGGTCACTTCCTCCACCATCATTTTGACACCCACAGTCCAGTGTGTTGTCCGTTTCGTTTTACAACTGGCTCAACCGATATACGGTCACTGTACCCCAAAATTGCTATCCTCGACCGATTTTCTTGGTCTTTATGTATTATGCCACAATTTTTTGTCGTCTAAGTTTTCATAACAACTCCTCTCATACATTGTAAAGCTCTATTGCTTGAATACGTCTCCTTCAGGAATGTTTCTTCTTCACGATATCCACGTATCCGTCAATCTAATTTAGTTCTCCCACAGGACAGTCTTCCTTCTGTAGGATTTGTGTGATTTTGTACCATTCTCCACCCACCCCACATTTTGGCAGAATCACTACGGGTACCTCCAGCCGGATCGACCACCGGAACTTGAGTTTATATTCACCGGGCAGTATCGCAGCAATTGACTTGAATGCCTTCTCTTATATTCAATCGCGTTCGCATAATTCTACAGTCCCACTGTAACTTTCATTCAGCTTTTAACTGTACCGTTTGATCTTGCATTGCAGCATGCTTCGGGGTTATCCGAGATAAACTATTATTTAAATAGCAGCAAGGAAAGAATGGGTAGGTGTGCATATCATAGAAGAGCGAAAATGATCGTTACCCGGCTTGAAATTGTTTGTTCACCAATTCAAGGCCTTCAAGTTGCGCTCCTTTTTTTGAATGATACGGGTTATTGGTCCTTAACCTAAACTCACATTTTATATGGATTGCTGTTTCCTCCACATTCATCAACGTTCCCCAGTCCAATTCCACGCAGTTTGTTCATGTCTCCCCTTTTCATGATGCATTCCGTTTATTGAGACCGGGAATATCCGTCATTCCGG
Organism: Fasciola hepatica; assembly: GCA_948099385.1. Taxonomy (NCBI): domain Eukaryota; kingdom Metazoa; phylum Platyhelminthes; class Trematoda; order Plagiorchiida; family Fasciolidae; genus Fasciola; species Fasciola hepatica. The sequence goes on from CANUEZ040000019.1 coordinate 16,565,132, forward strand.
GCCATCGTCGTCTTCATAGTGAGCCGCTCTCCTCATATTCACCGAAGTTCACGAGTGTACTCCCATTCATTTCTTCCATCTCTTCATGTTCATAACTTATTCCGTTCATGGAACCCCAATAGGCCACCGTTATCCACGGTTTGCACCATTTTGGTTTATAGCGCATCCTTAGTGCCATATTTTCACGACATATTTTGCATTCCCACGGGCCACCACCAACCAACTCGGATTCGAATCCAAACCGTATTTTCCGCGCAAACCATTATAATTTCGGTCGATTAAAAATAACTCTAGCTGTGCTGCTATGCCTCTGACGATTTTGACTAGCTTTCTTGAAATTCGTGTATAGTTCATTGTTTTGAGTAACGTTGTACACCATGATCATGCGCTTGCGCGTGCGTTTCGACCATGATCGAGAAATACACCATTATCATTATCATCATTAAGAGCAATAGGTGGGCGTACAGTGGCGAACAAGGATGGTTGGAGCATGCGGTCTGCATCTGACAGCATTAGAGCGTGCGATCCACAACCGGTGCTAGTGGGTGGGACTGGCCGTGCGCTGGACACCCAACCTGAGAAAGACTTCAAGGTTAACACAGAAGGTGTGATCCACCAACCTAATTGCGCTCGCACGTCGTTGCGGACGACCTGCACGCCCGATGTGCGCCGGCCAGAGCGGGGTTCTGACCGCTCCCCGCATCGTTGGGAATGGCGCCAATGTTTATTGATGGTTATGCATGTGGGGCGTAGTTCAACTGTGGAAGTATGAGATATAAGTTCGGCGGTCGGATGTTCAGGTTGCAAGGGGTTCCAGAGGACGGAGCCAGCGGCTAATAATCGACCAAACAGCGGCGTTATCCAGGCGCGTATACCAACGTAGAGGGTGAAACGCACGTAAGGAGAGAACTGGAGAAGGAGAGCAGATAAGAAAGAGCATTCAGGGTGTGCCCCTGCCGTGGATCAACGGTTAATGGAGGCATATAAAAACCAGTAAAGGACGAGGCATAAGAGTGACAGACCACGGGGTAGGTGGAAGCAAAGTGGTTGAAGTTAGTAGCATTTCAATTTGTTTGGTTTATTGAGGAAATGGCCATAGGTAGTCTAACGTTGAGAACTCAGTGAGCTAGGTGAAACTGTCTATCATTGATTGTGTCCTTAATTGAAGGGAGCAGGGTCGGAGAAGAGGTTGGTCTTAGAATTCGAGGCCCCTATCGTAAGCTATATCTTCTGTCATGCTCATATTAGATAACTGGAGTGTATGGTGACGCTGAGATACGGGATGAGTGCCGACAGAAATTGGAACTTGGTTTGTGAAGCTCGAAGGGTGATGGGCAACTTGTTCCAGACTTTGGAGTAGACAAGGAGGAAAAAACGTGACCGTATAGCCGACTTAGCTGTACTGGAAAGGACAGTAAAGGGTTTGTGCCGGAGTGAGTGGGGAGTTTCACGGGAGAAGCTTACTGGGTCAAGGGAAAAAGACCGGTTATAGAGCAGGTTATACAAAAAGACTAAGTTTAGTCTTAAGCGGCGGAGCCAGAGTGGATCAAGATCCGGATTTCGGCATCGTTCTCTCTAACCCAAAGACGTGTACCAACCGAGTAGTTGTTTGGTGAAACGCCTTTGTATGCTTTCAATCGCAACTCTGTCCAGTTTCGTCATGTTAGAAAATATTATTGGGCAGTATTCAAGCAAAGGCCTGATGTGGGATTTGTAGATGCTGATGATAATGTCCCGGAGACTAAAGGAGCGGAAGAGAATGGCCACACTTCTTCTAGCCTTGGCCGCTTGGATGGCGGCGTGCTCAGAAAAGTTTGGGGAGCAGGAATAGTTGAGGCCCAAATCGCGGATGGTAGGTCGACTGGCCATTGGGGACCCACCAAGAGTTAAGGATCCAGGGGGCAATTGGAACTTGTAGGTTAGGACCTCGCACTTATCAGTGGAAAAGCTCATCCTCCAGGTAGGGCTCCAGCGGTCAAGTGCAGCGAGGTCAGCGGAAATGTTGCAAAGAGTAGGGATAGCATCACTAGAATTGAGAGAGTAAACTATTTTTATGTCGTCTGCAAACAAGAATGGCGTGCCATGGTGTACCAGATCCAATGCGTCATTAATGTACATCGGAAATAGAAGAGGACCCAGTACGCTTCCCTGTATAACGCCACTTGTGACAGATTTCGGTTTGGAGGTATGCCTATTGGTGAGGACCACTTGCGAACGATGAGCGAGATAAGATTTCAGCCAAGAAAGCATCGGGTCAGCAATGCCGAATGAACGCAACTTGGAGATAAGATGCAGGTGTGGAACACGGTCGAAAATCTTTGACAGATCTAGGCAGACAATTACTAATGCCTTCCCGCTATCAAAAGCCTCAGTGACTAGGTTGATGAAGTCAAACTGACGTGTGGTGCATGATCGCGATTCGAGGAACCCGTGCTGCATATTGCTAAGAAGGTTAGAAGCGAGAAGATGGGTGGTAATGCCATCTTCGATAATCGTTTCCATTATTCTGGAAACGATAGGGGTATGGTTGATGGGACGGTAATTAACGAGTTCGTGGACAGGTCCTTTTTGTGTCGTGGAATGATGACTGAACGCTTCCAGTTCGACGGTACCAAACTAAATTTGAGTGACAAGGTGAAGAGGTTCAGTAATAGTAGTGGAAGGTCCGATCCACCGTAATGATTGCAGCTGGGGGCAACTCGTCTGGTCCAAGGTGCGCAGATGCTTTATAGCTTGAAATGAGCCTAAAAATAACGTTAACTTCAAAGGTTGGGTTAGATAGGGAAGAGCTGGTAATAACTAGAGGATTTGGGGGTGCTGTGTCTGAGGCGAGGGCCATGAAATTGGAGAGGTAATGGTTGAAGGCCTCAGCGATATCAGAAGGGGAGGTGGCCGAAGTTTTATTCGGTAACACAACATATTGGATCATAGTATCTGTCGCCGAATTCCTAGATCTGTGTAGGAGTGAGGGTTTAAGTGCTTTATTGGGATGCCTTAGGGCTTTGGATTCTTCGTAGTGGAGCTGTTTTTCCTTTAGGCCCCGGATAATATCAGTAAGACACGTTAGTCTCATGAGGAAAGAGAAGTCGTGGGTTTGGAAGTAAAGTCTTTGCATCTTAAGGTACTTTCGTTGGAGGGAGGCAAGTTTGGACTTCCTAAGGGAGGAGTTTTGGGATATTGGGCTGATTTTCAGGAGGCAGTTTCCCATGTTAACGTAAAAGTGATCAGCCGCCTGTTGGGGGTCAGCCGTTAAAAAAACCTGCTCCGATCTTGGTTACGGATGAGATTGGGCAGAGGGTTCCAACTTAAACGGGCGGGATTTTTGACTGGGGTCAGATAGTCTGATGGATGAGGATGGAATGAAAGATTACCGGCCACTATATTATGGTCGCTACCCGGAAGTTTATTCAGAACGGAAACCGAAAAGTGGAAAACGCTGTGGGTGAATATAAGATCTAGTATGTTGGCGTTTCTACTAGGGGTTTTACCGTGTTGCACCCAGCCCCGAGTGTGAGTATGGGACACAAAGTCTATTAAGTTGGGAGGTGCCGTGAGGTTTCTCCAGGATATTTTAGGCCAGCTAAAATCACCGGCTATGATTTTCGCTGCCGAAGGTAATTGTGAAAGGTAATCAAAGGCTTCAATTAAAGGAGTTAAGTCTGCAATAGTAGATGAGGGCGAGCGATAGATACAGCCAATGTGCATGACTACAGTTGAGAACCGAATTGTGAGCCATAGATAATTCGGAATTGAGTTGAGTGTGGCATGTCTGATGGGGACTACTAAAAGGGCGTGCTGTACGTACACAAGGCACCCACCTCCGCGTCTGTCAATAATATTCACTCTAAAAACCTTGTACCTTTCAAGCATAATTTCGCTTGTGCCGGTGTATTCGGTGAGCCAGGTTTCAGTAATAAAGATGATGTCAGGACTGGAGGTTATGACGTAATTTTTTAAGTTTTGAAGCTTATTTAAGATGGATCGCGAGTTAAATAAGATGAACGACAACTCACTCATGTGGAAGTGAGTGTCTGGGTAAGGTAACGCAGGGGAGTTGTTGGTCGGAGGAAGCGCACGGTGAGGGGCTTGAGTTGGAGCTATTACCAAAGAGAAGGAAAAGCGAGCGTTGGATGCCTCCTTGATGGTTTCGGATGAATCAGTCGCGGACGAATCGGAAATAATCAATTTTTGGGTTATTACGAAGTGTAAGAGAGGACCTAAGACGAAGTGGTCCTGCTACTTGTCCTGATTCGTTGGGATCGTTCGACGCTCCAGTGCAGTGATAGAATACGTGGTTATGAAAGGTATTGGCTTGCCCACATGACAACCTTGGTATTGGTTGTTGTGTGGTAAGAGCAGGCCCCAGAGGGTAGGGACTAGAAGAGTTTGGGGTGGCTTCGCCGCCCATCGATGCGACTTGCCCGGGTGGGGCAGGATACGAATCGGCGGTTGGTAGAGGGGTATATGGAGGTCATTTTCGAAGGAGGTAGTGGTAATACGCAGTGTTGCGTAGTTGGCCTTCGGAGTCCGGTGTGCTACCGAAGGTATGAACGACTGGTAAGGTGCCGGTATTGAGAAGTGGTTCATCAGGGCTAGAAGAGACGAAAGATTGTGGGATTGTATGCCACAGGGTGGAGAACATTTACTCGGAGGGGGTTTGTGGATGTATCCTGCGCGTAAAACGACTGTGGTGGGGCAAAACGAAAATTTTGGTATGGTGAAGGAACTAGCGGGATAAGCGGTGGCGGCACGGAAAAGTTAGGAAATGAAGAGCTAGGCAGATGCAGCTTTGAATAATAGCTGTGAGGTGCTTTGCGAGCATCGTCCGTATAAATGCGCGTAGAGCTGGGATTTCGCTGGGAGGAATTACGGTTTGAGAAACTATCTATTTTGGGAACGGAAAATGTAGGTCACGGCATAATTGACATCTCACTAGGGTGTCTGTTTGTAGTGGAATTTAACCTTGATTATTTGTTTAACACAGATCAGCGTTTATATGAACTCGCGCCACCAAGAGTGGTGACCACTTGAACGTTGCCCGTGCACGCTACACGCGCGCTTCTACAATATACACTGACCACGCTCTCCCTACCTATAGTGTTCTTCTTCTCATGGGTGGTGGGAAACAATGTCGTGGTGATCGTGATGGTATATTGCAGAGTACCACTGTAACGAACAGGTGGTCCAAGCGTGTTGGGAAGGACTAGCGAAAGTACGTAATAAGGAAACAGCATGTAGGGTCTAACCAACCTTACATGTTCGCCTCTAATCTTTGAATGGCTTCAGGGGTGCAGCCTGGTGATATAAGGCGGTCGTCTCCTAATGAGCTAAATGTTGAGGCCTTCAGTGGGGATGGAGTGTGGGTTGCCGAATTCTGGATTTGCGGCCATGTGTTACCGTTGGTATCGACACTGTGCGTTGGGGGTTGAGTGTAGATCGTTACCAACTCTCGGCCCATGGATGATGAGTTAGATTGCGACAGTGAGGTTCTGTCCTTAGGTACGCTACGTCTTGGCAGCTTGTTTACAGGAGTATGCCCTGAATTCTGACTAGTTTGATTCGAGCGAGAACAACCTGGCAATGGTATAGTGCGGTCACGCGGATGGGTTTGAGTCGTGGCTATCTGGTGTGAACAAGGACGACCATACTTTGATTTATGTGTCGCCATGGGAGAGTGATGCAAAGTTGTTAGGTCAGGGAGGCTACGCGATTTAGGTAGCTGCTTCTGATGCACAGGGCTAAGCTGTCTGGCAGGACTCGGTGGATTCGAGTCCCAGGCATGTGCGACACTGTTGAAGAGCCTAGGGCGCTTGGAGACTGGTGGATTTGGAGAAGGCCCAGGCGTTGCGTCAAGATCTGCATCAGACAGTTGTTGGCTGATAGAAGTTGGTTGTATAAAGTAGGTTAGGGGAGTGACGGGGTTAGGTGTCTTTTGGGCAGATTCCTGCCTTGGATGTTTGAGAGAGTTCGACCTTCTCAGCACTTCTCTTTGTAGTGGCTTTTTGTCGGGTGTTATTCGAATGTTCTTCTATGGCGAGTTAATAAGAATAACTGTTTGTTTATGGATAAACTCACTGGCTGTCAGTGAGTCCGAAAACTGAAAAAGTACGGGGCATTGGTGTCGTTGTTTGTTTGCGTAGTCTGCTGCTACGGCATACCACATGTTCCATGTTAGCAGCCTTTAGCAAGGTACTGCTGACTATGTTGAGTGGGGCCCCATCGGGAATGGTAAATACAATGGCGTGATTCGAGTCTCGTATTCGCTTTGAAACCTGTGCAGATATGCTGTCAATGGAGTTACACGTAGCAACTAAGTTACAGTCCGTAGTTACCATAGAGGGCTCGAGGAGTCGAGCCTGTGGTGTCAAAATTCTGGTGGCTCTGTCAAGAGCTTCAATCCGCGATTCAAGTGAGCTAACGTGTTGTAAAAGGCTGTCAAGCTTGCCATTTGCGTCGTTATGAATGTTCGGTAATGAGACGGAGCATGGCGTAGTGATTGAGAGACGTACGGCTACCCGTGGTAAAATCTTACTGGCCGATCTGCTTCTTTTGGAATTGTGCATTGTAACTGCTTACTTCGGATAACCAACAAGTTTTGTTGAAAATTTAGCGACTGGAAAAAGCCTAGATACGGAACGGAGCTAAAATTCTATTGAAATTCACCTAGGATGTTTGCAAACAGGGTTGATCAGGTGGTTTCACTGTTTGGACGAAAGGGGGTTAGAGTTTTAGCCAAGGAGGAAACGATAACTAAAAGGGTTGATTCAGCAAACAATCGCTGGGTATTTTATAGGCGGGCTCACAAGGGGTGATTTGTGGCAGGTAATGGTCTAGATTTCCCATTAGAGGGTTGTGCTGATTTTCGCGCTAATAAGTTACGGACCCACGGTGGTGTGTCGCAGTTGTTGCCACGGACAATTTGACGCTTCACAGTAGATAGCTATCACTACTAGGTGCTAAGTAAACGAGGCCTGAAAGATGGAAAAATGAAAAACGAGACAACCTGATATATACGTCAAGTTGAACTGACCTTGGCCAAGAAACCGTTTGGTGACTTCACTAGTGCCATATTATGATGTAGTCAAGCATGCTCCGTGTATCCATGAAATGGATCATCATCTCTTTTTGTCTGGCACCTCAGATACTATGTTGATTCCAGTAGCTGAAGTGTCCATTATTGCAATCGGCCCTGTACTCCATCAAATTTCAAACAACCAAGAACAACCATTGGCTCTCTCTACGCAAAGTCTCCAGTCGGCGCGGACACGAAGCAGCACTTTTGTCATGAACTCCTGGTTTTGTACTCGCCTTTAAGGTACTTTTGTTACTTTTTAGAAAGGTAACGCTTTCTTGTGAACATCGATCACAAAACTCAGACAAGAGCATTTCATGCCAAACACAAAATACATTCACCCAGAGCAATCCGCCGTTCAGATTATGTTTCTTAGCTCGCAAAACATGCACTACGTGAGTAGAGCTGATAACGTTGTGACCGAGGCTTTATTCAACCCCGACTCCGGAACGGTGCAAAACACAAATTTATCGTGCTTTGCTAGCAAAACTCCAGTGTGATGATCCTCCCCTCCCTGGCCAGCGAGCAATCCACGCAAAATAACCGAAGGATGTTTCATCGCAATCAGTCAATGGGACAACACTACGTGACTTGTCTACCAGCCACTCCTGCCCCGTCGTTTCTACTTGCTGCAGGATAGCCCCTTTCAAAGGTTCTCATCGTTGTTCCCATATTGACTTCTACGCATCTACTAAGCTCGTTTAGCCAGATTCACTTGGCCCCATACAAATTCTGAAATTGTTTCGTGGAGCAAGCATTGTACATTACACCAGCGAAACAAAGTCTGCCGTAGCTCATCCCCCCATAAATTCAACTTTCCCGACGTCCGTTTTGTACTTATTCTGAGCGGTTTCCTTCGTCCACTTCCACCATCAAACGGACAGGCCTATATGTTAACCGTAGTAGAATGCCTCAAGCGTTGGCCAGTGGCAGTGCCCACTTTAGACCCGTCGGCAGAGAATACAACTGGAGCACTACTCCAACAAAGGAACATCAAGTTTGGTGTATCATATTCCACCGCAAAAGTCCGCGGTATTCAGTTTCAGTTGACTTCGTTTCACGAATTCTCTGAACTACTTGGCTGTGAACACTTCACGGCTATTGCATACTATCCTTCGTCCAGCGGCATAGCAGAGAGCCTACATGTGCTGACTGATAATGACATTCCACTTTATTGTTTTATTACATCCTTGAAAGCGTGTACATAATGATCGCGCAAAGTACAATTTTGAATTGAGTTCCAGTTCAACCGGTGTTCTCACTCCTCCCGCGCCTTTAGTTCAGGTCGCAGCATTTACTGCTTTAGTTGTGATAGTACAGACCATAACATTACATCGCCAGCTGGAAGCAGCACTGATGTCGCTACCGAACCCTTATTGTTGTAGCGATAATCTGCCGCTGTTTGTCTTGAATCACGGACCATCAGTCAAAGATGACCTCTATACAAACAGGCTGAACCAGTTTTGGGTGCCATCATTTGTCTTCCGGGTGAGTATACTTTTTTGTACATAAAGACTTACACATGTCTCCTTTCGTTTTCATTCGTAATGGAGCCTTATGAAAGCCGCTAACAGCACCGAACGATGGTCCGTTTGAGATGCTCAGCCGCACGAGGAAGTTTTACGGTATTAAAAACGGAGAAAAAAAGATAAACTTTCCGTTGACAGCAATAAATCCGGGCATTTCGATACACCATCACCAGCAACACTGACGTCATCTTCATCCACAGAAAATCCATTAGCAGTAACTGTTGACCATCAACTCCCCCACAGTCACATCAATCAGTGTACTACCTCCCGCAGCGTTACCACCACGAAGGCCACCTCCGATGACTGGAGGTTTTGGCAGAGACGTTTGACCTTTTGTCGGACTCTGAGGTTTTATTATTCAACTTGCTCCGTCGCTAAACTGTTTTCCCATTCCGTTTTGCTATCGAGCACTCACTTTGCACAACAAAAGCTCCAGGGACTTTCTTCAAGGCTTTCAAAATCCGTCAATGTAGCACTTCTTTTGTGTGCCGACCTCCGCTGTATACAGCAGAACACAATTTCTGAAAACACATCGCCACCGCGCAATAAGAAATGAAATGTCAATAAATTTCGCTTTCCGATTCCCTACAGCTCTCTGAAACTGAGCTTTCTGGACATACAACAGCCGGGGCTAACTGCAAGAAATAAACCATTTCAGAAGCTTCAGCGGCTGCTCCTGTCACTTGTCGACACCATCCCGGTCGGTGTGCCAAACAGCTGTCAGACGGAACTGAACTGAACAAGCTAGCCGATTCTAGTTCTTTGGCGCTCACGCCCCGATTACAGGAATGTTGACAAATTGTGAATTTGCATCATATATCTTGTTCCCATCTCATCTTTGCTTGTGTTCTTCTGTTTTTATACATTAGCGAGCTCCTCCGCCTACCTTGGTTTGTTATTGCCATCTATTATAGAGTTCACGTAAACTTGATGTACTTAAAGTCTGACTGGTGCACTACACCGAGTACTTTTTACAGAGCGCTATTCAGTCTATACGGTATATTAAGTTAATATCAACAGTATCTAGGACGGCACTAGCAAACTCAGATAGGCGGGGAAGCGTGTTGAGATATGGCCGACATTAACTTAGTGTACCATATAGACTGAGCAATGCACCAAAAAACTGCTGAGTCCAGATTCCTTTCCCACCCTCCGACACCATCTTCCAAATTTTTCGGTCAAAATCCCATACAGTTCACTACGTTTGACGCAGAATCTATTGGCTTCCAGTGATTTCGTTCTAACTGCCAATTTTTCCCTCCGATCAACCCCCGGGTGTGGCTTAGACAAAAAGAGGCTGTATTAACCACTCAAAGTATAACCAGCGAGCGCGTGAAATACTCTCAAGTTGTCCAAGCCGTCTATTTGACACCACCGTCGATGCGGAAGGTCTCCTCGATCCCATTCCGTTATTAGCCCTTTGCAAGCTTCTCAAGGAGACAGTCATTCAGAGCACATGGAAATCAGCCGGAAAAATGCTCCGTGAGCTGCTCACGTCGGTGGAGCTCAGAGATCAAACTCCGCCCCAGCTTATGGGCCACATGCGGTCCCTGCTGGCCGGACGTCAAAAGGACAAGACCAGTTTCCGGGAGACATGGCTTGATGAATTTCCTCTCCCGGTTCAGCCGGCCTTGTCAATGCTGCAGCCCACTACTTCTCTTGACAAAGTTGCGCAACATGCTGATAGAATAATGGAATGCTACCCAGTTGGCAGTCCCTTTACTTACATGACATCGTCCGTCAAAACCACTTGGACACGCGAATCCACTAGGACAATACCAGCACCTGCCCCAGATCGCAGCGTTGATGGTTCTGGCAGTCTTGATCCCCATCGCCGTCACTATCATGTCGATAAATTCATCGCGGACCTGAAAGAAACCGTTATTATTTTGGACAATCAGGTGGGCACAATCTGCAACGCACTGGCTACCCATCTACCTGCTTCAGTCGAAACACCTCATCGACCCAGGTCACGGCCCAGGAAGCGCCGGCTACAAACCTGGTGTTGGTACCACCGCACATTCGGCTCCCAGGAATGCCGCTGTGATCCCTGATGTCCTTTATGCAACTCCATCTCACAGTCAGAAGACGAGGCCAGCCAGTAACGCTGATGACCACGGCCAGCCCTCTACGTGAAAGTCGCCTATTTTATGTCTTCGACCGATCCCGTGGACTTCTATTCCTCATAGATTCCGGTGCCGAGATCAGTGGTATGCCTCCACCCAAACAACATCTCCTGAAATCATCTCAGTTCACACTAAAGCAGCAAATACAACAACTATAACAACCTTCGGCCAGTGGTAGATCAATCGTGATTTAGGACTCAGACGATCTTTCCGACGGATTCTCATCCAGGCGGATGTTCAGACTCCCATTATTGGCACGGATTTTCTCTCATTATTTGGCTAAACTGTGGACCTCAAAAATCGCAAGCTGGTAAACTCCACCACCAACCTTTGCTCAGTCGGCATTGGTAAATGCACCAACCCCTTGATTATTCGGCTGGCAGTCCCGCAGTCAGAGTTTGCCGACGTTGTGAAGCAGTTTTACCCCTCATGTCAGTTCATCGATCCAGTCTCTCATGCTGTGCGTTTCCGTACCGCCACCGAAAGCCAACCGGCCCACTTCCAACCGAGCTGACTCAAAGCCGACAAACTCCTTATTGCACGCCCTGAATTTGAACAAGTGGTGAAGCCAGGCATCCCTCGTCCATCTTCAAGCCCAAGGGCGTCACCTTTGTGCGACTTCCCAGAGTCATCTGGTGATCACAGACCCTGTGAACACTACCACGCTCTCAACAATGTCACCATCCTCCACAGGTGCCTCATCTCACACATGCAAGGTTTTGCGCAGAATCTCTTCGAGAATACGATCTTTCCCAAGATAGACCCCGTGAAGGCATTTCATCAGATCCCCGTGGCCGAGGAAGACATTCTCGAGACAGCCACCATTACTCTTTTTTGCCCATTCGCATTCATAATTATGCCATTTGGATTAAGAAACGCTGCTCAAGCAATCCAACAACTCATCAACGAAGTGTTCCGAGATCTACTCTTTGCGCTTCGCTACACTGACAACATCCTTATTGCCAGAGCCCCTCCATCAGGGCATGTCTTTTATTTGCGTCAATTCTTTCGGCTTTTTCAACAATACGGACTTCAACTAAACCCCAATAATCGGGTGCTTGGCTTCCCGTTCCTCGACTTCCTAGGGCACCATATCGACCAAAACCGTTTGGCACCACTCCCAGACAAGGTTTGGAGCACCCCCTAATTTCCTACACCTAAGACGACCACGGAGTCACGTCGTTTCTTGGGAATTTCGAAATACTACGGCAGTTTCATTTCCTTAAATGCGGTCATTGTTTTACGTTCAATCGATCTACCCAGGTCCAACGGCAAGATGATCGATTTCATTCCCGAGGCCAGGACAGCTTTCGCAGAAGCCAAAAACTCTCGCAGATGCCACCACGCTGCATCATCCGCATTCTGATCCGAATGCCGAGGTAATCCTAACAACTGAAACATCCAATATCTCGGTAGGTGCAATGCTTTATAAAATTTTGGACAATCAAATACATCCATTAGCTTCCTTTTCACGAAAACCGTAGGCTGCACATACATAATACAGCACTTTTTCTCGCGAACTCCTGGCCAGTAACGTGTCCGTCCGTCACTTCAGCCACCTTTTCGAAGCATGACAATTTTGTGTTCGCGCTGACTACAAACCCCTGACACACACACTTCATGCCAAGCCTGATTGGTATTTAATCAGGGACTTCCGCCATTTGGATTATATTTCTCGGTCCACAACAAACATCCACTACGTGCGCGGAGTTGATAATGTTGTGGCTGATGCTTTATTCAGATCTGACACCAACAAGGTGCAAAACATAATTCGATCTTATCGACATGGCAAACATCCAGAGTGATGATCCATCGTTGTCTGAGCTGCCCATATCTTCTACACCACAGCCGAAGGAATTTCACCTATCTCGAGCTGACGGCGCAACCCTATGTGACTGGTCTACTGGAAGCCCTCGTCCTGTCGTTCTCACCCTCTACAGGGAAATCCTTTTCGATCTTTTCCATTCTGCTTTCCATCCTGGTATTTGTGCATCTCGGGAACACTTCTCTGCCAGATTAGTTTGGCCCAGTATGAACTGACATTGCATTATGGTCTGAACAGTGTTCACAATGTCAAAGGAACAAAATTCACCGCCACACATTTTCTTCTCCCAGTAAATTCACAGCTCCCAATATCCGTTTCACACATATTTACGTAAATCCTGCCCCACACCAGGTCGTATTGCGTGCTGTTATCGATGTAGTTTTCATTCAGCCGTCTCAGGAAATACTAAACATTTCAGCTTCTTAGGGCATTCCAGTAATTCAGAGAAATTCAGGGAATTTTTTTCAGCGCTAAATTCTAACTTGGCTCTAGTTTGCCTTCACTTTTTCGCCTCACTAAAAAAGTCCTTGTGATACTCCAAACTGCCACGTGTAGTAAAGAAGACTTCCAATAATACCCCATCCACTCACGCTCCGGTTACTGAGGAAAATAGATTTATTCAAACTCCCGTGGCCTTAAAACAATGTTCGGTTGACCTCTGTGACTTTGTAGGCTTGGCGACAAAAAGAGCAGCTGTTTTAGACCGAAGCATCTCAGATATAAAGTCTCAGCTTCTGAAGTTGGAAGATACGGTATCTAAACTCGCCCTCCTACTGTGCATCACTGAAAGCATCGAACATCCTACCCTACAAAACCTGACAGCGGCCGGCAGCTTTATTAACTCTGTTGCATCCGAAGTTCTCATGAGAGTGAGGGACTCTCGTAATGCAGTCGTGTTTAACGTTCCAGAGAGAATACACCTCCAGAATGTCAAGCATATATTGTTGAATGCATGTGGTATGGCCCACCTTCCTTGTTAAATATCTAGGCTGCGTAAGCGCGTTCAGCGCTTCGACTATCAAATCCTTATGCGATTTGCAGATGACCTATCTGTCAAAGAATTCATTAGAATGCGTAACACCATAGCTTCTAATTCACCCTATAAGAACATATGAATAGCCGAAGATAAAACCCCTCTTCAAAGGGAAAGTACCAGATCCCCCTCGACTTTCCTCACGATACAGGCGCCCGATAGTCCTGAGCTTCCGACACAGACAGCTGGTCGCTCCATCGCTTCTTCTCAAGTCCCCACTGCTTTCTTTTAACACGCGCCTTCTGCTTCTTCACACCCGCCCAATGCCTCCTCATCTGCTCCTGCACTGAACTATTTAAGACCTGATCCCATTACAGTTGATCCAGACATTCCCACTTCTCCCATATTGCTGCAGCCTAGTAAAAGACACCAACTATTGCCTCGCTCTCCCATTTCATCGCCTGTTGGGTACACTCCCAACTCTGATTCGTTCTCTGTTCCCTCCGCTGATAAGCTACTCGCCGTCCAGAGAAATGGGTCTACCAGTCGTCCCACCCTTCTCTCAAACCCTTCTTCATTCAACTGTTTCCTCTTAAATCAACTCACCTCAGCTCACCGGATAAGGTTTCAACCTTAAAAATATTCCTTGCTCCAATGCATCGGTGGTTCCTACAAATTCACCGCGCCCACTGCCTGCCAATGCTAAAATACGGCCGCCACACGCCACCCACTCTGCCTCAACTCGTACCCCTCATCTGACAACTATCCCTACTGCTCATGATACTAACTGCTCCATATTTGGTGTTTCACACAACTTCAGTTACGCCTCCCACAACGTGCAGCTTAATCTACCACCCTACACCCCCATTCCTCACGCATTTTCTACCCTGACCTCTGCACACCCCTTCAGCCAGCACTCAATTCCGACTGGCCGATATTTCTCAACTGCTCCTAATTACCCTTTTCTGATATCAACCCGCCAAGCCCCACGGGTTTTTCCCTTTGTTCCGACATTTTCCCCTCCAATAATGCCCAGTCTTTTTACCCCTCAGCAGTCCACCTCACTGCAACATTTGCTGTAGCTTGGCTGAAAGCCACCCCATCTGAACCTCCACTAGACTCAACATCAACATATTCTCCTTTGACACTGATATCCACTGCTTCCAATCGAGAAAGCCTGCCTGCTTCCAACTTACACTACCCCCCCCCCCCCAAAGTGCCCATACAACCTCCCGCAAATGGTATATCTTTGGCCTCATTCAAATCGCGTTCTGTTCTTGGCAAACTCCCGCAACTGAAAAAACTTGTCCTCAAAAATGATTGCGACTCTATCTTAGCAACGGAATCCTGGCTGTCTGGGAGCACTCCAAATAATCAGATATCCTTGAAAGGGTACGGCCTTCTAAAGACCAACAGACCGAAAAGGAGTGGTGGTGGGTGCCTAGCCTACGTCAACGAAATCTACACCACGACCCTCCTTTTACATACGCCGCTCGATTCTATTCCCGATTCTTCCTGGTTCACTATCAACCTCCAAAACACTGTTCTTCAAATTGGCTGCATGTATCGCTCGCCAAATTCCCCCATTTCCTAGTGTCCACTTCTCACTAGGTTGTAGTGACCTCGATCGTTTTGAAAAAATGTCTGTTCTCTAGACACCATTTTGGATCTATTTTCTCTACTATCTTTTCCGAAGTTTGACATGGACCTCGTAGTTTTGTCCGGTTGCGTACGTTTTACTGGACTGACTTCTCCGAGGCGTCCGTCGACCTCGTTTTGAATCACTTTCGCTTTCGGTCGTTCGCCGATTGTACGCACTTGCGGTTTGCTTTCTGCACAGTCGTTGCGTTTCGTTTTCCGTTCGGTGTATCTCTCTTATCGGTACTGTTTCGGTGCCACGATATATAGAATATGCCTTGCATCTATAAACCGACTTGCGTCTTCTCTATTCGTCCGATAGAGGGAATAACGTTAATATTTTGCTGCTAGACCCAATAGAAGACACGTTCACCAGCCGCCCTCGAACGTCTTCTATACTGGTGAGCCCGGAACCTCCAGAACCTTCCCGGAATATTCGCCCGCCCGGTGAGTCCGTGATTTTTTGCTGTTTCACATCCACTTTCTGTTGCACGATATATATTTTTTACGATATATTATAGCAGCTTACCCGTGTCAGAGGATAAGATGCAGCTCGACACAGACCTCACTTTGTCTGCGGTTGCCCTTAAGCCCGTTATCTTTATCCCACATGATCCTGAGGTTTGGTTTGCAACCTCAGAGCTGCAATTTGAGGCAAGTAGGATTGTCGACCAGAGAAAATTATTTAATACGCCTGAGATGCAATTCCGGGCGATATTATCGCCTCAGTGAGGGATTTAGTATTAAATCCTCCTCAAGAGCAGCCGTACGATTGGCTTAAGGAGGCCATACTGCAGCACCTCCTTCCTTCTCTGGAGGAACTCTTACGTCAGCTACTTGCCCGGCACCCCATGGGGTATACAAAACCCAGCCGCCACCTAGCTCACCTCCGGTCCCTGGCAGGGCCCGCCGATAAGGGTTCGGGCACTGACGGGCGCCCTCCACTACCCATGTCAGCCGTGAGTCCGCCTCACCTGCCTCGTCCAGACCAGATAATCCCATCAGCGGTTTTTGTTGGTTCCACCACGTTTTCGGACCAGCCGCCCGTAGGTGTAGTTAGCCGTGTTCATACGCGGAGGGAAGCGCCACTGTCGGCGAATAGAAGCGGCCGTACTCGCCGGCAATCGGTCTCAGGTTGGCCGTTTATTTTACCTGCGTGATTTGTGCACTAAAGCTAAGTTCCTAGTCGATACTGTAGCCCAAGTTTCTGTCTTGCCGGTTGGTAAAGACAAGCCACTTGCTTCTTTGCTTCGGCTGTCCGCAGCGAATGGTTCTCCTATTCCCACCTACGGCACGAGACAGCTTGCGTTCAACATGGGACCACGACGACGGTATCTGTGGGCGTTTATTCTTGCGGATGTTCCCACAGGCATATTGGGAATCGATTTTCTGCAGCACTATGAATTACTTGTTGATTCATGTAGGCTGCAGCTTATCGATCCTTTGTCGGACATTAAATTTACGGGTATTGCAGCTCGAGCAGATGCTCACCGAATAACAGGATTGTTTTCCAACATTCCGCACGATTCTCAAACTTTGGTTATTAAATTCCCCATACTGACTAAACCATTTGAAGAGATAGAGACAGTGACCGATCGTGTGGCACACCACATTGTCACTAACGGACCACCAGTCACGGCACGACCTCGCCGACTAGCACCGGACAAATTGGTTTTCGCCGAACGCGAGTTTGACACTTTACTCTCTAAACGTATTGTTCGTTCTTCTCCCAGTCCATGGGCCTCACCTCTGCACATGGTTCTTAAGAAAGATGGCATTAGCTGGCGACCATGTGGCGACTATCGCGCACTAAATTCGGTTACCCGTTACGATGGTTATCCGATACCCCACATGCACGACATCACGGCATCACTTCACGGCACGACTGTATTTTCTAAGATCGATTTGGTACGAGCCTATCACCAGATCCCAGTCGCCGCTGAAGATGTCGAGAAAACCGCTGTCGCGACTCCTTTTGGTTCGTTTGAGTCCCTACGTATGCCTTTTGGTTTGCGAAATGCTGCTCAGACATTCCAGAGGTTTATCGATAGTATTACGCGAGACTTGGAATTTGTTCACGTCTACATCGATTACTTGCTAATCGCATCTTCGAGCGTGGATGAACATTTCCAACATTTGACGCTACTATTTCAACGTGTGTCCGAACATCGAATAGTAGTCAATCCTGATAAATGTAAACTTGGCAGAACGGAACTTTTGTTCCTCGGCCACAAGATCACTCGAGAGGGTATTGAGTTTTGCGAGGATCAAGTGCGCGCTATTCTAGGTTACGCCGTGCTGTCCTCAATCAAGGAGCTTAAGGCATCTTTGGGGTTAGTTAGCTTTCATCACCGTCTCATACCCCATGCTGCTGAACGTTTGCTTCCATTAACTGACCCACTTCGAGGCAACTCATGTAAGTTTTCGCTTACAGATGCCGCACGAGTAACGTTCTCGGAGATTAAAGCGACGTTAGCTCAGACCCCGCTCCTAATACATCCGATTCCGTCCGCTACGCCAAGCATAGCGGCGGATGCATCCGAATTTGCCATAGGAGCGGTCCTGCATTAGTCAGTTTCTGGGATCGGGCAGCCATTAGAGATTTTCTCTCGACGCCTCAGTCCCACGGAAACCAAATATGGTGCCTTTGGTTGCAAACTGCTGGCTGCATATAATGCCGGTAAACACTTCCGCCATGCAGTCGAGGGTCGATATTCCATCCTCTATACCGTCCATAAGGCTTTGGCGTATGCATTGCACACTAAGTCTGACCGTTACCCCATACGAGAAGTCAGACATTTAGACTACATTTCTCAGTTCACGACTGACCCACGACTCGTTAAAGGTGAGTCGAACTGCGTTGCAGACGCTTTGTCGCTTTTTTCGCCTGATGCTATTAAATCCCCGGTTTTAGACATCCCTGCCATGGCTGCAGCACAGGCACAGGATTCCTCGTGTATAGAAGCCGCTCAGTCGTAGTCGCTACAGTCTCAGTCCGTACCTCTGGCCACCAGTGCTGGGACTATACTCTGCGACATGTCTACTGGCATACCTAGACCTTTCGTACCCTCTTCATGTCGACTTCTCGTGTTCGGTACCCTACATGAACTCTCACATCCCGGCATCGCAGCCAGTCTCCGATCAGCAGCTGCACGATAAGTCTGGCCGTCCATGAATAAAGATGTTCATATGTGGACAAAACAGTGTCTACAGCTTCAACGATCTAAAGAGCATAGACGCGTAGCTTCGCCTATCGGTACTTTTGCTACACCTGATGCTCGCTTTGATCATATCCACGTAGACATTGTGGGTCCATTGACCCCATTGCACGGGTACACCTATTTACCAACAAGCACTGATGGATTCAAGAGGTGGCCTGAGGCTATTCCCATCTCTGTCGTCACGGCCGAATCAGTGACTCGACATCTGATAAAACGATGAGTAGCTTTATATGGTTGTCCTTCCACAATCACTACCGATCGATGGCAACAATTTGAGTCCGAATTATCTTATTCATTAACTCACATGCTGGGTGCGGAACGCATTCGAACGACCGCGTACCATCCGGCACCGAATGGTTTAGCCGAGCGTTTTCATCGCCAACTCAAAGCGGCTCTTAGAGCACACGAGAGCCCCGAGTGGTACGAAAAGTTACCGTTAGTTCTGCTTGGTATCAGGACTTGCATTAAGGCAGATATCCAATGTTCCGCCGCAGAACTTGTCTACGGCACGATATTACGACTGCCTGGGGAATTTTTACGCCACGGAGTACAGACTCACTTGCCGTACAGACTTACATTCACCGTTTGTCTACGTGCAAGCAAAATCTCGCTCCGGCGCAGACTCGAATGCAGCGACGACAGATTTTTGTTCCGACCGAACGCCAAACTTGTTCGCATGTATTCATTCGTGTTGATTCGGTACGGAAACCATTACACCAGCCTTACGAAGGTCCATTTTGCGTGATTTCTCGTCACAATATGACCTTTAAGGTTGATCGACACGGTCGCATCGATACAGTTAACATCGATTATCTCAAAGCCGCGCACGTTGATTAAGGCGTGTCGCCCGCTGACATGAGATTCGATGTTAACCCGGCACTGCCTGTTGACGACACTTCCGTGTCACATCAAGGTATGCAGTTAGCGTTGCCTGCTACGACTCCGAATGAGACTATCGTCTCACGTTCAAGCCTGCAGTCCGTTGGCACTTCTACGTCCTCGAATGAGAATACTGTCTCACGTTCAACTCAGCAGAGCGCCTCTACGCACCCGTCCGTGGATGAGGCCCCCGTCTCAAGTTCAGGCCGGAAGATCGTTTGCCCAGCACGTTTTCAGTACTAGGTCAAACACGATCTTAACCATTGCACTTTGCAGTAATAACTTTCGTGTTCATCGTTTCGACAAGGCTTAACATACCTCATTAGTTATTACTGCATTCTGGTCAAGTCCATTGCAGCTGCCATACCAGTTTTCCGTTTCTTTCCGTTTCATGAAATCTCGCCAAATGGTACGCTTCGCTAGTCCCATGAAATCTGGAGAACTTTAGCTCCAAAGCTTGCATTCTAGATCGGCCATCTCGCTTTTCTTCCTCGCTATCGGCGAGCCTACAGATTTGGCTTCCGGATATCATACTGGTTAACGGTTACCCGACGCTGGACGTTATTGGAATGGCACACCTGAGTGACGATTCACGGAACCGATGTCATTGGCAACGAAACTGGTTTACGCACGACCATCATCCTGTGCTTCCTACATACAACGGATTTTGCCCGTCGGCATCCTACAGCACAGCTACATTCACGTATTTTGCAAGCATTCACATGCACAAATATCGTTTGTATGCCTTCTTCTCCTTGACATTTTTCGAAAGCTTTCCATGCTTTCTAGCGGGGGGCTGCCGTAGTGACCTCGATCGTTTTGAAAAAATGTCTGTTCTCTAGACACCATTTTGGATCTATTTTCTCTACTATCTTTTCCGAAGTTTGACATGGACCTCGTAGTTTTGTCCGGTTGCGTACGTTTTACTGGACTGACTTCTCCGAGGCGTCCGTCGACCTCGTTTTGAATCACTTTCGCTTTCGGTCGTTCGCCGATTGTACGCACTTGCGGTTTGCTTTCTGCACAGTCGTTGCGTTTCGTTTTCCGTTCGGTGTATCTCTCTTATCGGTACTGTTTCGGTGCCACGATATATAGAATATGCCTTGCATCTATAAACCGACTTGCGTCTTCTCTATTCGTCCGATAGAGGGAATAACGTTAATATTTTGCTGCTAGACCCAATAGAAGACACGCTCACCAGCCGCTCTCGATTGTCTCTTATAAGGTCTTTCGAATACCTCTTTACTTCCTTCTGGAACCAAGCTTGTTGTGGGTGACTTTAATTTTCCTCGAATATTTTGGCCTACCCTTTCGGCTCCTCTCAATCTTGTGGGCCTAATTACTAGTATTCATCTTGGTCGCTGCCCTCAACGTTTTCGAAACTACCAGAAACCGGGAGCATTCTAGATCTGGTACTTACTCATAATGTGCCTCTCATCGACCTGTCCGTAACACAAAATTTCCCCAGCAGTGAGCATAAATTTTTCATCTGCCATCTGCCCCTTAGTGGCCCACCTAATCCCACACACCCCTCCAACATTACACTCCTATGCAGAACTTGGGCCTTGCTAGTCCCGCTTATTTGCCAGAAGGACTGGGGTGAGTATTTCCTCACCCATGACTCTCAGCTTGCTGCGGATATTTTCTACTCCTTCTTTTCCGACTGTCTGAAAAAATTGTCTAATACTGCCCAGGCTGTCCCTGGGCTGTACCTGTGCCCTGTCCCGCCACTCCATAAGAAGTATCATAATCTTTTCAAACAACTATATAATTCCAACGACTTTTCAATTCTTATTCGTCTCAGCCGCCTCTCTGCACTTATTCAACGACATGATAATATACGACTTCGTGATCAAGGAGCTAACGTGTTGAGTCATCCCAACAAGTCGCAACTACTTTCTATGTTGCATGAGTCTAGAAACGCTGATATCAAGGCCGACTTCCAAATTCTAATTCTGGATAATAACTCATCTATCACCTCCCCACCTTGCATAGCCGAAGCCTTCAGTGTATCGTTTGCTTCAGCCATGGCTCCATCTACTGTCATTGTCCTTCCCCCATCTTCACCACTTACTGACTCTGTTCTTTCTACGATGGTCTTTGATGCCGGGAGTATTTCTAAGCTACCATCCAATGGCAAGCCCTCCCCTCGATTAGGCCCTCATGGCTTACCACCAGTTGCCCTTTTCAGTGGCGGACCGAACCTCCCCTGTTGCTGCTTAACCTTTTCACTCTTTCACTTGATGGTAGCACCGTACCTGCTAATTGGAAGCGCTCGGTAATCGTTCCCATTCATAAAAATGGATCTTTACATGAGGTATCCAATTATCGCTACATTAACCATACCCCATCTTATCCAGAATGATGGAAAAAATAGCTGAAGATCACATTGTTAACTATTTATTAAGCCTCAACCTTATTAATCAAAACCAACATGGATTCCTCCTTTTACGGTCCTGCATGACTTGTCAGTATGATTTTCTGAATCTGGTCACCGACTCCGCTGAAAGTGGGAAATCATTTGTAGTTCTTTATCTTGATTATCTAAGGCATTTGGTCGTGTACCTCACCCTCACCTTTTAACAAAGCTACGATCATTTGGCATTGTCGATGCGCTGCTTTCTTGGTTCTCATGTGACTTATCTCATCGTTCACAGGTGGTCTTGATCAGCGGTCGCACCTCTGACCCTAAGCCTGTTACTAGCGGTGTTATCCAGGGCAGTGTTTTAGGCGCCCTTCTTTTTCTCCTATATATGATACGCTTCCGACAATACTTAATGGTGCGCCGTTTTTTGTTCGCGGACGACAATAAGATAGTCTACACTTTTTCGCCTGGCAACCTCAGTACTACTATTCCTAAAATCTCTGCTGATTTTGCCGCTCTTGATGAATGATGCTCAACCTGAGCGATGAAATTCTCCGCCGATAAGTGTACTTTTCCTACTTACAGATGACGGGTTCCTCCTTGTTCCTTAAGCATCGGCGGTTCACCCATTGACAGCCAGCCCCTAGTAATAGGCCTTGGCTTAAGTTATTCCTGCTCTTACAACTTCTCGGAACATGCTGTCTTCCAAAAGGGCGATGGCTAAAAAGTGTCTTGGTCCTCTATTCAGATCCTTAAGCTTAGGGAGAGCATTCTTTGTACAAAGTACATGCCAGACCACTTCTCGAATATTGTCCCTTAATCTTCACTAGTATGGGAAAATCCGACAGGATTATTATCGAATGTATTCAGAGAATATTTACAAGGCAGCTTATTGGTTGTTCGTCATACTTAAACTACAGGGAACGATGCTCATCTCTAAAATCGAAACATTGTGGCTTTGTCGCATCAATCTAAACCCAGTATTTCTGTATAGGCTATTGACTAAGCAATCTTATTCCTCCAACCAGTTGTGATTCTCTCCGGGTACTGGATATTCACCCCGTAGTAGACAGTGAAATATTACCACACCCTCCGCAAAAACTGTTCTGCTCTCTAAGTACTTTCTCCTCACGTACTCCAGAATCTGGAATAAACTTCTTTTGCACATCAGATCTTCTCAGTCAAAGTGTGCATTCGTGCATTCTATTGATAAATTCCTTTCTGTCCCAACTGTTTCGCGCATTATTCAACGTGCATATAACCAAAAGTAATGCTTACGAGAAAGGCCTCGACTTTTAAGCTATTGCTATGCTTTCTCGCTTAACCTTACCGTCCTAAACAACTTCACCGCTTTTGAATTCTGAAAGCTCTGTTTGACCGCCTCACCTTAGACTTCGCCATCGACCTATTTAAAGCATGTGTGGGTCCACTAATTTTTTTTCCACACCAACTTATAGGATCCTGCCAATTTTACTTCGAAATCAGTCCTTCCATATGCCTTCGCGTTTATAGAGAGACCACCGTTATACTCGTCATAGATTGTCAATATGCCTCATCCGCTCCACGATTTATTACCTTCATTCAGTTATATCACGTCTTCGGCCCTAAAATCAACCTCAATAAAGCTATAGAAACTGCATCAGTAACTACTACCTGTTCCGCTATATATATATGTGTATATATATATATATATATATATATATATATATATATTCAGTATTTTCCTGTGATTATTGACACAGGCACCGTAATTAACCCAAAGCTTTTCGAAATCTTTTAGCTTACAATGCGTCTTTTCCACACCAGGTCCCACCACACACAATTCCATCGCCACCTCTGCGATTTTGAACTGGGAAATCCAGTCTAATTTATCCTACTTAACTTGGCTCACTAACTGAACTCAATATCCAGTTATGACGTCACCAATTCTACCGCCACCCTTTCTTCAGCTAAGTTTCTTCCGTAATTTCATGCAGAACTTAGTCTTTTCTTCTGCTAAATGACTATTCTAGGTAAAATAATAACCTCCTCATTGATAGTTTTGGCCCATACATATGCGTTTCCTTTTTTAGTCTCACATTTCATGGCCTCCATTTGTCTTAGGGATCCGCTGCTTTTATGAGCCCGAGCTTCACTTTCGTTCTTCCTTCCGTTAACTGTTGACCCTCAGCTGGGGTATACCCAGACTGATTTTCTCTATCTCACTACCCTTTCCAGTGATCCTCAATACCGGTCAACCGCCTCTGGCACTACATTGACCACGCTTCTGGCTGGTGCACCTGGGTGATAATGCTGTATGGCCGTCTGTCGGTCGCTGTTCCCGTTGGCTCTGTTGTCCAAGTCCCCACAACCTGTCCAGCCGGTCCTGGACCAGATATCCTCATCGTGGTTGCTCAGCCTTCTGCACAGCCATCGATGAACACTCGCGCCAATCCCAACGGTGCGGGGCGTGGTCAGATCCCCCGCTTTGGCTGGCGTACATCGGGAGTGCAGGCCGCCTGCGACGATGTGCGAGCGCAATTAGGCTGGTGGATCACACCTCCTGTGTTCACTTCACAAAGTGTTTTTCATGTTGGGTGTCCAGCGCACGGTCATCCCCACCCACTAGTACCGGTTTCGGATTGAACTTTGTACCTCTGCTCGCTCTACCGCATTTATCGCTGTCTGTTGCGGACCGCACGCCCCTAACATTCTCCCGTCACGTTTAGCCCATCTATCGTTCTTGTCAACACTCTTATCACTTCCCTTTCCGTGTCGTTCCACCTCTGTATGCACACCCATCCATTCTGATTTTGTTCCTATCGTGTTTCACAATGACAACCCTCACTGCATGATGTCACCGTCACCTTATCCATTTTACTCTTCCCAAGCCCGAAATATGTTCCTTTCCACCCATTGCGCCCCTGTCGGCCCCTAATCAGTACTCACTTGGTACCTCCATATGCTTATAAAGCTCATTGATCGCATACCTCAATAACCACCATTTTGCAACATCCCTTTTTGCCTATATTATACCTCCCACCATGACGCACCAGACACATCGGTAACCATTACCAATCACCACATAAGAACTCGTCGTTCCAACCTTCGCATTTCCTTGCAACCAAATTTATTAACTTTTTACCACCTCCATATTTTTCACGTCTGAATCCGTAATTCTTCCGGGGATCTTCCCATTAGGCAATGAACTGATCAGCAAATTCTGACCCAATCCATTGGGGCAATGGCCTGTAAGCACACAACTCTTCAGTTTCAGTCTCCCAACTCCGACGCACAGCCATTCTTCGTGCATTTTTGTTCCATCACAGGCCCTCCCGTCCGGATCGCCTTCCTCTTCTCGGTTGTCGTCCTGTGTCATCTGCAGTGAAAAGATCTGATTCATCATCTCCTACCTGATTCTTTTTGGTCAACACTCTCGCCTGCTCCGTACATTGCACGCCACAGGCATCTTCATTGTGCCTTCCATGCTGCGCTGCTTTTCCGCGTTCCACTCAGTGTAAAGTCATCGTAAAGCCATCATTCTCACCTACAGTTTCAAATGATGCGATTTGCCATTACCTGATCTTTCTGGTTCTCCACTTCCTTAGTTCCCTTCCATGTTATTCGCTGTTGCAACTGAGGCATCTTCGCACCACAGTTCTTCTAACCCCCAAGTTATCCCTCCTCAGTGATCTTTTACACCTCTCCAGCCACCTCGTACCTCTTTTCTCCAACTATTTTCGCGGCCACCTTCTTCTCGCATAATGTACGTCCATTTACTACCGCTTCGCTCATGTTCGGCCGTCACCAAAAGCCACACCTGCAATAATCAGACTGTTAGATTCACTGTTACCTGTCTTCATCAATCCTTTCCTTCATATTCCCTCGTTTATCAATTTTGCTCACAGCCATCACTTCCAGGCTTCCAAAGTTGGTTCTCTTTTGCTGTTGATCTCCCATGTTCATCCGTCATAAACAAATTCATCGGGGTTTGTCCAAGTTAATCCTGCACCATCTGACCCAACCCTATCTGTCTCGTCCAGCCACTGCTACCTCCGTGTACCGTCTCTTCACTGCTATTTACTCTCGCCCTGATATATATATATATATATACTTATATATATTTTTGTATTCACATAAATTCCCCGCCTCCTTCAGTTCTTTTGCCACCATGCCACCGCCTCTCATGATATGCATCCATTTTGTCCATAACTGTGCCTCACATTTACCGTGTCTCGATCATCCCGCCCCATTGATGCCACCTGACTCACTCTTTACGTTTTGCATTGCCAGGCCCCTGTTTTTAAATTGACACCGTCCGTTTATTGCAATAATGCGTAGATCATGGATACCTAGTCCCCAGCCACAAAACTCAATTTTTTTCTTTTCTTCTCTTCTTTCCTCCTTTTTTCTTCATCTTTTCTCATAACGATAGTTTATCATGCCGATTTTCAGTCCTCCATCTGTAAAACTCCCAGGCTCCATCCCCCCCACTTGGCTCAGCCGGCTGCTCCATCTGGCCTTGACCCTCAAATTCACCGGGTCCATATTTGAATCCTTGTGTTCACTTAAACTCCCTACATTACTCCTTGGAGTGCATACATTTGTCTCCCTCTCATATGTCCCCTACTTCTTCCTGCCCTCCTTTGCGTTACGTATTTATAAATTTTTCATGAATTTTTTCTGTAACTTTTGTCGCTTGCAAAATTTTGATCATGCATAAGGCATGCTTCGGGCGTCTCCGAAATAAACTATTATTATTATTAATAATAATCTCGTTGATCGGCTACCACCATTAAATGGACATACCCACATATTAACCGCTCTCGATCGTTTCACGCGCTGACCGGTAGCAGTACTCAGTTCCGACACCTCAGCAGAAAGTATCGCGGAAGCACCACTCCAACACTGGATTACTATATTTGGTGTACCGTCTACAGTCACCACAGGCCGGGGCAGCCAATTCCAATCGACCGCGTTTCGTGAGTCCGCTAAACTGCTTGGCTGTGTACACACCACAACAACTGCATACCATCCTTCGTCCAATGGCATGATAGAGAGCCTACACCGTCAACTCAAAGCGGCACCGATATCATGGCCAAACCCCAATTGTTGGAGCGACAATCTGCCACCAGTTCTCTTAGGTCTGCGGTCATCAGTCAAAATAGACCTCCACAGCACTTCGGCTGAACTCGTTTTCGGTACCACCATATGCCTTCCAGGTGAATATGTTCAACCTAGCATGGCTGACAGTCCTAACCCATCCCAATTTGTCCAACAACTCAAAGACCGTATGTCACATCTACGTCCAATACCCACTCGCTCGTCATTCACACACGTTTTTGTACATAATGATCTATATACGTCACCTTTCGTTTTTACTCGTAGCGATGCTGTTCGCAAACCACTCACACTACTATATGACGGTCCATTCGAGGTACTTAGCCGCACGGACAAGTATTTCGTGGTTCACAAAGGTGATAAGCCAGACACGGTTTCCATTGACAGACTGAAACCCGCGTATTTTGATACACCTTCATCACCAGCAACACCGACACTACCACCATCCACAGACACACCACCAACAATTCCTGTTGATGATTCACCCTCCATCATCACACCAGACACTACACCACACCCGCCAGCACCACCACAGCAAAAACCTTCCCTGGTAACCCTACGTTCTGGCAGAAAAGCTCGACATCCTGTCAGATTTCAAGACTTTGTCCTTTAACGTTCTCTTTAGCCAACCAGTTTTCTCTTTCAATTTTGCTATCGAACTTTTATTCTGTACAATAAACGCTCTGGCTGGGGAGTAGTGCAGGTATCTGTACAGTCCGGAATTTTTCCGTGATTATTAACCCTCTTTTGTGCAACACCTTTTGTTTTGCCGGGGTTTTATTGTAAAAGAACAAAGCACACACACTTTTTTGAACATCACCACAGCACAGTACAAAGGAGCTGTTAACGAAACTTTTATTCTGGCTCGGCTCCACCTTCTGATATGGAATGTCTCAGAATTATACCAACCAGAGCCAACTGTGACAAACAAAGCTTTCAAAAATCTTACACGGCTTTCCGTGCACTTATTTCCAAACCATCCTGACCTGTTCAACGAAGAGTTGTCACACCAAACTGAATTGGAGATATTGGCGGATATCGGCTCTTCGCCGCTCACTTCCTAGTCGTAAGAACGGCGGAACCTCTGAGTTTGTATCATATTTTTCGTTTCATTCTAATTTCCTATATACATACCATTATTGGCCTTTTGTCTCAACATGCTCCTGTGCCTATCTTGGTTTGCTAGTGTCGTCTTGAATATTGCTGACGTTAACTTAGTGTGCCACGTAGATTGAGTAGTACACGTCATACTCAAACTTATCAAAACCTCTCTCTTATCAGTTACCTTACTCAACGAACGCCTTTCAGACATATATAATAATGCCACCTGCAAAATCGAATATTTTTACTGTGTTGCAATTCCTGGTCACCGAGGCCCAACACCGAACTGTACATTTGGGGAATACGTAAAATAAAAGCAATAAACCACCAACGTTCTTTTCGGTTTTCCTCTGAAAAGATAGGGAATCACTTTTCCTTTACTCTCCAGACCACTCAGTATTTCTGGAGCCTTGAGCCGCTTGCAGTGGCTTACTTTCAACCAAGGTTCCAATTACCTGGTAGCAGATACCCTCTTGAAACGGTGACCACTGCTGTTCATTTTAGGATAGCTAAACTATTTGCGTGAAACGCATCTGCGGGAAAGAAAACGCGCGGTTCATCGAAGGGAAAACTACTTATACAGAAGCAAAAAGATGCTCTGAACCTTGAGCAGTGCTACTTCACCTAAGGAGTTTAAGCCGTTCAACACCAGCGAGCAGCGGCTAGACGGACTACGGATGGGACAGATAATTTCGGCCTTCCTTAGGCTACTGGGTGCACACTTTTACGCAGTAACCTCGCTGGTTAAACACCACCGAAGTTCGTGCCATAGTTTGTCGTTCGGGCTTCATCGGAAGTAGGTTATAACATTTCTGAGGTAGTTAACTTTGCAGCTGCCTAATTCCATTAATTTTTTCCACTTTACTACAGCCCCACCAACACATTTCCACCCAGTCGTCCTGAGAATTTCTCTCATCCCACGTATCTACTGCCGGTTCCAATTCTTTGGGATGACTTTGCTTCATCTTAGCCTCGCGTTAACACAAATTAACCCGGCCCAGCAGACAACTTCACGCCTTCTCAACAGCTTGCTACTGAAGAAGCTCATACACTAAGATCATATCCCTCCCCGGCTTTGGAAGCCCTTCAGTCTATCGGCCAGCATGCCCAAAAAGTAGTCCTGATTGACTTTTAAGATGGTTACCATATTTTTAGCTGTAACATTCTCCAGACTGCTGCTGCTCCCATTTATTTTAGACTCAGCTGGATACTGGTCTACCCATCAAGATGCTTGACTGTAAACCTCAAGGACACCGTTGATTTAGGAATCTGAATGATACTGAAAAATCACTTTTTATACCAAAGAGCAACAGACTACGGCTTGATAGATGTCAGCTGAGGTTTTATTGGAACCCTCCCTACCTTCAGCCACTCCGACCGCAACCTGAATGCCGGGCCTAAAATATTTATAAAAGCAGCACAGCTGGTCAAGTGACTTTTTCAGGCATAGAATTTCCGCTTTTGGTGTCACAATCCACGTCTATTGAACGGCGGATCTTAAGTCAGCTGTCACTAAACCAGTTACCAGTGTCCTTTATGTTAACCTTACATCCCTCGCCACAATCTACTGGTCACGTCGACCAGTGAATCATAATCACGAAGGTTTGACAATACTTCCTTCACTCCTCCACAGGACCACACTCAAGGATAAAGTGGAATACAAGCGACGGTCGCCCGCTGATTGTCCTTGGATTTAATTTAAAACCACCCGACAGCTCCCGGGGGAGGGGTAGTACTACTTCCAAAGTAGACGTAGTTGTTTTTGTCTTGGCCAACAGCCAAGTAAAATCCAACATTTTGACCTCGTCACTCATCATACATTATCATCATTTATTATCATCACCACGAAGTCCTCCTACGCCTAGCCACCGTCAAACCTTTAATAATTAGTCATCGAAACTAACAGCAAACCGTGGGTCATTTCGGTAGGTCACTATTCGTTGTGCTGCCAGTAACTGATTCATACCTCTGAACTGGTGGTCGTCGAGTCAGGCTCTGCCTTGAATGAGCGGTCAACTATACACTCCCCGAGTCTTGGAATCGCCCCGTGCACCAGTTTCCCACATTATGTCGCTTCCATAGTCAAGGGCCGCAACATCGCCGATGGGAACACTACAACAGTTCTGTAATTGTTTTATTGTACGGGGAAGGAAACGGCCAACCCTAACGTTGGCGGATCCTATGGGTCGCGCGTAAAGGATGGCGGGCGAAGAAGAAATTGGAATAAGCATCCTCTCATGCTCTTCTGAGAAAACATGAAATTACCAGAGATACTTCTGGTTGCGGAGATATCGTATTCATGATCCACGCTCCTTCAATTATGGATGAATTTCCGGTTACAGCTGTAACGACCGGTAGTGAAAAATACCCCCCCCCCAAAAAAAACACTGCGGTTCCATGTTTTCCTTACCATCACTCACTTGTTTACACTACGGGCTTGTGTTATTCACTGAATGTTTTCATGAAACAACGTTTGTTTGTTCGCGCCCAGCGCGCTGCTTTGCTAAATCTTTGTTCTGGACTTGTGTGACTCATGTGCTCCTCTCCCGCACACAACAATTCGGTTCTCGTTTTCTGAGTATATGCCACCGCGCAATTGATGGCTTTGTCTGTTGCGTGTCACTGTTCATTCAATAATCTAGTATCGTAGAATTTCACGGATAGTCGCCTTCTGATTTCGGGATCCGTTGCGAATTTGGCAACGCATTGCTCAAAGGTGTCTTACAACGACATATCTCCGATGTCACTCCCCCAAAAGTCTTGCCGGATTTTTAGTTGCTTCCTCCGGCGAAGTGGCCGAGGCCTTTGGCTCCCCTTTACTTCCGGGTTTCGGATCAATACCGATGTCATCCCGCCCACCATGCATCCGGTATCTTTGGTCACTGCCCTTAGCACTATCACTATTCCCCGTTTGTGCAGTTACACAAATTTTCCGTCGGCTCAGTCGATACTGCTCCATGAGCCCCGACTTGATCCGTCCCCACATTCTCTGGAGGACGGCCGAATCGTCAGCCGCTCCCTATGCTGCTCGTTTCGGCGAAGTCATGACGACAGAGTTTTTTCCCAACGGCCAGATAAAGGCTGTAATCGTACCCATCCCTAAGAAAGAAAGCAGAAACCTTGGTTCTAGTTACAGACCCACAAGTCTGACTAGCATTCACAGCATTTTTTCGAGTCTAGTATCAGGGGTGTTGTTCTTTCCCATTTTCACGCAAATGGGATCCTCTCCCCGTCCCAACATGGTTTTCTTCCTTGCAGGTCATGCGTCACCAATATTCTTGCTGTCATATATAGTCCGACAAAAGCCTATGATTACGGCCGGCTCTCACGCTGTATTCGTCGATTTTGCTAAGGTTTTCAACGAAATCCGGCGAGCCCGTCTTCTTTATAAGCTGCAGACGTAAGGCGTTAAGGGCTCCACGTCAGGCATGTTACACAACCTTCTAACCAAATGCACTTTTGTAGTTAGGGTGGGAACCGTTCCGTCCTAACCTTTCACAGTAAAGACCGGCTTCCAACAAGATTCAGTCTTAGGTCCTCCTCTGTTTTTGATCTGGATAGCTGACCTTCCGATAGCCCTGCCAGCGGACATTGTCGCGTACGCGGAAGGCGTTGTCTCCTGGAGTTTAGGCGTTGAAAAGGTGCAAATTAAGGTCGACGAAATGAAAAGCTGGTCCAAGGACTGGAAACTCCCAGGTAATGATGGCAAGTACAAGAGCGCGTCTTTCTGAAGAGAGGTTGGTAGCACGTTCCCCAGTAACTGGGGGCCCACACTGCCAAGGGCTGACCGGCACGAAGTGCTCGGCTCCTGGTTAGACTGTGACTTGCCCTTCTCCCATCATCATCAACTTACGAGAAAGTTTGCTTTTCGAGTCCTAAATAAGATTCGAAGGTCTTTCCCACTCATCTCTACGAATGATTTTCCCCATAATTTTCGGTATGTACATCTGTCACCTGCTGAGCGAAGGTGGCGAGATGGTAGACTCTTGTCTAGTCCGAGATCGTGAGATCCCAGAATGGGTTCAGAAGACTTCTATCAAAATAGTTTGGGGTCTGTCCAAACTACCTTGCTCCGTCCTTCCCTAGCTCCCCATTCTCTGTCTCCTTGACTCAAGACGCATATTATTTTCGAATCAGGTCAGAACGGCTGCTTTCTTTCCTTCTTTAAAGCCTCTCCCCACCGTGTTCACGGCAGAAATGTTTTTGAACCGGGAACACGCAACTCTCTACGAAATACATCGCTAGTCACAGGGTCAATAATCTGTGGAAAGCTCGTCATGCAGATATTGTTCTATCGCAGAACAGAACGATCTTCAAGAAAGGATAGACCTCTACCTCGGTCTTCCTCAGTAATTTCCTGTCCGAAAACAGGAAAAACAGTGAAAAAGATGTCCTCCCTCACATTCTTATACCGCCGTGAGTCCATAAATGTCGCCCTCCCATTCCTATTTTGGCACCTTCCACGGTAAGAATCTGCTTGAAGTAGAGTTCATTTTGTTTTGGTTTGAGCCCGCGCCTCCCTTCACTCTCCCTCCAGCCCGGTCAGTCCAACAGATGATCAGGGATTTCATCAAGAACCGGGGCAATTTGGCCCAAAGCCTCGGACCCTAGCATTCCTCCAAGACTTCAAGACTAGGCTATTCTTACTAGCAGTCGGTTTGGCCCATCCGTACCACTGAACGGGGTCAGACTTAATATTATAGCGAAAGCCGCCACTACGGCTCTCACTATTCATGGAAATTTTGGTATCCTGGATGGAAAATCGAGTAGGTGTGTCGCCATCAATCCTCCTCCCCACTGGCGGCTGGCAAATAATAATCTTACGCCTACGCCGCATGACAGCTTCACCAGCTACAAGCATAGCCTCAGCGGCCTCACTTCTGAGTGGGCGCCCATTTATTTTAGTTTGACCTCTTCGCGAGGGTCTGACAAGTCACTACCGAGGGCAGAAGCAGGGAGCCCGTCAGCTGGAGAATTAACGGCCACTTCAGTGGATAGCTCGCAATCAAAAGAGTCCCTTATATCCGCTTTCCTTGGCAGCGGCAGAAGATTAAAAAAAGAGGAAAATAGGCAACTGAAAACAACAAAAAGGGCCGGAAGGGAAAAGGATCGCGGTCCTAGGTACACAGACACGAAGAAATTTCACAATTGACCCAACTTGGTGGTGCTGAATACATTCCAGGAAGCGTACAGGAGGACCTACTGGTCCGAATCATCGAAGGACTGAGAGAGATCCTCGAAGAAGCAGCAAAATACTGTGCGACAGCACAAAATGGCGCCGTTTACTCACAATGAACAACCCATTTCGACACTTCTGAACCAGGAATTAACGAAAGTGAACGAGTTCAATCCTCTAAAAAATGGAACGTTCATAATAAATGATGCGGCCTCTAAATACTGAGGAAACAGACAACGCGATGAAACTAACTAAATTTAGTGGGCTTTTCCCTCTGTACGATAGGCTCCGACATGTCTGCAACAGTAACGGAGACTTCGGGGAGATGTCGATGAAATTTCCATGATAATGGAGCATTTTTCTGGCCTTGGAACTATAGTTTATTCCAGATAAGCTTAGATCTTCAAAAGTGAGACACGAAAAAAAGCTGACGAAAGGTAGATCTAGGTTGATGGCAAAGCCGAACTTCCTTCGCAACAGGAAAGTAGACGATTGGAACGGTTTGCTTGCGGACCCTGCAGTCCTTCAACTGGGCCCCAGACCGAAATCAGAACGAGGATGCCACTCTTTGTGAGTCTTGAGCACTTCCACTAGATGGATGTAGGTCAAAGATTTGCCCCGTTTGAGGTGCATTGCGATAGGCGTTTTTTGTTTACTGTCTCAGTAAAGGCCAACGACGCGTAACGTCCCTCGCAGCGGATATGCGACGAGGTCTTATGTTTCGTTCCATTGTTGGAGCGGATTCGGCGGCATAAATTCTGCAGTGGTGGGAGTACTGAATGCGTACATGCCATGGAAATAATAATTCTGGAATCATGACTGACGGCCGTCATTCACTGTCCTGTGCAAACTAAGCTGAAATGAACTGACCTCAAGCGGGGCGTCACCTTTTGGGGCGTGTGGGTGGCCCGAAAGCCGGTGCAAGTATAATTGTGACCAGCTAGTTGCGGCTATTGATTCTGTCAGGGCACCCAAGTGTGTGTGTTTGCTCGGCGGTCAGCTCCTTTCGTTCTGTCACAGAAATGTCATCTACCCTGTGGGCGAGCATCCCGAACAGCCGTCGAAAGTCTGGCCAGCAAAGCGTGTTATTTCGCTCTGACTGTTTATAGTGTCGGGTGCCGCGTATAATAGATTGTCATTCCCAAACGGACTCCTGCTTCATTCTACCATTGCCGATCCAAACTTCAAACAGTCAACCTGTCGTGAAAATCGAGCCAGCTTACTAGCCAACTCAAGACAACGTTTTCGAAGCCAAGGTCGTGAACGGTACACTGCCGGAGGCAACGTATGACGAGCCTCGCGAGACCCTAGACCCCCTGGACCCACTGTTGATAGACTACTGGAGCTCCCTGAGGGGGGACAGCAGCCAGGCGAAATAATATTGGAATTCGGGACTGCACTGCACCGATTGGTCGAAAAGGCCTTTCCACATCTGAAGGCCACCGAGCTCGATGTCGTTAGTTGCCAACAGCTGCAGGAGCAAACAGCCTTCCACAGGATTCAAGGGGAGTTCGTAATTCGAACCCCAGCAACACTGGAGAACTCGCTGATAGCGGCAGCAAAACATGAAGCTTTGTGTGCACGTAATGAGCCGAAGGGTTACTGCTTAGTTCAGCTACAGTCTTCGAACTACCAACAAAGGTTTTGTCACAATTGTAGCCGTTGGTGCACGGCTACGAACGCGTGCGGTCCTTCAAGAAGGATTCTTGGCGGATACAAGTTTCGTGGGTACCTTTTTGCATAGCCCCCACGGGGATCAACAAGGGCCATTTCCAGTGTGCAAAACAATCTAACGGGAGGTGGACACACCCCCGCCTTGATTACCACTGCTAGCGGTGAACCGTACCCTATGGCTTCCACGACATCGGAAGACTTGCACTTGCACGGTTTGGTTGATACCGGCGCAGCATATGAACTAGTCATTCAGCACTGCCTACGGACTTTGCGAGGTGAAATGTCATGATTTTAAACGGAAATTATGCAGCATAAGTGGGGAGCCTCTGGTAATACCAGGTGCGGTGACCTTTAGCACACAATTTCGAGGCGTGAGGAAATTCCAATACTTTGTGGTATTCCGAGAATTGACTCTCGATATCACTATGGGCATAGAACTCCCGGAAACATTTCATTACGTAGTCAATCTACACAACGGATTCCCACATACGGCACGGCGTTCTTTTCCGTTCGCTGCAAATATCCACTCGTGTCTCTTGCTGCTTCTAGGGGAAATGGGAAGAAGCTGTGGACATCTTGCTGAAATCCTCGGAGGTCCCCAAACTGATGGGCGATAAGTTGACCACCTTGAAGCGAAAGCGTTGCGATGTTTTTCGTGGGATAATGCCCAGGTAGGTCGCTCCTGATTGGTCCAACATGACTTCGGCGCCGATAACGCAAGCCCCAGCAAAAATAGCTATTGGAAGATTTCGCCCCGTTACGAGGCTTCAGTGAAGCTGATTCAGGAAATGCTGGAAAAAATGTAATTCAACTTTTAAGCTGAAAGTGGACTGCAACGCTAGTTCCAGCGAAGAAAGACGAGTCATTGAGGTTATGCGCAGATTACCGAAAGTCGAACCGGCTGACGAGGAAAGGCTCCCTCTCGCCGCTCCACGCTGATGAGCAGCTGGATCACTAGGGGATTCGATATAGTTCAGCGGCCTAGATCTAGCGTCCGGATGTAGGCAGAGGGAATTTGAGGGGCAGGATGGACAACGGACGGCATTCGAGTTGCCCGACAAGCGTTATGAAATTCAAACAATGCCTTTCTGATTACAAAACGCCCCATCAACTTTCCACAGTTTGAAGCATACCTTGTCGGGCGACCTAATTCCTCAGTGCTGCCTTGTGTGTATGAACGACGTGAATTTTTCGATTTCCTGAGCCTCCCTATCCAAAAGGAGGATCCCGCGAATTCAGTTGACAAGAGAGAAGACCTCTAGAGTTCCAGAAGGTGTATTGTCGGTCCAACTGAATTGGTAGATCAGGGGAGGTGAGCAAGCTAGAGTCGAACCGGAGAGCCGGTAATGTGCCATGATTTTAGAGCGAGTGGAACGAGATCTGGCCATCAGCCCTAACCGGAAAACCCAAGCTTCAATTGAACCAAAGCCACTCAAACTGTCAGTCCCCTATTTAGGGTGAATAAAATACAGGCGAAAAAACGGGGCACCACCTCAGATATTGGCCCCAAGGGTACCCCAGCCGTAAAATTCGCAATAAAGTGGGTAGCGAGGACCAAGGAACCGTCAGTATGGTTCACAAACGCCTGCAGTCTCCGCGGGAAAAGGGTGAATTGATGAATAGTATTGCAGAGCCTGACATCGTTGCACTGACGGAAACTTGGATAAAGCCAGATGCTGACAACATGCTGTTTCAGGGACTCGCTGCATACGGGCAGGATAGAACTGATGGAAGGCAGATGGCGGAGTAGCACCAATAACACGGATCGACATAGGCCATTGAGAGGCTCCATTCAACTTGGTTCCGGGCAACGTATAGGCCAGATCCTGCTTAATCAGGATCGAGGTGCAGACAGTCTGCTATATCTGTATCCTCAGGGCACCGCTAGCGACAGATGAAGAAGGTGTCGAGCCTTTGCAAATGCTGAAAGCAAAGCTGGCACGGACGAAGGAGTTTGTCTAATTGAGGGATCTCAACCTGCCGGAAATACACTGGGAAAGCGGGGTCGCACCAAGGGGATCAGCAGGCGACAAGTTTCTGCAGTGGGTCCACTTACATGCATTTATGCAGCATGTGAAGCAGGATACAAGACGCAGAGGTGGACAGCACCCGTCTCCCCTTGATTTATTCATAATTCGGCACCATCAGGCAGTTAAAGGCAAAGGTGATCATGCAGTCCTAAGGGTTACACTTAGCAAGGCGTCAAAGAAAACCATTACGTCGGCGCCGTGAGAGAATCAATAAAGGTAAACTAAAGAGGACACCGGAGGACGTTCAGTGGGCACCGAGTCACACAAACGCCCCCGTAGAGGAACTTTGAGAGGCTACCAAGATGTGGCTACTCGAACTTACAGAAGCGTTTGCACCTCTGAGGGTGGTTAGCAGTAGTAATCAACCCTTATTGTGGAAGTCAAAAGTCCGCAAGTCTTTAGTCGTTCGTAGGCAACGATGGGCGGCATGGAACGGCTATAAGATGGCTGGGAACACAGCTCATGCGGTCCAAAAGGTAGAGCAATATGCCTTCGAGCGTCGGTTAGCTGCGTCGATCCGCACAAACCCGAAGCTGTTCTATGCTTACGTGCAATCCTAAAAACGTATGAGGGGAAGTGTATCAACGTTGGAAGGAGCGCGCGGACGACTAGATCTAAGCGACGAAGACAAGGCTGATATTCTCTTGGCAGTCTTCAACAGCATATATTGACCCGCAAGTGATTTAGAGGAAAGAATGGAGGGACCACAGGCGCCTCCAATACCCGAACTTAGTGAAGGAGAGGGAGAGTTTCACGCGGAGCTGCGAACCTTGAATAGAAATAAAGCAGCAGGACCAGATGGAATTCATCCAGCAATCACCCAACCTCCGGCCGGGGTCCTGAAGGCTCCGGTGACGAGGCCGTATGAACCGTCACTTAGAGAGGGAATTGTGCCGAGAGACTGGAGGAGGGCAACGGAGGTAGGAATTTACAAGAGCGGACCTCGACAAAAGGCCGAAAATTACCGGCCGGCTAGCCTAACTTCAGTACTGTGTAAGCGCCTGGAGCGAATAGTCGACAAGCAGATCTCTAGTCATTTGGCTCAACATAACCTCAAATCAAATGCTCAGCATGGATTTGTGGTAGGACGATCCTGTATGACGAATCTCCTGCCGTTTTTCGATGAGGTGACCAACTCCTGGACGGAGGGCAGTCGAGCGCGGTCTGCTACCTGGACTTCAGCAAGGCGTTTGATTCTGTGAACCATAGATTTCTGGACGTCAAACTGCATTCTATGGGAACTGTTGGAAAGGCAAGGCAGTGGGTAAACAGTTTTTTAACGGGGTTAACTTTTAGTGGCGAGGTGGATAATCATGTCTCAAATCGTAAAGTGCAATTAGTGGGGTATTTCAGGGCTTGGTGCTCGGCCCTCTGCTGTTTCTCATCTTCATCAATGACCTATGACGTGGGCTTACGAACCCCAAATTTATGTTTCCTGGTGACGTTAAGATAGCTGTAGTAGATGTGTAGCTTGACCTGTTAGCAGTACAACCCAAGTAGCACGTTGCCCTAACCTTTGGGGTAAACCTGGGGCGTGCCACAAGTTTGCCTCATGGGGCTATCCCAAGTTGTGGCTGGTGTAGTGCTACCGATACAACACACGG
The DNA here is from genome assembly GCA_948099385.1 of Fasciola hepatica. NCBI lineage: Eukaryota > Metazoa > Platyhelminthes > Trematoda > Plagiorchiida > Fasciolidae > Fasciola > Fasciola hepatica. The sequence continues at coordinate 16,603,445 of CANUEZ040000019.1, forward strand.
TGACACAGACTAACGAATTTATCTATTTGAACAATTACCGTTTTTGGTGGCACCACATCATCTGCCTGTGTACATCGTCTGCACGCCGTTGCGCTCCTCCAATACACACGTTGTCCCGCTCCGGCCTTTTGAATTCTGCTTTGCGCGCTGCCGAGTATATTCGCTATCGTGTCACAAACCGAGGACCGGAGGCTACAGACTCTACTCGGAAGCACGTCCTGAATTAACTGAGGAGACTCCTAAACTAGCCACAAGTTTGCTCCATAGGGCTAGCCCCAAGTTTGGTCCATCGCTCGGGGTTTGCCCCATGGGGAAACCTTGGGGCTAGCCCCGTTGGGCAATCTTGGGGCAACGACAGCGCTGCCCCAAGTTTTTAATGGTAAGCTTGGGGCAGCCCCACGTCTGCCCCAAGTTTGCCCCATACTTGCCCCATGGGGCAACCTTGGGGTGTGCTACTCGGTAAAACTGATCACACAAATGGGACCTTCCACTAAACCTCACCAAGTATCAATGCTTGACCACAAATACAGGGGCTAGTGGGAATGGTGTGGGGTCGTTGCAAGTGGTCTCGAAGGTCAAAGACTTGGGCGTCATGATGGACAGCGACTTCAAGCCGTCGAAGCAGTGTGCAGCTGCAGCCGATATGGCCGGGAGACAACTCTCTCGAGTTAGATCCATTATGTGGTGTAGACGACTGAAGATTTTCGTTCCGACATGCCAAGCCATAGTTAGGCCACACATGGAGTGCTTCGAGAAAGCCAGTGCACGGTACTTCCGGAAAGATAGACTGTCTGGAGAAAGTGCATGGGCTAGCCACCAGAATAGTGACTGGGCAAGAGGGTTCAGCTACACAGAAAATCTCAGTGCCCTTGATCTATTGTCGATGAAGAGGCGGTGCTTCGCGGGGATATGATAGAAACCTTCGAGGTAATGAAAGTACTGTCAGGTATGGATCGAGAAGACCTTTCCTCTCCTACCCCAGAGAGAGGCACGAGGGGGCACAGCCTTGGATTACAAAGAATGCATTCGAGGCTCCAAAGTAGGGCGAATTGCTTCTCGAATTAGGTGGTACCTTATTGGAATAAGCTCCGGGGGAGGTCACAAATACCAAAACAGTGAAGGTTTTTTTGAAGGTGGCAGGCCGATATTGACAGTATATTGGCAGTATACCCCGAATTATGTCAAGCAGTTTTTAGGGTCAGACGCGATTTACTCACTGTTTGCACCCTTCTCGGCCAGGGCTGATAGTGCAAAAAATTTCAGCCCATCAAAAAGAAACTCACGCGGTATTGGGAGCTACGGAAACTCGCCGACAGCTCACCTATCTGGACACACGGTTGGCTCTAGTCACACCAAGTCCTGTGGGGAACCAGGAATACAGCAGTAGGGAACATGCATCAGTCCGGATTCTCTCCCGGAACACCCTAATTCAGTAACAAGTAATGGAGAAGGCAGTCGGGTGATGAGTCCGAGGGCTAGCTAAGGGAGGGGGAGATTAGTAACGTCCGACGGGTGGGCAAAGCAGTACCTCCTGCAGGGGAACTCAGAGTAGTGTACACCATCGGTCGCAGCGTAGCAAACAAAAGGAAGGAACTCGAGGTTGAAACAAATGAAGCCGACTGGGCTGCAATAACGGAGAAGTAGTTTCACTAATGTGCAGCCATGGAGCATCTACCCACCAAGGGATACTGTGCCTACCGAACGGACAGAGGCGATGGCACAGTAGGAGGAGGATCGCTACTGTTACTAAACGAAAACCTTGAACAGAGATCTGGGGAAGCTCTGCACACCTCAAATATACAAGCTCCACTATACCGTCTACTATCCCCGGCATCTCTTATGGGTATATTATGCGTATACCGCGGCCCAAGTGCTAATCCAGAAGAAGGCTTTTTAACGTTCGAATATCTAGCCATGATCAGCTCGCAGGCATCCAGGATTTTGATAATGGGGGTTTCAACTCCCCGAGATAAATTGAGAGAGCCTGTCTTCTTTGACCGACACCCACTGTAGTAGGAAATCAATTGAGCTGGTGGGCTGCATACCACTCTTTCAGCACGTTAACCAGCGGACCAGGTTGAGGGAAGAGCAAACTCCGGGTGTACTTGATCTGGTGTTCACCAGACATCCGGAGGAAGTAAGTGGACTAGAGTTCACCGCCTCGCATTGGAGGGGGCGACCATGTGGTCACCGGTTTTTGAGCTCTCCCCGGGGTGCCAAATAAGATGCGAAGAAACTTCGTGGGTCTGGAGGTCACCGCGACCAGGGAAACAGCAAGTAGAGTTGACTGGGGCGCTTACTGTCACACCGTGGACGAGGGGTGGTCCGTCATCAGGGACCACTCCTCAGGTTGACCGACGAGCTCGCCCCACTGAGACGCGTCAGAAGATTAAGAAAGTCACCGTAGTGGATGAGCCGATCCGCCAAGGCGCAACTGGCGAAGAGCAAAGCGTGGCATAGTTATCGGTCAACAGGTGGACATCAGCGATTGGTGCAATACATGCGAGCCCGTGAGCGTGCCATTAGGGTGCGGCGAGATTGTCAGGCAAGATATGAAGCGGCCCTGGCACGTAGAGTAAAAGCATGTTCTAAGGCTTACTATAACTATGTCCAGTCCAGGGCTACAGCACGAGTAGCCGTGGGGTGCGTAGTCAACGAAAAAGGAGTGCAGTCAAGGAGGGCTTACGAGAAAGCGCAGGCTCTGAAGAACTTCTTGGAACGTGTGCATAGACAAGACACTGTGAGACAGCATGGGACAACAGTAACCCAGCGGACAGTCATCACGGATGAAGTGGTCATTAGTAATATTGAGGTTGAACTGAATAACAGTGGGGCTGTTGGGCCAGATGGTGGTCGTCCCGCAGTTCTAAAAGCTCCGGTCAGTGTACTGGTTGAACCACTGGTGTAGCCGTTCAACGTATCTCTAGACACCGGGGAGCCACCGGACGACTGGAGACTGGCGCAAGTTGTCCCCATTCATAAAGGAGACAGGCAGGAGATGGCCTCTAAAGGCCGTACAGCAAGTTTGCCACCAATAGCCCTCAAAGTACTAGAGGGACGGGTCAGACGGCGACCAACAGAACACCTGCGGACTCGCCAGCTGATTGTCAATGAGCAACATGGGATTGTTAAAAGAAGGTCCTGCCTTACTAACCTGCTGTCGTTCTCCTACAAGGTAACTCGCAGATAAGATGAAAGGGACCGAGTACAGGTGTGCTACTTAGACTTCCAAGAGGCCCTCGATTCAGTAATCCACCGCTTCTTGCTGGGCAAACTGAACGTACCTGGAGTGGTCCCACAGGTTGCGAGGTGGATCGAGGGTTACCTGAGTAACAGAGCCTTCTTCGTACAGGTCGGGGACACCAGGTCTACACTGGCCCAGGCATGTAGGGGTGGGCAGCAGGGCTCCGTGCTGGGACCACTGTTGTTCCAGGTATACGTGAATGATCTGGTAACTACACTAGACTGCCCAGGGTTCCTGTTCGCAGACGATATCAAGATAGTGGGTGAACCAACCTCGGGGAACTGCAAACCGACTTAAACAGGATTAGTGCATGGGCTGAAAGGCGGGAGCTGCCACTAAATGCAGCCAGATGCAAACACTTACTGCCAGGCAGGGGAAGCAGCAAAGACGTACGTAGGGCTGTCCGTCCCAGTCAGGATTGAGTCCGCTGCCGTGGCAAGAGAGCTAGGTGTTCTTGTGCGGGACAGCTTCAAACCCGCCGGGCAGTGCATGTCAGCGGCAGACAGGGAAACAGGTCGGTTTTCAACTTAGAATGAATATCAGTGTCTAGAGAGGCCGGAGTAATACTACCTGTATACAAGGTGACCGTAAAGCTTCACCTGGAGCCTTTTCTCAAGCATGGGCACCGAGCCTAGTGAAGAACAGAAAGGTGTTAGAAGACATTCAAAGGGGGTTTACTCGGATGATAAATGGGACGCAAGGGAAGCCAAACCAGGAAAGACTTAAAGTCCTAAATCCATTCTTCCTGGATCGTCATAGGCAAAGAGGACATCTGATAGAGTGCTATAAGTTGTATAAGGGAATCCTTACGACCAATATAAACTTACTGACTCTTTGCCACAATGTTGCACTCAGGGGACACGAGGATAAACTGGACAAACCAAGGGCAAGTAAGAGCATAAGAAAACGTTTGTAGCGTACTAGTCTGTCTATGTGGAACGCTAAATTATTGTCAACAACATCTAAGACGACACTAGCAAACTAAGATGGGCGGAGGAGCGTGCGGTGATAAAAAGACCAAAAGGGTAGGTACATTAGGAACCAAAATGAAACAAAAGTTGTGACTCAAACTCACAGTTGTTCAGTGTTCTTGTGATCAGGAAATGAGCGCCGAAGAGCCAATATCCGCCAATGTCTTCAGCTCAGTTCGGTCTGACAGCCATCCGTTGGACAGAGTAGGATGGTATTGAGCGAAGTGCCAAGAGACGCCGTTGAAGCTTCTAAAAATGTTTGTTTCACTCAGTTAGTTCCGACCGATATAATTCCAAGACACTCCAAACCAGAAGATGAGACCGTGCCAGAATGAAGGATTTATTTACAGCCTTTTTGTATTGCGCGGTGGTGACGACCAAAACGTGTGTGTGTTTTACATTAAAACGTCGGTACAACAAAGGAGTGTCGCACAAATGGACGTTGAAAATCATGGGAAAGTTGGAAATGTACAGGTACCTACACAACTCCCCCGCCAGAGCGTTTGTTTTACAAAATAAACGCTGGATAGAGAAATAGAAAGAGGAAACGGTTAGCGAAAGAAAACGTCAACTAACAGGGTCTTGAAATCTGACAGGATGTCGAACGTTTCTGTCAGAACGGAGGGTTACCAGGGAAGGTTTTTGCTGTGGTGGTGCTGGCGGGTGTGGTGTAGTGTCTGGTGTGATGATGGAGGGTGGATCATCAACAGGAATTGTTGGTGGTGTGTCTGTGGATGGTGGTAGTGTTGGTGTTGCTGGTGATGGAGGTGTATCAAAATACGCGGGTTTCAGTCTGTCAATGGAAACCGTGTCTGGCTTATCACCTTTGTGAACCACGAAATACTTGTCCGTGCGGCTAAGTACCTCGAATGGACCGTCATATAGTAGTGTGAGTGGTTTGCGAACAGCATCGCTACGAGTAAAAACGAAAGGTGACGTATATAGATCATTATGTACAAAAACGTGTGTGAATGACGAGCGAGTGGGTATTGGACGTAGATGTGACATACGGTCTTTGAGTTGTTGGACAAATTGGGATGGGTTAGGACTGTCAGCCATGCTAGGTTGAACATATTCACCTGGAAGGCATATGGTGGTACCGAAAACGAGTTCAGCCGAAGTGCTGTGGAGGTCTATTTTGACTGATGACCGCAGACCTAAGAGAACTGGTGGCAGATTGTCGCTCCAACAATTGGGGTTTGGCCATGATATCGGTGCCGCTTTGAGTTGACGGTGTAGGCTCTCTATCATGCCATTGGACGAAGGATGGTATGCAGTTGTTGTGGTGTGTACACAGCCAAGCAGTTTAGCGGACTCACGAAACGCGGTCGATTGGAATTGGCTGCCCCGGCCTGTGGTGACTGTAGACGGTACACCAAATATAGTAATCCAGTGTTGGAGTGGTGCTTCCGCGATACTTTCTGCTGAGGTGTCGGAACTGAGTACTGCTACCGGTCAGCGCGTGAAACGATCGAGAGCGGTTAATATGTGGGTATGTCCATTTGATGGTGGTAGTGGACCAACAAGATCGACGTGAATATGTGTGAAACGGACGTCTGGAACGGTGAATGTATTGGGAGGAGAAAAAGTGTGGTGGTCTACTTTGTTTCTCTGACATTGTAAACACGGTTCAGTCCATAATGCAATGTCAGAATTCATACTGGGCCAAACAAATCTGGCAGAAATGAGTTTGCGAGATGCACGGATACCTGGATGGGAGCGAGGATGTAAATGATCGAAAACGATCTTCCTGTAGGAAGTTGGAACGACAGGACGAGGGTGACCTGTAGACCAGTCACATAGGACTGTGCCATTGGCTGCAGGTAGGGGAGAATCCTTGAGCTGGAATGTGGAGGATGTGCACAGTTCGAGCAAGGATGGATCATCACGCTGGAGGTTTGCCAGTTCCGTAAGATCAAATATAGTCTACACCTTGTTGATGTCAGGTCTGGATAATGCATCAGCCACAACATTATCAACTCCACGCACGTAGCGGATGTCTGTTGTGAACTGAGAAATATAATCCAAATAGCGGATATCTCTGGGTGAATGTCGGCCAGGCTTGGCATGAAGTGCGTGTGTCAGGGGGTTGTGGTCAGTGTGCACACGAAATTGTCGTCCTTCCAAAAGATGACGGAAATGACGGATGGACAAGTAAATAGCCAAAGGTTCATGAGAAAACGTGCTGTATCTTGTCTGTGCCGCCTGGAGTTTTTGCGAGAAGAACGCTAAGGGCTGTAATTGGTTGTCCACTATTTGGTGAAGCACTGCACCGACTGCAGTATTTGATGCATCAGTCGTTAGAATTAACCGAGTATTTGGATCCGAATGTGGATGGTGCAGCATGGTGGCGTCCGCGAGGGCTTTTCTGGCTTCTGCAAAAGCTGTCTCGGCCTCGGGAGTGAAATCGATTGTCTTGACGTTGGACTTGGGTAGGTCGGTCAAAGGTGAAACGATCGTCGCACAATGAGGAATGAAGCGACGGTAGTAGTTCAAAATTCCCCAGAAACGTCGTAACTGTGTGGTCGTTTGAGGTGCAGGAAATGAGGGGATGCTGCGCTCCTTATCTGGAAGAAGTGTCAAACCGTTTTTATCGATATGGTGCCCGAGAAAGTCGAGGGACGAAACGCCGAACACGCATTTACTAGGGTTCAGCTGAAGTCCGTATTGTTGGAAACGTTGAAAGAGTTGACGCAGGTGAATGGCATGCTCTGATAGAGAGGCGCTGACAATTAAGATGTCGTCGATGTAGCCAAACGCGAAGGGTAGACCTCGAAGCACTTCATCGACGAATCGTTGGAACGTCTGAGCAGCGTTTCTCAATCCAAATGGTATGCGAATGAACTCGAATAGGTCAAAAGGCGTGGTGATGGCTGTCTTGGGAATGTCTTCTTCGGCCACAAGAATTAGGTGATATGCCTTTACGAGGTCAACCCTGGAAAAGATTGTCTTCCCTGAGAGGTTCTGTGCAAAATCATGAATGTGTGGGATCGGGTACCTGTCGGGGACGGTGACGTTGTTGAGAGCACGGTAGTCTCCACAGGGTCTCCAATCACCAGATGATTTTGGAACCATGTGCAAAGGCGAGGCGAGGGCTTGAAGACGGTCGAATGATGCCAACATTCATCATAAGTTCGAATTCAAGGCGTGCAATGAGGAGTTTGTCGGCGTTGAGTCGGCGTGGTTGAAAGTGGACAGGTTGGCCTTTTGTGGCGATGTGGTGCTGCACAGCATGAGAGACTGGGTCGGTGAACTGACACGGTTTAGTGAGGGATGGAAACTCCTTCAAAATGTCAGCAAACGGCGATTGCGGGATCGCCAGCCGAATACCCAGAGAGTTGGTGCATTTACTAATGTCAACTGCACAAAGCTTGGTTGTGGTATCTACCAGCTTGCGATTTTTGAGGTCCACTGTTAGGCCAAAGTGTGAGAGGAAATCCGCGCCAATAATGGGAGTCTGAACATCCGCCTGGATGAAAACCCGTTGGAAAGAGCGTCGGAGGCCTAAATCAAGACTGATGGACCGTTGGCCGAATGTCGCAATAGTTGTTGTGTTTGCTGCTTGCAGTGTAAAGTGAGATGGTTTGAGGCTGTGATGTTTGGGTAGGGGGTGGCACTAATCTCGGCGCCGGTATCAATGAGGAATCGAAGGCCACTGGATCGGTCAGCGATATAAAATAGGCGACTTTCATGTGGAGGGCCAGCCGTAGTCGTCTCCGTTACTTGCTGGCCTGGTCGTTTGACTGTGGGGTGTAAGTGCGGAATGAACATGGAGGATCACAGCGGCGTGCCTTGGAGCAGAATGCGCGGTGGTACCAACACCAGGTTTGTAACCGGCGGTTTCTGGACCGTGATCTAGGTTGATGAGGTACTTCAGCGGACACCGATCGATGAGTAGTGAATGCGTTGCACACTGCACTGACCTGACTGCACAACATGCGAACGGTTTCTTTTAGGTCCGTAATGTCCTTATCGATATGCGAGTGATGGGATGGGGAATCAGGACTGCGAGAAACGTCGCCACGGCAATCTGCGGCAGGTGCTGGTAATGCCATAGGAGATTCGTGTGTCGGGGTGGTTTCGGAGGGTGATGTCATGTGGACGCAAGGTCTACCAGGTGGGTAGCATTCCATTATTCTGTCGGCGTGTTGTGCGCTTTTGTCAAGTGGAGTAGTGGGTTCCAGCACTGACAAGACCTGCTGCATCAGGAGAGGTAGTTTATCAACCCATATCTCCCTGAAAATGGCGTCGTCCATTTGCCGTCCAGCCAGTAGCGACCGCATGTGGCGCATAAGTTGGGACGGAGTTTGGTCTCCGAGCTCCACCGACGTGAACAGCTCCCGGAGCATTTTTCCGACTGATTTTCCGGTACGCTGAATGACTGCATCCTTAAGCCTCGTGTCAGGAGCTTCTGGTGGAATGGGATCGAGGAGATCTTCCACGTCAACAGCGATTTCAAATGGAAGCGCCTGGACAACGTGAGAGTACTTCACGCGCTCGCTGGTTATACGTCGAGTGGCAAATACGGCTTCTATTTGTCGAAACCACTCTCGAGGGTTTGTCGGGGCAAACACGGGCAGTTTGAGAGCAACCGCGTGGATGTCAATAGATTCGCTGTCAGACATGGTGAAACGTGTGGAACTTGGACCAAAAGAATCAAGCTAGTGTCAAAGGATGGAAAAACAACCTGGGCTCACCAATTTTGTAGCGTACTACTCTGTCTATGTGGAACGCTAAATTATTGTCAACAACATCTAAGACGACACTAGCAAACTAAGATGGGCGGAGGAGCGTGCGGTGATAAAAAGACCAAAAGGGTAGGTACATTAGGAACCAAAATGAAACAAAAGTTGTGACTCAAACTCACAGTTGTTCAGTGTTCTTGTGATCAGGAAATGAGCGCCGAAGAGCCAATATCCGCCAATGTCTTCAGCTCAGTTCGGTCTGACAGCCATCCGTTGGACAGAGTAGGATGGTATTGAGCGAAGTGCCAAGAGACGCCGTTGAAGCTTCTAAAAATGTTTGTTTCACTCAGTTAGTTCCGACCGATATAATTCCAAGACACTCCAAACCAGAAGATGAGACCGTGCCAGAATGAAGGATTTATTTACAGCCTTTTTGTATTGCGCGGTGGTGACGACCAAAACGTGTGTGTGTTTTACATTAAAACGTCGGTACAACAAAGGAGTGTCGCACAAATGGACGTTGAAAATCATGGGAAAGTTGGAAATGTACAGGTACCCACAAGTTTCATATCCCACCGTGTCATAAACAAGTGGAATAAATTGTCTCCGCACGTAGTTATGGTAAATCCATTCGTTGCCTTTAAGCACAAACTGGAAAAGTGCTGGGCAGAGGTATTCCCAGACTGGTACTAACCATCCTAGGAAGCTTTTCTTTTTTGTTCTTATTTTCCTTCCTTTCTCCTTCCCCGACTAACTATCTTATACTGCATTTCACCACTCTAGTGTTTTCTAACAGCACCTATCCCCGTCAAAGCCTTCATATCACCCTACTCATCATCTTTCCATGTTAACACCTCTATATTATTCGAGGACACGGAGTATGTCTCACATGGGGATGGCAGTGATTTGAGGCGCCGAACCTATATTAGTTTGAGGCTGCCGCTCTCGAAAGCGAGCCTGTTTCTTTTCCTTCCCCTCAGCTACCACAAATACCAAATTGTATTGGATCCTTGGAAGTCGCAGCAAGGCGGGAACTTCTTGGGCTCGCACCGCAAGAAACGGTAGCGTTCTGTGGTCAAACAGCGCGGTATTTAAAAATTTGGCGTCGATTTGAATGGGTGCCCGATAACTTAGTTGCCATTTTCGGTCCAAGTACAGTAATTTGTACAAAGATACAGTCCACGGTAACCGATACCAAGAAATGGGAATTGTACGGCAAAACGGGGAACTATACAGCCAAATTGATCATAAGAAGGCATAAGCTCCTATTGTATTTGTATACCTAAATAATGTAGGTAGGTCTTGTGGATTCCCCACATAAATATATATATATATATATAAGAATGTAAATATGTGTATATATATTTGTATGTATGCACGTGTCAACACATATTTGTATATATATATATATATATGTTTATAAGCATATATGCACACGTAGGTACGTATTTGTATATTTCTTTATGAACGTGTATGTATTGATTTATATAAGAATATATGTATATATTTGTATACCGTTCTATGCACACGTAAGTACATGTATATATACGCATATAAATATGTATGTATATGTATATTTATATACATTAATATATATGTATATATTTATATGTAAATGTATACATGTGTACTTAGATACGTATCTAAATATAGATGCTTACATTTATATGCATATATATATATATATATATAAGTACCGACGTGTGCATAGATCCGTATATTCATGTCTATGTATATACCTATATATAACCACGACGATGATCCGATACGTTTGGGGATTACTATTATGCAATTAGTCGATCAACTCCTGCCTGAACCATTTTGTTTCCCTGACCGCAATATTGTAAGATTGCACGCAACTAATCCAACCTCTAATTACGCGAGCTTAAGCACGACGCCCATTAGGCGCACCTGCCTACACATAAACCACCCGCATCGTAATACGTTGCACCTTACTGATGGACCCATTCCGTAGCGAATGCAAAATGTAGGACAAAATGAAGAATAAGAATTGTATTGAAAGATGGTGGTTCAATGGTACAAAATGATCCTTTCATGCACACTTCCGTGCCGAAGTTCTACGGTCATAAAGGTGGATCGAACGTTGTGATGTTTCGCCATGTTCTGTCTGTAAAGCAGAAATGGAAACAATTATTGTCTGGTTTTACTTTGTGATAGGCAAAATGAAAATCGTCATTGTAACTCACTTAATTTTCACCAGCCAGACAGTGGACGCAAACGTAGTTCTCCTCGTTTCCGAAATTTGCACATTGATAGTGCGTCCAACGCGGGCAACGGTTGCACTGCACCCACTCGGTTTCCTGGTCCAAATCCACTTCGGGATCCTGAGGATGACAGACACTGCACTCATTTTCCACGATCGGTGAATGCGGCCTTTCCAGACGGCGCCTTTTCTCCTGGATCCGGTATTGTGCGGAGGTTGTAGCGTGCAGACGTCTGAACTGTACCAGCTGCAAAGGATGCCCTTATTCATGACACTATAACCCGCCCACATTGCTTCATACGGCAACCAAGTTCGGTTCAAGTAATTCATGGCCTCTGCACTACGGCCAAGAATGGCGGCCTTAAATCTATCAAATATCACCTTAGTTGGGGCGTAAACCAAATTTCGCATCCATTGATGAACGCGTTGCTTGTCATTTAAGGACAAGCCGTGCAGGCGATAACATTGACACTTCATATCCCTAAGAAGGTGGAACCGACAGAAAACGAATTCTGCTCCTGGATACGTGACCGCAAAAATCCCTTGTATTGCGCTAAGCTTCGATCTAATATGATTGTCTTCACGTTCGCTGTCCCCGGTAACCTGGCTCTCATTTCGGTGATTGCACGCAGATAACTAGCACTGCTCTCGTTAGGAAGCAGGGCGTAGAAAATTGAACGACCTAGGCCACTATCGTCTATCAACATGCAATGCCAAAGAAGGTACCCACCGCAGTTCAGTTGGTGGGTGGCATCCGCTAGCAGTACCTCACTATATTTATCCGCCAGAGACTTAACTGTCTGTGGAATGTGAAACGCGAACCTAACTACGCCTTCCCGCGATATGATTCGCAAATAACCCTTTACAGTCATAAGTTGTTGAACCTTAAGCACATCACTACGGTTATCTACGGCATTCGCCTTGGCCCTCAAGTAGTAAATATCCCTAACTGTGAACAACCGGTTGAATTTCTGGCGAGCGTATTCACATATTTCGCTGGTTCGGCGGAAAGTGCCCATCAGTTCTAATATGTGTGACTCTTGTTCGGGAGTCAAACGCCTATTACGATGGTAGAACCTATCGCTGGTTAGGTGAAAATCGTGGTTATGCTGCAGACATTGACCAACGACTTTGTACTGCATTCCGACGGCCCGGATCCTCACGAAGGCCGGGCATTGAGTATTCTGATATCTGAAAAGTAAAGATAGATTTACTGTGCTTTGCATACCTGATGGCTGTTCTATTTCGCCGTCGATTGTGCACGCAGCAAAATTTAACCCGATAGTATGGGAAATTTTTTGGCAGTGCACCCAGTTCAGTTCAGTTCAGTTCAGTCTGCACAGGACAGGTAATGGCCACGGCCAATCGAGCGTCCAGAATTCCTTCGATGGTATGCACACCAGTTATGCACCCACCAGTGCCGAGTGTATTTCGTCGAATCCCCGCTAAAAATGAGAGGGAAACGGAAAACCTCATCGCACATCAACTGCGAGAGACATTATGCATCGTGAGCGTTCACTGAGACAGTATGCAATGAGGGAAAAAGTCTGCTAAAACATACTTCAGAAGGACCACAGTGCTACCCGTCATCCATCTAGTTGATATTCTTAAGGCTCACTACAAGGAAAGATCTCGTACCACTTGCGATCAAGGGCACATTTGAAGGATTGGACTGTCTGCAGATCTACCATTTCACCAGGCAGACCGTTCCAACTGTTCACAACCCTGTTGCTGAAGAAGTGCGATCTAGCCATCAACCTAGATCGGGCTTTTATCAACTTCTTTTCGTGTCCCCTTGTTCTGGAGTCTACGGCCAATTGGAATAGACTAGCTGGTCTAAGGCCAGAAAAGCCCTTCATTACCTTGAACGTTTCTATGAGATCTCCTCGACGTCTCCTCCTTTCCAACGAGAAGAGATTCAGGTCACAGAGTCTCTGTTCGTAAGTCTTACCCCTCTGCCCTTCAACCATTCGCGTGGCGAGACGTTGGACTTCCTCTAGGCAGGCGGCTCTTTTTTGTAGAAGGGTGACCAAGCCTGCACACTACCTTCTAAGTGAGGTCGTACTATAGCCATGTAAATAGGTACGAATACCTCCGGCTTCCGGCAAGACAAAGCCGATCGCAGTCTAAAGAGCTCCCCACGAGCCTTATGCGCAGCCGCGTTGCACTGCTCCGACCATTTGAAGTCACTTTTCATGATGATCCCCAGGTCTTTAACCCTACTGGCTGCCTCTACGGTGAACAGCCCTTGATCATGAGCGACAGTTAGGCTCTCTGTTGCCCTTGACAACAAATGGCTTTTTTGAGCGTTTAGAGGTAAGTCCCATTTGTATGCCCAGTTTAGGACGGTGCCTATTTCCCTGCCCAAGTCCGCCCTACCCTTAGATCCAACAATCTTCACATCTTCCGCAAAAATAAAGCTGGGCGATTGAAGAGTGGATGCTAGGTCATTAATAAATAACAAGAATAGGACCGGGCCTAGGACGGATCCCTGAGGTACACCACTGGTGACGTTCATCAAACTGGAGCACCTGTCCCCCGCTTTGACATAAAGCGTCCTGTGGGAGAGGAAGTCCTCCAGCCACCTATATGCTGGCCCACCCGGATGTGTACGAAGCCAATTCTCAGCACTAACACTCTCATACACGTGAAACGAGGTGAAAGTCTGCTGCTGAAATAGCCGAAAGTCTTCCTCGAACCTTGAGAATAATTTATAGGCGTCTTTTACGTGTCTGCAGAAACTCTCAGTCATCAACGAAAGCACGTGCAACGGCCATGACAGTTAATAGGTGTGAGCGGTAACAGCCTTGCGCAACCGTTATATACTACGAAGTGGATAACTAAAACAAAAGTCGCCGCAAAAGTAGGAACACCATTCTTATTTTCCGCAAAAATGACTTCATCAGCTCCAACCATTTTTTATCAGTAATCACCAATAACGTCAATCTGGCCATCATTAAGGTTGGACCACAAGACACTGTCCGCAAGAAACTGGAAGTTTACTGGCTCAGGCCGCAAGTAATGTGACCTGACCTGACCTGACAAGACATGAAACTGAACTGAACTGAACTGAACTAACTTACCTGTCCTGTGCAGACTGAACTGAACTCCATGGGTCCTGACCTAATCCACCCCCGTATTCTCAAGGAAGCCGCGGATACATTAGCTGCTCCTTATGCCTCGCTTTTTCAGCGATGTGTTGACGATGGAGTTTTCCCCCGTAACTGGAAAAAAGCAGTGATCGCACCCATCTATAGGAAGGGTAGTAGACACCTTGCTTCTAGTTACAGACCCATAAGCCTCACTAGCATCCCTAGCAAAATTTTTGAGGGAATTCTTAAGAGTGAGATTCTTTCCCATCTTCATAGAAATAAGATCCTCTCCCCGTCCCAACATGGGTTTCTTCCTGGCAGGTCATGCATCACCAATATGCTTACTGTCATGGATAGTCTAACGAAAGCCTATGATGATGGCCAGCTCTCACACGCTGTATTCATCGATTTTGCTAAGGCCTTCGATAAGGTCCCACATGCCCCTCTTCTTTATAAGCTGCAGACGTACGGGATCACAGGCTCCATGTTGGCCATCCTACGTAGCTTCCTTACCGACCGCACCTTTGTGGTTAAAGTCGGGAATGTTTTGTCTCAACCCTCCCCAGTAACAACTGGGGTCCCCCAAGGGTCGGTCTTAGGTCCTCTTCTTTTCCTGATCTATATAAACGATCTACCGACAGCCCTTCCTGCGAACATTGCCATGTACGCAGATGATGTAACCCTCTGGAGTTCAAGCGTTGAAGACCTGCAAATTGCAGTTTATGAAACAAAACGCTGGTCCGAGGATTGGAACCTCCCAGTTAATGATGACAAATGCGTGAGCATGTCTTTCGGCAGAGAGACTGGTCACACGTTTTCCATTAATGGAGCAGCCACTCTGCCAAGGGTTGACCGACACAAGGTGCTCGGTTTCTGGTTAGATTGTAACTTATCCTTCTCTCATCATCACGAACTTGCGAGCAAGTCTGCCTTTCGAGTTCTAAACATGATTCGAAGGTCCTTCCCGCGCATATTTAAGGATGATTTCCCCATAATTTTCGGCACTTATATCCGACCTCTGCTGGAGTACGGTAGTCAGATAGTGCACTCTGGTCTTGTCCGAGACCGTGAGATCCTAGAAAGGGTTCAGCGGGCCTCCACCAAGGCAGTAAGTGGTCTATCCCATCTACCTTATCCCGTCCGCCTCTCACTCCTCAACCTCTATCCCCTTGACGTAAGACGCGTAAGAGGTGATCTGTTTTTGATGTTTCACCTTTTTGAAACAGGTCAAAGCGATTACTTCTTCTCCGTCTGTCCAGCCTCCTCTCTCCGTGGTCACAGCAGGAAAGTTTTCAAACCGAGGCCACGCACTTCACTAAGGATTAACTTTTTTAGCTATAGGGTTATTACCATGTGGAATGCACTTCCGGAAGATATTGTTCTGTCGCAGGACAAAACTATCTTCAAGAAAAAGCTAGACATCTACCTGGGTCTCTCCCAATAATTCCCTTTGTAAAAAAAAACAAACAAAATAGTTGTCTTTTATCGCATATATGTTCATGAATGCCGCACCCCCACTCAGCTTAAGGCACTGTCCACATTGTGACACTGAATGAGGTTATATGTATCTTGTTTTCGCTGCCATCCTCGCCCCCCCCGCTTCTTTTTACTCTCGTTTCAGCTCGGTGAGTCCGACAGAAGATCAAAGATTTCCTAAAGAACCGGGACAATTGGGCTTAAAGCCTCGAACCCGTGTAGTACTTCAAGACTTCAAGACAACTGAACTGAACTGAACTTGACCTCGAGTAGCACGCTACAGTTTGGCCGGGTAGGTTTGGCTGCGCTTGGCGGTTTTCGCGGTCGGCTGTACCGCTTGGAAATGTTTCCAGTTAGGTTGGCACTTATCAAGACAAAGTTATTTTTCATCCATGTCTGGCTTTAACCATTTATTCTCTACTGTTTTCCTCGTTTTCAGCTTTCGTTGACTCTGGTTGTGTACGATATTCTTTGTCACTGTCCACCTTTTTACTTATGGGCTTGTCACAGACCGCAGGTATTGTGGTAAGAACAACGATTACTTTTAAACAACACATGCAGGTTGGCACGGTTGCCTCAGTTGCCGTAGTAGCAGCCGTCACAGGCACGGTTTTGGCCTTTATTTTCAAGAAGAAAACACATCCCAAGCAGTTATTAGATCCGCATAAGAAATATGCCCTCCGTGTTGTCGATCGCGAGGTCAGTACCGCTAACCTTTTTGACTTTAGTTTAGATGATCAGTCACGACACTATGAGACTCAAGTTGGGATTGGACACGGCGGAACACATTCTTGGTCTTCCTATTGGTATGCAATTTCCGCGAATGTCGCAGCTGGTTTATTTCTTACTGCAGGAAATCACATATACATTTCCGCCCGCATCAATGGAGAGATGGTTGTTCGTCCATATACTCCTGTTTCAAAGGATACCCAATTAGGTTACGTGGATCTGGTAATCAAGGTTAGTTCCCCCACATCGTTGGATGTTCCGGACAGTGCTCAACCTGCGTTGTATCCCGGACATTTGAAGATGGAAAATGTTTTGATGCCATTGTTCGTAAGATCTCGGTTTGTATTTCACTGAAACGGTTAGCACGGTGTTGGCTATTTCTGGACTGATGTCCGCGGTTGCGAGTGGCTTGGTTCTCTGGTCGACGATCTTTGCCGGTTAATTCCTATTGACTGTGCCAGCCTTTCACACGCCATTGAGCAGTCTTATAGGTACCCAAGATTGGCCATTAAGCAGGATCTAAAACTAGGTTGTTTAAATACCATAACATTTAGGGATTACAATACATCAGCAAGGCAGTAAGTATCTGGCACATCTGTTGTCCGACAGTTCAGTCCAAATACAGTTGTGATAAAAGCATAAGAACTCCCCCATCTTCCCTGAAACTTCAGCCCTCATATTCTCTGACAAAACCATATCGGATCAGAACGACGGAATGAAATTTCAGAACGAAGTTAAGCATAGTGTTAGTTGGATCAGAAAACGTGAAAAACGAGGGTGACCAAAATACAGGACCCTGTACTCCGATGCGCCTTTGCATGGGAAACTTTTCGAGACCAGACAAACCATTTGGCTTTACAACAAGCTGATTAGTTCGCTCTGTGGGTTTGGCGACCGATAAGCTCATGAGAACCAAAGTCACGTTAGTCAGATTGACTGCAGCACGTGATGCACCCTAGTCTTTTAGCCACTTCCGGCGACCCTCATTCACGTTGATTGCACTTACACTTCAGAACTATATCGAATTTTATCAGCGCAACGCTACACGTAAAGAAACTAGCAGACTCCTCACGTGTTTGTCCATGCTATGTGGTTCAGTCCATGATAAACGTTGTTCTTTATGGAGCGATGTGTGAGCGATGTATCTTTGTATCTCACTCGAGGTACTTGGGCGTCTCTTGTAACGTTCGTCTTGAGACGCTGGTCAAAGCTTCCAGCATCAACAAAAAGCACGTTATTGGATCGTGTTGTCACTTTCTGTTGAATCAGAATGATTGGTCGATCTGCGTTTGCACAGTTAGACAGTGTATTCCGTTTGTTGGCTGCTGGGGCGTTCTTTCCCACCTGTGCAGTTCCACTCTGTGTCCATCTTGTATATTCATACTTTCTAATTCAACGTGCAACATGGTGAGAAAGGCAGTGAGCAGTGGGGCTTCCCCTACTGTTTAACGCTGTACGATGATGATGATGATGATGACGATAACGTTATTATAAGCCAGACGAATAAATTTACGATCATCCGATTTCGTTAGTTTATCGGGAGTATCCATTTGCTTTTCAGTCGGCAAAATCAGTGGAAGAATGATTGGTCCAAGCAAATGGGCTTCTACTAAGCCATCCCACTGCCTTGCGGATAGGTTCTCTTTAGAACTAAATGCATTGGTTGAGACCCCTATTCGTTCTCCTGCTATGCGGCTGGACACCTTAGCAGTACCCGTCCAACATCCCCCATGAACTGCAAGAATACAAAGAATCCCATATTGCATCAGTCGTCGTGCAGGATAATTAGGACCGCACTGCCCATTGCATCGAGCGGGGTCTGTAGTGATAAGCGGGCTACTGCTCAGAGTTCCCTCTCTTTTACTCAACCTTTGTCTTCTGTCCCCAACCACCTTCACTATCGCCCGCCTAAGCTGGGCAACTCCCAGCCCAAAGGATGCTGCCTCGTCCACGTTCCGCTTGCTCCACTGGGTGCATGGGGTTAAGGACTGAATCCGAAAATTGGATCGATAAGAAAGCATCAGCGAAGACGACAAAACGCGTGCAGCAATCAGGTCTCACGTGACGGACCAAAAGAAGTGCTTCCGTGACGTTCCCGTCCTGGGTTAACGCCCCACTGCCTTGTAGGTGAGAATTTTGAGTCTAAGGCTCCGGTTAGGGTTTCCAAAGGAAAAACCCGTTCTGCGGTGTGGGCAGCCGCAAAGTATGATGGACCTAGATATCTCCAGTATCTTTCCTGTAAAGGGCCCTGTGAGGGAATGTGTTCACCTATCGTTGGCGGATAGCCAAGTTGCGTCAGCAGTCGACACTGGTGCGGCACCAAGCCCAAGGCTTGAGACAACAGAATCACGGGTGACAAGATAGCCGATCGCTGGGGTGGGTCGATAAATGAGAGATGAGTCTTGTCAGCGTTTTTAAGGCCTCAAGACGTGGTTGCCCAGACCGGTCGGACCAATACAGTGTGCTCAAAGAGTGGGCGAATGTGAAAGCAACCCATATATTTGTTTTGTGCTAATAAACGGAAGTGCATCTGAGGCAGATTCGAGTTCTCACTAGAGCTAGTGGGACGGAATAAAACAGGCCTTACAAACTTTTCCTCCCTTAAGTCGAAATCGATATAAAACGCCACGGGTTCTTGCTGCTCTGAAGAAAAAAGTAGTTCAGAAATTGGGTATAAATCGAATGCACTCCTTAAGCCTAAATGTTCACTTCACTTGATTGCCTGTAACGTCGTCACACTGTCAGGTAGGGCAACAAATGGCCCTCACTAGAACTCTTGACCGTTTTAAAATAGATGTACGCTGTGTCTCCGAAACACGCATACAAGACCTTACTTTTGTGGTCACGCTTCGCACCCCAGATACAACCTCGGTCTCTCGCTTTACTCTTCGTGTGTCGGGTGATTCGGTGTCTAGTGTTCGTGGTCAGGTTGACTTTGGGACCGCTGTGAGCACAAGAGCCGAGCTTGCATGGCTAGATTGGATTCCAGTCAGCAGTCGTTTGTGTACGGTTCGGTTGGGTGGTTCTGTGCATGTGAACAGCGAAAAACCGAAGCGTCGATGCTTATTCGTCGTGTCTGTGTATGCGCCCACTGACTGCAGCTCCTCTGAGACCAAGGACGAATTCTATCAGGATTGGTCTCAACAGCTACGGAGCGTCCGTTCAACAGATGTAGTGGTCATTCTTTGGGATTTCAACACCCAATTAGGATGTTTGGGGATTCCGAAAGGCACATCCGAGATCCATTTGCTATCTCACCCGATCGTACCGATAACGGTGATCGTCTCATTCAACTGTGTTCTGACCATGGATTGTTTCTAGCAAGTACGAACTGCCATAAGAGGCGGCACAGACTCACATGGTGTCCTTCTTCGTCTTCACAACGTTGGGCTCAGATTGATCATATTGTGATTGGTCACGACTGGCGTGGACCAATTGAAGATTGTCGTTCATTTTGGTCTGCGCCTGTGGACTCAGATAACACTTCGATACGTGCTCGCTTCTGTTTACGTCTCGTCCGTGGTCGCACCAAAGTAAATGCCACGCGTCCCCCGCGGTTGCTTTTAGACGATAACCAGCGACAGAGTTTCCAGATAGAGCTGTCTACGCAGTTATCGATGCAACCCGATGTTCAGGACCCAAAGGAACGCTGGTAACAGGTCAAGGAAGTTTTGTATGCTGCCTCGAATGCCACCCAGAACTCAGGTTCAAGTCAGTCTCACAAGCAATAGATATCTTCGACATCAGTTGTTGGGAACCAGAGCTCAGTCTCTGGATCAAGTGCTGAATCTAAACAGGTTAAGGTGGTTGGGACATGTGTTAGGCATGCCCACGTGTAGACTTCCTCAGCGTACGCTGTTCTCTGAGGCAGGTGGTGATTGGAAGGTAGGTGGGGGTGGTCAGTCCATGACATAACAAAAAGGTATGAAAACCTTGACCAGTGGACTTGGCCAAGTAGGACGTGTTAGGCTTCCAGGTTGGGGTCCACGTGATCCGCCTGCTAAATGGTTGGAGACAGTAAGTGATATGGCTGGGTGTCGCGATCAGTGGCGTGGTTGTATTCGGACTCTTTCCTTGTCTGCTTGATTTCATCATCATCATCATCGTACAGCGTTAAACAGTAGGGCAAGCCCCACTGACCACTGCCTTTCTCACCATGTTGCACGTTGAATTAAAAAGTATGAATATACAAGATGGAGAGGGAGTGGACCTACATGGGTGGGAAAAGAAAAGAATGCCCTAGTAGCCAACACACGGGATACACAGTCTAACTGTACAAACGTACACCGATCAAACATTCTGATTCGATAGAAAGTGACAACGCGATCTCCATTGTTCGCGGTTCGCAGCCATATCCTTCAGTGTCTCCAGCCAACTGGTAGACGGATCTTTTGGACCCCAACCACGAAGACGTGAAGCACCTACTTTTCCCAAGTCTGCCGTACATTTTCTCATTCCTCGCTGCCACGTCATCTGTTGACCTCCACGTGGTCTCTTCCACTCCCTAGGAGGGGCGGAGAATAGGACACGGTACGGTAGACGTGTGTTTGCCATACGTAACACGTGTCCCAACCAACGAAGTCTACTAAGCTGGATAGGCTGTGACAAAACGTTCGCTGAATTAGTACCTAATGCTCGCTTTCTGACCTCATCGTTGCTTACTCGGCTATTCCACCCAATCCTAGCGATACTACGTAAACATCGATGGTCAAAAACCTCAAGACGACGAATGTCTTCAGCACGCAGACTCCAAGTTTCGCAACCGTACAACAAAACTGAACGCACAGTGGCACAGTATACACGACCTTTCAACTTCAGTGAAATGTCACATCGCCGCGCAAGTGCTTCAGTCCAGCGTACGCCGCTCGAGCTTTGGATATCCGCGTACTCACCTCTACTACTGTGCTCCCATCCGTCGCCACACAGCTACCGAGGTAGGTGAAGTGGTCGACAACTGACAGCACCTCCCCATCGAGCATCAAGCTCGGAATCGTTGACGTCCAGTCTTGTAACATCACCTTGCACTTTGAAGGTGCAAAGCGCATGCCGAATGGAGCTACAGCTCTTGCGAGATTATCTAGTGCACGCTGAGCATGTTCCGTGGATTTGAACAAGCAGACAACGTCGTACGCGTAATCTAGATCACACAGCTTTTCACTATTTCCTATTTCGATGCCTACATCCTGAATATTTTGCAAGGCATTCTCCATTATTTCATCCATGACGAAGTTGAACAGGAAAGAAGACACAAGACACCCTTGTCGAACAGTGCTGGTCGTTTCAAACCGACTGGATAGTTCACCTTAAACCCTTACGCGGCAACAAGTATGAGAATACAATGATCTCAGTAGGTTCACGAACTTCTGGGGCATAACTTCTCAATAAAGGGCACGGAAAAGCGCTGTTCAATCAACTGAATCGAAGGCGCCTTTCAAGTATAAGAAAATCATTATTGTCGGTCGGCGGTGCGTGTGACGCGTTTCAAGTAGTTGGCAAAGGGTAAAAATCTGGTCGATGCATCCTCGACCTGGGCGGAATCCAGCCTGCTGTTCGCGGACATTCCTCTCGCGAGCCGATGTAAGACGATGCAGCAAAATCGAAGCTAATACTTTGGTGACTATCGGAATTAAGCTAATCCCACGATGATTACTGCAGTCATTGCGTATTCCCTTCTTGAAGATGGGAACAATCAATGACTCGCTCCATATTAACGGAATACGCTCCTCGTTCCAAATGTCACGGAGCAAGGTGGTAAGTGATTTTATCACCACCTCACCACCAAGTTTGAAAAGAACTGGCGGACGTTATTCGGGACCTGCAGCTTTCCCCCGCCTTAGTAATCGAATACATGACTCTACTTCTACTTCCGATGGACGTTCAAGTGATAACACCCAAGGAGTCGCAGTTGTTGACACGGGAGTAACTGCACCAGCGTGCGGCCACCTGAACTGTTCCTTGAAGTACTCGGCCCATCAGTCAACCCTTTGCTGTTTGCTATGGATGGGTTCTCCATTTCTATCGCAAATCGTTTCTCTGACTTGGGTTCGCCGCCCACCGTTGTCACGAATAAGTTTGAACAGTCTTTGACTTTGACCTGAAGCAGCTGCTATTTCCATTTATTCGGCTACCATCGACCCACTAATTTTCCCGATCCTTCTTAAGGCTTTGCGTAACTTGTCTTTGCAGCTCTCTCCTTACGATTCGAGAGCTGACGCTTTTGCTTCATTATACTCAGCGACTCTTGCGAGATCCAGTGTCTCTGATGGACATTGGATCTAGGACCACAGGCAAAACCTGCTGCAAAGTGCATCGCCTGTTTGATATGAGCTCAATGCTCATCTACATTACTGTTCGTCGTAGATCCTAGCTCATGTTCAAACCTCTGCTCATAACGGGTGCAAACGTCTGGATCACACAAACGTTGCACGGCTAATCGGGTTTGCGGTTTGCGACGATAACCATGGAGCTGGAGAGATAATCGCATTGAAATTAATGCATGGTCCGACTCTACGTACGTGGACCAGTAAGATCTACAGTTCTGAACAGAACTGCGCCACCGGTAGCTTACGGCAATATGATCAATTTGACTAAAAGTACCTGTAGAGTTAGAGCGCCATGTCCCTGTGCGACGCGAGCTGTGTGGGAAATCGGTGCTAGACAAGAACAATCGATTGTCTGCACAAAATTGGAGAACCCTATCCCCGTTATCTGTCCGCTGAGCTGGTAAGTCACAGCGCCCACCTAAACAGGCTTCTGACGCACTGAGTTTGCCAACTTGCGCACTGAAGTCACCAGCTAACACTACAATGTCAGAACCTTTACTGCTGCGAACGAGGGTGCCGAGTTCATCGTAGAACTCATCTTACTGCAAGTCTGAGCTGCAGTCCGTTGGGGCGTACGCCGAGATCACGAACAAATTGCGTTTAACACAACTATCCTTTCGAACGCCAACTGACCATTGGAGTCTCACAGCACATAAACGACTGTTAACAGGGATCCAGTCTAAAAGGGCAGTCTCAGCCTTCTCAGTCAAGACAATTCCTACACCACGTTGACCCACAGTTCTAGCTGCTTCGTCTCCTGAGGTGCGCAGAAAATACCTCGATGAGATACCAGGAGCAGTTAGTTGAATCACTGCTCGAATCCTGGATACGCGTTTCACTTAAGCAGCAAACATCAATCTTCAAAGAGTCTAATGTGAGGGCTAAGCACGCCTGCTGACCGACCTGCATGAGTGTACGCACGTTGAAGGAGCCGAGATTCAGAGGCTGACGAGGCTTGATAAAGTGTGAGTTACCAGTCAGAGGATTATTCCCGACACTATTTGACAGTGAATCGTTGCGAGTATCGACCGTGTTATCAATGGAAGCATTATGGGTGGATAGATGGGGCCAAGAGAGGTGGTTGAGGACAGAAGACAAAGGTTGAGTAAAAGAGAGGGAACTCTGAGCAGTAGCCCGCTTATCACTACAGACCCCGCTCGATGCGATGGGCAGCGCGGTCCTGATTAGCCTGCGCGACGACCGATGCAGTATGGAATTCTTTGTAGTCGTGCAGTTCATGGGAGATGTTGGACGGGTACTGCTAGGGTGTCCAGCCACAAAGCAGGAGAACGATTAGGGTCCTCATCCAAAGCCTTTAGTTCTGACAAGAACCTATCCGCAAGGCAGCGGGATGACTTAGTGGAAGCCCATTTGCTTGGATCAATTATTCTTCCACTGATTTTGCCGACTGAGTTGCCAGCTCAAATCAACCCCCAACCTGGAGGACCAGGAGACTGAACTTTGTCTGACCTCTACCCATTGACCTGTCAGGCATGATTACATCTCCGGCTTATAGAAGCCATCCTGTATAGCTCTTTGGGTCATAGAGGCGCGCAAGCCATCACACCACGTCAAGGTGCAGTCTCGTCGTGATTTCCCCTTGGTACTTCGACTTTTTGGATCTCCATAACTATGCTTCTATTCTTTTTGCCTCTTACTGGACGATGCTGGAAGGTAGAAACCAAAACTAGTGCACAAAAGTACGAGGTCAATGGTTGAATAAACTGAAACTGAACTATCTCTGCGTTTTCTATCCACCCATAATCCTCCCGCTGACAACACGCCCGGTATTCGCCACGGTTCATTGACGTGGTGTGATGGCTTGCGCGCCTCTATGACCCAAATAGCTATACAGGATGGCTTCTATAAGCCGGAGATGTAATCATGCCTGACAGGTCAATGGGTAGAGGTCAGACAAAGTTCAGTCTCCTGGTCCTCCAGGTTGGGGGTTGATTTGAGCTGGCAACTCAGTCGGCAAAATCAGTGGAAGAATAATTGGTCCAAGCAAATGGGCTTCTACTAAGCCATCCCACTGCCTTGCGGATAGGTTCTCTTTAGAACTAAATGCATTGGTTGAGACCCCTATTCGTTCTCCTGCTATGCGGCTGGACACCTTAGCAGTACCCGTCCAACATCCCCCATGAACTGCAAGAATACAAAGAATCCCATATTGCATCAGTCGTCGTGCAGGATAATTAGGACCGCACTGCCCATTGCATCGAGCGGGGTCTGTAGTGATAAGCGGGCTACTGCTCAGAGTTCCCTCTCTTTTACTCAACCTTTGTCTTCTGTCCTTAACCACCTCTCTTGGCCCCATCTATCCACCCATAATGCTTCCACTGATAACACGGTCGATACTCGCAACGATTCACTGTCAAATAGTGTCGGGAATAATCCTCTGACTGGTAACTCACACTTTATCAAGCCTCGTCAGCCTCTGAATCTCGGCTCCTTCAACGTGCGTACACTCATGCAGGTCGGTCAGCAGGCGTGCTTAGCCCTCACATTAGACTCTTTGAAGATTGATGTTTGCTGCTTAAGTGAAACGCGTATCCAGGATTCGAGCAGTGATTCAACTAACTGCTCCTGGTATCTCATCGAGGTATTTTCTGCGCACCTCAGGAGACGAAGCAGCTAGAACTGTGGGTCAACGTGGTGTAGGAATTGTCTTGACTGAGAAGGCTGAGACTGCCCTTTTAGACTGGATCCCTGTTAACAGTCGTTTATGTGCTGTGAGACTCCAATGGTCAGTTGGCGTTCGAAAGGATAGTTGTGTTAAACGCAATTTGTTCGTGATCTCGGCGTACGCCCCAACGGACTGCAGCTCAGACTTGCAGTAAGATGAGTTCTACGATGAACTCGGCACCCTCGTTCGCAGCAGTAAAGGTTCTGACATTGTAGTGTTAGCTGGTGACTTCAGTGCGCAAGTTGGCAAACTCAGTGCGTCAGAAGCCTGTTTAGGTGGGCGCTGTGACTTACCAGCTCAGCGGACAGATAACGGGGATAGGGTTCTCCAATTTTGTGCAGACAATCGATTGTTCTTGTCTAGCACCGATTTCCCACACAGCTCGCGTCGCACAGGGACATGGCGCTCTAACTCTACAGGTACTTTTAGTCAAATTGATCATATTGCCGTAAGCTACCGGTGGCGCAGTTCTGTTCAGAACTGTAGATCTTACTGGTCCACGTACGTAGAGTCGGACCATGCATTAATTTCAATGCGATTATCTCTCCAGCTCCATGGTTATCGTCGCAAACCGCAAACCCGATTAGCCGTGCAACGTTTGTGTGATCCAGACGTTTGCACCCGTTATGAGCAGAGGTTTGAACATGAGCTAGGATCTACGACGAACAGTAATGTAGATGAGCATTGAGCTCATATCAAACAGGCGATGCACTTTGCAGCAGGTTTTGCCTGTGGTCCTAGATCCAATGTCCATCAGAGACACTGGATCTCGCAAGAGTCGCTGAGTATAATGAAGCAAAAGCGTCAGCTCTCGAATCGTAAGGAGAGAGCTGCAAAGACAAGTTACGCAAAGCCTTAAGAAGGATCGGGAAAATTAGTGGGTCGATGGTAGCCGAATAAATGGAAATAGCAGCTGCTTCAGGTCAAAGTCAAAGACTGTTCAAACTTATTCGTGACAACGGTGGGCGGCGAACCCAAGTCAGAGAAACGATTTGCGATAGAAATGGAGAACCCATCCATAGCAAACAGCAAAGGGTTGACTGATGGGCCGAGTACTTCAAGGAACAGTTCAGGTGGCCGCACGCTGGTGCAGTTACTCCCGTGTCAACAACTGCGACTCCTTGGGTGTTATCACTTGAACGTCCATCGGAAGTAGAAGTAGAGTCATGTATTCGATTACTAAGGCGGGGGAAAGCTGCAGGTCCCGAATAACGTCCGCCAGTTCTTTTCAAACTTGGTGGTGAGGTGGTGATAAAATCACTTACCACCTTGCTCCGTGACATTTGGAACGAGGAGCGTATTCCGTTAATATGGAGCGAGTCATTGATTGTTCCCATCTTCAAGAAGGGAATACGCAATGACTGCAGTAATCATCGTGGGATTAGCTTAATTCCGATAGTCACCAAAGTATTAGCTTCGATTTTGCTGCATCGTCTTACATCGGCTCGCGAGAGGAATGTCCGCGAACAGCAGGCTGGATTCCGCCCAGGTCGAGGATGCATCGACCAGATTTTTACCCTTTGCCAACTACTTGAAACGCGTCACACGCACCGCCGACCGACAATAATGATTTTCTTATACTTGAAAGGCGCCTTCGATTCAGTTGATTGAACAGCGCTTTTCCGTGCCCTTTATTGAGAAGTTATGCCCCAGAAGTTCGTGAACCTACTGAGATCATTGTATTCTCATACTTTTTGCCGCGTAAGGGTTTAAGGTGAACTATCCAGTCGGTTTGAAACGACCAGCACTGTTCGACAAGGGTGTCTTGTGTCTTCTTTCCTGTTCAACTTCGTCATGGATGAAATAATGGAGAATGCCTTGCAAAATATTCAGGATGTAGGCATCGAAATAGGAAATAGTGAAAAGCTGTGTGATCTAGATTACGCGTACGACGTTGTCTGCTTGTTCAAATCCACGGAACATGCTCAGCGTGCGCTAGATATACTTGCGAGAGCTGTAGCTCCATTTTGCATTCACTTCACACCTTCAAAGTGCAAGGTGATGTTGCAAGACTGGACATTAACGATTCCGAGCTTGATGCTCGATGGGGAGGTGCTGACATCTGTTGAACGCTTTAGTTTCCTCAACAGCAGCGTGACGACAGTTGGGAGCACAGTAGTAGAGGTGAGTACGCGTAAATCCAAGGCTCGAGCGGCGTACGCTGGACTGAAGCACTTGCGCGGCGATGTGACATTTCACTGAAGTTGAAAGGTCGTGTGTACTGTGCCACGGTGCTTTCAGTTTTGTTGTATGGTTGCGAAACTTGGGGTTTGCGTGCTGAAGACATTCGTCGTCTTGAGGTTTTTGACCATCGATGTTTACGTAGTATCGCTAGGATTGGGTGGAATAGCCGAGTAAGCAACGATGAGGTCAGAAAGCGAGCATTAGGTACTAATTCAGCGAACGTTTTGTCACAGCCTATCCAGCTTAGTAGACTTCGTTGGTTGGGACACTTGTTACGTATGGCAAACACACGTCTACCATACCATGTCCTATTCTCCGTTCCTCCTAGGGAGTGAGAAAACCACGTGGAGGTCAACAGATGACGTGGCAGCGAGGAATGAGAAAATGTACGGCAGACTTAGGAAAAGTAGGTGCTTCACGTCTTCGTGGTTGCGGTCTCAAAAGATCCGTCTACCAGTTGGCTGGAGACACTGAAAGATATGGCTGCGAACCGCGAACAATGGAGATCGTGTTGTCACTTTCTGTCGAATCAGAATAATTGACCGATGTGCGTTTGTACAGTTAGACAGTGTATTCCGTGTTAGCTACAAGGGCGCTCTTTCCGTTTCCCGCCTGTGTAGGTGCACTCTGTGCCCATCTTGTATATTCCTACTTTCTAATTCAACATGCAACATGGTGAGAAAGGCAGTGGTCAGTGGGGCTTTCCCTACTGTTTAACGCTGTACGATAATGATGATGGTGATGATCATGTTGATGGTGATGATGATTGTTATAAACCGCCATTCACTTCTCACGGTCGCAGGTATACAAAGCTGGCGTGAATCCCAATTTCCCGAACGGTGGGAAGATGACCCAATACCTAATGAACTTGCCATTGACACAGTACGTAGATGTGCGTGGTCCAGCGGGGAACCTGCATTATAAGGGCCGTGGTGAGTGAAACCCTTTTTATATTCTCTGATCAACTTTAGTTCCAATACTTTCGTCATTTTGTTGTTTTGAGGTGTACCAGCTGCCGCTCTTTTCCATTCTTTTTCAAGGATGGGGGCGAAAAATTGGTATTGGAGTTAACAAGTCTCCTCTCGGTAATCTGCGAAAGGGAACAGGCTCCCACGGGATGATGTGATTCAGTGACTATTAATTTACGAGAAAGATAGCTGGTCCTGTTGTGGAAGCACATGAATTAGCTTTTGAAGCATTGCATCCATACTGCTTCGCGGCATTATTGTCCGCCGGTTATCGAACGTTCGCAGAGGATGCACACTTGAGAATCAAATCGGTTTAGGACCCGGTTGGGGTTTTATCGATCTCATCTTTGCTCTGACAAATTTCGGAGCACATGCATAGTTTTTTCTATCTGAAAACTACGTTTGACTAATTCGATCGTTAAGTTTAGTGTCGCTGCCTCTCACTGAGGGTCGTGCCGGAGAAATTCATATATGTTTTTCAATCATTTTATACGAACAACTAAAGTCGAGTTTGCGCTTATATCAATGTTTCACCTGTTATCATAATTAACGAACTTGTCTTCGTTACATCTGTAACATGAGATAAAAGTGACTCCGGCAACTGGATCATACACGAGTCAACGACGTTACGTGCGATCCGGTCCACGGATAACTGTTCAGCTGCTGGTGTTGGTTGGTTCATTGACGCCAATCGGTCTGACAGCGCTTCAGTAAACTTGTCTTGCATCTGCAGCAGTCGCTTAAGGTCAAGGTCAGTGGAAGTCATCATGAGAGAAATACCCGTCGCCAAAATATTATGACCCCGAATTGGCAAACGCCACTCCCCATCGACCATCAACCTGGTCGATCCAGGTTCAGAGATATCAACTCAACGTGAAAAAAGTTGAAAGACAAAACCATCTCTGTATTTCGGCTTGACCACAGGCGAATGAACAATAAGTTTCACTGTTTATGCGGTGGACTATAGTCGGAGTAATAAAGTGGGCCAGCGAGCGAATTGGAGTGGTAACATGAGGGAGTTAGCTTCGGCTTTGACTTCGGTTGGTGCTTCCCGCCTTCCTGGTTTTGGCCCAAGAAATGAGGATTGCCGTTGGTTAGAAACGCTGAAAAATACAGCTCGAAACCGAATCCAGTGGCGCGAATGCTGTATGGCCTGTCTGTTGACTTCCCGTTCCCCATAAGTAATTAAAGAACAAGGAAATTTACGACGTGTACGTTGAAAATATTGATTTTCTACTTGTTGTAATGTTGATGTTAACTCAGCTTTTCCTGTTGCTGTTGCTTTGGTACGATGCTTGTTCTCAAGCTGGTGTAATATATATATATATATATATATATATATATATATATATATATATATATATAGCGCCAAGTAAATTTCAATAGGCAAACATGAAACCATAGAAATACACCATAAACCGACATTCTGAGGAAAAAATAATATATAATGGCTTATGATACAGTGAAAACATTCAGATCATCATTACTAACCATGGTAGCACTGTTCAGCTGTTTCATCCGTTTTTGAGCGTCATTAGTGCATGATAACTCACTTGATAATCAACTCAAATGTCATATCACTCATACTGAAAATAATACTCCTCTCATATTCTGCGCCAAGGTTTTGGGACAGTTATGCACGCACATACACACGCATGCGTCTGTTCTGCCCCAGTTCTTCCCTCACCCTCTTGGTGCCCTCATTTCATGTAATTTGCTTCATTTTCTGTTTGTGTTTCGTCATCCATTATTAAGCCTTAAGTGCAACTTCACATGCAATGAGTATAAATAGAAGGTGATTTTCCCCGTCATGGTTTACTCACTCTGCATTTCACACGAAATTCTCCGTTATGCTGTTCAACCATCTTTTTTGGCCGGCAGAAGCGCTGAATCTATCGTAATTTCTCTTTTTTAAGGTTTGTTTGACATCAAGCCGGATGCTGCGAGCCCTCCAAACCAGTACAAGGCCAATCACGTTAGCATGATTTGTGGTGGTTCTGGCGTCACTCCAATGTTTCAACTCATCTCACACATTTTGGATGACAAAAAAGACTTCACCAAACTGGCCCTCATTTTTGCTAATAACGTAAGTCATGTTTGCGTGTCGAATTTGTTGAGGTCGTGTTGTCCACGACACAGATGGTCGTTGGGAGAGGTATACTCCACGTCTTTCGAAACCTAGAATTAAAATCAAAGAAACAGGCTTCAGAATGCGGCTGTTGTAAGCTCCTTCCCCCGTTTCATCCTCGCGAAACGTCGTATTAAAACTAACTGGCGGTGGTCGAGTAGTTTAGAGATTTTACTTACCATCTCGGGGTGTTAGAGGTTTTTATCCCTGCCACCACCGGTTACTCTCGTGGAAGACAGTAATCCCTTGTCGTTCGGCTCGTTATCACACCCGACCTATGGGAACCGTATGTGGTTTTCCACTCACAGTCTCAGAGTCTGGTTGTTCATTATTACTAATAGTGCAGTGAACCTTTGTAGCTATGGGTGTACATCTTCCACTGCGCTCATGTGCAGGCAGGTAATAAAAAAGTAAGTCGCAAAAATATCATGAACATACATTTAACATGCTGGTTTTCACCACAAAAAATTGACCACACTCATTTCGTGCTTGTGCATGAGTCAACTGTGAGGCGCGTACCCCGTTATCTGAAAGGCTCATAGCACTATAAACGTTAGCCAACAACCACTTGTGGCCTCAGTAGGACAGACATAGAAACAAGCCGAGCGATAACGTTTTAGCATCTATCACCAGCGTGACCGAATTCTGCCATGAAGTGTCTCAACTGCGCCGCAGCGTGCGCTTTAAAGACAATGATTGTTGCTGTTGATTACAGTGTTCAAGTTGGAAGCCTAGACGAGACGGAGAGGCACATAGAAGGCTGATTTGGCATTCCAGTCCATAAAACCCATAACGGTAACCGACTCATCCAACTATGTTCCAACCATATACTATTCTTAGGGAGCACAAATTTCGCATAAAAAACGGCACCGACCAACCTAACGTCCTCATGCACCTTCTCAGCATTTGACTCAGATCGACCACAGCGGTATCGGCTACCGCTAGCGCGGGTCAGTTCAAGGTTGTCGGTCATTTTGGTGGTTTTATAGACACTGGCCACGCTCTTGTTCAGGCGCGTTTCAGCCTACGTTTCGTCAGTGACCGAAGCAACGCTAAAGTCAGCCGTCTCCTGCAGCTACTACTAGACGAGGATCACTGATCTGCTTTCCAAGCAGAATTATCCGCCGGGTTATCGATGCAGTCAAGTGCCCAGGATCATGAAGAGCGATGTATAGATATCTGACAGGCTCTGTTTGAGGCTGCTAATGCTGCCAAAGGTTGAACAACCGGACACAATAACGATGGATATCTGCACACGCAGTTGTATTGTTAGATGTGTGCACATTATTTCCTCCGGATTTAGGATACAATGAAGCACGGATATATCTTTAACACCAACTGATTCGTAGCCCGCGAAACGACTGTGGATAGTAGTGCATTGCAAGTGAAGAAACTGCGGCGACTGGCAAAAGCCGCAACCTTTTCCGTTCATTAGAAATACCGGTCCACGAAATCCAGGCGTTAAAAAACTGATAAAAGAGACGAACGGCTCACCAGTTCAGTCTCAGGAGTGTCATCTAGTTTTTTGGGCGGAGCATTTCTAGAAACAGTTTTACTGACTTGTATCCACACCAGGTGCATGATGATTGGAGTTCTGGATGCAGTTACCAATCCGTCAAAAGCGGAGGTTTTCCATGCGACAAGCTATCTTAAACGATATAACACTAGGGAACCGGATGGGTTGCCTCCGTCTGTTTTCGAAGACGGTGGCTTAGCATTGTCACTGGAGTTGACAAAACTTCTCGGTTTGATATGGGAGAAGGAACAAGTTCCAAAGCGCTGGTGTGAATCAGCGATCGTACCGATTTACAGGAAGGGTGAAAGGTCCTCCTGTGAAAATCACAGGTGAGCAGGCCTGGTCAGCATCGCATCTAAACTGCTCGTTGCTATCATCCTCCACCGCCTGCCTAACGCTCGCGAAAAGTACTCGCGCGGGAATCATGTTTGGTTTCGACCTGGTCGAGATTATGTTGGTCACATCTTTACTCTTAGACAAATCTTAGATCATAGGCACACTTTCCATGGGCCTACTATCTCCGTTTTCCTTGATCTTTAGGCTGCTTTCGACTCATTTGACCGCACAGTTCTTTGGTGGTGTCTCTTGTCAAAAAGTGTACCAGAGAAATTCTCATCATCAAGTCCCTGTACGTAAGTAGCCGAAGCCGAGTTCGGGCTTACAGTGATCTTTCGCCCAAGTTCACCACAGAAAGTGATGTACATCAGGGTTGCTCCACTTCTCATTTCCTCCTTAACTTTGTGATTGATGTGGTTCTAGAGATCGGGTGGCTACTCCGTGACGTAGAGAAAAGGCATGAAAAACCTAACCAGTGGACTTGACCCTGTATGGCGTATTGGACTTCCTGGGTGGGGCCCAAGAGCCCCTCCTACTCTGGTTAAATACATTGGAGGATGTGGCTAGGTGCCGCGACCAGTGGCGCTCTTGTACACAATTTTGTTTATCGAATTGATACTATTTGTAGTTCTCTTCTGACTCTTTTCATTATTTTCAGTGCATGATTAGTGGTTGTTTGAACTGAACTGAACCAACTTGACCGGTGGTTTCGAGCTGGGACCACATATCTCAAAGGTGACACGTAACCGCCAGTCATCCATCTCGTTGTTCTCCCTATAACTTACCTTTTTGTTTCCCTTTTGCAGAGTTTCACTAAAAAGGTTTCTTCATGTTTTGTTTCAGACTGAGGACGATATTCTACTCCGAGATGAGCTGGAAAATCTTCGGGACAAATATCCGGACCAATTCAAACTGTGGTATACGTTGGTTCAGGCTCCTTCTGGTGAGTCCATTGAGGATCTCTCAAACTGCCGCACCTTATTGTCCAGGAAGAGCTGAATGAAAGCCGACTTAAAAGTGTGAAAAATCGCTTACTGTTTAGTTTTACTTAACTATCTCCTGCTGGAGGATGGGCGAGCTCCGTGAATATCGCGTATCATAGCCTACCACGCGCGGCCTTTGGAAGCAAGTTCGGCACAGATCGCGATCCAGTTTTTCTTCTATAAGCTAACCAGGGTTTTCTACGTCCTTCTGGACAGCATGCGACTCACAAGAGTGAACGAAATGCTTGCATCTCGCAATATTGGTCCTCCCTCCGTTCTTATCGACTTCTGGACATTACCGATCAAAGTTTTGCGCTGGCCATCAAGGCGACAACGCCATCCAAGACGGGGTTCTGGACGGTGTGTGTTTGGTTAGTTCCGTCTCGGGTCGCCGTAGGATATGACCCAGCCACCGCAGTCGACAACATTGGAGGAAGTTTGAGAGCTCATCAGTTTCAAAACACTGTCTCCTAACTTCATTCTTGGATACTCCGTCGCGTCAGTTTACTTTCAAAGTACGCCGCATGCACGAATGATCAAACGCCTCCAGATTTCTGATATCCTCGGCCCTCAGTGACCAGGTTTCGCAGCCGTTACTGAGAACAGGGCATATAGCGGCACGGTAGATATGTACCGTAGTCCGAAGGCTGATTTTACCGTGGGCCCGCAACGCCCGTCGTAGCTGGGGAAATGCTTTTCTGGCGTTGTCTGTCCGAAGTACTACTTCATCCTTCGCATGACCGTTCGGAAGCAGTGTTGAAACGCCCCCGATCAGTTGGTAATTGCTGGACAGCTGTTGAGTTGATGGCCCTAGGCACGTTGACATAACCAGTTTCCGCGGTGTTTACTTCTATTCCGATGGACTTTGAGAAGAAATTGATTAGACCAAGGACTGGTTGAAGCCTGGCAAGGGAGTCCGCTAGCACAACAATGTCATCCGTGAACTATAGGTCTGGGACGTACATATCCTGACTTAGCTGAATACCAGGCTAGTCAGCTAGTGCTTGTCTTATTGACTAGTCGATCGTGTATTTAAGTAGCACCGGTGAAAGAAGGCAGCTCAGTCGAACGCCAGTAGTGAGTGTAAACTCCGAGGATTCCTCACCATACACACGAACTCGCGCCCTAGTAGTATCCTCTCAGAACTTATGAGTTTATCGGGCATCCCGTCTGATTCCGTTATTTCCCAGGGACACTTCCGGTTATGTGAATCAAAAACTACCCTAAAGTCGGTGGACCAGGCAATTGTTGGCTTCATGGCCTTGCACCGGTGCTTCAGTGCTCGACGTAGTGTGAAAATGTGGTCCACGCAGCCCTTACCAGGGCGGAGACCTCCTTGGTTCGGTCGGGTAAGGCGGTCTCGCAACGGAGGAACGGCTGAGTAGCAGCTCGCAGAACATCTCTGCGGCCACGTCGATCAGGCTGATCCTCCATAGTTCTCGCACACTAATTTGTCCGCTTTTGGGATGAGCAACAGAATAGACGTGCCCCAATCAGTCAGAAAGATCTTCCCGCTACATGGAGTCAAACAGAGTGTAGAGCCTGTCGATCAGTGACGATAAGTAGCGCTATGGTTGTACGCTATCTTCTCCAGCGGCTTCGTTGTTCTTCATCCGGCTGATGATTGGCGATTTCAGTTGTACCCGGCGGATCGTAATTGACATCGCACGGCTCTGCAAGAACTGGGGGTTGCAGGTCCGTCGTGTGGTTTGATGGCCGGTTGAACAACCGATCAAAGTGCTCTGCCCATCGTTCTATTTTTATCTTCTGCTCAGGTATGAGATGACCGCCTACGTCGCACAGGAGCGACTCATGATTGCCGCGCCTATCCGATGCGTTGTAAATGAGACGGAGTAACGTGACAAAGTCATCGGTCCCCGCTGCAATCTCCACTTTTTCAGCTACTGCCCAGTGCTGCCTACGATAAGCCCTTGCGGAGCGCGAGATCTCCCGCTGCAGTTCGCGACGTTCGCCACTTCCTGATATCCAGGCTTTGTGTGGTTTAGCTGGCAGTTGAAGTGTACCCCCAGATATCCGTAATTCTTTTAAGGCAACTTTTCGCGATTTGATTATCGTCCACTGTTCAGCGGTGACACCCCGGAAACTGCTCGACGGGTGGGCTAAACCAGGATAAGGGTAATCGAGGTCCCAAAAGTTCGGTGATACGATGTTTGGCGTGTGATGACAGTTACCTCTGAAGGGGCGGATGAGATTTGCTGTATGATCCAACTGCTGTGAAGGAAATCTGTCGAAATGTTTTTGTTACATGCTTGCGCATGCGTGTAGTGGAAGGGGTACACCCATAGCTACAAAGGTTTACTGCACTATTAGTAACAATCAACAGCCAGACTCTGAAACTGTGAATGAAAAACCACATAAAGTCCTAATAAGTCAGGTGTGGTAACTAACCGGACAACATTGGGAATTGCTGTTTACTAACAGATTTGTTTAAACTCCTGGGTCAAACTACTTTTACTTCTAGTTTTATGCGGCTATTTCCTGAGAGAGGATAAGCTGGCTTCACGAATGTTACAGGTCGTGTCAGAGGCGAGGTCGAAACACAGGGAGATCCAATTCTGGTTCCAAATACGGGCACCGTAAACAGACCGCAGTCGCAGTCGCTCGGTGTCCGACTTGGCAGTGCTAATCCATGTTTTTAGTTTTATTCCAAGGCGGCAGCTTCAACGTTGGCATGGAACAGGCGTCAGACACTGTTTTGAGATCTCGGTGTTCGGGCATCGCAGGATGTGGCTGAACCATTACAAACGTCGCCGTTCAAGGAATACGGACAACTTTTCAGTGTGGAAACATCGTTCCCTTATCGTTTCGTTTGATATCTTATCGCTTGGTTAGATTCCATTCAGTCAAATGGCGAACGAACTCCTAGACAGCCACCAGCAACCATGCACCAACAGACTGCTGCTTTGCAGCTCGCACTTAGTCGCGCAAAGATTAGAGGCGCGCCCCCGAGAGAAAGCCGAGTGGCGCTGGGGAGGTCTCTTGTACGAAACTCCATATGACTTTATGATGGTATCATCATGAAGCCATCTCCAAGGAGCCAACCGCAGTAAAGTAAGTAGTAGGTATGACAATCCCCCTATTTTGAAGGTTGTAGGAAAGTACTCGTTGAAGCTGCATGATGAATCATAATATACAAATCTAATCTCCTACTACTCAATTGCAAAGTACTCTTTGTTGTTGTGCTATTAGACTCGAATGATCGGGTGCAGCGGTTCCCCGAAAGAGGTATTGTGTCCATTCATAAGCTCGTTTGTGTCACAAGCGGTTTCGGAGCCTTCCACAGTAGCGTGATGATCCGGAGAGGACGGTAGATCTTCTGGTTGCCCCAGTCTGACTTCCCTTGGTGACTCGGTCTCCTTGGGTGCTAGCGTGCGAAGTGACATTTCCTTCTTTGCCATTTTCATTCATAATGTGGGCATACTGTGGGGGTTGCACACGATCGGCTCCACTTCCTCCGCCAGAGAATCGTATTTTGAAGATTTGTCTTTTCGTTTCAGGAAGACGACCCGGGACAGTCATTCAGGAGCGCAGTGTTCCAGTGACTGAGCAGCGAGCGTATCGAAATAATCGTACGTATAGGGTGCTATTGGTCGCGGTGCTCAGGAGTGATCTGAGCGAATTAGGGGAGTCTAATGGTATCCATTCACAACGTGTGTGTAAAAAAATCTGATTTTTAGGACAAGGGATATGGGTTTCCACAAGGTGCTATTGAGGTATTCAACTTGACCATTAGATTGCGGGTTTTAACTTTTCGTATGGCTTTCCGCCACTCCTTTGTCATATAAGGAATTTGTGAATTCTGTTCTGCCTGCGTTTTGCACCTTCAAAGTACAAGGTGCTGTTTCAGGATTGGGTTGGTCCGACACTCAAGCTGTCAGTATCTGGGATAACCATAAACCAGGTAGACAAGTTCTGTTATCTGAGCGGCTGCATTTCACCCGGAGGTCGGATGTCGGATGAGGTGTCTTCGCGTTTATAGAAAGCTCGTTTGGCATTTGCCAACCTGAGTCATCTGTGGTGTCGACGTGACATCCGATTATCTATCAAGGGTCGAATGTACGC
This sequence comes from Fasciola hepatica, assembly GCA_948099385.1. NCBI lineage: Eukaryota > Metazoa > Platyhelminthes > Trematoda > Plagiorchiida > Fasciolidae > Fasciola > Fasciola hepatica. The sequence continues at coordinate 16,641,073 of CANUEZ040000019.1, forward strand.
CGTCGCAATCGGGCCAGTGCTTTTGTGTGGTTCGGAGACATGGCTACTGCGGGTGGAGGATGTGTGAGGATTGTCGGTATTCTGACATCGGTGTCTTCGTAGTATTTCTCGGATATGGTGGGAACACCGTATAAGCAATGCCGAGGTTCGGCAGAGAGTCTTAGGTTCACGAACTAAATCATCAGATGAAACACTTAAATTCATCATGCTAAGGTGATTGGGACATGTGTTGCGCATGTCCCCGGACAGGATTCCTCTACGGGCTTTGTTCGCTGAGGCGGGTGATGGTTGGAAGACTAGTAAGGGTGGCCAGTCCATGACATGGAGGAAAAATGTGAAAAACTTAACCAGTAGACTTGGCCCCTTATGGCGTATTATACTTCCTGGGTGGGGTCCAAGAGACCTTCCCACTCTGTGGATATGACTCGGTGTCGTGGCGCTCTTATATCCAGAAACTTTTTTACCAACTGTTACTCCTATTAATCCTTTTATTATTTTTTTGTCCTTTTTCATCATTTCCTATTGAGGTTGCGGTTAGGAGATAGCAACCAAATCCACCACATTCAGTGAATGGTTAATTATTTTGTCTATGCTGAACCGAACTGGATGTCGATACGCTTGAGCACGGAAATGGTTGGGGAGACAGTTTAGTTTCCCCAGAACAGAGTCATTTATCACGATAGCGATATTTTCACGTTATTGGAGTTCACTTACCTGTTTACTTGAATGGGTATTTCATAAATGTGGTTTTCTGATTGATTGGCTGCCCTAACTGCCCAACGATTCGCAAGATCGGTCCGCTGCGTCACAACAAATTATTATAAACAGCCAAGTTCAGTGCTTCCCGAACCACGACTTGGGTGTCCTGTGAAACAATATACTCTTGCCTGTCGAGATATTAACTGGTTCTCATTCAAGCTACTGAGTTTTCTAGTTTTGATTATTGTGTGTATTGCGATCCGATATTCGGGTCCAAGGCACAAGTGTTGTGGTAGCACGATTGGAGATGAGTCGATGTGTCGAATATTTGTTCAGGTTCGTTAAACGATTGCAGTATTGGGTTGTTTTCAAGATAACAGAAATGCGAAGGGTAAACAAAAGCATTCGTCCACAGTTGATAATGCATACCAATTGTGATTATGTTTGAAGGCAGGGCGCTCTTAAAATCAATGCTCAGTCTCAAACGTGTTTTAAACCGTCCCACTAACTCTAGTGAGAAGTCTATTCCGCCCACGAATCATTTCGTTTTATTAGCAAGAGACACATCGTTCATATCGGAAGAAACAAACACTGACGTCAATCGTTGCAACGCGGACCAACTGGTTCATACTGATACCAAGTAGCCTGTCTTCTGATTGGTTGATTGGTCACGTGACCAGTTACCACTTGACGGGAATCCGCTCATCTCTCATCAATCCGCCACCTTGTTACTTGCGCATCCGCTGGTACAAGCAATGACCTGGATTCTGGACAGGCGCTGACGTGCCGACTGCTGAAGAGATATGGCTGGCTATCGACCATGAGTCAGCACATACCGTCACAAAACGGTTGCGTGACTTTTGTTGATTATCCTGGGGGATTTTTACACAGTTTTGGTTCATACTGAGAACAGACCTGGTGGGTAGAAGTAAAGCGCCTTACATCCAAGGCAGAAAATGACAGGTGCTTTTGATCTGATAAAATAGGCCATCCTAGTGACACCTGGGCAAGTTCCCTCTGTTTTATTCAGCCTCTGTCTTCTGTCTCTTACCACCTCTCTTCGCACTCTCTGCATCCCCATAATGCCCCCGCTGACAACACGCCGGCACTCGCAACGGTTCATTGTCAAGTATTGTTGGGAATAATCCTCTGTCTGGCAACTCACATTTTCTCAAGCCTCGTCAGCCTCTGAACCTCGGCTCCTTCAACGTGCGTACACTCATGCAGGTCGGTCAGCAGTGTGCTTAGCCCTCACAATAGATTCTGAAGATTGATGTTTGCTGCTTAAGTGAAACGCGTATCCAGGATTCGAGCAGTGATTCAACTAACTGCTCCTGGTATCACATCAAGGTGTTTTCTGCGCACTTCAGGAGACGAAGCAGCTAGAGCTACGGGTCATCGTATTGTAGGAATAGTCCTGACTGAGAAGGCTGAGACTGCCCTTTTAGACCGGGTCCCGGTTGGCAGTCGTTTGTGTGCTGTATGACTCCAGGGGTCAGTCGGCATTCGAAAGGATACTTGTGTTCAGCACAATTTGTTTGTGATCTCGGCGTACGCCCCAACAGACTGCAGTTCTGACACGCAAAAGAGTGACTTCTATGATGAAATTACCACCGGTGTTTGCAAGAGCAAAAGTTCTGAAATTGTAGTCTTAACTGGTGATTTAATGCACAAGTTGGCGAACTTAATGCTTCAGAAGCCTGTTTAGGTGGTTTCTGTGCCTTACCAGCTCAGCGGACAGATAACGGGGATAGGCTTCTCCAGTTTCGAACATACAATCGGTTGTTCTCGTCTAGTACAAATCTCCGACAAAGCTCGCATCTCACAGCGGTATGGCACTCTAATTCTATGGATACTCTTAGTCAGCTTGATCGTATCGCAGTAAGGTACCGGTGGCTCAGTTCTATCCAAAACTATAGATCCTACTGATCCACGTGTGTAGAGTCGGACCATGCACTAATTTTAATGCGGTTGGGGCCCCAGCTCCATGGTCATCGATGCAAACTGCGTACTTGGTTAACCGTACAACGTTTGTCTGACCCAGAAGTTCGCACGAGTTGTGAACAGAAATTATCACATGAGCTAGGAACTACGACAAACAGTAATGTAGATGAGCAATGGACCCATATCAAACAGGCGATGCACGTGGCGGCAGGTTTCACCTGTGGTCCTAGCTCCGATGTCCATCAAAGACACTGGATTTCGCAAGAGTCGTTGAGTTTAAGGGAGCAAAAGTGTCAGCTCTCGAACTGTAAGGAAGCGAATAAGATACGAAGATATCTACAAAGGTAAGTTAATAAAAGCCTTAAGAAGGATCGGGAAAATTAGTGGGTCGATTGTAGCCGAAGAAATGGAGATAGTAGCTGCTTCAGGTAACAGTCAAAAACTGTTCGAAATTATTCGCAACACCGGTGGATGGTGAACCGCGGTCAGCAAAACGATATGCGATAGAAATGAAGAGCTTATTCATGGCAAAGAGCAAAGACTCGACCGTTGGGCCGAATACTTCAAGGAGCAGTTAAGCTGGCCGCGCGCCAATGTAATTACTCCTGTATCAACAACTGTGATTCCTTCGGGGGTATCACTTGAGCCCCCCATTGGAAATGGAAGTAGAGTCGGGCGTTCGATTAATAAAGCGTGGGAAAGCGGCTGGTCCTGACGAACTTCCCCTAGTGCTTTTGAAACTGGGTGGAAATGCTGTGATAAAACCACTTACCACCTTGCTCCGTGACGTTTGGAACGAGGAGCGTATTCCGTCATCATAGGGCGATTGATTGATTGTACCCATGTTCAATGAGGGAATGTTCAGTGCTTGTAGTAGTCTTTTTCGTTGGTGGTAAACGGTAGTCCACTGTCATCCGGATCGTTATCACACCTGACTTTTTTCGTTCTCCACTCCAATTCTCAGGATCTGATTGGCAGTTATCCTTTATAGTGCAATGGGCCTTTGTGGCTATGGGTGTACCCCCTCCATTGCCCTCTCGCGTAGGCATGTAATAAAGAAATTTGTGGGGCCAGCCCAATTCCGGTAACCATCTTATATTTCGCCGAAGTTGGAAGATGGTGTGTATTGCGCGCCCAGTGCTGTTGTATGGTCGCAAGAAATGGAGTCTGCAGAGGGTTGATGTTCGTCGCGCTGGGTTATTCGACCATCGATGTTTACTTAATATCGCTAAGATCCAATGGAATCACCAGGTGAGCAATGCTGAAATCGAAACTAGAGTATCTGTTACCAGTTCAGAGAATGTCTAACTGCTTTTCGCCCACTTGTAGTATGTTAAAGAACTCTTGAAGTCTTCAGTGGCATTCGTGTTATGAAATACGTAACAACAGTAAGGCATGCACCGTCCTGGTTTTCACGCTCGATAGCTTGTGACTCTGAGCTAAACTCAACGCTTGTAGTGTGACCTGAAATAGCACGGAGAAGAGGCGGTTGTCAGTTACCAGACGAGTCAGTTACTTCACAGCGGTCACTTTCGGTTTCCCCTTAGACACGTATGTTGAGCAGGCTGTTGGTAGCCATGTAAGTTTAAGATCCTGTTGATCCGCTTACACCACAACGAGACTGCACTTTGGCGTAGTGTGATGACCTGCGTGCCTCCATGACGCAAAGAGCTATGCAGGATAGTTTCCTTAAGCCGGAGATGCAGTCGTGCCGGCTAAGTCAGTGGGTAGAGGCCAGACGAAGTCCGGTCTCAAAACCAGTTGCTGGGCGACATCTGGTTCTATTCACTATGCCCCTGGAGAGGACACTACAGCAAATAAACAGGGAGGGGAACAGTTTTTCGGTCTAAAAACCTCCACTAGATGAACGTAGGAGTGGAGTACCTGGAGTTTCTCTCGACGATGGGAGAAGTCACCGCACTTCATTGGATTGCTATCGCCCGCCTAAGCTGGGCAGCCCCCAGCCCGAGGGATGCTGCCCCGTCCACGTCCCACATGCTCCATCGGGCGCATAGTGCTGGGGACTAAATCCGAGAAGTGGGTCGATGAGAAAGCACCATCAAAGACAAGACAGAACGCATGCAATAATCAGGTCTGACGTGGTAGACCAAAAGAAGTCTCTTCAACTGTGTTTCGGTGACGTTCCCGTCCTGGGTTAACGCCCCACTGCCTTGTAGGTGAGAATTTTGAGTCTAAGGCTCCGGTTAGGGTTTCCAAAGGAAAAACCCGTTCTGCGGTGTGGGCAGCCGCAAAGTATGATGGACCTAGATATCTCCAGTATCTTTCCTGTAAAGGGCCCTGTGAGGGAATGTGTTCACCTATCGTTGGCGGATAGCCAAGTTGCGTCAGCAGTCGACACTGGTGCGGCACCAAGCCCAAGGCTTGAGACAACAGAATCACGGGTGACAAGATAGCCGATCGCTGGGGTGGGTCGATAAATGAGAGATGAGTCTTGTCAGCGTTTTTAAGGCCTCAAGACGTGATTGCCCAGACCGGTCGGACCAATACAGTGTGCTCAAAGAGTGGGCGAATGTGAAAGCAACCCATATATTTGTTTTGTGCTAATAAACGGAAGTGCATCTGAGGCAGATTCGAGTTCTCACTAGAGCTAGTGGGACGGAATAAAACAGGCCTTACAAACTTTTCCTCCCTTAAGTCGAAATCGATATAAAACGCCACGGGTTCTTGCTGCTCTGAAGAAAAAAGTAGTTCAGAAATTGGGTATAAATCGAATGCACTCCTTAAGCCTAAATGTTCACTTCACTTGATTGCCTGTAACGTCGTCACACTGTCAGGTAGGGCAACAAATGGCCCTCACTAGAACTCTTGACCGTTTTAAAATAGATGTACGCTGTGTCTCCGAAACACGCATACAAGACCTTACTTTTGTGGTCACGCTTCGCACCCCAGATACAACCTCGGTCTCTCGCTTTACTCTTCGTGTGTCGGGTGATTCGGTGTCTAGTGTTCGTGGTCAGGTTGACTTTGGGACCGCTGTGAGCACAAGAGCCGAGCTTGCATGGCTAGATTGGATTCCAGTCAGCAGTCGTTTGTGTACGGTTCGGTTGGGTGGTTCTGTGCATGTGAACAGCGAAAAACCGAAGCGTCGATGCTTATTCGTCGTGTCTGTGTATGCGCCCACTGACTGCAGCTCCTCTGAGACCAAGGACGAATTCTATCAGGATTGGTCTCAACAGCTACGGAGCGTCCGTTCAACAGATGTAGTGGTCATTCTTTGGGATTTCAACACCCAATTAGGATGTTTGGGGATTCCGAAAGGCACATCCGAGATCCATTTGCTATCTCACCCGATCGTACCGATAACGGTGATCGTCTCATTCAACTGTGTTCTGACCATGGATTGTTTCTAGCAAGTACGAACTGCCATAAGAGGCGGCACAGACTCACATGGTGTCCTTCTTCGTCTTCACAACGTTGGGCTCAGATTGATCATATTGTGATTGGTCACGACTGGCGTGGACCAATTGAAGATTGTCGTTCATTTTGGTCTGCGCCTGTGGACTCAGATAACACTTCGATACGTGCTCGCTTCTGTTTACGTCTCGTCCGTGGTCGCACCAAAGTAAATGCCACGCGTCCCCCGCGGTTGCTTTTAGACGATAACCAGCGACAAAGTTTCCAGATAGAGCTGTCTACGCAGTTATCGACGCAACCCGATGTTCAGGACCCAAATGAACGCTGGTAACAGGTCAAGGAAGTTTTGTATGCTGCCTCGAGTGCCACCCAGAACTCAGGTTCAAGTCAGTCTCACAAGCAATAGATATCTTCGACATCAGTTGCTCTGTTGGACGCTCGCAGATCCGTCTCTCCAGATGCCACGTTCAATGAAGTGCGTAAATCCCTGAGATACCAACTGACTAGGAGCCTGAGGGATGCCCGTAAGTAGCGGTGGATTGCGAAATGTAAAGAAATGGTAAAGGCTGCGTCCATTGGCAATGCTTGCGAACTTTTCCGTTTGATTAGAGGTACCGGTCCACGGAAGCCTGGTGTAAGTAAGTTAGTTAAGGAGTCCGACGGCTCACTGATTCGCTCTTAGGGATGTCGTCTGGAGTGCTGGACGGAGCACTTTAGGGAACAATTCAGTTGGCCCACTTCAACGGTGGACTTTTCAAATATACCTACCAGCAAAACACTGCCGGTGGATATCAGTCTTCCATCAAAGATGAAGATTATGCGGGAGATCGGTTACTGCCCGGCAATGGTCGAGTGGTTTAGAGCGTTTGCTTACTACCTCGAAGGTCCGAGGTTCGAATCCCCGCCATCAACGGCTACTTTGGTGGTAGACGGTAATTCTCACTGTCGTCCGGATCGTTACCACACCTGATCTATTGGGACGTTATGTGGTTATTCGTCACTCCAAGTCTCAGGGTTCGGTTACCGGTTATCCCTAATAGTGCAGTGGGTCCTCGTGAGTATGGGGTATATACCTTTTCCACTACACTCATGCGGAAGCATGTAATAAAAAAAGACTTGAAAAGGTATGAAGCTGCTGGACCAAATGGGTTGTCTTTATCTTTTTTCAAGGATGGAGGCGAAGCTTTGGTTTAGGAGCTAACAAAACTTCCGCATTATTTGGGATAGTGGGGAGATTCCCAGGGAATGGTGTGAATCGGTGATTGTGCTGATTTACAAGAAAGGTGACAGATCCTCTTGTGTAAACCACAGAGGAATTAGCTTGGTAAATATCGCGTCTAAACTGCTTACCGGTCTTATTCTCCACCGATTATCCAGTGCCAGCGAAATATGTACGCGTGAGAACCAAGCCGGTTTCAGACCCGGTCGAGGTTGTATCGGCCACATCTTCACTCTTTGGGAAAATTTAGGTCACAGACACATCTTCCGTAGGCCCACAATCTGTGTCTTTCTTGATCTGAAAGTGGCGTTCGACTCAATCGACCGCACAGTTCCCTGGCGTTGCTTTTCATTGAAGGGTTTGCCAGAAAAGTTTATTTCTCTTGCCCAATGCTTGTATGCAAACAGTCGAGGTCGAGTTCGTACTTACGACGATCTTTCCGCCAAGTTCACCACGGAAAGTGGTGTTCGTCAGGGTTGGTCTCTTTCACCCTTCCTCTTCAATTTCATAGTTGAATTGATTCTTGAGATAGCCCTATCCTCGTGTGAGAATAGCGGCGTCGATCTTTGCTCAGGCGATGAACTGTCTGACTTGTAATATGCGGACGCTATTTTTCTTCTGAGTGAAGATCCAGGTAAGATGCAAGCTCTTTTAGATGGCCTTGATAGCAGTGTAAGAATGTTTGGGATATGTTTTGGACCTTGAGAGTGTAAAATGCTGTTGCAGGACCGGGTTGGCTGAACATCAAACCTTGTGTTGGCCGGGGAAGCTCTAGGTGAAGTGGATAAATTCTGTTACCTGGGCAGTTACATCTCACCAGGTGGACAGATAACGGATAAAGTGTCATCGTGTATACAGAAGGCGCGTTTGGCTTTTGTCCACTTCCGTCATCTGTGGGGTTGGCGTGACATCCGATTGTCTGTCAAGGGTAGGGTGTACACTGCGGTGGTTAGGTCCGTTCTTTTATACGGTTCAGAAACATGGCCGTTAAGGGTAGAAGATAGGCGAAAAGTGTCGGTGTTCGAGCACCGATGTCTCCGTAACATTGCCTGAGTATGGTGGGAACACCGTATCAGAAATGCTGAGGTTCGGCGTAAGGTGTTGGGAACCAGAGCTCAGTCTCTGGATCAAGTGCTGAATCTAAACAGGTTAAGGTGGTTGAGACATGTGTTAGGCATGCCCACGTGTAGACTTCCTCAGCGTACACTGTTCTCTGAGGCAGGTGGTGATTGGAAGGTAGGTCGGGGTGGTCAGTCCATGACATGGCAAAAAGGTATGAAAACCTTGACCAGTGGACTTGGCCAAGTAGGACGTGTTAGGCTTCCAGGATGGGGCCCACGTGATCCGCCTGCTAAATGGTTGGGGACAATAAGTGATATGGCTGGGTGTCGCGATCAGTGGCGTAGTTGTATTCGGACTCTTTCCTTGTCTGCTTGATTTCCCCTTGGTACTTCGACTTTTTGGATCTTCATAACTATGCTTCTATTCTTTTTGCCTCTTACTGGACGATGCTGAAAGGTAGAAACCAAAACTAGTGCACAAAAGTACGAGGTCAATGGTTGAATAAACTGAACTGAACTGGACGACTTCGGGGTTGTCTCTCAACAAGGTGACGTGGTCAGCATAATCTAAGTTAGCAACTCTGGCACCCGGTAGAAATTCCACAGTTTGCAACACCATTAAGGGCTCTTTGGAGCAGATCATCCATTATGAAGTTGAAAAGGAACGGGGAAATGGAGCACTCTTGCCGAACGACACTTGAGACGACAAAGGACGTGGATGGTTGTCCATAGACCCTTAAGCTGTCCGAGGTCTGCCGGTAGAGAGCTTTCAGAATGGAAATGTACTTCTCGGGCACGCTGTTTCTCAACAGGCAAGTCCATAGAGCGGTCCCGTTGTCAGAGTCACAGGCGGTCCCAATATTCAGAAACACAACGATAGTTGGCCTTTGATACACGTGACGGTGTTCAAGCAGAAGGCGAAGAGCTGAGATTTGGTCCGTGCAGCCGCGGCCGGGACGAAACACAGCTTGTTCTTCACGACAATGGGGTTCGCGCAGTGGAGAAAGTCGGCGGAGGATAATGGACACTGGGAGTTTTAAATCCACGGAGATCAGGCTAATTCCCCGATGATTAGAACACAGTGTATGGCTACCCTTTTCGAAGATCGGTGCAATCGTCGATTCACCACAGGATGTAGGAACTTTTTCTTCCGTTCAAACCTTTGAAAACAGGGTTGTCGATTCTCTCACCAGAACCATCTCGCCATCTTTGAAAGGCGCATGAAGGACACGATCTGATCTGTGTGTCTTATGGCGCTTGAGGGTTTGTAGTTCTTTTCGAGTGTCCGCTTCTGTCGGGGGACTGTCTGGAATAGACCACGTAGAAAGTGTAGGAGTTCCAAGTGCAGTAGAAGCAGCTAGTGGCCAGCTAAACTGGGAGCGAAAGTGTTCTGCCTAGTGGTCTAATCTGCGCGACAGGTTGGTGATTGGTGTCCCATCAGTTCCGTGGACTGTCTCGTTAACAGCTGTTTTTCGCTGTCCGGTGGCGCGAATGAGTTGAAAGAGCTTCCCGGAGCTACCGGAGGCAGAAGCTGCTCCCATCTCGATGGCAGGTTCTGACCACCACGTCTCACGATCAGCACTCAGACTGTTCAAACGCGCACGGAGTTCACGGTGTGCTTCGTTGTATCCTACGTCAGCAGCGATATGTTGGCGGCTCTCAAACAGTAATAAGGAGTTTAAAGAAATCCAACTTCTCTGGGTGTGGTAGACCGTACCACAGCTGGTCAGGCCGACATTCAGTAATGCTTTCAGTCGCTCTCAGTGCTCATCGACATCAGGTGGGGCGGTGGATTCCAGTGTCTTGGCCAGCTTAGTCTAAAAAGATTCTAGCACTAGAGGGTCGTTCAGCTCGTCGATATTTAGGCGAGCCTGATTCGAGTTCTTCGAGCCCTCAAACAGCAAGCAGATCGTAGCGCAGACTAATGCATGACCAGAATCGAGGCACGTTGACCAGTAAGAGCGACAGTCTAACACGCTGCCACGTCAACGGCAGCTAATCGGCACATGATCGATTTGAGACCATTCCTGTGTTGAGGAAGGAGGACGCCAGGTGGCGGTACGTCGTTTGAAGTTGCGAAATTTTGTGTTTGTTAGAAAAAGCTGGTGGTCAGCACATATCGTCAACAGTTTGTCCCCATTGTCCGAAGGACTGGAGTCGAGGCCAACATTCTCTCTTAGGTGACGTTTACTCGCTGCCAGGCGACCGACGCGCGCGTTAAGGTCTCCGGCGAGGACCACGATATCTGATCGGCGCACTGTAAGCAGGAGCATATGAAGCTGTTGATAGAATTCATTTTTGTCTGCCTCCGGACTGCAGTCTGTCGCGGCATAGGCGGAAACGACGATCTGGTCGCGTGTGCGATCTCGATGTCTAGTTACTGGGGAAGAACCTGGTAGCCGGACTGCACAAAGTCGGCTATCGACGGGAATCCCGTCTGGCATGGCCGCTTCGGCTCTACGGCTCAGAGCAACACCAACACCGACCTGACCGGCTGCTACAGTGTCCGGGTCTTCAGACAGGCGTAGAAGCTTGGTGTTGGGGTTAGCTGAAGACGTTAGTCTGGTCGTGGACCTTGCGTCTTGCAGTCTTGTCTCTGAGAAGCAGCAGATATCCATCGAGAGTGATTCCAGTGTGCGAGCTAGACTCGTTTGTTATCCGATTTGCATAAGCGTGCGTACGTTGTAGCTGGCCAATTTGAATCGTAAGCGAGGTTGAAGAAAGGTGGGCTCGGTGGTGTGATTTTCTGCGACAGTCGTAAGGCAGACGGTTCTAGTGGAAGTCTGGTCACAAGCGGCGGCAGTGGTAAGGCAGTTTTTCTGCAGCGTACGGACGTGTCTGGCACGTAAGACAACAAAAGAGGGTGGATAGATTCCGAGTGTGGTGGTGGATGAGCATATGATCTTGCGATGGCGTAGGAGCGTGAAATAGAGTGAGATGGAAGCGAATTTGTATGAGAGTTCATGGTTCAGTTTGCGGGCGTAGTACTGCCAGGTTGCCCAGGCCAAAGCAGGTGGTTTTCTTAGGGATCCACAACCGGAGCCTCTAGCTATCCGAAGCCTCTCCCGCAAAGCAGAGGGACGGAGCGCGGGGTCCGAAACCCACTGGGGGCCGGTGACTGATCATTTAGTTCATACCTTCTTCGGATGAGGCCAAACATCCTGGGCGCCCAGTACACCCTTCTCCCGTAGATGCCGGTGAGCGTAGTGTTGTACACTTCATACGCCACCCGTAGTTGGTTTGGAAGCAGGTTGTAGATATCTCTGGACTGACTATTAGTCAGTCAACCCGGTGGAGAGCGCCGGGCGTTTGCCTTCGCCCTCACAATTTTGTGTTAAAACACCTTCGCCCCGAGAAGGCAGTTAGTGGGATTTTCTCAGCAGAAGCTGTTTGATGCGCGTGGTCATCTGGGGCATTTCGAGAGGCATTCAAGGCGAGCAGCCAACTCGGAGCCTGAGCCACCTACGCCCGACCATACTGAGACATTTTGGAGGCGGATGTGCAATGACATCCAATCGGGTGGTGAAATTTGGTATCACTTGCAATATTATTTAGATGCTCTGTTGTATTGTTGCCATCCGACCTAATGTTTTGGAAATTGTTGTTCACATAACCTAAAAATGACTTGGAACCAATTGATTTCGTTCCGGTTTGTTTCTGTATTCGAAATCACTCTGACTACGACTACGAAATTTTCCACGTAATACTTAAAAAAAACGATCGGTTTCTTTCTCAATCTTATGTCACAATTCATGTTGTCTGGACAACATGGTAAGATCTTGCCCGTTAGATGGTTTACTGGTTCATGTATTGATCGATCAACTGATTTGGTATGAACAGACGTGGGAGACATTTTCTTGCGGGGTTTTATATTTTCCAGTGTGCGTTCGTTTTCGCGTCACTGAACTGCTGCATCGGCCGCTTACAATCCAAAGATCTTTCTCTAAATAAATGTTTGAAAGGTATTTACCTGGTTCAAAATCTCTAATCCTGCTTGTTGCTCTCCGACTGAGCCCCGGACACAACATTGACGGATCGTAATCAAACATGCCCATATATTCAACTGGTCGTCACTGGTTGATTCATGGGGATTGTCCTGATGTATGCAGTCAGACTACGGATCATGTCACTGTGTTGGATGCCATTTGCTACCGTGATTTGGGCAGATAAACTGTGTGATCCATATGCAAAGACTGCGAAACCCTTCGGCGTGGCCTCGTGATTCAGCTGATACAGCACACGCGATACTAGAGCGTGAGTGGCGACCATGCGTGTGTTCAAATCCCGCCGGGATCAATGACTTGTAAAATTTGGATCATTTCAACGATCGTCAGTTCTGTTTTACGGATTCCACTTTGTTTATTTACGCCTTCGATCGGGTGGCACAATCTAGTGTTATGCCGGCGGTGGTCGAGTGGTTTAGAGCGTTTGCTTACTACCTCGAAGGTCCGAGGTTCGAATCCCCGCCATCAACGGCTACTTTGGTGGTAGGCAGTAATTCTCACTGTCGTCCGGATCGTTACCACACCTGATCTATTGGGACGTTATGTGGTTATTCGTCACTCCAAATCTCAGGGTTCGGTTACCGGTTATCCCTAATAGTGCAATGGGTCCTCGTGAGTATGGGGTATATACCTTTTCCACTACGCTCATGCGATTACATGTAGTAAAAAAATACGCCCTGTTGACTTGAGTCCTATATCCATCGGTCAACATTTCCAGTCAAGTGAAATAGAGACTTTATTCACGCCTAGGGATGAATATTCAGCCTTCACGTATCCAAGTACACGTCCTTAAAAGTGCAAATAATACTGTGCAAATGTAATACTGGGGTAATGGTTAGTAGGTATTCTGTTCTGACAAATATTGTGTTAGTTGTGAAGCTGGGTTGCGCAATAATGTCACTAGGTAGGGAATAGTGGAAGTACTATTCGCCCGAGGGAGTACATAAAGGTGTTTTTAGTGAGAACGTGTGGAGGAAGTGAATACACATTTCACACGATCTTCGTGAAGCGGACGAGCAGGATCAGTAAAATCTTCGTAGATAGCGTTTGACGATCTATACTACTTTGGGATGTTTTAATATGAATGAACTTCTATCGGGGTATGCCACTAGAAGGTAGACTTCACCGTCACCCGGTTCATTGATGAAACTCACCTATTAGGGCTTTGTGTTTAGCTTCTCCAGTCCTCTCATCAGGTTTCAATATACCTCTATTACTTAATGAGCTTCGTTGGTTACTGAACCTAGAAAACAGCGGTAATGACTGCCATATTTGATGTTGACTGAGAATCACGTGGTTTTATTTAATTTATCTCTACTAAACTTAACGCGACTACACATAAACAGTTTTCCTGAAGGAAAGTTGGAGACTTACGTTCCGATTTTTCTCATTAACCACGTCCTCTCGTTCCTTGTGCCAGATGACACGACTCATTGTTAAGTAATCTGTTGTTACCTGGCTTGTTACCGCAGTTAATCCGTTAGGACCTTGTAGTTCTCCACTCCGAGTCTCAAGGTTTGGTAGCCGGTTATTCCTACTGGTGCAGTGGGCCTTTGAAGCTATGGGGTATACTCTTTCCACTGCACTCATGTACAAGTATGTAATAAAAAAAAGCACAGGATGTTTTGTGCGACATTAGTTGGTCCTATGACCTTAACTTTACTTGTCTCTCAAAAATGACATCGTCGATAGTCGGTTAGCCGCCTAATGTGTACGGTTCAGCACCCCCATCGATTCTTTCCTCACCAAGGAACGTGTCACAGTTCCGGCAATTGACAGTTGTGTACTTCTGAGATATGTTGTTACATATATGTCAATGTATACGGTGCAGTTCGTAGTTTGTTTTCTGGTCTCCAGTCCTAAACCTGTTCGTGAATCACTTTATAAAGTGTGAGTATTCATCGAGCGTCTCATCCGGAATTAGTTTATGATTCCCACATTATATAATTAAGGTGTAACGTGTTCTTGGTTTTCACCGACCGCACCTCAACATCATCTGAACGATTTCATTCTTTCCCGCTTTACCGGCGGCGATCAAACCGTCATCATGGTGAACTTTAGACCCATTTCTGTCCTCAGATCCTACCACCACCGCCACCTATTTACTTGTACGTGGCTAGCTGCTACAAGAGGATGAACCGGCTTCATGTATGTCCAAATAGCACCTATCCATGAGCGGTGTGTAGAACTGTCATAAAGAATCTTGGGAATTATGTATAAAGTGACGTCCCCACCGTCACTTGGGTTTTTTCGAGGTAGCAACTCTAGCCCGTGCACAACCAAGTGCTACCTGTCGAGCAACAGGAAGGTTGCGTGTTGAGGGCCGGTGACCGAACGAGCGGTTCATACACTTTCTAGATACTCAACGCGTCCCGGTGAATCTTATTCCATTTAAGATAGCTGAGTAAAAAGCAAGAGGCGGTGGCCTTAGTGCCTGGCCACATTCGCGCGCGTGACGTTGCTGACTATGGGCTTCTATGGTCTTTATGTAGAAAGTTCGCTGCTAGGCAAAAAAAACCATCACACCCTCTAAAAACCCCGTGTTTCTTTTATCTGGCTACTCGCCCTCAGCTTGTCTGATGTGAGTGACCCTGAGGGAGCGCCTTACGCTCCAATCGGCGTAGCCCTCGGGGTCATCGTAACTCGTGAACCTGATGACCACGGCAAAGTATCAATCGGCGCCGCCATTGTCGGTCATTCCCTAATCGGCTGCGACTGTTCCTGAAGTATTGTACCAGTAGTATATAAGAGAAGTGAATTATCTAAAATGAAAGAACGGATTTCATCTTGTTCGTCTGTTTGTTTCCCTTGATTTTGATCCGTTTTTCCGCTTTTATCCCATCTATTACGTTACTAGTAAGTTTATCTCCCACCTTATAAACGACAACAGCATCAAATTTTCCTCTTTCCCTCAAAACTTTACCAAACCTAATCGTCCAATAATCAAGAATAAGTACCGGAAATGCAGTTGCAGGTGTTTCAGTTAGTAACGTAGTTGTGTACACTTAGGACGATAGCAGTATCGCTAATTCGTGTAGTAAAGATTTGTTAGCTGTCCTAAGGTCTTAGTATAACTTTTGAGAAATTATCACTCAAACAACCCGTTCATTTACCTGTCCTGACCATGTATAACATGCTTGTCATTCAATACCCTCTTTTCAGAATGGACCTACAGCACAGGTTATGTGGACGAAAAAATGATTTCGGAACATCTGTATCCACCAAGTGATAATTCCCTGGTGTTGCTTTGTGGCCCGGCTCCAATGGTCGAGTTCGCCTGCTACCCAAATCTCAGCAAACTGGGCTATTCCCGAGCCCGAATCTTCACCTATTAGATGGATTTCGGTTGCTTCATGACAGTCCCGCTCGACACACATGCACACACACACACACACACACACACACACACACACACACACACACACACATCTCTCTTCCATTGTTTCGTCAATTCGTTTAATCTAGCACACACCTCTGTGTGTGTGTGCTGTTTGTGCAAATAATGGCTGGACTTCATTTACATTATGACTAATTTCGACTGAAGTGATTTTTACTTAGCCCTCATTGTGCGTTTGCTACCTGATGTTTTTTGCAAGTAATTTGGCAACACTGATCATATAGAATTCCACGCTTTCCCGCGTTTCCTTTTTCCTGTCACTCCGTCATACATTGATCCTGTTGAGAGACATTTGAATTCCTCTACGCATTGATACTGTCATAAATATCTTTGTTTTTCCCCAGTTTTTTTCTCCAGCTTCGTATCCAAGCTGCTTTCGGTTCGACTACCCCTCTTTTTCTTCACACTTCCCGTTACTTGGATAAGCTCCTATCTTAAAGCAACTTATCAAACCATGCTTGGTGGAAGGGTTACTTGTTTCAGTTGTGTTCCATGCGATACTTAACTCTCGATGTGAAATGCAGCAGAATTGTGTGCGCATATTGCAATTACAATTATCTTTCGAATATGAACTTCACATTATGCAACTGCACTTTCTCCCGAGGCTTTCAATTATTACCACATCACTGTTTATCATTCGTGGTCCATGATCCAGTTCAGTTCAAATAACCATTACCCGTGCACTGGGTGCAGGGGTTTGGATACTATCTCCTAGGAGGAGCTTCAGTTGGAAGGGAATGGAACGATTAGGAAGAGAACTACAACTACACCTATTCCCAGCAAGCTTTATTAAAAACCCGCTGTTGTTCAGCCGCGACCCACAATCCTTTAGCCATCCCACTGAAAACCAGTCAGATCAAAAGTGTCGGAGTAATATGAAGTCAAGAAATACTGGGACAGCTTATTTCATACAAAGATTGGTATCGTAAATCTGACTGAACAAACGAGAAAGTTTGACGATCGCGTATACTGCTCAGTTTACCATGGTAATGTTATCAAAGCTGCATCGCAAACTGCTTGCAGGTGTACACGATGCGCCCGTATAGTCGAACCATGTGGCACAGCCCGTATGACTTGTATTCCTAGCGAACCAGTCTCCAATGTACTAGTAATTGGGGACGAACTCAAGTAGTGTGAAATCTTGCATGTTTGAATTTACTGAATGCCTCTTCCAAAGGGGGTTGGGAAATGGACTGTTCCGCGAGAGAAAACATATTTGGTAATTAGTATGTAACTGTGCGTCCAAAACCCTCCGATGTACGGGCGTGTTGTCAAGGATGAATAATACTAGAACACCTGGTTGCTCAGTAACAATAAACGCTGAATGGCATGAAGAGAAATGGGGATATAGAGCAACCTTGTCGTACTCCACTGGAGACGACAAAAGGGGACAGTAGCTGGTCGTACGCCTTTACCCGGCCTGAGGTGTGACGATACAACTCTTTGAGAATCGATACATCCTCCTCAGATAATTCATTTCCCAACAAACAAATCCATAGTACAGTCCTATTGGCAGTGCCGACGGCCCCTCGAATGTCTAGGAACACGATGATTATTGGTCTTTGAAAACTGTGACGGTGCTCTAGCAGTTGTCGGAGGGTGAGGATCTGATCGAGACGTCCACGTCCGGTACGAAACGCAGCTTGCTTCTCGCGAGTCTGCTCTTAACGCGTTTGGTGCAACCTGAGAAGTATGATAAACGCAAGCAGCCCCGACACTATTGGGGTAAGGATTATATTCCCATGTTTAACCCGGACATTGCGCGGGCCCTTCCTGAAGATACGGACATCAATCGTCTACCCAAGATGTGGGGACCCGCTCTGAATTTCAAACCATGGAGAAGAAAACGAGAATTATCCTAGCAACTGAACTCCACCATCTTTAAACAGGGCTGAGAGAAAGCCATCGGAGCCCGGCTTTTTGTGATATCGTAGGGCTTAAATTTCCCTGTGGATCTCCGCCTCGGTAGGTGGATCTGTCGAAACAGACCACGGAACGTCTGCTGAAAGAACAATGGGGGAGGCTGACAGTGAGGGCTAGCTAAACTGTCTTACAGTGCTCCACCGAGCGTTCAAAGCGCCGCTGTTGATCGTGATTTGGCGGATCCTCAGCTTCACAAGTGTTTTCACTGACACCGGTGACTCGGATGAAATAGAGCTGCTTGTAGCGTGCGTTTGGAATCCTCATCGAAGCTCATACACTCGTGCGTGGTCGGAGTCAATAGAGATGCTCCAGTGCAGACGGCAGTCTTGTATACAGCCCCACCGTGATGTGGTCGATCTGAGTCCACGGGTGACTCGCAGGGGAGCGGACGCAACGTGGAGTACCGGCGGTTAGTGCGTCTGAAGGTCTTACTAACAAAGAACAGGTAATGGTCAGAGAACAGGATCAAAAACCGTTCCTCGTTTTCTGAACGAAAATCTATCCCGGCAGGGCCCAATAAATGTTCCCCGTCCGGCGACAGCCGATCTACTGTAGCATTTATATCTCCTACCAGAAACCATGATCTGTGCTCAGCTCGCTCCACGTAAGAGGTCATGAAGCTCTTGGTAAAAGTTGTTTGAATACATCTGGGTTGCAAATGGGTGCTTGAGCCGAAACGATAAACAGGTTGCGTCTATCCGAACGGCAGCTGCTCACTTTACGCGGACTCCTGAGTCTCATTGCACATAAACGACTGTTGACTGGGATCCAGTCTAGCAGCGGCGCTTCAGTCTTTTCATCGAAAGCAACAGCAAAGTCCGCAAGACCAGGAGCCGTGGCCTGTGTTTTCAGAAAGGCATGAGTAAAACTCCACAGAAGGGTTTTATGGAGGTATCAGTCAGATGATGGAGTTGGAGCTTGAATGCGAGTCTCCTGAATGCAACATATATCGATGACAAGGGACCCAAGCGTACGTGCTAAATCCGCCTGTTCTCCCATACGCACCAGGATTTGCACACTGAATATGGGTAGTTTGAATGGACATCGAAAACAAAGGAGGGCATCCAAGGGTGGTATCGGGTTCCGTGAGACATGGAACCCAGTCAAAGCAGAGATGAGAGTGCATGACTAGGATTTCCACCGGAGGCCCCATTGAGGGTGACTGAAGTTCTCTTTACGTGAGAAAAAGAAAGATAACGTGGGAAGAATGTGAAGATGGAAAAACGGACGAGAAAATATGTTGAGCATGGTACGAGAGCGCGGTCGTGTGTGTATGTGTTTGTGCGTATGAGGGCAGTCAGTCATTTTACCAGATTTGTCTTTCATAGATGTATACTTTGTGGGCTGTTAAACTACTTAGTCGCCCAGTCCAGAGTGGGCGTTTTTATCCAGTATGCACTGGTAGCCTTTGCGCAGCCAAGCACTTCCTGCTGGATTTAGTACTGAATTTAAACAGGTTAAGGTGGTTGGGACATGTACGCATGCCCACCGATGAACTTTATCGGCGTATGCTATTCTCTGAGACCGGTAATGATTAGAAGGTAGGTCGAGTTGGTCAGTCGATGACATGGCAAAAAGGTATAAAAACCTTGACCAGTGGACTTGGCCAGGTAGGACGTGTTGGACTACCAGATTGGGGTCCACGCGACCCAACTACCAAATGGTTGGAGATATTAAGTGAAATGGCTAGGTATTTCAACCAGTGGCGTAGTTACTCCAGAACCCTTTCTTTGTCCTCTTGATTTCTGCTTATTACTTTGTTTTTGTTTGTTTGGATCTTCCACTTTATGCTTCTGTTCTTTTTGACGTTTACTGGACGATGCTGGAAGGTAGCAACCGAAACCAGAGCGCAGAAGCACGAGGTTAATGGTTGGATAAACTGAACTGAACTGAACTGAACTTCCCTCTAGAGAACAGCGTTGATCCAGAGGAGCCGGTGGCCCGTTGTATGGTCTGTTCGACTCTCTTGGGAAACCTTGTCCAGTAAGTGGAACACAACAAGGAGCTATGGCTTTATTTAGTGGCAGGCCACACTTACCAAGCCACGGTGCTGTCAGTAGATTTATATGCTGTTCTAGGACAGAGAACGCTAACCATGCGAAAAAACCACCACATGCTCGAGCACTGCCACTGATCGCTCACTCTCGTTTACTTCGTACGCGTATCGATCCGTAGTCAGCGGACTCTACTAATACACGCACACGCGCGTGCGGTCCTTTTTGCGTACATATTTTATAGTCCACCTCTCTGATAAGCTCGTTTGCGGTCACACCAGGGCTGTCTTTTAACTACAGGTTATCTTGATGTAAACAGTATTCATTAGATGAGTGGACAAGGTATCTTGGAAGCATTAGACCGGTTTCGTCGTTATTACCACAAAGCTTGACCATTACAACACGGGTTATAAAACAGCCAACCAGATAAATGCATAACGACAAAGCTGTATTTCGTCTGTAAGTAGACAGACATGCCATTATTGAACTCAAAATGACGTTGCGTAATGAACTAACGGGAAGATTTCCCGAGTGTCTTATTGAGATGATAAACTGATCAAAAGATCCTAACAAACGAAGAGGATGCAGTTTTTGCGGAGTTTGATAAATGTCCAACTGATTCAGCTGTTAAAATTCCTCGTCTCGTGTTCGAAACCACACGTGGACACAATCCTCGAAATAAAACCGCACGTGCTTCACCAGCTGAGCTCCCAGGCCATATCGGGTACTTCAGGCAAATCGCAAACGAACCACATTGGTTATTAACCCTTATATTAGTGACTCAGAATACGCCACATATAGTGGGTAACCTGCATGATCATATTATGAAGTGCCCTAAGTGCCATCCGTTTTAAAAGGTCACGCATAGCACGCGTACAGTCAGTTACTATCCATCACGTGCGTGGACATACGCCTGTTGCTATTTGATCGTGATTCAGCACCGGGCAACTTTGGATGATCGGTCGTGGAACGTATCGACTGATTTTGCTCTGCCTCAGCCGAAGGAATTCGTGGTTTCGTTGTGAAACTGATTGTGACTCTACTTCACTATTTACTTACCTGATTACTTGCTTATGCACTTTCCTGCTTGCTTGCTGCTTGCTCACCAGCTACGGTCGGATTTTATGTTCATGTTCATACAAATAAATGGAATGCAATCATCACGTGTTCTACTACTAATCACGAAAACGACATGAAGTGGACGTGTAATTTTGTTTGTAGGGCGCATACGGCACCAGAGCGTGGTTGACTTGCCCTCACGGGTTGGAAGCGCACCAGACCCGACAAATTTCAACGTTTGTCAAACCTGCTAAACTAAAGTGCCCACTTCAGGGTTTTTGTAGAATCTTCACACCAAATCTGTCGAAGTCGGAAACACTGACTTACACGATGCTTTTCTTAAAAGTCTTGCAGCTGAGCTTTGCTTGTGAGTTCTCGTTCAAAAAATGTCGGGAAACTTCTGCTTTCGAAATTTTTCGAGGTGGCCACGTGCAGTCAGGATGGCTCAAAAAACGAGGTTGCCTTACGTTGTGTCGATTCAGGCATTCCGTTAGTGTTGGGTAGCTGATAAGCGTAGTTATAGACAATATTAGAAGTGAGTTTTTGTGGCGTCAATAAATCTGATAAGTCGAAAAGAACCTAGATAATTGTAGTCCATGGAATAGTTGTGTATGGTCAGTTTTCCGGTGGTCTGAACAGCTGAGGGGAATGACATTTTATGACCGCAACAGCCACAAGAATGTTTGCGCGAGGTTACGCTGCTTACAGATAATTCGTGAACTTATTCGATGATAGTATAGTTTAGCGAAGTCTAAGAAAGATGAATGGAGAATTTATGAGGTTCGTTAAAATAAAATGCGAAAAATACGCGAACATTGACACAGAATAGAACGACAGTAACTCAAATGTGTAAGTTTATCTCAAAGTGGAGGCTGCGGGGCAACTTGCACCAATTTTTATTTGTATTATGTTTGATTGTACTTAGATATATTGTACTGATATATATATATATATATATATATATATATATATATATATATATATATATATATTAGTACATTATAAACTCTGGAGCCTTTCAATCCTAGCTTCCCGCTTGCTCTGGATTCTATTTTTCACTTTAAAATCTTTGACGGAACGGTAGCCCAAAGATACCATGAACAGCTCACAGCCTAGGAATGGTGATTTTCTTCAGCATTCTCATCTCGATCTTTTCTCGGTTTACTTACCTTTGATCAATAAATCTCTTACTTTTCCTTTCGACTACAAAGCTCGGGCAGAGAAACCCGCCTACATGATTGTAATGATTGGAAGGCTGAATGAAATTGCGGAAAAATGTTTTGTCGACTGATCAATAAATAGTTTATTGCTAGAAAATCACTTGCATTGTCAAACTCGTGAACAAACACCTCTGGTGATAGCATACATCGTTTACTTCTAACCGATTTTGGCAAAAGCAATTCCTTCATATCGCAAAAGCACATAGCAAGTACAAAGACTTGTATAACGTTGAATACAGTTATATTGGTGGAACCAATTGATGCCCGAGTAAGGGAATCGCGGGGGAACATTCTGGAGCGGATTAGTCAAACGTTTATGCACGGCATTTCAAAATGACCGATTAAAACTGGGATTCCATCCTCCGCAATTGGGAAACACTCACAGACACTGTTTCGTCTAATGGACATGAAGTTACCATTACGAATAATCTAAAATCACTCGGAGGCGAAAGTTCTTCATTTTGTTGAGACTATAACAGTCCGAATACTGAAGCCCAAAATTTTGCCCAAAAATACCGAAGCTTTTACGTACGTTGCGATACAGCATCTGAAAAATCCCGACCTATGGATTATATTGGAGCATCAAACAGCCCCTGTTGTTATTGGTTTTCGATTGAAGAGGCAAGTGAAATAGTGAATTTTTGGAACCCAGGTTTTCTGATCGCTCTGTTCAAGCCGATAGGGGGACGGCAAAACCAGTTCACGCGGGTGACTATTTGAAGTACAGCTGGAAAAAGAACGTGTGGTATTAGGCGTGAACTCAAAGTCGTAGGGACTGGATGATGCATTGTGAGAAGAATCAAGCACATTCGTCACATCACCGAATAGTGAAAATAAAACATAGGAAATGGACGGTCACAGGAGTTTCGGTGTAAGAAGACCCGAATAAGAACCCGATCACTTAATGAGTGTCAATCACACAACCTGGTATGATACGTGATTGCTACCATCCGTTTAATATGAGACCTGACCTCCTACTTTCACAATATCTGTTAATTGAAGCTAAAAGTGTTGCATCCACGGCGTTCTCTTGTGCGTTTTCCATGGTCGACTTGCGCACCCGGTCTTCGCTTGCACCTCCTATAGCACCAGCCCGCAAATTTTCGACCGGCTGAAAAGGTGAGCCTCACGTGATGTAGCGGCTCATTGGTTACTGATTGATCGACCCGAATTGGTGCACTCAATGTGATTAGTAACTTTGCCTCAGGATGGAATTCGTGACTCCGTGATTGGAAAGTTGGTTCATTGGGGGTTCTCCGTTCCAATCTTCGCAAGCTGGATTTGACTTCAGTTTCACAAAAAGAAATAAATTTTATTCCGTAACTGTCGGCATCCATCATTCGACAACTTTTAATTTCTGTGGTTTCTTCTGATATTTTTGGCTGGATTCTCTGCTTCAAGTTGCATTGTTCACCCAAGCCACCTGACATGTTCTTTATTTAATTTTCGTCTTGCCTGTTGGCAATTGCTCACTTAGAATTTTCCCCCCACTGCTCAATATTTGTCAAGAACTACCATTCAAACAAAAGCAGATTAAAAAACGATCTAAACAATCTATTTAACTAGTTAACTAGTTAAACCAAGAGACCCTCCGACTCAGTGGTTAGATACGTTAGGAGATATGGCTAGATGCCGCGATCAGTGGCGCTCTTGCATTCACAAACTCACCTCATCGACTTAATGCGATTAATTTGGTCATCCTCTTACTCCTTTCATATTCTTTTTTCCTTCATTATTTCCTTTTGAGATTGATGCTAGGAGGTAGCAACCAAAGCCATTGCACCTAGGGCATGGTTAATGGTTGTTTGAACAGAACAGAACACATGAACTAGAATGAATAATCCAGTTAGCCCCTACACGTACGTATACTGTAATGCTTCAGAGTCACGGTAACCCAAGTTTGTAGAAGTATCAAGTGTCCGACTTCGGGTTCATCATCTATTTGTTTGTATAACTCTTAGACTGTTGCAGCACAAATCGAATTGAAGCCCGGTCTCGGTAAGCAATCACACAAGTAGACTCCTTGTAGGCAAATATCCGGGCAAAAATACAAGCCCTGATTACTGAGTGAACTTAACTGAACATAGATTAGGAAAAATCCTCAGAATGGTCGCCGTAAGATCATACTGCGCAGGCTTGTGAGTTTTTATTTAATAATTCATCCTTCCGGGGTGGAAAATGTTTAAAAGAAAAAAGCAGTAGACCGTACGTATACCGTGAATAAAGGACAATAATGGGGTCAACTCTATAATCAGAAGACATACTATAAAAGTGGGTTGTGGGAGAACCTTCAAGTTAGAATCAGTTTATTAATCCTGCTTTTGAAGAGAAAGAGAGGTTGTAAGTGGGTGGGAAGACAGAAAGAAAGAGAAAGTGTTCCATAATTTAACGGTCCGGGGAAAGAACGAGGACTGAAAGGTAGAAGTGTGACATCTAGTGGCAGAAACTTGATAAGGATGACTAGTTGACTGAGTACGTGATTTTCGTGAGAAAGTTTTGGGAAGAAGGCTGCCGAGGCAAGCTCAAAAGAACAATATCCAAAATAGTGTCGGTAGAAGAGAGACAACGAAGCAACAGCCCGACGATGGGCTAGTGGCTGCAGACTTGAGGTTAATGAAGGTTCGTCGATTAGCCGGAGAAGGAGAGGTAAACTAAGCTCCATCCCACATGTGATTGCAGTATTCAAGTGCTGGGCGGATTTGAGCCTTGTACGGCAGAAGAAGATGAGCTGGTGTGAAGAAGCGTCTGGCGTGAAATAGAAAACCAACTTTGCGCGCAGCTCGAGAGGCGAACTGGGATATGAAGGCTGACCAGCAAAGCGAAGTTACAGATAAGCAAGAAAGAGAGATAGAATCTGTGGAAGGCAGCGCAGTTGAATCAAATGATAAATGAGAGGAGAATGAATGATGTTTCAGGGAAATTGTGAGAAGAGAAGTTTTGGAGGCATTAAATGCAACATGAATGTAAGATCCCAAGGGAGGAGGTGTGTTCGAGGTGGGACTTTAAAGACGCACTGGTTGCACTGCTATCACGATAGATAATGGTGTTGGCATGGCGGAGAGTGTGGTAAGAAAGGGGGGAATGAAGGATGGAGTCATCAGCAAAGGAATGGATTGGGAAGGGGTGGATAAAAGATCAATAACGAATGGAAGAAATACGGCGGGCCGCAAGTACTGAACCCTGGGGAATACCGGCATTCACACAAAATGGCTGGGACAGAACCTCATCAACTCGGACGGAAATGGTTCGCTTACTGAGGCAACTTGTTATCCAAGATGCGAGAGCGGAGGTGAACCCGAACCTGAGCAGTTTAGCCAGAAGACCTTCAGGCCAAACTAGATCAAAGACCTTAGATATGTCGAGCGAGACCATGTGTGTTTCTCCGTGGTTGTCGAGTGCAGCTGACCAGGAGTGTGAGACGGGAGCCAGGATATCACCGGTGGAACGGCGAGGTCGGAATCCGTATTAGCAGTGGCTCAGCAGCCCTTCGCTTTCGAGGAACGCACGCATTTGTTCGGAGGTGAAAGTTTCGAATACTTTAGAAATAACAGATGTGATGGAATTAGGACGATATTTATTCGGGTCAGAAAGATCACCGCGTTTTTCTAGGGGGTCGGGAAAGTAAGAAAGTTAGAGAGAGACAGAAAAGCGAAAGTAAGAGAGGGGTCAATTCAGGGGCACACATTTTAAGGACGATGGGTAGCATAACGTCCGGACAGAGTGGTTTGCATACGTCCAGAGAAAGCAGAGCTTGGCGGATCTTCCTAGAGCTAATATGAGGTTGAAAATGAGAGACAGTGGGAAGAGAACGACCCGGAGGAGTAGGATAAGTGGGTAAGGTGGAGCTGGAGGTAAACCGGGAAGCAAAAATCTCAGCTTTCTCGTGAGGTTCACAAAAAAGATCAACAGAAGAATTGTAGATGGGAGGGAAATTGGAAGGGCAAAAATTTCGGGTGAATGCTTTGGCAAGGGACCAAAACGTTCGGCTAGTGGTGGCAGATGAAAGTAAGCGTTCGGCTTTCCAGCTGACGAAGTGTTCATTGGCTCCGTGTATACTTGACGAGCATCTGCTCCTGGTCCGCACAAAGCGGCGGGGGAAGTCGGTAGTGGGCAAGCGGAGCCAGCGGCGAAATGGTGCACGCTTCAAAAGTACAGCACGATCACATGCGTGATTGAACCACTCGAGGGATTCGGGTTTTCCGGGTTTGGAAAAGTGAGGAATGAAAGTTGCATACTTTGAAGAACAATGTCAGTGAAGTTAGAAACAGAAAAGGAAACTTCTGAAGTAAAGCAGTAATAATTCCAAAGATAGGAAGCTAGGAAATCGCGAAAACCTTGCCAGTTGGCTGAACTGTCTTGCCAAAATGTGTGTTTCGCGGCGGCCGGACGATCGGGGCGAGTAAAATTGATGGAACCGGAAATAAGTGGAACGAGAGCAGAGATGCCTGAGACCAGACAAGGGACAGAAGTGAGAGTACGGTCAAGGGTTTGGAAGCCATCGCCAGCTCGATCCGGCATACGTGCGGGGAGGTCAACGAGTTGGCACAAGTTGTTGGCCACAGCGAAAAGTTCGGCTTTGCGCCTCAGAGCCGAAGTGTCTGATGAATGAATCGACAGTTGTCGATTGTGAACATTAAAACATCCTAAGATGGTGAAGTGGCAGTTAGGATACGTAAAAAACAGGTGCTCAGTGTTCGAAGATAAGAAATCAAAGATCGAGGGATCGCTACTGTTGGGTGAACAGTAAACAAAACAAACGTAGTGAATAAAATAAGGAAGTCTGAGCCTTAGCCATATCAGCTGAGATTCACGGCTAGAATATTCAAGATTCGGGATTCTGGGTGTGGTGACTGAATGGTGGACAAAGGCACAGACACCAACTTTAGGTGAAGAAGAGGAGTGTAAGGTATAGTTGGGAAATTGGAGGTGAGTGGTGTCTGATAAAGAGGGGATTTGGGTTTCGGTCAAAAATAGGGCAAACAGGCTAGGAAGATTGGAGAAATCGGTGCACAGAATCGATATTATGGTTCGTTCCGCGAATGTCAGTGAGGATGACGAGTACGTGTTTGTTTTTGAGTGAGTAGAGCCAGCAAGAGAGCAAGTGCGTGTGTAGCTGTATATTTTCATGATTTGTAGTGTGAAGGAAACCGGCAACTATGATCCTGAGACTTAAAGTGGTAACGACATAAGGCCTCAATAGATCAGGCGTGGTAGTGAGCCGGGCGACAGCACAGCTATCGAACACCACGACTGTTTATTCGACAAAACTCTCTTTGGGATAATTCATCCGAGGCAGGGAGACCGGGCCAGTTGGACTGGGCACCCAAATAACCAGAGCAGTGAAAGCAGAAGTGTGGTGTTCCGTAAGCTATTTACCAATCCATATCAAGTGTGCTTCAGATAAGTTTGCTCGTTCTGGACTGGTAGACACTCAATAATACATGAGGAAAGCATACAACTCGTACGTCCACTTTCGTGGTTCGTAATCAATCACTTGGGATTTTTTTGAGCATTTCACAGGTCTATTCAAGACTAGTCTCAGTTCAAGTGATGCATCCGCCCTTAGATCACTACAACCAACTGTGGAAAACAAGCAGAATGGTGTGCGCAACTCAGAACGCTAGCGAAGTCATCGTTGGGAAAAAGGAAGTGGAAAAGGTTACACAGAACACCTGTTGCTGTTGAGAAGCAAAAGTCTGCAAAAGTCTACTGTCCAGATTGATTTCCGTTGCTAGACTATCACATCTCCAATCTAACGCCTTCAGTCACCATTGCTGTGTTAAATTACGCATGACGATTCCCAGTTATTCGATTGCATTCATCCGGTTTGGCAATTGCGCGAGAAACGGTTATGGTTTTGCATATTATTATTTGACCAATCTGGTTGGTGCGAGAAGTGGTAACAAATCAACGGGTGATTAGCACGAACGAGATTTCGGTGTTGTATATAAAATAACAGCACGTGGATTTCCTGAAGACCAGTATGACGTATAGCAGGTTGATAATTCTCGTTGCCTTGTCTAGCGCACCAAGAAGGCCAATCTGTTGGTGAATGAGATGAGACGGAATCTTCCAACAACTAGAAATTTAGGAAAATAGAGTGAACAAAACTTCATTTTACATCAGGTTCAGTTTTGTTCCGTCCCACTAGCTCTAGTGAGAAAACTCTTCTGCCTTCAAACCACCTCATTTATTGTGCAGAAACAAACCGTTTTATAGATCACTGGGTAATCAAAATCAAAGTCATTGTACGAAGCTCATTGGTACAGAGCTCTTCCCCGAACCGAGTCTTCTGAATGGTTATGTAGTTCAAGTCTCCCACTGACTGATTTCTTTGCGATCGGTTAAAGCACCTCTTAGCCGATGGTCGACTGAGTTCTTTGCGCTCCGTCAAAACAAAGCTGGGCTGCTGATTAGTTGACTTTCGTTCCGTTCGATTGAAACAACTCTTGGCGGCTGTTTGATTCAATACGCCTCGTCTCGTTAAAACAAAGTATGGCCGCTGATTAGGAGGCTCCGCTCGGTTCGGTAAGGGCGACCGTTCAAGGCTGATCAGATGGCTTCGCTCCATTTCGTCACGAACTGTGTAAACCATCTACCCGCTTCGCAGGCCTGAGGTTTGCCACCGATTTTGGACAGACGAATACGCGCAGTCTGTAAATGAAACTAGGCTGCCCGTCGATGGGTCAGCAAATACCCTTGCAGGTTCGTACTAGCAAGTTTTGAAAACTGAACTACAAATTTCCATCCTCAAAACTGAGCTACCTAGAACTTTATCGCCATCTGGACAGACCATGCGGCTGTTTGCGTTTAATATGTGCTGTTTCGCATTCAGGAGGGTGGCATTGAGAACGAGACACAACCTGACGATCAAACGTACCGCACTGTGCGCATTACTTCGCTGGAACAATGATGATTTTAGGTGAAACAGTCGGGACTGATGAATAGAATGAAGTTGGTTAAAATAGCTATATAATTGACAACAGTTGTGTCACGTGATTCTTCCAACGAAACGAATAACAAATCTAAAGGCAGATACCAGGACATACCAAATCCAGTACTTGTATACAAGAATTTCTGCTGCATAACAACAATGATGAGTAAGATAACCGTGAAACAAAATACCTTAGATATTCAAACGGGTCGATCAATACACTGTCCTAGTCAAATAATAAAATGAATTATGAAGCAAAAGAACAGAACTGAATGTGATCCGAAAACAACGAATAATTCACAATCCGATTTGAAAGTCATTGATTGAGACAGTCGCGCTCCATGTGCTAATATCTTTTTTCGTCTAACAGTTATTCTCAATGGATATGTCAGCATCAATGTGCTAAGATCAGTGCATTCGTGTATAAATTTCATTTTGAAAAAATAGTCGGTTACCGAAAAATTGGCGATAATACCGCAGTGAAGGCATGATGACATAAAGAAGCAAACATTCATTCAGAATAATCTGATTTTCTAAAGTTCCCTGTTGTTTCGGATGGTTTCAGCTGAATTAATTTCACTACTATCACATTGCATTTTCCGTTTCTCAGAAAAATATAACTTCCAAATACGAAACAGGAAAACTGAACTGTCCGTGCAGTCAAGTAACAATCTTGTGGATGGATCTCGTCGGAACCGAGCACTAGCAATTGACCAAGTATCATTTAATAACCCGGTTCGATGATCTGAAATTTTCATAAAGTTAGAGGGAGAGAGAGAGAGAGAGAGAAATAACACAAAAATTGTCAAAGGGATTTTGCAATTTCGTTTTGACAACAGGCCGCCCAATCGATAGTCCACCCCGAAACATGTTGACTCAGCTCCAATTCATGATCAACCACCCGGATTGGATCAGTCCACAATATCAGGCGAGGTTCAAAAAATCGCATATCCTGGCCCAACTCCATTTTTATCTTAAATACTCTTTCATCTAGACTTTAAATGTACTTTCCCAATACTGGGTGCTGACACCTATCTCCACTAGAAGCCTGGTGCGATAGAAGTTGTGAAGCAAATGTCGTGCAAAACAGTTGTACGTGGAAAAAACGCAAACAGAACACGACAGCTACAACAATCGATTGGTGGTATTGATATGTTCAAAACCCGCAAGGTCAATGTTAGCCGGGAACTAACAATTGCAGTCGATTCTCTAATAGCAAAAAGAACAGTTCGAATCAGCTCATTCGGGAATGATAAAGTCAATGATCCGGCACTTCAGTGTGTAGTGTTCCGCTCCGGTATCCAATACAAATTTAACCACATGAACGGATTCAGTCTGTGTTGGTAATACAGGGTTTCTGTGTGAGTTAGATAGAGGATTGACTTTAAATTGTTAATAACAACAATGGAAATTCATTTTTCACGTCGACTTTGGCAATCTTGATCATAAGCGTGTAAGATGTAGCTTTCGGTTTAGGAATCGGATTGTAAAGAGATTGAGCATTATGCTGTTTTGCTCCTGTAAATCGATATCGTGTCTTTTGTTATTTGAGAGACATAAATCTGAAGATGAGCAATACATAACTTTTTTCATGCGTATATTTCTCGAGATTTGTTGGTAGGTAAGTACGTGCCCGAAATTCTCCGTCTCCTTTTGCGAAAATTTATCCTTCTTGAATAATTGTTACCAACATGTTAAACTGGTGACGAACGATGCAAGGAATTTTATAATTCTGGCTAGAAAACCGTTAGTGCCTGAAAAACTGATCTGTGCACACTGGTTGAACACCAGTTCAACAGCCTAGTTTGTTTTTGTGTTTTTCAGATACCTCGTGACACGAAAGTGAGAACAGCATGCCAGTGATACTGTCGTCCTTGACAAACAGGCACCAGTGGTAAATAATCCTAAAAATGATTCTCAAACCTTTGCCTACACGATTTTTAACTCAATAGCGGGGGGACTGTTCCGATCAACCGCTCGTTATTGCTGAGTATTAACCGACTGGGTTCGGTAATTCACTACCTGAACTTATGGAGTCTGTTTATTCTGATAATAACGATTATCCATGCGCAATCTGTGCACCACATTCGGCCCATATTCAGAGCAAACTGATACACAAAATGAATGGTTCACATTTAGCCCTGAGTAATTATGTCACCTCGTGACGGTACCCTCGTGGGTGAATGGAAAGTCGCCAAGTTGTCTGCTGGCTGAAGAAGCCCTATACTGTAACTGTCCATAAAATAGCTGATAAACAGCAAAGAGTACACGAAATTTAACATCTAGCTTCACGTTTCATTTCCCCTAACACGAAACCCCAGTTCTTATCATAAACATTTAAACTTGACAGATATTTTCTATCAGTTACTTGCGTCAACACTTATTGGTTCATCCAAATCTTTGGTTTACAATGCTATAAGCGTTAAACTGGATCCTGCTGAACAAAAGGAACTAATAGGTTTTCCGAGAAATGTTGGCTTTACTAATCTACCGATTGGCAACCAGTATACTTGTCTATGCAGTGAGGACATAGCGACAAATAGTCAGTCCAAGTACTTAAATTTGCTTTCCGTAATTATCGATGTAACCCGCCTAGGTTATCGAAATATTTGTGGAAGCCATGTCTTCCTGTATTCAAGAGCCATGTAATGATAGTCCATGAGGTCGATCCCCAATCTAACAACCGAAATTGATCCAAATGAACGAAGCTCTTAGTTTTCTGCGGAATGCTGACTTAATCAAACCAACATAAAGACATTTTCAATAAATCGAGCATCAGTGATATCAAAATACTAATTTATCAGAGTCACGATATACTGCATGAAGAATAATTTGGTAAATCGCTTGAAGAAGTAACATATAATCAGAAAAATGACAACCCAGCCGTTCTTGTCGATCACAAACCCATTGATCCTACTTCCCCAAGAATGGATGTGTACCCCCCCCCCCCTCTGACTGATTCACAACTGATATGAGCAGGCCAGAACACGGTCAGCATTCCAAGCTAACAGTATTCAGTATCAATGGATCAATGTTAACTGAAACTATTTACGAAAACATAGTGAACCTACTGCGATAGTTCCCACCAATGATGGGACGGAATCGAGGTAAGCCGGCCAAAAGCGACAAATAACAAAAGACACGATATCGATTTACAGGAGCAAAACAGCATAATGCTCAATCTCTTTACAATCCGATTCCTAAACCGAAAGCTACATCTTACACGCTTATGATCAAGATTGCCAAAGTCGACGTGAAAAATGAATTTCCATTGTTGTTATTAACAATTTAAAGTCAATCCTCTATCTAACTCACACAGAAACCCTGTATTACCAACACAGACTGAATCCGTTCATGTGGTTAAATTTGTATTGGATACCGGAGCGGAACACTACACACTGAAGTGCCGGATCATTGACTTTATCATTCCCGAATGAGCTGATTCGAACTGTTCTTTTTGCTATTAGAGAATCGACTGCAATTGTTAGTTCCCGGCTAACATTGACCTTGCGGGTTTTGAACATATCAATACCACCAATCGATTGTTGTAGCTGTCGTGTTCTGTTTGCGTTTTTTCCACGTACAACTGTTTTGCACGACATTTGCTTCACAACTTCTATCGCACCAGGCTTCTAGTGGAGATAGGTGTCAGCACCCAGTATTGGGAAAGTACATTTAAAGTCTAGATGAAAGAGTATTTAAGATAAAAATGGAGTTGGGCCAGGATATGCGATTTTTTGAACCTCGCCTGATATTGTGGACTGATCCAATCCGGGTGGTTGATCATGAATTGGAGCTGAGTCAACATGTTTCGGGGTGGACTATCGATTGGGCGGCCTGTTGTCAAAACGAAATTGCAAAATCCCTTTGACAATTTTTGTGTTATTTCTCTCTCTCTCTCTCTCTCCCTCTAACTTTATGAAAATTTCAGATCATCGAACCGGGTTATTAAATGATACTTGGTCAATTGCTAGTGCTCGGTTCCGACGAGATCCATCCACAAGATTGTTACTTGACTGCACGGACAGTTCAGTTTTCGTATTTCGCAGTTGAAAGATTTGTGTTTCTGCGATGTGGGAAATGTAATCGGAAATTAATTGAGGTGTACGTAATCAGATCTTTCCAGTCGTTGTCGAGGGCAAACATGTCAAATCGTGCTAACTGGTTCTTTGGTTCATCATCTTACAACGTTTAAACGGCATAACAATGCCTTATTTTTAGTCCCGTATAAACCTTTTCAAAGGAAATTAGAAATCCATTCCATTTGATCAGTGCAGTATGGGCCACAGGATGAGAGAACTGGAGCGAAAGAAGAAGGTAAGTTCGTAGTAGACAGTTAGCCCTAATAATGGTCGACAATGGAACGAGTGAATCAGTTTATGTTGAACGTTATTTACAAGTTGTTTTACCCAAGGCGAAATCATAAACAAGATAGTAATCAAAATAATGATAATAATAAACACTATATTTAAAGTAATAATCTACTGCTGATGAATGAGGGTTGTGGTGACTAATGTGAATACCGAAAGCGTGAAACAGACGCGTCACAGGTTATTTATTTCTCAAAAACAGTCAAACATGTTTTCAAGCAAGAGTAGCGTTGAATAGAATAGGACGTATTAGAAGCGACGGGTTTCATGCTATGGATATATATCTTTAATAGTGCTGACTGCTAGTGTGTAGTTTAACGTACATTTCAACCGCAGATACAAATCATTTTGGCTAGTGAAGTCATATTCAGCGAGCTCAAATTTATAACAAGTCTTTCAGGTCTGGTAACTATTGCGCGGTACCGCATATCAATAGTCTTACGCAAGAAACTGTAATAAGCGGTATTTCAGTTGTTTGTGTCGTCTTTCCATGCGTTTGCTCCCATCTACCAAGCATTTGCATTTGGTTCGCAAAGTTCCGTACTTTAAGATCAATACGGCTATCGATAATCAACCATGGAGCTCTGCTATTTGTCGGAAAATTATTCTCGCACACACGTACACGTCGTACACACACGTTCATTCGACGTGATTTGATTCGACTTATGGCACGGTAAGCCCGGTGACAAGGACGTGCAAGCAAACCGTTCTACTTGATAAATATATGATTGGTGAATTGCCAGCAATAATCGAGCACGACATTCAACAGTCAGTATGGCCTAGAGCAAGGCGTTGTCAACCGATGCCTGTCAAATAGGAGTGGAAAGTAATCGAATTCTGTAAATCTCACTCAGTTCTTCTCCGGAGCCGCGTAAATCATGACTATTGTTTGTCGGCAATAGCGTATCGAGCAATTTGTCTGACAATATGCGGTACCTCGCACCACGGTTAGCTTTGTCATCAAAGGCTGATATTCAGCAGAAATTTTTGTATCAGAATGCTAGATATGGTATGTTCTGGTATGTGCCATTAGGTTTGCTATTCACGACGCTGAAAAAACCACGTGGCACAGTTGTTGTCAAATAGGCGGCCATCCTAAGCAGCTTTATTTTATTTGTCAATTTCTAGAGCTGGAAATCGGCGATACTACCAGCACGATGAGTCCAATCTTGCCTCGTATTTATCCATCTGATTCGATTACTAACGTGGTTGGAAACGTGACTGGTTGATCCACTGGTCACCTTTATCGACACCGAATTTTCAGTTTTTTTTGCTGGCTCTTAAACTGTACACTACTGTGTACAATAAATGACGGATATGCCATGGAATGGGCCAATACTAATGCAAATTGTTTTCGTTTGTTGTCTGAAAAAAATGGAAGAATCAGTGAGGACTTCTAGTTAATTTAGTCATCAAACCTACCAGGAAAGGTTCGTTAATTTCAGACTAAAAATCGAAGAAATACGGAAAAACAATTACCGTTGGCTATTCAGATACAAACTGTAGTTGAACACATTTGAGCAGCGATGCTCACCTTTCAGAAACTACTTTTCGCGTCCATTTCATGAGGGCTTCAGTGACAGATCAATGTGGGTTATTAGACCACGTTCTTTGTCAGTAGGTTGCCATTCTGCCAAAAATTCAAGCATTCATGGCATGAGATCTAATTTCGATTTTACTCGACTACCATAGCCAATCCAGGGATTAAACTCAATGTGTCCTCAGAATAAGAACTGCGCAGAGGTTGTTAATCTGTGCGTAATGAAGACTGTTCGTTTCACACACTCTCGCACAAGGTCATTTGGTTACAGAGAAGCATTTGAATGGGTCTCGATTTACTAAGCATCCACTGCTCAGGGCTAATAATTTTGGAAACTGCTCTTTTCTGATATACTTCTGTCTTGGATAAAATGGCTGGAGGTATTTAGAAGGCTAGGTGAGTTTCCGGGAATATTGATCATAAATATTATTTCCAACATCCGAAGAGTATCCTCGGAAAGAGTAGTTTGGTGTCGTATTTGGATGACAGGACCAAATATCTCCTTAAAAAACGACCGGTTTCGCAGTTGTTGCCGCTTATTAAGTATGTGTATCCGGTATTCTTCTGCCTAATCTTCCCTATGCTTGAGCATTCCACAGTTGGTTTACATCTGTAATCTCATTTGAATGGCATAGAGCGCGCATTGATGAAGAGTATGTTTGCGGCAAATAAAAGCAGGATTTGATTAACGATACGCAAAAATAACGGCCTAAATCTAGTTGGTCCCACCAAACTTCTCGGCTTTGGTACTAGGAGCTGTCTGAAATAATTGATGCAGAAGGACCATGCTTAATAATACTACTGTCATTTCGATGACCAGCTAAAAAACTGCCCTAGTAGTTGTACAAAGATATATCATTTCTTAGTAATGGTTACCAAGGTTCTCGGGCTCAAGTTGTTACCACTATCCACTTTAAAATCAGTGCATCGATATGATTTGAAGACAATAAACCGCTCAAAAATCTTCGTCAGACATCGATAGCCGTCGTAAGAAATGACTTACGTATTCACTGATACATCCATTAAATCTTCCGAATTATCATTAGTGGGTAATAAAGCTTCCGTTTTTTGTGGAACCAGCCTTTTATCGTGCTTTTGATTGAAATTAAACTGGCCTAAGGCTTCCAGGGACACTAAAGACAGGCGTTTGTGTCGCGCGCCATTTAATTTCTAACTCAACAGTCCAATCCGCATCAAGAACTCTGTTAGCTGTATTCCAGATCACGTGAGCTAAGACACATCGAGTTTGTGTTTGGGACTTCAAAATACCGCATACCTATGCTTGCAGCGGAAGCCTATGCATTCTTTTCATCGTATGCCCATTTATGAGTGCAATGCAATGGATCCGACACATGACCACGATATCAGTTCCACCCTCAACTGGAGTCCGCCAAAATCGCCTTGGGATTTGAAGTAAGATGCAGCATAATAAATCAGTAGGTCGGTACGATAACCAACTGGCCTGACCACAGCGGATTGCTGTCTACGAACAATGATAATCGGTGGAGGCACAGCTTTTAAACCTCTTGCTCTAGCCTGCAAATTGTCCCATTAGAACACCAGTAATCACGCACGCGCAAGTTCACTTGCAAATCGACCGTAGTCACTGATATTCATTCAATCAATGTCCAAGCGAACAAACTTAAGAGATCAAGTGGATTTAATCGATACAAGATTGCAATAAAATGTGCTGTAAAATACGTGTGGCGAAGTGCCTTGGCATGAGAGATCGGGGATCTTTGAAATCGAAAATCATTTCCCATATCGGTAGCGCAGTCGACTAGAAAGTTATCGGATAAAAGTGGACAACGGGGAGGAGGAAAAGTCTCGAAAAACTCAGATGATTTTAGTGAAACAAAACTGAAGAAGATAATGTACAAAAGAATGTTGAAGTTTTGAAGAAGGAAACAGAAAAAAGTGGTAGCTTCTTATGAGCAATACAATCCTAATTAGTGTTAGCGTTCCCTTGTGGTGTTTAATTTTAGACATACAGGTAGGGGGATTTTTATGGGTTAGCAGTTTCCGTTGACATAACTGACGGTTCCCGGACTTCAGCATTCTAACGAAGTACTTGTCGGCGGATCCTCATAAAATTACGTAAGTCGAGTATATCGGTATCTAACAAAGTACATCAAAACAGCATACAGTGAGTAGCCTGATACTGCACAGTGCCTCCAGTTTTCGGTGAAACAAAATACCTGAGGAAAATTATCGTAATTATCGTCAAAAATTAAATCCAGTCAGTCGAGAAGTTTTATTTCCATCAGCGTTTTGTAGAGTCGGGCTGTAAGACTCGAGCACAATCCGAATAGAAACCGTTGTGTGTACAACACTGAGCGTTATTACGTACTGTAGGACCGAAGCACCAGGTTGTCAACATTTTTTCAGAATAATCACGTGACAATAACGCTGGTAACGTCGGTTCTAGTAAAGCCGCTTTGCAGGTATCATTTCACTAGCAATATTCTGCCCTACACCTAGTTTTAAAAATGACCAAAATAAGGGGCGAAATTTCATTACCTCTAGGTAGTATACTAATCCCATTGAGATTCGTATATTTATTGTACTGTGAGAAGTCAGTTGTTTGATGCAAAATGATTATCTTGTAGATAGACCCACCATTGTCCGAATCGCTATCACCGCTGCTCTGTGTGCCTTCGTGGCAGTCCAAATAACAGCTCATTGCCTCTATGCGTCGCGAGGAGTTCCGATGCTTTCTCGGTACAAATCTGAGAAATCAAACAGCGCTTCTCCTATCACGTACCTCCCTAGTTAGGTGATATTGGGTAGCATAAAAAACCGAATCCAGGCAACCGCAAAGAACTGTGATGTTATCCGATGATACAATCAGTTTGACGGAGTTATGTGTTCAAACGATGCCGCAACTTGACGGAAAACATACATGCTAACGCAAACAACAGCTATGGAATCCCGGGCTAATTAGTTGACGCGGCTGTGAAACTGTTCGAAGTCGACGCACTCGAGACAGGCTCATACATGACGCGCTGTTGGTGCTGGCTACTTGTGCGCCAGAGCAATTCCACCAATAGCCAATAATACTGGAGCACGTCACAAAAGTCAGTGGAGAAGAAAACAACACGAAGTAACAGTCTGGAGACTCCCTTTCATCAGACAGTCGAGCCCAAAAGGAAACCGCAGTAATTAAGCATACAGCTGAAGAGGTTGTGTGGGTTTCTTATCCAGTTCATTTGACACAAGCAACAGCACACGAGCTCCGGAAACAAGAACGATCCAGGATGGTAATGTTTTTGTTTTACTGAGCTGGAAAATGAATGTTATATTGGGGCTTTCTTTCACCTTTATAGTGCGTTCGTTCACCAGAGCGGATGAACTGCTTTGGAAATTTTTGGTGGTCTTCTGGATGATGTTTGGACCATCCTCTCCAGGGAACCGTTCTTCTGATCTAAACTCGCATACTAGATCCATGTCACTGTCGTCATAATGGGATTCAAAAGATGTGGCCATCTTAGATACGAATATCATTTACTCTGCAAAAATGTAAAATAAAGCTGTTTTTGATGTTGCCAATTTAGTATGACTGACCCACAAAAGCCGAGACAAAAACAGTTCTATTCTGCGGGTATCACACGGCCGAGATTCTTACACTTAAACGATACACCATCCGGCTCCAGGGACTATAGTTTCGAAAACACTGCGTAATTGTCGGAAAATCATAAACGAACTCATCTGGGCTGATCTTATCTATATAAGATACCAGGATATCGCTGATAAGGTTCCTACTGGGGGACTAATTTATTATCTTCCATATAGTTGTGAAGACGCTTCTTAGGACAAGTCGAGATCCAGATGGCCCAGGATACAGATGTAACTGCTCTCGTATCAGAATACTTTACATTGTGCTATCGAAGGGTTTCTCCGCCACCCCAAAGCCACTTTTAACCGACTACTTTTCCTCAGGGTTATTTGTGTTGTGTTGCTTCAGGTCACCTCGGTCATTTGACCGTTCGCTTTGTTAATTACAAATTTTGAGCAACCACATTATTCACTGGCTATCTTCACCCAATAACACTAAATGGTTTCGTACGTCTTAGAGGGAATTGTTTTACTTCACATGGTTGCAAGCTTGCTCGTGTTCGTGTCACATGTTTCGACTGAATTTAATGTAATGCATCTTGTCTGGGGTGCTTTTCGGAATAACAAATCCTTATCGATCGTCACGATTAACGCAGTACGTAATGCGCAGTTTGCAGCGGATAAGCAATCACAAGTTTACAATTTGATCATAGGGATACAGTGGAAAGCTTCCTTCAATTTGCCACAATGTCAACCAGAAGGAAATAATGCGAATCATAGGTTCATCAATTCGTTTGGTAATATAAAGCCCATGAAGTACCGGCTCTATTACCTAGGTCGGTTTTGTTCTTCTCACAAACGAAACTAAATTCCTCCACATCAGTGATGTGTTATATTCTCCAGTATTTGAATTCTAATAGATTGGCTCAACCAAGAATTCGAGACCTTTAGAGAGTCTCCTGCCCCAAGAAGCGAAACTGCTCAATGCCTGACCGGTACGGAACAAATTTCGGCCAGATTTTAAATGACGGTTTACCCACTGTTGTTATTGTCAGCCCGGTGTTGAACGGACTAAACACTGTCAAAGGTTTTCCGGACCACATAACTGTTGATGGAGATAAACTGTCACATTTAGAGCCACAATTAGATTTGACTTGCGGAAATCCGTCAAGAACGAACCAGACGTCTTTTTTGCACGCGACATACGGTGTTCGTGTAGCTAAAGCAACCGCTTGCTGAATACACACTATCTGCCATTCTCAACAGATAGCATACGTATCATAGTACACTGAAGTGTTGATGTCGTATAACTGTACCGCTTTAATGATTCTCCCATTTATTTGCCAACTAGCAATTTAATTACGGAATGTTTCATTGAATAAATTCTATTATTCATCTGCTAAACCAGAGAACCAAGTTCTGAGCATACACCTGCTCCATTAACACTTCGCGAGCGATCAGTTAGGAAAACCAACGGAGGAATTCACAAAACGAAGTCAGTTTTTCCTCGTATTTGTTGGTTTAATTTTTCAATAAACACTTTTGTCTCCGCCACTGCTTGTACGCCTGTATGTGGCAATCTGTTTTGTTTATCTTCCAGACCTCATCCACTGCTGAGGTCTTGCTTTTTTCAACTTTAACTGAAGAAAACAATGGATAGAATGTGGGTTAAGGAGAAAACAGCAAGGGTCATAAAAGACGTCACGGGACTACGGCCAGACTGGTAGGTGAGGACAAGTCAAAGTCACCACTGTCAAAGTCACTTCCGTAAGTGTGAAAGCAGCGTTTCGGGAATGCGGAGGAACATAGATCAGGATGATAGGTGAAAGGAGCGGTTTTGGTAAATCGGTGTTGAATGCTTAGTGGATCGAGCGTATGGGGTGCACATAAAATGTTCTGACAGAAGAATGAGCAAATGGAGTGGGTCTGGTTTCAGAAATAAATCAAACGATTAGCCGGTGCAGCGGTCCCCTCGGGTGGGATAATCTTCGGAAAACTGGTAATCACAGAGAGCATAACAAAGCCTTTAATTGTAACATTAGGACAACCCTCAGTTGAAACGAAACAAGGTCTCACACCCAAGTACCTTCTACTCGGAGTAATTTGAAAGGAGGACAGCAGATAAAACAAGAAATCTCTGTGTATTGCATCACGTAGATGAAAGTATTGATTAACAGTGGGAGAAGCAGCAGTAGCAACCCCAATGGAGCAGAAAACCATCAGGGGATGAATACGATTCAATCACAACGCTCGGTTAATCTACTGTGACAGTTTTCAGATAAGTCAAAGAATGAAACAATACACTGGGAAAGTGACTACCAGAATAAGCGTGGGGAGCCGACCTGGATAAAGCGAATGCACAAATAGTTACGGGAATCAAGGGAGAACTAATAGAATTCACTTTGCAGAAGCATCTTTAGTCAAACACACGTCTCGGGGTTAGGATTGAAGTATGAAAATTGTGTGGCTTCTGCACGGTTTGAACAGGAAAGGACAGGTATTGGTTTGTACAGGCGAGCGCCCAAAACTGGAACCAGTTATACTTTGTTTGCTTTTGATCACAATCAGCAGACTGTGACAAATTTGCTGATATATGCAGTAAGTCACTCGTTTATTCGTTGTTTTTTGAGTTAAGTAGGGCATCACCGGTTTACTCATTTCGATTTGTTAACGATGGATTCGCATCAGCAGGTGTCATCATAGGAACCATTCGTTTCGTTGTGGATGGTGATTGCTGCAGATTGGGAGTAAAGGGCACAAGAGAAGTGGTATCACGTTTCAGTTATCAAAGTAGTTCTCATAAAAGTAATGTGGTGGAATTCTTTTGATGTGTCATGACGGAATGGGATTCGGAGTGCATCAGAAAATCTACGCTACATGTGGTGTGACAAACGGAAAAGTAATAATTAGCTGATGTTTCGTTTAATGCTGGTAACCTGTCTCAACTCAGATGCACAACCAATGGCGCACCAATTTTGTTAAACGTCCTTTGGTTTACAGTTTCAATTTCAGCTACTCGGGTATAGTCAGTAGTCAACTTAT
The DNA here is from genome assembly GCA_948099385.1 of Fasciola hepatica. Taxonomy (NCBI): domain Eukaryota; kingdom Metazoa; phylum Platyhelminthes; class Trematoda; order Plagiorchiida; family Fasciolidae; genus Fasciola; species Fasciola hepatica. Next base: position 16,682,409 of record CANUEZ040000019.1, read on the forward strand.
TGTGGTGAGCTTTAGGAACATAATTCCCGTGGTAAGTCGATTGACGAAAAGGAGCAAGAACTTAGATACATGCCAGGTATTTTGGTTTAATACAACTCCATATAAGTGACTCACCAGTACATCCAGATTTTCGTATTCCTTCTTCTTTGTACTGGGCAGCTTGAGAGCCGTGCTCTCAGGATCGGCAGTGGAGCTGCTGATCTGACTGCTTCGACGAGGTGGAGGAGCAGGTGCACTGTTGATTCCGTCGCCCGTACGAACATCTCGAGACAGAGGCTCAGAGGTGGAGGTAGGCAGATCATCTGGATTGGACCGACTTGGTGATCTACTTCGGGACTCATGAACGGAATCCAGAGGATTTGCGGTAGATGCTGGAACAGAGCCCGTTGTTGGACGTGCTGTGCCCGTGGGTATTTTATTGAGTGATTTTCCGGGGTTTGTTCTGTCTGGAGTTACTCTTAGGCGTCCGGATTTTTCGTTCGTGGGGTTGATGCTGGTTGGGACAGGATTTATTTGTTTTTCAGTTGGTGCTACCCGATTCTTACCAAGTTCTGATTCGTCAAGTGTGCAGTTCAAACGTAGCACTTCTGATCCGTCGTCCACGGTAACTGTTGTGTTGAACATCACAGCCCGGGAACCACGACCAACCGGTTTACTGGGTTGCTTCGGGGACTTCAAACTGCCATTGGATTGTACAATGCTTTTGAGAATTCCTGCTGGAAGTGGTGCAGGTTGACTCTCTAGTGTACTGTCACTAGTCTCATCAATCATGGAGATCACACTGCTCGGATTAAACGATCCGCCAAATTTGGACGTTTTGCTCACATCTAAACTCCACGGTTCATGTGCACTGGTACTTCCATTTGTAGTGGTAGAACTGAGGGAATCATCTGAATAAACAGCTAGTGGAGCCTTCTTTTCCTCTGTGGGTGGTGTCACTGCCGGTTGTCCCGACCCCATTAGGACTGCCCCATTGAGGACTTTCGTTTTGGTCTCGGTGCTTACAGTCACATTCGGAGCGGTGACCATAGGTTGACTGACCGGCTGCTGCTTAAGGCTGCTCAGCATTCTGCGAAAACTCTCAGATGGAGATGGGACTTTGGAAATGGGAAGCAAGTCAGTCGGAGTGTTAGCTTCCCTGTTGCTTTCTAAAGCAAGTACTCGTTTGCGTTGTTTTGCCAGAGTTTCTTGTTGCTGTATCAGAAATGAGGAAACGCGGAAAAGGCAAGGGGTTTAAACATATCACACCGTTAGAATGTCCGAATTTTCCTAGTAACTTTTATGAACTAGGGTTTTACTGTAATAATAATAAGCATGTTCTTAATTGCAGCAAAGTTAAGGGCTGGCTCGTAAATGCCATTGCAGAAGTGTCGAAGAAAATCGTGAAATTCTAGGTTTCCCAAACCGTCTTCCCCATACTAGGCTCTCGTCAGATAAAACATATTTTCAAGTAATTGCAATTCTTGGTCTTGAGTTATTAACTGTGTACTATTACTTATCAATAAACAATAACGGTGAGTGAAAGGCTGAATATTTTCAGAGCTGAATTAATTTTAAAAAATCGGTTTTAACTGGAAAATAATGCATGCGAGAAAGAAAACGTAAGCCCAATCATTGACAAATCTCATGATATTGATCGCATTTACTGAGGAAGAAAATGATTTGCGAAGCGTCGTTGTTTATCCGCTTTTCTATTTTGTAAATTTATTTCGGAACAATGCAAACAAGTACTCGCTCTTACGGGACCTCAAAAATGGACTCCAGATTTGGGAATAATGATTGGTACAACTATCGACCACACTTTTTGCAAGTCACTTTCGGCCAACAAGAGGAACTATTTGTTACAGAGAAAGACAAACGTGTCTGGTCCTCTACTGATATGCATCACAATACAACACAAGTGGCAGTTCACCAACCAATTTCATCGTAACAACCAGCTGAATAATTGAGTGCCAATATTCAGATGAATCTGGTCTGTAGCCTTCACTGAGAAATCATGTTCCAAAAATGGCTTTTCATGCAAACAGAAAAGTAAGGATAGACAAACACTAAAACGGCTATTGTTTTTGTCCATCTAAGTAGTTATTGGCTTCGGTTACGTAATCGTTTGTTTTCATCTGACTGAAAGTGTAAAGCTCCTTGCCAATCAAAGTGGTCTGGGATAAGCAAACCGACTTGAGTAAACGATGCGAATATTTTTACTGCAGAATTTCCAAAGTACCTCGAAAACAAGTCCACTTATCTATAGTCTCAAATGACCAGACTCCCAACAAAGTGTCAGAGTGACGAACGTAGCCGCGTGGACCAGTAATCAAATAGAACTGTCGACTGATTTCACTACGAATGAAGTATAAATATGGTTACGAAGAGACACTCCGAATGTTTTGAAAAGGAGATGAATGCAGAAAAGTGGTGTATTACTTTTTCAAAACGATTTGATTTTCACACTTTCGTAGTACTGGCTAGGGGGATCGAATAAGATGCACAGAAAGTCTACAAATTAAAAAACCGATACTTGCTTTAGAGTGTCTATGTTTTCAGGTACCCAGCCTATCTTGAATGAGAGAAACGCACAGAAAACCGACTTTGTCCGTTCACACATGGCATATGGAAAGTTCGGCTCAGGTAGATAATAGTTCTTATGTTCAGCCTCGTTTGCCCATATTAGATTACCGTCAAATGGAAATGAATTGCCTGGTTTCTCGAAGTGCGATGGCCATGTAGCCAGCTGACCTGTTGCGAGCGACTGATGGAAGCAACCACCACGAAAGAAGTGGGGATCTTCTCTGCCCTAACGACTTCATGGTTAATTCACGGGAATAGATTTATGCATCTAAAATTCTAAGTGCCACCAGAAATATTGACGGATTAAGTACCAACAAAGCTAAAAGCATGAAAAGGTAAATTCAATAATGCTGAATAAAATAGGGTTCAAGGGGTTGATCCATGGTGGAAAATGTGTTTGCTTTGTCGAAAACAACAGCAGAGATGAAGACGAATACAAATAATTCAAGTTAATGGCACTTTAATAATACAATGTAAACCATGGGGAGAAGCGAATTATCTTCAAATCCAAAAAAAGATGGGGAACAACATTATGCGTGTTGAAGAAAATGAAAGAATAGATGTTCGTCTTCGAATAAGTGGACTGGCATACGAATGTCATTTTTGATTATTACCAATGAATTAGATGAATTTTTTGTATCCTAGCACTTTTTGGGGAAATAGAGTCATTCTTTTTACCATAATTTCGAAAAATCTGCGAGAACAGTAAATGCATATCCAAACTGTTCGTTGTATTCCGCAACTTTCTTGGTTGAAATCGTCTTATCGTAATGTGATATTCGTCAATAGAATGCTCTTGCGAGCCACAATCGGAGCGGACAATAAAACACGTCCGAATTTCCCACTCAGTAACTCAGATCATAAAGCCGACCCGGGGCAGTACGTACGGCTGCGTCCGACAAGCAACAGCGTCGCGCGCACCACTGTTGTTATGACCCAGAAGACGTGCCTGGTTATTATATTGTTTATTAGAAATCACTCGTTTAGGAGTCATCAAAATTGATCAAATTGAACAATATGCTCGTTTGGTTTCCAGTGGTCTAACCAACTTGAAGGCAGTCGTTTTCTAGCCACGGGAAGCAACCTTTCTGTTTGCACGCTTTCTTTTGCCTTATTGCGTTGTCCCTCTGACAGCCGCGCTCGTTGATAACCCACAACTGTCCATAGTTGCGCTTTCAGCAATCAGCTACTTACTCATTCAGTAAGTAGCGTGTACACCCCAACGCACTACAAGTTCAGTCGTCATGTGATTTTTCCGTGAACAAAAATCTCAGCGAGGAGCTGTGCCTGATCCACGATACGGATGCGCAATAACAGAGAACCAACATTGTTATCAGCCTTTTCTCCGCAGCACATAGTTCGGATGGCTGTATTGGTCGCAGACCTATCTTCAACACCTCTCTGGGCCTCTGGCTTGAGCTGGGCAGCTTCACCAGAATCGTCAACACACTAAAAGCGGATGCATGGGAAGTTTAATAAAAGCTACTCCCTGCATGCGTATTATTCGATTAAAGATGCAGATATGCATTCCTGAGTGACATTTTGAGGTTTTTAAAGTGACATTCCGATAGACTGTCCAATAAGTCTTTGAACGGATATCCGGCTGTGCGCGGTAAGAGAAGCTTTCGAATGAGAGCAGTGTGCAAATCATGCTAGTGTAGCAATTCAGACAGGATGTCTCAGCATTTGAATCGTGCTTAGGGAGGTAAAACAACGGCAGTCAATTAATGAATATATGCGCCTGGTGGAGATGTTCAAAAATTGAGGTATGGCGATTCCGTTTAAGTATGAAGACTGATGAACTGGTACAATAGAGTGAATGTACGAATGAACGCCGTTTTATTTTCCGGAAACGAGTGCCCGTACAAAATATATTCCATTATTTGAGTGAGTAATAGAAACATGACAAAGATAACAAGTACGGAAACCATAAAATCGTGTTGATATGAACGAATTCGATGAAAGCTAGGTCGAATAGGTCAATGGTTAACTTGTGGGACCTAAAGTCTTGAATTTTGGATTCGATTCCCGGTTGGATCTGGTGGTTACAAGTTGTTGATCATTTACGACAAATTCGATGAAATAATCGAACAACGCTTCAATGCGTCTTTGACAGTGAGCTGAACATTGACCCTCTGTGTGGTCACACATTCAATTGATTATTCAAGTCTTTCTCAACTGAAAAATGAATACATATTTACCAACCTCACTATGCCCATGAAATGGAGCTTGATATCTGGTGAATTCTAGATAATTGAAGGTGGGCATTATGTCAAATTCTACAACCCTTATCACCACTTTTACTTCAAATGAAGCCGCCGCTTACATCGCTATTCGGACAAAGACACGTGCTTGTCTTTGCAATGGTCACTCGTCACGTGGCGTAGAAAAATTCCTGCCCCGTAGAGACCTATAATTGTGAGGTTTACCATCACGTAGGAGCTGAATTCTCGTTGATTAGTACATCGGTCTGCGTGAGGGCGTGCAGTTGGAGAGATCTGCCCACCACGTGCTTCATGCTTGATTGCAGTGACTGTGATGACAACTGCATGTACGATCGATGGCCTTATAGATCGATTTTCAGCTTTTCTAAGTTAAAACTTGGTCACTGAGACAACTGCGTGATTGCAGAACGAAAGACTAGCGACAGATCGATAATGAACAGGAAAGTGACGGTTTTATTTGCCCTCTAGTTAAATTAATAACATAGCCACCGTTTCGTTTAGCGCCAGACGACGAACACCATGACTGAGGCCGGAAAGAAGAAATGAACTGTCTGTCTGTCTGTGAATCATGTCCTACGAAAATTCTCGACGGGAGCTAAACAAGCAGTCCATAAATATGCATGGGAAGAGGAAGGTAATGAAAAAAATACTCACTGGCTACTATCACTGCCTGACTCGTGGAGAGAAGATTTTTGGTAATCAACAGGTTGGCGCTGTTTTTCGAGACGAGTGTCAGAGTTGTTGCGTTCAAATTGTTTATTTTGTGTCAGTTCTTCACTCATGATTGAGATATAACGGGAGATTTTGCGAAGCTATGTTCTTTTTGTAAGGAATCAGTAGCAATAAATGTAAAACAAGCATCAGCATGCTCTAAAATTGCACTATACATCACCAGACCACCTGAAGATCTAAAAAAAGCAAGATGGTTTTACGAAAGATTATTTCCAGGAATTCCACCTCAATGATTCACCGACTTAAGCTTCTACTGCTCTTACGATGTCACTTGATCAGATTTTTGACTCATTCATTTCCAAATCAGTATCCACAAGAAGTGCGCCAAAACTGATGAAAATAATCACGGCCAAGCCGCTGCTTAGATCTCATGTAAGCAAAGTGTAATGCGCACTCATCCTGAGAGTCATCAGCCACACACCACTCATACACACACACACAGCGCGGATCCATGAAGTTCTCTCTCCCCCCCCCCCTTAGTGTGCAAACTGGACGAGCAAAGCTTGTGAGTCCCACGTGTTCTTCACACTCATACTGCGTGGACATAATACCCATCCGTAATTGGACTAGTACGTTGAAAACTGGTCAACTACACAGCGATCAAAATCCCAAAGCCAGTGAATGTCTTCTCAGTGGAAACCGCACTGGAAAGAAGTCATTACCAGTTAACCTATGGTTTTCGACTATTTGTTCATCGCTAAGCTATTGGTTTCTAATTCGAAGCATTTGTGGAGCCAGCAAAAGACATGTTATGCTTGTTCAGTCTTTTGTGATGTTTCTTTCTTTCTGACCTTTCTCATGTACTTGAACTTATGTTCAATTTCATCCTCCTCTTTCTTTTAAACGTTCACAGATCTATGGCTGTAATGTCATTCGAATAGTAAACAGTTTGCATGAACAGAGTCTTTTTTTTACAAAAGCAAGATAACTATCCAGTCGGGCTCAGTGGATGTGCACTGCTGATGATACCTAAGAAGGATGAAAGAGTTGCACAGTGCTTTCATGCTTTCCAGTGGTACTTTAAGCTTAGTTACTGCATTGTTAATCATTTGGTTATCAAAACTAATCTCCTTCTGCTGATATATAATGTAATTATTCATGCAACGTGGACGTCCAAATACTATTGAAAACCACGGAAGCACTGTACAGCTGTTTCATCCTTTCTGGGAATCATCAGCAGTGGACCACCCCAAAGCCCCAAAGGGGATTCAAACTCGAAATGAACGATCGTGAGTCGAATAACTAACCACCAGCCTATCCGGGCTAGCTCTCATTGGCCTATTGGATTTATGTACTACAATGATCTGACTTCCTATGAGCGACGGCCAACGGTCATTCAACTTCAGGGTCATTTTTTATTCGTCACTTATTAGTCTGCAAGTGGACGCAGGTTAGCTGGTTAACGAACTTTTGCTGGTACTAGGGGAAATGACTCTGAGCCTTTCCAAATCCTCCCTGACATGTCAAAAACTCAACAACTGCGAAGTTCCCCTCGAAAAAAGTGCCATCGAGTAGGTAAAGACAAAGCTAGTCTATGTTGGTAAACATCGCGAATAAATGAGATGACGGGCAGAGTGATTTCGTCGGCAATTGACCATTAACCACTGCTAAATTAACCCCCGTTTCTGCCTATGGAGAGCGGTACGAACTTACAACAGCTTTACTAGAAGTGTCAGTTGTATCATCCTTCACTGTCGTGAACCCGTACATGTTTATTCATGACTAATTTATGTGGGACATTTCAGACCCATTTTAAGTTGAATCGCTTACTTAATTCGTACCTGCTGATTGGTGGGCAAATTTTCTGCGAAGCGCATGACCGGTTTCGCAGTTACCGAGGTTCATCAGGTATGCGTATCCGGCTTTCCTCTGACCATCCATTCATTCTGATAAATGTACCCTCCATAAATGTTTGTTCACAACAATCCAATTTGTGCATCGGGAGTGTGAGCGAACGCTTCTGTTAGAAGAGTCCACTGAGGAATCACTAAGGTGATTCGCTGACGGTTCTGTGTGGGTTAGTCACAACTAACCTTGAGGAAGACGACAGTGTGGTAGCGAGTTGGAATTGTTAAGAGACTTTGTCTACTGACATATAGATGCTACTTACGTCAGAGTTCCAACTCGCGACCGAGGCGTCGCAGTTCTCGAGGTTGGCTGGGAATAACTCATGTGGAACTATCAGCGAATCAGTGGACTCCTCTGAGAAGAGCATTCACTCGGACTCCTGATGCATAATTTAGATTGTTATGAACAAGTATTGAATAGTTTTGATAAAAGAACACAACAATAACTACAACTATATAACAACGTTGCAATGAAAACCCGAGTATTAGGGCAAAGAAATCAGCTGAAATCCAGCTGGAAGTCAGCCTATTGACAAATTGTTTCGGTAACAGATATTTTTGGTATGGTGCGGTTGCGATAAAAACTTTCGGAGGTTCTTTAGGATACTAAACGCGGTACATTTATTTCTTGGTCGGATATCTTCAGGTGATTTGATTTAAAAAGGGTATCACTGAAACACGGACGAATCTCGATATTTCATACAGCAGAAAGGATAGAACTTTGAAGCATAATGAGCACGAGGACGGTGTGCATCCGAGTGAAGATATATATCCATGGCCGTAGGTCAGTGTTCCAATTAATTGTGCACATTTTTCTCCCTCGTTCATCTTTTAGACTAGATGATAAGCTAAAGTGCTTGAAGTCAGACCATGAAGGACTGTGGTGAAAGGTTTCATTATATTTCGCGCCGTACTGTCTACTTGAATATACATCATACGGAAAAAAGGCAAGAAAGACTGTACCTCTTCCTTTCATTTGCCCATTGATAAATTTCCCATCTGCTTACAAAAAACACACCGAAGAATTCGGTGGACTCCAATGACCTAGAATTAGTTTTATCCGTATTTTGGTTCCCAAAACCTGGAAACTTTTTACTGGGTAACATCAACGTTTCCCAATTCTTGAGGTAAATATATTTTGCGGGGTTGCTCATGTGACAGGAAACCCGAGAAAGAGTTGAGACAGAAATCCACTTTCTTATATGTTCATTGCTCAATAGTTAGGAGACCCTCGGTTAGATTCCTTAGATCGATAAATACAAGTGAGCTTTAACTGTGTACACACACAGAGCACACGGTAACTTCATCACTAAAAATAGAGCTCTATACTAGATCGTGAGACAAACATACGACATTAACCAGCCATTTTTAGGACAGTCTAGTGTGTATGGGACGGACCAGAGTACACGAGCAATCAACAGCGTGTATGCCGTCTATCTACCTATCCGCGCACGATCGTTCATCTGCCTGTCCGCATTGTGGTTAAGATGGGGAGGAAATGGAAGTAGGTCAGGTCCAATCCATTCGGGGGCTAAGAGCTCCTCATTCGGGATGCCCGAAAGGCTGCCAAATGAACAAACAGACTAAGGGATGCAAAAATGACCACTGGAAATACCCTGGGAAAAGAAATAATGTAGATTAGTCTCACTCCGATACCCTCTTTTCTTTTTTCTCTCTTTTCTTTTCTCCTTTTATTTCTTCGTGTATATGCTCCGCCTCACGTTCATGACGACCATCGGCTTCAATCGATTATTTGGTCTATTTTTCTCCACTGGGTTCTGTTGAACCAGTTTGATAATTCCGTAAACGAAATTCTCTCTCTTTTTGACTAAAAAAATTATTTCCCGGTGCCCATATTCACGTCGTTTTATTTTACCGTCCAACCACCACCAAGCTTTCGTTCTGGCAGACAGGTTACGCGTTTTGGACTATTATTCTTCGAATGTCCTGAATAGTTTATTTAAGAAATAGCACACGGGCTTCGAATTATGATCTGTGGCCAAAGTTTCTAATAGTGACTACCTTCCCTCAGTAATTTTCTAACCGGCACTTGGTTCTGGTCACAGCAACACTAGTCAGTTGAGTGCGAACTGCCTCGTTGTCCACTAGTGTGACTGCCGATTGATAGTTCACTTTAATTGAAAAATAAGCATTCTCAAAGATGAGAGGAATGATACGTCAGCTGAACTGTCCACTATTTTCATCGAAAAAGCCAGAATCAATATATAGTTAGTTCATGTCTCATACTTGAAGGGGATTAGTGTACTGTTGCATTCAAAAGTAATCAGAATAGCAGCAGAATAGCTCGTGTATTGTACTAATGTACTCATGGACACATGCAAACGGGGAAGTGTACAAGCAATACAGTCAGTAAGTGTCCACTGAGTGATATGACTGGCTAGTTAATGAAATGTCCTTTGTTCCCGCAGAACGATGTGTGGGGAGCAAGCTGTTGGTAGCCATATTAGTGTTTGATTATCATAAGTGTAGGATCCTGTGACGCAATTACTGAGCCTGTGTGCTTAGGGAGTTTTTCTTTCCGGTATTTTGCAGATCGAACACAAACAAGCCCCCGAGAAGGAACACTGCTCCTCGCATACTTCAGATGGTGTGTGCGTAAGTGAAGGCCATGCTGTAGGGCTCCATATTGGTGTTTGATTGATCTTAGCATGGGACCTGATGATACACTTACTGAGCTGGGCTCATGACGCTTTTCGTAATTTTGTCCCAGTGGAAAATCAATGGCCATTGTATACAATGTGTAGTCAGGCGATCAGGCGGTCATGTGTGTGTACGAGTGTGCCATATACGAATGAAAAACTCTCGTAAAGTAGGACACAGTATATGCACATCAATAAACATCATACTAAGAGGCTGGTTGACAACGACTAGACGAGACCAGAAAATGGGTCAGCCCTAACGATAGTGATTACAAATGTTCTTCAAATGCCCGTGCTAATTGGGTGCTCTTCTTAATCTCCGTTGAATTATTTTAAACCTATCCAGCACCGATAATAAACTTTTATCGGTGAATGCTTTAGTCTCCCTTGAACCTCTATTTTACTTTTCTCTAGTCGTGCGAAAACTCGCAACAGCAAGATGGTGAATTATTCTCCAGAGAGGATTCCGTAAAAACTCAAATCATCCAATTATTGTGAAAGACTGTTTTTCTCACAAGTTGATAACAATCGCGTGCGTAGCAAAACTCGGCTGAATGAAATTAATAATTTCAAAAGCACGATCCTCACCCAAGAATCCTCATCCTTAATGTTACCATACAATTATATTAAAAAACTCACAAAAATAAAACGGGTTTATTCTTATCTGGTTCAATTGAAATGGGAGGAACTAGAGTGGTGAACGCTGTGCAAATATGCTAAGCTCACGATTCGTCAAAGCAATCCATGGCGTCTATTACGATAAAGTTAGCTATGCCATGAGAACACAAGTTCGGGGGTCAGCATATGTTTCAATGATTCAATATTTTGCTTGCTTGGATCATACGGGAATCGGGTGCGTTCGGATGGGTTGTGATCCATAAAACTAAAGAATAATTTAAAATAAACATTTGCTCACCTCTGAACTCATTTCATCACGATGACTGATTCTAAAACACTTAGAAAAATCATGCTTATTTTCATCGATTTTCGGCTAAATTCTGATTTTTACAATATAGTTTCTACTCTCTACATTACTAATGTGTTCTTGCTGATATACGCTGTTCAAGACCTGATGAATTACTTCTCGAAATTAACCTAACCGAATGTTCTTCTCTAACCGTTGACAACACTGTGTCAACTATGTGAATAAACACGCTGTGTGCTTCCTAAATTCTGAATGAAATATCACCATTAGTGATCTTGTTTATCTACAGGGATAATTATCAAGTGCACAGCTTCGGTGCAGGGTGGTTTCACGGATTCTGAATTGCTGTGATTCCAAACTTGAAAAAATATGTACTTCATTCTTCGGAAAAATATGAAGTTTCGAAAAATGAATACGTCGTATCGTGTACGTGATTCCGACGACGTAGAGGCTTTATAAAGTCAGAAGGGAAACTTCGTGTTTTCGGTCCGCCAAAGGTTTTGCGATAAACAGGTGGGTCATGGTTCATTGTTTCTTGTTGTTCCAGCCTCGATTCGAGTGGAACGCATTGATAAACAAACTTTTATTCCGGTGTTAGATATAAATACAGACGAATATCTCATGAAGGATTTCAGGTTAGTGCAAAAAACTGCTTGAACTGTGTGCAGAACAATAGTTCTGCAAGTTATTATTCAAAAGGACCACATGGGTTATCAGGTTTGCGCAAGCAAACAGTACTGAGTGATATCAGATGGAACTAACTGTCCATGAACGCACAAATGACCTCAAGTGAACCACAATAATAACTGTACCGATAACTATTTGTGGAAAGCTTAGTTTGTGAGAACAAGTCGTCTAATTCTTTTTGTTTAGATTATTTGTACCACTGGATGATTAAGCGGTGAGCAGGCAATCAGCAGCCATATTGGTGTTCAGTTAATGTAAGTGTAGGATCCTGTTGACGCACTTACTGAGCCTTTGTGCTCATTTAGTTTTCTACGTTTTTGTATTTTGCAGATCGAACACGAGCAACGTCCACGGAAGACACGGGTCCTAGCATACTACAATTATTTCAGCTTTCCTTCCAGCCAAAATTTGGAAATCTATGGAAACACAGTGCTGAAAGCAACAGAGATTGCTGATGTAAAGGACTGAATTGGGAGCTTATTTTGATTTGTATCAAAGTACATATATAAAATACTTGCAAACATAACTCTCTGGCACAAAACCAACACCGTGGGAACGGATCTATCCAACGGTACTGCAATCAGAATTGGGAAAATGAGTCGTACGGAACAGCTACTATTTCAGTAGTGACGTGTAAAACATCTCCAGGGGCTACCAATTTGTTTTCTGATGACGTTTGAAACTTTGGGTCCCCTTGATTTAGTTGATGATAACAGGTGGAAGATGGAATCGGAACCCAAGGCACTTAGCCTTTAGTAAGGTTTTATTGATAAGTGAAGTTAAATACCCACTGGGTAGAGACACGAATTTGCCTGTTTAACTTACTCGATTGAGAGGAGTAAAGCAATTTGTCTTCTCTCGTTTCTGATGGCAGTTATTTATTCGAAGTAGACACCCCAAAACGTTTCTTTAATGTTTGTGGAAAAAGATAAAATAGGGGTAAATAACCGAAAACGACAATAACGTCAATAAGTTTATACCATACCCGATTTGTTATACGTCGATAACTGGTTACACTGACTATCTCTCCACTCTCCAAATCCATATGAAAGTATGAAAAGTTACGACACTTTGATGAACAATAAACAGTACCGATGAAACACTTTTCAAATTTCAGCCAGCTTAGCTACAAACAATTTTGATTTCGACTTAAAGTGCTTAAGTACTGATGATAGTTCAATTCCTTTGAGGCCCAAGTGACCCGGGTATTTTTAAGCCTTCCTAACCTCGGATTTGGAGGACAAAATGAAAAATACGCGAACCATTGACGGAGCTTCCGCTTAAACTGAAATCCTCCCACAGTGCCAAGCGGACCCTAGAAAATTTGTGAATTGACAGGCCTATCTGTGCGGGCTCCTTTCAGTAGTTTCTTATCTTCGATTTCTCCATCTAATTTTTGAAAGTACATCTTACCAGTCTGGTTGTCGACCGAATTTGTTGACTAAAATATTCAAACGTCTACTTCGACTGGAACCACTCGCGTGAAAAAACGATTCCCCAAAATGGGCTCTAGCCTTTCTTTCTAAATGCATCCTTTTGATGGGAACGATTAAAACAGACTGCTGTTTCCGGAAAAATGGTGGGGGGGGGAGGAGGATAATTCGAAGCACTTTTGCAAAACCAATCAAATGCACACCTACCTGAATAGCTTGCATCCGTTTCTCCGAGTCCGGTTGAATTGCTTTGACAGACGTGTATAGCCTCGTTCGTTCCAAACTTTGCGGATCTGCCGCAGAGCGGTTTAAAACACCACCCAAATGAGCAAACCGTCGCGGGGAGCTAGCCTGTTGACGATTCTGTACATTTACAATAGCTAGCCTGTGGGCAGAAATGAAACGATAGTAGATTTCACGGTTTTTACAAATCGCGCACCGTGATACACATCTGTCCAGTTACCTAGAACTCTTATTCAATTGAAATGTGACGTTATTCCGTGTATCAAAGCACTGGATCTCGCTTACCAGTTCAGTAAAACGGTACTTCCGGAATCCGCTTTGCCTGTATTCTAAAGAAGCTTTATTCCTTGTTAGCCCAGTCCATTTTACTCATTGTTTGAAATCAACTTTCTGCCTCTGTGATACTGACTTGTGAAAATTTACACGATGTGCATGAAACAACACTTTGATGATATTTGTTACATACTTGCACACAAATGCAGTAAAGCGGTGTAACTCACTGCCCCAAAGACCCACTGAATTATTAAGAAAAACCAGAAACCAGACACTGATACCTATAGTGAAGAACCACATAAGGTGCCAGTTGGTCAGGTATGATAATGAGCCGGGCGAAGATAAGTTAATGTCTAGCACCAAAGTGACCGGCGGTGCCGGGATTTGAACCTCCATAATCTGAGGTGGTAAGTAAAAGCTCCAAAAGACTCGACCATCACCGTTAGATCTGTCATGGCTTGTAGATCAGTTAGGTTGACTGCACGTACATGAAACCTTTGTTTACCCTCGCTTTCGATTGGGGAACTCCCGGCGATATGTCGATGCATGGAAGTTGTGCTTGTCCCTCGGCTGGTTTGTTTGTTTCAACTTTCCCTGGTATGTGTTGTATCGTAATCCTAACTTTGGATGTGTTCGGTTTTGTCTCCAAAGTTTGCGCGCAAACGTACGTCGGTAAAACACCGGACTATTTGATCACTATCTGGGGCCAGTATAAGCGACTTACTTTTTTCCCGCTTCGATGGAGTTGTAAAAGCTTCTCAGCCGGCAAGTTGCAATGAGGCCAAAGTGGCTAGGTAGCCGGCACAAGTTGGAACAACATTACGAAATGTGATTGGGATTTCTTGACTGGGTTTGGGTCTGATGCTTCTGCACAATTTTTGTCCTACGACTAGTGTGTGAGCATGAGAAAAACAAGTACCAGGTAAAAAAGATAATACTTACTGATTCAATCAGGCGCTGTCATTCAGACAAATTAGATTCGACTAAAAAACTGAGAAACTTCCGGCTAACCGTTTCCCACATGTAGGTTTTACTTAATCTTTAGCTTTGTACGTTTTCCAAGGTGATATGCATCAAATGGAGACTAGAATTTGATCCATGCACGGAGTAGGAATAGATGATCCGTAGAATTTCCAAAAAATCTAATTTCATTACCTGTAACAGAAAACGCGCTGCTACCTGAAAGCTCTTAGGATAAAGAAGACTTCGAGTAGCTCATAATTAGAAGTGGGTGCCTCTTTAAAATACGTGGTCGAATCGATGGAATTATCAAGAAGAGATCCATTATGATTCATCTATTTGACGCGCAGCCCGCAAGAACATCGATAAGTTGCAAATATACTAACACACACTGTTTAAAATCTCCTGCCTAGTTTGAATGCCATTGGGCTGTACGAAGTCGTTAAACTTTATTGATTAATAAAAGTTGAAACTACGTTTCAAATGTAGTATACCTTTGATGAAACTTAGTGAAATGAGTTTGGTAATATCCGGGCCAAACGACGTAAGGAGCGTATAGAAAACTCGACGTAATATTTGAGAAAAGTAATCGAAATGTCGGCGAATTACAACATCTACCAACAACGCTGTGTTGTAAACATCATAGCTTTGGCAATAATTGAAACGGCTTTGGATAGAATTTTTTCAAAACTGATCTTCTGCGTCTTCAAATCTAAGAGCAATGATTCATTTAAATGACCGCGCAGGCCGTTTCGTATTGGACGGAGTTGTACCAGGTTCCCGACTGGCTCGTAACTTGATTACTGCTTGATGGCAAAAAAGGTCGGACGCTCACGCAAATGTAGGAATTTCGGTATTCGTTTCACTGATTCAAAGAAAAACTCAAGCTTATTCAATTTTCTTAATAAGCTGATCATTTTTCTATCTGCACGACTTTGCGTCCACTGGAGAAGAAACACGTGCTACCATTAGCAATCTACTCAGATTTTGAGCTACATTTTCGCACTAAATAACCGTAGTCAGTACTGTTTTATCCGAAGCGGCCCTGAGTGAAACAACGTCCTTAAAGCAATGTTTTTCAAAGAATTGCATAAACGGGTAAGTTACATAGACACAAAACGTTTTTCGCCATTGCTCCCTTAAGCAGCATAAATTATTGGTTTAGTATACTATCTTTTTTTCTAGAGCCATTCTATAGGGATAAGTCTCATAGATAACTGCTGATCAGGATTTGGTTGCTGGTGATCATTTCTGAACCACTCAACTGAAGTATGGGTGCATTTAATGAGCGACGATGTAGGCATATTGGCACACACCCTCAGAGGGAGAGAGAGAGAGAGAAAGAGAGAGAGAGAGAGAGAGAGAGAGAGAGAGAGAAAGGAATCAAACAGCAGGCGAGATCAGCAACGGAAATGTACCCGATTTCTTTGTAGTAGTCAATTCTTTACCGGTATTGTAAGTCCACTGCTAGTAGAGAGATGAGAACGAAGAACTAGTCAAAATCCCTCTCCAGGTTTTACTAGGTGTTCATCATTTGGAAGAGTTCATAGTGGTGCAGATTACAAACAGTACTAGAGCATAGTAAACCAGTCTAACTGTTCTTGCCGCAGGGATGATTAGCGCGGTGAGAGCTACCCCGAAGGCCCTCATCTACTTCTCTTTCTTCCACTACTAATACTATTACTACTAATACCATTATTACTACAATGGCAATATAATAATAATAATAATAATAATAATAATAATAATAATAATAATAATTCTTAATAGCTAACATAGCCATCAATTCTAGTTTCAACTACTACCAGCATTCAAAATCACCCAGGACGATTGTTAAAATCTTGTTACGAGTTCCAATCAGGTCTCTGACCATGGATCACACGCTAGGGATGCGTTTGGCAACTTCACATGTGTAAATGATAAATCAATTTTTTTCAGGGTTCCTCAGTAAATAAGATTTTCCTTCTGGTTTCCTGGCTAAAACTACTAATTTCAGATAATCACCACGCACCGAGGGAAAGTTCGGATATCAGTAGGAACTTTAATAGGTTATTTCTGGGAGTAATTTATATTTCTGATATTTAATTTTCAATTTTGCGCCCTTTCGAAAGTAAGCAATGTGAGCTGAAGCTGCACTGACGAAAGGTATCAGATTGATAGTTTTCACAAAAAGCACGCAGTTTACATCACAATGAGTAGCCTAATAACCTCAACCATTCGTTACATCGTTCTGTTTGTCTACCCGATTAGAAAAAACAGAACACATTTTCAAATTAAAAATGTCACCCAGTTACGGAATCATAAACTTGAAACCAGTTTTATTAAATCTTTGCAACAATGCAGTTCATACTTCACTGAGTATAAATCAACCAGTAATGTCTACATATCCAATGTCTAGCTAACTCATGTCAAACACCCTTAGAGTGAATAACTTGTCGGGAAGAGAACGAACCACGTCCAGAGTTTTATTCGAATTTCAAGAAATCCAGTTCAGACCGATGTGTCTAGGGCCGACAATCACGGTAGAGAAGGCAGCGAGCAGTGATCCGTGTGTGAATGCCTCTTGGCAAAATTGGAACTAATTACCATCTTGCAAATCGACAGCATGCTCCTTCAAGGGTCTGTCTCCCACTGGAATGACTCCCTTTTAGGTCAGCCATTGTTGGATCAGAAAGATAGTTACAGAGAACAAATCCGTTAGTGAACAGCAACAAACTGCACAGGGGAGTTTTCGGTTCTATCAATTGATTAGTTCTTATTCGCTTAGAAAAACAAAAATCTAATTTGCTGAACTGGAGTACTCGTCGTTTTGCTCTTTTTACGACGGCCATATTGGACAAACAGGCAACAATCGGATGTGTAGTCGTAACCTGATTGAAAAGTTCGTAGTCTGCAAGACTTTTTCCGCCACTCACCGACAGCACTGATTAGATGTGGTATATGCATAGTAGATCAACGTGGTAAAATGGTCAGAACCTGTCCATCTTCGCAAGTTTTGCTGTAGACACGAGATTAACCTCACATCTGGAAAAAGAAAACCAC